>CM031236.1:638576498-640012803 GCA_018340775.1 Taxus wallichiana var. yunnanensis
GACCGCAACCGCCGCCCTATTCAGGGCGGCGGTTTCTACACGACCGCCACCCTTAAGGCGGCGGTTACAAAACCGCCCCCCTGCTCAGGGCGGCGGTTTTGCACAGAATGCAAAAGAACTTAATTTTTGAGATTGCACTTGTATTTTCTTGCACTTCTATATGTTTTTATGACCTTCTTGGTATTATTCAGACACTAACTTGTTCTGTTTTGTGTGTTTTGGTTGTATGCAGGTGAGAGCAGAGTATATCAGATGGAGCCGAGAGAGAGAGTGTGATTGGCTCTCTGGGGTATTGGATGCCCTTTCTCAGGATGAGGAGGATACATTACAGAGGGCCGGCATATTGCGTATATCGCGCGTGCCCCATGTCACGCCATCTAGTCACATTCTTTGTGACTTATTCTCATATTGGGATGCAGATCGGAACACTTTCCGATTGCCAGGGGTCCGTGGTGAGTGGACCATCACTTTGGAGGACGCCTACCATATCCCTGGGGTCCCAATCATCGGAGGAGACTCACACTTTGAGACGGCAGGGTCCCGAGCACAGTGTGCGGTGGGCGAGGCTACATGGGAGATGCAGCTATCTCGACGGGGTCGAAGAAGGGAGTGAGAGTTCGATCCATTCCTTCTTTGCCCATCCCCGTATTTCGACAGGCTATCATGGGGATCCTTTCCTCGAGGCTGATCGGGGACAAGGGAGGGGATACTTTACTATACTGCTGGGCCCCCATCATTGCACAGATAGAGGGGCATGGCCGGATATACGCCTGGGGCGCAGATATTCTGGGGACCACCTACCATGATTTATACAGGGTGGTCCGTCTACAGGGACAGTCTTTGAGCCACCCTACTCTAGTCATGAGTTGGGTGTATGAGTGTTTTATCCCCTATGGCAGAGGCGTGGAGGTGGCAGATCCTGGGGCTGTGAGGGCAGCCAGATGGACAGATATGTCGGTGCTTAGAGCACCTCACCAGCCAGTTGCCTCTCTTACTACAGCAGACATGGAGGCGACACCGTACCAGCTTATGGCCGGTATATGGGGAGAGGAGACTCTTACATTGATTTCTTGCTCCACCATAGGGCAGCTTATTGACCGCGTGGGACGAGTGGAGGTACATCCTTTCAGCAGGGTTCCTCAGCAGTTTGGCCTACCATATATGGGCATGCTTCCCCAGATGGCGCCTTGGTCATAGATCAGTCCACGAGGCTGAGGGGGCCTAGAGGCTGCGGTTGGGCGGGCAGTGATTACTCCCGGCACTCCTATTGCAGCCAGGGAGGATAGTTCGGGCTAGAGGGAGAGTTGGTGCGCCTCGGGCACCTTTGCTTCAGATTGCTGCGGGTCCTGCTCATAGCAGCGATGACCCCATAGATATTGACTCGATTCTGAGGAGTTTACAGAGGGAGGATCAGAGGAGCGGATTTAATGATAGCGATCTCGAGTGGTATGACACTCAGGACATCATGCAGGCAGAGAGGGCCGAGCAGAGTGTAGAGAGAGAGACTCTAGCTTCAGAGGAGCCACTCTCCCAGGGCCATGGTGGAGAGGATGAGTCCGTTGCGGGGCATCATGTTGCTCCATCTACAGGAGAAACCCCTCGGTCGGTGGCGGCATCTGCGGCAGGTGTTGGCCCTAGCGACCCATCTTGGAGGCCCGGTGATCCGAGTAAGTTATCCTTTCTTCCTTTCAGTGTTTGTTTGATTTAGGATTTTTTTAATTGCTATCTCTCCTTGTGTTTTGATATTGTATCTTTTAGCCTCTTGCCTAGTTTCTAATTCATTTTTTCTTCTTTGTTTGCAGAGACTGTTGACGAGTGGCGGGATCTAATCCGTAGGGTATGCACTGATTCCCTGATGATCCCTATGGATAGGACCCGTGCGGAGCTATCTGTAGATGCCGGGAGCCCTCGGTGGCAGCGAGCATACCGATGTCTTCGCTCCCATTTGGCACGTGGCGGGATGGTGTCGACTCTCCGTCTGAGTTGGCGGCTATAGGACAGCCCGAGCGTCTTATGAGGAGCCATTCTCGTGGCGAGACCACGGGTGCCCCTCGGGACCACAGAGCCTTCAGTGCATTGAGCACCGGTGGCCGGATTCCTAGGCGAGGCGCACACCTTCGGAGGGTCGTGTAGGGGTTGAGAGACCACTTGGATCCTATATATTTTATAGATTTTTTTGTATATCACGGGCTCTTTGAGCGTTTGACCATGCCTAGAGCATGATGGCATTGTATATAAACATTGATTATTTATATATATGCATTCGTTTTGGATCAAAACTTGTCACTTTGTGTTTTCCCTTTATGTTTCAGCTTCCTCGTGTATACTACGATGTATGTTCTATATGCTTTTTATATGTATGCAATGGAGAATGATGATGCAAATGCTTGCTTTTTTTTTGTGTTTCATGATCTTTGATAAATGATATTGTAGATATATTGTGATCTTAAATCTTAGCTTCACATGAGCAATTTGGATACCTCATGTTTGTTTTGGAAAAGTGATGAAAATAACCGATATGATGAACAGTTAACTTGCCCCACTCCTAACTCCACGCAACTAGTAAGATGCGAGGGCTCATCACCAAGAGCCAAGAAGGGCGCAAGTTATGAAATATGGTGAAATGATAGTGATGAAAGACAGACGAAGCTTTGGTGGAACCAAATTGAAAGCTCTGTGACTCCACCCGGTTGACTTCATAGTTTCGGATGCAACTTGCTTTGCGGTTTATCCGCACTTAGACCCGTAGATGGCCACATAGTAGACAAAATCTGGGTTTTTAGGATTTTTAACTCTTTTTGGAATTTTGAATATCTGATTCATTCATTTTTGACTCAAAGTTTGAATAGTTTGTTTATGACCTTTTAACGTTTGCTTTGTCAAGAGGACCCCCTACACTTTGCCCCATGCTACTAGTAAGAAGCATGGGTTTATCATTATGGGCAAGGCATAGGCGAGTAAGGGAATTTCCATCCTTTCCCAACCCTACGTCACTAGTAAGAGACACAAGCTCATCACCGAAGGTTGGTGGGGGGGAAATGTGTAAAAATAAAATTTTCTGTTTAATCACTTTTTGATTTGTCTTTTTGAGTAAAATGTCAATATATGCTTATTTCCAAAGAGATGTGTATATGGGATAGATGTGACACCATGAAGCTTCTAGAAACAGGACCATAGGCAAGACACCTATCCTAAGAAGAAATCAAAGCGAGAACAGACTTGCAGATCTTGGTATGGTTCTTTTAAGACTTCGTCATGTTTGATTTTATTTGTTAAAATATTAAAGTGATTGATGATATCGTGAAAATGGAGAGATATGATTAGAAAGTTTTGTGCCAACAACATCATGAGTTTGTAATGAATTGCTTTTGAGAATAGACTCCTTGATCACAATTTGTGTAAGAAACGAATGGACAAAATGATCCTAATTTATATGAAAATGCAATGTAGATAGCTATATAGGTAGCGTTAGCTGCTTATGCGTAGAAACGTTTGAGGTGCAGGGAATTGACTGTTTCGCCAAACTCCTCACCTTCTAACGTACATAAGAGGTATGCACCATTGCCATAGTCCTTCATGACTCGGTATGGGCCCAACCATTTGGGCCGGAATTTCCTTCCTTCGCCGGTCTTCTTGTCGATCCGGCTGTCCAACCTTAGAACTAGATCACCTTCGTATATGTCACGCTCATAGATCTTCTTGTTGTACTGCCGACACATCCAGTCAGCATAGACTCTATGTCGCTGTTCAGCATCTAACCTAGTTTCATCTAGGCTTTCTAGTTGGGAAAGACGTGCTTCTTTGTAAGCGTCTTCACCCAGAATCCCTTGTAGTGAAATGCGGAGTCTGGGTATTTCGACCTCAAGCGGGAGAACTGCCGCCCCAAATACCAGCAAGAAGGAGTCGCTCCCATTGGTGTTCTTATTGAGGTTCGGTGGGCCTGAGGCCGGATATAACTTCAAATGCCAATCTCACTTGTTTTCTTTCACTGTTTTAAGGAGAATGGCTTTCAGTGTTTTGTTTGTCGCTTCAGCCTATCCGTTGGCTTGGGGATAATACAAGGAAGCCGTATGATGGCTTATCTTAAATCTACTGCATAGTTCGCGAACTTCTTCATTTTTAAAAGAAGTTCCATTATCGGAGATAATGATTCATGGGATCTGCCGCACTGTAAATGATTTGGTTTAAAATGAACTTAGCGATTACAGAACCAGGTACAGTAGTAAGAGGCATGGCCTCCACCCATTTGGTAAAATATTCAGTGGCCGTGATTATAAAATTATGGCCATCTGTGGATGAGGGAGAGAATTTCCCTATTAAGTCCAGACCCCATGTAGAAAAGGGCCATGGAGTAGCGATTGGTTGCAGAGCTTGTGTCGGCATGTGGATCTCATGAGAGAATTCTTGACATTTATGACACTTGCGTGCAAACTCTATCGCGTCACGTTCTAGAGTGGGCCAGAAATAGCCCATTCGATGTATTTTTCGACCGGTGGCATGGCCACCTTTGAAGTGGCCTCCACATATACCGCTGTGAGATTCATAGAGAATCTTCTTGGATTCTTCTGTGTCGACACACCTTAAGAGCATTCCATCGAACACCTTTCGATAGAGAACTTGCTCTATAATAACGTACTTAGCTATGATAATGCGTAACCGCCTTCTTTGTTGCGGTGTAGCTCCTTCCGGGTACGTATGGTCCATGATATGGTTAATGATATCAGCGTACCAAGGGCACTCAGAGATAGCGGGTCGGGTTTCGACGTAGTATACGCATTCATCTGGAAAATCCAAATCTACTAGATCGCCTCCATCTAATGGATTATCAGCTAACCAATCCGCAATGATTTGTCCTTTTACCGACTTCTGATTTACAAATGTTAATTCAAACTCTCCCATTAAAGTTATAAAACGTCCAACCTTTTTAGACAAGGACCTTTGTGTGAGAAAAGTCCGTAAATGGTCCGTTTTTACCATGACCTTCGTTTCTTGATTCAGCATATAATGTCTTAGGTGTTTGGTTGCGAAGACTATGGCGAGACATTCTCACTCTGCTTGTGTATAGCGTGTTTCATAGTCGAGCAACATCCGGCTAATGAAATAAATCGCGCGTTCTCTTTTGTTATCGTCTTCTTGGGCCAACATGCAAGCTAACGAAACATTGGTAGCCCGTGAATATAGAATCAATGGGCGGTCTAGCTTAAGTGGCATTAGTGTAGGTGGTGACATAAGAAACGCTTAACTGTGTTAAAAGCTTCATTGTAGTCTTCGGTCCAATCAATGCTATAGTCTTTCTTGAGTAAATTATTGATTGGATGAACGGCGTAGCTTAAGTCCGGGATAAATCTCTAGATTGCACCTAGCTTTCCGAGAAATGACCTGATTCCAGATTCGTCCGAAGGTGGAACCATTTCGAGGACAGCCCAAATTTTGGTTGGGTCAACATCTATTCCCCATGATGATATGATATAACCTAGGAGCTTCCCTCCCGTTACACCAAAGACGCATTTTTCTGGGTTTAGCATGACTCCGTATTCTATTAGGCGTGAAAGAATGACGCGGAGTACTTTGGGATGGTCACAACGCTTCTTGGCCTTAGCCAACAAGTCATCCATGTAGGATTCCACGATTTTATGAATTAAATCGTGAAATATATAATTCATAGCCCGCTGGATGCGTGGCACCAGCGTTTTTGAGACCGAAAGGCATGACAACATAGCAATAGGTTCCCCAAGGAGTTATAAACGTAGTTTTAGCTTGATCTTGCTCAGATATTCTGATTTGATTGTATCCCGAGAATCCATCCATGAGAGACAAAAGCTCAAACCCAGCTGTTGCATCAACAATGACATCAATAGATGGCAATGGGAAGTCATCCTTAGGACATGCTTTGTTGATGTCTCGGAAATCTATGCAAATGCGTATCTTTCCATTCTTCTTGAGAACGGGAACGATGTTAGATACCCATTGGGAGTAGTCAACTGGCTTGATGAATCCTACCTGAAGGAGTTTTATTACCTCCTCTTTTACCATGAGAGCTACTTTGGGTTTCATAGGTCTTGATTTTTGCTTAATTGGCTTTGCATCTGATTTAGTGATGAGGTTGTGTACCGCAATGTGGGGTGCAACTCCTGTCATTTCTTTATAATTAAATGCAAATGCCTTCTGATGTTCTTTGAGGATCCGAGTGTGTATTTCTACTTCTTCTGGTGTTAACGAAGATCCTAGTTTTAAGATTCTCGGTTCATCTTCCGTTCCGATGTTGACATCGATCGTTTCTTCGATTAAGGAGGCGTTACCCTCTTCAAAATCTGGTGGTCTTTGGGGTAAATCCAGTCATCCCATTTTCTATTGCGTATATTGCTAGGTTCCGTTTGTGAGGGAAGATCCGTTACGGGATTTCCGAAGTAGGAAGACGAATGTGGAATCAGGGATAAATCTAGCATGTGATAGGAGAGATGTAGTGCTGCATAGGCATTTAAGTAATCCAAAGTAGCCGCATCATTTCCGACATGGTCTAGGATGGTAGATTCACTTTCACTTGAAAGGGGATTTGTCGTTGTTTTTACCAATGGTTCGTCACGAATGGACACGGTGAAATGAGTATCTTTTAACTCATTGTTTGGAGTAAAACGTGATGCTGAAGTTGCTATTGAGTCTGCGAGAAGATTTTCCTCTCGGGGAACTGCTTCAATGGATATGAAGTTAAATGCCTTGCTTAAATCTAATACAACGTTTTTGTAAAGCTGCAAATGTTCGGCTTTAGTTTCATATACCTCAGAAACTTGGTTTGCCACTAATTGCGAGTCTCCCAAGACTCTGATATTATCAACACCGATTCTTTTGGCTAAGGTGAGACCAAGGAGGAGGGCTTCGTATTCATGCTATTGTTTGTGCATTCGAAATTTAATTTAAAGGCAAAAGGCAGGACTTTTTCCTTTGGTGAAGTAAGAATTATACCTGCCCCTGCTCCATAACGGCACCTAGCCCCATCAAAATGGAGAGTCCAATACTTAGCTGGGAATATAGAGGTTGGGGGGTCCATTGCGTTTGCGCACTCTACTTCTACCATATAGAGATCCTATCTTTGTGAAGGAACCAACACCTAGGGAAAATCCTATGCCTACTAATCGAATGGTAAGAACATTGGTGAATCTTGTTCTATCAACTCAACGATTTTCGTAGTAGTCCCTAATGATACTGTTTATTTAGTTTTACCTTTAGGGGTTGGATTTGTTTTGGATATGCTGGTAGTTTCAAGATCCGTCGTAGGTACCAACTTTTCCTCTGGCTTTGGGTCGAGGGGGTTTATTAAGTTGGTTTGTTGGAAGTTCAAATTCTGAGTGCACCCTTGGTCTTTTCTTTAAATCAACTAGGTGCAAATCGAAAGGTTTTGGATCGCCTTTGGCTACAAATACCTTTCCCGGATGCAAGAATCTTACTTCTTGAAATAGCGTGGAAGGGATTGCCTTCATTCGATGTATCCAAGGTCGTTCGAGGATCATATTATAGTTAGTTTCCCGATCTATAATATAAAATTCAGTCAAGATGGTTTTGGGCCCTAAGGTGACCAGCAGTATTATAGTTCCTATCGAAGTGGCTTTAAGGCTATCATAGCCTCTCAAGGTATTTCGTGTAGTAGAACAGTTCGTTTCTCCGTATCCAAGTTTTGGAGGAAAGAGAAAGGGACTATGTTAGCTAATGGCCCCATCGTCAACCATTTCCGTTTTACATAGTTATTATAAACCCACACTTGTAGGTGTAAGGTGGGTCACCTCGGTGTGCGATCTCAGCATCTGTGGGCATTTTACTTATTTCGAAGATGAATTCGACATCCTTGTCCGGCTGCCCCGGAGGGTGGATATCAAAATCTACGTGATTTACTTGTGTTTCGGGAGGTGGAGTGATGTTAATTAGATGGCCTAGACCTAATGCTTCTAAAAGAGCAGCTCTGTGAGGGGGAGAGTTCTTTAGTAAGTCCAAAAATGAAATGTGTGAGAAGGTCTTTGTTAGGTCACTAATTAAATCATAGGCACCGATGGGTTTTTCAACTATTTGATGACTCTTATCTGTCTCTGGCAGATGACTTGGGCTCGGTTGAGAGAAATACTCTCGTGTTCTTGTTATAGCTTCGATAGGTAGTTCAGCGTCTAATTCTACCAAACTGACTATCTTAGGTCTCGGTTGAGCTCCCAACTGTGGCGCAACTGACGGATTTAATGAAGTCGAGGCTTCATGATCATTGTTTCTGTCATTGCACCCTTGTTTGTTCCGAGTTGAATTTAATCTATTGTTATCGTGATTTGGGAGTGGATCGTTAAAGATCTTCAGGGGTGCGTTTTGAGGGGAAACTTCTCCTGCGAGCGTATTGGGTGGTGATGATACAGGATCTGCCAGAAACAAATCTGTGAAGAACTGTCTTTGTTCTTCTGGTAAACGTTGCATAAATTTATTGTAGTCACGACACGTTCTAGTATCGTGACCCCGAATTTTGTGGAAACCACAATAAGAATTGGGGTTGTAATTCCCGTTTTGTTGGTTTGGTGTGTATTGTGGCCTAAAATTCCGATCAAACTATTGCCTATTAGGACTAAAGTTTTGGAATTGTTGTTTCTGGTTTTGACTTTGGTTTTGGTAACCAAATGAGTTTTGGCTTGGCCCTTGTATGGGATTTCACCGTTGTTGTTGTTGTTGTTGGTTAAAATCCACTGTATTGATTGTCGGGGTAAAGTTGTTGTTTCGTTGGTTGTTTGTTTGTGACGGAGCATTAACAACATTTACCCTCTTGGGCTGGTCGGTTACCCCATCCGTTGTTACCCCACGATTTTTGTTAAGGATTTTGGGTCCTTGATTGACATTTGTGGTAGTTGTAGTATTTTGGTTAGAGGTAATCAACCTACCGTTTGCTCCATATGTCTTACGACCACTATCTATTGCTGCCTGATCTATTCGCAGAGTGCTCTCGAGTACTTCATCATAAGTTCTTAGTGGGAACTTCTGGACTTCTTCCTTCACTTCTCTACTAAGAGAATGAAGGAATAAATCACATAGTTCCATCTGATCCATGTTTGGAGCGCTTGCCGAGGAATAAAGGACTGTACGCCACCTTTGGATGAAATGGGCGACAGATTCGTTATGTTCTTGCTTGATGTGTAAGAACTCCCTGATTCCTGTCCTTAACAGTTTGTTCATGTCGAAGGCTTTGATGAACTCAGACACAAGTTGTTTGAATGAATGTATGGAAGCCTCAGGTATTCTATAATACCAATCGAGAGCAATGCCTTCCAGCGTTTTGGGGAATATTTTAGCAACAACCCCATCCCATGGGAGTAATTCTCGAATGGCTGTAGCGTAAGCTTTGATATGCGCATTTGGATCTCCCTCACCCTTGAACTTGGGCAAATCGGGAAGAGGCCTTGGAAGCATGACACTTCGTATGGTGAAATCTAAGGGTTCCTTTAGGTATTCTGAATAAGTCCCTATCGCATAGCTTTCGACCATTGATGGTGGTTGCTGAGGGAGTGGTGGTGGGATAGGTTGTTGATACGGTGCAGCGTATGCGTTGGCAGGGGCATAGGGAGGTCCCTGCGTTTGAGCAAACATCTTTGAGGATGAGTACATATCCCCTTGTGGTGATTTTGAATACATGTTTAAGTACGAAGGGGTACTATCCAGAAATGGATTGTTTTGTACTAGACCAGGAGGAACGGTGCTAGAATTGGTGGGTCTAGTTGGTATTTGTTGTGAATACTGAGGAGTCATGCCCAATGTGCCTACTCCTGTGAGGAGATCTACTTGGCTGGGATGGTGAGGAGGATTAGAACTCCCTGTTTGTATTAACTTTGAATTTTGACTTGCTTGAGCAAGTTCTAACCCTCTCACTCTTTTTACTAATGTTGAAATGACTTCATTTGGTGAAGTCACGGTACTTTTCCTGAGCGGCGTTTGTTGTATACCCTGGTGTTGTATAGGCATGTGATAGCCTGTCATGAACTGATCGCTATCTTGCCAAGTTTCTCCAAGAATATTTCTTGTAGAGGTATTTTCTTGAAAAGAGATCTCGGGTTGTACTTGTAAACCTCCTACAGGTGGGTACATGCCTTGAGAGCATTGTTCATTTCGAGAATAACGCATTGAGTACTCGTTATCTAGAACTAAGTATGGGTCTGATTGTCTACTAATATGTGGTCTGAGTAGTATTTGAGGAGACGAACCGGATTCTCCGGTAAACGTCATATTGTTTGAACCTGAAGGCTCTGTTTGTTGGGTTCGAGGGGGTTGATCTAACTCCTCAGTTTGAAAAGATGAACTATATCTGATTCTTGGGGTTTGTGTTGACAACTGATTAGTTGAATAGTTGTCACCCCATATTGAGAGCGAGGGTGATGATTGCCTATTCTGTTGGGCGTAGTATGCCTCGAGACCCAAGAGGGGTCTGCCATATGCATCGAATCCCGACATATTCGGGGGGTATATGAATACCCGCAGAATAATGGGAAGGAGCGAAGGTGATTTGTGAAAGGAAGCGTGATATTATGACTCCGAATAAGAAAGTAGGAAGTTTTATGTCAGCTTCACTAATTTCGTTTGTTTCACGTCGGGTTCACCAATTTTGTACGCCGGAAAAGCGACAAGCGAGCGTGAGAATCTACAAGTAACTCTTCCGCGTACCCGACCTCCCGAGGTCGTGCCGAGACAGCCGGTGGGGGTAGAATATGCAGACAAACTAGTTAGGTAGTCTAATGTCTTTGACACACACTAGTGGAATTTACGAATCTAAGGCAAAGAAGGCCCTTCTAACTTGGACTGGTGTGATAGATCGATCAGCAAGGATGACTGCTCGAAGGCTCCAATCAATATCGAGCTCTGGCATGATTCAATCTATGGGTTGCGGAATACGTGGAAAATGACCTGGGATTGTTTTGTGTATATCTCCTGATAAGGTCATATAGTGGATGATGAATACAATCGACTCTATGGATGATTCTCTGGCCTAGTCCAAAATTTTCTTGCTTCGTTAGCCGCTATATCTAGTAAGGACAGTTGTTCGATGATGACAGGTGGAAGTGGAGTGGACCTGAATACCAAGATGCGTAGGCTAGTGTCTATGTCTAACTGACTTGTGGATTCGTTGGGCTGTGGGATCTGTGGATCACAACCATAGACTCTTGGTTGTTGCGGTCCTGTTATGGTCATATGCGGGATCAAGTTCTAATCCCTAGTATCCAGTAATCGTATGCTTTCTCAGCTTCTATGTTTAGAACCAATAGTTGTGCAATCTTCTCAGAATACCTTACAGGCGTTCTCGCAACCTGGATTCTTAAGCTGGTATCTATATCTACGAGGGTGTCTCCAGCGTCTGGCTGTGGAACTAGAGGATCACACCCGAATGTTTGTTCTCTTTCGAGCCCTTCTACAGTCATGTGGATGTTTTCTAGGGTAATCTGTAGTTTGGCTGACTTGACCAAAACGCATGTGCTTGGTCGTCTTCTATGTTTAATCCTCTTAACTGAGAACTGATCAGTTGTAAATCTATGGTTGTTTGGAATACTTGTATCCTGAGATTTTGGTCTATGTCAACTATTGCTGTGACTAGGTTTGGTTGAGGCACGATTGGCTCAAATATATATTCCCTGGGCTCTTGAGGTCCCGTGATTGTCATACGAAACAAAATGCAAATTTAATTGTAGAACTTAAGAAAATTCTATGTCAAATAAATCTAAGCTCGTATAACTTTTATTCTTCTAAGAAAACTTTTAATAATTTTAAGGAAAGCAAACTATTTTAAGCATATCTAGAAATAATAACTAAACAATAATTTGAAAAGCAGACAAGATAACCGAGTAGTTATTTTCCGTGTGCGATTTGTAGAATTATTCTAAATAAAACAGTTTTGTCTAATCTACTGAAATATTCTCGATCCTACCTCGAAGTGAGGAGTGAATCATAGTTTCTCGAAAATATCAATCCCCATAGCTTCCTTGCAATGTCGAGAATAGAATGAAATGAAATAAAGTGATTAACTACTCTATTTGATATGAATCTGACTAGAACTTTGAAATGTAAAACCTGGACTCCAGAGAACAGTGGCGAATCCAATGGTGTATGTGATCTCGTCCCCTTAGTATGATCTCCTCGTTCTTTTGTGTTCACGTGGATCCAGAAAAGCGTGTAATGCTAGCACCGATAGGAGTAGATTTTGGGACAAGGACAGCTCAGAATGCAGACCGAAAATGCGAGTAGGAGAGGGATAGCGCAAGAGTACAGAGCTTGGCTTATGCGATTCCTAGCGGGATTTTCTGCGAGCCATGTAACATGAAGCGACCGTAACTCCGTAACTATCCTATATGAAGAGCAAAACCTACAACTTTAATGGCTTCCTAAGCTATCCTGTTCCAATGGATTGGATAAAATAAAGACACTGCTTGCACAAGTTGGATATGTGGCTTACCAACAGCTGAATAAAGCTAACCAGGCATATAATGGATTGAACTAAGAACTCCAAGACAAAATAAAACAAATCTACATCAAAGAGAAATTCAGAGGCAAGCTTCTAACTGGATTGGGATGAGATAACAAAGACTGCTGAGGGGTCAAGCAATGATAGAACTTGCACAAGATGAGTATGTGGCTTACCAATGCAATACAATGCTTAACCAAACATGAAATGAAATATACTATCAATCCTAAGTAAACTATCGACCACATCATCAAAAGTGAGAAGATTGAAGTAAAAATGGTGCCCATTTGCCTCAAAGACAAGCCATGCATTTATAGGAATTCCAACACTCAAAAACCAAAACCAAATTGAACTCCTAAACAATAAACAAAGGAAAAACACTATTCCAGGGGACCAAAAACATAAATGCATGCTCAAGTCGGCAAAGAAAAGCTGGTGAAACGTGATATTTCACGCGAGTCGCATCAAAAGAGCGTTCTGGAAAATGCGCATAGGACCGCTATTCGGCGGGGTGGTGGTTACAGGGACCGCCTTGCCTGAGGGTGGCGGTTTCGTCACTGAAGGTCAAGAGGCCAAGGAAAGAGGAAAAAAGGGGAAAACAAAGGGCGTGGGGGCTAAGCGGGCATGCGGGATGTTAACGCATACTCCGAGGGCTTTTCCGGATCCCGAACACCTTGCGAGGAGACCTGTATCATCATTGGGGCACTTGTTACACTGTTCTGGCAGTACAGTACCCTACAATTTTGGGTACGTACGTACGATACCTAAAAAACAAGACGGTATCAAACAGGTGGCGAAGTCATTCATCGCAGTGACTTTTTAGAGGAGCTGAGTGACACCATCACTTTCCTGAGTAGGGTGTTTGAGTTCCCCGATGCCCATTACTTTCATAAGTGGATGCTCGGGTATTTAGAAACAATGAATTAAAATTCTCCTGATCAGTGTTTTGAATGGGGAGAGATTATCAATAGTAGAATCTCAGAGTAGCTTTAACAACTTTCAACAACTATGAGATTCTATATGAAATCCTATGTGGTATATGCTGCCACCTCAGAGAGGGACTACCCAACATTGAATCGGTATGGGGTATGGCCCCACTTCAAAATATACGAGTACTATCCAGAGTTAATACTGGAGAACAACATAACCTAATTCAGTAAAGTCAACGACGTCTTCTTCTATGGCGTCATTTGCCTCTTGAGGCCCAACATGACTTATGGTCGGATGACCAAAAGTGTGGTCACCACCACAGAGAAGTGGGGAGCATTATTCATGTAATTCCCCACTTTCACATATCTCAGAGCTGCTAACTTCTTGGGAGAGCCCACCAAATTGCTGAGGTATGTGGGACCCAAGCTGATCCTATTGGAGTTGTCTAGACAACTTATCACATACCATGAGAAGTGTTTAAAAAGGAAGAAGGGTGGAACTCCATTCCCCCTCACAGTGGGTAGGTACACCTGCACTTCATAGAGAAAAGCCCGGAGATGTTTACAGAGCTTGAATTGCACAATTTAAAACATAATTTCCCGGCAAGGCCAACCTTTGATCCTTGTGATTGCCTTACAAGGGAAAAGATCGATCTAATTCACATCCCTTAGATCAAAGATATCTACATCAATCTATATCACAAATTCAAGCTCAGACGAAAGGATCACTCTCGCCTGGCCCTGGCTGAGATCATTCAATATGGTGTGCCTATCATCCCAAAGGGTTTCCAAACAAATGATTAAGAAGTTGATCAAGTTTATCTAGACACGATGGGGAAAATTGGTCTGTTTACCAAAATTGTTAGAAACAAGGCCCCTCAAACTATTAAGGAAAGGTTCACATGAACTCGCAGCACACACCAAGCATTGGTGCAATAAAAATGATATCATCTACCTTGGGGCAGACTTTACCATGTCTCCCTTGGGTGATGCACCATCCAGGCCGAAACACTTGCTTGAAGGAAAAGGAAAAGACATAGAAGGAGAGGGAAGAACTTCTTAGAAAGAAGTTCCTGAGAGCCTTCCTTCCACCACCAAAGAGCAAGTTGTGGACTTAGTGTCCCCAAGAAGAGAAGAAGTGATCAGTGCTCCAACAGACACATCCACTCAGGATGTCATCACTTCTACAACTGGTGAGGTCCCAACCATTCCCTCTCTCGCTCCTCCTTCCCCTCCTCATGTTGCTCAACCAACCGCTCCTTTGGTTATGTCTTCTCCCCCATCTTCTACCATTCCCCCTCCCTCTTCCTCCATCTTCTCTTCCCTCATGGATCTGTCCCCCAACATTTCTTCCCTCATCTCACAAATCCCTTCCACCCCCACGGTTTCCTCTCCTGCAGTCACTCCTAACCCCGTGAGCATTGGAGTGTTGGCTTCTTTCTCAATGCCACCACCAAGTGTCTCGACACATTTCCCCATGTCCACTGCAGTTGCTCCTTCTTCCACCCCCATTTCCTCCTCTTCCTCTGGTCCCACTCCCTTAAGTCCAGAATGGATCTCCGAACACCTGAGCCAACACAAGAGGAAATTCCCTATTGCACCTATGGACTTCTCTATTATTCCGACTAAAGGGCCTCGTCATCACCAATCCAGCACTATGATAATTCTTCACCGAGAACTCCTCGTGCTATGATTATTTACTAATGCACAACCTTTAGTTTGGTGGATGTAATTTGGAAACAAAACAACAACATAACACAAGAATACCATCGACTATGATAAGACAGAATGATGACAAATCTGAAATATCAAAATAAATTATAATATTAACATGAAATTGTTACAATCTCACCCATGAGGTACTTCAAGTGTTATTGACTTCACTTGCCTTTCACCAAGACTATGGGAGAAACTTTACAATTACACCTCTTAATGGCTTCTTCAACACACCTTTAAACTGATGGCTTCCTTCGCACACTTCCTACAATATTTCCCACTACTTCCTTCTATGCTAAATGAGGGGATGGCCTCTCTATTTATAGAACTTCGGACTTATCCATCTTATCTCTAAGATAGGATAAGAAATCCACTGACGAATCATATTCCATATCTTAACTCTTATCTCGTACATGTAAGCTTATCTCGTTAAGATAAGATAAACCTTATCATTTTAGATGGGTTCCACATTTTTAGACTTTTTACAAATAAAATACACAAAATATTTATGACCTCACTCCTTGTCTTTATTACCAATATAATATTTCTAATTCCTAATCATGTAGACCCTACTTCTCTAATTACCCAAACTTTGACATTTTAACATTACCGGACCACTTATGACAAATATTTACTTTTTACAACATTCTTATTGTACTTTGACTATTACCGTACTCCACATTATTAATGCGGCACCCGCATCTTGCGCCGCTTCTCTTCTATCGACGCTACTACTAATTATACTTAACAACATCCTATTCCTAATACATACATTAATGAAATAGAAATTATGGAGGAAAATTTTAGTGTCGACATCTTCCCCCTTCCTAGCTTCTACTCCATCCTGGAGTAGACTACTATCTCAGTGCTTGGAAAATCTTCAACTTGTCATGGTTGACCCATTTCGTAATGGGAGTGCCATCCAATTCCTCCAATCGGTCAGTCACGTACCATTTTCATGCACATCTGCTATTTTGTAGGGCCCCATCTGTTTTGGAAGAAATTTTCTCTCGTCTTTTTTTTGTATCGGAATCATATACTAGAACCAAGTCATTCACATGAAATGGAGACCACCGATCTTTTGATCAAAGTATTCCTTCTGCTTCATTTTCTTCTTATGGCTTGTATCCTTTGCTATTTCTCTCATTTCCTCTAGCAAATGAAGATGTACCAACCTTTCTTTTACTGAATCACTTTCATCCATCCTTTCATTTTTCATAACTCTCACAGTGGGAATATCAAACTCAATAGGAAGAACCGGATCAATGCCATAGCCAACTGAAATGGGGAGTATCCTGTTGCTGACTTTGATGTTGCCCTATATTCCCACAATGCTGCATGAATCCTTTTATCCCATTTATGTACCTGTAAGGCTGCATCTTTTGCTAGAATTTGACACAACACAAAATTTGTTCGTTCCACTTGTCCATTTGTGCTTGGCTTGTATGTTGTTGTCTTCTATGCTTAATAGAAAACTTATTGACTAGGGCTTCTACCACCTCATTAATGAAGTGGCTTCCTTGATTTATTACAATTTCTAATGGGCAACCAAATCGGTGACAATGCGTTCATACATGAACCTTGCCACTTCATCCATGGAAGTGTTTTTTCAATGGCCTAGCTTTAACCCACTTGGTTAAATAATCTATGCGCAACTACAATATACTTATTTTGGCGTGATGTAGTTGGAAGTGGACCTCAATGTCTATTCCCCACTTTTCAAAGGGACCAAGGGGAAGAATAGGACATAATGGAGCTGATGAAGTCTTACGGTTACCATGTGTTTGACAAATATCACATGTCTTACAATAATTATAACAATCTTTAAAAAGAGTGGGCCGGTGATAACTTGCATCCAAGATCCTTCTTCTTTGTAAGTTGTCTGAGAAGTGCCCTCCATATGTACCATTGTGGAATTATTCTAGTAGTTCCTTCCCCGATCACATCCAACTACCCTCTTGTATTGTCCATCGGGTCCTATTCGAAATAATACTCCATCCGAATAAAATATGGACGAATGGCTTGAGTAATATTTCTCTTAGTATTTGCATTGGCACCATCAAGAAACTTGAATTCATTCAGATAATTCCAAATATCTATGTATTCACTAGGGATTGTGTCAAAGGATAACAATGCTGCATTGGGGAAATCATCATCATCACAAGATAATCCTAAACCATCATAGGCTCGAGAGAGTGCATCTGCATTGACATGCTTCTTTCCTAGCCTATCTATAATATCAAATTCAAACTCTTGTAGCAAAATTATCCATCTTGCTATCCTCCCTGATGGGTTAGGCTTATTTACAATATATTTTAGAGCCTGATGATCTGTTACAACTAGAAATTTTTTCCCTAGCAAGTAATTTCTAAACTTCTTTACAGCAAAAATGATAGCCAGAGCCTCTTTTTCAGTTACAGTATAATTTACCTCAGCACTACTCATTTGTCTGCTCCCAAAGTAAATTGGATGTTCATTCCCATTTTCATCCTTTTGGCTCAAAGTACTTCCTAGTGCTGCATCTGAGGCATCAGTGTACACAATGAATGGCTTGCTCCAATCTGGATTCTTCAAAACAGGTGAAGACACCAGGGCTTCCTTCAATTGTCCAAAAGCTTCATGTGCCTTATTTCCTGGTTCATAAGTAACATCCTTCTTCAAGAACTGGGTTAGTGGCTGTGCAATCTTTGAGAAATTCTTGATGAACCTTCTATAAGTAACCCACATGGCCTGAAAATGATCTCAACTTACTTCTATTAAGAGGAAATGGTAAATCTTTGATTTTGAAACTTTATCGGATCAGTACAATACCATCTCTGGATACAACATGCCCTAACCAAACGCCTTTAGAACATCCAAAAACACACTTTGTAGGGTTTAGTGAGGCTTGTGCTTCATCTAACATTTAAAATGCTATCTCCATTTGGTGCAGGTTGTCCAACTTGCTCCCATAGATGCAAAACTCATCCGAAATACTCGATGAAGGTCCCAATGTAGGGTTTGAACACCCTATTCATCAAACGCTAGAATGTTGCTTTGGAGCATTACACAACCAAAAAGGCATAACTCTATAAGCAAACATTCCCAAGGAGTGGTGAACATGGTCTTCAACCGATCTTTCTCTGCTATACGAACTTGGTTGTAGCCGCTATATCCATCAAAGAAAACTATAGCACTCCTGGCCAGCTACTTCATCTAAGATCTGATCTGAAAATGGAAGAGGGTAATGATCCTTCTTTGTTGCCTTATTGAGCTTCTGTAATCAACACAAATGCGTAGCTTCCCATTCTTTTTTATTGAGATCACAATGGGAGAAACCCATTCTGAATTCTCCATAGCAAATATGAATCCTACATCAAGCAACTTATCTATTTCTTCTTTTATAGTCTTGGAAAAATTAGGATTCATTCTATATGGCATTTGCTTTATGGGCTTAGCACCATCTACCAGCTCAATACAATGTTCTACCCAATTTACTTGACAGAGTTCCTTGTAATCAAAAGTGAATAGGTGTATGTACCTTCGAAAGAGATGGAGGTAGGATTCCTTCTCACTCTCCATCACAGCATCACCAATCTTTATTTTTTGGAGACGATCATCAACTTCTTCTTCAGATAATTTTATGGGGTCATGAGTTGGTGTGACTGGAAGGATATCCATGACTGAAACATCCACCTCGCTTTCTTCATCTTCAGTGTCCACTTCACTGGTACTAGAGTAATCAGAGGATGTCCAATCATCAGTTTCATCACTTGAATCCATAGGTTCTGCCTTATGATGTCGAGGGATCACATTTATCTTCACCCTCTCTCTACCATGTCCAAGTGTCATGAAACCTTCATTCCAGTAGTTTCTTGCATGAACTCTCCTTAGCCATGGTCTTCCCAGCATTGGGTACGCAATAGTACCATTTTTCATCACCTGAAAGTCTACCACACATACAACACCCATAACAGATATTGCCACATTTGAAACTACACCTTCTGGTTTAGTTTTTCCCTTATTTAATGACCTTAACATAAGTGTTGAAGGGAGATCAATTTTTAAACCCAACATATTCATTACAGACTCGGTCATTACATTAACTGCAGCACCTCCATCAACTAAGACATCATGAATTGAAATACCATTACATAATACCTTAGCTTGTGGAGCATAGGGATCCACCTCTGCCTCTAAAACAGGGACCTCAACCTCCTTCCTTCATCGAGCATTGAGTCCACTTCGCAACTCCCGCCTCTTCTCAGAAGACATAGCCAAGAGTTGACCATATGTAATATTTGTAGGCCTTTGGACAGATCTTCCAAGATGGAGTATGGTCCTTGCCCCTATGAAATCAGAAAATCCTGCACACCCAACTTTCTTCTCCTATGTTTCTTACTAGTTTCTTCTTTCATCTTCTTAGGATCATTTCCATCTTGATTATCTTTTTATTTCTTTCTTTTTGTTACAAACACATCTACTTCATTATTTCTACTCTTATCTACTACATCAAAAGAATTCACAGGTGTTTTTCCTTTATCATTATCTCCTTTACCAGATGTAGAAGCTCTATCTGGACAATTATACTTATAATGACCCTTTTTATAACAACCATAACAAACAACTTCATAAATATTTCTTTTTGGACCTCTATCTCCTCCCTGAGAACTAAATTCCTTTCCTTGAAGAAGATTAATAGTTAACTGACCCATCTTTTTGAGCAGATCTTCATACTCAGTAGATGTACTAGGAGAAATATTTGTGCTCACCGGGAGTGGTTGTGCATTCTGGACCAAAGGTGCTGGTGTAGGCTCTACTTTAGCAACAATTTCTTTGGGCTCCTCTTCCATGCTTTCTTCTTACCTTCTTGTAATCTCCTTTGCTTGTTCAATGGTAGCTGGGCGGTCATACTTCACTTGTTGTCGATCTCGGCTTCATCCCAAGAATGAAGTGCTTACTGAAAGGAGATTATCCACACCATTCATCAACCTATCAGCTATTCCTTCCTTCCAGATCTGGGCATCGAGCTTCCTCCTTAGCTCTAGAACATGAGCATGATAATCCCTTATCTTCTCCTTCTCTCCTTGGGATAGCTTTGTGATCTCGATCATGAGATCTGCATATTTCTGTTGTTCACCAAATTCTTCAAGAAAACTTTTAGTTAATAAATCCCATGAATTTTTAAAATTATCACCTAGTGTTTTAAACCACCTAAGTGCTGAACCATCCAAAAAGGTAGGAAAAATTTAGTCCATTGTTCCCTTCTTATAAGGCCATTACAAATACAAGATCGCTTAAACTCTTGAATGAAAGAAGAAGCATCTTCATTAGATTGAGCTGAAAAAACAGGAATCTTTCCCATTTTCAAAAGTAACCACCATGAAATACCAACTCACAAGTACAATCAACAAGACTTATGTGTACAAATAATTGGAATCACTATACTAGAAAGTGACTTTACACCTTTCTACAGTAAAATAGAAATGACCACGGTAAACTATGGTAAAACTTGACTTACTGCGGTAAAAACTGACTTTACTGTGGTAAACACTATTCACGGTAAAAAGTGAAGTTACTGCGGTAAATACTATTCACGGTAAAAAGTGACTTTACTGCGGTAAATACTATTCCTAGCAAAAATGACTTTACCATGGTAACTACTATTCATGGCAAAAATGACTTTACCATGGTAACTACTATGCACAGTAAAAACAAGGTTACCCTCTAATTGATTTTTGACTAAGTGGGAATATCTCTCTAGAAAATCCACCAACGAGGAATGGTCCCGGCAACGGAACCAAAATGTCATCACCAATCGCACTATGATAATTCTTCACCGGGAACTCCTCATGCTATGATTATTTACTAATGCACAACCTTTAGTTTGGTGGATGTAATCTGGAAACAAAACAACAACATAACACAAGAATACCATCGACTATGATAAGACAGAATGATGACAAATCTGAAATATCAAAATAAATTATAATATTAACATGAAAGCTATATGATCTCACCCATGAGGTACTTCAAGTGTTATTGACTTCACTTTCATTTCACCAAGACTATGGGAGAAACTTTACAATTACACCTCTTAATGGCTTCTTCAACACACCTTTAAACTGATGGCTTCCTTCGCACACTTCCTACAATATTTCTCACTACTTCCTTCTATGCTAAATGAGGGGGGTGGCCTCTCTATTTATATAACTTCCAGCTTATCCATCTTATCTCTAAGATAGGATAAGAAATCCACTATGATGAATCATATTCCATACCTTAACTCTTATCTCGTACATGTAAGCTTATCTATTAAGATAAGATAAACCTTATCATTTTACATGGGTTCCACATTTTTAGACTTTTTACAAATAAAATACACAAAATATTTATGACCTCATTCCTTGTCTTTATTACCAATATAATATTTCTAATTCCTAATCATGTAGACCCTACTTCTCTAATTACCCAAACTTTGACATTTTAACATTACTTAGGACCACTTACGACAAATATTTACTTTTTACAACATTCCTATTGTACTTTGACTGTTACCATACTCCACATTATTGGCGGCACCGTACTGTGGCGCCATTATCTTCTATCATACGCTACTACTAATTATACTTAACAACATCCTATTCCTAATACATACATTAATGAAATAGAAATTACGGAGGAAAATTTTAGTGTCGACATGCCTAAGAAGCAAAAGGCTATAACCCACTTCTCTCAAAGTGCTTCAGGTGAAAGGGTTATGGAGATCACGTACCCTAATCTCACAAAGAAGAAAGAAGATCTGTCTCCTACAGATTTTATAGTGACTCAGGTCACAATGGGAACATCATCAGAGAGCCTGCAAGGAGAGGCCTTATCCGCAGTGGATGCCCTTTGCAAAAAGCTTCAAGAAGCAAAGGAAGAGAAGAGAATATTAAAAGAGAAAAACAAACATCTTCTCCAAGCCCTGCAAAAGATGGGCAATGCCCCTCCTATGACTGTCGCCGACCCTCTTGAAGTTCTTAGTCAGGAGAAGATAAATGAGTATGCCAAGATCGGTGAGCAAGGTGTAGCATTGTCTGCCTGGGAGAGAGTAGATCCTCAAAGATAGTGAGGAAGTGATTACAAAGTTCACAGAGCTCTATCAAAATATAGATCAAGCTAACAAGGAACTCTAGGCAATAGTAGGGCTTATCTCCGAAGAGTTAGGCAAGTGCCAGGAGTTACAACATGAGACATTCTAGAAGATTCTCGACTACCCAGTTGATGACTTGGTGAAATTCGACATTTTGATCACCCGTGAGCACCCAACAAAGTCCTTGCTACTTTAGACTATTGGGTTGACCAAATGGAGTTTGTCTTGGAAAAGATAGACAAAATCAAGGAGGAAGCCTTGGATGCCATGCATCAAATGGAGTAGATCATCTTAAGAATGTCTCTAGGGTTACTCGGTGCATCGTACACCTTGAGGAAGGTAGATGATACTATTTGGCTTTTCAAGGAAATCACGTCGTAGGGTTTAGTGTCAGAGGCCACTTTTGATATAGAATCTATCAACAACCTTCTGGCCTACTGTGACTTTGTTGGATACCTGATGGAGGTAGGAAATGAATACTTCAAACTCCCAAAAAGACTCAGAGATGAATGGGAGACTTGCGAAGTCATCGGGGATCACACCAAGGGTCCCGCTCAGGATCAACTTCAAGTGATGGTAAGCAAGTTCATGGAGTATCAAGCTCAATTTCACATTACCTCTCTTGAGCAGAAGCAAGAAACTCCTTTCAAGCCAAGGGATGATGACGAATAGGCTCCTTCCTCCTAGGATAAATCCCATTTTTAAAAAGTATTTAAAATTATGTTGGCACAAATGATGACATCATCCATGTTACACCATGGGATGTTGTCATCCACAAAATTGCCCTAAAGTCAACATTTGAATTTTAGATATTTTGTAAATAGTTGTTGGCTCCTTTTTTACTTCTTTCTCCTTCTCCTTCTATAAATACTTGGATACTTGTAGTATTCAAGGGTGAGAAAATTTGTATGAAAAATAAAAGTGAGGAGAGAAAGACTTTGAGCTTTCTTGTAATAGAACAACTTATTAATAAAAAAATTGAGACTTTGTGCTAAATGCATGTGTTATGTGTTAGATATTTCTTAAGTTAGATCTGCATGTTTATTCTGTTGGATTCACCTATGCTTTTGTCATTTGTTTATCAGTATTGCTTTGTTTGTTTATGTGAGTAAGTTTGGCTTTGTTTACTACCGGCCCAAAACATAAACCCTCTGACCTTTCTACTTTGGAATTCATTTCTTTTCTCCCTTCATATCCATTTTTCTTCTTTTCCCTCCTTCATCCCTTTCTGTTCTTCATCGGAACTAACTCCACTAGGATGAGATCCCAAACCCCCTGAAGGCATGATACTGTAAGACTTGCATAGATTCCTGTTGGTAGAATAGTAATAAACCAGTTTCACTTTCTATCTCAAAGAGGGCTATGCCTGCACACTTGTTGGCATGTCTATCCATAGATCTGCCCACCCAAAAAAAAAAAACTTGGACCAACAAGTGTCAAGGACATCATTACAGAGGGAGATTCATAGCTAGTTGTCAAACAAATAAGAAAACTGTATGCTACAAAAAATCAGTGGATGAAATAGTATAAGCATGCAGTTTGGGATCTAATTGAGATGTTTGATTCCTTCAATTTTTTGCACCATGAAAAAAGTTTCAATGCTAATGCTGACAAGTTGGCAGTGATGGGGTCAAGATTTAGAGATTACACCGTTTCACCTTATTGTGAGTACAATGTTGAAGTGTTAACTAGGCCAGTTGTCCCTGACAACATCAAGCATTGGCAAGTGTTTAATGATGATGCTCAAGTGCAAAGGTTCCTACGAAATCAAGGTGAGTTTATAGATCAGCATATTTATTGGGAACCAATGGTGTGTGTGACTGAAGGAAGAGAGACTTTGTTTGGAAAATATATTATCCAATTGAAAACTAACACCATTCCTAGAGGTCTTGTTGCTCTTGAGTCAAATTTTAGCAATGTTGATTGCATCATCAATAGAAACATATCTGCCTCAAGGGATGTGGAAGAGCATGACTTGGGAATAAAGGAAAAACCAAGAAAATTTTGGTTGGGCATCAGTTTAAAAAAGAAGAAAAAAACAATCCTACCTCCAATTATTGAAACAATATCAAGACTGCCTTGCCTGGTCATATTCAGAGCTGAAAGCATATAGAGAGGACTTGTTTCAGCTTGATATCCCTCTTGACAAAAATTCCAAACTAATCAGATAGAAGCAAAGGCCAACTAATCCACTCCTCTCCATGAAAATGCAAGATGAATTGAAGAAACTGAAGGAGGGAGGCATCATTCAGCCCACGAGGTATTCATCTTGGGTTGTAAACCTTGTGTTAGTCAGAAAGAAGAATGGAGATATCAAAATTTGTGTAGACTTTAGAAATTTGAATAGAGCTTCATTGAAAGACAATTATCCTTTGCCAAACATGGAGAACATGTTGCAGTTAGTGATTGGATCTGAATTGTTGTCCACCTTGGATGGTTTCTCTGGCTACAATCAGGTTGTTGTCAAGGAGTTAGAAATATTTAAAACTACCTTTACCACTCCTTGGGGAACATATGTTTATGTGAGAATGCCTTTTGGTCTCATGAATGTTGGAGCTACCTTTCAAAGAGCAATGGATGTTGCTTTTGCTGGTTATATAAATGACTTCATTGTAGTTTATTAGGATGATGTGACTATGTTTTCAAGGAGCAGAAAAGATCACTTGCAACATTTGGAAAGGATGTTGATCAGATGTAGAGAATTTGGAATCTCTCTCAATCCAAAGAAGTGTCACTTTGGGGTGTAAAAGGCCAAGCTACTTGGTCATATTGTTTCAAAGGCTGGTGTCATGATTGACCCTGAGAGAGTAGAAGCAATCAACAAGGTTCCAATTCCAAGAATGAAGAAGGGCATCCAATCTTTCTTTGGGAAGATCAATTTCATTAGAAGGTTTGTGTCCAATTTTGTTGAGTTGACTCTTCCTATCACATGCATGTTAAAGAAAGATCAAGTTATCAAATGGGAGGAGGTTGTTATTCAGGATTTTGAAGGAATCAAAGAAGCACTTAAACATGCACCTGTCTTGGTAGCTCTGAATTACAAGAAGCCTTTCCAAATATTCTCCTTTGCTTCTAAAAATACTATTGCATTTGTTTTTCTCCAAAAGGATGAAGATGGGGCTGAGAGGCCTATTGCCTTCTTTAGCAAGGCTTTACAAGCTGCTAAGTTAAAGTATACAATCATGGAAAAACAAGCATTTTCTTTGGTGAAAGCAACAAAGGTTTTTAGGCCTTATATCTTAAGTTCAAAAGTTGTTTCTTATGTTCCCCACACCATGGTAAAAGACATCTTATCAAAGATGGAGATCTCAAGTAAAATATGTAGATGGGTGAAAAAATTGTAGGAGTATGATATGGACATCCAAACCACAAAGTTGGTAAGAGGTTTGGGTCTTGCCAAGCTCATGGCTGAGAGAAACTTGTAGATTGTGGAAGTGAATGAAGTAGAGGAAGAAAGGGTAGATGTTCTTGAGAAATTGGTAAATTATGAGTGGTACAAGGATATAATCTTTTACCTCAGACACCTTTTCTATCCTGATCATTTAAATAAAAATCAGAAAAGATCCCTCAAGCTGGCTTCTCAAAAATACATCATCACTGACTTTGGGCTGGCTTGGAAGAACCCTAAAGGTTTCCTCTTGAAGTGTGTAACTGAAGATGAAGCTCCCAAAGTAGTTGCTGATTTCCATGGGGGAGTTTGTGGAGGAAACTTTGCTGGAAGGGTTACAACACACAAAGTTTTGAGAGCTGGTTATTGGTCACCTAATCTCTTCAAAGATGCAATCATGCTTGATCGGATAATGTGAAAGGTGTCGGCGTTTCTCCGGAAGAATGAAATCTTCAAGCTCCCTTCCTTTGCAGCCTATATAAATTGAAGCTCATTTTAAACAATGGGGATGGACTTCATTGGTGAGATTTCAGACCCTTCTAGTGCTAGACATAAATAGATCCTTGTACCCACGATTACTTCACCAAGTGTGTAGAGGAAATCCCCACCAAGAAAGAAACACGCGAAGTTGTTTTAGACTTCTTGCTAAATAATATCATATGCGAGATTTGGTGTGCCAAAAGATTGTGGCTGATAATGCCATGTGTTTTAGAGCTAAACCTTTGATGGCAATGTGTAAGGAGTATGGGACCAATCGACTTATTCTTCAAACTATAATCCCCAAGGAAATGGACAAGCTGAGTCCAACAATAATAACTTATTGAATATCATTAGGAGGACCTTGGAGTTGAACAAGAGAAAATGGGGTGAACAACTAAAATTTACAGTTTGGGCTGATAGAATCACTACCAAGAGAGCTACTGGTAAGAGCCCATTTGAGTTGGTGTATGGAACTCAAGCTCTTCTTCCCTTACATCTGCAATTATCTTCATTTTAGTTTGTTCAACAGCTTGAGGATCAAGAGGTCAGTCCATATAAAGCAAGGATTAATCAGATTGTGGAGTTAGATGAAGAGAGAAGAGCATCCCACCAAAGGCATGTCAAATTTAGAGAGAAGTTGAAAAGATTGTTTGACAAGAAGGTCACTCCTAGGGCCTTCAATATTGGAGATATGGTTTTGTTGTGGGATAGAAGAAATGAAGATAAGGGCAAACATGGAAAATTTGATGCATTATGGATGGGCCCTTACTCCATTGATATCAGAATTGGTGAGAATACCTTTTTTCTCAAAGATTTAGATGGGGAATTGCTTGAACTTCCTGTTAATGGCAAGCATCTGAAGCGTTTTTTGGATTAATCCCCAAATTTGAGGTATGCACCACTTGTACAGTGTATAGTGTTTGGTTTTTGCTCTGTTTTTGGTGTTTTGTCAGTTTGTGGTTTGCCTTCTTGCTACTGTGTGCAGCCATTTTTGTTGGGTTCTCGAGATGGTTTTGGATGGTTTTGGCTCATGAATCTATTTTCCCAATGGATTATTTTGGCACTTGGTCTACGTTGTTCTTGTGGCACTCACTGGGAGTGCCCATCCCCGAGTAGGAGCCGATGTTGGTGCCCATTTTGATCCTCTGTTATTTTCCCATCTTTCCCCTTTGTTCTACGTGCTCAAAAAACATTTTTCTTTGAGTTTGGTGGTCTATAAGTTTCCCCATCCAGATTGAATGCTTTAAATGGCTCATAAACCTATTATTTTACCCCAACTTGAAAGAAAAATAGTTTTGTTTTATGCCCTAAATTTCTAAATCCATGGGCCTCTATTGTTTTTTCCATTTTCCTGGCCTGTGGAGCTCGAATTTTCTCATTTTGTACTTATGTGCCCTCAAAAATCCTTCCCCATGGTCAAAAATTGCTTGAAACCACTTCCCATATGTTTTTTGACCAAAAAATCCTTTACCCACGAGAAAAAAATCAAATTCAGGTGTCCTTAGCAAATTTTGTGTTTTTGATGATCGTACGGGTGTTATTTGAATGTCAAAATTAAGCTCAAACGACATATCCTTCGTGACATCATGTGGTTGGACAAGGATAGGCAGGGTTTCTTTGAAAAAATTGGCTTTTTTTGGCTTTGGGAAAAAATTCAACATTACCCCTGCAACTCCGCAGAAGGACACATGTTGTGTTCTTATGCCAAGGCGGGAGTGGGGAACTTAGGCAATTTTTCCTATTTGGCAAAAAGGGAGGAAAGTAGAAGAAAAGCCCATGGGTCTGCAATGGAGCAAGGGTTGGACACGTGGTGTGCATAGAAGGAATGCGGGCTGGTGGGTGCAAAGGGGAAATTTTTCCCTTTTGGTCAAAAAGACTTAGAGCAAAAATTTAAGCCGTAGGTCCGAATGAAGTAGAGGAAGGCACGTGGTGGGCGGAGCGGGTCAATGGGGCAGCCGACAGAGGTAAAAGGGATTTTTTCCTTTTTCAAAAAGACTTAGAATGGAAGATTTGAGGTGTGGCCCCACCAAGCAACCACGGGGGATACATGTCAAGGATAAAATCGGAGGTGCGCAGGCTGTGGAGGCAAAGTTGAAATTTTTCCCTTGGCGAAAAAAGGGGTTAAAACATGAAATAATCCCGTGGATTTTTAGCGATATAGAGGGTGACATGTGTCGAGGATAGAGGTGGAGGTGCGAGGCTTGTGGGGAAAAAAGTTAATTTTTTCCAAATTTTGAAAAAGGTTAAAATGCACATAATTGAGCCATAATCCCAATGGGACCCACCATGTGCCACGTGTCATCACCAAAATTCAAGGGCGGAGAAAAAAGTCAAAATTTTCCATTTTCCAAAAATGTTAAAAAGTCAAAAAGTGAGCTTGAATTCATTCTCAATCATATTTTGACATGTGGAGGGTCCAGATTGAAGGAGAAACAATAGATCAAGGGTAACATTACATTTTCATTTTTCGCTGCCATTTTTGCTCCAGGAAGTGTGGAAATGTGAATTTTGCATCATTTTTCATCAAATTTTTGGTGAATTCGTGTCCTTTGTGCCTGCAAAGATCAATACAAGTGGTTTTAGGGATTAATTGTAGATTTGAGGTGTTTTTGAAATAAATTTTTACTTAGGCCCGTGTAAAACATGAAATATCAAATTATAAAGTTACAGAATCAAATTTTGGAATTATAAGGATGAAATGGTAAAATGAAAGGGGTCTGCATGCTTAGAGAATGAAAAACGTGCCTCCACAATGGATAATGATGAAGAATTTGTAATGATTTGCCATTTTAGAAACACCTGGTAACTCTTGTTGCAAATTTGTTAAATGTCCCTATATGCGAATCATGTTGCCATTTCTTAACAAACTTGATGTTGGGCATATTATTTTCTTGGGAAAGAAGGATCAAATGTAATTGAAAGTTATATAATGCATATTTTGAAACATGCAAAAGGTCGGAGAAACTTAGAAATTCACGGGAAAATGCTGGGAAGAAGCCCATTCTTTGAGAAACTGCCTTAGAAACATTTCTATTTCCTTTTTACATTAGATTTTTATCATGTTGAGTTGGTTTCAGGTTGTAAAGCCATCAACAAGCTCGAGATTGTTCTTATAACATTCCCTATTGATAAATTTGGTCATTCGGATTATTTTGTGTTGTCTCTTGGAAAATTTGCATGCACATATGTTTGAGAATGTTTTCAATTTGTGTTTCTTGCTCTGTTGTAGTCTTGTGTTAAAAATATCTCTTGATCATACATGGTCTTATTTCTTGTTGATAGTTTAGTGGCATCTACGAGTCTCACATTCGGAAGAGCTTTCATCGATAAAGAGATAAATATATTTAAAATCACTTGACCTTCCTTGAATTTTGAGTTTGTTTGTAAACCTTTGGGTGCACCTTAGGTCATGATAAAATAGAGATTTATGGATACTTTGTTAGTTCATTTGCTTTAAGCTTTTATGGCAGGTTGTCAAATATTTTGTGGAAGAGTGTAGATCTGGGCCTCCATTTGGTGCACATATCCTGGTCAAAGGAGTACCTAAACCCCTTTGAAGCATTCTACTATTTAGGTGTTACAAATTTCTTGAAAAGGTCCTCAAAGAATTTGGAAAATTTTGGTTAGTCTTGTGTAAAATATCCCACCAAAAATTCATTCAGAATAACTAATCCTACCCCACAATACCCCTACATTGCATTGTGTGTCAACAAAATAATCTAATCCATCTACAAAAATGCACAAAGCAAATCAGGATCATACCATGTCTCTAGCAGCCTCAACCTTGTCTTGAAAGCATTTCCATCATTTAGTAGTGACAACTCTGTTGAGTTTGAATAATGGAAAATTGATTATGTTTTCCCAAGGCCATATCCATACAATATGTAAAGTATAAGGATATGTCCACCTCCTTCACAAAAAAAAGGCTACAATATAGGTTCTTTTACCTTGTTTGAAAGGCACAACCTAAAATAGTGAGGATTAGATCAAAATCCTTTCAGGTGCTACCCACTTCTTCAAAGCATGAGTGCTTAACAAGCTAGATAAATTGGTTCCCCATATACAAAATGACATATAAACCATTTATCTACCTCTGAGTGTCTTGTAAAATACATGATGTTGCTCAAGTTGTGAAGGAGATTAAATCTATGTACCAATAGAAGAAAAGCCAAAAGCACGAGAGAACCAACCCAAACAGGCAATGATGGGTTTCTTCTCTCTCCATTTGCTTATAGTTTTAAGTATATGCATCTTTTATTTCCAGTACATACAAGTTACATCCCACAACTTGTGTGGGTTCACTGTACTTTTATTCCATATGAATAAATGAACTATTTTTGTGTAATGAGATGTATATCTTTCCTTTTTGTACTTCCTTCATTTGAATGGATAATAATGAACTTGTACAACTCAACACACTTAAATAATTCACTTAAGTATGGAAATAAATTAAAATCAAATGTACCTTTTGATTTTCATTGGATGACTGAATTTTGTTTCACACCATGTCCACAACTTTAGAACTTCATGTCTGATACATGTTGCCTTTCTTGCCTTCTTTAGGGCTTTGCAATGGTCCTTTATGGATGTTACACATTCGATGAGGGTTTCAAATGGAATGGATGCATCTATGAGATATGTCGTTATGTAATTGCAACCTATTTGGAGTTTGATCTAAACGTGACTTCCAAGACTGTCCAAAACCAAACAATTAAAATTTGTATGTTATTCTGAGGTGGCTGTCCCAAACATAGTCAAACCTCGACTCGATCAATATGAGAAACTTAAAAGTTTTGAGTTGACCTTTTTGCATAGGGTGTGAAAAATGTCAACATTTCTAGCGATCCTATGGGGAAAGCTACCTGCTAGCTTGTAGACTAGTGCCTTACTCTTGTCCATTGGGCATGGAGTCAAATGCATACAACCAAAACTACCTTTTCGAAAAAAACACCAAAACTGGAAAGGATCTGGTGAACCAGATCATGTGCATAGGTGCACTTATTGAATTGAAAACTACAATGTGCATGAACTGCACTTATTGAAAGGAAATCCTAATCTACCCTATTCTAACCAGCTATAAATCAAGGCTAAATAAAACCTGAGATAGGAAGTGAAAAATAGCTTCCTTTTCTCTAGAACCGAGATGATGAATTCAACTTGCAAAACAAGTAGCATGAAAGAACTGTAAAATGAGATGTGTACCTTGAATTTATTCCAAAACTTAGCCCAAAACATGAAGAATCTTTCTAATTGATCTAAAAACTATTCTGAAGGGATTTTGAAACTGATTGTTGAGTATCTGACACTCATTCTTAGGCTCTGATATGAGCATGAATTTTGGTATTTCCGTGGCATGTTGTGAACCAGCGAGATACCGAATAGGACATGGCCTCCAAACAACTGAAAATCTAATCTTCTTGTCTTGTACTAAAAATGAACCTTATTTTCGATCACGGGTTCTTTCTGAAGCTGTTTTGAATGTTGTTCTGAGAGTTGATCTACCTCTATAAATTGTTGTATATTCTCTGACAATCTGAAACTGATATGAAAAGTATTCAGCCTCTTCAATCTATTGTACTTCATCAATCATAACATCGTGAAGATGATGAGATGGTTGTTCTACTTCTTTAAACTATTTGAAAATATTTTTAGAGTCTTCAAATTGTTGTTCATCCTTTTCAATCTGCTGATCCACTACTACCAAGACTGACATTTTCGATAGAAATTTCAATTTTTTTCACTTTATCCCTTCTTACAATGTTCTTTGAACATTTCATTCCCTCCTCAATCAAAAATTGTTGCTCCTAAGCTGTTTCACCTAATTCTAGATCATTTCTTCGAATGTTGAATGTTAAGGGAAAGGATAGGAGGAATACCTAACTTCTTGATCCACAGCTGATCGTGAGAGCTTCCTTTTTCTTGGAGGAACTACTTGAAATGGAAAACAAGACCACCAAATGAAAGTTAAACAATATATGCAGTGGACTACCTAGCGTATGCTAGATCCGAGGAAGTGTGATACTCCTAGATGGCTATCAATCCACTATTTAAAACAACTTAATGCTAATAATAAAGGAAATCCTACTATAGTTAAAATGATTTAGGTATCTCATTCATCTACAATAAGAAAATTCATTCACAACAGGCTAAGCTATGACTGAATCTGAGGGTCAAGGTGTTTGTCAGGTACTAGTATTAGTCAGGGTCAAGTTCTAGGCTATTTTGGGTATTGGGTAGAGATTTCAGGCTTTGTTCTTGGTCTGATGGTAAAAACACAAGAGACCGACGTTGGTCTGATAGGACCGATGTCGGTTTAAGTGAACCGGTGATGGTTGAGGTAACCCAGTGTTGGTGTGGTCGGGGTATAGAAACTCAATAAAAGTTTGAGGTGAGGGCAGATCCAAGGCTAAATGGAAATGGAGAGGGCTATGGGGTTTGTGTAGGTCTTAGGTATACTCAGGGGTGATTAAAATCCAAGTATGGGTAGTTCAAGGGTGTGGGTGAAGGAATGGTCAAGTTTTCATGGAGGTAAATGGTGGGGGAATGGAAATGGGAGCAGAAACTAATAACAGAAGTAAAAGAATCTACTAAAAATGGTAATGGACAAGTGTTGGTTAATAGAACACTTACTTATTACATGAGCTTGATGTCTGGTTGGTAATGGTGGGTGATCAAATGAAAGGAACTTGGTGTGGTGCAGGCTTCCCTCGGATGCTCCCATGAAGGAAAATGGCTCTGTGGTTGCTTAGGTGTTGGCTGTGGATGCTCGATGTGCATGTACGAATGTTAGTTCTACTTGCATGTAGCTCTAGTTTCATCTCTCACTCTCAGAAGATGTGCCAACCTCTCAAAAATGTCCCAACCTCAAAATAAGGTTGTTTTAGGGATTAAATGGTAACCAACGGTGGTTTCGGTTGACCGGTGGTGGTTTAGGGTAATTGGTGTCGGTTAGGGTGGGATTTCCTAGGTTTACTAAACTGGGTAGATCCCCTTGATTTTCTGGGATCTCGTTCATTTTTCTCCATGATTAGAATGGAAGCTTCCTTTCTAATGGTAGGAATGTGGTTAGAGGGAATATGTAGGCTTTGATTTTTAGGGTTTAGGTAGGTCTTAGTTAGTTATGGCAACATACTAAGAATAGGTCTTAGGGTGAGGTGGCTAGATGAGGTGTATAGGTGAGGTGGATATGTGGGCATTATCCAATTAGGATATTTAAATAATAAATATTGTGAGGATAATGAATTAATTTAATTAAATTAATTAAATTAATATTAGAGTGGGATGAAAGGGGCCATGGTTAGGTGAATGTGTTCAAGGTGTTTATTTGACAAGGGACCAAGGGGAGTGTGACCCAATTTTGGTGTCTACATTTTTCCCCTTTTTGTTGCGTAGCTTGTATTGGTAAGCGACGCTGAAAAAAAAATAAGATGTGGTTGCCCCATGTGTGGGTGAAGGTGATCCCCCTCAAACCAGGAATTGATGAGGTAGAAGGAAGAATCGGTGAGTGGTTTGATAAAAGGTGAATGTGAGGAGGAAGAAGGTGGGTGATGGGGGTAAAAGGGAAAAAGGTCCACTCGGGTAATCTAGGTAATGGGTCAGGGTCAAAGGTAGTAATAATCAAATGCACACACATATAAAACTGCAACATGGTACCAAGTTGAAGAGTAGGAAAACTCTACATTGTCTAAGGTCGATAGGTTTATCCAAACAAGGTTGAAGTGATTCCGGTATCCAAGGTATAGGATATGGTCAGGAAACATGACGTAGGTCAGGTGCAGGAACGTTTAGGTATGTTCTGGTACACCAAAGGTTGGGTCAAGATAAATGGTCATGGCAAGAGGCAAGGTAGGGTCAGTATGTCCATCAACACAGGTAACAGTGCCACAAGGTATAGCGAACACATGAGGTCACAAGTCACTAGCAATGTTCCAGGTCCAAGTATCTAGGTCATGGCATGGGTAGGGCCGAGGTATGGGTAAAATAACAAGTCCTCGAATGAGGACGAGGTGAGGGGTAAATGATAAGGTCAAGAAGATAAAGTGAAGTGTCCAAGTGAGGTGTGGGTGAGGTAAAAAAGGATTCAGGTCAAAAATTGGGGGTAGGGGGTAGGAAAAAGACTAAGCAGGTAAACCGATGATGGTTTGAAGGAACGATGCTCGGTCAAGATGGACCGACCATGGTAAGCTAGGGCATAGGACCGATGTCGGTCAAGGGAAAACCATCACCGGTCAGTTAGGTAGGGTATAAAAAGAAAAATTACCATATTTTTCAAATCATTTGTCTTTTATCGAATTGGGGAAAATGAAAAAGAGAGAGAAAAGGTGGAAAGTGACAGAGTGAGATGGAGGACTGAATTGGTGAGCCATGTGACTAGGGATAGTTGGTCGATAGGTGGATCCATGAGCTGGGTTGGATTGATTTGATTGGTTGGAGAGTGAGAGGTCATTTGGTGATGGCAGAGGCAGGAGAGGGATCGGGTGGACCACCGGTGCAGCGGCCTGATGTGCCACCATGGTGGTGGTAGATGATGAGGTAAGGGTCAATCCTTTTCTTTGCTTTGTTTATTAGATTGAATTAGAGGTCGGGTGGGTGAAAATGGGTTTTTTTTTTTTGGGGAAATGAATTTTGAAGTGTGGGAGGGAAAATCAGTTAAAAGAGGAATGAGGAGAGAGATGATTGGGTGCAGGAGGGGTGGGGAAGGGTAGAGGGGGGATTTGGGTAGGATTGGGTGGGTAGAAGGGAGAAAAGAGAGTTTTAGGAAGAAGGGGGGTTTGGGTCACAGTTTTTAACGTGACAGTGACCGACGTGTCGGTTGAGGGTTAGCCGACGTCGGTGGTAGAGAACCGGTATCGGTCACAAAATAGGTGACCGATGCCAATTTATGGGGGACCGGGGTCGGTTATGGGTAACCGGTACGATCATGTAAATTAGGGAAAAAGGGGGCCAAAAGGTGTCCGAGGTTGGGTGGGTGAGGTAGGTAGGGGTAAGAGAAGTGGTTTCGGTGAAAATCATAACATAGGTAAGGGGTAAAAATAGGTAAGGGTGGAGCTGTTAGGGAAAAAATGTATAGATGTGTGGGAAAATAGGTAAGGTCGGGAGTGGGTCAAAATGGAAGTAGGTGAGGGGTCGGGGTGTGTGTAAATAGGTAAGGTGATATTGGGTTGGGTAGGTTTAGGGTAGGTAGGTCGGTTGGTTAGGGTTGGGTTGGGGTGGAGGGTAGGCCATGGGATAAATGGGTAAGTAGTGAAGTAAAAGGGGTAGGGTAATGGGAATGGGTATGGGTGAATGGAGATATGGTCATGTTTTAATAATGTGATTGTTTTGTTGATGTAGGTGAGAGATCAATTGAGGATGCGACAGGTGCCACCCCTACTCGTGATAGTTCATGGGGTGGTGACAGTCGAGGAGTGGAGGCATGTCACTATGTGGGCTTGATTGGGGTTCGAACGTTACCGGCATGTGGTCTTGGACAGCCAAGCTTGATGGTCACTCTCATCGATAGATGGGATTCCACGACCAACACATTCCACCTACCGATGGGGGAGATGACCATCACCTTAGAGGATGTGTATAGGATCCTACGTGATTACCTATATTGGGGATGCAGTATATTCGATCTCCTCAGAGGCATCTGAGGAGTTGATGTTGATGGTATTTGGTGAGGGACTTGTGGAGATGACATTCCACAGTGCCATCCTAGTTATGGTGAGATGTACCTAGCCCATCCAGAGGAGATCGAGGCTAGTAGTATTATTGATGGAGGCAATCTATTGTTTTACACTGCCAGATGCAGAGGGTGGGAGATTCCCACGATCACTTGATGGGTGTACTACATGACATGATTATGGATAGGACCTACTTTGCATGGGCACCAACATTCCTAGTGTAGCTATACTAGAGAGCTATGGGCATATGGGAGGCTCCATGCAGGTTCAGTCTATGTTGTACATTTATTCTTCACTATTGGGCCTATGAGCACATTGTTTGTGTTCATTCCGATTGGTATGCCCCGAAGATGCATTTGAGCTTGGTTTTGTGTGGGTGGGGTATAGGCGATGGGTGCCTATGATGGGAGAGTGGCGAGTAGGCAGGGTTACACATGATGTAGCCTATTACAGGCAGCTACTGGAGGGATTTTTGGCATGGACATTGTTTGGAGACCGTATGTGGGCTATCCCTCATATAGACAGATGGTGATGAGCTAGATGGCCTTCAACTACTCAGATGGATAGAGGGGCACCATGTAGGGGAGCACGAGATGATCCCAGTTGATAGGGTCAGATGGTAGTTTGGGCTGCCACAGGATATACCTCCACCCTTCCCATATATAGAGAGATGATGTGGAGAGGCCATTGCCTCTACCACAACCGATAGTGCCTACCGGGTAGGAGGAGGAGTAGGTGATAGACCGGTGATTGATGATGCCGGAGTGACAGATAGATATAGACAGTGGTGGGCTGCCCATTTATGAGCAGTACCACCAGGCCAGGGGCAGCCAGATTTAGCCACTATCACGGTGTAGAGAGATGCCCTACAGGGGTAGGTGGCGACCCTGATTACCTAGTTGGGGATGGTACATGGGTAGTTAGTAGCTTTAGAGGTGGAGGTGGCCACATTACATGCATGTAGGTAGCCAGTCTATAGGCCCAGATGGCCCAGGTGGAGATGGAGAGGGTGATGATGAGCAGGTGGCCACCCTGCTGACAGCAGTGTAGGTTACAGGTTACGGGGCTAGTTGGCCACTTGCAGTGTAGATTCGGGCACTACGAGGCTTAGATACAGCACATAGGGTGTGAGGCCAATGGCACCTCCACAAGCACCGGAAAGGGTCCCAGTTCACAGGTAGGGGCGGGGACAGGGTCCCACAGGATAGGTACAGGGGTAGAGGCCGATGGGGCCACCACAGATGGTACCCATATCTAGGTTACGGATGCCTTAGGTGAGGCCAGATATTACCAGGACCAGTTGATGGTGGCGGATAGATTTTCTATCTTATGGAGAGTACAGGGCACAATAGGCCTCGAGTGAGAGGACCAAATCCCATACCCACAGCGTGGAGAGCACAGGGGGCCATCAAGCTCTAAGATAGGATCAGGGTGAGGCCACCAGTTCACGAGGCCAGCTCTAGGTGATGTACTAGTAGGGACCCGACCACGGCCTATGGCGGGTGGTGAGATGTTATCAGGCCGCCAGGCAGGAGCGGAGGAGGAGACAGAGAGATGGAGATGGAGGATGTCTAACAGGATGATGCCTGATGCACATCCCTCCATTTTGATGTATTTGATTCATTTTTGATATATACCGGCTGCGTGTGTCAAAAGAGTGAGGATGTATGAGAGTTTTGTATATTTTTGATCATATACCGGCTTGTGTGCAAAGATGGTGAGGCTGTATATGAGAGTTTTGAGAGATTTTGTTATATATACCGGCCTACGTGCCAAGAAGATATTTGAGAGTTATGTATATGGAGACACATGTTTGGATATTTTTATTTATAGAGATGATGATGATTATGGTCATTATGTGTATACATGGTTGTGGTTATCTTGTTATTTTGATGTGTATATGTGATGGAAATCAAGTAGTGTAGGCATGATAGAGTCAGGTCATAGGCATGGATCGAGTCAGGTCATAGGCATGGATGGAGTCAAGTCATAGACATGGATGGAGTTAGGTTATGGTCTAGGCATGGAGTTAGGTTAGGTCTAGGCATGGATTGAGTCATGGGCATGGATTGAGTCAGGTCTAGGCATGGATTGAGTCGAGTAGGTTGGGATTGAGTTAGGCATGGTTTAGGCATGGATTGAGTTAGGTCTTTAGGCATGGATTGAGTTGGTTTAGGCATGGTTTAGTTTGTAATTCATTAATTTGTGCAATTAATGATGATATGGGTCATGTTTGAGATGTTTATAGTAACATGCATGATAATGGTAAAGAAATGGTAGACATAATGAATGTATGTTTGATGATGATAAAGGTGGAAAGCAATTTGTTGTTTGTTTGGTTTAATTCCCAATTATTGATATAAAAATAAATCTAACAAGGGTAGATTGTGATTTAGGAAATGAAAGGTGAATTGGTTAGGGTAGAGAGTGGCTGAGCTAACCTCCAAGGGCCCCATGCCCTCGGAGTGCTACCTACATAGTCCCGATGAAAAAGGGACCTCAGGCCGATGTAGTTCTCCCATAAGCTAGGGAAGAATGCGAGGAGGTATGAGTATGAGTTGGTAGGTTGTAGGCATGATTTGAGTCTAGGTTTTGGTTAGGCGTGGGTGAATTGTGGGCACATTGGTATGGGTGATGTTGAGTTGATTGGGTGAAAGAGAAAATTACCCAAAGATAAGCATCGAGGATCTAATCCTGTTCAAGGTAATCAATATGTAATGAAGAAGGGGAAAAGACAAGAGGAGGCGAGGGAGCCACCTAATTGGTAAGGATCATAATGAGTAGGTCATACCTTAGATAGTCTGATGAATGTAAGACCCTAAAGACATTGCATGATTGATTATTCTAAAGGTGAAGAAAAGTCACATGATCACCGAATGTCATAGTTTCAGGTCCCTTGAGGCGGTAGGAAGTGAAAGTGTGAATGGTGAGAGGGTGAAAAGTGGTTAGTTTTTATATGGTACTAGGTAGCATGCCTTTTGGCAAGAGATCCAAGGTCACAATGGGCAAGTCCATGATGAAAAAGTTTTTTTCTTTGACTTGTATTTGAGATAGACTAATCGATGCGGGAAGTCTATATGGGATGAGGAAATTAACTCCTTGAGGTCTTCACGAAGCTGATCGATGCGGGAAGCTTCAGATTCTCTCTCTCTTTTTTTTTTTTTTTTTGAAGAGCTTTACATAGTTGTCCTTTGAGGGAGTAGTCTATTTATAGCAGCGATGTAGAGAGAAAGATGTCCTTTTGAGGGAGTCATCTTTTGTTGGAAGTTTGACTCAAGGAGTTGGATCCCACGTGAGGACTTTGAAGTCATGGACAAGACTAAGGTGATGAATTGGATTCTTGTTCAGAAGGCAAGGTGAAATGACCATGGGATCTCATCTAAAAGTAGAAAAAAGTATCCATGAGAATCATGCCATGTGCAACGCCATGGTACACATATTTAAGAGAAGATAAAAGAGTGATGGGTATGCACATGATTCTTATTTAATCATTGGTGATGGCGTAGGAAGTGGGTAGCGCTCAAGGGATGAGCATGAAAGAGGCAGAAAGTGAGGTAGGACTAAAATTCAATAGTAGAATGGTCAAAGATGCAAGGCATTGAGGGGCTCAGTTTGGGTTTACCATCTAATGAAGATAAATGATAAGCACCTGATCCATAAGTATGAGTCATGATGTATGGTCCAAGCCAATTAGGAGAAAATTTTCCCCATTTACTTTTTTTTACTTTGGTTACATGTTGATTTTCTTTTAGGACAAGGTCACCGACTTGGAAGGTTCATTCATGGATGCGTTTTTCATAGGCACGTTTGATACATTTTTGGTAAACTTGAAGATGGTCAAGAGCATTAAGATGACATTTCATCCAATAACTCAAGTTGTGCTAAATGGTCCTGATGAAATTTTCATCATTGAGCATGTCATGGAGAGAAATGCAAGTGAGGGAATCTAGACTTCGAGAGGAAACACAACCTCTGTACCATAGACCAGAGAAAAAAGTGTGGCAGTGGTGGAAGTGTGAATACTAGTGCGGTATGCCCATAGGGTGAAAAGGAATGTGTGTATGCCAGTCCTTCCCAGTATCGTTAACCACTTCATGAGAATTTTGTTTAAGGTTTTATTAGTGGATTCAGCTTGGCCATTGGTTTGTGGGTAATAAGGTGATGAGAAACTTAGCTAAATGCCGAAGGCATCACAAAGTTTTCACAAGGTTTTATTTTTGAATTGTTTTTCCATTATCAGTGATGAGGTGATGTGGAACACCAAAGTGAAAAATAATGTGATGGTTGATGAACTCACATATTTTCTCGCTTTCATGGAGATGAGAGGTATGGCTTCAACCCATTTTGTGTAGTATTCGGTGGTGGTGATGATCCATTGATGTCATTGTGAAGAATGGGGATTGATCTCTCCGACGAGATCCAAACCCCATTGAGAGAAGGGCCAAAGGTCACGGGTGACCTATAAGGCATGACTGGGTGTATGATGAAGGTTGGCATGTTGTTGGATTTTACACAATGCTTAACATAGTCACAACAATCATGGTTGAGGGTCGGCCAGTAATAGCCTAGGTGAAGAATACGCTTAGCAACAACAAGGCCACTTGAAGTGACCTCCACATATGCCATCATGAACTTCCTTAATGGTATAAGGAATTTCAGAACTCATAAGGCATCGTAAGAGAATACCATCAAAGCCACACTTATAGAGGAGGCCACCCATGATGATGTAATGAGAGACCCTTTTAAGAAAAGTGCATTTTCCATTATGAGTGAGGTCGGGAGGCAAGATGGAGAGGGAAAGGTAGTCTGAGTATTGTTTATACCAAAGGTCACTCGGGTCGGGGCAAGTAGGTTCGATAGAGTAAATTTCATGAGGTAAATAAGAGGGTGATTGGAGTCTTTGTACGGTGACAAATATTTTAGAATCGGTGGGTGAAGCGGGTATTTGAGAGGCCAAGCAGGCCATGGTATCTACAAATTTGTTGGTAGAGCGGGGATGGTTTGAAGGTCATAATGGTCAAAAGTGGTCAAAAGTATGTCCACATGATGTTTATACTTTTGAAGTGTCTCATTACGACATTGGTATATACCATTGACTTGGTTTATGACCAATTGGGAATCACCAAAGATGTTGATGGATTTGACATCCAAGGCATAGGCAACTTGGAGACCTAATACGAGTGCTTCATATTCGAAATATTGTTTGTACAATCAAAATCAGTTTGAAAGACAAAGGCATGGGTTCACCATCAAGTGGAATGAGGATAATGCCTACCCCACCCCCACACTGACACTTGGAACCATCGAAGAAGAGTGTCATTTGGTATGCGGGCTCGTCCAAGGAAAGGGAAGTAATTGACTCATCTGGAAAGTCAAAATTAGAAGGTTGATCCCCAGAAATAGGTGCATCGGCCAATTGGTCGGCGATGGCTTGGCCCTTGATGGACTTTTGATGGATGAATTCGAGGTCGAGGTCAGCCAAAAGCATAAGCCAACATGCGGCACATTGATTTTGGTAAGGTTTGGCATACATGAAGTGTAGGGGTCGGTGTTGGTCACAACATAGGTTTTGTGGTTGAGTAGGTAATGGCGGAGTTTGGTGGTGACAAAAACTAAGGCTAAGAAAAGTTTTTTGGCATGGGTATAGTGGGTTTCATAGTCCAAAAGAGTATGGCTTATGTAATAAACCACCTACTCCCTATGTTGTTCATCATGATGAGTGAGCATGGCCCCCAAGGAATGATCGGTAGATGAGATGTATAGGTAGAAGGGTTGATCATCTTTAGGTGGAATGAGGATGGGTGGTTGGAGAAGGTATTGTTTTAAGGCCTCAAAAGCTTTGTGGTAGTCATTATCCCATTTAAAGGAGACATCCTTCTTGAGAAGATGATGAAATGGTTGACACCGATCAGATAATTGCAAGATGAAATGGTGAATAGATTGCAACTTACCTTGTAGGCTATGGAGTTTCCTAAGGTTAGTGGGTGGAGGCATTTCAAGAATGGATTTGACTTTAGCAGGGTCAACCTCTATACCACGTAAGGAGACGATAAATCCCAGGAGTTTTCCCGAGAGAGACTGCGAAGACACACTTCTTGGGCTGAAGGTGAAACATAATATTTGATGAGGTGGTCAAAGATGGTTTTAGGATGGCGAGGTGCTTGGAGCAGCATTTAGATTTGGCTAGGAGATCATCCACGTAATCTTCCAATATATGATGCATGATGTCATGGAAGATGTAAGTCATAGCCACTGATATGTGGCACCAATATTTTTTTAAGGCCAAAAGGCATGACTCGATAGCAGAAGGTCCCCCAAGGGGTGATGAATGTGGTTTTGTGTTGATCCTCTAGGGAAAGAAAGATTTGGTTATAACCCAGAAACCATCCATGAGTGATAGCATCTCATGACCAGTGGTAAGGTCAACTAGTTGGTCAATACCGGTAGAGGAAAGTCATCTTTTGGGAAGGCTAGGTTGAGGTCATGGAAATCCATGCAAATACGAAGTCCCCCTATCACCTTAGTGATAGGGAAAATGTTAGAAATCCACCGGGGATAATCAATGGGTAAGATGAAGGAAACGGAAAGAAGGCATTGAAGTTCTTCTTTGACCAGAAGCACAATGCGAGGGTGCATTTTCCTCGCTTTTGTTTGATAGGTTTGGCATCGGGAATGGTTATGATATTGTGGACCACTATGGTGGGGTCAATACTAGGCATATCTATGTAAGACCAAGTGAAAGTGTGATTATGGTTTTTGAGAAAAGAAGTGATGGCTTCCTGTTCAATGCGTATCTAAAGATTGTCCGATCTTTAGAATGTGCGGTCATCTGAGTATGGATGTTGATTTTGATAGTCGATTCATTCAACATGGTTTGGGTCTCAGATGGTAACGATCCGATGAATATATGAGTCCTTAGCACCAAGGTAGGTGAGTATAGATTCATCATCCTGACATTGAATGATGTTAATCAAAGGTGTATCATCATCGATCATTTTAGGATATAGGAAGGGAAGAGAGAGGGAGCCTCACCCTCATTGATAAGTCAGAGGCCCCAAGGAAATGGTGTTTATGAAAAAAAAAAAAGTTAGGAGGAATGGATTCTGATCCATCGACTCTATCGGTAAAGGTGGTGAAGAAGGTGGAGTGGGTGAAGAAGGTGGAGAAGGGTGATGTCCTCAATGAGTTCAATGCGGGCCTTCTTGGTAGGTGGTTCAACAAAGCCAATACCACTACGGTCATTATGTTTGTGGGTAGTACATGGAATAATAGTATGGTGGCCTTGCTCATAAAATCCAAAACCAAAACCCTTCCACACACATCGGTGCAGGAAGGTGTGGGTGAAATGATGATTGGTGAGTGATTGGAAGTCAGAGAAAATGGGCGGGTTTGTGATGGTGGTTTAGGTGTGTAAGTGGTAGTATCAAGTCCCCCATAGGTGAGACTAGTACGAAGGTGGGGAGGACCATAAAGGAGGTGCTCTCCTATATGGTGATCATAAAGAGGTGTTGGTGAAGACTTCATACTCTTGTGGAGTAAGGAATGTGTTGACACTATATAGGTGATACTCCCCCAGAGTGAGGCATTGAAAAATTCCCTCCAAGGGATCGGTGGTTGGTATGTGGGTAGCTGGAATAGATGATGTGTCGGAGGTCGATCGGAGATGGGGTTAATAGATTGGGAGGCTGATGGTTTGGCCATGGAGGTTGTGGCAGTGGTAGGAATGGAGGAGGTATGTGCGGTTGAGGTAGCGGTTGCACTGGTGAGTGGAGGTGTAGGTGAAGAAGCAGTGATTGTGGAGGTAGATGCTTTAATGGGTATAAGCACATGTCATTGGGTTGGTAAAGCATGTTGCAAGTTTTGAAAGGTGATGGGTCATCTGAATGGTATAGGTGTGTCCCTCATGCTCAAACTTTACACAACGATGCAAAGTGGAAGGAACACAACCCATAACATGAATCTAGGGTCTACCAAGCAACATGTTGTATTGAAATTCCCCTCCAAGATGTAAAATAGCTCTGGAAATAGTGTGGGGGCCCACGCGAACATGGAGGATGATGGTGCCAAGTGTAGAGGTGATAGCGTCATTGAATGAATGCAACATGATGGATGTTTATGCATGTAATTTTCAGGTATGCATTTGGGAAAATGCATGGGAAGAGATGATATTAATGCTAGCACCCCCATCGATCATAACACATCATACACATATATCATCGATGTGGATGGAGATGAAAAGAGTAGGATCTGGGTCATCGGTTTGGTGTGGTGCGATCTCTTCATCTAGAAGCTAGTGGAGGCTACTTGGTGAGTAGGTGGAGGTGTAGATGAAGGTGGTAATTTGGTGAGAGAGGCTACATGATGGGGTGTAATAATGGAGGCCATGGGTGTAGGGTCATTAGGTAAGACCTCAATAGACTGAAGAACCTCCATGAGAGCTTGATGATGGGATTCTCGAGGTTTGGATGAGGTCATATAGGGACATTTTGAGGGGGATTGATGTAGTTGTTTGAGCATGGCGTGATGTGTAACCCCATTAGACATAGGATATGTGGGGCCATGGATAGTGATTTTAGGTGTGGGTGTAGATGGTATGTTGGGTATAGGATTGGTTAGGTGGGTCGGTTTCCTTTTCCTTTCCTTTATCCTTCTGAGCATGGGTAGCAACGTGGATCATGTTGATTTGAGGTGGGGAGGTGGGTGAGGTAGGTGAGCCATGAAAGGTATAGTGACAAGAAGGGCAGAAGCCCAGGGGTGGGAAGGAACCTTGTGAGATGAGTTGGGCACACCAACATTTGGGTGGAGGTTTGGTGAGTTCTCTAATGTGAACCATGTTAATTTCAAATCTTGGGGTGGCTCTAGGAGTTGTGGGGGTGGAGGTCTTGGTTGTTGAGTAGGCAATGAGGGAAGAACTATGAGAATGGGTGTTGGTGAAATGGGGTCCTCATCGAGAAGGTCATCATCATCAAAGTTTTCTTCAGGAGGACACAACTAGATAAGAATGGTCTTTAAAGCCTTGTAGTTCTCCACATCGTGCCTTGACACATGATGGTAGGTGAAAATTTTGGTGTCGTCAAACCCCTTTGGTTTGGGTTTGAGAGGGTCATAAGGTCTGAGAGGTGGTAATGTGATGACAAAAGTTTCAAGGAGGTTGGTTAAGATTTTGGCATAGGATCCCGCTAGTGGATCACAATGGGAAGTGAAAGTGGGTTTGGGTGTAGGTGCAACCGATTATAGAGGAAGGGTCTTTGCATGAGGGGGAGTAGGTCGAGCCATGGTTTTAGGTGTTGGTGTGGTCTTAGGTGTTGGTCGTGTTTGTTTGGGTAGGGGTATGGTAGATGAACTGCAAGAGAGTGTGTGGTTGGTTTGACTACCTTATTGGAGGGTAGTAGAATTTTTTGTCTTTAGGTTGCACCTTCTTGGGTAAAGGTGATATGGGCACACAAGATCTAGAGGGAAAAGTGGATGGTGGAAGAGGGCGAGTTACCCATGGGGATAACTAGGTGTTGTGAAGGTAGATGATGCGGGTCATGCAGGAGGTGTGAGGGAAAGAGACTGAAGTGTCATGGGTAGTGAAGAAGTTATCGATGGTATTGGAGGTATGGATGGTAAAGATGTTGCAGGTGTGGGTGGAAGCCATGTTGGGCACTTGGGTATGTTAGAGGTCTGTGAGGGAGGAATGGGCTGCTGTGTTTTTAGTGTACTCGGTGGGTAGAGATTTCTTACCCATGCCGGAAGAGTGAGGTCCTAAGATGATGAAAGGGGTGGAGGTGATGAAGGTGTGATCGGTGAGGTTAGAGTATGAGATCTATGGGATGGGTTCTTCTGTTTGGGTGTTGGAGTAGGTTTGGTGTTGGCTTTGGAGGATGTAGCTAAATCTAATTTGATGGGTGGATGAGTAAGGCTGGCGGTTGGGATGACCCCTAAGGTAGTAATAGGTTTAGGTGAGGAAGATGATGTAGGTGTAGGTTTGGATTTTGATGCATGTTGGGTTATGGGTAGGGGTGTGAGTTGAGCCATGAGTGGTATCATGGTGGAATTTGTGATAGTTGTGGTTGTGTTTGGTTCGATCAATGAAATATTTTTGGATATATAGTGGAAGTATCAGCAAGTGACATCTACATTTGTGTGGAGATAGGAAGTAGAAGATGCCCCCAAAGTAAGGCTCTATCCACATAATCTAGGTGATTGGCTAAATGTGAGAAAGGCACTATTGTAGGTGAGGCTGATGAGGATCCAATGGAAATTCCCGTAAAATGTGTCTTAGAAATGGGGAATTTTCTAGCTTCAGCTTCTATGGGTAAGAGAGCCAAAGTAAGTCCACAGATCTTGGGTAACTGATGGAGAATGGGCACCTAGAGGTAAAGGCATTTCTACTGGATTTTTGATAGGTGGAGGAGAGGATGGGTGCTCCTCTGTGGGTGGAGGAGATGATGGGTGCTCCTCTGTGGGTGGAGGAGATAAACAAGCCTCTTCCATGGGTCGAGAGGTACTACTAGGTGATAGATCTCTAGGTGGAGAAGCCAAAGGTGAAATGGTTTTGATGTTAACAGGAGTCTCCTTCATGGGTGAGGGAGGAGATGAAGGGTGTTCCTCTGTGGGTGGAGAAATAGGTGAAGTGGGTTCAAGTGTAGGTGGAGGGCTTCGGGCTAGAATTTCCTCTATGGAAGGAATATGAGGTAATTGGGAGGCAATGGTGCATCACTTGAAAATAGCATGGACCTCGTGGGTATGGCTATCATGAGTTGAGGTCTCTCTTTTGATCAACAGAAGGGGCATGATTAGGAAAGGGTTTCTTGAAGATGTGTAGGTTTTGATTGGTAGGTGCATTAGGATTATCCAAGGTTAATTCACCTTTCTCGAGCATTTCTTGGACAATGTTTTTGAAAGTGATGCAATTTCCATCACTATGACCTTTTACTCGATGATAGTTGTAGAAGTCATGCTCTTTGTACCACGCGGGTGTGGGGTGAGCAGGATCAAAACCAGTGTGTGTCTTTATGGGAGGAAGGGTGATGGCCCCAGCTTTAATGAGATTTTCTAAGATAGAAGAATAAGGTTCCCCAATTGGGGTGTATTTTTGTTGTTCCCGTCTGAATTGAAAAGTCTGAATGGGTGAGAGATTAGATGAGGGGTTAGCCTGATTTGAGGATGAGTTGGGCCGGCCTTGAGTACCACTACATTAGCGGTTCCCTTGGATTTTGAATAATTATTCTGTGGTTTTGAAGAAGAAGAGGTATCATTTGACTTAAATGCCAAGTTTTTATTGCGTAGTTGGATTTTCTTTTCTTCGATGGCCCAAATCTCTAGCTTTCATGCCATGGTGAATGCCTCATCAAAGGTTTGGAAAGTCTAGACCTACAGGGTTGGTGAGATATGTCTAACACAAGCCCACGTGAAGAGCTCTATATGTTTTGGTTTGTGGTAATTGGAATGTGAGTTGATTGATCAGGCTACGCCAATGAGTGACAAAAAATCTGTGATAGATTCATCATCATATTGATGCATAGAGTAGAGGTCAGTCATGGTAACCTTCTTAACAACATTGATGGAGAAGTGATCCAAGAAGGCTTGGGCTACCTATTAAATGAGAAGATAGAATGTCTAGGCAACCCACTATACCAGTCTAATGCGGGCCCGGTCAGAGACATGGGAAAATTCCTCAGGAGCAAAGCATCATCATGGGCAATAAGATAACACCCATGTTTGAAAGACCACAAATGTTGTTGCGGGTCCTCCTTGTTGTTGAAGTGGTTAAATTTAGGCATTTCCCAATGTATGGGATATGGACGAATAGGAATGGATGGGTGGATGGGCTCATTACAAATCTCATCATAGGTAAGAGAATTACGTGTGCTAGAAACCGATGCCTCCAAGTGTCTACATCTTGTCCATCATTAACTTGATTAGGTCATTGGTAGGTTGTGATTGTTGGGTACCTCCTATAGCATAAGGAGGTTGGTGTTGGACATATGATGGAGGTGGCATTCTGTATATGGTGATGTCATATAGGTAGATTGAGAAGGAGGAAGTGAAATAGGGGGTACGTACCTAGAATGAATGATAGATGAAATGGGAGGCTGTTGATAGTACGTATATGGAGGTGGAAGGGTCATGGTGACCCTAGTGGCAATGGGGGCTAAGGATTGTGGAATAGAAAGAACAATGTTTTGAAAAGGGGTAGGGGTCACCAACACCGGGGTGGTTGTGTAGCTATGGGTATATGTGAAACAATAGGTGCGGATGAGGTTATGTTCTAGGGTGGTTGGCGAAGGTATATTGGATGTGGTGGTGTAATAGATGTGGCAGATGTGGTCGGTCATAGTAGGTATGGGGCCTAGCTACAAAATGATTGGGGGTAAAGGTAGGTGTGGGTAGCGTGGAGCTAGAGGAGGTTGGAGCAAAGTAGGAGTGAGTGTCGGGGGGATAGATACGGGCATGTTGTATATCAACTGACCCGAGGCATCTCGAGTGGATGAGTGGGAAAGATAAAACTACAAGGTGGTAGGGTTCTGGTCAAGGAGTCATGTGTGAACTCCTCGTCCCCTGTGGCGATAGTGATAGGTTGGGTAGGATCCATGGGTGATAAAATAGAAGGTGGAAAGGGCTAGGTGGGAGTGGTTGATAGCTGGCATGGAATATGAGGGTTTTCTTGGCTACGCATCAGCACCATGTGGACAAGTACTGATGTGGTAGGACTACTTTCTGTAAATGCCCTAAAAATATAGTAGAGATAGGAGAAACAGGTGGTGGTAGGTGGATTGGGGTTAAAATGTTAGCTAGAGAATTACATAGGCTAACCGATGCTTGATTAGGGTAAACTGACGTCGGTCATAGTTAACCGGTCGGTCACTATGTGGAAAATGGTCAGTTTGTCAAAACAAGGTAAAAGGCCAATAATTTTCCAAGTATGCAAGATGCTTGATGGAATTTACCTAGAAAGTGAATATGATGAGAGTGACAGAGGCTCTGAATAGAAAAGAAGGTGAAGTGGGTGTCCTTTTGAGTAGGTTAACCAAAAACATTAAACCGATGCACCGGTTGGGTGAAACTGATGATGGTCAGAGGATAACCGATGATGGTCACTTGGACCGACACCGGTTACTATGAAATTGAAACAATAATGAAGAAAATGTGGTTGTGAGTTAAAATTAGATGTGGAATCAAACCCAAAATTCTGAGAATGATGAGAATATGGCCCAGGCACACTCAGATGAAGCTGGAATACACCAACTATGATGAGGAGCATGCAAGGGGAAATAAGAAAATGAAGAATGAATCCTCTCACCTCAAAATACAAGCCAAGAAAACACTAAGAAAAATATGATCCTAAGAGTGCTTTTTCTATTATGTTTGTTTAGCTTATGCTATTTAAGGACTAACTCATGAACTTTAGAATAGAATTTTTGGTGAGGATGGCTTCCTACGAAGAAGGATATCTACAAGGAGAGGTTTCAGTTATGTTATGGTGGGGGTGGGCCATCCTCTAATGGGGTATTGGACAGAGATAACCAGTGGGGTGCCCACTTATACCGTGATCATGTGATCACCTACAACTTCTTCCGGTGAGATGTTGTTTAAGAATGTGTATATATTTTTTTTTTAATTTTGTGATGTTTGGTAAGACTCGAGAGAGAGAAAGAGAAAGAAAGTGCTTTTCTATGATTTGTTTGTCAACCATCAGTTGGGCATGACTTCTAGCGTATAGGTTGCCCTCATTTAATGTGAGCTAATGTAGTAAAAGCGAGAATGAAATGTAGTTAATTTTAAGCCCAAATTGAAATGTTGAATTTGATGACACAAAAAGATGAATAGGAGAAGGGATGCTCTTTCACTAATGTGATACTAATGAAAGGAAAGAAATGTTCATTTTAAAGCACCAAAATATGATTGCTTTTAGACAATAGAAGAAGAGAAGATTCCAGGGGAGAAATTTTAATGTAAGAACCTTTTAGAAAGGAAACAAACATGCAACTTTTCACCTAGAAATGAAAGAATGCAAAGAACCCCGAATGGGTCCCACCAGGCATGCCAAAATGTTTCACTTGATTCTAGATCATTTCTTCGAATGTTGACAAAATAGATAAGGGTAAAGGGCTAGGAGGAATACCTGTCAAAATGTTGGTTGTAGGTTGTTGTGTGCGTATGACTTCTTGATCCACAAGCTGATCATGAGAGCTTCCTTTTTTCTTGGAGGAACTACTGAAATGGAAAACAAGACCACCAAATGAAAGTTAAACAAGTATATGCAGTGGACTGCCTAGCGTATGCTAGATCCGGGAAGTGTGATACTCCCTAGATGGTTGTCAATCCACTATTTAAAACAACTTAATGCTAACAATAAAGGAAATCCTACTTGTAGTTAAAATGATTTAGGTATCTCATTCATCTACAATAAGCAAAATTCATTCACAATAGGCTAAGCTATGATTGAATTTGAGGGTCAAGGTGTTTTTCAGGGTATTGGTACTAGTCGGGTCAAGTTTTGGGCTGTTTTGGGTATTGGGTAAAGAGTTCAAGCTTTGTTCTTGGTCTAATGGTAAAAAACATAGAGACCGATGTCAGTCTGATAGGACTGATGTCATTTTAAGTGAACGGCGATGGTTGAGGGTAACCGGCGTCGGTGTGGTCGGGTATAGGAAACTCAATAAAAGTTTGAGGTGAGGGCAAGATCCAAGGCTAAATGGAAATGGAGAGGGCTATGGCAGGGTCTGTGTAGGTCTTAGGTATACTCAGGGGTGATTAAAATCCAAGTATGGGTAGTTCAAGGGTGTGGGTGAAGGAATGGTCAAGTTTGCATGGAGGTAAATGGTGGGTAAATGGAAATGGGAGCAGAAACTAATAACAAAAGTAAAAGAATCTACTAAAAATGGCAATGGACAAGTGTTGGTTAATAAAACACTTACTTTGTTGCATGAGCTTGATGTCTAGTTGGTAATGGTGGGTGATCAAATGAAAGGAACTTGGTGTGGTGCAGGCTTCCCTGATGCTCCCGTGAAGGAAAATGGCTCTGTGGTTGCTTCCAGTGTTGGCTGTGGATGCTCTGATGCATGTACAAATGTTGGTTCTACTTGCATGCAGCTCTAGTTTCATCTCTCACTCTCAAAAGATGTGTCAACCTCTCAAAAAAGTCCCAACCTCAAAATAAGGTTGTTTTAGGGATTAAATGGTAACCGACGGTGGTTTTGGGTTGAATGGGCGGTGGTTTAGGGTAACCAACATTGGTTAGGGTGGGATTTCTAGGTTTACTAAACTGGGCAGATCCTCTTGATTTTCTGGGATCTCGTTCATTTTTTCTCCATGAGATTAGAATGGAAGCTTCCTTTCTAATGGATGTGGAATGTGGTTAGAGGGAATATAGGCTTTGATTTTTAGGGTTTAGGTAGGTCTTAGTTAGTTATGGCAACATACTAAGAATAGGTCTTAGGGTGAGGTGGCTAGATGAGGTGTATAGGTGAGGTGGATATGTGGGCATTATCCAATTAGGATATTTAAATAATAAATATTGTGAGGATAATGAATTAATTTAATTAAATTAATATTAGAGTGGGATGAAAGGGGCCATGTTAGAACATAAAGACTATTGATCATCCCTAATCTGCTTTAGATCTGCTGAAAAATTAGATTGTACCTTTTGAATGGGTTGATCCTCTAATGCAGAGTATGATCAAACTGAAATTTAGAAGCCCATTGCTCTATGTTCTATAAAAACTCCAACCTATTGTTTTCTTCAGCTTGGCTATCCCTCCTGAATGATATTATGATCCTCTTTTTCTTGGACTAGAAGTATGAGGGTTCATGGCTGCAGGACCTCATAAAATACTGAAACTATGAAAAACAATTTTTTTCATAAAAACGGATGATAACAACAAATAAACAAATATGATTTTCTTGAAAAATACCTGAAAACTGCAGCTGAAAATTTGATGATGTTGAAAAAGTGTTGTACTAATCTAGAATCAGATTTACGGAGTCGCTAGATGAGTTCTGCTTTAGATCTTGAATCTTCATAATGCATCAATAGTAGTTTCTCGTCCTCGTCCCACCGGCATGCCAAAAATTGTTATCTCTCAAAAGTGCACCCTATAGAGAGATGACTGCAGGTGTTCTAAGCTTGCAAATTTTATCTCTCTCTTTCGTAGATACAATGGAAACACCTCAGGTATGTGGGTATACCTATTTTGAAGTGAGTCTCTGGTATCAAGTCTAGTTCCTTATTGATGTATCCTAGACTGATTTTCCGGGGTTTAAGGGTAAAAGATGACTGTAAAAATTAAATTAAAAATGAGGTGATACATTAAACTTGTATGATGTCTTTGACTGAGTACATGCACAATTGATATGGAATGAATTTCTGATGCACATGCCAATAGTTTTCTGAAGATAATTAAGGGTAAAAACTTTGATATATTGAGGGATAAAATCACAACAATACTACTAAGTTACACATACACATTAATATCATGCAGAAATTACTTGAATTTGCAACAGGGTAAGATGATTAATCAGGAATTAAAATTCACAAGATTAATGGAAACATACACAAGACTGCAAATAATTGGAAAGACAGAAAATACTTTACATTCAAAGGGAAAAACTAGCGTTAAAATTGTTCAGAACTCATGTATCTAAAAAGTCCTCCTCTTTGTGTTTTTTACAATGCACACAATATATAGAAAATTAATTTACCCACCCTTCCTAAAAATAGACTAAGGCTATACTCACACATGCATCCTATTTTTATCCTTTATAAAATAAAGCAAACTAATACAAAGATTAATAGCCTTTGGTTACAAAAGTATCACTCAGTCAAACTACAGTTGACTATTCTATTTTTAAGAAAAAACATGGGTGAATAATGCTAAAAATAAACCTTGCTTGATGAGAAAGTCTCCTTCTAGGTGCATGCAAATTTGTCTTCTTATTTGTTCTATCCTTTTATGAAGGCATGCAAGAAATCATCTCCCTGTAAGTGAGCAAAATAAATTCTATTAATCTGCAATACTTGGCAAAATTATTCACCCATATATTCCATCATGATGGGGACCACCTTTAATTGTGAGCACTTGTCTTTATTTGGAATGTCCACTCCTTTTGACCACCATGGATATGGCATAACAATATGACCTAACACCTTTTGAATATCATTTCATTATTCAAACCACTTGATTTTGACCCTTGGCGTATATTGCATTGTTTGACCACCTTTTGGATTATCATTGTTTGAAAAGGTGTTCTCCTTGGTTAATATTGCCTTGACTATAGTCTTTGTCATGTATCATAGGTTGTATTTGGTTCGATTGGAATATTTGACCACCTATTGGTAATATTATTACATACACATGGTTTGGCCCCTTTGATTAATCAATTATGGCAAAATGGGGAAAAGGTAAAGCTTAATTTTTGGTGATCATTATCCAAATGTGTATGTTAAGACCTTACTCGTCAATGCAATGATTTTTGTTTGAATGAAAATGATGTGGGCTCCCCCCTTCCACAATGACTCACCCCTTTATCATTTTGTCGGTGACATCATTTACTCAAGTTATAATTAGGGTTTCTGACCCTTTGACATGTGCATACTTTCATAACTTGGGTTGAGTTAAACTAATCCACTGAGTTAGATGGTAAAAGCTCTAAACCCTAGTCATTTTTGCATTCTCACTTGATCTTTACTCGAGCTAAGAAAAATATGTGGAAAATTTGAGGCCACCATTGATGAATCTTTTGAGCTTGGTATCGTTCCATTTTGAGGTGCTTAGAGAGTTCTATGCATTTTCTTTTCAATTATTTGATATTTTTGTGATCTTCTGGTTTGAAGCCTTTTGTGTGATCTCTTGGCCACCATTGTTAAGAGCTTGAAGCTTCACTACTTGGAACCTATAATAGCACTTCATGAAACTTGGGTCTACTATCATAAGGGGACTCTGGATGTTCTATTCTAATGGTCCATCTTGTATTTGATGCCATGGATGCAATCCTTCAAACCTGCACTCTCTGTTTCCTCAGATGTGAAATCCCATTAATGGGCTTTGCACTAAAACTTAGACACAGCTGATGACAAGGGTTTGAAGCTTAAAATCCTAGGTAGTGTATTTTCTGTGAATCTTCTGTTGGTTTTATGACCGTGAATTGATATTTTGTGTTATTTTGTAAATTTGGAAACTTCGTGTACTTCATATTAATGAAAATTATGGAGGTTTCGAGCTTCTCTATTTGTTCTCTTTGTAGATCTAGGAATCTAAAAAAATATTTATTTTATACTTAGCCTCTACTTGATAGTTTGTACCTTGATGAGAACTTGTAAATACTCAGACCCTCTATTTTTATTTTCGAGCTCTACTTTTAAATATGCTTCACTTGACTTGATATATCTTTTTACTTCTCTGGGAAATTTTTTTCTCATTTTTTTTTTTGAGATCTCTGGGTTTTCAAAAACGACACCATATCTTTTGTATTTACCTTAAATAGAAATGGGTATCATTCTTTCTGTTCAAAATGATAAATATGAAGCTTCGTTGTTGAAGGGTTTTCTCTGTTCGTGCATATTCTACCTTCAACTCTAGATCAAGACATTTTTGATGTGGGTAATAAAAACATGCTTATACCTACTCTGGGTATTTCGTTTATTAACTGCATCCCTATGTATTTTATTAGTTTTCTTGAATATAGCTTCCATGGAGGGGTTTACTACAAAAACTCCACTAGACCATAGAGCACTGGGCTTCTAAAAACCACATTGGTTAGTTGTCTTTTGTAATATATTTTTGAAGGAAGGGAGTATTCTCATGCGAGCTTGCAAAGGGTGTACAAATTAGTGTTCACATAATATGACTTCTTGTGTCTTGAGATTGGTTCGGATGGCACCACGAACACATTTCAGCTCTTTGTTCCATGTGTTGTCCTATATGATACTCTCCATGCACCTATTTTATTTCTTGTAGTAACCCGTTCTTGATGAGGAAAATCCAGTGTTGTAACCCAATTGTCTACCTCTTCCCTTCCTTCCACCTTATTCTGGGTCTTCACTGGAAATTTCTATTTCCACATGTAGTAGCTGCACTTCTCATTGGGCTTTCTTGACTTGGGGTTCTCTTTGGAGGGTAGATGAAGAATGAATGTTTCACTTTTCTTATCTTTAATAGTCTGAAATACTGCTTCTTTAGATACAAAAATTGTATTGACAAAGTTCTTTTATCTTCAAGAATAGAGGGTTTTTAATTTTAGACATAAATAAAATAACCTTAGGATGAATCTCATTTGATATCCATTACTAAAAATGTAAGGCTGCCTCGTTACTAAGAAAATGCTCTTAAAACCAATTCCTTTTTTTGCAAATATATGATCCTTGTTTTTACCCTTTTTTGTGGATCTTCCTACACTACAAAGAGATTTGATGTTGTTGGAGGTGAAGCCCATCTCATCGTTAAAGACCAGAGAGAGTTTTAAGGGCCCCCACAATTGTGATATATCTGCTTGTGATAAAGAACTCTAATGAGGGTTCCACATTAGGTGGATAGTCATTGTCTTTTGCATTTTGGATAAGTTCCATCAGAAAATGAACATCCTTGGTGTAAAGTTCAGCAGAGAGACATTTTACAGCTTGATGAAGATCCTCTATTAGAGGATTGTCTTCTTGACCAATGGAAAATTTACTTGACCATATTTGTTCAATATTCTCTCCCTTGGAGTCACCATTTGAGTTACACAGCTGATAAGACAACTTTTGATGTACCATGTTTGAGTTTCAAAATTACTTGATAACTAAAGCTCGTACTCTATAATTTATACCTAAAACTCATAAGTTTCAGTTGTTTTCTTAAGTCTTCTCTGGAAACTATACTTGGACTCATATTTCTTTAAAAGAATCACTTTCAGACATCTATACATGCAGACTACTTTGTTTTTGAGATCGTACCATTACTAAAGATAACTTCCATTTTGCAAGTTGAAGGCCCGCTTGTCTTCAAAATTCAATGATGTTTCATGTATGATGATCATGAAACCTGTAGATTTTGAGGAATTTGTATTGACATCTTGAAAAATAGTGATGTTTTTATTTGAAAGTAATGAAATGAAAATATTTTCCTTACTCTTTCAGATCTGAAAATAATATCAACATTTCCTGTACTTGATTCTTTCCATTTTCAGCGCTTTGAATGAGATTTTTCTTCCTCAATGTAACTTGATCAATTGGTATTGATTTTGTACTTGAATTTTATGATCCTAACTCATTCATATATGTTTTTGTCTTTGTGAAATTGATGGTAACCTGTACCTGCATCATCTGCTGCAAAACTACTTTGTTCATTTCTTTCATTTGATTGTTTGCTAAAAAGACATTCTACTTATGAATTCCTTTTGTACTTGGCCCAGATTCAATTGTACTATGAGATGCTCCTTTGATTTTGTCTTTTGTGTATCTTTCATGTGTTTTCTTTAAAAGGTTTAGTTACATAAAAATGTAAACACATGGATAGAGACCAACCGAGCTCTAACAATATATACTTGTATGTTCACAAAAAGTACCCATTGCTTTAGGAACTACGATGAGGAGGTGAAGCAACTTAAAATGAAGCAAAGCCAAAAGCATGAGAGAACCAACCCAAACAGGAAATGATGGGTTTCTTCTCTCTCCATTTGCTTATAGCTTTAAGTATATGCATATTTTATTTCCAGTACATACAAGTTATGTCCCATGGCTTGTGTGGGTTCACTATACTTTTATTCCATATGAATAAATGAACTATTTTCATGTAATGAGATGTATATCTTTATTTTATGTACTTCCTTTATTTGAATGGATAATAATGAACTTGTACAACTCAACACACTTAAATAATTCACTTAAGTATGGAAATAAATTAAAATCAAATGTACCTTTTGATGTTCATTGGATGACTGAATTTTATTTCACACCATGTCCGTAGCTTCAAAACTTCATGTCTGATACATGTTGCCTTTCCTTCCTTCCTCAAGGATTTGCAATGGTCATTTACGGCTGTTGCACAGTTTTGACGAGGGTTTCAAATGGAATGGCTGCATTTATGAGACATGGTGTTATGTAATCGTGGCCTATTTGGAGTTTGATCTAAGCATAACTTCCAAGACTCGTCCAAAACTAAACAATTAAAATTTGTATGTTATTCTGAGGTGGCTATCCCAAACATAGTCAAACCTCCGACTTGATCAATATGAGAAACTTAAAAGTTTCAAGTTCACCTTTTCACACAGGTGTGAAAAATTTCAACAAGTACATCACACACACGTTTTACGCCTAGGTTCACTCTCATCATTCTCTTTTGCATCTTTAGTTTCCATGCTTCATCTTTCTATCTCTCCATACTTTGTCTAGTCTTTAGCACACTTTCCACATCACTCTACATGCACATCGTATATACATCTCTATCTACTTTATGTTACTGAGTGTTCCACTCACCAAAATAAAGTGGGGGAAAATGTAGACAAAAATCATGCACTTTGGGTATTATTTAGTCCTGTATTATACTACTATTCATATGGTTTTTGAGTGAAGAAAGTACTAATTAACCCATATCCTTTGGCCATTTTATTTTTCTTTATGTCATCACTACCGACCTTCAACACATACTTTCCAGTATTTTTTTGTTGTTTTGCATCATTATACCTTTGACAAGGGTGGCCAGACCTATACTGGAGCGCCCCAAGTGCCTGGTCCCATTTAGGGTACCCTGATCCTTTTCCTACTTTACCTCCATCTTTTGGGCACTTTCTAGCCATTTGGGCTTTCCATATTTTTAGTGGTCACCTTTTCAAGGTTAATTATGAAATTAGAACAAGAGAACCATATAAATATAAAGTTATGAGACCATAATGAGGGACCAAGCACTAGGCACTACTATCATCACCTAAGGTTGCATTCCATCCAAGGCATCTAGAGCTCCATTTTCATCTATCTAGCTCCATCACAAGGGAAAAGGTGGTTCATTTGCATCACACTACATAGGAGGGAAATTTATTCTATTCCATCCACCATTTTATTACATTTATACATCTATTTATAGCTCACTACCTCAAAAAGTGTGACTAACACAAGATCATCTAGGGCATGACTTTCATACACACAAATAGAACTACATTTGGGTCTTAAATGTAGTGCAATGCTTAGTTAGTAAGTCCACCATTGTAGTTCTTGAGGACAAAATCGACTCCTTCATTTGCATCTTTATTTTTTAAGGGTTTTAGTTCTTAGATTGGGGTTTTGTAGGTCTATTCTTCATCGCTGACTATATTTTCATGCAATGTGCAATAGGAAAATTTACAATTTTCAAGCATGACAATGATCCCGTGTGTCAAAATTTTCAAATGTCACCTTTCCGAGACACCTCAAAGTTTACCTACTCTTAATACTAGCCTTAGCTAGCCAAATCAATGACCCTCCAAAGTGGATGTCAAATCACTCCCCTAGGTGAATTAGGAAAGTCAAGTCAATCCCCTTAGGTGATTTTAGGAGTTCTTGAAGAATGCCAATTTTGGGAAGTTTTGGGAAGGGCTACCACTGGCCTTCCCAGGACTAGTGCAACCCCATGGAGAAGAAGGGAGGAGGAAAATTCAACTTGGCAAAGTGCAAAGGGCCAAAAAGATACTAAACTTTGGGAAGCCATTTTGGGAGATTTGGAAGGAGTTAGGAGCTAAACAATACATCGTTGTAAAGTGAATTGAAATATCTACAATATGGTGGAATCATATTTTTCACAACACCTAGGTGTAATATGTCTATAACTAATTTTTCTCATGCTAAGTCATGGAGCCAGAAAAAAATCTATTTTTTTAGGGCTTAAATGGATGAATAAAGAGATGATACCCCCACTTTGTTGGATTTAAAAGGAAAATTTAAGTCAAATTGATATAAAATTTCACCTTGAAACTCTATTGGGAACTCTAGATATGACCTTCACAAGTTTGCTCTTAAGTTCTCGTAGTTAGCCAATTTTTGAAGTGGACACATGTCACCTCTTAGAGCTTGGCGGATTTTGATTTCCCTTTTTTCCCTTTAGCAAAGGGACATGAAAATTTTCCCAGCCATTTTTTAGCCCCCAGAACACTAATATGACCTCACATTTGCCAGTTAATCCCCTGAGCTAAGTTTGAGCCTTCCCTCTCCCAACACGGATGATTTCCAAGTGTCACGATGAGGTGCGAAGTGGAAATCGATGTCCCTTTCATCCTTTTAAAAAATTGACATAGGGTAAAAAAACTACCTCAGCCCACTTAAGCCTTGTGGTTCCTCATGCACCCAAAATTTAGCTCCTAAATGATTTTTCCTAGCCTCCCTCTCATTCTCAATTACAAATAACTTCATTCTCCTCCATCACCACCTCTGTAATATATGAAGATTGAATACTACATTAATGGTCACCATGAAGAACAAAAGAAAAAAAAATCGAGCTACCTCTTCACTTATCAAGGTTCTAGTAGGTGAAATCACGTGAAAATTGGAAGGAATGATCATTGAAAAATCTTGTTTCATGTAAACTAGTTCTCACGTCACGAAGTCCCTATTTTTTAGGGATATGGAGGGATATGTTTTCTATCACTATTATTCCTTGTCACATGAAGAACATCGGTGAAAAAGTAAGTGAGATACCTCTTCACTTCTCAAGGTTCCAATGGGTGAAATCACTTGAACATTGGAGGGAATGATCATTAAAAAATCTAGTTTCATGTAAACTAGGTTTTGCACCATGAAGTCCCTATTTTTTAGGGATATGGAGGGATGTGTTTTTATCGAGATTTCACCCCTTCTCGATGAAAATATAATTTATTTTCCCACTTTATTAGATGAATAAATTACCAAAAGTTTGGTGTGTGGAACCCCGAAATAAAACCTAGAATTTCAAGACTTGTTTTGTTACATGATCGACACTGCAGCCGCACTTACTAAAAATAGCATGTGCCCTAGCAAGAAGGCATATTAAAAATATAAATTGGATAAAAAGGAAAATTCATCATCAAAAAGGAGGATTGAAATGTTCCAAATGGTTTGAATGCATCGGGATCAATTCAATAGATCTTTTTTGAAGTTGATTCAAGAAAATTGGTTTTCGTGCCAAAAGGAGCATACACCGCAAAGGAGTACCTCCGAGCTATAAAAATGATTCTCGTGAGATTCGTAAATAATAAAGAGCCAAAAAGTACCTATGGAAGGTATTTTCCATGCCCTAAATGGTGGAAAAAATGAGACATTGTGAAACATCATACACTTCCCTAGGAAACTCATTCTTCCGGCACACAACTAGTGATCCTAAGAAACAAAGGGGGAATTTTAAGGCGATTTAATAATAATTTGAGAACTAAACGATCACCATTAAATTTATTAAGTATTTTTCAGTCAAGATCATATAAAATTTCACCTCCGAACTCATCTAGGATCTGTTAGAATTTGAGGATTCTAATAAATAAAAAATTAATCAACTTACATATTACATAATATTACAATAAATATTTAAATAAAGATTACATCATAACATAAATAAATAAAGAAATACTTACAAGAAATAAATAACACGGTGAAACAATATTTATAGTGGAAAACCTCAATAGAGTAAAAACCACTTTGAAAATAACCTTTTACTTTAGAGAACTTATTTTACATCCAAAGAAGATCACCTCCTCCTTTGAAACTCTATTTTCCAAGGGTAAAATCAAATCACTTGATTTGCACACCTTTGATATATTTCCTGAATATATAAAATGAGGACCTAAAGTCTTTTTTATATAAGGTGATCGGGTATGTCTCCCACCCACCTTTTCAACTTAAAATGTGTTAGGTTGTGGAGTTTGTTTTCATATGTGAAAGTGTTGAAGATTGTACACTAAGAGTACTATACAATTTCCACGTTGTCTTACCGAGGTTTGGGAGTGATCCGAGGATCCTCACAGAGAAAAACTGATCTAAGATCTTCTTAGAAATTGTTGCAGTCATTTTTAAAGTGTGGAGAAAAATTATACGACTCCGACGATAGTTTGTTTGCAGGAAACGGAGCTCGTTTGCAAAAGTTATAGCCCGCTGAAATTTTTGGGCAACTGGCGAAATTTGGAGTTTTGTGCAGGTTGGACGTGTGCACGCTCGCCAAGTGTTGCGATCATATTGTGACACGTGGATGAATTGTGTGACGTATTAAAAAAATGGGTTTTGGAACGCCGGTCTTGGACACTCGTTCTCGGACAAATGGACCCCGCTATTTACTGGCTGGGGGCCCTCAGCCAGGTTCGACACACTCGATTATGGAGGGGTGCCTTGGCCTCCTTCTCATTCAACCATTCAACCAAATTGTGTATATAAACCTCTATATTTGCCTTTGCGCCATGCATGTGGGACAATGGGCATGTATTATTTAAATTATCCACACCTTATAACCTATTTGCAATTTTCCACGCCACATTTCTCAAACTATTCAACGCATTATCTATTCCACTTTCCATGCATATGTCTAAACTTTCCACGCAATTTTTTAAATTGTCCACCGCATATGCTATGGGATAAGCGCCTAAAATTAAACCAAGTGCCATCAAACAAATGTGCATCCCAAATCAAGCGCCTATCACATAGGCTAAGGCGGCTTTCTAGCCAATCTAAAAACTGCGCCCACCTACCTTATTAACCCTTGTCCTAGTCTTCATGCGCCAAATGTGGGATAATTATCCCAAAGGATTTGATCAAAAACAAGGAGGAGAATGGAACTCGGGTGGGCCGAGTAAAAAGATAAGCGCCCAGCCGGCATGCTAGGAGGTGCACAAACAATATAAGAAGGGTGATATTCTATTTGTAATGCATTCGGGACTGTGTACTAATATTGTAATGCTCATATCTTGAGCTAGGAGTGGAGTTTGAAGGAGATGTAAAAAGCAACCCCTATTATTTTCGACAGAGGAAGACTGTGAGAAGGTCAGAATTTTGTAGAATTCTTTGTAAAGGATTATTTTCAAGATTCTAATAGATCGGTCCCATTCAACTAGACCCGGAGACGTAGGCCTCAAGTGCCGAACTCCGTTATCAATTCTTGTGTCACGTTGCTGGTGAATCCTCTTCATTTCTTTCAAGTATTTGCATAGTACTTGCAGTTTTTATTCTTTTATTAAAAATACAAAAATAAATAATGCACAATTTTTACATCGAAAATCAATACAAAGCAAGAAAATGTGTGTACACAATTGCTAGTTAAATTTGGTTTTCAGATCATTGGTATCAGAGCTGGTTTTGACTGATTTTTGGTTCAGTTTAACGTGTTTTGGATTGCAAGTTGTGTGTTGGATGTTAACAAGGTCTCGATCTAAGAAGGGTGAAGGAGAATTAGTTGAAGGAGATCCCAAAATTGGTACCAGATGATCTCGAAGTCCTACAATGGCGGATCGAGAGGAAGTGGAACAAAACTTTCGTCAATCCTTCCAACAGATGAAGGAAATGGTGGAAGAAATGTACCAAGAAAGGAAAAGGGAAAAGGGGACTAGAGAAGGTAAGAAAGAAGAAAGCTAGTTCTGACATTCCAAAAAGAGACTCCTTAAAATCTGATTTTCTTTCATTAAAGTTAGATATCAATTTTGAATTGCCTATGTATACTGGAGAGCTAAATGCAGAGAAGTTGGATAACTGGGTCAAGCAAATAGAAGTATATTGTAGGGTTCATAGAATTGTTGATGATGAAGCAAAGATTCATCTGCAACTCTTCGGATGGGTGGAACAACACTCATTTGGTGGGAGAGTAAGCTTCAGGAAGTGGAAGAAAACAAAGGTATAGAAATCACTTCTTGGTCTGAATTTGTTTCAAATCTTAGGCAACAATTTTATCCTCTTGGTTATAAGCAACAAGCTATGATGGATTGGAAAACATTAAGACAAACTAAGGGACAAAGTGTTTAAGAATACACACAAGAATTTAGGAAAAGGGCTCCAACTCGGGAATTTCCTAAACACGGAAGAAACACTTTGCTCAAATATATTGGTGGATCGCATAGTTATCTAAGGCATATGATACTTGTTTTAGGTACTACTAATCTTGATGCAGTATGTGTTCAAGCAACCCATCTGGAAGCACGAGGGAAAATGACAAAGGAGTCCTCTTTCTCTTCTTTTAATTAGAAGAACAAGCAATCTGAAGGAAAAGGTTTGAAAGAACAAGGAAAAGGAAAGGGTAAGCATAAAACAAACTCTACTGTTAAGAAGGAAGATGAAAAACCATTTTGTAATCATTGTAAAAAAAACCATGATGAGTCTAAATGTTGGAAATTACATCCTGAAAAGAAGCCTAAATGGATGGTTAAGAAAGGAAAAGAAAAGAAAACAAACATCGTAGTGCATGATCTTGGTTCTGATTCAGGTGATGAAACCAAAATCACAGCTATGGGTTTACAAGGTAAATCAACTCTTTCAATTTCCAACAATAGCACTACAGATGTTGCATCTTCTTCTAGTAAACAAACTACACCTGATGATAAGAAAAGAAATGAGCTTTTCCACATTAGAGTAATTTCAAAGCATACGAAAATTGATACTCTTTTTGATAGTGGATCTCAAGCTAATTTGATTTCATGAGGAGGTTGTTAAAAAACTAGGGCTCAAAACTACACCACATCCTAAGCCTTATCCTTTGGGCTGGGTTTGTGATGATGCAAAACTGCAGGTAACTAAAACTTGTACTTTCAGATTTTCCATTACAAACAAGTTTATTGATGAGGTTGAATTGGATGTAGTTCCTTTGGATATTTGTGGGGTGGTTTTGGGAAGTCCTTATTTGTATGATCGTAAAGCAATCTTCTATAGGGAAGAAAATAAATATTTGCTTGTAAAGGATGGAATTGAGTTTATTATTAGAGCTCACTGTGAAAAGAATAATCTATCCTTGGTAACTGCAGGTCAAATGAAAAGGCTTGTCAACTCAAGCAAAAGTTTTGTGCTCATGGTGGTCAAAGCCAAGGAAAAAGAAAATGAGATGGATTTTGAGACTTGCGATCTAAAACATAAGGATGAATTGGTAAGAATTGTTTCTCAATTTGATGATGTTTTTCAGGATCCACAAGGTCTACCTCCCAAAAGAGGGGTTCAACATGAGATACAGTTGCTTTAGGATGCACCTCTTCCCAATATCGGAATGTACAGGTTGTCAGTAGTAGAGAACGAGGAAATCAAGAGACAGGTAATGGAACTTTTGGCTCAAGGTATAATTTGCCCAAGTACATCCCCATGTGGTTCACCAATTATATTGGTTCCTAAGAAGGATGGCACTTGGCGAATGTGTGTTGATTTCCGTGCTTTAAACAAGATTACTATAAAGAATCGTTACCCTCTTCCTAGAATAGATGATTTACTGGATCAATTAAGAAATGCAATTTATTTCACTAAGTTAGACTTAAGAAGTGGTTATCACCAAGTAAGAATTGCAGAAGGTGATGTTTGGAAAACTCGCTTTTAAAACAAAACAGGATTTTTTGAATGGTTAGTGATGCCTTTTGGTTTGTGCAAGGTGCACCGCAACATTCATGAGAGTTATGAATGAAAATTTTAGGCCATTCATTGATAATTTCGTTATTGTCTACTTAGATGATATTCTTATTTTCAAAATCATGGGATGAACATATTAAACACATCCAGAAATTCTTAGATGCACTAAGGAGAGAGAAATTGTATTTGAAGATGTCAAAATGTGAATTTGGTAAAACATCTTTAATTTACTTGGGGTATATTGTAGGAAATGGAGAATTGAAAATTGATCCTGCAAAAATAGAGGTTATTGTGAAATGGCCTAGACCCACAAATGTGACGGAAGTTAGAAGTTTTCTAGGTGCAGTTTAGTACTGGAGGAAATTTATTGCTAACTTCTCATATATTGCATCTCCTTTGCATGCTTTGACAAGTATTAAACAGGTCTTTCAGTGGGGAGGAAAACAACAAAAAGCATTTGATACACTGAAAGAGAAGATAAGTACCGCTCCGATCTTGGCACTTCCGGATTTACAACATTCATTTGAGATTGAGACAGATGCTAGTGACTACGCAATGGGGGCAGTTTTGATGTAGAACAAACGACCAGTGTGTTACCATTCAGAAACCTTTACAAGTGCGGTAAGAAACTATCCAACTTATGATAAAGAGTTGTATGCTTTGGTTCAAAGTGTTAAAAAATGGAAGCATTATTTAATGGGAAAAGAAACAATTATCCATACTGACCATCAACCGCTTCAATATTTACAAACACAAACCAAATTGCAGCAATCTAGACATTTCAGGTGGATGGGATTTTTGCAACAATTTCATCTTATAATCAGGTATAAAAAAGGTATTCAAAACAAGGTTGCCGACATGTTGTCCAGACCACCAGTGGTAGTAGCATCTATCCTTTTTCAGCATAGTTCTTTGGCTCATGTTAGTTACAAGGAACAATATGCAAATGATGTTGATTTTAGAGAAGTGTATGATGATTTAGTAAGTGGGAAACAAGTAGGAGAAAAAGATTATCATTTGCATGAAGGATTGTTATATCATTCTGGAAAACTTTGTATTCTAGAAAATGAGCGTGTGCATATGATTAGGGAAGCACATACTTATCTTATTTCAGGGCATTTTGGTGTAAGTAAGATAGTTGTACATTTACAAAAATATTGCTATTGACCTAGAATGCATGAACATGTAAACCGATATATTAAGGGATGTGTTCTTTGTGCCTACAAGAAAGCCAAGTAACAGGAAATTAGGACTTTACACTCCTCTTCCCGTTCCAACACGGCCTTGGGAAAGTGTTTCCATGGAATTTGTAGGAGGCTTGCCCATGACACGGAAAAAACATGATTACTTATATGTGGTAGTGGACAGATTTAGCAAAATGTGTGTGTTGGTTCCATGTACTAAACAAATAACTGGTGAGGGAACTGCACATTTATTTTTTCAGTTTGTTTGGGTTCATTTTGGTTTACCTACTTCAATCATATCTGATCGGGATTCTAGATTTCTTGGGGAATTTTGGTCAACATTGTGGGGGTTAATGGACACAAAACTGAAAAAGAGCACTACTTTTCATCCACAGACTGATGGTCAAACAGAGGTTGTAAACCGCACAGTGGTACAATTACTTAGGGGCTATAGTAGCAAACATCCTAAATTGTGGGATGAACATCTTTATTATGTGCAACATGCTTATAATCGTGCCTTACATTCTTCTACTTTGAAGTCTCCATTTGAGACTTGTTATGGATATCTGCCTAATTCTCCATTAGATATATATTATGGACATGAAACTGTTGTTAATGGTGCAAGTGATTCTGACAAGGCTAAAATATTTGTGCAGAGAATACAACAGGTTCATCAGTATGTCCATGAACAATTGGAGAAAAGCCAGGCTAAGTACAAAGCTAGGCATGATAAACATAGAACTGATCACAAGTTCAAAGTTAGTGATTCAGTTTGGCTTCACATCAGCAAGGAAAGACTGACAGGTGAAGGTAAAAAATTGAAACCTATACGGTATGGTCCATTCCAAATATTGGAAAAAATTGGTAACAACGCTTTCCGGTTAGATTTACCTCCATATATGCAAATCTACTCAGTTGTAAATGTTGAGAATTTAAGATTGTATGAACCGCCTATGATTGTTGATCATGATGATTCTAACATTATGCCTTCCATTGATGATTTTGCTCCTGAGTATCTTGATGAGTTGCAGGAAGACATCATTTTGGAAAAGAAAGTAAGAACTTCGCGAAGGGGTGATATTGAATATCTTCATGTTGGGTTCAGAGGCATGCATCCGAACAAGGAAAAATGGATGGAAACCGGAAAGGTGAGGAAGAAATACCCTTAGGTTGACTTTTGGGGTCCAAAAGTTTCTCAGTGGGGAGGAATGATCCAGAGGATCCTCATAGAGAAACACCGATCTAAGATCTTCTCGAAATTGTCATAGTCATTTTTTAAGCGTGGAGAAAAATTATACGACTCCGACGACGCTTTATTTGCAGGAAACGGAGCTCGTTTACAAAAGTTATAGCCCGCTGAAATTTTTGGGCAACTGGCAAAATTTGGAGTTTTGTGCGGAGTTGGACGTGTGCACGCCGCCAAGTGTTGCGATCATATTGTGACACGTGGATGAATTATGTGACGTATTAAAAATGGGTTTTGGAACACCGGTCTTGGACACTCGTTCTCGGACAAATGGACCCCGCTATTTATTGGTGGGGGCCTCACCAATGGCCAGTTCGACACACTCGATTATGGAGGGGTGCCTTGGTCTCCTTCTCATTCAACCATTCAACCAACTTGTGTATATAAACCTCTATATTTTCCTTTGCGCCATGCATGTGGGACAATGGGCATGTATTATTTAAATTATCCACGCCTTATAACCTATTTGCAATTTTCCACGCCATATTTCTCAAACTATTCAACGCATTATCTATTCCACTTTCCACGCATATGTCTAAACTTTCCACGCAATTGTTTAAACTGTCCACCGCATGCATGCTATGGGATAAGCGCCTAAAATTAAACCAAGCGCCATCAAACAAATGCACATCCCCAAATCAAGCGCCTATCACATAGGCTAAGGTGGCTTTCTAGCCAATCTAAAACTCGCGCCCACCTACTTTATTAACCCTTGTCCTAGTCTTCATCATGCCGAATGTGGGATAATTATCCCAAAGGATTTGATAAAAAACAAGGAGGAGAATGGAACTCGGGTGGGTCAAGTAAAAGATAAGCACCTAGCCGGCATGCTAGAGGTGGTGCACAAACAATATAAGAAGGGCGGTAGTCTATTTGTAATGCAATCGAGACTGTGTACTAATATTGTAATGCTCATATCTTGAGCTAGAGTGGAGTTTGAAGAAGATGTAAAAAGCAACCTCTGTTATTTTCGACAAAGGAAGAAGAGCATGTTAGAAGGTCGAATTTTGTAGAATTCTTTGTAAAGGATTATTTTCAAGATTCTAATAGATCGGTCCCATTCAACTCGACCCGAGACGTAGGCCTCAAGCGCCGAACTCCGTTATCAATTTTTTGCGTCACGTTCTTTGGTGAATCCTCTTCATTTCTTTCAAGTATTTGCATAGTACTTGCAGTTTTTATTCTTTTATTAAAAATACAAAAAGAAATAATGCACAATTTTTACATCGAAAATCAATACAAAGCAAGAAAATGTGTGTACACAATTGCTAGTTAAATTTGGTTTTCGGATCGGGCGCAACCTCCGAATTTTTTTGGCCTTAAAACGTGCCCAATATATCAAGAAATGTGATTTTCTCATATGGGTGGGTTTTTTGACCCATAGGTTTATGGGACGGTTTTGGCCCATGGTTTTGATACCCACGGTTTTGTAAAATTGCTTAAGCAATTGTCTATTTATATGGTTTTGTGCATATGGTAGATATAATGTAAACATTGTAGATGTGCTTTGAATTTGGGTGTGAATTCTGTAGAGTTTGTTGAGCATAGCTCCAAACAGATTTGGGTATTGTATTGAGAGAGCGGTGGCTTGTAATAAAATTTGAGCAAGTGATTCTTGGTGGACGTAGCCCAAATTGGGTGAACCACATTAAATACTGTCTCTTTGTGTTGTGTTATTTTATTCTGCACTTTTATTTGAGATCTATAATATTTTCTGTATATTAGTTTTTACTTGTTAAGATTCTCGTGAGAGATTATTCCACATATTTTATCCCTTATTTCATAACAAAATGGTTGACACATACACCTAGCTTTATACTATTTAATATTAGAAATATAATCATTTCATGATATTAAATATTTAACTTAAAGTATATACCTAGGTTAGCATATTTAATAATAGAAATGTAAATAATTCATAGTATTAAATATTAACCTATATATTAGTGATGGACCCATATACATTAAGGGTTGCCCAGACCACTTAATCATAATGTTCCCACACCCCCTTAATGTTAAGTGGGATAATATAACATATGTCAATAGATTACCTACCCGTGGTACACTACAAAATTTATAATCCTTAAACCATAAAAGGTTTTAGGCTAGCATATCAGTTGAAAGAATTATAACACCTTCATCATACTCAATTTAACTTTTGGTACAAAAGGATTTGTTATCCCAAAGATCATCCCATGATCAGTGGCTAAGTATGATTTCTGAGTTTTACATGTTCTCACAAGTTCTCATAAAAGGTTATTGAACCCAAGCATATAGGAGCCTTTTACAACCAAGGACCTCCTTAACAATATGCTTATACTAGATGTTTACTAGTAAACTCAATAGTACTAAACATTTCATCAAGATTACCTTTAAGATTTTACTAAAGATCACCTTTAAGATCTTTCTACACTTATTTCTAAAAAAGAAACTGAGGAGGTATACATGCCCGAAGGTCTTTTTAGAAAAACCAAGTTCCATTAGAAGGTGAAATTTTCATGCACACTCCCCCTCAATGGCAACTCCGACAATCCAAACTTTTCACGAAAGTGACAAAATTTTGTAGCACTTAGGGACTTTATGAAGATGTCAATGAACCCGCTTCTTTGATCAACATAAACTTGAGATTTATATTATCACTTTTTACCTTCTCACGGGTGAAGCGTATATGTATCTCAATGTTCTTCATCCTCTGATGGTGAACTAGAATCTTAATCAAGAGTAATACAACTCTGAACACCACATAAAAAACAAATACTTTCTTTAGCTTCCATGTGTATCTCTACCAACACCCGTTGCAACCACATGACTTTCTTCCATTGTACTTATCTGCCTCGGTAGAAGAAATAGAGACTGTTGATTGTATTTGTTATTCCAAGTAATGGTTCATACACCAAAAACTTGAACACATATCCAATATATTTTATAACACAACATCAGTATGGTTAGAATCACAAAATCCATATAAGATAGCATTTTCATTCTTATTATAATGCAACCCATAATTGATTGTTCCTTTCAAATATCTAAAAATTATTTTTGCAAGATTCTAATGATCTCTAAAAAAAGTTCCTGCATAAACCTTGAAGTAATTCCTATTGTATAGGAAATATCTGATCTAGTTATAGTTAGATAAATCAAACTATCAACTAACAACGTATATAAAATAGGATCAACCTTTTTCATATGCAGATTTATGATCAATATTTATTCTAACTTCCATTGAAGTAGAAAATGGTTTACAATCAATCATAAGAAACTTTTTCAATACAATGGTTACATATTGTGTTTTGAAAAATAACAATAGAATGAAATACAATCATAAAAATAACATGATGTGAGAGACATAACTCATTTATTTCAAAACTTATTGCTTCAATTTCTCTTTAATCTGATAAATTAAATCGGAATTGTCACTAGACATAAATAAATCATCAACATATATACATATAATGATAATATGCGAGCCTTATTGCTTAATGAATAGATCATTGTTAGAAGAATAATTAAAAAAACCTAACAGATTTAAAGAAGGAAACAATTTTCGCATACCAAGCTCTAAGAGGTTGTTTTAAACCATACAAGAATTTCTCAACTTATAAACATAGTTTTCTTTACCAGTTTCTTCAAATCCTTTAGGTTGAAACATATAAAGTTATTCTTTTAAATCACAATTCAAAAAATTATTTTTCTTATCCATTTGGTAGATTTCCCACCCAAATTGAGTGGCAATTACAAATAAGCCCCTAACGACTCATTTTAGCTACGAAAACGCCTCAACATAATCAATACCATGTTTATGAGTAAAACCTCTAGCAATAAGTATAGCTTTATGTTTGTTAATACTACCATCACCATTATATTTTACTTTGTATATCCAATTAGACCCTATAATACTTCACGAGATAAGGTTCATACAAGGTAATTAATACATGGTACATATGATGGCTTTTGGTCATTTTCCTAAGGTGAATAGGATTTAAACTTTCTAACATAGATTGAGTCCAATTTAATTTCTTATTTAGGAAGATAAGAGTTCTAGAAACATCTATAACATCAAAATATCATCATGAAAATTTACTAATCAAAATCAAAACCATCATTTAGAAGTATTTAATGAAGTAACTTCAAGAGAAGAAGAAAACACATGTAAACCTTTCACTAGATTATATTTATAAATTTCATATAAGCTTCGATAATTAACATGTCCTAACTTTGTAGAGGCCATAGTTTTGAATTATTCAAACTCTGAGATATAAAACAAGATGCGAAGAGAAATCATAAAAAATATATAGACCATTTCTTTGAATTCTTTCGGTATTATACTCTCATTACTATCCTTGATATACCAAGTATCCTTCATGCATGGATTCTAGTTGTGCCAATACCTCTTTCGGATGTTTGATATTATAAATGTGTATAAGGTATTCATCATTTACATTGCATATAATCGTAGAAAGAGTATCTTACATTCGTTGCAAGAATGTATTCATGTTATCTACAGTTGTTTGAGACCAGTGGGAGCAACCTTAGATCCAAAAATAATTATCCAGAGTTCCCTCGCCATAAATTCTGTTTTGACCCAAATGTTGTAGTTGGTTTCATTCAGGATTTAGGTTTTGTTAAGATAGAAATAGCTGGACGCCATTATTTTCCTAAACTTGTAAAACACAACTCATTATAATATACAATGTACCATAGAGTGAGATATATATTTATCGATAATAAAAAAATATTTTTAATAGAATCGATCTACATTTTATAGCTCTAAAGAAACTATTTGATCCTAACTAATTCTCGTTATTACAAAATGTATACTAATTAACCTCATATGATCAAAATAATAACTTGTAATATAAAGGGTTTTATATTATACCCTAGATTTATATAAAAAATATTTTTGACCATATAGAAGTGAAGAAGAGACCCCTAAGAATGCATAACAACTTCAAATTTATGAAAAAATTAATGTAGACAAAAATCTAGCCAACTTAAATTTGATGTCTAAATGACCATCATAATGACTTATTTTTTGGTCTATCATGATAGTCATTTGACCATCAATTTTAACACAGTTAAAGTTTCCTAGAACCTACGAGCTTAAATTTGATGTCTAAATGACCATCATATTGTCTACCATGATGGTCATTTGACCATCAAATTTAATGAAGCCAAAACTTGTTGTGTATTTCTAGAATGTGAAATTCTAGAATTTCTTCTTCTGTATAATATTAGGAGGTTATATTTTAACACATTATAATAACCTATTATAATTTATAATGTAAAAATATATATACTTTGTAAATTAAAAAATGTATATAATTTATAGAATGTAAATAAAAACAACATATAGTTCATAAAAATTATAAACTATAGTATATTGTTTTTTTATAAAAAAACACATAACCCTTATTAAAGGGGTTTAGAGGACTTAGACCTAAGGACAAGTAATTTCACCCGACCAATGAAATAAATTGAAATCCCTATTTTCATGAACCTTGTCTCCTCCCTTCATTTACTCTTAATTTTACCCCGCACACATTTAAAACTATGAAAATATTGTAAAATATTTTATATAATTCCTACAAGCTAAAAACTTTAAAACTTTTATGTGGCTATAACTACCAATATTTTAATAAATATTTACCATACTTCACGTGGGCCACCAATAAACTAGTCCTTTTTTATTCTCTATTTATACTTGAGAGTTCCACATTTATACCTGAGATATTATCTCATTTTATTCTCCACTCCCACTCTTATATAAAAGAAAACCTTTAAATATGTTTATTTATATAGTTTTTATAAACTATAAGATATAAATCAATGAGGTCTCCCTTTACATGGATAATATAAATGGTTAGGGACATGTTAGGTTTTATTTAATAAGTATTAAGATTTAAAAAGTAACCCCTCATGGGCAAGCAATAAACATGGGCCCCCTTACTAAAAAAGGTAAGCACTTAGGTTTTTTTAAACATATATAAACCAAATCTAATAAAATTTATATTTTAAATAGTTTAAACTAACCATATATAAAAAAATATGACTCAAACTTAGGTTTATTTAAAAAAAACTATATATGTCTAGATTTATTAGTTAAGTTTAAATATGATTTAAACTTAGGCTTAGAATATGGTTTGTTGACTCTTCCCTCAATCCCATGTAATTTTAATATGGTTTAAGGCTTTTAATATATAATTTTTTTCAAAACTATATAAATTTTAATATGATGTTTATATAAATTATTATATAAACATTATTCTATATTATATATATATATATATATATATATATATATATATATATATATATATATAAAATAAATAATAATTTAGTTTTCAAATTATATAGGATATATATAGATTAAGTATAAACTATATTGTTTCAAATCGAATCCTTTTAGAGGGACCAAAGAACACGGGTATGAATTTACCTTCCGAAATATTTAACCTATAAACATTTAAAATTATAGAAAACATGAAAATTATTTCATATAGTAATAAATCTTTTCCTTTTCTGTATGTGATTTTCATACAGGTAAATATTTGAAGTCCCTTTCACCTATGCACACATCAATCTCCAAACAAACATTAATTCCATATAATTTACAAAATGTAAATAAAAGTAAGAATCATATCATATTACATCTCCCCCAAAAATTTAGGGATTTAAAATTAAAAACCCTAAATTTTTTACCGAGAGTTTAATTGCACAAATGTAATGCCAAAATAAATTAGGGAAAAAGAAGGGGCCTAGATAATTTTAAATACCCTTTCGGGTTGGTTGAAAAAACCTATACAAATTAAATAAATAAAATAAAAAACATTTGATCTTAATTTATTTAATTTACCTCGCTCTGTTACCATGTTAGAATTTGAGGATTCTAATAAATACGGATTTAATCAACTTACATATTACATAATGTTACAATAAATATTTAAATAAAGATTGCATCATAACATAAGTAAATAAAGAAATACTTAAGGAAATAATAACACATGTTATACAATATTTATAGTGGAAAACCCTAATAGGGTAAAACCACTTTGAAAATAACCTTTTACTTCGAGAACTTATTTTACATCCAAATGATCACCTCCTCCTTTGAAACCCTATTTACGAATGGTAAAACTAAATCATTTGATTTGCACACCTTTGATATATTTCCTAAATATATCAAATGATGACCTAAAGTCCTTTTTATATAAGGTGATCGGGTATGTCTTCCACCACCTTTTCAACCTAAAATGGTTAACACATACATCTAGATTTATAACATTTAATATTAGAAATATAATCATTTTATGATATTAAATATTTAACTTAAAGTGTATACTTAGGTTAACATATTTAATAATATAAATATAAATACAAATATAAATATTTCATATTATTAAATATTAACCTATATATTAGTGATGGACCCATATACATTAAGGGTTGGCCAGACCACTTAATCATTATGTTCCAACAGGATCCCGAGTTATCGCTCTCACAAGTTGGCTCAAAGAAAGCGTTCAACACTTAGCTAAATTTTTAAGAGGACATGTGTCACCAAAGAGCTTGACAAAATTTGAAGTTCCTTTCATCCCTTCAAAAAAGGGACATAGTGGATAGTGAAATGCGCCCAACCCTTTTTAGCCCCCTGACCACTCAAAGGACCCTCGACATCTCCATTTTAGCCCCCAAGAGCTTGTCGAGCTTATCCTCACAAAGTGCATGGATGACTTCCAAGTGTCGCAACCTAGCGCGATGTGAAAATTGATGTCCTTTTCATCCATTTAGCTAAATGGACATAGGGGAAACAAAAAAATACCCATCCCCAACTTCAAAATATGTGAAAAATTCTAACTCCTTTCTTTGCGCTTCTAGTGTTACTTACACACCTTCACCCCACCATTGCTTTGCAGCCAACCATCTCTTCAAAGTCTTATTCAAATTGAAAATTAAGATATCTCGAGAAGAAAAAATGGATCGAAATAATGAAGTGTTAGGTTGTGGAATCTGTTTTCATGTGTGAAAGTGTTGAAGATCAGTACACTAAGAGTGTTGTACACTTTCCATGTTGCCTTGCTTTGGGTTCGGGGCTTAATCCCCAAAAATATTTTTTATGCCTTAAAATGTGCCCGATATATCGGGAAACATGATTTTCTCATATGGGTGGGATTTTGACCCATAGGTTTATGGGATGGTTTTTGCCCATGGTTTTGATACCCATGGTTTTGTAAAAATACTTAAGCAGTTGTCTATTTATATGGTTTTATGCATATGATAGATGTATGAAAAACATTGTAGATGTGCTTTGAATTCGGGTGTGAATTCTGTAGAGTTTGTTGAGCATAGCTCCAAATAGATCTGGGTATTGTATTGAGAGAGTAGTGGCTTGTAATAAAATTTGAGCAAGTGATTCTTGGTGGACGTAGCCCAAATTGGGTGAACCACGTTAAATAATTGTCTCTTTGTGTTGTGTTATTTTATTCTGCACTTTTATTTGAGATCCGTAATATTTTATGTATATTATTTTCATCACATTACGATTCTGTGAGGGATTACTCCACATATTTTATTCCTTATATCTTAACATGAAGAACGAAGATGTTTTTCCGTATAACCCTAAAGTCTTCCAATAAAAATCTTCATATATTTCAAAATACAAGTCGATTGAGATGCCATATTTTGCAGACTTCCCCATTTTTCAAGACAATCAAGATGCAACAAATAAGAGGTCGAATGGTGCCCTGAATTATTTTTTCCAACAAAAACCCCATTTCATGCCCTAGCTCACATTCGTTAGATTTCTCATCAATTCAAAAATGGAAACAAGCTAAAAAAATTGCATACGAACTCCAAATGAAAAACATATCGCAATGGAGTTAATTTCATCATGATCGAGGTAAAAACTAGACCTACAAATTTTGAGCTCCATTAATAGCTACCATAACATCTCTAGGCCCAAAGCCATTGCTAGGAAAAAAATTAAATTTTATTTCCAAGCATTCTAGTGGGTGAAATCGAATGAAATTTAGAGGACGTGACTGCAATGACAAGCCGAGTTTGAAAAAATATGTTTTGTCGTAAACTGAGTACTAGAAATCAAATTTCCAAAAATAGTAAGTTTTCCTATATAGACTTGCTATGTTTGGAATGTCATCATCAAAAGTGGTTGTGGCAAAGGCACTATGCACCAAGATCACAAAGAAGCCAAAATGATTTTCCGAGCGTAAAAAACAAAAATGAAAACATGCTAAAGCTAGTAAGCCCCCATATGGGTGCTTAATACAAACAATAAGTTACCCCAAGAAGTGGTCAAGGTGAAGGAAGTGTGCGTGAACAAGTGAATGAGGGAGTTCATCACATCAGGATGGTCAAGAAGAGGAAAAAATCACCTCTTACCAAAAATAGTAAGTCTTCCATCTGGGCACTTGCTATTAATGGTAAGTTACACTCAAAGGGTAGTTTTAGCACAATGGAATATAAGGGGATCATCATTCAGGATCATCTATGGGCATTTCTCACAGGGAATTTGAGATCCATCCTAGGGAACTTGATAGTGTCTTTCAAAACTCACAACATGGTTCAGGTCACAGGTATATCATACATAGGGTGGAAGTTGCGGTCATCGGTAATAAACTTCATTTAACTCGGCAGTCAGTATTGAGCTATCTCTTCTAAAGGAATCTTCATGAGTCTCATTCATGGTCATCAAAAGAAACATTCAACAACATTTTTAAACACTCAATCCAAAGTGTTTGTGAGCCAAGTTGAAGGAGTTTCTTAGGGTGCAAAGAGTTCGAGGATTTAAAGTTCATCACATTAGAGCATTCCATCGAGTCATCTAGAAGGATCAACATACCGTATCGAGGTATAATCTTTCATCATCGACATCGCTCTTCTTTATATTCTCTCTCTCTCTCTCTCTCTCTCTCCCCCAACTTTCTCTCTTCTCAATGTTCTAATTTTACGTTGGGGTTGCACTTTTTTATATGTCTTAATGTTCCTAATGTAATAAGTCACCTTTATGTTATAAAAAGGGACTTAATGTTTTCCTAAGAAGGTGAAGAGTCTTAAGTCATGTCAAGACATACGAAGAGTCATTGGGGGGTATATGAAGAGTCTTTTCTCTTCCTATAAATTGTAAATCCATTCCCATTTCAAAGGGTTGGTGATTGATTTTGTAAACTCAAGAGTGCATTGTACTTAGAGAGAACAAAGGAGATAGCCATTTTCTTCCATTTCCCCCTCACTATTTTTCCTCCATTCCCACACTATGTACAAATTTAATTGAAATTCTAAGTAAGGAAGAAGTTTCTATTTTCCAAGGCATATGAATGTGTGCATCTTTGTATGCATGGTTTCCTCTAGCCAGTAGCATGGATGTTTTGGTTGTTTCTTCTCATAAATGCATGTGTTGAAATTTCTAACTAGTGTGTGCAGGAATATGATTTTTTACCCGCAACATTAGTTCTCCTACCTCATATTCCCACTCCCTTTCCCACTCTTAAGACAAAGTATTCTCTAGCAAGCAATTGCTAGATTTTCCCCATGGACAGGGAGTGCCCTCAGTAGGATCCCCGACCACAAGGCCACCGTAAAAATCCACCCTTTCTCGCGCATGAAAATATAGAAGTTTCACTATTTAAGTAGAGTGACTTCGATTCCCGCAGCGTTGGAAAGAAACTGACAAATTTTTCCAACCGATAAATTTTCTCACCACCAGACTACCAATGACATCTAGAACCGTGCATCAAAATACATACGATAGGAAATGAAGGCCTTAGATCATATAAATGCGACGACCCTGGAAGTTTGGTTTCTAGACCTCTTACACAGACTAGGGCACCTTGGGAACCCTTATCCTTCCCCGTGTGCCCAGTCTACTCGTAAAACTAAAATCTATCCTTTTTCAAGCCCTCATATGGTTGTTCTGCATTTTTTTATTCACATCTCTCGCAACACATTCCCGAAGCATCGTCGAATCAACTAAGCTCTTTCTAACTCTCCTTGCACATTAGGTTTTTACATTTCTACTTTATTAGTTTCTTGGGTCACTTTCTTTATTTATTTAGCCATCATTTACTGCTTTTTCATAACATCTCATTAAGTTAGAATAGATGACTATAATTTCCATTTTAGTTTAATAAAAATCATACAACATAACTATATAGATACTCATGTTCTCGCTATCACCTCTTAAGTTGTTGGGGGCATGTTCTTTCCTCCAATCTTCATCCTTATGGTAATCCCATCACATTTTCAAACAATGGAAAAAAACACCCGTTGATGCATCACCCACCATGGATGATGTGCCTTCGTATACTCTCGCATCATTTGTGTCTATCGATCTATCACCGCATCAGCCTTATCTATCTCAGGGATGTACTAGTTTCTATCTTATGGTCCCCGATCTATCTCCAACCCTCCTTGGTGCTCTAACAACTCTAACCCATACATATGGCTCTAGGGGCACATCCTCGGGCCATAGAAAACTATCGATATTTCCGCTCCATCTAAAATAACTCAGTCACCCTTAGAAACCAATCCTCCAACCACATCATCCTCTGTATGTATCGTATCTCTACCACATCCTCTAGTCATCCTCCATAGTCTCAATATGGCCTTTATATCACTGCCTTTGGCCCCATTCGATCTATCAATTCTCTATACGTGTCACTATCCATATTCTTCCTATGCACACCAATACATCTCCTAGAAAATATGTTTGGCCTAGCCCACTGTGCTCATGGACCACCAACTGGCCTTAATATTACTATATGCTCGTAGGCCCATACATGTAACAAAGTAGTAACTCCAATCCCACCTCTATGCTCATCCTATGTAAATCTGTAAAGATCTCTATATAGGTGGGACAACACATGTCATGCCTAGGCATATCTAGTACTCTCCTCCTTTATTCGACGAAAAATATCATGCATCTTATATAATATGCCCACACCACCTCCCTCTACTATAATCGATGATGCAATAACCATGACTATAAACTTCCACAAACATGGAACCCTTGATCTCAAAATCACATCCAAAATAATGCAGTCTCGGTAGGCAATCGACTCCCTAAAAATACTTGATAATGTCCCTCATCTCTCTCTCCATGTCCTCCAAATCCATGACCTGTACCATCTTAACAATAATCGATTATTGCAATATGCGATATACATCCTCTAATGTGACTATCATCTCACATGTAGCTATCCAAAACATACAGTATTTGAACACCATATTTTACACAAATATATCAACATAGGTATATTATGGGGCACGTCCCCATCCTCACAATGTGCCACAAAGTGGCATGTTCCATAACCCCCAATCATCATTTGATAAACCCAACCCAAACAATGTACTCAAGTGACGAACCCCACAAAACTCCCATGAATGGATATCCCTATACACACCAAAACACAACAACAAAAAAGTGTTAAACCACCATACAAGTACACACATGCTTAGTTATGACATCAAAAGACATCGTATCTCACATTTACACCACTCTAGGCTGAATTAACACTTTCTTGTTGAGTTATGTGGCTTAATTATTTCACATTAGCATGTTTTATTAATTTTTGGAATACGCAGTAAAAAACGCAAGTCACCTAGGGATTGACATCACCAAAGCAAGGAGGAACCGACATTGGTTAGGGTAACCAACATCAGTTTCCTGTGCGTGATTGTTTTATTTAACTCATGGGAATTAGATCTAACCTTCGATATAAAGTTGGTCTAATGGTTGTAATTAAATAGCTAAGTTGCCCTACGTTTTTATATGCCTATATAAGCTAGAAAACAAGGGTTAGAAGTTAGATTGGAATAATTGTAATAAGGAATTCTTGGAGAGAGCTCAGAGAAGCTTGTGAGAGGAAACATATTGTACATCATGTAAGGTGTGGAAGATTGCAAATCTTCAATTGTATATCATCTGGAATAATATATTGGCTATTTCTTGGTGGACGTATCCCACACTGGGTGAACTACTAGAATGTTTTGTATATTTTTATAATTTATAACTAGGAGTACTATATATCTCTTCCATGAGCATTAGCAGGGTCCTAGACTGGCCCCGACTAGGGTGTTGGGGGGCCAGCGACCCCCGAGAATTTTTTTCGGAATCCCTATTTTTCCGAGAGTATAAATATGCTATTTTTATCTATACGTATATATGGATGGTGTCATAATCCATGAATTATGGGGAACTATTATGGGTGTTTATGAGCCCATGGTTTTGGTACCCATTATATTGTAAAACCACTTTGACGGTTTCTTACTATTTTGCTTACAAATGGTTGGAGATGCAGTAGGGTAAAGTAGAACTTGGAAGTACATTATTGTATTGTAAACGATTAAGTTAATGCAATAAGAAAGAGAAGTTAATGTGTTGGGTTTTTTCTTGAAAGGGTTTCCCGGTGTTAAATCTAGTGTTTTTTCATTTGTTTTCTTTGATTATCTTGAATATTTTGTTCAATATAGCTTATTGTTTATTAATTTATCGGATTAATTCTCTTCATTTGGTATCGAGCTAGGTTTTAGATTTTATGTGAAGAGTTAGGGTTCTTAAAACCTCGTGATAATTTTTTTTTGAGTGGGAGCTCTGTGGGTGAATTTTTCAAATAGAAGAAAATGACGGGAAACATAAGGATCAAAATCAAAAATTTAATGGCCAACATTTTGAGTTATGGAAGCTCAAGATGGAATATCTTCTTATGGATAGAGATCAATGGATTGCTATGTCTAAAGTCATGCCTATGTGTATGAAGGTAGAGGAATGGGAAAAGATCGATAGGAAGGAAAGGATTTAAATCAGATCGTGTCTGTAAGATTTAGTTTTGCTTTGAATGTGTCAAATGAGAAACTGCTTTGAGGTGTTATGGGAGAAGTTGGGGAGTTTTTATCGAAAAGTCTCTGGTGAACAAATTGTTTCTCCGAAAGAAGCTATATTCATTTAGAATGAATGACGAAGAATATATTGTAGAACATCTAAATGTCTTTAATACTATGGTAAGTTAGTTGATAAATGTATTACTCTTTTTTGTTCTTTACCCGAGTCTTGGGATAATATAGCTATGGCTATTACTAGTACTACGACAAAATTATTAGTTGAGGATGTAGTTGTAGCCTTACTATTAGAAGAAATGAGGTGGAAATCCATTGAGGATTATCAATCCAAGGATGCCTTATATGTAAGAGGTCATACCCAAGAGAAAAATAATAAGTGGTAAGGAAAATAAAAGTCCATAAGTAAATCAAAGACTACAAAAAAAGATAAGAGGAAATGTTGGAACTATGGTAAAATGGGGCATTTCAAAAAGGACTGTAGATCTAAGAAGGTAGAGAAGGGTAAGTCATCTGACGATGGTGGATCTTTAGATACAAAACCCTCTAATGAAGACTCAAGAGATTTGTTTTTGGTGGCTTCCAACTTGCATGCATGTGACAGTGCATGGTTGATTGACTCAGGTGCCTCCTTTCATATGACACCACACAAGGAGTGGTTCTGTGAATATGAAAAGTGTAATGGAGGTGATGTATATTTGGGAGATAACTCAACCTACAAGATCATTGGTTATGGGAGAATCAAGATGAGGTTTAAATATGGAAGGATTAAAACCCTCCTATGTGTTCTGCACATTCTAGGTTTGACCAGAAACCTAATATCTATAAGTAAGATGAATGTTGTAGGTGTTCGAGGCAGCATTTAGTAAAGACAATTACATAATGGTTCTAGGTGCAATGGTATTGGCAAGAGGCATCCTTAGTGGAACATTTTTAAGCTTGAGGCAAGTGTTGTTACTTGATGAGTGTAATAACTCTATGGTTATAGAGGAGAAGAAAGCTTCAGATCTAACTCCTACATTTTATGCAATGAAGAAAATGTTATGGCATCAAAGAATGGGACACATAAGAGAGAAAGGACTTTGTACATTAAAAGTAAAAGGTATGGTTGAAGGAAATTTTAAGCGTCCTTTAGATTTTGATTTTTGTGAGCATTGTGTGTTTGAAAAGAAAACTAGAGTAAAGTTTCCTATGAATGCTACAAGATCAGAAGGAATTATACATTTGATACATAGTGATGTTCTATGTTAGTTTCATAGATGAATTCTCAAGGAATATGTGGGTATATTTTATTTGGAAGAAGTCTAAAGTTTGTAATAAATTAAAAGAGTTTAAGGCTCTTGTGGAAAATTAGACAGAAAAGAAGATAAAGGTTTTGAGTAGTGACAATGGCGGGGAATATTGCTCTAATTCCTTTGAGCAATTCTATACAAGTGTGGAATAGAAAGGAAGAAGACAACTCCATATACGCTACAACAAAATGTAGTTGCGAGAAAAGATGAACAAGAATTTGATGGATAAGTGTAGAAGCATGCTTAGTGGTGCCAGTTTGGACAGAAAAAGTGCAGGTAGAAGTAATGTAACAACTACGTGCTATTTGGTTAATAGATCACCAACATCTGCACATGAAGGGAAAACTCCATAAGAAGCATGGACTAGTAAGAAACCCTCTATTAGACATTTACGTGTATTTGGTTGTATTTCTTATATGTATATTCGAAGAGAAAATAACCAAGTTAGATTATAAATCTACTAAGTGCATATTTATTGAATACTCCAATGGCGTAAAAGGATACAAACTTTGGAATCTAGAATTACGTGCAGGTTGTTTTTAGCCGTAATGTAATTTCTAGAGAGCTTAAGGAAATTATAGAGAAAGAATAAAAACTAGAGGAAGATCATGTTAAAATTCAGGAGGATGAATCTATGTCTCAATTTAATGTGAGTACATAAGATGAACCACAAAGAGAGTTTCAAGGTGAAGATTTAGATGCGGATGAGGAACTAGAAGATATTGAACTAGAAAATTCTATCTTAAGAAGATCAGATCGGTTGAGAAGGGCACCTGAGAGGTATAGTCCTCCTGATTTCTGTTCTACTTCTATTTTTTTCAGTTTTATTTGTTACTGATGATGAACCCAAGATTGTGAAGGAGGATTTTAGATCTAATGAAAGAAATTTTTGGAAAAAGGCTATGGAGGAAGAAACTGAGTCCTTATATAAGAATAATATATGGGACTTGGTGAAATTACCTCTTGGAAGAAAAACGGTTGGTTGTAAACGGGTGTTTAAGAAGAAGTATATTACAGATGGGAAAATAGAAAAGTATAAATATCGCCTTATGGCAAAGAGTTTCTCTCAAGTGGAGGGACTCAATTTTGGTGAGATATTTTCTCTCGCTTAAGATACATTCTATTATATTTCTTTTAGCTATTCTTTCTTTTTCGATATGGAAATAGAGTAGATGGATGTTAAGACAACATTTTTGCATGGTGAGCTTGAGGAAGAAATCTACATGATGCAACCAGAAAGCTTTAAGATAAAAGGAAAATAATATTTGGTGTGTACACTGTAAAATTCATTATATGGCTTGAAGCAATCACCAAGAATGTGGAACCAGAAATTTGATAGGTATGTGTTGAGACTTGGGCTCGAAAGAAGTAAAGCTAACCCCTGTGTTTATTTTAAAAATGAAGGTGAATACCATGTTATCATTGTGTTGTATGTTGATGATATGTTGTTAATTGGTAACAATAAGAAATTGGTCAAATACGTTAAATATCAACCCTCATCTCATTTTGATATGAAGGATCTCGGTGATGCAAAATTTATTTTGGGCATGGAAATAAAAAGAGATCATGGAAATAAAAAACTAGTGTTAAATCAAAGAAAGTATCTTGAGGTGATATTACAAAGGTTTCAAATGTGTGAAAGTAAACTCATTAGTATTCCTTTCCCTGTTGGTCAAAAGTTGTCTTCTGAACAATGTCCTAAAACTGAAGAAGAAATAGAGGACATGTCTCAGGTACCAAATGATAGTGCAGTTGGTAGTTTGATGTATGCAATGATTTGTACTAAACTTGATATTGCACATGCAAAGTGGGAGTAGTGAGAAGATTCATGTCAAATCCTAGAAAGGAACATTGGACTATATTAAAGAGAATCTTTAGGTACAATACTGCGTGGACATCTAATTATGCAATTTACTATTAGAGAAAACTCCGATGAAATTAAAACATTATATCTACATGGTTTTGTGGATTCTGATTGGGGTGGAGACTTGGATATGTGTAGGTCTACTAATGGTAATGTGTTCAACTTGTTTGGTAGAGCAGTAAGTTGGATGAGCAAGCATCAAGTAAGTGTTGTAATATCCATCATAGAGGCTAAATACATGGCAGCTACTCATGCAAATAAAGAAGCATTTTGGATTCGGTGATTGATCTCCATTGTTGAGTTCACTCAAAATACTGTTAAGATCGATTGTGACAGTCCAAGTGTAATTTTTCTAGCAAAAATCTCTGAGTATCATTCAAGAATGAAACACATTGATGTTAATTACCATTTTGTAAGAGAAATGGTGGAGGAGGAGAAGATACTACTAAGTAACAAAGGATAATGTTGCGACTCTTTAACTAAGGCTATGAGTCTTTGAGAAATTTTCTTTGTGCATAAAATTGATGGTATTGAATACCCTAAAATACTGATTATATGGCAAGTGTAGCCCCATTTTAAAAGTATACAACAAGTGGGAGAATGTTATAATGTGTTGTATATTTTGTATACTTTGTATACCCATGAGTATCGTACACCTCTTCTACGAGTGTTAGAAGGGATTCGAGGTCGGATCGGTTGGGGATTTGGGGCCGGCGGCCCCGAGAATTGTTTTTCAAATCCTTATTTTTTGGGAGTAGAGATATGTTATTTTTATCTATATGTATATATGGATGGTTTCATAATCCATGAATTATGGGGAACCATCATGGGTGTTTATTATCCCATGGTTTTGGTACCCATTGTATTCTAAAACCGCTTTGACGGTTTCTTATTGTTTCACTTACAAATAGCTAGAGATGTAGTAGGGTAAATCAGAAGTTGGAAGTATATTATTATTTTATAAATGGTTAAGTTAACATGTAATAAGAAAGAGAAGTTAATGTGCTGGTTTTTTTTTCCAAAAGGGTTTCCTAGGTTAAATCTTGTGTTTTTTCATTTGTTTTCTTTGATTATTTTCAATATTCTATTTAGTATAACTTCTTGTTTATTAGTTTATCTTATTAATTCTCTTCATGAACCATGTTATATCTTAAGTATTGTTATTCTAGTTTATTTCGATATTTATTACTTGTATGCTTATATATGAATAATATATTTGTATAACTATCGTGATTGACCCCAAAAAATGGTATCGAGCATTTTTTATTTGAGGGTTTTATATGTTGATGATTTACTTACAGAGAGATTTCTAATTGAGTTGGAGCTACAATAATGGCAGAAGATGGAAAATATAGACTTGAGAAATTTGACGATGTAATTATCAATTATGGAAGATGTAGGTGGAATATTATCTGTATCAGAAAGATATATACTTACCATTAGATGAAAAGGAAAGACCTACAAAGATGACTGATGAAGAATGAAAAATTCTTGGCGAGAAAAGCTCGGAATTTGTAAGATTAATCCCGACAACATCCGTGGCTTTGAATATTACTCAAGCAACAACCATGGTAGAGTTGATGAATAAATTATTTAATTCAAAGATACAAGAAGGTGAATCTGCATCAAGTTATGTGAATGATTTCCGATCTATTGTAAATAATTTAAAATCAGTGAATATTCCATTTGATGATGAAGTGAAAGCACTTTTATTTCTATGCTCTTTTCCAGATAGTTGAGATAACTTGGTAATGGCTGTTAGTAATACAAAGTCTTCTACTAATATTTTAAAGTTTGATGATGTGGTTAGTATAATACTGAATGAAGAAATACACAGAAAAGTAATGGAGAATTATCATATGGTAATGCTTTGAATGTATAAATTAGGGGAAGGTAGAAAGAGAGATCTAGGAGCAAGAAAAATGGGAAATCAAAGTCTAAGAATGGCAGATCCAAATCTAGAGGTAAAGGAATAACTTGTTGGAATTACGGAAAGTAAGGACATGCAAAGAAGGGATATTGGTTCAAGGAAAACAAAGAGAATGTATCGAGAGAAGGTAAAGAGGAAAATGTTGTATCTTCTAAGGTAATTCAAGATGCCCTTATTCTCTGCTTGGATAAAAAAATTAAATCATGGGTTTTAGATTCAGGAGCTTCTTTCCATGCTACCCCTAATAAGGGTTATTTAAAAAATTATTTCAATGGTAATTTTGGGCATGTTTATTTAGGAGATGATGAACCATGCAATATTATTTGTAAAGGATAATTTCATATAAAATTACAAAATGGAAATATGTGGATATTGAAAGATGTGAGACATGTGTCAAGCCTCGGGATAAATCTAATTTCTTAAAGGAAACTAGGTGAATCTAATTGCTTGGTTACATTAATAGCCGACTCTTGGAAGGTTACCAAGGGATCTCTTGTTGTAGAAAGAGGAAATAAGGTAGGAAAATTGTATTTGTATACCTATATTATCGATTCCTTTTCTGTTATCTAATTCGATTCGATGCAAGCATGTGGCATAATCGGCTACGCCATATAGGTAAAAATGAATGTAGATGTTAAAGGCTAAGGGTAAGTTATCGATTTAAAATATGTAGATCTTGATTTCGTGAGCATTGTATATTTGGAAAGAAAAAAGAGTGAGATTTATCTAAGTTGGGTCAATAAAGAAGGAGGAAAATTGGAAGAGGATCCCAATATTATATGAATTTCATTGATGATGCCACAAGAAAGGTATGAGTTTATTGTATTAAACATAAATCTAATGTTTTTGAGACTTTTAAAAGATGGAAATCCCTTGTGGAAAATGAATAAAATTTAAAATTAAAATGCCTTAGATCTGACAATGGTGGTGAGTACTATAACAAGACTTTCAATGATTATTGTTTAGTGAATGGAATACATAGAGAAAGAATGGTTCCTAGAACACCACAGGAGAATGGTGTTGCTGAAAGAATGAACAAGAAAATCATGAAATGTGCAAGAAGCATGAGGATACATGTTGGATTACCCTTGCAGTTTTGGGCAGAAGAAGTAGACATAACAATTTATTTGATAAACCGTGGGCCTTCAAGTGCACTGGATGGTGGAATACTAAAAGAAGCTTGGACTGGAAAAGAGGTAGATATTTATTTTCTTAGAGTATTTGGTTTATAATCTTTTGTGCATGTTGATAAAGAAAATAGAAAGAAGTTGGATGCTAAATCCAAGAGATGCACTTTTATTGGTTATGGCTATAGTGATTTTGGATTCCGTTTTTGGGATTTAGAAGATTCTAAGATTTTTAGGAGTTGTGACATTGAATGGAATGAAAAGATAATGTACATGGATCAAGTTTTGGTACCCAAAGATGAACTGGTAGAAAATTTTGTGGATGAAAATACATTCTCGGATTTAAAATTGACACCTACAGTTTACACAAAGAACCAATGTCTATTGACCCCTGAATGGCGTCGACCACCGAATTGACGCCGGCCGCATGAAATGACATCGGTTACATAGATCCGCATCAATGTTAGTTACTGGTGACTAGCGTTGGTCACTATCTAAGATTGATACAAATTTGTAGAATGAGTAGATTGAGCCTCCGACACCCCAAATCTCAGTGAGAAGGTCACAAAGGGTAAGTAGACCTCCAGAAATATTTACACCTTCCTTATATTATTTATTATTGATTGATAGTGGTGAACCAGAGAGTTTTAAATAATCAATGTAGGATGAGACCCACGTGTAGTGGGAGCATGGCATGGATGAGGAGATGGACTCCTTAGAATAGAACTAGACATGGGATTTGGTTAAGTTGTCATCAAGTAAAAGAACATTGTAGAACAAATGGGTTTACATGATCAAGGAAGAAGAGGGTGGACATAAAAGATACAAGGCAAGGCTTGTGGTAAAAGGATTTTCATAGAAAGAAGGGATTGAATTTGGTGAGACATTTTCCCATGTAGTAAAAATGACTTCCATACGTTAGTTGCAGAGAAGATTTTCATTTAGAGAAACTTGATGTCAAGATGGTTTTCCCTCACGGTGATTTGGAGGAAGAGATTTATATGTAGCATTTGATTGGGTATGAAGTCAAGGGTAAAGAGAAACTTATGTGTAGGTTGAAAAAGAGCTTATATGGGATCAAGCAAGCCTAAAGGAAATGACCAAGAGGATTACAGATTGTACATGCAGTGATAGTCAAAATGTGATTCATATAGCAAATAACTCAGTGTTTCATTCAAGAATGAAACACATTCAATTGAGATATCACTTCAAATGGAATGTGTCGGAGGATTGGAACCGAAACTCGAGAAAATTTGTACAAATAAGAACCTCTATGGATATGCTAATGAAGCTGTTGGAAAAGGAGAACTTAGAGATAGACTCCACTTCTATTGGTCTTCAAGTTTGAGACTTGAAGAGGAAGAAATAGGCCAAGGAAAGGATCCAAGAATGGAGCTGTATGATACAATGCAACAATTTATCTCCAAGTGGGAGATTTTTGAGTTATGGAGCTTAATTGCTTCACATTATCATGCTTTATTAACTTGCTGGAATACGTAGTAACCAAAGTCAGCCAATGAGACCAATGCCGGTCACCGGGAACTAACATTCGTCAAAGAAAAGAGGAACCGTCATAGTTTCTGTGCGTGATTATTTTATTTAACTCACGGGAATTAGATCTAACATTTGATATAAAGTTGATCTAATGGTTGTAATTGCATAGCGTGTATTGTTATTATTATTTATTTCTATATTTATTGATTGTATGCTTAGATCTGAATAATATATCTATACAACTAGTGTGATTAACCCCAACATTTCTGGACATGGGCACCTACAAATAGGACTAGGGTTCCTAGGAGAAGGAAACTAACGCCCATGTCTAGGTGCTCTTGTCCCAAAGGCCACTATTGCCTTCACCACTCTTTTCCCAGATCAAAATGCCAAGAAAAAAAAACTAAAAATTTCACAAAAATTCCACAAAAAGACTACTACAAATGCCCTTTTCTAAAAACTGCACTTACCAACTATGTCATCATATGTGACACCACCTGCAGTCACCACCATCTCAAATTGACTCGGTCGTGGTGTTCTAAATTGCACCATCCTTACACACTCAGAGCTCACTATCACACTCGCATAAAAGACAAATGAGTTGACTAATCACTTTATCACATTACTATTTATAGTTACTTTTCATTACCCACTCTACTATGGTCATTATTTCACGATCATTTTCTCAACTAATACACATCGCATGATTTTGCTCATATCTTGAGCATCCTTACTCCAATTTCTACCTCGTTTGTAGCATTATTTTCAAAATTCCACCTACTATCATATCATACACATGACATACATGCTATTTGTCCTTAGATTTATATTTCACTCGATCTACACATGTTTTTACGATATCCATCATACAATCGTCTATTAACGTGCTTTCTTTTGGCTCAACATTTGTTCTCATCATCACTTACCCATTTTCCAAAAGGGGGATTAAAATTGGGGTCATCCTATAATTCCCCTTACACCACTTTGCAATCATTCTAAACTTCTAATTTTTCATTGATGAAAATTTACTAATACACCATGTGACATTTCATCATTTTCTATGGATTTCCCTAATGACCTAACTTGGGGAAACAAGCCCAAAATATCTCTTTGAGTAAAAATTCAAAACAAAAATCAATCCACCAATCAATATGTTTAAGTGTCTAAAAATCAAAATAATACCATTAAATCGATATAATACAACACATTCAACCTCCCGGATGACCTACCTTGGGAGTTATATGCACCTCCCAAATGACCTAACTTGGGAGTTACATTCATTACTTTTATAGATGACAAAAATGGGAAGTTATTCTACATTTCACATTTTCTTTGAGATGACCTAACTTGGAAGACATCACACACATTATGGCGACACCCTTAGATTCAGGGAAATGAGATGTCATTTCCTTTCCTATACTGCTCCTATATGGGTTAATTTTTTTATCGAAATATTTGGATCCAAAATCACTAAATTTTTTTATCTGTGTCTAGTTATGGTGGCTAGATATTTTGACGATGTAGTTAAAGGTTAGAGAATAACACATCTTTCTCCCTAGACTCTTCCTCTACTAGTAGGACACCCAAATCCTCTGGTTTTCATACACATGCAATCGGGTTGGACTCGATCACTACCTACCCGATCACATCGTCATCATACAAAATTTAGAATCATATATCATTCAACATGGAAATCATCACTCTTGTTTAGGGAAATTCATCATGGCATCACGTCTCTCGTTACGCTAAATGGATCAACACCATGATCTATGGTTTGTCACGCTATATGTTCTCATTAAACATGTTATTCTACCACATCTATGAATTCTTATACAACATACACTTCTCTCGGGTATGTATCTCTAACTACTTTATGTTACTTGAGATTTTAGTCACCAACATAAATTGGGGAAAATATAGTCACAAAATCATGCACTTACTACTATTATTATACCACCAAGTATGTTGTTTTATATATGGATCTTGCGTAAGAAAAGTATTCATTGATGACCCATTCCATAGTTTAGTCATTTGTCTTCTTGGTCTTTACCGATGTTGGTCTTGTACATTTGTCACTCACTCACATAGTTTCATCAGGTCTCGGGATCCTTATCTGTTAGTAATCACCTAGTTATCATCACTAGTCTTTGACTAGGGTACCTAGAGAGGGATTAGGGTACCTTGGTCCCGATTCTGGCACCCTCGTCCCCGTAACGCTTGGTTTTATTTTTGAAATTGAGGTCAGTATTTTTAGTTTTCCCTCTCATCTCTTGAGGTACTATTCAACATGTCAGTTCATTAGTGTTGAAATTTGAATAAGAGATCCCTATATAAACACAACATACATACTACCTTATGGGAGGACTATTTATATACTGAGCTAACTATCTACATAGAGTAAGGAACTACATTTCAACATTATTTTACATCACACATTTCATAGGAAGGGGAGTTCATTCTATTCCATCCACCATTTTTCATTTTATCTAGCTATTGCCCACTATCTTTGTGTCATTGGTAGTAAGGAAACCTTGGCACATTATTACATATACAAGCACACGAACTAAATTGGAGTCCGAGATGTAGTGCAACACTTAGTTGTAAGTCCACCATTGTGGTGGCTGAGGAAAGTCTGACCCCTCATTATGCATCTTTCTTTTTAGGGTTTGATGCTTTGTGTGGGTTTTTGTAAAGTAGTCTTCATTGTAGGTTTACGATGAAATCAGAAAACCAAGTGCGAAATTCATGTGACAGAAGGTGAATTACTTGTAAAGACCTAATAACCATATCAAGATCATATTTTGATCTACTTTGCAGACCAGGGAACCCAAATTTTAGACCAGGATGCTCTAGGTGCCCTCATCCTTCCCTAGGTGCCCTAGTCAGGACAGATCTTCCTCCGCTATAATTTTCCGAAGTTCGTTGTGATGATTTCTTCTACCATTCCATCACTCGGTTTAGTCCTAGATCACTTGAGGTAAGTCCAATTTACGTAAGTACCTTCCCATTTTATTTTATTTCATTTTAAAATATCAAATAACTTACTTAGCATTTACATTTTGGTATATTTTATTTATAGAGCTCTATACTCTTATATTCATTATAAAATTCATATTTTATTGAATAAAAATCAACTAAATTCAGAACCATTGCGTAGATATCATCAATACCTTTTAGATGCATTTTTAATGGACTAAATCGAGTTCATACACAAAATTTATGAGTAATCAAAGTTTGGTCAATTGGTGGTCAACGAATGGGGGTAGAAAAGCACGAGGTTGACATGTGGCACTTGAATGCAATGGATACGTGGCTCATATGTATTTTGGTATACATGGAAGAAAAAGAGGTCTAATGGGTGGCCCATGCCACATTTAATTTGGGCGGCATATCCACATTCAAACATCACCACCCCATTAACACCTTGTATGTGGGATTATTCCTCCCATAATGCCAAGTGGGGTCGATTGGGGAGATTCGACCCCAACCACCCATCTATAAAATTTAAGTCCCACCATCATGCCATAATGGCTCCATGACCTATAGAAGGATCTCGATGGGTTTTATAGAAGAAAAATATTGTGTATGAGCTATGGGCTTAAGGATCTCCTTGTAAAGATAATCATTTTAGGAGCACTTAGAGGCATTTTTAGCCTTTGGACTAAAAAGGAGAATTGCTCAAAATTCCATTATGATCTTGATGGTGAATCTTGTTTTCCCATTTTAGGGATATTATTTTCCCATTGTGGGAATATTGTAACAAGTACGTGTTTTCCCCTTAGGGCTTATAAAGACATTATGTAAAAATGTATTTTTTAGGGCACTGAGGCATTTCTATAACTTGGAGTAAACTAGAAAAATGTTAAGAACTCTAAGATGCTTCCAATGGATTATTTTTTTTACCATTTTGGGAACTTTGTAATAGATTTTGTTAGAGGTTTTTATCAAGTGGTCTATTTACTTGCTTGTGCCTTAATGAGGCACTTTTGTAAATCTACATTTTCGAGGCACTTAAGAGCATTTTTGGCTCTCGGGGTAAACTAGAAAATTGTCCACAATTTTGAGATGCTCCTTGTGAATCTATTGTTTTAATTATTTGGAGGTGTTACAATGCTGATTTTCCCCTATGGAATTCATTCGAGCGCTTGGAGTTCATCTGGAGCCTTCATCAAGTGTGCATCTCTTTGAAGGAAGACTATTGGAAACTTATTCTTCTGCATCGGTGATTATAATTTGGGTTTTACTAATAAGTGGGCATGGAGGAGATATTTTCTTCATGTTTTATAGTTTGGATTCATTGCTTATCAATTAGATCTTGATCACATTATTTTTCTAGTTTGGAGACATTGCGAGTCAACCGGATATGTGATCCTCTTCTATATTCTAGTTCGGATTCATTGAAAATCAACTAGATCTATGGTAATTTTATTAACCAATTTGGGTTCATTAAAAATAAACTAGGTACGTGATTAACTTTGTGTTCTTGTTCAAATTCATCACAAATCAATTGGGACATTTTTTCTTCTACACATTACTCAACTTGGTTATTCACTTTGTGTAGAGGATTCCTAGTATCATGTGCAACAGAGTGGTAGCTATTTGTGGAGAAGAAATTGTATACTTTAGAGGATCAGTTTGGATTCTTTGGAATCAAATCTTATTTTTCTTCTGGCATCCATTCAGATTTTTTAAATCAGTTGGTATACTTTTTGGTTTAGGGTGTACCTTCATAGCTTCATTTGTAAATTGTATCTATTTGCAAGATGGAAGTGTAACATGAATTGGTTCAACATTTTAACCTAGATACGTAGGAATTTTATGAACTATATTATCAAATTCTTTATAGTGTGTGGGTGCTTTCTTTCCATTGCATTTTCTTTTTAAGTTGATAATATTTGTGGAGTAATTTACAAGTTCCTATAGGGGTTAGTGGCCATTTTAAATTTTTGGGCCTTATTTTCGGACTAGATGTATAATTTTGAAATATAGAAATGAAACAAGCAAGCTAAGATGTAATATTTGAAACCCTAAGAAAAAGTATAGAAAGAGGACTTAACTAATCTACATTTTATCTAGGATTGATTTAAACTAGGAAAAGTGTTGAATAAGATGGGTAGAGTGTTATTACTACTCATAAAAATTATGCAACCCACGAGACAGTCGACACGGGCACCAAGTACGGACGACAGGGCGCTAGTGACTTCTTCTAGGTGCATGTGACTGTGTAAATGATCGAATCTAGGTTTTACCATGTCGTAAGATCATCAATGTTACTTCTGTTGATCATCCGATAAGTAACACAATGAATTCCGAAGGTACCTATAACATGCACAATAGACCATCACCCGCAAAACCTACAAACCACACCAGATCTAATAAATATATACATAATATGGGAGTCAGCTTTGACCCTAGTGGTCACCTCGAGAGTGAAATTATGATCAAACACTACACTACATCTCAAAATCCATGTATTTTTTTGAGTGTGTGTTAGAATGATGCCCTAGGATGCCCTTGTGTAAGTGCACTCTATAGTGGGCTATAACTAGAATGTAGCAATATAACATAGTTTGTGGATGGAATATAATGAAATTCCCCTTGCTATGATGTGTATGTAGATTATGTAGTCCCTTGCCTGCTTAGATGGATGATAGATTGATTCTTTAGAGTGCTTTAGGTTCCTTTTGGATGCAAGCTTAGGTGATGATAGTAATGCTTAGTGTTTGGTCCTTGATTTTGAACACATAAATATGTATTTATATGATTCCCTTGTTTGAATTTCATAATTTACAACTGGAAGGCCAACCCATAAGTGAAAAATATGCTTAAAAGATAAATGAGACCCAAAAAGAGTAAGATAAGAAAGGGTCTTGGGCACGCATAGGGGATAGGAGTGCCTAGGTGCTGGTGTCTCAAGCTATGAAAGATAAACGAGTAAAGTTATGACTGGGATGTACGGTGTGTAAGACTAGATAGAAAACGAGAGAAAAAGAAAATAGGCCAAAGTTAGTCGTCAATTACTAGTTTTCTTGCTTAGGAATTGTGTAAATGTTAGTATGCTTTTAGGACCTAGAAATGTACCCAAGTGCGTAATATTGTGTCTATATATACACTCAACTATATTTCCAAGGGATCAAGGGCCATTTAATGCATAGGTCTATATAAAAATACTACAACATTCCAGATCCTTGCTTTAATTTTTCACATATATTATGAGAGGATACCTTCGATCCTATTCTAAACTCCGATGAAAGGAGAGCTTTACGCCTTGGAAAATTCTTCTATTTCACTCAAGTCAAATGCTCTAAATTATAGCCACAGGGAATGAGGTTCCAAAGAAGTCATGCAGACCCTTATGATTCACTTTCCTATACCATTGCGAAACTAAATAAAAAATAATGCGAGGAGTACACAATTTATATTCCATTACTTTGCGCCAAACAATCTCCCAAATTTGATTAGGAAAGGGGCAATGGATAAACAAATGATTGCCATATTCCTCCCATTCTTCACATAGAAAAAAAAGTAGGCCCATGAAAACCTCTTTTCATCAAATTTTTAAAACTTTGGCATTTTCCTAAAATGAAAGCCAAAGGAAAATATTGGATTTTGAAATATTCCTTTTGCCATACTATTTTCATAGGGAAGTTCATTTCCTGGTCTTCCTCATGCCCCTACCATTGAGAATTTCATAGATTACTTTAACTAAAACTTCCCCATATCTTTTCTCTTTCGAGAACAACTTATCCTCCAAATTGTATCCAAGAAGGTGGGAATATCCAAGAAGCCTAGCAAGAGTAGTGATACCAACAAAATTAACAAAATCTTCGCTGGAGAAGCTAATCCAGTTGATTTAAAAAAATAAACATTTTTATAAAACCATAATTGCGGTGTAAGTAATGATGTAAGCTATGATAAATAAATCGATAGGTAGAAGTTGACATAAATAAATAAGGTAAATGAAAATAAAACTATAAGTGCAATAGAAGGAAAGAATACATAGCTAATTTTGTAATTGATCTTGAGTTGTTTTGGACTAGAGAACTGATAAACAAGAGGAAAGTGTCGCAAAATGAAACCATAAAATTTTACGATAGCCGATCTTCTTGGACTATACCACCTTGATTAGGTCGGGAAACTAGGTGGTGTAGACTACTTCACAGGAACCGGTGACTACGAAAAACATCATAAACACATTTTTGTTGTGTCGTAAGATGTTTTCCAAACTTCATTTTTGACCGCTTTGTGTATTACACTATGTTTGCAGAATTTTCATGTAGCCTACAAAGAGGAAAAAAACCTATAAAACCCCAAAACACATCAAATCCTAAAAAGAAAATGATAAAAAATGGGGAGTCAGACTAACTCTGGAGGTCACCCAACTGAGTGAACTTATGACCAAGCGTTGCACTACATTTTAGACTCCTTTTAGGTCTCGTGTGTGTGTAACATCATTAACATCTTCTACCATCCCTTGACCACTCCACTCTTCACCTTTGATTTCCTCATTGTAACTCCCCTACTTTTGCTTCTTCTTCTAAACTATTATGCATTCACCTTTGAGTTTAGCACATTCATCCACTTTCTTGTTTTTCTTTATAAGATTACTTCTACAATATCTAGCCTTATGTCCATACTTGTCACAATTATAAAAAAAAAAAAATCATTTGATAAAGGATCAAAATAATTAATTCTTCTACCCGAAATAATTTCTGCAACTTTTTTCCATCCATCCTCATTCTTATTATGTATGAGAGTTTCCATACTTCTGCAAAAATGAGCCATATGCCCATAGTTGTGGAATTTATAACATACAATGCCATTATCTTTGTGTTCTGAAAATAAATTGTAGTTTCTATTTGAAACTCCAAAATAACTTGCATTTTCATTTATCTTCTTATCAAAACTTCTTGCATGAGATCTAATATCTACTGCTCTATGCCCAAATTGATTACAAGAAAAAAATAACCCGAAAAGAATTATGAAACATGGTGATATGATGTTGCCTTGGGGAAAGGATCTTATGCTTTTTTCTCATTTGTATTTGTGAAGAATGTTTACATTCGTAGGAGAATGAATTTGTTTCTTATTGGTTCTTTCATTCGAGTTCTTAAACTATGAGGAACATGAGTTTCATTCACCTTACTACTTTCATTTCTAATAGAACCTTTGAGGACATCCACATATGTCTTTATTTTTCTAATTTTTCCTTCTTTGGAAACATGTTAGGATCTTATTTGATAATCACTTGAGCTTATTTATAGCCAACACCAAATTTGGTAAAAGGTGATCTCGATTGTTGAGTATTTCATCCAACATTTCAGTATTTTATGAAACTTTAGGTATTTGTTCAACTTATTATTTGTATTCTCAAGTTCTTTTCTCAAATAAAGTATTTTAGATTCAAGCTTCTCACAATTTTTATTCTTTTGATTCAGCTAGAATCTCATGACCTAATCCACCTTCTTCATATCTTCAAGATAAACATTTAGATAAATGATAATCTTATTATATTCTTCAAGATCTTGTGATAACTTTGATTTTGAAGTAGCATACTCTTCTTCACATTTTTGAGGCTGTTGTTTTTATTTCTTGTTCTTCTTTCAAAAAATCTTGATTTATTCTATGGAACTAATGAGATCTCCATCAAGATCCACCATATCATCTTCTTCATATTCTAACACCATATCTCCTCAAATTTCTATTGTCTCTATTGCCATGAACAATGGTTCTTCCTTTTCACTATTAGGTTTGATTTCATCACTTTTCTCGGATGAGATGCTACTTTCTTCATTAGTGTATAAATTTTTATTGTGCTTGTAGAAATTATTTCTTATCTCATATTTTCTTTGCTTGCATAGTTCTTCGTAGACTATTACTTGTTGTTTATTTTCCTTCATGTTATGATATTATTCACAATCAATGTTTTCATTTTTGTATACGAACATCTAGAAACATAATGTCCTAATTTACCAAAATTAAAACATTTGAAGAGTAACATACCTTTTTATTTTCTAGTTCCTTTCTTCATATTTCTAAAAAAATTATCTTCTTCCCAATCTGATTTAATATTCGAGCATTCATGTGACTCAAGATTTTCTTTCTTAATCTTCTTTGATTATTTGAAGACTTATTTTTCTTAGTTGATTTATATTTTTCATTCCTCATCTCATATGCAATAAGAATCCCATGAAGTTCATCCATTGTTAGGGTAATACTATCCTTCATTTATTTAGTCATGCAGACACCTTGACATTAAACCTCAAGGAAAGAGATGTGAGTAATTTTTACACAATAAATTCATCTTTAACTTCTTCTCTGAGTAATATAATAGTTTTGAAAATATCATCTACACGTAGAAGGTAGGAAGAAATGTTTTCATCATCCTTCATCTTCAAACCATCAAAATTTCTTCGTGTGTTTGGATCTTTCCTTACTTTACTTTAACATATTCTTAATATATTATCTTGATTTTATCCTATATCTCCTTGGAAGATATATAGTGCATTGCTTTAACAAACTATGATTTAGAAAAACCACCTAAAATTACATTCATAGCCTTTGCATTGCTTTCACTAGCCTTCTCTCCAGTTTGATTTGTTAGAGGGGTTACTAGAGAAATATAACCACTAACAAAATATTTCCAAATGTCAAACTAAAGAGACATTAAATAGGTGTCCATCCTTATACTCTAAACAACATAATTTATTTCATCAAATAATGGATCCTTGTTTGAAGACAATCCTTCTTGTCCTATCATCTGCACTATGGATATCTACCTTCAAGAATTCAATTTTTTTTAAAGGAACCTTATCGATACTAATTGCTGAACACAAACTAATATTGAGAGGGTGAATCAATATTATACAAAATTTTACTTATTTAAAAATTATCATCCATAAAAATAATAATCACATAAGATATAACAATTGCACAACCATAAAACACAAGATTTATGTGGAAACCCTTTCAAGAGAAAACCAAAAGAAAAGAATGTTTGGATCTACTATCTAAATCTAGCCCAATTCCGAACACCAACTCAACTAGTTCATGAGTACTAACTCACTTTGAAGACACCAATTGTAGTGTCCACCTCTTTTTGATATCAGTTCATTTGTTGACTCATTTCATTTAATAGATTTGAGATATTGATTTAGCACAATTTTTTATATTATGTGGTTCATTATGGAATATTTGGTGACACATGTGATTTTTTAGGACAGGTGGTGCCAATCTAGTAGTATGATCATCATCTTAGTTTGCTTGCACTTATATGGTTATGGATACTAGCAGGATGTGATGCAATTAGTTTATTTGATATATGATGGATGGATACTCGATGTTATTATATACCATGATATCATTGGTTGATAATGGAAATTTGGATGCCATCATGCAATATCTTAGATGTATCTTATATCTTGATTTATTGTGGATATATGTTGTTAGAGTATATTTATCTCATTTTGACATCAATTTTTGTGTAGATTAGAATGAATATGCATGATTAGTTTAATTATCGATATATCATTATTGTTCTCCTATTTATTGTGTCAAGAAGGTATGTTTAATGTGTGAATTGAGTGTGTAGATTACAGGTCAAACATAAGAACATGGGTTTTAGAGTTGCAGCTCAAGTTGTACAAGTAGCTGATCGGGCCGAGTCCTTTAGAAATGCATGATATTTGTGTAATCTTGTGTGTATATGGCGTATCCATTTTCGGAACACCATTGGTGATTTCTAATTTACCTATGTTATTTTTAATTTGTCAAGCCTTGTACTAAACTAGTTTAAGGAACTAATGGTCCCCACATGCATTATTAGTGATGTTATTATGTTAGTAATCTTGTTGTTAGTGGTTTAGGACAACCTAATCATCATTTTGGTGGGCCCCACCACCTCTTCCTTTGAGCCACTTTACCTAATCTCGAATTTGGGATAAATGTGGTATTTGTAAGGGTCTCTTTTCACATTGGGGGTCTCCCTTACATTGAAATGGACCCTTAGACCCTACCTATGGGTAGGGGGTTCTCTTTTCAAGGTCAAATGGGATTTTACCTCCCATTTGACCCCTCTCATATCACCATATTGTAAGTGTGTTTATTTGTGTGATTTCTTAAAAGTTGAAGTAAGTTGGCTTATTGTCATTTTGGGAAATTTGGGATTTTTCTTCCCAAAGGTGTTTTGTTTTATGTTTAATGGGATTTTGGGAATCTTGTGTTGGAGAATGAGATGGGTGACACATGTCACCCTCTCATTTTGAGGATTGGAATTTTATTCTTCTTTTTATACCTCCTCATAGAGAGGGGTAGGGAATTTTGGCTTGTCATTTTTACTATTGGGAGTTGGAGAGAGCTTGGAGCTTGAAGTGCATGGATTGTTCTTGAAGTTGGATAGCTTGATTTTTGAGGTAGGCCTTCATACCTCTTGTTTTGGTTTCTATGGTATAATGTGCAAAATAAAAATGGTTGTTTGAATATTGTATGCTTGCATGTTGTTGTGGGTGTCATTGTAAATCTTGTTTTCTTGCATTTTCTCCATCCATCCTATTTGAGGTGGATTTTGGAATTGTAGGGGAAGAGGGAGGAAAACCCCTCTTACACCACATGGCTTGATGGGAAATCCATGATGGTCTATTATATTATTTCCTCCCCTCATATGGTTTGATGTGGAAGATGATTGTTCATATGGTTTGAACCTCATCTTCCATCCTTGTGAAGAAAACCATCTCATGGTTGAAAATGGTTTGAAAATCCTTATAAGGAGGAGGCTTGGAGTTTGGGATGGAGTGATAAGGTGAGATATATGATGATTTATGAATTTTATTTTAGTGTTCCTATGGTTGGATCGTAATATGTCTTATAATGGGCTCCTTTCCAATCTTCCCCATTGAGGAAAATATGGAGTTCTCCTCTTGTGATTTTTGTGTTCTTATGGTTATTTTATATTGGAATGGTGTATGTGTTGTCACCATTCATCCCCCTTACTTGTGAAATTTTCAGGCATGCATTCTCTCTCTCCCATGTGCTTAGAGGGAGGATAATGTGTCCTCTATTGGTGTAGATGACATGTTATGATGCCATTTCTTTGGGTGGAAAACCGGGCCTTTTCTCTTGTTCATTGAAGAATTACATATGGATTGGAAGCTTTATGACTATGCTTGGAAAATGGAAGAAAAAGTTTAAAATTTGGCGATGTTTTCCCCAATTTGGGGAGGCTTGTACACTTGCATTTTAAGAATTGTATTTTAATGGATATGGATTATCCAAGTATGGTATTCCCTCTCTTAAGGGAAAGATTTGTAACCTTGTATTGTGATACTCACGCAATCCTTGTTATAGATGCAGCCTTGAAAAAGGATATTCTCTTTTAGAGTAAGTTTGATCTCCATTTTGGAGTATGAAAAAGTTTACAAAAAAATAAAATTTGTTAGAGTTAAAGAAGGTTATTCTTGGTTGGGAAAAAGGAAGATTTTGTAATCTTGAAAACTAGTTGTTTTGGGAGCAACTTTCTCCCTTATATTGTATGGAAAAATTCATTATATTGTATGTATATTTTTATATAATCTTGTTAAGGATGTGGAATTATTTGAGTCTTGGAAGAAAATATAAATGGAGAGTATATTTTTGATACGTGTTATGTCATTAATCTTTCTTATTGAGTTAACATTTGTATAGTAAAACATTCAATAAAAACAAACTTATTTACTCTTCCTCCTCTTTGAGTTAAAACAAATTACTTGTATTGTGATTTTATGGAAGATAATGGAGATGTATTTCCGTAGTGTAGGATATTATGAATTGTTATCAAATATGAAAATGTCCTAAAGAAAAATTAATTTGAATGTTTTTTTCATTAAAAGTAAATGGTTTTGAAGGGACCATACCCTGAAGTACAACCAAAATAAACAAGAGATAATAAAGTGGTTTTCTGATATGTGGGGACCACACCCCAACCAAAATCTAAAAATATAGATAAACCTATAAGCATACTAAGGTAGGGGAAAACGCCTACAAGAATCCCGACAAAAAATTGACAACAACAAAACAACAACTCAAAAACAACACCACAACAGGTGCACAGAGAACACAAAGGAAAAAGGGCACTAGTTCACAAATTTGCTATACACTTTAAGAGAAACCCTAAATGCCCTGTATAGATTCATATTCGTCCCAATATTAGGGTCCCAATTGGACTTTGAAATTCTTAATAATCCTCCCATTCTTCCAAGCTGAAGCAAGAATCCCACTAATATCATAGATCTGGTTAATGTGAACCTAGAGGAGATCAAGGAATGCTCTGTGAATGACCAATTGATTGTTATATTTTTCTTCAAGAGCTCGACTTGGATAGGAAGTTTGAAAATTTCCCCTTGAAGGATAGTAATGGAATTAGGGTCGAGGTCTTGGTGCCGACTTGAGGAGAAAATCTACATTGTCTTCAATAGTCTTCAAAGCATCAACTTGTAGTTTAAATTTTTCAAGAACAGAAGGGGTAATTTGAGCACTAGGACTATCATGGATAAACTTAGGAACTTCACCAATTACGTCCTTTTATTTCTTGTTGCTTTTGAGAACCCATTTAGGAGGGGGTTTGGTAATAGGATCACGGGAAAGGGATTCTTTGATCTAATACGGGGATACTGAGGAGGTGGAGGAGCTAAAGTAGGGCTTGGGTCATGTGTTACTACATCAAGGATAAATTGGTGGATAAGAAAAATGACTCCTTGATGGAGTGGAATAACTCTCTTGTGGCCTTGAACATCTAAATTGTTTTTCTAGAGAGTGTAGAATGTAATATGGAAAATTGACCTTATCTTCTCTCCTGAAGTGATTGAGTAGAACCAAATGATGCAGAGGAAGAGTGTGGAAACTACCTTTGAGATTTATTAGTGAACCATCATAAAATCCACTTCATCAAAAGGCTATGGAATAGAGGAGCAAATGATGCCTTCCCATTTGATTTCAATTTTTTCCCCATCATCCAAGAACAAAATTTCCTTTGCCTCCTTATCAAACTTATTACAAAAGAACTTGTTTCCCTCCATGCTCAAACCCATGATGAAGGAGATAAATTCCTCATAAATGTTGAAGTCTTTTCCCTTAAACTTGATATTTCTATCCTTCTAATTTTCCATGAATTGTAGAGAGATATACTGATCATGTCCTTGAATTCATTGAATGAAGTATGTGAAACCTCCAATGTTTAGGGTTTCCCAAAGTTCAACATTTTCTTGCCATTGGGGGTCGAAAATAGGCTCAACTCTGTAAGGTGCTGCACCCATCATAAAAGAAACTAGAGGTAAAGTGACTTTTGACCAATAACAAAACAACGAAGCCTTCTAATAGAAATTAGAAAACCAAGATATTGAACTAATTTTTTGATGAAACCCGATGCCTTTCTCCAAACTTGTTTATTGTGATAAAAGCCCTTAAGGATTGAGGTGTGGAGGAAATAAAAATTATTGAATTTGATTTGTTTCAAGTACCCAAGAGGGGATTTCCACACATGTGAAAGATGCCACTTAAGGAGAAATTATGGGATGGGCGGTAGCTTCATTAATGATGATGGAATGAGCTGCACAGGGAGGTCTTTGATTTCATGCCACTCACTATAATTATTTATATGAATGCCTACATTAGCAAGAGCATCTACGACATTATTACCCTCCCTATACACATGTTGAAACAAAATATTAAGACCATTGCAAAGTTCACTAATGGTCCAATTAGGTGTTTGGATTCTAGAGAGATTGTTAATGATATTCATAGAATCCCCCTCCATAATGAGATATTAGTTTGAATGTGTTATTTTGGCTTTTGTAAATTGTATATTGGATTTTGTCAATCCTTATTTAAGTGGAAAGGTATCATTAATTTAAATTTATAAATATGGAGGTGAGATATACGAAATGTATTTTCCTTATTTATTTGTTGATTTATTTTTATAATACTATTTTGAGAAATATATGACCTACTATATATATATATATATATATATATATATATATATATATATATATATATATATATATATATATATATATATATATATATATATACACACACACACACACTTATATATAAGTCAAAGTTGAGGATAAAATAGTTTAATCAAGAAATTATTGAAATAGTGGGTACCTATTTTAACACTTGTATATTTATATATTTATTTTATATTGTATATATATATATATATATATATATATATATATATATATATATATATGTATTAATTCGTCTATTCATGATTTATTAAAATGTACACACACACACACACACACACACACACACACACACACACACACACACACGACACACACACACACACACACACACACACACACACACACACACACACACACACACACACACACACACACACACACACACACACACACACACACACACACACACACACACACACACACACACACACACACACACACACACACACAGAGGATCTCTGGATTTTGGAAAATATAAACACAAAAAGAGAGAGAGACATATGTAAAGAAAAAATAAAATAATACAAAATTATGAAACCCTAGCCTTAAAAATAAACCATAAATAATGAGTATTTTGTTCCCTCCCTCACAATGTAAAATAATATGTAATGTTTTCAAGTGAAAATGAACAAATATCCTCTAGTTTTGGTGGAGGAACTCAAGCTTGCCTTCATGACCTTATTCTTGCCTCCATCCTCCTCCCCGCAACCCTAATCAAAATGAGAAGCAAATAAAAATAAAAAGTCAAAAATAAATTCATAAAGGAGAGATTAGGGTTGGAGGGGATCTGTAAGATCTAGAGTAGATATTAAAAGAATCCAAGGGATCATATTTAATCCCCTCACTTTTAATTTTATGGGAATAGGTGTTTTAATGGGTGTATGGGGTAAATAATTTAGTGGGCTCATTAGTTTTATTAATGACTATGGGGAGTGTTAGGAAATGAATGGGTATTTAAGAAAATGATGAAATTAAATAATTTTTAGCATGGGAAGGTATGATTGGATAAAAAGGAACCCATTTCCGCATTATTTAAATATGGACCAAAGGGGGTATTTCTATCGTGAGAGGTGGTGCCTAACCTTGGGTGAATTAGTGCAAATTATATATATATATATATATATATATATATATATATATATATATATAAAGTTAATAAGGTTAATTACTAGTTATAGTCCCAACCTCGTTAAGAAATGATAGTAATAAATGAACACATATTTAATAAATGTATTTCATTTAAAAAAATTGGTTGGGAATTTTAGGTGTTGTGTTTGGTTTGGATCGTTTGAATATGGGGAATTATAGTTCGTATTAGAGCTCAAGTTCCAACACCGGGCATATTGGGATTGATTGAGTGTTTAACACTAAGCTTGGTTTGTTTTCCCAACAATAACGTTTTTGCTAAATCATTTCATTTCCTCCTATGCTTTGGTCAAATGTTGTAATAAGGCATAGGTCACAACATCTCTAGAACAACGACATTAGAGAAATGTTTCTACTAATAGGACATGTGGAGAAGGATTTAAAGCTTGGATGAGTAAATTCATGAAATAGAACCACTGGTGGTGATTGGAACACAAATTTTGATCACTTTATTTGTTTTAAAACAATTGGTAAAAGTTAAGAAAAATCACTCCTAAAATAACATGCAAAATGGCTTCGTGACTTCCATAGCAGAGATCGTTTAGGATGGCCATGTTCTCTAGTGACATGGGATGTCACAACAACATTTAAACCCAATTTATAAGATCATTTGATCATTTAGTTTAAGGTATTTTGAACCCAGTTGATCACATTTTTGCATGGGACAATTGAAATCTAAGAAATTTATTTTGATTTAGACCTATGGTTTAGGGAGCTTTAATAGAAAATTGAAATCTACCACTTTTAACCTTTAGTATTCTTCCATCTCAATTGATTGCAATAATTGGTTTTGTGAAAATGGATTTGGGAGCTAGTTTTTCAAGCATGTTTTGGAGGCCTCTAGTTGTTCTCACAAAAACAAACTAGTCAATCACATAAATCAGCTCAAAATGAGGTCACAACTAGAGTTCTGGGTATCATAATTATATTTTGTAAGTTGCATTAGATTCTATATATATAGGAGAATAGATGAGATTTGATAGAACAATATTTTGAGTTGGGATCTCTTGTTTTCGAAACCCATTTCGTAGCCAATTTCACTAAAAATATGTTGAAATGCAATAGCAAAACTTTAATAGTTGGCCCCGAGAAGGTGCTTCCAGTTCAAGATTCATTCGCCGTTTTGGGTTTTGTATGTCTTGTTTGAATCCCTATATAATAGAGAATTGGTTGGATGTGTTTGTTTTACCATTTGGGTATTTGGTAGTTGTTTGGTAGGCCCTTTTTGTAGCCATTTTGGCTAGATCGTAGAACAAGAGAACTGGGTCTTTTTATCCGTTTGAAGTCTTAGGACACCCTTGGAGGGTGCAATATTTTATAATATGATTATTGTGATGTGTTACATGTGTTATAGGTTGAATGTTATGACCTAGACAAATTGTATGCTACGAGGCATTTTGGGTGCTAATTTCTTTGGTATAGGTATGTTTTGGGTGTTTGGTTAGTTGGTTTTCCTCTTTGAGTGATCCGTTATTTCTTGGGAAACTCACTCACAATGTTAAGGGCACCACATTTAAACATAACAAAACCCTTTTTGGTATGAGCGTGAAATAAATAATTGTACCTTGTTGTAGAGAAACCTAATAAGAGAAAATGGTCTTCCATGTCTTAAAATTTCATTATTATGAATTAGAATAATTTCTACTCCTCGTGTATACACTACCAATCTCAATTTTATAACCCTCTTTATAAGAAAATTTACCAAACAACCTTATAACCTTGCTTTCCTTTCAAAAGTGTATTTCTAAATCAAGCACACTTGAGTGAAAAGTCTTGTTAACATAAACTTATCTATAATCAATAAATGATAAGAAGAAATGATTTTTGGTGTCTCTGTATACGATGGGTTTACACGAAGTGATATTTCATAGTTATTTTATCTTATTCTAGTAAACTAAGAATACATTGAGCTATTGAAACCAACTCTAGTTTTCACAACTTAAAATTTTCATCGAGGCCCTCAGTATAACATTTGAAATTAGCTTTGGTAATGTTCAAATTATTATAACCCTTCTTGAGCTAGATATACCCATTTTCATACTATAATCATTTATTAAGTTTTGTCGCAATGTAACTTGGTTAAATATTTTTTCCCTAGAAGGTACACTTGTGATAATAACCCTTCTCAAATTGGTTAGAATGTTATTAAATAATCATATTTATGACACTAAGACTTATGAGTAGAAATCATGGAATCACCCTCTCCCTCTTACCTTATCTCGTAGATAGAAGAACAATGATTATGCAAAAATAAAAACATTATCTCATCCTCTCTTTCTCGGAAAAAGACAAATAAATTAGTTTTGATCACTCTTTTGGTGGGGACGAGATGGTATACCAATGTTAGTGTTGACCCATGGAATTACAAGTAATATGGTGTAATAATGATGAATACAATGATTTTTAACCAACAAAAAAATATAACTAAATCTATAAGTAAAATTATGTACTTATACCTTATAAACAAGGATAAAATCATGTAATTATATGTAAATGGGAAGAAAACTAATATAATATATATCTTTTATCAGCCTCTAATGACAAACAATTTTATAGTCTATTATCCCTTATAATATGAAATTGAGGTGGTCACAAGTTATAATTTTAAATGAAATAAGTGATTTTTATTATTTCTAGTGTGCAATGTTCATCTAATTTAGGTTACACACTAAATTGTTGGTTGTATGTAATTAGCCTAAGAATTGTGTTGTCATTAGTAGGTCCCACATGAAAGTGATGTGAATAATTTAGGGTTGCAATTTCTTTCCAAGATTGGATATCCTTTTGGTTACTTGATTCTTAGGAGACTCTTGCTTAATATTTCTTTCACATTAGAAAACTCTTAGTAACTTATTCTAATAACAATTGTGTAACCCCTTATTGTGAGGATTAAGAATAACAATTAGCTATTCATTTCTCTTACCTTGGGTGAAGATATCCTTTGTTATCGGTGTAAGCCCTAGTTAAGTAGTGTGAATATTGAGTTGATCGAAACTTATGTTGGTTTTGGGGTAATGTTGAAAACACATGTCCCCATTTCTTTCATCACTCAATAGGGTGGAAAATTTGAGTTCCTTGTATTAAAAAAATTACCCTCTAGTAAGAAGTCTATTTATATACAACTTTCAACCTAATGGGTCATTTGTGAAAAAATAAATGTTGAGTGAAAGTGAGCATAGGTTTTGGATTTTGAGCAACATTAGGCTATACCTTTCCTTAAAGGAAAATGTGTATTGACCTCTTGAACTCTTGGGAAAGGTATGAATGGAAAATTTGATGTATTCCATCAAAGCTATAATTTTTCAATTTACATAGTATCAAGTGATAGGTTTTGGAGACGTCATTTTTAATGCAATTTTCTCTCCTAACTCATTCATGCATTCTCTTGGCTATAGTGATAAAGAAATGATAAATTTAAGTAAACATCTCATATGTCTTGTTGAATTGATTTTTTTGTTTTCTACTTCACTAAGGAATTATGGCTTGTTTGGGGTGTAGAAAGTTTGAAAATTTATCTGTCATGGTGAAAAATTAGGTAAACTTTTAAACAATACCAAATTAAACTATCCTTTATGGGTTTTATAAAACAAACTTTGAACTGGAATTGAGATGTTCTAGAAAATGGTACATGCTAGAAACCTTGAAAAAAACTACAAAATCAATCCTAACTCAATGGTTGGCCATATATTTCACCCAAAATTTACTGGTACTCTCATTATGTGAATGTAAAAATTCTTTCCAAATTAAGTCATCACTCCCTTTAGTATGCTTGGTATTGGGTGAATCTTCATCTTTGACCCCTTAATGAATAATACAGATGTTAGGACCAATTTGGAGAGTCTTGTGAACCATTTTCCAAATTTTAAAGTTAATTGTGAGCTAGAAGGTGAAACCACACGTAAACTTGGAAAATTTTTCTCTCTTCTTGTGTGGTATTTGTGGCACCTTGGATGGTTTTCAAGAGTGGGATCGTATACACATCAAGTATGCATAACTTATTAACCTTGTTTTAAACAACAATTATGTTCCCTTGGCTCATCCATCAATAATTTATTTTAAATTTGGAACCTTTTCAGGAAGTTAGATGATGATGCAAATAAATATTTTGGAAGCTACAATTTCCCTTAATTAATATTATCCTATTTGAGATACACTTGACTTTGAACCATGTTATAGTTGGTGAGGCATGTTTGTTGAGACAAAAATAAATAGTTCCCTTAAAGTGACCTTAATGTTGGACATCCACTTACGTGTGACCATGTAGAAGTTGTAGATAATGATGTTATACACACACACACACACACACACACACACACACACACACACACACACACACACACACACACACACACACACACACACACTTACACTTGGAAGTTACAACTTTATTTAATTAAATTACTCTAAATGAGAGAAACACTTAGTACAAGACCAAGTTTGAATTGGTGGGACATGTTTGTTGTGACTAAAAACCCCATGATACAACATGATACCTTGTGAGGTCATATCCCTATCTCTTCCAGTGACTTCTAGGAGGAAGTATAATCTTAGGAGAGGGGGATGTAGTGCCCACCTCTTTCTAGGCATAAGTTAATTTGCTAACTCATTTCATTTACTAGATTTGAGATATTGATTTAGCACCATTTTGATATTATGTGGTTCATTATGGATTATTTGGTGACACATGTGATTGTTTAGGACACATGGTGCCAATCTAGTATTATGATCATCATCTTAGTTTTCTTGCACCTATATGGTTATGGATACTAGCAGGATGTGATGCAGTTAGTTTATCTAATATATGATGGATGGATATTGATGTTGTTGTATACTTTGATATCATTGGTTGATAATGGTAATTTGGATGTCATCATGCAATATCTTAGATGGATCTTATATCTTGATTTACTGTGGATGTATGTTGTTAGAGTATATTTATCTCATTTTGATATCGATTGTTGTATAGATTATAATGAATATGCATGATTGGTTTAATTATCGATATATTGTTATTATTCTCTAATTTATTGTATCGAGCATGTATGTTTAATGTGTGAATTGAGTGTGCAGATTACATGTCACACAGGAGAACGTGGGTTTTAGAGTTGCACCTCAAGTTGCATAAGCGGCCATGATTGGGTCGAGTCCTTTATCCATGCATGATATTTGTGTAACCTTGTGTGTATGTGGTGTATTCATTTGTGGGACACCATTGGTGATTCCTAATTTACCTATGTTATTTTTAATTTGTTAAGCCTTGTACTAAACTAGTTTAAGGACCTAATGGTCCCCACATGCATTAGTGATGTTATTATGTTAGTAATCTTGTTGTTTATGGTTTGGGACCACCTAATCATAATTTGGGTGGGCCCCACCACCTCTTTCTTTGAGCCACTTTACCCAATCTCGAATTTGGGCTAAATGTGGCATTTGTAAGGGTCTCTTTTCACATTGGGGGTCTCCCTTACACTGAAATGGAACCCTTGGACCCTACCTATGGGTAGGGGTCTATTTCAAGGTCAAATGTTATTTTACCTCCAGTTTGACCCTCTTTTGTCATCATCTTGTAAGTGTGTTTGATTTTTGTGCTTTCTTAAAAGTTGAAGTAAGTTGGCTTATTGTCATTTTGGGATTTTTCTTCCCAAAGGTGTTTTGTTTTATGTTTAATGGGAGTTTGGGAATGTTGGGTTGAAGAATAAGATGAGTGACATATGTCACCCTCCCATTTGTGATGATTTGAATTTGATTCTTATTTTTATATCTCCTCATGGAGAGGGGTAGGGATTTTGGCTTGTCATTTTTTACTATTGGGAGTTGGAGAGAGCTTGGAGCTAGGAGCTTAGATCTTGAAGTGCATAAATTGTTCTTGAAGTTTCATAGCTTGATATTTGAGGTAGGCTTTCATACCTCTTGTTTTGGTTTTGTATGGTATAATGTGAAAAAAAAAATTAGTTGTTTGAATATTGTATGACTGTATGTTGTTATGGGTGTCATAAATCTTGTTTTCTTGTGTTTTCTCCACCCATCCTATTTGGGGTGGATTTTTGAAATGTATGGGAAGAGGGAGGACTACCCCTCTTACACCACATGGATTGATGGGAAAGCCATGATGGTCTATTTTATTATTTCCTCCCCTCATATGGTTTGATGTGGAAGATGACTGTTCATATGGTTTGAATCTCATCTTCCATCCTTGTGAAGGAAACCATCTCATGGTTGAAAATGGTTTGAAAATCCTTACAAGGAGGAGGCTTGGAGTTTGGGATGGAGTGATAAGGTGGGATGTATGATGATTATGAATATTATTTTAGTGTTCCTATGGTTGGATCACAATATGGCTTATAATGGGCTCCTTGCCACTCTTCCCCATTGAGGAAAATATGGAGTTCTCCTCTTGTGATTTTTGTGTTCTTATGGTTGTTTTGTATTGGAATTGTGTGTGTGTGTGTGTGTGTGTGTGTGTGTGTGTGTGTGTGTGTGTGTGTGTGTGTGTGTGTGTGTGTGTGTGTGTGTTCACCCTTTGTCTACCCTTGTGTAATTTTGAGGCATGCATTTCTCTCCCTCATGGGATTGGAGGGAGGGTAACATGTCCTCAATTGGTGGACATGGTATGTGATGATTCCATTTGGTTGGTTTGAAAACTGATCCTTCTATCTTGTGCATTGAATACTTTCATATGGATTGGAATCTTGGAGACTATGCTTGGAGTATGGAAGATTTTTTTAAAATTTGGCCATGTTGTTCCCCATTTTGGGGAGGCTTGTACAATTGCATTTTAAGAATTTGTTTTGTAATGGATATGGTTATCCAAGTATGTTCTTCCCTCTCTTAGGGAAATATTTGTAACCTTGTATTGTGATACTCATGCAATTTTGGTTATAGATGTAACCCAATTTCAAATGTTTGGCATCTCGCCCAACCCACCATCCCTCCCGGTTGATGCAATTGCTCCACCCATCAAAGACAAAGCCTCCATCATTGACTGATTTTGAGCCTTGTGCATACAAGCCTTTGTACTTTTTAAAAATGAAAATCCCAGTGTTACATCTAATGAAGCCTCCTCTCAATTAAAAATAGGTGTGGTTCTCCCTACCACATCAAACCCGACCCTCCTTTTGGGTAAGTGCAGCAAGTTGGGGGATAATTAAGTGGACATCAAATCCTAAATTTTACATCAAAAACAACAAAACATCAAATTTAGTCTTCCGCAGACTTGAACCATGCCGAAAATTCAAAAATATGTCATAAAAATGGTACCATCACATAGGGGAGACTGTTAGCTTTGTATAAATATTGATTTTAAAGTGAATAGAATAGGATAAATATTATTTTATAATTTTTTACTAATAGGAGGTCTTTAAGACACTTTTTCCCATGAATGTTTATGTCTATGTTTAAGACTGCAAATTTTGTTTCACTTATCATAATGTGATAAAACTTATACCATCCCAACCATGGTGAAATTATATACATGTTCAAAAAAATTATTTGATTTCAATATTTTTGATGAAGTTATGGCGGGAAACGAAAAGTGCTCTATTTTGTTTATGTTTTCAAATCATGTTCATGGAAAAAATCATAAAAATAAAATATTGCTAAAAAAATACAAAATAAAAATCCCAAGATAAATAGCGGAATATAACTTCTCACTACAGAAAAAAAAAAAAAAATCAATTTTTGGTCATCCAAATCGCGGGCAAATGGACTACAATCTTATAGGCATTTTAAAAAAAAAAACACTAAGTCATTGAATTTTGAGTGTTTAATATAGATAAAATTGTCCATTTTTTTAAAAAAATAGTAGCTTAGAAACTAGATTCCGGATGCTACGATTCATATGGATATAAGTTTTTATAATTTTGAGTGTATGCATTGCTAATAATCCATACAAGTTGATATTATGTTGTTATTTGCATTATGATGTCCACTTATGACCCCTTTTTTGTCCCACAACTTATTGCACTTACCCTTTTGCAACACAAGTGTCTCGGCCACAAATTATTCTTCATCTAAATCCTCCAAACCATCTTATTCTCTAGCCAAATCTTCCATCTCATCATCCCCCTAGAGATAATTAAATTTCACAAGTGGCTTGACAGTCCACAAAAGTCCTTCATCTCATACCTCACCATTATGCACTTACCGCATAAAATATTAGAGCTTTCAACCTCAATAACTTGTTCCCATTGGCCTACGTGGGAATGTAGAAATATTCATTTAGGAACTTTGAAACTCATCGGAATATTGATATATAGCCCAAAAATAAATAAATCTAGATCTCGTTTTGATAGTGGGGTCCATGGCAATTAGCAGCCCCATCGATCTAGCGATCCCCAGAAAGACCTCTAGTTCCCAAAATTCCAATGGGAGACTCAGAAGCCGAATCCATATAGAGAGAGTATTGAAGCAAATATCATGGGGCATTCCAGGCTCCCATTGATGGAAAGTAAAGGCCGCACTACCAAAAAACCAAGGTCCTTCACTCGAAAACATTCTCGCATTTCCAAATTGGAGTGGAAGCAAAATATGAAACTTTCTCCGCTAAAGCTTGAACTTCTACCTTGTAGAACCTTTTTCTCCCCGCTCCATTCTCTAACCGCATCAATATTTGGTTGCATCCTTGCAAATGTACCCACTATGCAAAACAAAATATTTTTTTGGCCCTGTCAATGATGAGTTTCGAGATATCTAGGATTCGCTCCTCATTCTTCCATAGAGGTGAGAGCTTCACATGCTCCCGATTCACTTCTTTGAATAGTTTTGCTACCAAAATGTTGTTCCCTTTTCCTACATAAATCCCCTCTAGGATTGGATCCTTTTTCTTGGCTCCATATTATTTTCTACTTCAAATTATTTGTATTGTGATTTTAGGGAAGAGAATGGAGATGTATTTCCGTAGTGTAGCATATTATGACTTGTTATCAATTCTAAAAATGTCCTAAAGAAAAATTAGTTTGAATGTGTTATTTTGGCTTTTAAAATTATATATTGGATTTTTTTAATCCTTATTTAAGTGGAAAGGTGTCACCGATTTAAAATTATAAATATGGAGGTGAGATATACAAACTATATTTTCATTATTTATTTTCTGATTTATTCTTATAGTGTTATTTTGAGAAATGTATGACCTGCTTTCATTGTATATATATATATATATATATATATATATATATATATATATATATATATATATATATATATATACAAGTCAAATTTGAGGATAAAATGGTTTAATGAAGAAATTACACAGATATTTGGTACACACACACACACACACACACACACACACACACACACACACACACACACACACACACACACACACACACACACACACACACACACACACACACACACACACACACACACACACACACACACACACACACACACACACACACACTTGTAAAAAAAAAACAAGTTCCTACTTAAACCATACGAAATATTATAAGTAGAAGGAAATCGAATATGGTTTTTAGGTATTGAAATTATTAAACAAAATAATAATAAATTTGGGGGAGAGGCCTTCCCCCACCCTTTCCTATGCATTGACTGTGTGGTGTGGTTGTGGCCACACCATAGCCCTTGTGGTGTGGCCATAACCACACCACAGCCCCACACTCCCCTCTATGTGCCTGTGGACATGTTGCCCCCCAAACCTTTTTCCCGCTCTACACACACGCACTCCACCGCCTCCATTTAACCCCTCGTGGCCTTTGCATAGTCCGCCTTTACCTCTTCCATGGCTATATTATATTTTATGCTACACACACACACCTCCTTCCCACCCACACACACATATATAACCAAAGGATCTCTGGATCTTTGGAAAATATAAACACAAAAACAAAGAGAGAGATATGTAAAGAGAAAACAAAAAAAAAAAATCTTGTAACCACGGCCTTAAACACAAACCAAAAATAATAAGGATTATTTTCTTCCTCCCTTAAAAATGGAGAACAAGATGGAATGGTTTCCAACTGAAAATGAACAAATATCCTCTAGTTTTGGTGGAGGAACAAAATATTTCCTCCTTGACCTTTTCCTTGCCTCTGTCCTCCTCCTTACAACCCTACCTATGCAAATGAGAAGAAAATAAACAAAACAAAAGTAAAAAGGAAATTCATAAAGAAGAGATTAGGGTTGTAAGGGATCCCTAAGATCTAGGGTAGAGATTAAAAGAATCCAAGGGCTCAAATTTAACCCTCTCACTTTTAATTTTATGGGAATAGGTGTTTTAATGGGTTTTTGGGGTAAATAATTTAGTGGGCTCATTAGTTTTATTAATGGCCATGGGGAGTGTTAGGAAATGAATGGGTATTTAAGAAAATGATGAAATTAAATAATATTTTAGCATGTGAAGATACGGTTGGATAAAAGGAACCCATTTATGCATTATTTAAATATGGACCAAAGGGGGTACTTCTATTATGAGAGGTGGTGCCTAACCTTAGATGAGTTAGTGCAAATAATAATAAAAATATATGATAATATTATTAAAATAAAATTAATAAGGCTAATTGCTAGCTATAGTCCCGACAATCGTTAAAAATGACAAAGAATAAATGAATACATATTTAATAAATGTATTTCATTAAAAAAATTATAAGGAATTTTAGGTGTTGTGTTTTGTTTGGATTGTGCCGAATATGGGGCATTACACAAATACCCTATGCCGAGCACCAACTCAGCTAATTCTTAGGAACCAACCTCCGGAGACACCAATCCCAAAATTATGATGCACCGACCCCAAAAATACACAAATTCACCTTTTGTCGTACTTCCTCAACCTAATGATGGCAATTCAAACACTCTCTTCATTCACATAGATAGGATCCTTCTTCCAACATAGATGCTAGTCCAATGAATGAAATTAGGTTCTTTTATACTCTTTAATAATTCTCTTCATACACACAAATCAAATCCTTGTTTGAATATGGACATTGGTCTTATTAATGAAATCAGTCTACTTTAGAATATTCAATCATTCTCTTCACTCATACAAATGGATCCTTCTTCCAACATGGACATTGGTCTAATTAATGAAATCAGATCACTTTAAAATCCTTCAATCACTCTCTTCATACTTTCATCCACTTTCTCTCGCTTTTACTTGTTCTCTCTCTCAAAATTCAACTCTACTTCTTCTCAAATATTCATTCCCTATTTGAATCTTCCTTCAACAAGATGTCATATTCAAATCTACTTGAGTTTTCTCTTCCTCTTCTTCAACATGTCACCATTACTTCATACTTGATGGAACTCTTCCTTATTTTGAGATTCGTTGTTATTCCATACTGAGAAGTCTTTTTGGGGCTTAGAAATATGTATTCATTTGTTTCTCCACTCTTATTATATCTTCTCCTTTCAGTAGTTCACTTTTTCTTCTTTTCACACGTACACTAAAATGACAATTCTAAATCTCCTTTTATACCTGTGCACATTATTATCATTGGAATCCAAACATGATGAAGGTCAACCATATTTACACAAATATGATAAATGCCAAGATACAATCATGAACCAATAAACTCGGGTTGGCCTGAAAAAGTTGAACATATGGAACATTTTAGTGCCCAAAAACAAAGGAAATCTTCCAATAAAAAATATCACAAATCTACTTAAAAATTTATCTTTGGAAGGCCAGAAAAATGATGATAAAAACTGATCTAGGAAACTCGAAATGCATTGCAATGATCATCCCAAACTACCGGTCCAATACCAAAACAAACCACGAGACTTCCAAAATTTTTTAAGCATTCATTTCCGACTCTAAGTAAATAGAACATACTTTAGATAGATTCTAAAGTGATCAAATAGACTTTGAAAGATGCAATACAAAAATGAGCCAAAACTATTGGTCCCATATCAAGAAAAACCAAAAGCTTCAATTTTTTTAAAGAAATCAAATAGAATTTGGATATACTCAAGCATTTGAATAGTCTTCAAACAAACTTTGAGGCATTATGTACGAGACTCAAGAGACAATCAATACTCTTTCAACACTCGATCTATCGATAAATCTTGGAACATCTTTTGACATCAATGACTCTAATCGATATGTTATCTCCTTCTACTTCCTTTAAAATAAATGAAAATTATTTCAACATGCATAACTTAACGTAACACACAATAAAGAGCACAAAATGGAGGTATAGAGGAAATTATCTTATTTCTATTGTTTTTTGGAAATACTTGGGGATGTGCAACTCATAAAATGGGAGAATTAAACCTAGGAAACCTTCGAACATGGGATGAAACTATGACTATTCCTAACTCATCACCATTCAACATAGTCATGATAATACCATATGGTGTATGACCTTCTCTAAACTCATTAAATTGGCCCGAGTCTACTTATATGTAACTTTATGGGTTTCTCATCTTCACAAATGTGCCTTGCCACTATCAAACCCTACTTATTACATATGCATCAAATCTTTATGGATGGATTGATAATCATCTCAAACACTAGACATGGATGAAGAGTCTTAAAAAACAAACATTATAATGGTTGTGGAAAACCCCATGCATTTTCAATATTCAAACTACTCGAAAAGTCCTCAAACCACACATTATTCTCCACCTAGCATGTGATTTTTGGATATATCAATCAAATTTGGAAATTACTTTGACCATGCTTGCTTTGAATTTGGTCTTTCTAAAAATGCTTGGAGAGAGGATGTTTGGATTCATGTAGATGAGAGAGATGGATACCTTAACATGGTTTTTAGCTTCACACCTGATGTGAGTGATTCCCCAATGACTGGAGATGTGTAATTTTGAGATTTAGGGAGCTTTAGATGTCTTTTACAATTGTAAGAAGTGAGTTCTTTAGTGTATTCTTATATAGGGTTATGTGGATGATATTTCTAGGAAAGGCTAACTCGGATGGAGTATAAGACATAAGGAAAGATTTAAATCTTAAAGTGTATATGGAATAAATATTGGTCAAATGTCATACAAAGAGGTTAGGACCATGTGGTACGACCCTAACGAGACTAGACAATCTTGTATAGGAGCAAAGAACATGTTAAACGAAGTTTGGAGCTAGTAAAAGGATGTCTTTATATAGATTTTGTGTATTAAATTCTCAGGATATCTCAACATGTTAATGTGTAAAGATAAACAAGCTAAACAATGGACCTTGGAAAGTGCCAATAATGAAAGGATAATTGGCATTTACCCTAGCAAGAGGGCATAGTCAAATCAAGGGTTTCTAATGTGTGAATTTTAAAATTTGAGTGTCTACAACAACAATACCGTAAAATGATCTTGATCCAATTGAAAGTTATGTGCAAGGTGGTTAGCTAACTCTAGTGACATGTTAAGTTCATACTCCAATGAAATTTTAGAAACGAGAAGCATCACCACATGCAAACAATTCTCTTGGCATCAATGATTCAAATCCTACATTATCCACAATGAGATATCATCTTAGAGACAACTCAAAGGAAAAATAATCCTAAAGGAGATCTATGATTATTCTCAATTTTAAGTAATTGTTGATTTATATACTAATATTCCATTATTTTATCACAACCCTATTTATTTTCAAGAGGCAAGAATATGAAAAGTAGATGAATGCAATGGATGATTCAAATGGTTGAAAGATATATTAAATGGGAGTTATTGAATCTTCCGTAAGTAAAATATGGAGTTGGTTTGAAATTTTTCTATAAGAAGAAACACAATGCATAAGGTGAAGTTCAATCATATAACACAAGATTATTTTTCAATGGGATTAAGAAAAACCAGGATCTAATTATAATGAGACATATTGGTCATAGCTCACATGACAATTGGAAAGTACACCAAATTGATGTCAAATCAAAATTATTGAATGTGCTTTTGTAAGAGGAATTGTATGTGCATCATCCAGTTGGTTATGATGTTGAAGGAAAAGAAAAAAACTTTTGATTGAAGAATAATTTTTAAGGTCTTAAGCAAGCATAAACAACATACTTGTATTGAATCATACCCACTAAGAAATGGGTTCAATATAATCAATAGTGATCCCACATTTTATATAAAGATGAATGCACAATTTCAAATTTTGATGATATGTCTATAAATTGATGATTTAATTTTCAAACAAAATTTATGAATTGAAGTGTTAAAAATGTGTATATAAAAGATATTTTGAAATGAAAAAATTTGGGTGTTATGAAGTATTTTCTTTGTATTCATGTCAATCGGTTAGAAGGCGGTATTTTTGTATGTCAAAAAAACTATACAAATGATATTTCTAAAAGGTTCAAGATATTAAACACCAACCCAATGCCAATTCCAACTGTCACAAGAGATAAGTTAAGCAAATAAGACAATGAGTCCAATGTTGATCCTACTTTGTATAAGAGACTTGTTGGTAGTATAATGTATTTGATGTTTACAAGGCCATATATCATGTATGGAGTATATCTAATCTCAAGATTTATGTAGTCACCAAAGGAATCACATTGACAAGTTGGAAGGAGGATTTTAAGATATATTATAGGAACAACCGGTTTTAGAATTTTGTATGAACCAACAAATGATTTGAAGTTAGTAGGTTATATAGATTTTGATTGTGTGGATAACACAGATGACAAAAAGAGTACTTACAAATATATTTTTAATTTTAGATAAGGTCCGTGTCATGGGATTCCAAGAAGAAGTCCATCGTGACTATTTCACTACTAGAAGTAGAGTGTGTGGAAGGCACATCTACAACACTTCAAGCAGTTTAGATGTGGAGAGTGTTGTAAGATTTATTTCATGAACAAGAATTGCGTTGTGTTTTTCATTTGTAGAAGTTATAACTTTATTTTTCAAAATTATTTTTGATAACACAAACCCTTAGAATGGTTTTAGTGTCATGCAATCCTTCTTAGCCATCACATCATGTATTATGTATCATGTATATACTCATTGATCTATCGCTATAGAACAAAAATGTTAATGCTTAGTGAAATGAAATTTCAAAAGGTTCAAAAGATATGCACGTAGTCATTTTTATAATTATAGGGGTAACATGTAATTTTATGTTTGACTACTTAAGTTGAATATTTCAAAAACTTACTATCTCTGAAATACTTCATATGTTTGAACATATTCTGTATGCTTTATATATGATTTATTATTGTAATATGACTAAAATTTAAATTTAATGGTTATCTATAATTGCCAAACATGATTTTTAGTGACTCTAATTTCTCAATATTTTTTTTTATTCATAAAAATGGATATATATTTCAAAAATATTTATATATATTAATCAATAAAATTTGTGAATAAATCTACATATATGTAAATAACTTTAAATTCTTATTTAAAAAATTTACAAGTTTTGTTGTTCAAAATATAATAATATGCAAAGATAAACTACCGACTATTATCATATCACACTAATTTCATTAGATACAATTCAATCATTAACACAAAATATCACACAAAGACAGAGACTAACTGCTATGCAACCCTCGTTAGATATTGCGGAGGGGAAATCTAACATAAGATTAGAAATTCTAATTATTTAGAGTGTCCAAAGTGGCAAAGACTTTCAATATCTTCCAAATTGCTTCAACCATTACCCAAACTCCTAAATAGGCATGCTAAACAATTGACGATATATGCTAACTTCCCTCTCTACTTATCATATCTAGAAAACGAATGCAATATAGGCATCTTACTAAGCCCATATTCTGCATACAAACATGACTAAAGCACAGGATTTAATGACTATACTCCATGGAAGGCCAAGTTTACCCTTTCTGACCAGACCTTTCATGAATGGCCAAAGATTAATCACCACCCAAACACTGCAAAAATACTCTCCAAACATCTTGTCTCTGAGGTCATATTGCTGAATCACAATTTGCAGATTCTTCTGAATTATTGCTGCTAAATTTATCAATAAAACTGTAGTTGGTGCAATGAACAATGGGGAAGAATTAAATGTAAAATCGACCTCATTAGCCACCTCTTGATCGCCACCTTTCGGAGTTAAAACAAAAACTGTTTCCGACAAACCCATCAATTTCATTACCACATCAAAAATTGCGAACGGCCATGAAGATAAGCTAATTATCAGCCACATTCTCTGGTTGTTCCACCATTCTCTTACAGAAATATGACTGATGTGATATTCAAAAGTCCATAGCCATACACTGAAATGAATGTGCCGGCAGCAACTATAAATGCAGTGTCATGAATCTGCATGAATAACAATTTAGATCATTATATACATCAAGATAGAATTAGATTATAATGTCCATAAATGACCAAAATAGATCAATGGAACTGGATAATAAAACATTTCATAGAAGACAGCAACAAAATCTTAGTTAACACTAATTTACCTTGGGCAGGAACGGTTTTCCACTCAGCAGACTGAAAGCTGGCAGTATTGCATAACATAATGCTGCCACAGAGGTGATTGGAGACATAGTAACATAAGCATAAAGCATCCTTTGGCGAAGTGTCAATTGTCTATTTTTACCCAAGAGGGGACACAATTTACTCGTGAATATTTCTAGCAACCCTGTTGCCCATCTCTTGCTCTGGACAAGGCTATCTGGACCATTTCCTGGCGCACATCCCATGAAAGCAGGCTTCTCAGTGGTGTAATATATAGAACTCCAACCTAAACCGTGAACTTTCAGCCCAGTCATGATATCCTCAACAGTAGATCCATACATCCATCCCACCTGCAACATGTCAACAACATAAAGAATTACTTTTTCTCAGTTCAATATATTTGGGAGTCATTCCCACATGATGTTCAAGCTAGAAATTATACAGGGGTAATGTTCATTTACATCATTTGCGTGCTAATAAGGGTAGTAGGAATCTGGACATGGTTTTCAAGCATCATTTTGAAAACATTAAAAACCATTATACATAATAAATCATTCATTTTCGAGTTCCCTAGCTCATTTGATTTAAAGCATGCAGAGTTTCTTCCTTTAAATGTATTTGTAAAATTTCTTTAAACCCTATTGAATTGAACATAGAAAGCAGAACAGATGAATTTTTAAGGATAACACCACAAAACAAGGAAAATGCAAGAGAACTACCTCTTTTCCCCATGAAGTATTGGCTTCATAGCTACAATCAGCAACCATTAAGGCTTCCTCTATAGCCATTGAAGGAAAGGAAGGCTTATGACATTTATCGTCTCTCAAAATGGCCTGAGCAGATGCCACAAGGGTAGATGATTCTCCAAATGCCCTTTTTATAGCCTCAACTTGAAGGTCTTCTAGATTAGGATGAGTGATATAGTTTTTCAAAACGGTGGCAAAAATATTTGTATCCAAAAGAGCTTTGACAAAAGAATCACATCACGATTTCAACTATGAAGAAACCCAATTTTTTCATATGATGTTGATTGGAATATTGTGTCCTTACCTTTTCCATTGAATCCAAGACATTTGTTATTACAGAAGTACTCATTTGCAGGTGGTGACGGCGGTCCTCCATATAACCCTTTCCTTCTATGGAAACAGCACGTTCCTCCATAGACGGGGCCTTGAATTCCATTCATTCCTTTAAAAATGATCTACAAATATTGAAATATTGCCATAATCCCTTCTTAATCCCTTCTTAGTCAACACCCAACATAAATCATCAATCACACATCAATACCATATTGCAATTTATACAAATAAACATATTACAACATTCGAAATCACTTACGGCAAAGATTATCTTAAGCTGATTTCCAAACGGATCATCCTCGAGGGCTCCATAAAATAATTGTGGAAATTGAATAAAACCACATTCTCTTTCGGAAGGACAATCTAAGTAAAAACACATGGCATGTTGTATGACTTTTGGATTGCAGATATGCATATCACAATCCAGATTAAGAATGAAAGGAGCATTTGTCATCACTCCTGATACTCTTGCCTGAGAATTCAATCACAATCCAGGTAAGTATACTACCAACAGACTTACCAATCAATAATTTTAATTCCAAACTGAGGCTATACTGTGGTCAATGTGTTATACTTGCATTATAAAAGAATAAAGAAATCTTTTTAAAACAACTTGCTGAAAAGTAAAGGATAATGCGAAAAAGGAATTTGTACCATAACATTCATAGCTCCAGCTTTATAATGATGACTGACGAAAGGTCTTTTTCTCTTGTAACATAGATTAGGTGGGGAAGATCATCACCTTCAACTCCCTTACCCACTTTATTTTCATGAATAACCTGTGCACAAATATAAGCAATCTTTGAAGTTAGGATTCTATCTGCATTAAAAATAATCTTTGAAGATTGTTTATGCATTAAAAATAATAACAGTTCATTAAGGGCGCAGAAAGTTGAACAAAAACATATAATTTTCCAAATATGTGTATTATTTAGTTAATCATAATTTATAATCACCTTCACTATACTAGAATGGTTTCTAATGTCTGAGCTCTTATACACAAATCCATTAACGCCATTCTCAGAAACAAAGTCCGACGGGACTTTTCCTGTCTCCAATGCTTCAGCAATCCTTCTCTTTAGAATTCCATATTCATTCTGCACAAAAATGCAACATTGCTAAATGTTTCTTAAACAATCATTCTATATATTGCATTCGTAATCTAGCACATTCAATATTGAAATATGATAGTCAAACACAGCTTAGAAGATTTAGTTAAACAAGAAGCAGGTATGCAGGTATATATATACCTGCATATATATCTACACACATATACATGCATGCATATATATCTACACACACACACACACATATATATATCAATTTGAATAAAAGATGTGACATGTCATCTTACAATCTTAGTTCTGGCAAAAGTGAATAGCTACTTTATATATACCTCCATGAACTCCCATTGTTGTAGAAATTTAAGATCAGAAGACTTGGGTTGCTTGGAGAAATACGTAAATGGAGCCCTTGATTCAATATTGAACTTCCTACAGAAGGGAACCCATTTTTCGCAAACTCCAAGGTTTCTACCAGGGAGTAGAAAGTAATAGGAGATCCGCCATCATCTGACACATAGCATGCCAGTTTTTCAACTGGATAATCTAATGCAAGCACTGAAAGAACTGTATTGGCTGTTAAAATAGGAGGCTCCCTAAAAGGGTCAGTTGTCGTGATAATTATGTCTACAGGAGGAAGCTTGGAAGAGGATTCTCCACTATATCTGGATCACAAATAATCATAAATAAAAATTTAAAATCTGATAAATAAGACGAAGCTTGATGATAATAATAATATATAAGTGGTGATGTATTTCACCTGCATGCAAGCCTATCTGGGTATGTTTTATACTCAACCAACAGCCATCTCCAGTTGAGAGTAAGAACCCATTGCAAAGCAAACCAAATTTCACAGCAAAAGGCCATGATCCACATTAGCCCATAACATTCATCCAAGAAATGCAATAAACGATATGTCAAGAAAGTTAGCACAAGCAGCAAGTGAAGGCATGCATAAGCTCCATAGAGACGTGACTTTTGTACGTGTTTTTCATACAAAGGAAGAGTACATGGATTGCAGCCTGAATTCGGTGTCTTCTCCATTAGCGAATGAAATTGTTAACTACCGCTCAAATCGATCGAGAGTGGGTATTATTTTGTAGTTGTGATTTTATATATAGGAAGCCTCATTGAATTAGGCCTTATAATCTAATCGATGAGGCATGAAGGGTATTCTTCTAGGAAACTATTGCCTGAATTATAACCACATTTTTGTTGCTATCATTGATGTTTTTCAGTGGATGAGATTCCACCGGCTAATGAACTAATATTATTATTGCTGTCCCTTACTGTAAGAATGGTAGTTCGAATTGTCATGATTTGAAATGGGTGTTTTTGTTTGTTTGTTTGTTTATACATACTTTTCATAAGGATGGATTAGTGTGGTAACACATAATATAAAATGAAATACAAAGTTGTTACTGTTGCATCCAAGTGTTAGGACAGGACATGAAGGTGAGTAGTAGTAGTCGCCTTCAATAATATTTGGATATTGGAAATCCTATTGAAAAAGCAATAGCACCTTCGGTGACATTAATAGGCCGATGGGCCTGTGAAATGGAATTTTAAATATTGAACAATAATGAATATTTATAAATTTTTCTGTATTAATAAAAAAATATTAATAGTGAATACTCATACAGAAATTTTTGTTTAATATTATTATTCTATGTATAACATTTATTACGTTAAAGGCGTTACTCTTATGGGAAAAGGCTTTGTGGAGATTCATGGGACTGTGTCAAATTTGACAGCTTAAATGATGTTTTGCTATTTTTAACAATTTTGTTTTTGTTATTTTTAACAATTTTACTTTTTGCTTTTCTAACAATTTTGCTTTTCCGATTTTACATGTTGCTTTGGCTTTACTATTTTTAAATTTTATTTTATAGCTTTTGCATGCATTAACCTTTAAATACTGGTCACTAACACTATAATTTCATTCTTCAGGCTCTCCAAGTTCTAGTCAATCCCCTGCATTAAATTGAATTATGCAGGTATGCATTTAAATTCATAGTCAATTGGCTGAATTCATTTGATCTCATGTGCCTTAAAAGTAATTCTTTTGGAAAAAATGATTAAAATTTAGATTAACGAGAACCAAGAACAACCTAGGCTTAGTTAGAAAAATTATGGAATAATTTTTTTTTAAGGTGTTAACAACCAAAGTCTCAAGGACAATTAAATTCAACTAATAACTTTTCCCATTATAACAATTACTAATTCCACATTATAAATCAATAAGTGTAATAAATCCACACCTAGCTCAAATCTCCTTAGGGATTAATTTAATCACTGATTACATTGACATTTTAGCTAGATATTCCCTGATTTAAAATTTTAGGGTTAAGGGACCAAAACAATTAAATACCCAAGGTATTTAATTCCACAAGATCCATGACAAGAGAAAGGTTTAATTACGGGGGTGGGGAAAGAATACATATTTAAAATCATCAGAGTAAATTCTTACTTACCCACTCCCAGAACTCGGTTAAAGATTCAATTTGATTTTTCCATGATTAATGCAATTAAAACTTCTTGAAAACATTCCCATTAGATAGGGAATTTCCTCACCTTTTAGTGATATAAAGAAGTCCTCCTAACTCCTCATATTTCTCAAGTTATGGGCCGATGGAACTTGGGGTGAAAATTTTCCCAAGAGTGGGCCTGCGGGCATGGGGAGGAAAATTTTCCCAACTCGGGACTCTGGACTTTGTGAGAAAAATTCACCCGAGAGATAAAAGTGGACCCACGGAGTCGGAGAAGAAAAATTTTCCCAGACGCGGACCGGCGGAGCGGGGAAGGCATTTAACACTTTTTCCCTTTTGGAACAAAGTAAATTTTACACCCACACCTCCAGCGACACCTAGGGAGGCCACGTGATAGCTCCTTATTGGTTACAGGTCAAAATGATTTGTGGGGATGAGGAGCATTTGGAAAATTTGAATTTTCAAAAGGAAAGGAAAAAAGGTAGAAAGGAACCCGTGCCTTTGTCGACGTGAGAAGATGCCACATGTTAGCCAACCATTGGGTACGGGTTGGTGGGCCGGGTGGGGATAATTTGGAAATTTTCCCAAAATTTTTCTAAAGTGTTAAGGCTTAAAAGGTCCGCTCCTCCGCCGATGCCTCGTGAAGCCACATGGCAACACCTGATTGGCTGCACGGGGGGGGTGGAGGAAACTTACAAATTTTTCCAAATTTATTTTTGAAAGCGCTTAAGGTTAAAATCGATCCAAGCCTCTCGATACCCAACGAAAGCCACGTGTCGATCAATGATTGGCTACAGCAATGGGGGGCCATGGAGGAAAAATTTCCAAATTAACTTTTTGGACTTAGATCATTTTAGACAAAATGAAGGCTTGCGGATTAGCGAGTAGTGGGAAACTTCATGACTTTGCACTTTTTGGGCAAAAAGCAAAAAATAAAGTTTTAGCCCACGGGTCCACCCAAGAATATTTTATTCAATTAAATTTGATAGTTAGATTATTTTTGAGCCCAAATGAAGTAAAAAATTCAGAAGGCCATAAATTTTGATAGGGAACTCGGTTTTTTGGCAAATGAGGACTTTCTGGAAAGCTCTCGATGTCCTCTTTGCACATAAACCTTAAGAATTTGATTTTGATAAATTTTAAAGGGTCAATTTTGAGAAAAATTTTTCATCTTAGAAGTGAACTGGTATTTTTAACTTATCAATTTTGTTCAAATTTGTCATTAATTATTTTTCATCTTGCCAAACAGGCATGAAGGATTTTACTTGAAAATTTTAGGATAGATTTCAAGGTTAAAATTTTCTTGATTGGTTTGCATTCAAAAAATTACCAATGTTTACATAGTAGAAAACCTGCAATTTCACCTTTACTTGATTTGAAGGGTTCTTTAAAAATTTCTTGAGTTTTTAGTTTAGTTTGGGGATCATTTTGATCTCATTAAGTCCAATTGAATATTTCATTTGTCTCTTATATATTTGTAGGGTTGTTTTGGACATTTGATAAAAAGGAATTTGTAAAGTATACGGTGAAGTAGAAATGAAGTTTGTACATTTCAAGAACAAAGATTAAACTATCTCTTTTTCCATGCAATGAAAACATTGAATTTATTCCATGCTAGTTTTAAATAGTTTTCTTTCCTTCAATCAAAATATAGAGACAAGAATGCAACTTCTATTATTCTTTTTTTTTTTAAATTAAATATTTCAAATGAGACAGAAAGCAGTGCAATATTTCTTCATATGTGCTTCCTTTTCACTTTTATAAATAGAGATTTCCTACTGTATATTAAACACAGATTTCCAATGGAAATAATATCATATGAACAAGGAAAAACACTTCTATTATTTCAAAGAATATCTTACAACTTCTTTCCCATTTATTTTCAAATAAAACATACCAAATACATATCTTTCTTTTCTGTTCATAGAACTAAATACTAGATATATTCTTCCATAATCAATTACAACTTTCATAGCTAAAAATAGAGTAGTCTTTCCAACACAATAATATACAAGATCATCCACTTCAAGTGGGAAAGGGTTACAATAAGAATAATCTCAACAAGGAATTTCAAACTTGTCTTTTTCTTTTCTCTAGAACAACAACATGAATATCCTCCATTTTCTTTATTTCAATTTGATCACAATAAAAATAGGGGAAAGGCAACGCTCTCCACCCAACCAAGACATCCAATGAAAAGGAGAATCCATCCTTCTTCATTGGCCCCCGAGCCCCAACCATAATGCAATAAGAGATGTTTTCCAACACATGGCAACAACAAGACTTCCACAACACAAAGAAAAATTTCTCATTCAAAACACAGTCCAAAACAAAACTACAGTTTGTAACCACATAATAAAGACAAAAAAAAACTTAGGCTTCATCATGCAAGCCAAAGGAGCAAGAAACTATGGGGATGTTGTTTATGCCTCCCAAAGGGAAATGGGTATCACCACCTGAGAAGAAACATATATATATATATATATATATATATATCAAATCCTATATATATATATATATATGACATGCCCTTATGCCTCCCCCAAAATTACCCTTATTCCTCACATTTCCTTATGCCTCCTCCCCAACCTCTTATGGCACCCCATAACAAGTAAAGAAATGCAAGCTATTTATTTTAAGGTGGAACCCAAATCCCAACTCCCTCCACACTTATACCTCCCCAAAATACTTATGCCTCCCACAAAATACCCCATAGTCTTCTCCTACACCATCCCTAGGCCATCTACCCAAACAACCCACACACATGCCAAAACATTCACAACAATAACATTTGCAAATAAAAGAAGAGCATTTCAAGAGCCAAGCTCTTACCTCTCCATAATGGAGTTTGTTCAAGTTCCAAATGGAAAAGCTTTCCAATGCAAAACAACCCAAGATCAATGAAACATAGGCCTATAAAATTCTGCAAACTTTCTCCAAAAGCAAGAGCTCAAAAAAGAAAAATAATTTGCCCCAAAATAAGTATGCAAAAGTGAAGAAACCAAAAGAGTGTAACCCCAAAACAATAAAATGAATTCAAATATATAGAAGGGGGAAGAGAGGAGGATGAGGTGGATCTATGTAGGATGCCACATCACACATCCTCAACTCCAACTCACAAGTCAACTTCAATCTCCAAGACACAATAAATAAGTAGGTGAATAATATGACAATTTTACTTACACACTCAAATCAAGCCCATACCCCAAAGGACTGAAATTAATTTCAAGAAAGAAGTGCAATTAAAACATTCAACTTGACTAACAAAATGCATAATGAAAGTCTAAATTCAACTCTCCAACCATAGGTATGGTTGGTAAACAAATTTAAGAGGTATGGGACAAGTTTAACTTGTCCCACAAGCCTCCAAAATCAGCCTCCAAGGACAAATTCGAATTTCCAAGAAAGATGGAGTGTTTCTTACTCCAAAATCAACTTACATACCCCTTACACATTACTTACACATTTCTTACAACACTTTTAATTCAAGGCCAACAACTCTATTAATTACTTTCTTATGACATATTTTAATTAATTAACTTAACAACAAGATTACTCACAATATTACACACCATATAATAAATAAAAAGGGTCAAATCATCACTAAAATAAACACATGAAAACATTAAAAAGGGACCAAATAAAAAAAAAAATACATACAACCCCTTGGTCACATTTAAAGGTGATCCCCCATGGGAATCCCTAACACAATCAAACACACAAACAATACAGTTTCCATGGTGACCTTGTTGAATTCATCTAAAATTCCAAAGTGGTTGGTCTCAATCCCCGATGTTTGTTGTGATATTTTAAAACTACAAAATACAAATACCTCCTTTGGCCTCATGGCCATATTAGAACATCCAAATGAATATAAATATAATTTCAAGATCATCGACATATATGTGAATCACAACAATCATCAAGACAATCAACAATATCTCTTACAATTTCATCCACAACTATATCATCATCAATTTTAATTCAATTCTCATTTTCTAGGTCTACTCAAAATATCCAAATATCACAAGTCTCGAACAACATCTATAATGTAACCATGTCAAACAATATATCAACATCAATATCTAAAATGTCTCTAATAATCATCATGCACCATATATGAATCAAAGTCCACAATAAACCATGATCTAACATCTAACATCATACTAAATTAAACTATAACAATGTCCATAATATAGTTAGTAGTATCAGGATCAATATCACAAGGTGTCAAGGAAAGCGGGCACTACATCCCCCTCCCCTTAGGCTCGACTTCCTCCTGGAAGTCACTGGAATAGATGTGGGAACTGAACTCGTAACAAAGTAGCATCCTCCCATGTAGCTGCTAGTCTCATCATATCTATCCCACTACACCCAGGACCTGATCAATCTCTCTACCTCGAAGGCCTAGGGTCCTGCGATCTATAATGCGAATGGGCTCCACCATCACCTGCCCCTGATCCTACACCTGCAATGATGTCTAATCTAACACATGAGAAGGATACAACATATATCCTAAGAACTAAAACATGAAACACATCATGTATGTGAGACAAGCTAGGTGGCAATGCTAGATGGTAGGCCAAAGGGCCGATACACTCCAAAATCTCAAAAGGACCAATGAATCTAGGAGCTAACTTAGAACCTTTTCCATAATGGATAGGGATCTTGTGTGGTGGCCTACATGAAGGAACACCTTCATGCCCACATCAAAACTATGATCGGTCTATGCTGTCCGGTGTACTTCTTCTTCTACTCTGTCTTGTGCTCTCTGCTGCCCTCTTTCTGATCATAACCACCTGCTCTCCATGTCCTGTAATAAACTCTGGTCCTAGAGAAACCTTGTCCTCTAACTTGTCCCAACTAAGAGGTGTCCTACACTCTCTTCCATACAAAGCTGAAAAAAGGAGCCATGCCTATAGAACTCTAAAAACTATTATTGTAGGAAAACTCCACCAAGTACAAGTACTCCTCCCATCTCACCTGATGATCCATCACATACATCCTAAGCATGTCCTCTAAAATCTGATTCACCCACTCAGTTTTCCATCTCTCAGGGTGATATGTTGTGCTGAAGTTGATCCTTGTCCCAGAGGGCATACTGCATGGTGGTCCAAAAATGGGAAGTATACAAAGGATCATGGTCACAAATGATCTTCTGCATGGAATCTCGTGTAACCTGACAATCTCATCAAGATATACCCGTGCCACTACACTAGCTATATAAGTGGTCTTTCACTGAGAAAAAATGAGCCACTTTTGTCAATTTATCCACCATGACCATGATGGCATCGTGGTGGTATCTCGACATCGGTAGCCCAACAATGAAGTCCATGGAAATGGTGTCCCACTTCCATTCCGGTATAGCATGAGGATAGAGAAGGCCAATTGGATGTTGATGCTCGATCCTTCACTTTTTGGCACTCTAAACAACATGACACAAACTAAGCCACATCTCTACAAAGTCCTCTCTAGTGATATAATTGTCTCAAGGTGGCGTGCATCTTCTTCACCCCAGGATGGGCTGAATAGGGTGCACGATGTGCCTCTGCAAGATGTCCTACCTCAAGCCTCCATCTCTGGGAACATAAATCCGACCTCTGTGCCTGAGAAGACCATCTACCTCTAAAGAAAAACCATCAAACTTCCCCTCAAGGGGTCTCTGAGACTCGATCTCTGCTCTGGATGCAATGTAGAAGTTGTCATGAGGAAGTTGTTGTAGAATCCTGCTCCACAAATTCATGTGCTCACTAAGGTGGCCATAGCCACATGCCTCCATCTGCTAAGAGCATCTCTAAACCACATTCTCCTTCCCTTTCACATGCTCTATCTCCATATCATACTCACAAAAAAGCAACTCCATCCAATGCCGTTGGTGAGCGCATTGAGATTGGGCTGTGTGAAGAGGTGGCGAAGACTCAAATGATCATTCTTGAGTGTGAATCTCTGACCAAGAAGAAAGTGTCTCCATCAAACCAAGGCATGCACAACTATCGCAAGCTCAAGATCATGAGTCGGATAATTAAGCTCATAATCTTTGAGTTTGTGAGACTCAAAAGCCACCACTCTGCCCTCTTGCATCAACACACCTCCAAGTCCTACCAAAGAAGCATCCGTGCATATGAAAAACTCACCATGTGGATCCGACACTACAAGAATAGGTGTTGTAGTGAGACATTCCTTCAATGTCCTAAAGAGGCTTTCTCACACCGGTCTAACTAAACAAACTTCTTCCCTTTTCGCTGAAGGGAAGTGATGGGATGTAAAATCTGAGAGAAGTCCTAAAAAATCTCCTAATAACCTACTAATCCCATGAAAGTTTACGCACCTCAGTCATAGTAGTGGGTGTTGGCCAATCCATAATAGCTCTAATCTTGGAAGGATCGATGGTGATACCTTCCCCAGAAATGATATGACCCAAATACTACACCTCTATCTGAAATAATGCACACTTCTCCAAGTTCCCATAAAGATGTTGCTCACGAAGACACTAAAGAACCTGGAAAGTGCCCCTCGTGCTCCTCACGTGTATATGAGTAAATCAAAATGTCATCAAGGAAGATGAGCATGAAGTGATCTAAGAAGGTCCTAAATACCCCATTCATCAAACTCATAAACACTACAGGGGCATTGGTCAAGCCAAAAGGTACCACTTTGTGAACTCATAGTGGCCATATCTCATACGGAAGGCGGTCTTATGAATATCCACCTCCAAATCCTCAGCTGATGGTAGCTTGACTTAAGGTCTATCTTAGAGAAAATTGTGGCTCCCTTCATTTGATCAAACAAATCATCAATGCATGGAAGGGATAATGATTCTTGATCGTTACTTTGTTCAGCTAGCGGTAATCAATACACAACCGCAAGGATCCATCCTTCTTCTTTACAAAGATCACCGGTGCACCCCAAGGGGATACACTAGGATGAATTAGGCCTTTCTCTAGAAGGCCCTCAAGCTTGTAACTTGAGCTCATAGAGCTCAGGGGTAGTAGTCATCCGATAAGGTGCTCATGAGATAGGCTCTACTCCCTGAAACCAGATCTATATGAAAATCTATATCTCACGTGGGGTGGTAACCCTGGTAGCTCCCCTAGAAAGACATCAAAAAAATTCTCTCAAAATGGGATGGTCATCTAGTGATGGTCCACTAGACCCATCCTTAATGGTCACTAACTGTGATAACAAACATCTGACAACCCATCGCACACACCACTTAAGCTGCATAGTGGAGATGGTGTGAATAGAAAAAGTCTCCTAACCCCTACTATCACTTCCTCAACTCCTAGATCATCTGTACAAGATATGATCTTGTGGTAACAATCCACTCTGGCTCTATGTGCAGATAACCAATCCATGCCCAAGATGACTCCATAAGAGCCCAACGGAAGGATACGAAGATCTGAGGTAGTGGTAAAGGTCCCAAATCCACTACACACTCCTTAACTAAGGAGTCTACAGATCTTGGCTCAAAGCCATCTCAACATCCCAACTATGACCCTACCTAACTACCACCAACCTACATATATATCTCTACTAAAGATGGTGCAATAAAGGAATCAGAAGAACTAAAATCAAACAAAATGGAGGTAGGAATACCACCAATGCTACCTATAGTCTCAATAACTATACTTTGATGCTCTTCTTGGTGGTTCTCAACCACTACATACATCCTATGACTATGCCCCATGTCACCAATAGTAGGCTCTGAGATCTATGTCTTACCCTTGTTATTAGGGTTATGTGGGAAGTCTCTCAAAAATGTCCAGTAATACCACATCCAAAACAACCACCCGATCCTCTCCCATGAGTAGTAGCTCCATTCGGTGCCCTAGAGGGGTGTGTTGTGGATCTTGATGACCCTTTTGGATGTTGAGGTCTCTGTTGGTGAGCTCCTGTTGACTGAGCTCTAGGTGCTCCTTGTCCTAATGGGACCCCTAGGAGGAGGCCCCATACTCCAACCCTCTGTGCATCAAATCTCCATGGAGGTCTATATGGTGGGTGAGACTACTGTTGCTGCTGTTGTTGTGGTCTAAAGATGACTATGTGTTGAACCCTATCCACCACGAGGAGGAGGTACTAACCCCTTGATCTGTTGTCTCTGCATCTGTTGTATACGGCTCCAAACTCGGTCTCTAGCCTATGTTGGGTCTTTCCCCAGTCTCCTCTACTATATAGGCCTTCTCAATGGCCTCAACCAATGTCTGTGGACAATGGATCTACACTACACCTCCAATGTCTAAATTCAGGCCCCGATGAACTTGTGGATCCACACCCACTCATCCTACATGTAATCAACATACTAGAGTAGATCCAGAAATCTACTCTCATACTCAACCACTGTAAGAGATGCCTGTCGGAGGTCATGAAACTCATCAATCCTCTGTTGTATGAACCTCTCGAGATAAATATCTGCTCCTGAACCACTCCTCAAAGAGCTCCCAGGTAACTATCTCAGAATCAACATGGAGCTTCTACTCCTCTGTCCTCCACCATACACCTACTCCATCCCTCAGAGATGGATCACAACACGAGCTTTCATGTGTTGCTAGAACAAGGGCAGAGCTTGAAGCATCCACTCAAGCTCACCAACCAGGCCTCTTCCTAAAATCCACCTATGTCACCAAAATAATGAGCTGGTCATAGCTTCAGGATCTCCCTGATGTGATCTTCCGTTGTAGTCTGGCGGCCCCTAGGCCTCTCTCTGCATGCTCATCCCTAAGCCTAGGGCTCTGAGACCTATCTCTTGTGTCTTGAAACTCGGTCTCCCTATCCCCTCTGTGGTGACTCTTCTCTGACTGACTCCTCATGGGAGTTCTCTCCTCTATGATCCTCACTATGCCAGGAGATGCATGAGCCTCAATGGATGTCACCTATCATGTCCGACTGAATGTGCTCCTACGGTCCCTCCGCATAGAGCGACATTAACATCCTGAAGTGTCTATAAAATATGTGGTAGGATAGCTTACTACAACATGATCTGGTGGTGGTAAGTCTAGGTCTATGTGAAAAGACCCCTCTCTCTCTGCACCTCCTACACACCAAGGTGAGAGTTAGTTCATCTTTCTAAGTTTTATTCAGTTTTCCATGTTTACTAAAATATGTAATTTCCACACAAAGTTGTTCTCTATTTTAAAAATGTGTGCTAGGTTAATATTTACTAGGTTTAAATGTTCATGTCTCAAGTTTTCTAGTGTGCCCAAGGGTCCAAGCTTTTGAACCCACACTCTATGATACCAAGTGTAATGCCCACTAAAATCAACCACTTGAGAACTAAGAACAACCTAGGTTTAGTTAGAAAAATTATGGAATAATTTTTTTTTTAAGGTGTTAACAACCAAAGTCTCAAGGACAATTAAATTCAACTAATAACTTTTCCCATTATAACAATTACTAATTCCACATTATAAATCAATAAGTGTAATAAATCCACACCTAGCTCAAATCTCCTTAGGGATTAATTTAATCATTGATTACATTGACATTTTAGCTAAATATTCCCTAATTTAAAATTTTAGGGTTAAGGGACCAAAAAATTAAATACCCAAGGTATTTAATTCCACAAGATCCATGACAAGAGCAAGGTTTAATTACAGGGGGGGGAAAGAATACATATTTAAAATCATCAGAGTAAATTCTTACTTACCCACTCCCATAACTCGTTAAAGATTCAATTTGATTTTTCCCATGATTAACAAATTAAAACTTCCTGAAAACATTCCCATTAGATAGGGAATTTCCTCACCTTTCTAGTGATATAAAGAAGTCCTCCTAACTCCTCATATTTCTCAAGTTATGGGCCGATGGAACTTGGGGTGAAAATTTTCCCAAGAGCGGGCTTGCGGGCTGGGGAGGAAAATTTTCCCCAACTCGAGCCTGCGGACTTTAGAGAGAAAATTTTCCTAGAGGAGAAAAGTGGACCGGAGAGCGGGGAAGAAAAATTTTCCTAGATGCAGGCCGGTGAGCGGGGGAAGAAATTTAGCACTTTTTCCCTTTTGGGACAAAGTGAATTTTACACCCACACCTCTGTCGATGCCTAGGGAGGCCACATGGTAGCTCCTTATTGGCTGCGGGTCAGTTTTGAGGTTTTTAGGGGAACATTTGGAAAATTTGACTTTTCAAAAGGAAAGGAAAAAGGTCAAAGGAACCCAAACCTCCATCAACACGAGAAGATGACATGTGTTAGCCAACTGTGGCTACGGGTTGCCAGCCGGGGGGATATGTTAAAAAATTTTTCCCAAAAAATTTTCTAAAGTGTTAAGGCTTAAAAGGGTCCTCCTCCGTCGACGCCTCGTGAAGCCACGTGGTAGCACCTGATTGGTTGCTGCAGGTCTGGTAGGGGCTGCTATGGAAAACTTAAAATTTTTCCAAATTTATTTTTAAAAGTGCTTAAGGTTAAAATCGATCTGAGCCTCTACCAATGCCCAACGAAGCCACGTGTCGATCAATGATTGGCTTTGGGGTGGTGGGGCTGCGGAGGAAAAATTGCCAAATTAACTTTTTTTGACTTAGATCATTTTTAGACAAAATGAAGGCTTGCGGATTAGTGGAGTGGTGGGAAACTTCATGACTTTGTGCTTTTTGGGAAAAAGCAAAAAAATGAAAGTTTTAGCTCATGAGTTACCCAAGAATATTTTATTCACTTAAATTTGATAATTAGATTATTTTTGAAGCCAAATGAAGTAAAAACTTTAGAAGGCCATAAATTTTGATAGGGAACTCGGTTTTTGGAAAATGAGGACTTTATGGAAAGCTCTCGATGTCCTCTTTGCATAAAAAACCTTAAGAATTTGATTTTGATAAAGTTTAAAGGGTCAATTTTGAAAAAATGTCTTTCTTGTCACTTAGAAGTGAATTGGTATTTTTAACTTATCAATTTTGTTCAAATTTTCATTAATTCTTTTTCATCTTGCCAAATAGGCATGAAGGATTTTACTTGGAAAATTTTAGGATAGATTGCAAGGTTAAAATTTGCTTGATTGGTTTGCATTCAAAATTACCAATGTTTACACCATGAGAAAACCTACAATTTCGCCTTTACTTGATTTGAAGGGTTCTTTAAAAATTTCTTGAGTGTTTTAGTTTAGTTTGGGGATCATTTTGATCTCATTAAGTCCAATTGAATATTTCATTTGTCTCTTATAGATTTGTAGGGTTGTTTTGGACATTTGATAAAAAGGAATTTGTAAAGTATACGGTGAAGTAGAAATGAAGTTTGTACATTTCAAGAATAGAGATTAAACTATCTCTTTTGCCATGCAATGAAAACATTGAATTTATTCCATGCTAGTTTTAAATAGTTTTCTTTCCTTCAATCAAAATATAAAGACAAGAATGCAACTTCTATTATTCCCTTTTTTTAAATTAAACATTTCAAATGAGACAGAGTAGTGCAATATTTCTTCATACATGCTTCCTTTTCACTTTTATAAATAGAGATTTCCTATTGTATATTAAACACATATTTCTAATGGAAATAATATCATATGAACAAGGCAAAACACTTCTATTATTTCAAAGGAATATCTTACAACTTCTTTCCCATTTATTTTCAAATTACAACATACCAAATGCATATCTTTCTTTTCTGTTCACAAAACTAATACTAGATATATTCTTCCATGATCAATTACAACTTTCATAGCTAAAATAGAGTAGTCTTTCCAACACAATAATATACAAGATCATCCACTTCAAGGTGGGAAAGGTTACAAAAGAAGTTTCACCAGGGACTGTCAAACTTGTCTTTCTCCTCTGCTCTAGAACAACAACATGAATATCCTCCATTTTCTTTATTTCAATTTGATCACAACAAAACAGGGGAAAGGAAACACTCTCCACCCAACCAAGACATCCAATGAAAGGAGAAGTCATCCTTCTTCATTGACCCCCGAGCCCCAACCACAATGCAATAAGAGATGTTTTCCAACACATGGCAATAATAGGCTTCCATAACACAAACATATAAATTTCAGGGATCATTCAAAACACAATCCAAAACAAAACTACAATTTGCAACCACTAGAATAAAGAAAAAAAAACACTCATGCTTCATCATGCAAGCCAAAGGAGCAAGAAACTATGGGGGATGCTGCTTATGCCTCCCAAAGGGAAATGGGTATCACCACCTAAGAACAAACCGCCACAATATATCTATATATATATATATATATAATATGTGACATGCCCTTATGCCTCCCCAAAGTACCTTATTCCTCACATTTCCTTATACCTCCCCCAACCTCTTATGGCACCCCATAACAGTAAAGAAATGCAAGCTATTTATTTGTAAGGTGGAACCCAAATCCCAACTCCCTCCACACTTATACCTCCCCAAAACACTTATGCCTCCCAAAAATACCCCATAGTCTTCTCCTACACCATCCCTAGGCCATCTACCCAAACAACCCACACACATGCCAAAACATTCACAACAATAACATTTTCACAAATAAAAGAAGAACATTTCAAGAGCCAAGCTCTTACCTCTCCATAATGGAGTTTGTTCCAAGTTCCAAACAAAGCTTTCTAATGCAAAATAACCCAAGATCAACAAACCATAGGCCTGTAAAAATGTCTAAAATTTCTCCAAAAGTAAGAGCTCAAAAAACAAAATAATTTACTCCCAAAAGAAGTATGCAAAAGTGAAGCAACCAAAAGAGTGTAACCCCAAAACAATAAAATGAATTCGAATATATAGAAGGGGGAAGAGAGGAGGATGAGGTGGATCTATATAGGATGCCACATCACACATCCTCAACTCCAACTCACAAGTCAACTTCAATCTCTAAGACACAATAAATAAGTAGGTGAATAATATGATAATTTTACTTACACACTCAAATCAAGCCCATACCCCAAAGGACTGAAATTAATTTCAAGCAAGAAGTGCAATTAAAACATTCAACTTGACTAAAAAAATGCATAATGAAAGTATAAATTCAACTCTCCAACCATAGGTATGGTTGGTAAACAAATTTAAGAGGTATGAGACAAGTTTAACTTGTCCCAAAGCCTCAAAATCAGCCTCCAGGACAAATTCAATTTTCAAGAAAGATGGAGTGTTTCTTACTCCAAAATAAACTTACATACCCCTTACACATTACTTACACATTTCTTACAACACTTTAATTCAAGGCCAACCACTCTATTAATTACTTTCTTATGACATATTTTAATTAATTAACTTAACAACAAGATTACTCACAATATTACACACCATATAATAAATAATGAAAGGGGTCAAAACACCACAAAATAAACACATGCAAACATTAACAAAGGGACCAAATAAAATAAAATACATCCAACCCCTTGGTCACATTTAAAGGTGATCCCCCCATGGGAATCCTAGCACAATCAAACATGCACAAACAATATAGTTGCCATGGTGATCTTGTTAAATTCATCTAAAATTCCAAAGTGGTTGTCTCCAATCTCCCGATGTTTGTTGAGATATTTTAAACCTAAAAAATAAAAATACTTCCTTCGTCCTCGTGGCCATATTAGAACATCCAAATGCATATAAATATAATTTCTAAATCATCGACATATATGTGAATCACAACAAACATAAAGACAGTCAACAATATCACTTACAATTTCATCCACAACTATATCATCGCCAATTTTAATTCAATTCTCATTTTCTAGGTCTACTCAAAATATCCAAATATCAAAAGTCTGAACAACATCTATAATGTAACCATGTCAAACAATATATCAAAATCAATATCTAAAATGTCTCTAATAATCATCATGCACCATATATGAATCAAAGTCCACAATAAACCATGCTCTAACATCTAACATCATACTAAATTAAACTATAACAATGTCCATAATATAATTAGCAGTATCAGGATCAATATCACAAGGTGTCGAAGGAAAGCGGGCACTACGGTTTTAAATTATTGTCGGGTAAATAAGATTGAAATAATTTATTTATTTTGTATTGTTTTTCAAATGTAAAGGGCTGAAGTAAATTTGTGGGGTAAAGTCAATTAACATCCAAGGTCTCTCAGAAGGAGACAATGCTCCACAGAAATAGGTTTTGAATTATCTCATTTTATTGTATGGGAATAAGGAGAATAAGGAGAAAAATCTATCAACCAATCACATACATGAAAATTAGTATTTGTAAATAAAGAAAAAATTAAATATTTTTTAAAACTATTGCATAGACCATTTGAAATAAAAATAGTTGATTGTGATTGGTTGAAAAAAAAATTGAGTAATAGGAAAGTGGATCCTATAGGGACTAATAATGTTATAAACAACAAACGTAAAATGGAAAGTGTTATTAATGTTTTTATTTACCACATCTAAATAAATTTTCAAATAAAATAATTATCACTTTACTTTGAAAGCATGGTTATCACTAGATAAATTATAAATAGGACAAATAAATTCAATATATCTATTTGAAAAACAACAATAGATATTGATTTCAAGTATTCTATATTGGATTTTACACATATCACATTGATTAATAATTTGATTAGTTTTTTCGTATTTCTCATAGAATAGTGAAAAAAATATTTGAAAGGAAAATATGGCTTCAAATTCTAGAATATGACCAACATGTAAAGACACCCTAAAATTACAAATAATGCAATGTAAAGACACCCTAAAATTATGTATAGAAAAATTCTATCTTGAACAATTTATAAGGTGAAAATTCTAAATCTAAATAGGATTGTGAACCAAATTATTCTTTATGAAAAAGAGTTGTAGCCCAATGGTGAGGATGATGACATGCAAAAAACCATACACTAGGATACAAATCCCTATAGATACTTCCTAGAAAGATTAAAACAAATGGGTTTGAAATCATTTTCTTAGTGACTTTGATGAAGTGGATACCCCTAGTCATAGCTCCTTAATAAAGGAAGACATCGATTTAGATGTATACTTACTCAACAAGTATTATATAATGTGTTCCATAAACAAATATTTCTTAATAATAAATAATAAACATATATATGTTATCAATTATTAAAATTGATAATATCGTATATGGTTTCTTATTAATATAACTGATATGTGTTATTAACCAATAAATAAATCTAATATACTTTAATCACGCATGTCGATCAATAATAATTATAAGATATTCTAGCGGTATGTTAAGGGATGGCTTAATGTAGAGATAGTCTAAAAATTAAATGTATTTATCGAGTTATGTTTTTCAATCAAGGTCAATTATTGACATTTTTTCAAATTTTAGATTTAAATATTAATCTATTTTGAAAAATATTTTTCGATATATTCTTATTAAATATACACATAAATTAATTATATTCACCAAAATATACATTTTTAATAACAAATTGTATGTTTTTTCATAATTCACCTACTATACATATATTTCTATGCTTTGAATAAATGTTTTTTTACCTAGAATGATATAACTATAATAAATTATTATTTTTTATTAAGGATAAAAGGTTTTTTGATTGAGATCCTATCCAGAACAAAAAGAAAGGTTCAACACCTAGATAAAATTATAACAATGAAAGATCCAACATGAGACTTGACTACCCAAGAGTAGCACATAAGTAAACATGAAGCAAAACGATTGTCTAGCAACAACAAATCAACAATAAAACAATTAAAAATAATAAGAAATTCTTAGAAGGGCAATCAGCCCAAGGTTTCGAATCCGAGAGAAATTTTAGAAGGGGTTATGATTAACTTAGAATAAATTCTATTAATGATTTGGACAACTATCCATTCTTTCTTGTTGGAATCTTCAACAAAATCAAGGCCGCATAGTAGAACAACTTCAATGGAATTAATGGGTCGAATAAAGTCTTATGAGGGGAAGAAGGGAATTCCATCTCCTTATCAATCTCAATAGGGATGTGTGAAAAAGGTGAAGAACATGAAAAGGATATTGAGGAGGAGTCTCATCAATAACATGTGTTATTTCCACTTTTGAGGACACTTATCGAAGTAGAATCATCAAAAATCATAGTAGGGGCACTAATAGTGAACTAAGAAGGAGAGAATCCTTCCACCGGTCTAGATTCGCCCAATTTTATGCTTTTAATGTTATAATGTTGTTAAAAAATAAACTAAAAAGGCATCTATTACATCTTACTCAAAAATAAATGTTGTGGTAAGCATTCTTATATCATTGAAGAGGCCATCTTTGGTTGTGAAATAATTCCTGTTGAGAAGAACTAGGAGTACACTTTGGGGGAATGTATGTTGAATCCAACATAAATAAATGATATTGAACACAATTTACAAGCTCTAAGCACTCTTAGCATTTAAATCTTCAACTTCATTACAAAGTCTATTGATCAACCATATCATTTTTTTAAGATTGACAATTAGAAAAATAATTACAACCAATTAATATGAATTGATGAAAGAGTTTATATAGTGGTTGGGTTTGGGGAATAATCATTGTCAATGCTTTATTCACTTGCATGTGATAGATTGTTAAATTATGGAAAACCAAATAAAACACACCCATAACTTACATTAGATCCAATTTGATTGTCCTCCAATACATGGTAGGAAAAATATAATGGCTCACTTATGGCTATAATAGTGAACCCTAATAATATAGTTGTAACCAAAAATTACAAATTAAGGCTCAATTAACAAAAGTAACAAGGCAAGGCATTAATAATTTGTATAAAAGATTAAACTTGCATAAACTTGGTGTCTTCCCCATTGTCAAACTCAAGGGGTTTGTAGATATACTACTCGAAAAACACCATTCTCAACACTTACCTAAAAATAAATTAAGTATCTTCATTAATTGTAAGAATTTTGAAAATGAGAATTTCTAATCCTTCCATTTGATGAAGGAATATATGTACTAGAACTAAACATGCTTTTACGAATGAAAATTGTCATGGTATCTTCCTTAGTGCTTTATAACCTCACCTTGATAAAAGGTGAGTCGTATTTGTACCACTTCGAGATAATTCCATCAAACAATAAAAGAGGCAAGAATATCTTATGTATACATTTGAGAAGCATCCACCAAGGAAATATCAAGCTTGACTTTAGCCCGAAGCAAGAAAATACCTAAATTTTATAATGATATCTTAGAATTCTAAGGATATATAACAGAGTCTCATAAATTCCTAATCCTAGAAATTCCTTCAAGGAAACTATTAATAATAATTATTTAGCTACTCCTAGACCTAACAAGAAACTGTAAGTAAAATTTGATAATTTACATTTTGGAACCTTTTGATTTGATAATGCACTAGATTGCAATGATGAATGCAACTTCTCCATTCCCGCATAGCAATTTTCAAGGTCCATTGTTTATCATGCTTATCATTACACACTGACATGTCAACACATTTTTAGAATGCAATGTATGAAATAAATAAATAAAATATCACCGTATAAACTCCAAACATCATTTAGCATATTTCATCCTCCCATTTAGAACCATATAGATTAGTCCGAAAAATACATCTAGTCCTAACCTACTTGTACGATCTTGGACCAACATGTCTTCCAACTATACTTTTAATTTGATATATTGTTTTTTTGTCGATATCTCATCCGGCTTGGCCTTTATTGGATAAATCACCTAAGGAATCGTTTATAAGAAAGTAAACACTACCTCATATGCTAATCTACAACTTCTAATGCAATTCAAAAGAGCACTCACTTTAAAACCCTGAAAATGGCATCCAAATCTCCTAAATCTCGACTGTCATATCCAAAGTCATTGAGGTACCACCCACATTAGGTTTTAAGCTCCAAACTAGGTTGAGGAAACAATATTTGTCATCTATAATAACAAAAACATCCCCTCTCAAGTATTTTTATCAAGAGAAAAGTCAAAGAAATCATGGTCAAAGAAAATTCCAAATCTGATTGATCTATCTAGATATCACATGCTAGGTGGAGAATGACATGTAGTTTGAGGCCTCTTTGGAGTAGTGCTAATGTCGGTGATACATCAGGGTGCCTATAACACTACTAATGTTTTTTTACATAATTCTTCCTCCATGCCTGAAGTTTGATATGGTGTTCACTCCATTAAGAGAGTCTTGCTGCATGTGTGAAAACTAGGGTTTGATAGTGATAGGAAAATATATGAAGGTGGAAAAACCAAAAACTTGTAGAAGTTGATTTAGTGTAGGTCCAAGACCATACAAAGGGTCGGGACCATACAATCTTGTTTTTGGAAGTTTGGTAAGGTTTTGTCCCGGTTATTCACATTCAAAGTCCTAGTTGCAAAGGTCATTTAGGTTCACATCCTCCAATTTCACTATTGCACAATCCACGATCTCTTCATATATCATATGAAATTAGCTAAGTCCATTCATACATTTTTTTGAGAATTCAATTGCAAGTTAGGTTGATCGATGTATGTATAATTATTTCTATATGATCTAAGTTATATATCTAATAATTTATTATTTATATTGTAGGCTCTCTTTAAGATCTCTTATAATCTTTAATGTAATCTACAACTAACTAAATTGACATAAAATTTAATTAAGGCTTAAAAACTTTGTTGAACACGCTTTCAATCAAATCATTAACTTGAAATAGGTTTTATTCCTTACGTATTAGGTTTGTTGACATGAAAACCCTAGGGGTTATGTTGTGTAACGCCGCAAAAGACGAAGCTCACGACGATGACGACGACGACGACGCGCCACAAACATATAACCCGAAAATGTGATTTTTTAAAAAAATTTCTAGGGTGAGTCCGCATACAGGCTTGAAAACTACAACAGTCACGGTAATGCTTCGAGATCAATGATGTTTAATTTAATCTCATTCGATGTTTCACAAAAGAAAAGAAGGGTCGTCTTTCGAGTTAATTAGACTAATGTCTGACAATATCGTAATAACAATATTTCTGAATGTTAACTCTAGAGTATGATATAATTTATTTGGAGTGAATACACTAACCACTCAATTTTTATAATACTTCGCATTATTATACCGAGCCAACTCAATTTGTTATTGGCCAATTCAATTGGACTACATGGTTCACTGAGTTATTATTAGGCAAGTTCATTATAGTGGGTGAGTTGTTAATTTCATGCCTCGGCGAGCTCCCTATTCAACTTGGCCGGGCTGAGTCATGGACATTGGCATTCGTACATATATGCCACCCACACTCGCACAAAGAGGGAGAAGTTACAAGTACTTTTATGTGTTTGGCTACCCAACCTTATGCCCACTATTTTTTTAATGCTCCATCAATGCATTTAGAAGTCCCTGTCGGTCATTATGGATCACTTCTTTTTCTGAAATATGTGGGACACATTTACGATTTTTCCTTTTTAGAATAGTGGGTTTGGTACGCAAAGGATTGAATTGTATTCAAGTGACTTTGACTCGACCGGAAAGAACTTTTCTTCACATTGTTTTCCTCCTCTTATTGAGGCAACTCATATTGGTAAACCATAATTATTTTTGTTCATTGATGAGAGATAATTCGCCAAATATTTTCTTGAGTGGGAGCGTGTTTTGGTGTAGGTGGAGGAGGTATTAGAGGGTGGGGCCAAAACCTAGATTGACAGCATAAGAGTCTTTTTTTTTTTGGATTCTAATTTGGAAAGATTCAAATGATTTGTTATCAATCTTAAATGGATGGGGGCGGTGAATGCTCAACAACCAACTATCACCATTTAAGACTCCCCGCCTCCTCATGCGAGCTTCACCTAACCGCCGCATGTTTTTTTTTCTTTTCCTTGATTCCATTTAGATTTGCAAATCCTATGTTGTCCATTAAATCTACCCACCGCCTTAACTGTTCCTGGGCGACGCAAGAACAAAAAAAAATGGGTTACAGAGGGGCTACAGCAGGTGAGGTGGTAGATGGAGCTACGGGCGAGGAGAGAAATGCCCAGGCCACGTGGAGAAAGGTGTAGAAGAAGCTCCAGGTGGGAAAGTAAAAGTGCTTGCTTCCATTATCCTCGGGACCAACGTGTATTCGCAGGCGCAAATCCTAGCCGCGGCTTGCACAAAAAGCGGTCAGGCAGCAGAGAACAAAAAAACAAAGCCTTTTCATTCTTTGGAGTGCTTAAGACAAGCAGGTTGTCAAACTATGTTGTTATCTGTTCAGTATCGAATGCATCCTCAAATTCTGAGTTCGCCTTCAAGATATTCGCATCAAAATCACCTAAGGGACAACAACAATTTGAGTTTGGCACGATAGGTCTCGCTAATGGAAGAATAGACTCGACGTTTGATAGTGCAGTCCCCACCTCCATCCATTTGGACTATTAAAGCATCAAATCAATTAAGGGACAGTGAGAGTGTTCCCAGAGACCTGAAGAAATTTATTACAAAGATCTTCATTGAGACCTGGCCTGTCTTGCGAGGGGCTCATGGAGGAGAATCTCACAGCAGTGGATCTAGTTCATAATACAATATCCACGAAGCACAGTCTGCCTGGTAGATGAGGATGTCGTTGGTATTGCACCGAATAGATTTCATGCATACGTTCATTGCTACATTGACAGATCCTTTGATCAAGGAGTGCGCATTAGACCTTACAAGACTCGGTTCTATTTTTTTTTTGTCCTATATACAACTAGAAACCCAAAATGATTTATTCGTGGAAGAACAACGCAGAGAGAGGTGGATCTTACATATCGATCGTGTTCATGGGCATGATTTGCTTTGCATAAAAACAACACAGCTTCATACGTAGGTTTAAATTGCAGGCTTGTTACGGCCAAGCCATAGGTCTTGCTTAAAATTATGTTTAGTTTTATCTACTTGGCAATAGTTTATCCTAATATGCTCTTATCAATATAAAAGAAAATTTGATAATATATTGATAGTAATGTGACTTGATAATAATAATTTCAATAATTTTAGCATTGATTTAATAGGAATAATATTTAAACATTAGTTTCCTCCTTAAACATTGAGGACATGTGTTAATGGACTTGATAAGTTTTTTAAGTATTTGCATTAACATTTATTTCTATCCAACTTTAATAGACATTACATGGGATTTTAAGTAAGTTGATTTCATTTCCTTCTACAATTTGCCAATAATTTTACAATGGATTCATAAATGAAGAAAAACATAAAAGAGCTAGAGCTTAAAATGCTTCATTGGCATATTAAAAGCCATTTAAAAACTTAAGTCTTTCCATCAACTATACAAGAAGAGATAATGCACTATTTTTCCAACCTTTCCAATACATCACTTTCAAGTAACAAAACAAAAATTTAATATATTTTCTTTTGTAATTTCTTTCCAACATTCCACAAAAGAATTCAACAACATTTCCAATAAGTTTTAGAGTAAGAAATACTAACATTTCAATACAACTTTCCTTCAAAATCTTGTTACAACATTTCCTACTTCATGTGGAAACAAATTTACAATATTGGAAGTTAAAATACAAAGCAATATTACATTTTTCCTCCACTCAAGGTGGGTAAAGTACATGGTGGTTTCACATTGTCATCAACAAGGTTCCATTGCTCCAAATATCAACAAGGTGGCTCCTCCATAGTTTGCTTGATTCACAACAAAATAAGGGGAGAGGCAACGCTCTCCTCCCAACCAAAATACCCAATGGAGAAGAGAAGCCATCCTCTCCATTGGCCCCCGAGCCCCAACCACATCACAATGGGAGAGAATCCAACTCATGGCAACTACAAGCTTCCACATAACTAAACATAACATTTCACATGCATTCCATAATCCTTCAAAACAAGAGAATCAACAACACAACAAGAGGGAAAACAATCACAACAACAAGTCACAAGGCTTACCAAGAAAGCCACAAGAGTAAGACATATGGGGAGGCCACTTATGCCTCCCAATGGGAATGGGTGCCACCTAAAAGCCTCCAATGCAAACACAATACCCCTAACAACTCTTATGCCTCCCTCAAGTACCCCTTATCCCTCCATTCACTCTTATGCCTCCCTCAACTCTTATGGCTCCCTCAAAGTAAAACAAGAAGAAAATGCAAGCATTTCTCTTACAAGGTGGGCACCCAACCCAAACTCCCTCCTCAAGAACATGATCTCTTATGCCTCCCTCAATTAAACTCCCCATAGTCTCCTCCCACTCCCAACTTAGGCATTCTACCCATTCCCAACAAGCATTGCAACAACAAAAATTCAACACAACATATGTACTCATTCATATAACAAAAAGAAGAAAACATAATACAACAAAGGTGAAGCTCCTACCTTTCCATGGTAGAGCTTGCTCCAAGTATGAAGTCTCAAATCCCTCCAAGATCAAGCAAGCATCCACAAGCTCTCACAAAATTCCCACAAGTATCAACAAGCTCCAAAAATCCACAAACTCCTTCCAATTCCTCTCCTCTCCAAAATACACAAGACTAAAAATGAAACTTCCAACCCCCAAAACAAACAAGAGGATCAAATAAATAGAGAAAAGAGGGAGGGATGATGTGGCTCCAAGTAGGATGCCACCTCCTTTTCCCTCCACTCCACATCATTTGGTCAACTTCATATTCCAATGCACCATTAATAAGTGGTTGAAAGAAAGGCAAGCACCTTACACACTCCAACTAAGCCCACTCCCCAAAGGACAAAATTAAATTTGAAAGAAAGTGCAATTAATATTTTACCCTTTTATCCCCCAATTTAAAGACCCTAGATTTGGCCTTCCAACCCATAGGTAGGGTTGGCATGGGGTTTTAAGAGGTGTGGGACAAGTTTGACTTGTCCCACAAGCTTTGAAATTTGGCCTCCAAGGCCAAATTCGAGTTTCCCATGTGGGGTAGAGTGTGCTACACTCAAACTCAAACACACATCAATCCACACAAAATCCAAAGTAAATCAAGGTTAATAAATGAACTCTCTTAGGTCACATCTTTTAATTAGTTTAGGACAATTTCAAATTAACTTAATTAACCCACTACAACCCATGGCTAACAAAGGGGTAAACTCCAATCCAAGAAATATGAATAATAACATAAGTAAAAATTTCACTTACTAAGAGCAACACATACTAACATAAAACAAAAAGGGAAAAATTAAAACAAAACAACACATGATCCCTAGGTCACAATTTTCCCTTTACCAGATAATTCTAACACACACACAATTACTTGTTGCCATGGTGACCTTAGCTGGATTCTTCTCGAATTCCGATGTGGTTGGTCTCCACTCCCCAATTTTGTTGTGAATATAATATACCTGCAGAACAGAGAATACCTCCTTCGGCCTGTTGGCCGCATTAAAACATTCATGCCAAATATACAATATAATCTAAAATAAACGACACATGATTTACTATCATCTATGCAAGTACGATATCACTAACACTTCCTAGCACATTTCTATTCCACATATCATTTATATCAAAACGATCATCACATTAGTCCAATTATCAAGTTCTACTCAATATGATTAAACATATCACATGTCATAATTAAAGATAAATAACCCTGTCAAAAGTATACAAATATCGTCATCAAATGTCCACCAGTAAACCATATGCATCATATAAAGATTAAATCAATAACAGTTCAATGTCTATAATATCTACTAGCATGCTAAATCAAGAAGCCATAATAAATCCATAGTGAGGTAATCAGTCTCGAAAACATCAAAACAAAATGAGGTCGAAGGGAAGTGGGCACTACATGTTGTTATTCTTTCTTCATTAGATCTTATCTTATTTCTAATTTTCTATGCTTTCCATCTATTCCCTTCCAATGTAGTCTTTACCTTGTTAATCAACCCATTAAACACATCGATATTTCCCTCTTATTCGTAAGGGATGTAATCTTATGGTCTCATCTCCGATGCATATTGTTATCACTCCAAGTTAAAAATAAAATAAACTTTTAAGTGACAGGTTGAGTAAATGTAACATTTCTTATCAAAATTAGCTTGTGATGGTGATATGAATGTCAACTTGATTATAGAATACAAAACCTTACAAAGGTCACACTATCACATCCCACCCCTTTCTATCATTGTAGAATGTTCATTTGTGTAATAAGAAAATGGTCATAGACAATGTTATTATAAGAAACATCTATATGGGTAATTAATTATATTAAATTACAAATAATGCAATGTAAAGACACCCTAACAATTGTAAAGAAAAAATTCTATATTAAACATTTTATAAGGTGAAAATTCTAAATCTAAAGGGGATTGTAAACTAAATTATTCATTATGAAAAAATAGTTGTCCAATAATGAGGATGAAGGCCTCGCAAAACCATCCGCTAGAGTATAAATCCCTTTAGATATTTTCTATAGAGTGCCAAACGAATTGATATAAAATCGTTCCCACAGTGACTTTGATGGAGTAGATAACTCATAGTCATAACTCCTTAGTAAAGGAAGACATTGATTTAGATGTATTCTTACACAACTAGTATTTTCCATGAACAAATTTTTCTTAACAATAAATAATAAACATATTTATGTTATCAATTATTGAAATTAATAATATTTTTTTATTGTTTCTTATTAATTTAATTGATACATATTGACAAACAATAAATAAATCTAATATACTTTAATCAGGATATCGATCAATAATAATTATAAGACATAGGCATATCGATCAATAATAATTATAAGACATTCTAGGAGTTTGTTAAGGGATGGTTTAATATAGAGATGTTCTACAAATTAAATGTATCTACTAAGTTATGTTTTTCAATTAGTTAATTGTTGACATTTGTTTTCAAATATTAGATTTTTCAATTAATTTATTTTAAAAAAATATTTTGTCAAATATTCATAATATTTATATACACATAAATTTATTATATTCACCAAAATATACATATTTTAATAACAAATTGTATGGTTTTCTTTATAATTCACCTCCTATACATATATTTCTTCGTTTTGAATATTTTTTTTTACCGTCAATTAAAGGCATTCATAAGCTGTACACAGGTGTGAATTTGTATATGTATATCTACAGAGGAGTGATCTTGCACAAAGGAGTGTACATATTTTCTTGTCGTGACAGACATTCTTCTAGAAATATTCTTGCTCAATTATAGCGTCAACATTTTCTGGTCGTAACGGACATTCTTCCAGAAACTTTCTTCCTCAATTATAGCCTCAATATATATTTTATTGAAATCCATGTTTTCTGGTGACATGTTACAAATCATTAAAAAACGAGTGGGGCCTGCAAGATATTCTCATCAATATTCTAGAAACTTTACAAAGCTCATGAAGTGACAAGTATATATAAGAAGCCACTTCTTGATGTTTAAGTGAAGAGATTCCGTAAAGGGCACGGAAGTGAATTATTATTTTCATTGTTGTATCTCCATGTCCTACTATAAGAAAGGTTGTTAGATTTGTCATGACCTCAATTAGAAGGCCTATAATAATTAAAAGGCTTATTATTTTCATTGTTGTATCTCCATGTCCTACTATAATGTAGGTATAAATTTATGATGTCTATCAGCTCATGCCTAGAATTAAATTAAAAGGCCTATAATAATTTTTTTTTTTAAAATAAAAAAAAATTTAATCAATAGATTAACGTTATAATATATAAATTAATATTGATCAATAGAGGCATAAATTATTTTTAATCAATAGAGGCATACATATTGATGAAGCCGAAAGGGCGACTTTCAATATTAAATAAGGCCCAAATGGCATGATTGGTGGGGTTGACATTGTGGGTCATAAAGAAGTGCTGCCATTTGCATGAAAAAGGAGATCAAATAGCCATGCCCATGCTCATGATTACTTGTAAGAGTTAGGCTTTTAGGCCAAATGGATTTACAAATCATCTTCAATTGAAAACCTGTAACTTTCACTTCGCGCAGACATAACATATAGAAATTGGTAATTTTTGACAAGCATCATAAACGATATGCTTGCAATTTGAGTCTGTAAGACCCCACACATTCCATGACATACAATTCATGAGAAATAGTGGTCAAGGGTTATACCATGTTCCTCTGAGCCATCCAAGGCATCAAATTGATTTTGTAGAAATTGAGCATTGTTGTGCTTTAGAAATTCCTACAACTCAATTTTCATTCATTCAACATACTCTATGTTATAATACTATGTAGATTTCACATTGTGTGTCGAGATATGATCACGTTTGGACATGGGGTGATGAGAAAGACTTCGGCCCTTTTGGATGGGCCATGTGAACCAATTGTTAACAAAAATTGTGAAGACAAAAGAGTCAAAAAATTTCGGATGGAATTTGACTACGAAAAAAGAACCGAGGCCGCCTTGGGCATGGTAGAGAACTTATGCAAGGGGACTAATGAGTCGTTGGAAACTGGATCCTTAACAGCTCTTCACGAGCCAATATTCCCACCGCTTTGGTTTGAGTTGATTTACTCTTATTTTTTCACCCTCCAACAATTTTACACCCTTCCTCCCGGGATGTTTGGAATTTTCGGAGAGGCCACCTTAGGTGTTGGACGATTGTATGGAACATGTAGAGGACATTCTTTGATCTTATGTTCAAAGGCTTGATCTAACGAAAACAAGTTTTAGGTAGGTTATTTCATAAACACATGCTAGAATAACGAGAATCTCCCATTTGGATTTCCTCGATCTCCTTCAACTCTTGGGGGTGGTCGACTTCAACACAAACCCATTTCTTAGGTCGTGCACTATAAAACCATTGGGGTTTCATGCATACCACTCACCCTATAGAGGAAACGATTTGGTGCTTTAGAGATAAGCAGACGATGACTATAGACTAGGGTACTCACCCACATAGGAACTTTAAGGGCAACATACTTAGAAATCAAAAAATATTTGGTTGAAGGAGAAAGGACCAGACATGAGTTATGCACATACAAAGTGGTTGAACGGTTCAATATGGTCAGGGCATACGATGAGTCAGAAAAATGGAAAAGGGAAAACCCTTTGGTCATGTTCAACACTCTTTTGATCGGATACCATGAGCATCCCAGTCGAGTTGACCCAAGAATTTAGCATGCTTTCAGAGGGGATGCAACCCACAAAATACCCAATAAGTAGAACTGTTCTAACCATTGGCATGCAACATTAAATTCAAGAATAGGTAAAATAACATCAGGAGGAGATTCATTACCTCGTGAAAGACCTTTGAAACAAAATTCTGGGGCATTTACAAGCGGTGACACCATTGTTATAATCTCCACAAGCTCTATCCATGACACCAATAACTGAGCTTGAGGTTGAAGGAGACATTATATAGGGCGCTAAAAGGGCGAAAAACCCTAGAACTTACTTGAAAAAGTTACAATCCCACAACACCCAAAGAGGCCATTGTTTGACATTCACAAAAGGGGAGTACATTTATATTTTTCTTGTTGTGACGGGCATTATTCTAGAAATATTCTTTCTCAATTATAACCTCAATATTTTCTTCTCATGCTTCTATAAATATTCTTCTCTCAATTATAACCTCATCTTTTCTTGCCATGACATGTTTTAAATCCTTAAAAGAGTATGTAGAAATTTTACAAAGCTCATTCGAGTGACAAGTATATATAAGAAGCCACTTCTTGATGTTTTAGTGAAGAGATTTTGTAGAGGACACGAAAGTGAATTATTACTTTCATTGTTGTATGTCCTACCATAAGACATGTTGTTAGATTTGTCATGACCTCAATTGGGTGTGTTATTTTGTGTGCTTTTCTTTATTCACAACTTTTGCAAATGGATGGATCTCTCGGAATGAGACACAATAATACAATAATGCAATTCAAAAATGCTATTGTTGCAAATATTAGAACAAGACACGAGTTCGAGATTATTAGTAGTCGCCTTGAAGAATCTTGTTAGTGTTATTATATGTTTATAGTTTCTTAAGATAAATTAGGATTAAAAGTGCAAGTTATTATATGTTTATGGTTTGTTACGATAAATAAAGAACCCGAGGATGGTAAAAATAATAAAAATAAATGACTAAAGATTTTTTTGAAAAGTTACACCTCAAATAATTGCTCACATAAACCTCTCGTATGTTATTAGAAATCAATACAGAAAACCCAAAGCGAGTTTCATACGAACACAATCGAAGATTCCCACAATGTGTAGGTATAAATTTATGGTGCCTATCAAAGACATGCCTAGATTTAAATTAAAAGGCCCATAGTATGTTAAAAAATCAAAAATTAAATTAAATTATTTTTAATCAATTGATTAATGTTCTAATATATAAATTAATATAAGCTTGAATGATTTTTAAAATATATGCAATGTACAATATTTTTGAATATTCTCTTAAAAAACATAATAAAATAATATATTTTTTGATAAAAATAAATATAAAAATATTAATTTTGAGATTTAAAATTTAATTTTTTTATATATTATATTGATCAATAATTTAGTTACATTCTTAATTAATTAATATTATTATTAATTAGCAATAAATTAAAAAATACGTATGAATATAATATTTATTTAAAATTGTATATACATATACATATACATATACATATGAAAAAGAAATCTATATGAAAGAGTTTTTCCAAAACCTTTCTAGTGTTATATTAGACTACGAAACTCGTTTGTACTAGGATCATTTGAATTTTAGGTGATTATGGGTACATTTTTACAATCATATATTAATATTAAAAAACAAATAAATTACAATTCGTAGCCTAAGAACATCGTAAATTGTTATTATTTATTTAGAATTTATCAATATTAGGTATTGCTTATAATATTATAAGAAATTAAACTATAGTTAATGTAACTTAAACACATTTTTAAAAATAAAAAATAGACTGTATTAATATTCAAACAATCAATATCAAATGTGTTACTCAAGATCAAGATTTACACAGAGAAATTCCACATGGAAGTGGAACACTTGGATTCACTCGACTCATTAATCATCGGCGATATATGCCCTATGCGATTCGTCAAGAACCACTAAATCACATGTAATAATGATCTTCCCTAATGGTTATGTTGTAGTTTTCTTCTCTACCAAACATGGAGTAGACTAAGAAGCTTCACATACGTACCCAAAATGGGAGGGTACTACACCGCTGGAACAACGTAACACGTGCCCCAATGATGATACAGGTCTCCTCGTAAGGTGTTCGGGATCCGGAAAAGCCCTCTAAATATGTGTTAACATCCCGCATGCCCCGCTTAGCCCCTGCATGCTTTGTTTTTCTCTTTTCCCCTCTTTTCTTTGCCTTTTGCTCTTGATTCTGAAACGCGCCGCCTACCCGGTGGCGGTCCTTCACGCATTTTCCAAAATGCTCTTTTTTAACGCGACTCATGTAATTTCAACGTTTACCAGCTTTTTTCACCGCCTTTGGCTTGCATTAATGATTCTGGTTCCCTGGAATAGTGTTTTGCCATTGTTTATAGTTTAAGTGATCAATTTGGTTTTTACCTTTGGGTGAATGAATTACTATAAATAGTTGGCTTGTGCTCAAGCAAATGGCCCCTCAAAATTTACCTCTCATTTCTCATTTCAGTAGTTCAGTCTTTTGTTTTGCTTAGGATTCATAGTTTAGTTCATAGCATGCTTAGTCAGCATTGTTTGGTTGTTATAAAGGCACATATCCATCTTTTTCAGGTGCTGTTGTTATTTCATCCAATCCATTGGATTGAAATAGTCTTTTTATCAATAAGAAGCCATTAAAGTTGCAGGTTTTGTTCTTCAAACAGGGTAGCTTCAGGTTCTGGATGTTTTATGTTGCATGAATCGCAATAGATCCCGCTGGGAATTACATAAGGTAAGCTCTGTACTCTTGTGCTATCCCTCTCCTACTCGCATTGTATTCATTTTGTATTCTAAAGTTGTCCTATGTTCCAATATCTACTTCTATTGATGCAAGCATTACACGCTTTTCTGGATCCACGTGAGCACGAAAGAACGAGGAGATCACACTGAGGGGACAAAGCCACACACACCATTAGATTTGCCACTATTTTGTAGAATCCAGGTTCTAGCTTTCAAAGTTTTAGTTAGAAGCATATCAAATAAAGTAGCCAATCATCTCATTTCAATTAATCTTACTTTCGATATTGCCAGGGAAGTTGTGGGGATTGATAGTTTCTGAGAAACTATGATTCACTCCTCACTTCTGAGGTAGGATCAAAAGTCTTTTAAATAGATTAGATCAGTTATTTCACTAGTTTAGAATAGGTTCACAATTACACAGGCAAGTAGCTACACTCGGTTGCTTTGTTTGTTTTAATTTCGTCATTAGATTAATTGTCAATTTCTAGATATATTAAAATAGTTGCTCTTTCAAATTCATTCAAAAGTTAATTAGAAAATACAAAAAAATAGGAAATTAAATATGCTATAGATATACTTCACATAGTTAAATTTCACTTCTTTGCTGATTAGATTTACATTGTTGCTTTTGTATGACAATCATGGGACCTAGGAGCCCGGAGAATACGTATTCGAGCCAATCGTGCCCCACCCCAATCTTATTATGGCAATAGTTGACATAGATCAGAATCTTAGAATCCAAGTCTTCCAAACAACAAAAGACTTACAACAGATCAACTCTCAGTTGAGGGGGTTGAACATAGAAGACGACCAAGCGCACACATTTTGGTCAAATCAGCCAAACTACAAATTACCCTAGGCAAACATCTGCATGACTGAGGAAAGGCTTGAAAGAGAGCGAGACGTTTGGTTGTGATCCGTTGGTCCCACAGCCATACACAGGAGATACTCTCATAGACATAGATACTAGCTTAAGGATTCAAGTTGCGCGAACACCTGTGAGATACTCTGAAAAGATCGCACAACTATTAATTCTAAATATAGAGGCTGAGAAAGCATATGATTATTGGATACTAGGGATTAAGGATTGAATTTGCACACGACCATAGCAGGACCACAACAAATGTGAATCTACGGTTGAGACCCACAAATCCCACAGCCCAACGAACCCTTAGGTGAATCAGACATAGATGTTGGCTTGCACACACTAGTATTAAGATCTACTCCACTTCCACCTATCGTCATCAACAATTATCCTTGTTGGATATAACATTAACGAAGCTAAAGAATTCTAGACTAGGCCGGAGAATTGCCCATAAAGACAACTATATCCATCATTCACTCTATGACCCTGTCTGGAGACATACACAAAACAATCCCAGGTCATTTTCCATGTATCCCACAACCCATAGATCAAATAAAGCCAGAGCTCAATATTGATTGGAGCCTTTGAGTAGTCATCCTTGCCGATCAATCTATCACACCGATTCGGAGTTAGGAGGGCCTTCTTTGCCTTAGATTCGTAAATTCCACTAGTGCATGTCGAAGAGATTAGATTGCCTAACTAGTTTTTCTGCATCCCACACGTATTCCATCTCCACCAGCTGTCTCGGCACGACCTCGGGAGGTCGGGTGCGAGGAAGAGCTACTTGTAGATTCCCAAGCTCGCTTGTCGCTTTTCCATCATACAAAATTGGTGAACCCAACGTGAAACAAACAACTGTTTCACCTTCTATACCTCATTAGCCTTCACATCAAATTCACCACAAAATTGGTGAACCCAACGTGAAACAAACAACTGTTTCACCTTCTATACCTCATTAGCCTTCACATCAGCTTCACTACAAAATTGGTGAACCCGACGTGAAAGACACAATGCTCTCCTTTTCCTTATTACCTCTTTCGTCCACCTTCGCTCCTTCCCATTATTCTCGCGGGTATTCATATACCCCCGAATATGTCGGGATTCAACGCATATGGCAGACCTCTCCTAGGTCTTGAGGCATACTACGCTCAATTGAATAGACAATCATCACCCTCGCTCTCAGTATGGGGTGACAATTATTCAGAAAACCGGTTGTCAATGCAAACTCCACCTCCAAGGACTAGATATAACTCATCTTTTGAAACTGAGGAGTTAGATCAGCTCGCTCAAACGCAACAAACAAAGCCTTTAGGCTGGAACAATATGACGTTCATAGGAGAATCTGGTTCATCTCCTCAGGTGCTGCTTAGACCACAAATTAGTAGACAATCAGACCCATACCTGGTTTTAGATGATGAATATTCAACGCATTATGCCCAGAATGAACAACGCTCTCGGAGTATGTACCCACCTATAGGAAGTTTACAAACACAACCCGAGGTCTCTTTTCAAGAAAATACCTCTATGCCACTGCATATAGGAAATACCCTTGGGGAAACTTGGCAAGACAATGATCAGTTCATAGCAGGGTATCATAGGCCTATACAACATCAGGATATACAACAAATGCCACCAAGGAAAAATATCGTGACTTCACCAAATGAAGTCATTTCAACTTTAGTAGAAAAAGTTAGGGGATTAGAACTTGCTCAGCAAACCACAATTCTCAATTCATACAGGCGAAATGCTAATCCTCCATACCATCCTAGCCAAGTGGACCTCCTCACGGGAATAGGCACGTTAGGCATGACTCCTCGTATTCACAACAAATTCCAGCTAGACCCACCATCTCTAACACCTTTGCTCCTCCCGGTCTAGTACAAAATAATCCATTCTGGACAATACCTCATCATACTTAAACATTTGCTCCAAATCACCACAAGGGATATGTTCTCCTCTCCCGGCATGTTTTCTCAAACACATGGGTTTCCTTATGCCCCTGCCAATGCATACGCTACGCCATATCAACAACCCATTCCACCGCCACTCCTTCAGTAAGCACCATCAATGGTCGAAACCTATGTGATAGGGACTTATTCAGAATACTTGAAAGAGCCTTTAGATTTCACCATATGAAGTGTCATGCTTCCAAGACCTCTTCTCGATTTTCCCAAATACAAAGGTGAGGGAGATCGAATGCACATATCAAGGCTTACGCCACAGCCATTCGAGAACTACTCCCTTGGGATGGGGTTGTTGCTAAAATATTCCCCAAAACTTTGGAAGGCATTGCTCTCGATTGGTATTATAGAATACTTGAGGCTTCCATCCATTCGTTTAAACAACTTGTTTTAGAGTTCATTAAGGAATTTGACATGAACAAACTATTAAGAACAGGAATCAGGGAATTCTTGCACATTAAGCAGGAACATAATGAATCTGTCACTCATTTCATCCAGATGTGGCGTACAGTTCTTTATTCTTGACCAGATGCTCGAATATGGACCAAATGGATCTATGCGATTTATTCCTTCATTCTCTCAGTAGAGAAGTAAAGGAAGAAGTCCAAAAATTCCCACTAAGGACTTATGATGAAGTACTTGAGAGTGCTCTCCAAATAGATCAAGCAGCAATAGATAGCGGTCGTAAGACGTATGGAACAAACGGGAGGTTAATCACCTCCAACTAGAATACTACAACTTATCCTACTACCACAAATGTCAATCAAGGACCTAAAATCCTCAATAAAAATTGTGGAGTGACAACAGATGGAGTAACTGATCAGGTCAAAAAGGTAAATGTTGTGAATACTCCACCACCAATAAACAACCAACGAAACAAAAAATTTACCCCAACAATCAATGCAGTGGATTTTAATCATCCACAACAAAAACAACAACAACGGCGAAAACCATACACGGGGTCCACAAAACTTAGTTGGTTATCAAAACTAGAACCAAAACCAAAAACAAAAAATGCAAAACTTTACTCTTAATAGACAACGATTTGATCGGAGTTTTGGGCCACAATATACACCAAGCCAACAAACTAGGAATTACTGATCCTAACTCATATTGTGGTTTCCACAAAATTCGTTGCCATGACACTAGAACATGCCGTGATTACAATAAGTTCATGTAATGTTTTCTAGAGGAACAAAGAAAACTTTTCATAGATATGTTCTTGGAAAATCTTGCATCACCACCACCAAATACGTTCACAGGGCGGTTTCCCCTCAGAATGCTCCCCTCAAGATCTTTAATGATCCGCTCCCAAATCACGATAACAATAGGCTAAATCTAAATGGGACAAATAAGGGCATAATGACAGGAAACAATGATCATGAAGCCTCGACTTCACTAAATCCATTAGTTGCGCCACAATTAGGGAGTCAACCGCAACCCAAGATAGTCGGTTTAGTGGAATTAGACGCTGAACTACCCATCAAAGCTATAACAAGGACACGAGAGTATTCCTCTCAGCCAAGTCCAAGTCACCTGCCAGAGACAGATAACATCCAACAAATAGTAGTAAAACCCATGGGTGCCTATGATTTAATTAACGATCTAACAAAAACCTTCTCGCACATTTCATTTTTGGACTTACTTGAATAATTCTCCCCCATGGGCTGCTCTTTTAGAGGCATTAGGTTTAGGCCATCTAATTAACATCACTCCACCTCCCGAAACACACGGGTGAACCATATAGACTTTGATATCCACCCTCAGAGACAAATTGGATAGGGATACTCAGAATTCATATTTGAAAAAAAAAATGCCAACAGTACGCCGAGATTGCACGAGAGGTGATCCACCTTACACTGTAAGTATGGGTTTATAACAACTATGTGAAACACGCATGGTTGACGATGGGGCAGCAGATTAACATAGTCCCCTTCTCTTTCCTTCAAAAGCTAGGGTATGGAGAGACAAATTGTTCCACACTCGAAATATGCTAAGAGGCTATGATAGCCTTAAAGCCACCTTGATTGGAACTATAGTACTACCGGTCACCTTAGGACCCAAAACAATCCTGATTGAGTTTTACATTATAGATCGCGAAACTAACTATAATATGATCCTCAGACGACCATGGATACACCGTATGAAGGCAATCCCTTCTACATTATTCCAAGAAGTAAGGTTTTTACACTTAGGAAAGATATTCGTAGCCAAAGGTGATCCAAAACCATTCGATGTACACCTGGCTGACCTAAAGAAAAGACCAGGCGTTCACTCAGAATTTGAACTCCCAACAAACCAACTTAATAAACCCACTAACGCAAAACCGGAGGAAAAGTTGGTACCTATAACAGATCTTGAGACTATGAGCCTAGTCAAGATGATCCCAGCCCTCAAGGATGAGGCTAACATTGTAGAAACAGTATCATTAGGAACTACTGCAAAAATTGTTGAATTACTAGAACAGGATCTACCAATGTTCCTACCATTTGATTCTGTAGGCATGGGATATACCCTAGGTGTTGGTTCTCTTCCAACAAAGGATCTCTGCATGGTGGAAGTAGAAGATATTAACACAACAAATATCCCAACATCCATATTCCCAGCTAAATATTGGACTCTCCATTTTGATGGAGCTAGATGTCGTTACGGAGCTAGGGCAGGTGTAATCTTTACTTCCCCCGAGGGAAAAGTCCTACCATTTTCCTTTAAACTAAATTTTGAATGTACAAACAATGGTGCTGAGTACGAAGCCCTTCTCCTTGGCCTCATTTTAGCCAAGAGGTTTAGTGTTAATAACATCAGGTGTTAGGAGACTCACAATTGGTAGCAAATCAAGTCTCTGAGGTATATGAAACAAAAGTTGAGCATTTACAGCTCTATAAAATAGCTGTATTAGATTTAAACAAAGAGTTTGACTTCATATCAATTGAAGCAATCCCGCGAGAACAAAATCTTCTCGCCGATTCTATAGCAACCTCGGCATCACGCTTCACTCCAAACAATGAATTCCAAGATACCCGTTTCATGGTGTCCCTTCGTACCGAACCATTGGTAAAAAAATTGTTGTCAAATTCTCTGTTAACAAACAAGGATGAGAAAAAATCTACTATCCTAGACCACATTGATAGTGATATGGCCACTCTGAATTACTTAAACACCTATGTGGCATTACATCTCTCCCATCACATGATAGATTTGTCCTTAATCCCACATTCATCTTCCTACTTCGGAAATCCCATGATAGAGCTTCCCCCAAAAAAGGAACACAACATATACACAAACGAGAATGGAGATGATGGAATTACCTCCACCTGCCCGAGTTTGAAGAAGGTAATGCCTCTTTAATCGAAGAAACAATTGATATTAACATCGGAACGGAGGATGAACCAAAGATCTTGAAACTAGGATCCTCGTTAACTCCAGAAGAAGTAGAAATACACACTTGAATCCTCAAGGAACATCAGAAGGCTTTCGCATTTAGTTATAAAGAAATGACAGGGGTTGCACCACACATCGCGGTACATAACCTCGTCACTAAATCGATCTGGCCGATTAAACAAAAATCGAGACCAATGAAACCTAAGGTAGCTCTCATGGTGAAAGAAGAAGTAATAAAACTCCTCCAAGTAGGATTCATCAAACCAGTTGATTACTCTCAATGGGTATCTAATATCATTCCCGTTCTCAAAAAGAATGGGAAGATACGCATCTACATAGACTTCCGAGACATTAACAAAGCGTGTCCTAAAGATGACTTCCGTTGCCATCCATAGATGTCATTGTTGATGCAAAAATCAGGATTTGAACTCTTGTCTCTCATGGATGGTTTCTCAGGATACAATCAAATCAGAATATCCGAACAAGATCAAGCTAAAACCACGTTTATAACTCCTTGGGGAACCTATTGCTACGCTGTTATGCCATTTGGTCTCAAGAATATGTGGGGCTACATACCAGGCGAGCTATGACATATATATTTCACGATCTTAGTAATAAAATTTTGGAATCCTACGTAGATGACTTGTTGGCCAAGGCCAAGAAGCACTTGTGACCATCCGGAAGTGCTCGCATCATTCTTTCACGTCTAATAGAATACGAGTCACACTAAATCTAGAAAATGCATCTTTGGTGTAACAGGAGGAAAGCTCCTAGGTTACATCATATTGTCACGAGGATAGATGTTGACCCAACCAAAATTTGGGCTGTCCTCAAAATGGTCCCACCTTCGGATGAATCTGGAATCAGGTCATTTCTCGGAAAGCTTGGTGCAATCCGAGATTCATCCCGGACTTAAGCTTCGCCATTCATCCAATCAACAATCTACTCAAGAAAGATTATAGTATTGATTGGACCGAAGACTACAATGAAGCTTTCAACACAGTTAAGCGTTTCTTGTTATCACCACCTATGCTAATGCCACCTAAGCCAACACTCCCAGTTAATTTTATATTCGCGAGCTACCGATGTCTTGCTTGCCTTATATGTTGGCCCAAGAGGATGATGAGAAGAGAGAATGCGTGATTTATTTCATTAGTCGAACATTGCTCAACTATGAAACACGTTATACATAGGAAGAACGAGAATGCCTTGCCATAGTCTTTGCAACCAAATGCTTAAGACATTATATGCTGAATCAAGAAACAAGGGTCATTGTAAAAATGGACCATTTACGAACTTTCCTCACACAAGGGTCCTTGTCTAAAAAGGCTAGACGTTTTATAACCTTAATGGGTGAATTCAAATTAACATTTGTAAATCAAAAGTCCGTTAAAGGACAAGTCATCACGGATTGGTTAGCTGATAACCCACTAGATGGAGGTAATCTAGTAGATCTAAAATTTCCTGATGAATGTGTATACTACATTGAAACCAGACCTCCTATCTCTGAGTGTCCTTGGTATACTAATATTATTAATTATATCATGGACCATACATATCCAGAAGGGGCTACACCACAACAAAGAAGACGGTTACATATTATCGCAACTAAATACGTCGTTATAGAGCAAGTGCTCTATCGAAAAGCATTCGATGGAATGCTTCTAAGATGTGTTGAGACACCGAATAATCCAAGAAGATTCTCCATGAATCTCACAGTGGAATGTGTGGAGGCCATTTCCATGGTCATGCTACCACTCGTAAAATACATGAGATGGGTTATTTCGGCCTACTCTAGAACACGACGTAGTAGAGTTTGTACGAAGGTGTCATAAGTGCCAAGAATTCTCCCATGAGATCCACATGCCGTACAAGCTCTGACCAATTGCTACTCCATGGCCCTTTTCTACGTGGGGCCTAGATTTGATAGGGAAATTCTCTCCCTCATCTATAGATGGCCATAATTTCATAATCACGGCCACCGAGTATTTTACCAAGTGGGTAGAGGCCATGCCTCTTACTCTTATGTGAGGTTACTGTAATCGCTTGAAGTTCATTTTGGACCAAATCATTTGTAGGTATGGTGTCTCATAAATCATTATCTCGGATAATGGGACTTCTTTTAAGAATGAAAAATTTCATGAATTGTGCAATAAATTCAAAATAATCCATCATATGGCCTCCTTGTATTACCCCCAAGCCAATGGACAAGCTGAAGCGACAAACAAAACATTAAAAGCCATTCTCCTTAAAACGGTGAAAGAAAACAAACGAGATTAGCATTTGAAGTTATATCCGGCCTTATGGGCCCATTGAACCTCAATAAAAACACCAATAGGAGCGACTCCTTTCTCATTAGTATTTGGGCGAAGCGAGTTCTCCCACTTGCGGTTGAAATACCAGCCTCCGTATCTCATTACAAGGATTACGGATGAAGACGCTTACAGAGAATCACGTCTCTCTAACTAGAAAGCCTAGATGAAGCTAGGTTAGATGCTGAACAATGGCACAGAGTCTATGCTGACCGGATGTGCCGGCAATATAATAAGAAGGTCTATGAACGTGACATATATGAAGGTGATCTAGTTCTAAGGCTAGACAGTCGGATCGATAAAAAGACCGGTGAAGGAAGGAAATTCCGGCCCAAATGGTTGGGCCCATACCGAGTCACGAAAGACTATGGAAATGGTGCATACCTCTTATGTATGCTAGAGGGTGAGGAATTTGGTGAAACAATCAATTCCCTACACCTTAAACGATTCTACGCATAAGTGGCCAACATTATTTATATAATTATATCTACATTGCATCTTCATATAGTTAGGTTCATTTTGTCCACTTGTTTCGTACAATTTTGTGATCAAGGAATTTATTCTTAAAATCAATTCATTACAAACTTCTGATGGTATTGACATAAAAACTTTAACCATACTTCTCCATTTCCATGACATCATCAACTATTTCGGAATCATTTCATCAAATAAAGTTAGAAATGACAAAGTATTACTGGTTACCATACCAAGGTCTCCATGCTTGTTCTCACTTTTGGTTTCTTCTTAGGAAAGGTTTCTTGCCCATGGTGCATTACATTAGAAGCTTCATCATGTCACATCTATCCCATATGTATATCTCTTTGGAAATAAGAGCATGTTGGCATTTTGCTCAAATAAACAAGTCAAATGTAAATCAAACAAAAAATTTTAATTTTACACATTTCTTACTTGCCCCACCTTCGGTGATGAGCTTGTGTCTCTTACTAGTGATGTAGGGTTGGGAAAGGATGGAAATTCCCTTACTCGCCATGCCTTGCCCATGGTGATAAACCCGGTTTCTTACTAGTAGCATGGGGCAAGGTGTAGGGGGTCGTCTTGACAAACAAACGTTAAAGGTCATAAAAAAACAATTCAAATCTTGAAGTCTTGAGTCAAAAACAAATGAATCGGATGCCCAAAATCCAAGAGAATTAAAAATCCTAAAACCCATATTTTGTCTACCATGTGGCCATCTACGGATCTAAGTCTAGATAAACCACAAAGCAAGTTGCATCACAAACTATGAAGTCATTCAAGTAGAGTAGGCTTGTAGCATCCTAATTTGGTCCCACTAAAGCTTTGTCTATCTCTCATCACTATCATTTTAACATATTTCACAACTTGTGCCCTTTCTAGCTCTCGGTGACAAGCCCTCACATCTTACTAGTTGTGTGGAGGTAGGAGTGGGGCAAGTCCATTTGCTCATCTTACCGGTTTATCATCACACTTTGTCAGAACAAATATGAAGTACCAAAAATTGCTTAAAGAAACTAAAAATTCAAAATCACATCGTGTCTACATTATCATATATCAGCATCATGAAATACAAAAAGAAAGTTAACATTTGTATCATTTGTTCTCCATTGCATACATTCTAAGAAAAGTATATAAACATACATCATAATTTATATATAGAAACAAAAATGGAAGAAGGTCATAGATGCCAAGAGTCTAATAGATGCCATATATATATATATATAATATATATATATATATATATATATATATATATATATATATATATATAAAATGATCAAAATTCTGTCAATGATGCCATCATGCACTAAGCATGGTCAAAACGCTCAAAGAGCTTGGGAAATACAAACACATCATACAAAAATCTAAGAGAGCCGAGTGGGTTCTCAATCCCTATGTGATCCCTCGAAGGTGCACATCCACGCCTAGGACTCCGGCTACGCCCGGCGCTCACGAGTGCACGGAGGGCTCATGATCTCGAGGGGAAGCTGTGGTCTCGCCATGAGAATGACTCCTCATCAGGCGCTCTGCTAATCACATCCCTATACCCTACCAGGCTCAAGACGGAGGGTAGATACCATTACGGCCACATGCCGGATGGGGGTAAAAATGTCGATATTTTGCCCGATGCTTGAGGGCTTCCACTGCATCCACGACATGACTGCATAGGTCCTCTCCATAGGGATCATCAAGGTATTGGTACATATGCCACGAATCAGTCTCACCATTCATCGGCGGTCTCTGCAAACAAAGGAGAAAACAAATTAGAAATAAAACAAGAAATAAACAGATATAAACAAAAGGAGAGATGGTAATTAAAGAAATCCTAACTCGAAGCAAAGGGAAGATAACTTACTCGGATCACCGGGCCTCCAGGATGGATCTCTAGGGTCAGCATCTGCCACAGATGCCGCCGCTGACTGCGGTACTCCTCCTGTGGCTGGAGCGACGTAGCGCCCTGCAACAGACTCATCCTCCCCACCATGGCCCTGGGAGAGTGGCTTCTCTGAAACCAGAGTGACCCTCTCTGCACTCTGCTCTGCCCTCTCTGCCTGCATGATATCCTAAGTATCATGCCACTTAGGATCACTGTCCTCCTCTCCCCCTGACTCACTGGCCTCGGCCTCGGTCTCCTCCTCTCTCTCCCCCCAAAAAGTGAACTCCTCGGACTGGAGTCTATGTTGATGGGGTCATCGCTTCTGTGGGCAGGACCCGCGGTAATCTGAAGTAAAGGTTCCTAAGAAGCACCGGCTATCCCTCGAGCTTGCACCACCCACCTAGCTGCAATAGGAATGCAGGTGTCACAACCGTCCCAACCCCGGCCTCTAGGACCCCCTCGGCCTCTCGAAATGACACCGTATACTAGCACTCTGGGAAACATGCCCATGTAAGGTAGGCCAAATTGCTTTGAGGAACTCGGCCAAAGGGATGTATCTCCACTCGCCCTACTCTTTCAACAAGATGCCTGTGGTGGACCGGGAGATCAAGGTCGAGCCTCCTCGCCCCATAAACCTACCATGGCACGATACGGTGTGGCCTCCACATCATCGGTGGTCAACGAAGCAACCCAGGCCGGTGAGGTGCTCTGAGCATCGACATATCTATCCATCTGGCTGCCCTCATAGTTTTGGGGTCTGCCACCTCTACACCTCTGCCATAGGGGATGAAACGCTCATAAACCCAGCTCATAACTAGGGTCGGGTGGCTCAAAGATGCCTTTGTAAATGGACTACCCCTATAAGTCATGGTAGGTAGTCCCAGTATATCTGCTCCCAGGGCATAAATGCGGCCATGTCCCTCAATCGTGCAATGATGGGGGACCAACAATATAGTAGTGTGTCTTCTCCTTGTCCCCGATCAATCTCGAGGAAAGGGTCCCCATAATAAATTGGCAAATCAAGGGGATGGGCAAGCTAGGAATAGACCGAACTCTAACCCCTTCTTCGAACCCGTGGAGATAACGCATCTCGCATGTAAGAGGCACATTGTGCTATCTCGGGCCCGCGAACTTGCTTTGCTCAAGGGTAAGTCGTCTCCCGATGATCGGGACCTCCGGGATATGGTAAACATTCTCCAAAGTGATGGTCCACTCTACGCAGAGACCCCTGGTAATAGGAAGGTGTTCGATCAACATCCCAATAGGAAAATAAGTCACAAAGAATGTGACCGGACGGTGCAAACATGTGGGATGCATGATATACGTAGTATCCGGCCCTACGAAGAGTGTCCTCCTCATCCCGTGAAAGGGCATCTAAATGCTGCTTTGGGAGCCAATCACACTCTCTCTCTCAACTCTACCGAATGTCTCTCTCCCTTGCTGCATACACCCAAAAACACACAAAACAGAGCAAGTTAGCATCCAGTGACATTCGAAAAACCATGAAAACACATAGAAACACTAAAAATGCAAAAACAGATTCAAACAAGTGTTCGTTTGGAATTCTATGAAGAAGCCGCCGCCACTGAGGTTCGAGCGGCGACGGTCTCGTAACTACTACCTCAAAGGTGGCGATCTTGTAGCTGCCGCCTATTCGGGCGGCGATCGTGTCTGAAAACCCACGCGGGTTTTATATCCTAAAAATCCCCAAAAACATGAAAAATGACACTTTTAGACTAAAACAAAGCCTACCCAATAAAGCGCCCCCTAAATAGACCTTTTGAACTGACATTTTCAAAAATTCCCCCACGACAAAGATTTTAACATTGTAAAATTTTGGGGGTAAAAGCGATAAATTGAGAAAAACTAACCTGTGATCTCGCGGGACGATGTTCCACTTGCGGAGGCATGATCGCTATCCCATCATGAACATTTTGACTCTACTCTTATAAAAACCATCACCGTGGTCCCAGAGCTCAAAATCAATCAAATCAACACGCACAAAATGAATAAGAAAATGGGCCCACTTTTACATATATAACAACCTGACTTGTTTTGAATGCCCCTTTTTACGAGGTTTGGAGCAAGCGGAGGTAAGTTCATACCCCCGCACAAATGGTATGTCCTCATTTCCCATTATTTTAGCGTTTATTTTCTGATCTATTTTATCTATCTGCACTTGATTCCTCTTTTCATTTTGTAGGTGGCGGGAATTTTGGGTGGCGTCATTTCGACACACCTGGATATATCAGGTATAACTTCTAACTTCCCATTTTGGGACCGCCATACTTGGACCCACCGTTTTATGCCTCTTCATGGCTAAAATGCTTCTCCAAGGGGGCAATATGTATGTACCCAAAATTAGAGTGCTTGTACCAATCTTGAACAATGTAACACGTGCCCCAATGATGATACAGGTATCCTCGCAAGGTGTTCGGGATCCAGAAAATCCCTCTAAATATGCGTTAACATCCCGCATGCCCCGCTTATCCCCTACGTGCTTTGTTTTTCTCTTTTCCCCTCTTTTCTTTTCCTTTTGCTCTTGATTCTGAAACCGCCGCCTGCACTGGGTGGCGGTCTCGTGACCGCCGATCTAAGTAGGGCAATGGTGCTGTCATCACCAATCCAAAGCACTATGATAATTCTTCACGGGAACTCCTCGTCTTATGATTATTTACTAATGCATAGCCTTTAGTTTGGTGGATGTAATCTGAAACAAAACAACAAACATAACACAAGAATACCATCAACTATGATAAGACGGAATGATGAAAATCTGAAATATCAAAGTAAATTATAATATTAACATGAAATTGTTACAATCTCACCCATGAGGTACTTCAAGTGTTATTGACTTCACTTGCCTTCCACCAATACTATGGGAGAAAATTTACAATTACACCTCTTAATGACTTCTTCAACGCACCTTTAAACTGATGGCTTCCTTTACACACTTCATACAATATTTCTCACTACTTCTTTCTATGCTAAATGAGGGGGTGGCCTCTCTATTTATAGAACTTCTAGGCTTATCCATCTTATCTCTAAGATAGGATAAGAAATCTACTCTGACGAATCATATTCCATACCTTAACTCTTATTTGTACATGTAAGCTTATCTTTTAAGATAAGATAAACCTTGTCATTTTACATGGGTTCCACATTTTTAGAATTTTTACAAATAAAATACACAAAATGTTTATGACATCACTCCTTGTCCTTATTACCAATATAATATTTCTAATTCCTAATCATGTAGACCCTACTTCTCTAATTACCCTAACTTTGACATTTTAACATTATCGGACCACTTACGACAAATATTTACTTTTTACCACAACATTCCTATTGTACTTTTGACTATTACCGTACTCTACATTATTGGTGGCGTAAATCTTGGCGGCCGCCGTTATCTTCTATCGACGCTACTACTAATAATTATACTTAACAACATCCTATTCCTAATACATACATTAATGAAATAGAAATCACGGGGAAAATTTTAGTGTCGACATCTTCCCCCTTCCTAGCTTCTACTCTTTCCTCGAAGTAGACTATTCTGGTGCTTGGAAAATATTCAACTTGTCATGGTTGACCCATTTCGTAATGGGAGTGCCATCCAATTCCTCCAGTCGGTACGTACCATTTTCATGCACAACTGCTATTTTGTAGGGCCCCATCCATTTTGGAAGAAATTTTCTGTCTTCTTTTTTTGTATCTGGAATCATATACTAGAACCAAGTCATTCACATGAAATGGAGACCAACGGATCTTTTGATCAAAGTATTCCTTCTGCTTCATTTTCTTCTTATGGCTTGTATCCTTTGCTATTTCCCTCGTTTCCTCTAGCAAATGAAGATGTACCAACCTTTCTTTTACTGAATCACTTTCATCGATACTTTCATTTTTCATAACTCTCACAAAGTGGGAATATCAAACTTCAATAGGAAGAAGCGGATCAATGCCATAGGCCAATTGAAATGGGGAGTATCCTGTTGTTGACTTTGATGTTTCCCTATATGCCCACAATGCTCGCACTGAATCCTTTTATCCCACTTATGTACCTACAAGGCTACATCTTTTACTAGAATTTGACACAACACAAAAAAATTTCGTGCCACCCGTCCATTTTTACTTGGCTTGTATGTTGTTGCCTTCCTGTGCTTAATAGAAAATTTATTGACTAGGGCTTCTACTACCTCATTAATGAAGTGGCTTCCTTGATTTGTTACAATTTCTAATGGACAACCAAATCACAGGTGACAATGCGCTCATATATGAACCTTGCCACCTCATCCATGGAAGTTGTTTTCAATGGCCTAACTTGACCCACTTGGTTAAATAATGCATGTCAACTACAATATACTTATTTTGGCGTGAGGTAGTTGGAAGTGGACCTCAATGTCTATTCCCCACTTTTCAAAGGGACCAGTGGAAGAATAGGGCATAATGGAGTGATGAAGTCTTACGGTTACCATGTGTTTGACAAATATCACATGTCTTACAATAATTATAACAATCTTTAAAAAGAGTGGGCCGGTGATAACTGCGCATCCAAGATCCTTCTTCTTTGTAAGTTGTCCAGGAAAAGTGCCCTCCACATGTACCATTGTGGAATTCTTCTATTAGTTCCTTCCCTTGATCACATCCAGCTTGCCCTCTTGTCTTGTCCATCGGTCCTATTCAAAATAATACTCCATGCGGAATAGAATAAGGATGACCGTAGCTTGAGTAATCTTTCTCTTAGTCTTTACATTGGCACCATCAGGAAACTTGAATTTATTCAGATAATTCCAAATATCTATGTATTCACTAGGGATTGTGTCGAGGATAATAATGTTGCATCGGGAAATCATCATCATCACAAGATGATCCTAAACCATCATAGGCTCGAGACAGTGCATATGCATTGACATGCTTCTTTCCTGGCCTATCTATAATATCAAATTCAAATTCTTGTAGCAAAATTATCCATCTTGCTATCCTCCCTAATGGGTTAGGCTTATTTAAAATATATTTTAGAGCACGATGATCTATTCAACTAGAAATTTTTACCCTAGCAAGTAATTTCTAAACTTCTTTACAAAAAAATGATAGCCGAGCCTCTTTTTCGATTCTGATGTATAATTTACCTCAAAGACCTTTGCTCATTTGTATGCGCTCCCAAAGTAAATTGGATGTTCATTCCCATTTTCATCCTTTTGGCTCAAAGTACTTCCTAGTGCTGCATCTGAGGCATCCATGTACACAATGAATGACTTGCTCCAATCCGGATTCTTCAAAACAGTGAATAATCCCGGGCTTCCTTCAGATTGTCCAAAAGCTTCATGCGCCTTATTTCTGGTTCATAAGTAACATCCTTCTTGAGAATTGGGTTAGTGGGTCGTGCAATCTTTGAGAAATTCTTGATGAACCTTCTATAAGTAACCCACATGGCCTAAAAATGATCTCAACTTACTTCTATTCATAGGAAATGGTAAATCTTTGATTTTGAAACTTAATCGGGATCGCACAATACCATCTCTGGATACAACATGCCCTAACAAAACGCCTTTAGAACATCCAAAGACACACTTTGTAGGGTTTAGTGAGGCTTGTGCTTCATCTAACCTTTCAAGTGTTGTCTCCGTCTGTGCAGTGGTCCAACTTGCTCCCATAGATGTAAAAATCATCCGAAATATTCGATGAAGGTCCCAATGTAGGGTTCGAATACCCTATTCATAAAACAACTTTGGAATGTTGCTGGAGCATTACACAACCCAAAATGCATAACTCTATAAGCAAACATTCCCCAAGGAGTGGTGAATGTGGTCTTCAGGTGATCTTTCTCTGCTATACGAACTTGGTTGTAGCCGCTATATCCATCAAAGAAAATTATAGCACTCTGGCATACTTCGCCCAAGATCGATCGAAAATGGAAGAGGGTAATGATCCTTCTTTGTTGCCTTATTGAGCTTCCTATAATCAACACAAATGCGTAGCTTCCCATTCTTTTTTATTGAGATCACAATGGGAGAAACCCATTCTGAATTCTCCATAGCAAATATGAATCTTGCATCAAGCAACTTATCTATTTCTTCTTTTACAGTCTTGGAAAAATTAGGATTCATTCTATATGGCATTTGCTTTATGGGCTTAGCACCATCTACCAGCTCAATAGAATGTTCTACCCAACTTACTTGACGAGTTCCTTGTAATCAAAAGTGAATATGTGTATGTACCTTCGAAAGAGCTGGAGGTAGGATTCCTTCTCACTCTCCATCACAGCATCACCAATCTTTATTTGTTGGAGACAATCATCAACTTCTTCTTCAGATAATTTTATGGGGTCATGAGTTGGTGTGGTGGAAGGATATCCATGACCAAACATCAACCTCACTTTCTTCATCTTCGATGTCCACTTCACCGGTACTAGAGTAATCGAGGATGTCCAATCATCGGTTTCATCACTTGAATCGACGAGTTACGCCCTTACGATGCCAAGAGATCACGTTTATTTTCACCCTCTCTACTACCACGTCCAAGTTTCATGAAGCCTTCATTCCAGTAGTTTCTTGCATGAACTCTCCTTAGCCATGGTCTTCCCAGCAACATTGGAGTACGCAGCAGTACCATTTTTCATCACTGAAAGTCTACCACACATACAACACCCATAACAAATATTACCTCATTTGAAACTACACCTTCGGTTTGGTTTTCCTTTATTTAATGACCTTAACATAAGTGTTGAAGGGTGATCAATTTTAAACCCAACATATTCATTCTGAGACTCTGTCATTACATTAATCTGCAGCACCTCCATCAACTAAGACATCATGAATTGAAATACCATTACATAATACCTTAGCTTGTGGAGCATAGGGATCCGCCTCTGCCTCCAAAACAGGGACCTCAACCTCCTTTCTTCGTCGAGCATTGAGTCCACTTCGCAACTCTCGCCTCTTCTTAGAAGACATAGCCAAGAGTTGACCATATGTAATATTGTAGGCTTTTTGGACGAGATCTTCCAATATGGAGTATGGTCCTTACCCTGTAAAATCGAGAAAATCCTGCACACCCAACTTTCTTCTCCTATGTTTCTTACTAGTTTCTCCTTTCATTTTCTTAGGATCATTTCCATCTTGATTATCTTTTTCTTTCTTTCTTTTTGTTACAAACACATCTACTTCATTATTTATGCTCTTATCTACTACATCAAAAGAATTCACAGTGCTTTTCCTTTATCATTATCTCCTTTACCAGATGTAGAAGCTCTATCTCGGAAAATTATACTTATAATGACCCTTTTATAACAACCATAACATACAACTTTAGAAATATTTCTTTTTGGACCTCTATCTCCTCCCTGAGAACTAAATTCTTTTCCTTGAAGAAGATTAATAGTTAACTAACCCATCTTTTTGAGCAGATCTTCATACTCAGTAGATGTACTGGGAGAAATATTTGTGCTCATCGGGAGTGATTGTGGATTACTGGACCAAAGGTGCTTTGGTGTAGGCTCTACTTTAGCAACAATTTCTTTGGGCTCCTCTTCCATGCTTTCTTCTTTCCTTCTTAATCTCCTTTGCTTGTTCAATGGTAGGCGGGAGGTCATACTGCACTCGTTGTCTGATCTCTGGCTTCATCCCAAGAATGAAGTGCTTACAGAGGAGATTATCCACGCCATTCATCAACCCATCCGCTACTCCTTCCTTTCGGATCTGGGCATCGAGCTTCCTCTTTAGCTCTAGAACACAAGCATGATAATCCCTTATCTTCTCCTTCTCTCATTGGGATAGCTTTGTGATCTCGATCATGAGATCTGCATATTTATGTTGTTCACCAAATTCTTCAAGAAAACTCTTAGTTAATAAATCCCATGAATTTTTCACATTATCACCTAGTGTTTCAAACCACCTAAGTGCTGAACCATCCAAAAAGGTAGGAAAAATTCAGTCCATTGTTCCCTTCTTATAAGGCCATTACAAATACAAGATCGTTTAAACTCTTAAATGAAATAAGAAGCATCTCCATTAGATTGAGCTGAAAAAATAGGAATCTTTCCCATTTTCAAAAGTAACCACCATGAAATACCAACCCACAAGTACTGATCAACAAGACTTATGTGCACAAATAATTGGAATCACTATACTAGAAAGTGACTTTACAACTTTCTACGATAAAATAGAAATGACCATGGTAAACTATGGTAAAAATTGACTTAATGCGATAAAAATGACTTTCTTGTGGTAAACACTATTCAAAGTAAAAAGTGAAGTTCTTTGCGGTAAATACTATTCATGGTAAAACGTGACTTTACTATGATAAATACTATTCACAACAAAAATAACTTTATCATGGTAACTACTATTCACGGTAAAAATGACTTTACCATGGTAACTACTATGCACGCATGAAAATAAGGTTACCCTCCAATTGATTTTTGACAACGTGGGAATATCTCTCCGGAAAATCCACCAATGAGGAATGGTCCCAGCGATGGAACCAAAATTTCATCACCAATCCGCACTATGATAATTCTTCACCGGAACTCCTTGTCTTTATGATTATTTACTAATGCACACTGACCTTTAGTTTGGTGGATGTAATCTGGAAACAAAACAACAAACATAACACAAGAATACCATTGACTATGATAAGACGGAATGATGACAAATCTAAAATATCAAAGTAAATTATAATATTAACATGAAATTGTTACAATCTCACCCATGAGGTACTTCAAGTGTTATTGACTTCACTTGCCTTCCACCAATACTATGGGAGAAACTTTACAATTACACCTCTTAATGACTTCTTCAACACACCTTTAAACTGATGGCTTCCTTTACACACTTCATACAATATTTCTCACTACTTCTTTCTATGCTAAATGAGGGGGGTGGCCTCTCTATTTATAGAACTTCCAGGCTTATCCATCTTATCTCTAAGATAGGATAAGAAATCCACTCTGACGAATCATATTCCATACCTTAACTCTTATCTGTACATGTAAGCTTATCTTTTAAGATAAGATAAACCTTATCATTTTACATGGGTTCCACATTTTTAGAATTTTTACAAATAAAATACATAAAATATTTATGACCTCACTCCTTGTCCTTATTACTAATATAATATTTCTAATTCCTAATCATGTAGACCCTACTTCTCTAATTACCCAAACTTTGACATTTTAACATTACACGGACCACTTACGACAAATATTTACTTTTTACCACAACATTCCTATTGTACTTTTGACTATTGCCATACTATACATTATTGGTGGCGTCGATCTTGCAGTGCCATTATCTTTTATTGATCTACTACTAATTATACTTAACAACATCCTATTCCTAATACATACATTAATGAAATAGAAACTATGGAGGAAAATTTTAGTGTCGATAGGTCCTATAACCGTCGCCTTGCTCGGGCGGCAGGGTCCTTCACGCATTTTCTAGAATGCTCTTTTTAATGCGACTCACGTAATTTCAACGCTTACTGAGCTTTTTTCACCGCCTTTGGCTTGCATAAATGATTCTGGTTCCCTGGAATAGTGTTTTGCCTTTGTTTATAGTTTAAGAGATCAATTTGGTTTTTACCTTTGGGTGAATGAATTGCTATAAATAGTTGGCTTGTGCTCAAGCAAATGACCCCTCAAAATTTACCTCTCAATTTCTCATTTCAGTAGTTCAGTCTTTTGTTTTTCTTAGGATTCATAGTTTAGTTCATTGCATGCTTAGTTAGCATTATTTTGCTGTTAGAAAGCCACATATCCATCTTGTGCAGTGTCTTTGTTGTTATTTCATATAATCCATTGGATTGAAATAGTGTCATTTATCATAGGAAGCCATTAAAGTTGCAGGTTTTGTTCTTGAAATAGGGTAGCTTCATGTTCTAGGCGTTTTATGTTGCATGACTCACAATAGATCCTGCTAGGAATTGCATAAGCCAAGCTCTGTACTCTTGCGCTATCCCTCTCCTACTCGCATTGTATTCAGTATGTATTCTACGGTTGTCTGTGTTCCAATATCTACTTCATTGATGTAAGCATTACACGCTTTTACTCGGATCCGTGAGCACGAAAGAATGAGGAAATCACAATGAGGGGACAAAGCCACACACACCATCGATTTTCCACTGCTTACTGCGAATCCGGTTCTAGCTTTCAAAGTTTCGATTAAAAGCATATTAAATAAAGTAGCCAATCATCTCATTTAAGTTAATCTTACTTTCGATATTGCCAGGGAAGCTGTGGGGATTGATAGTTTCTAAGAAACTATGATTCACTCCTCACTTCTGAGGTAGGATCGAAAGTCTTTTAAATAGATTAGATCAGTTATTTCACTATTTAGAATAGGTTCACAATTGCACAGGAAAGTAGCTATACTCGGTTGCTTTGTTTGTTTTAATTTCGTCATTAGATTAATTGTCAATTTCTAGATATATTAAAATAGTTTCTCTTTCAAATTCATTCAAATAGTTCATCGAAAATACAAAAATAGAGAAATTATATATGCTATAGATATACTTCACATAGTTAAATTTCACCTTCTTTGCAGTTAGATTTACATTGTTGCTTTTGTATGACAATCACGGGACCTAGGGAGCCCAGAGAATACGTATTCGAGCCAATCGTGCCTGACCCAACCCAATCTTATTACGGAAATAGTTGACGTAGATCGAATCTTAGAATCCAAGTCTTCCAAACAACAACGGACTTACAACGAGATCAGCTCTTAGTTGAGGGGGTTGAACATAGAAAGACGACTAAGCGCACATGTTTTGGTCAAATCAGCCAAACTACAGATTACCCTAGGTAAACATCTACATGACCGAGGAAAGGCTTGAAAGAGAGAAGATGTTTGGTTGTGATCCGTTGGTCCCACAAACAGACCGAGGAGATACTCTCATAGACATAGATACTAGCTTAAGGATTCAAGTTATGGGAACACCATTAGATACTCTGAAAAGATCACACAACTATTAATTCTGAATATAGAGGCCGAGAAAGCATATGATTGTTGTATCACTATGGATTAGGGACTTAATTCACACATGACCATAAAGGGACCACAAAAACACAAATCTATGGTTGTGACCCACAAATCCCATGACCTAACGAACCCTCGGGTGAATCGGACATAGATGCTTTGGCTTTCGCACACTAGTACTCGATCTACTCCACTTCCACCTATCATCATCGAACAATTATCCGTGTTGGATATAATGGCTAACGAAGCTAAAGAATTATGAACTAGGCCAGAGAATCGCCCATAAAGACAACTATATCCATCATTCACTCTATGACCCTATCTGGAGACATACACGAAACTATCCCGAGTCATTTTCCACGTATCCCATGACCCATAGATCAAATAATGCCGAGCTCGATATTGATTGGACACTTCGAGAAGTCATCCTTTCGATCAATCTATCACACTAGTTCGGAGTTAGGAGGGCCTTCTTTGCCTTAGATTCACAAATTCCATTAGTGCGTGTCGAAGACATCGATTGCCTAACTAGTTTGTCTGCATCCCACACGTATTCCATCCCCATCGGTGTCTCGGCATGACCTCGAGAGGTCGGGTGCAAGGAAGAGCTACTTGTAGATTCCCAATCTTGCTTGTCACTTTTCCGTAAATGCGGTGACACTAGTGGTGTTGATGGTAGTAGGTTGGATGTTGTCCCTTGGTGGTGATGGTGACGATTGAGGTGACTCTGGCGGTGGTACTTGGTGTTCTCCCTTATAGTATATTCTCTTAGATTGCTTTGGCTATTACACCCACACATGACGACAAATATGATACTCATGATGGTTAAAATGGCATCCCAAATTATGAACCTTATGGCGTTAGCGGGTGTGGTGGCATAGTCGTCCACCACCTACTCCATCAACATCCTTTTTTGTTGTCGCCACTTTATGTTTTGTCTTTTGTGGTCTCTATTTATTTCCCCTTTTAATTAAACATTCTCTATTAATATGGTGTAATTGTTAACGACATAGCCCACGTGCTTTATTCCTTTTCTCTCAAGTTATGTTTGGATTTAGTGTTACTGGGTTATACTTCCATACCACCCATTTTTGTATGATTAACATTTACCTATATGTTTCTTATGAATAGAACATGAACAAAATTACTCATCAAAAATAAATAAAAGAGCATGAATTAAATTACACCTTAGTAATTAATAATTTGTGTAAAATATAAAACAATAAAAATTTGTCATATTAATTATTAAATTCAATAAATAATTCTTTGATTTTTCATTAAATTCTTATTTAACGGTTATTGTTAATTAATATGTTGATCAATAATAATTCTAAGATTCTTTAATAAGTGGGCATGTCGACCAATGAATCTTTAATAGCCGTGAGAAGCTAGATTTTGTTAAATATGTCAAAAATGTTATTAGGAAATGGCCTACAAAGTAAAAATTTTGACATCTTGCTAAAAAAATTAAACACTTAAATAGCATGCTTACCATTATCATATAATTACTAAGATTGCCACTTAGAAAATGACTACCCTTTTTATTAGACCAGGACATGTGGAGGCAACAATACATATAATCCATCAACCATAAATGATGTTGATCTTAATATTATACATGTTCTCTTAGTTTTTCAAAAAGAGAAACATGGAAGAAAAAAATTCAAATTACGACATTCCGATCATGCAACAACCATTTGTGTGGGAGCAGTTTGACATCTTGCATGAACTTAGCTTGTGCACCCTTGCCCTCACTCCCAAAATTTAAGACATTGAGGAGCAACTTGAAGTGATACAAGAATAATGAGAAGCTGTAGAATAGTTATGGTTTGACTATCTCAAAGAACTCGAGCTCGCTTCTGACCCTAGCACTGGGCCACATATCAAGTGGAGTACGACCTCTTTATCCATCTCGAATTCTAATCATTTTTCATTATCTTATTTCATTATCATTACTTGATTGTAATCACAAGTTTACATACCCCGAGGAAGCCCATTGGGTTCTAGTATTGGCCTTTTCAAGCTACTCGTTTAATCATTATATAATATTTATCTAGTTTAGTTGTCTTTGAATACGGGCCCTCTCGCTCGGTGAAAGGAGGAGTCTTCAACATTGTTCATTTATTCACTCATCACGACATTGCGTTTGTTGGTGTAGGTATCGGTAAACCCCGCTTTATTTAGAGTTTTGGTATTTATGTATAATAGTAAGAAACAAAAAACACCATAAAAACTTCTACTAACTCGACCAATCCCGAGCTTCTATAATGTCTTTAGTATGGAAAATTTTGAGCTCATTGTTAATCATATCTGTAAAGCCACTTGTGAAAAATGCTTTAAAAAGTGTTATATAGTCCTTGAGTTTGATTAGCTAATTGTTTAAACTCCATTTGATATTCTTGATTTGTTCTTTGTTGGTGGCATTTAATGAGGGCTCTATGAAATCATCATAGTCACTATGACCAAAATGAACTATTAATAATTTGATAAACTTTTCCAAAATGTGTTCCTCATGTGGTTTTATGTACCACTAATACAATTAAATGAATTCTTTTTCCAAGTGGAAGTTGGAGGCGATAAGTACCTTACTATATACGTATTGTGAAGATTGAAATATAGCTCCATCCTGTAAATCAAACTTGTAGGATTTGTGCCATCAAATTCTGAAGTCTAGTTTTGGGCGAGGTGGCATGATGTCGGATGAAAATCCCCTTAGAATTCCTATCATTATGGTATTTGTTTTAGAGTTGCATTTTGGGCACCAAGCCCATGGACCATTTGATGCGAGATAAGTGATTTTGGAGTCTAAATCAATAACTCTTTATGCTATTTCATGGGTTAGAAATTGTGTTACCACACCACGAGGAAAGGTAACTTGGGGTTTAAAAAATATGACTCGAGATATAGAGAAAATGATCTTCTCGACAAGACAGTCCACAATGATATAAATATCGAAGGAAAAATTGATTCTAGACTACACGTAAAAATTAGCCCCCTTCCCCCACCCCCCAAAAAAAAAATTGTATGAGATTTTTCTCCAAATAAAACTAAAATACATGTTATTTAGTGATTACCTCAACGAGAAAATGAAAATGCTATCATCTCCCAATAAGTGATATTTTGTACCATTTTAAAATCTAGAAGACTATCCTATTGCACTTCTCTAGCACTTTTCTATTTTCCCTTATTCGTAACTACTAGACCAACACTTTGTAGATTGTATCTCTTCCTAGACTTTGAGGAAACATATTTAAGCTATTACTATTATGGGAAAAATCCTTTGGTGTTGTTTTTACTAACTCCAAGTTTTAGGGTTACAAAACCAGGTGAAAATAGTTGGGTTGTTATTGGGTGTGTCTGGTTTTGTGGACTTATATTTAGACTTATTTCATATGTAACTAATGCCATTGAATGTTTCATAAAGACTAACTACGGAGGGTAAACCATATTTTTCATCCACTATCTCATCATGAGGTGGATTGTGAGTGACTTTCTTGGGTAACTTCTTGTCACAGTGCACCAAAAAAATAATCAACCCAATGTTTTAGAGAATTAACTATAGAGGGTATACCATATTTGTAATCCACTATCTCATCTATAAGGTCGATTATGAGTAGCTTCTTTGGGATAACTTCTTGTCAATGCATGAAAAATAATATAAAACCAATGGCTTCCTATGACTAGATTTTGAAAATAACTAGGGTTTTTTTATATACCTAAGGGTACGTGGGACGAAAGTTTAACCCCTTACTCCAACAAATCAAGTAAAATTTATTACCACTTGGTCTAGAGAAAAGCTTTATGTGAGTTTTAAACTATTGATACATAGTTTATACCTGTGAAAAGAAAACAAAAAGTAAAAAATGATAGGTTTGAGGAAAAAAGATAATGTTACTATTTCTATGACCACTTTCTAATCACTAAGGTTTTATAATGGCGCGGGTGACAACATATGGTGGACAATTATCAAAGTATTAAATTGATACTCTTGTTGTCGAATGAGTCGTGAAACAATATTTGATATTAGATGCGAAGAACCGTCCTTGATAGATTAAGCCAACAACAAAATATAAAAGAAATATGTTATGAAAATAAAATTAAAATAAATTAATTACATTAATGATCACTTTTATATTATAAAATCGTAGACCACTTCAAGGAGACAACCTCCTTTGACTTAACAAAGATTACAAACTAGCGATCACATGTGTACAATGCAATGTGAACGTCGAACGATATATGGTATTTGATTTATAGGGATAATTATTATTTTTATAGTTGAAGTTGATAAGGGTATGACTGATTTTTTAAGTGTAAGAATATAGATGAAGCATTACATTTAAACGTTCCATCTCTACATTTCAAACTTGTTACAAATTTGTACATATACATTTGCAAATCTTATATCATGAGTGGTATTGTTTTGCGGAGTAGTTTCTTTAAACTAAACATGAATACACGAAGACATGTGGGTGTTACATTTGGAGTGGATGGGGATTACAAGGTGGAAAATAATTAGAAGGAGAGGAGGAACTAGTATACACATACGAGGAACTGGAACAAGGTTGGTATGTGAGAGTGTGGCAGATTTTAGAAAATGAAAAGCGAGTGTTGCAAAATTTTAGGATTTCTATAGAAATTGTTATGAAACATGAAAAAAATTCCATTATTTCAAACATAACCTATATTTTTATGGTGCTTGTTAGTGTTTGACAAAATGCCTCGGTGAATTGTGTTTCATGGACTATAATAATTCATAGCTTGTTCATGAGAATTTTTATGCAATAAGTGGTGTAAAGAGAGAAGCCTTTCCTAATATGATCCTAGTTGATGCCAAATTTGAAGCCTTGCTAAAAGAATAAAAAAGGAAGAAAAATAGGGCTTATTGTTTTGTGTATATTTGAGCAGTTTTGAGTGTATATAATTGCACTTATATTCAAGTATTAACAAATTTACAAAATTGGTTACAAATTTCACTTCAATCCCATACACACAATGCTCTTCATCTAATGTAGCAAAAATTATATCAATACGATATTACTTGATGTTAATTCAAGATAGTTGGAAAACATGTGTACATAGATTCTATCAAAAGCGCATAACAACGCTGTCTAGTCAGGATTATAAGAAAAATATTCCAGTCTTCCTTTCTTTGCACCAAGAAGTGACCCTCTGATTGATCCACCATGCATGAAGTTGCTAGAGTTCTAAAGTCAATGTTTCCAATGCTTGCTCCAAAGCAAGTTCCTAGTATCCAAACAAACCAAATGACCCCTAGTAATAATTACAGGAGGTATTGGGAGGAATATGTAGATGGTAAGCACAAAGATGTTACAGGGATACGTAGATGGTAAGCACAAAGATATTATAGGGAGCACAAGAAACACTTGTGATGGGCATTTGTTTGTGTGGCTTGGTGAGGTGATTTCACAAAACACTATTCGACTGGAACGCAGACCGGGATGATCTTTGTGATTTAATTTTGGCACAATACATGATTGGGATTGAAAAGGATTTTAACTTCTTAAATGTTCAATTTAAATGTCGATTCCTTATTCGTTATGATGCAATTGCAGCCCTTTCCTTCTTTGTAGAGCCACTATTCCTTCTCTGACATCTCTACAAATGAAAGATACATATGAGAATGCATATAATTTTCCATCTAAGGAGGACGATTGAGCCCCTGTTTAGGCCATATAAATATCAAAATATGTAAAAAAATTGAGTGTTGAGTGTGTGAGTGTTGTATATTCTCACACACACATTTTCTATCTAAGAAGCATTCAAAAGTTTCATTTTCTCGTATCCCAAAGATAGTGAACCGATCAGAACATGAATAGCAAAAAATAAACTTGAAAGCATCAAAAATTTATTTCTTACTTCAACCAATCTACTTTGAGTTTAGTTCTAAACCTTTTTGCAGGAAATGAACAAATGTTCCCAAATTCTTCGAGACTGCACGCATTGGCCTATCTTAAAGCAAATAAAGTTGTAAATGCAAGTTGTTTATTCATAATAGTATTGCATTAGTTTTCATTTCCTCTGGATAAGAATAGATTCAAATTCATTTCAACAAATAAAGAACTATCATATAATCAATTTTTGTAGGCTTCAAGCAGCCAAGAAACCAACCAATAAATGTCCTTACAATCTTTTACCTACCTACCCGACACCATGCAATCCAACCCAAACTGCTAGAATTAGCTTACAATGTTAAAAGGAAGAAACATATATTTGATCTTTAAATCAAATTAGCAGTCCTTCCTGATCTCAAAGGTGTAATTGATTTCAACATGGCATCTCTCATCGTCATCTACAAACTAAAATACAATTTATTTATTTTTGCAGCCATTAAGCATTGATATCCCACCGAAAATACACATCACAAAATAATGATGCCCACAAATGACCAAAATAAGTTAATTGAATTCACAACATAGCTATTGAAGAGCAAATCGGAAAAGCAAAATTATTAAAAATAGCAAATCTGTAAAAATAATCACTAAAAAAATAAAATTGTTAAAATTATCAAATCTGCAAAAATAACCACTAAAAAATAAAATTGTTAAAAACAACAAAACCGTCATTTAAGCCGTCAAATTTGACACAATCCCATGTATATACACAATCCCATGTATATCCACAAATTTGACACTATCATGAAAGGAAAGTCAAGTGGGATTCAAAACCGTAGTGTTTGAAAGAAAATAACTTTTGTCGGTTCAGCAACGACTTTCAAACGATTAGCAAAATGTCTAAACCCAAACAGAATCCAGAGATTTTAAGTGCGACCGGTAGTTAAGCGCATCAGTAGGTCAATTCGAGTCTCTCCACCACCTAATTAAATTTCAAGTGCGAACGGTAGTTAAGGGTATCAATCGACTACGGGACAACAAATAGTCTGTAACTCCGCTTTAAAAAAAACGAAAAGGACTCTTTTCATTCTGAAAAGTTTATGGCATTGAACATGACAGCAGGGACAACAAGAACAATAATTGAGTTTCGTGATCTATTCGCATTCTGACACTTAATCCCCTCCACAGAAATGGCATCTCATCGGTTATAATTTTTGTCATAATAATAGCAGACAGATGTTATAGTTAGTGTTCATAAATAACATGATCACGACTGCAATGTCCATAAGTATTCATACGTGATGAGAAGACGCCTTCATATATACTTATCAGATTCTACGGCGACCAAGCAATCGTTCGGGATCGTTAGTTAATGGAGAAGGGAATGGATTTTCGCGACTGTTCCAGTTTGTATGAAAAAATCATTCATACGTCAAAACTATATAGAGCTCGTGCATACATTCAATTGGGACTTGTTCTGAGTTTTCTAAGCTATAGATTATTGCATCCCGCTGCTGAATCTTATGGACTTTGGATAGTGGCTTTTGTATGTGAACTCTGTTTTTGTTTCTATTGGATGCTTGATCAGAATCTCTACTGGCAACACGTCGATTATAAAGCATACCCAGAGAGACTTACAAACAGGTGAATATAATTGAGATCTTATATATTTATTGACTACGGAGTTTCATAGATTGAAGCCTTGTAGATTTATTGCATTTGCTTTATTTACTGTTGTGCAATGTGCATTTATGATGGTGAAAACTTATTTGATGATTTGTGTTGCAGATATGGTGGAGAATCTGCTTCTAAGCTTCTTCCCGTGGACATAATCATCACCACAACAGACCCATTCAAGGAGCCTGCTCTAATGACTGCCAATACTGTTCTTTCAGTGCTTGCACTTGATTATCCAGTTGAAAAAATTGCATGTTATGTCTCAGATGATGGGGCCTCTCCCATCACTTTCTACTCGCTGGTAGAAACTCTGAGCTTTGCAAAAATGGGTGCCCTTTTGCATGAAATTCAATGTAGAGACAAGGGCTCCATTTATGTATTTCTCCAAACAAAAAAGCCTTCTGATCCAGATTTTGCGAGAGAATGGCTGGATATGAAGGTACTAGAGTATGATAAGTTTAAACTTTTTGGTAGAATATTACAAAGCCCTTTTAACATTGTGGAGTGTTTTGTAGGGTGAATATGAAAGTCTACAGAAAAAGATAAGTGAAGCATTGGAGACAGGGAAAGCTCCATTAGACTCGATATCTCAAAAGGCTATTGAAGGTTTTGTTTATAGAAGCGCAGACATAAGAAACCACTCCAGTGTAGTGCAGGTGATAACGAGCTATCATAAATATTTTTTCTGTCATTATTATCGAAACTGTTAGATTTTGCATCAACTGTGAATCCTAATCTCATATGAACAATGTTTGTCATTTATATGTATCCAGGTTATTCATGAAAACAAAAGGGCGAGGAAAATGAAGGTGTTGATCTTCCCCACCTTATTTATGTTGCGAGAGAAAAACGTCCCATGGTTGGTCATCACTATAAAGCGGGGGCCATGAATGTTATGGTAATTCAATTTATAAAAATTATTTCATGTTTAAAGACGGTATTTTCTTATTTTTAAGAAACACCAAGTTAGTGTATGAGGACCCCTAAGGGTTTCTATTCATTGATTCTGAACTACCAGGACTTAAAATTCATTTCCACGAAAAAAATAAATCAGTTTTGTTTTATAACTTTCGTTGACATGGATGTAAGGAATTTAATCCTTGTGAAAGTTCGGAAGGGGATTATATTTCCATATAACTTATATATAAATTAATGTTGTATATAATTCGCCCTTTCAAATTTGAAGGGGCGAGCCTTCACTATAAAGTACACATATTTTAATCAAGAGGCCCATTTATTTTAACTTTGAAATGACATATAATTTTTTTGTTTTTAATTGAATATAATAATTTACTAAGTTCTAGTGTTAACATTATTTATTGGATTCTTCGTAAGGGTATCTGGAATAATGACAAATGCTCCTTATATTCTTAATTTGGACTGTGATATGCATGTAAGCAATCCAAAAGCCATACAACAAGCTATGTGTTTCTTCATTGGATGTCCATGCGAACAGAATCGGCTTCGTACAATTTCCTCGGTTATTTTATGGAGGCCTTAAGGATGATCCCTTGGGAAATCAACACAAAATATTGATGAACGTAGGTATATTACAAGTTAATGTGTCTATGAAACCATATTGCTTGTGGTTGTAAGTGCTTTATATGTAGTACAATTATATTAGAATTCAAAATGGATCACGAGGAAATTGTAAATTGTATGCAGACACTAGGAAAAGGAATGAATGGAATCCAGGGTCCCATTTATTTTGGAACATGTTGCTTCCATAGAAGAAAAGGATTGTATGGAGTACGACCTACAACAAACAAAGAGAAGAGTCAAGGAAAAGGCAAGGATGTACTAAATTTGGGCTTCTTTGAATTAGTATCAGTTGGGATATATACACATAATAATGCATCTTTTCATTTCCTTTTGCATTCTCACCATTTTTCATCTTTTTTTTTTGGAGGAGTCTTTAAGGAGCACTTTTGGAGAATCTTCTACTCTTGTAGCATCCGCTCGGACCATTATGAGAGACACTGGATTCAAAATCCATTCTTCTCCTTCACTCCTTGAAGAGGAAGCCTTGAAGGTGGCTAGTTGCACCTATGAAACCAGGACTGCATGGGGCAAAGAGGTAGTTTTATTTAAATATATAGATATATATAAGAAACTAAAATGAAGTAGAGGATGATAATACTCTCTTAGCTTAATAACTGCACCCTGGATATAATGTTTTTGAAAAAAGTTATAGATTCATAATTATACTATGGTATATAAATCTATTCACTTGTATATGTAAATCAACAAGACTACAATAGAGTGATCAATCCGACATTCAAGATATTTTTCATGTATTCTAGCTTCTTTCAAGAATAGGCTTTAAAGCTTTCTAGTCATAGTACATGAAATCTTAAAAGAAGAGAACCAACCTTAACTCATAGAATTCATGTTGTGAGTGGGTACCTATAAAAATGGGGTTAAAATGTTTTACTGAGAATAATTCGATCTGAATGACATTACGAAATAATTGAGTTATTGTGACCTTCAATTGCGAGGTTGGATGGATATATGGAACAACGGTTGAGGATGTTATGACAGGGTTGAAAGTTCATAGCCTAGGATGGAATTCAATATATTACGTCTCGGAGAAGCCAACTTTCATGGGGCGCACACCAAGTAAATAGTCCGATGCTCTTGTACAACTACAGAGAGGGGGTACAGGGCTACTAGAAATTTTTATAAGCAAGTCATCGCCTTTCTTGGGTATGAATAGACACATGCCACTTCGCGAGAGGATGGTTTATGTTCATTTAGTAATATGGCCAACATGTTCTATGCCAACCTTATGTTATGTAATATTGCCTGCCTTTAGTCTGTTGAGTGGAAAATCATTCTTGCCCAAGGTAAGTTAAGTTCATTTTGCAGTTGCTTTGTATGATTTAAACTTTAAATATGGGTAGCTTTTTACAGCACCACTAACCCTCAATAGTAAAGATGAATGTTTCAATAAATTTTTACCTTGACTAGAAACATTCAATTACTAATGTGTGCATTTTGTTCTTGTAGATTCAAGATCCAAATTTCGCAATTGTTGTTGCTATGTTTCTCTCATTATATGGATTTAAGATTTTGGAACATATTTTGAATGGCTGTTCTACTAGAGAATGGTTGAATAACCAAAGGATGTGGTTCATAGTGTCTATATCCTCATGGATTTTTTCATTCTTTGATGTTGGAATGAAGATTGTGGGATTATCGGAAACAGATTTTGTTGTAACTCCAAAAGGGTCCGGAGATGAGGAGCAGGTTAATGAAGGTGACTTTACATTTGGTTCATCTCCTTTGTTCATTCCACCAACTACTGTCCTGTTGATAAACTTAGCAGTTATTTTCTACAACATTATAGGTTTTGTGGGTGGTTTGCATGGAATCAAGGACATGCAACTTGCAGAGTTTTTTGCGGTGTTTGGGTAGTGTTTAATCTGGTGCCATTTTTGAAAGGCCTGGTTAGAAAGGGGAAGGGTGGCCTTCCTTGGAATATAGTCATAAGTTCTCTACTTGCTTTGGTTTTGTTTTTATGGAGTATAATTGTTAGACTAGGAAACTTTGGGTAACTTGGGAGGATTTAGAATTGCCAATTTGAAAGCAAGACTTTAGGGTGAAAGTCATCTGATTAATGGCTTCATGTGTTAGCAATGTTCTTCTTTCTATTATGTGCTTATTTCATATAAAAATATCTCATATTGATAACAAATATTGTACACATGTCAGTGTAATTGCAAGGATTTGGAATATAAATAAGGAATCTACTAAAATTATGTCCATGTCCAGAGACTTGGTAGCCTTTGAGATTTAAGGTAAAATTTTTATTTTTGTGTGTATTTTCGGATAAACCACCACTTCCCTTAACAAACAATAATACAAAGTTACAAAACAACATGAAAATGATAATAAACCATGTTTTACTAAAACATATGAACCAAAAATATCAACCAAATAAAAATATTTTACTTATAAAAAATACAACGGAAGAGAATTAAGGCAACAATGAGATGGATTTTCCCCTCCTTATTTGGAGTTACTCCAAAGAAGAGAAATATGGGGTGACTAAGATTTGTGATGAGGAATGCAGTATTTATTACTCTTCACATTCACATTAATTATAATAAAATTAAATTATTATGAGTATATGCATTAACCAGCAAATAGATCAAGTTGACTCTTGGGATCCATCTCACCAATAAATACCTTAGATAATGTAGTTTTCATTCTCAACTATAAATGTTCTTGTAAAATATTATAAATTTATTTTCCTTCTTAAATGATAAGTGAAATTATAACTTTCAAAATTTTGATTACAGATTTTTAAATTACACTTTCAATAAGATAGGTTTGAATCCCTTTTAAGTGTTGGAAATGGTTCATTATTAGGAGTTTAAAAATACTTTTAGTTTAGGTTATGGATTTATCAAGAATATCTTTTCATTTTTAAGGGTTATAAAAATATTTATAATTCAAATAAATCTATCATAGAAAAACTTTAAAAAATTGAATTATAATAATATCCACCACCTATCTAAAATAATTTCAATAGGTAAAATGAAGTATTCCATGCCTTTCTTCCAACCAAATTGATAAAAGGAGGAAGGTAAACATTCCTAGGCTAATGAAAAGAAAACCACTAACCAACAAAAAATACCTAACAACATATATTGTCATCTGTTCCAAAATGAGATGTTGGAAAATTCTTTGTAGCAGGCTAATAGAGAGAATTAGAACAATATTTTCATTTTCCTTTCTTAGAGAGATGAAAGGTTAGGAAGTAAGCAATATTAATTGTGTTTCCTTCAAAAGTAAACATGTTCATAATTTTGTCTAATTGTCCCTTATTGAGAGAATGAGGGAAATTTTAGGCGTAAACAAAACATTCATTTCTAGATCTTGAGCTAAGATAAGGTGCATAGAGGCCAAATAAGGATAATTTTGATGTCAATAGGACATTTACTAAATTGAAAATATTCCTCATTTATTATGCCACCAACCTTAGGGGGAATTTTCCTATTTCTCCAATAAGGATAATGTTTATGTCAATAGGCCCTTTACCAAAGTGAACGTATTCCTCAATTTTTATGCCACCAACCTTGGAGGCACATTTTCCCTATTTCGAGGGGTTTAGGGTTTCTTTGTTGGAAGATAGTATTCAACCTATAATTTATAAGCTTTTGTTTGACATATTTGTGCTTGGGTGTTGCATTAATGCAAGAATATCCAGCTCCAACTTCATAGTTTTTCACATCAAATAGAAATAAGTCAGGTTGAGTATCACATAAGATAAGTACTTTTTTGACACTTAAAGGGATGAAATTACATTAGAGAACATCATTTTCATACATCTATATGGTACCAAGTTATTTGAGTTACTCATTTTTCATTATGATTCAGGAAGTAGTTATGTCCATTAAAGGCCTAGAATTGATAATTTTTACATGTAGAGAAAAAAGGAGTAAATAATTTTATTTCATATTTTAATTCTATTTACAAAATAGGAAATTTTTAAAATGACATGTAATTCAATGTCGTATGAGAAATTTATGGACCCCAAAATTTTCAATATTTTATATTGTTCAAAAGCCCTTACTCTGTCTAAAGTGTTAGTTTTATAAGCTTAGGGAAAATTAAGCTATCGGTTTACATAAAGTGGCATTTTTAATCACCACTCTGTTGAAATTGGGGATTTACGTATAAGGAATGAAAAAAAGTAACCTCTCTCGAATGATTGGAATTATCTTCTTAAGTGTTTCTAATGTCTATGGGAGATGGAAAAGACAATAGAAAAGGCCCAAGATTATTTAAAAGTTTATATTCTTAGACGGGAGTTAGTTTGATAGGAAATGGATAGTAAATTAGTGGGGAGATATTTCCATAGTTAGATCTGGTAGGAAGAGAGTTGCAGTCAAACTAAATTCAAGTGTATTGAATCCATTAAGGACGATTTATGCTAAATGTTTTCCATCTTCATGTATGTTATTTGAATAAAATAATAAATATAAGTCTTTTATGTGTTTCTAAGCAATATTTTATATTACTAGAGGTGTGAGAGTTGGGGATTCAATTGGGTTGTGTGTTTTTCAATGTACATGTTCCAATGGCTCTAGGTGTCTAGGTTAGAGATTTGAAGTTGTTACCTTAGATACCTCATTCTTGTCTACATCATTTGGTATTATACCGATATTTCCCGTGTTGAGTAGATTCGTTAGGGAATTTAGGGTATTTTATAGGTATGTAAAGATTCCGAAAATTACAAATAGTTGTGAAGAAAATATATGAACAATATAAGAGTATTTCCCATTATAAAAGGAAGACCATCAAGAGTGGAATACTTGGAAGATATGGTGGGAGCTATCCAAATAAAATTTTAGGATATAAATATTTCTCAAATAAATAAAAATGATTCGGATATAAGCGAATATGAAGGTGGATCACTTGAGGTTCACCTTTATGAATTAGATGAAGAATCTATACATAAAACATTTGAATTCCAGTTCTAATATACTAAGGAATTTGATGTCATCTTATAGATTGGATTTATGAACTAGAAAAATAATTTGACTATGATTCAATGGAGGCTACAAAGGTAGTTATACTTTTTTGGACCAAGATAAAGGACCTATTGTCCCTAAAAAACAACACCGTCTAATTTTTCATGAATGAATGGATGAGAAATCACTTTTTTCGGGTAACATCGGATTGTTTCAAGGCATGGTACCTTGAAAATGATATAAACCTCTAGAGAAGGTTGGTTTCTCTACCTAATCCTAATGCTAAACTACTCCTACTATTGTAAATGAAACCATCTAATCAGATTCTAGTACTCTAAAGGACCATGGTAAGAGAGAGGTGTATGAAAAGGGGAAATCCTAAGATAACAGAGGTGATATCACTAAGAAGAGGGAGAATATAATCTTGTATGAGTGGAAATGGGAGGAAAATGAAGGAGGGGATGGAAGACATGAGTACCACAATCCGAAACAAAGATCCAATCTCTCATTTCCATAGAGCATAATAGAAAAAAACCTTACAAAAGAGAATAAGACATGCAAAGTACACAAAATACACCTTAGGATCGGTAGATGGTAACCTATACTATTTTCTCTCTCCCTATATGGTTGGATTCAACCTAAGTGTATTTACTGACTATGTTGAGCCTTGTGGAAGTGGTGGAAGGATGATTTAGACAAAGTTGATGATAGTTGTTGTAACACCCAGAAAAAAACAACCACTCGAGACCAAAGAACAACCTAGGTTTAGTTAGAAAATTATGGAATATTTTTTTTATTTAAAAGTGTCTGCTACTAGGTTATAAAACAACAGTTTCCACAAGCAAGGTTTAGAGGCCAAATAAATAAATAAAATCTTAGCTCATAGTTTTTCCATTACAACAAATATTAAATCTACAGGGTCAAAACTTAGGGTTAGAATGATCATTAAGATTAAGAGGGCAATTTCTCACTCTCCCACCCTCTGACAAGCTTAAGAGATTCAACCTGATTTTTCTCAAAATTATCACACTTGAAACCTCTTGAAAACATTCCCATTAGATAGGAAATTTTCTCACCTTTCCAATGATATAAAGAAGTCCTCCTAACTCCCTGTAATTCTCAAGTTATGGCCCGACGGGCCTTGGGAGGAAAATTTTCCCAAGGGCAGGCCTGCGGCCCAAGGGAGAAATTTTGCCCAAGCGGGCTTGCGGGCCTGGGGAAGCCTTTAGCACTTTTTGCCCCTTGGGCAAAAGTGAATTTCACACCCGCACCTCCGCTGACACCCAAGGAGGCCACGTGGCGCTCCTTATTGGCTGCGGCTCAGCGGCTAGTGGGGGAACATTTTCCTAGTGGAGGAGTTGGGTTGGCGGGACTAGGGGAGAAAATTTTCCCCAGGGGCGGGTCTGCGGGCCATGCGGAGAAGTTTTGGAAATTTTTCCGCTTGGGGCGAAAATCCACCATTGCACCCACGTGCCCGCAAGTCCACAAGGGACACAAGGCTCCTCCTAAGCCAATGCAGAGAAAGCGGGGCAGCGGGGGTAAAAGAATCTTATCACCCAGAAGGGCGAAAAGGGTAAAATTCACCCATGCCTCCACCAACGTGAGAAGATGACACATGTCAGCCAACCATTGGCTACGGGTTGGCAGCCGACGGGGATAAGTTGGAAAATTTTCCCAAAATTTTTCTGATGTGTTAAGGCTTAAAAAGATTCGCCCCTCCACCGACACCTCGTGAAGCCACGTGGCGAACTAATTAGTTGCAAGGGTCGATGGGGCTGGAGAGGAAACTTGCAATTTTTTCTAAATTTAATTTTTAAATTGCTTTAGGTTAAAAATTGATCTGAGCGTCCGCCGATGCCCAACGAAGCCACATGTTGATCAATTATTGGCTACAGGACGGTGGGGCTGTGGAGGAAAAATTGCCAAATTAACTTTTGGACGTAGATAAAAATTTCTGCCGAAGGCGAAGCGTTCAGGCCAACAGGGCGGTAGGAGGATTATTGTTTTTGCGTTTTTTTTTCTTTTTTCAAGAAGGACAAGAGAAACGTTCGGGCCCATGGGTCATCTTGCGAATTTTTTAAATTTTGACAATTAGTTAATTTGTTTGAGCCCGAAATGAAGTAAAAACTTCATAGGGCCATAACTTTCGATTGGGAACTTAATTTTTGGAAAATGAGGACTTTCTGGAAATCTCTCGATGTCCTCTTTGCACAAAATCTTAAGAATTTGATTTGGATAAATTTTTAATGGTAAATTTTGAGAAAACATATTTGTGTCACTTAGAAAGTGAACTGACATTTTTAACTTATCGATTTTGTTCAAATTTGCCATTAATTCTTTCTCAACATGCCAAACAGGCATGGAGGATTTCACTTGGAAGATTTTAGGATAGATTTCAAGATTAAATTTGCTTGATTGATTTACATTCAAAAATTTACCAATGTTTACACAAAGAAAAAGCGTGTAATTTTGCCTTTTTACTGGTTTTGAAAGGTCCTTTAAAAGAATCTCTTAAGTGTTTTAGTTTAGTTTGGGGATCATTCGATCTCATTAAGTCCAAATGAATATTTCATTTGTCTCTTATAAATTTGCAGGGTTGTTTTTAACATTTGATATGTAACACTGATTTTGTATGTTAACTTGGTGAATGTTTTACATACCGTTATAGTGTTGGAATGAAAGCAAACATGTTAAGATATGTTTTGATCTTAAGAGAATGTGTTGCTAATTTGGATTCTTGCATACTGTGATTTATCGTGCATCGACAACAAATATTGTACTTGTGTGTTGCTTGATGTGATGACATGATTGTCGTATACTTGCTTGCTCTTATTGCTTGATTGACAAGATACCCTCGAATCAATTATATTGATTCAAGTATCTTGGGTTCGCTGTGATTTCGTGTCGATCCACACTTGAACCGAACCCGAAATTATTATGAGCGTGCAGCGCCTGATTGCAGGTGTGAACAGCTAGCACGCAGATGCCAACGACAGGAGTTCGATTCTTGAACCCTGTACTGTCGAACTTGGGACCTCGTAAGGTGAGAAACGCCTGGACACGGGTGACCTTGGCATGTAATCCGAAGGACGTAACGTCCTGCTCTGCGTTAACGTGAATGTTTGTAAGGAAGCTGGATGGAGGGTGTTTAGTGTTAGTGGTTAGTGTGAATTAAACCTAAACTAACCCTAAGGCCTAACATACATCCTACACTACTATCCTAAGTGGATTTTTAAATTACAAAAAAAAAAAAGGGGGAAAATAAACCTAAATTCTAAAACCTAAGGTTGAATTAAGACCTAGGTTGAATACTACTTGCAACCTAAACTAATCCTAAACTAAGGGGTACGCAGACCCTTGGGAGGAAAGGGATAAGGATGGGAAGGAGGCATTCATTGGTATTAAATGAACTGTCCCTTCGTGGATGGCGCCAGTTTTGGCGGGGCAGGTAAGGAATTTAGGGGCATCTATTTTGAAATAGAGCCAAGTTCAGTTTGGCTTGGAAAATTTGAAACTTAGAACTCGCCAACCCAAGTGGCGGTGGCGCGGAAAGTGAGGAAAAAGGCAAAGCCTTTAATGCATTGATGGTTTTCGGTCCTCGCGACCAGTTCGCCTTGGAAACAGCATGAGGAAAAATTGATTTTCATTTTTGTTGGTTCGAGCCTTTTGTAAAGTTGCTCTGCATTTGGTTTTTCTGACCTGGTTCGGTCGAACCAGCTCTTGGCATTTGACATTTTCTTGGAAGTTTTGAGGCTGTTGATAAGCCTGAAGAAGAAAGGAGTGCTGGGAATTTTGTGTTGTCGTTGTGGAAGGAAAACGCGGCAAATAAGGTTTTCATCGAGCTCTGGAAAAGAGATTTCAGGCATGTTAAGCCCTTCTCTTTAAAAATCTTTGCTTTGATTAAATGTTTCATTAAAACAACCCTGCTCTTGGGTTGGGATTGCATGATTGTTGTTGAGTTGATTTGGAAATGGATTTTGTTGGTTCTTGCTTCTTTTCTTTGGAAAATGATAAGAAGATTTGCTTCAGTTGCTCTGCCTTGATTTGTTTTTGCTCGAATCATGTTGGAAATGATTTACAGTATTGGTTGTTGACTGTATAAATGGTTTGAAATGGATATTCCCGATTTATCGTGTTGCTTGGAAATTGGAATAGGCTGTGCAATCGCTCCTTATAGTGAAATTGTTTCTTTAAGTATAATCTTTTCTTGCTGTCATATTAAGAACTGTCCTTGCATGTAAACAAAAGAGAGAAGTGGAGATACAGCCGTGTATATTTCTATGAATTGGGTTTGTCGACCCTTGCTGTCTTTTCTTTCGGAAAGGTTAAGAAAATTGTTTCTCCGTTGATGTGTTAAACTGTTTTGTTCTTCTCGAATGGATTTACCTCCATGAGGTGCTGGTTATGGGTATTTTATGGAAATTTTAATTGGTTATTCTTGTGGAATGGAAGGTAAACTGTACAGGTTACTTGAGTTGTTTTTGGCAAAACTCACGGGGGATTCACTTAGTAAAAGTATGGTATAGACTGCGTTCAAGGGTATTAAAGAATACCCTTAATTCTAGTTTCTACCTCTAATTATTCAATTGATAATACCCCCCTCTTATATTATTAGAATGAAAATACCCCTATTTTTTCCATGTAAACCCATTTTTTCAATTTTATTTACCCCTTTTTATTTCTACCCCAATATATTAGACAAAATATATTATATTTCTAATTTTTTTCATTTCTCTTTCGAAAGATAGGAAGCCATTGAATACATATTACAAGTCACCTTATACATGTTAAGCTTTATGCATTTATCAATAGTTCTTCAAATAATTAAGATGGTGAAATAATATCACTTGTGTTGAAAAGCATACTCAATTCTAGTTTTCTACCATCTTATTATTTCTTGGTTAAGAATCTAGATTTATTTATTAAAAAGATATTATAATTTAATTTATGACCACACTCCTTTTGCATTTTAAGGTATTTACGTTTAAAAACTAGGGTTCAAACGGTTTTATATTAAAAGTAAACCTCTATTTCCTTTGGCCCATCTCTATAACCTACCCCCAATACCCGATTCAAAACATTAATAAATTAAACCCTTTCACCCCTCATGTCTACCGTTATTGAGTTTAATTTTATTTATTTTAATTACCTCAATAAACCCACGTCTTTAGGATATTGCCTAGCCCCCGTGTTGAAACTATACGTCCTTTTCATTGATGGACTAAAATAAAAGAAGCATTAGTGTTTGAAATTGTTTCTTATTGAAAGTTTCAAGGATATAGATCCTTTCCCTTCTCCAGTTTTGGGATCTTAATGGAAATGGCATTCGGGGTTTCTTTGGGTAATCGAACTCGATTTTAATAAAGTAATAGTAGTATTACATTGCTGTGCCTTTCCTTGGATTGGATATAGACGAACACGTATTGGGTATTCGTGAAGTAGGAAAAGTGAATCGTTTTCCTTCTGAACTCCTTAATGAAGTATGTCTTTTCTTACGGTGTGGATAAGATGGTTTCATTGTGTTTTCTTGATACTGTTGGGTCTTCTTAATCAGACTATTGACGCAATTATAAACTGGTTTTGTATTCTGTGCAATGAATGATTATAATTTCTTCTTGCTGTAATGAAGGTTGACCCCATTGCGTTTAGCAGTCGTGGTTTGACCTTCTGATATTTTTTTTACTATCTTGTGAATGCGAACTTGGCTGGAATGTTCATTGTTGTAGCTCGTTGGATTGCAGCTGTACTGGCTATGTGAGATGCTTATCAATGAGAACGTTTATTCTGTTATCTTTCTAAGTTGAGTTGTCATGCTAAGAAAAACATGATTTGAATGTTTTTACTTCATTCTGAATACAATGATTGTTTCTTAATGAAATCATAGAGAATGAATTCTTCTCTTTTTCTATTTGGACTCTGAAAGTGACATTGGAATTATAGTGCATATGACTCGATCTTGCTGTAGGTAACAGCAATGTACCACTTGTTATTAAGAACTATATGCGTTCAGAGGTATAAAAGATCATATGAATATATATGCTTGCGTGGTTGCATAATTGTTGTTGGCTAGCTATACAGTGTAAGAAGTAGGGAATCTGCTAGTTTAGCAAATACATAGTATGCATATTGATGCGGCTTGCCCAACGATGAATATAATGTCTTACTAACCTGTTGGTATTCATATGAACTGGAATAAAATGAAATTATTCTTGCTGCGGAAAGTGAATTCCGAGTGGATTTTGTAAGTTTCACTCTGAACTGTTATCTTGAATTGATTTTCGTTTGGATTCCACTGTTAGGACAGTCATGTGGAAGGAAATAGAGATATGAATGAATGTTTTAGAAAAATGATCTTTCTTCTTTCATTCAGTTGGAAATCTGGAATTCGTGAATGATGAATTTTATAGTGCTTAGATGGGAGCTACTATATGCATTGTTGTTCGCTTTCTTGTTTGTACTTGAATGCTTTAAATTTAACATGCTTCATGAACGGAAAGGAAAGTAATGGATTTATATTCAGTTAGTTTCATCCTTTGCATTTGTTATTAATGAAAGGCGTGGAAAGGATAACTGTATGCTATATAGGCAGAAACTACTTGTATTCCTAACTTTACAAATATTGTAAATTGATACTTGCAATGATTAGGTAGAAATGGGACAGCAGTCCCTTGGCTGATTGTGATGATATTTTTCTGATAGTTCAGTTGTTATGCTGATCTCTCCTTTGTGCATATTTTGAGATTGATGTTTTTCTGTCGTTTCATAAAAGCAAGGTTCTTTTATTAAACTTGATTAGTTGAAGCATCTTATTTTAAGGATAAGTGCTTAATGTGCTCAGTTCATTGAACTGACCCGTGCAATTCATTTTGCAGATGGAATTTGATTAGAATGAAGACGTGGCTGTCTTCTGATGCCTCTTGATTAGATGTAAATTATATTGTAACTGTTGCTTTTATTCCTCTTTGAGGAATTGTGAAAGAAGAAAATATATTCTTCTGACCATGAGTTGTATGGATGCTTTGTATAAACTATACCCAATCAGCTGGATTGGCAAATGTACAAATTATGACTTACAATATTGAATACAGTTACAAGTGTGATATTTTCAATAATTATATCAGTTGATATTGTTGTTTAAATTGGAAATATGATGTTATTTCCTGATTTGGAATTGTTTCATTATCCTTGGATGGATGTTGAATTGAAACTGATATCTATTCTTACTTAAATACAACTTTTAAGTCAACAATGCAATTAGTTCATACTTGGTAAAGATGAAATTTTAAATTGACATTTAAAAAGGATTAAGAAGAATATGATTTCATAATCGAAGGTATTCGGATTAGCTTAGGAGCTAAGGAATATCAACTCAATTTCGGAGTAATAGAACTTTGTTCTCGAACTCCATTAGTGATCCCGTTTGGTAAAATTCGAATAAAGGATATAGGATAAATATATCCATAACTAATGGACCTTAACTATATAATGTTAAGGAGAACAAATGAATTCATTTCTCGAAGTTTAGACCTCGTTTGGATGACGTCTAATAAGTTAATATTCTGAAATTAGTTGCAGTTGGAAACATCTTGGCTAAGTTTAATAGGTTAAACTTATTACGTCCGTCGGTACGGACTGCTTAATCCAATGATTAAGAAATAAACCAAGTAAGGAAATGTAGCCCTTCGATACGAAGGAGACGATACATAGCAAACTAATGGACAGTTTAGTCCCTCTTAGTTATATACAACTCGCAATGAAACGAGGATCGAGGATCGCGAGAATGCTTGAAAGTTGTTCTTACTTATTAACTCGTGGCTAAGTCACTTGAGCGGGATGTGTATTCTCGATGGGTGGATTCTGCAGACATTGGCGACGCCACTATAAAGCAGGTGTCTTCATGAAGGCGGGGTCTTCATGACGACACAATGTTGCAAATGACATATCGCAATGCCCTCCCGAATTAAAACATTTAGAATACATAGGCAATGTGTAGATCTTAGGCGGGGTGGGGATAGGGTATGATCGGTATACGGAGTGACTCGGAATACTAAAGATAATCACACACGGAGTCATGGGGTAATGACACCGTATGTCTCGCGTATCTTTAGTTACTGTGAGTGCCTTCCTATACCCGTTCATGTTTCTAGTGAGCCGAAAGTTTAAAATCGAACTTAAACGTTGAGGACTGGGTAGGAACCAGAAAGACCATTCTAGATAACAGGTGAAGTGAAGTGAAGGACATATTCCGTAGATGTGTATCACATCCAGGAATATGATCATGCAAAGCATGTGAAAATATTTGGCCAAAGTATCGCAATTGCTGGTTGCGTTGTCCTTATCACTTAATTTAAGATGCAGGATGTCAGATGAATATCAGTAACAGATATTCAGATAGGCTTCTTAAATGGATCACTTCGATAACCGGGGAAGGTTATGAGAACAGGTAAATATAATATACTATGCATAAACAAACATGAAGGATCGGTTGTTGCCGAGTCATGAACATGAAGGATCGGTTGTTGCCGAGTCATGAACATGAAGGATCGGTTGTTGCCGAGTCATGAACATGAAGGATCAGTTGTTGCCGAGTCATGAAATGAAGGATCGTTGAAACTCCGAGCCATGAAAGTGGAAGATCGGTAGTTCATCGAGTCATTTACAGCAGATATAGAATCATTATAAGATTGAATGGCATTGAATGTGTGTTCCATATTGTAAATATGTGAACAGGATTATTCGCTTTAAAAAGAAATTGTATGATCCAAAATGTGTTGTTTGGGCAGAGAACAATTATTAAAACTTGAACGTGTGTTTGAATTTTATAATTCATAACAAAGAACGTTATATAAAAAAAAATTTCCCTTGTTAAATCGTGTTTTAAAATAGGGATGTTACATCTTGGTATCGAGTGAAGGTTGCAGCTCTTGGACCTAATGAGTCCACGTTATTAATAAAGTTTACGATTTCTTATTGAGCGAGAAAATGGTCAGACAAGAGGGAATCTGCGAATAACCCGTTGCGGTGGAGAAGCGAAGAATCGCCCAAAAGTGGATGAAATCCGGCTGCCCTACTTGATACGAGGGATTGTTTGAATGTACTTTGGAACAACGATCAATGGGCAATGAAGAGGAGGGGAATGAAGCTGAAATAAATGATCAGCTACCTCCTCGTGGACAACATCAACGGAGGGAATTCGGTGTTGATGATAATAATGTAATTGCTCCTAATCCCCAAAACAAAAGGGCAAGATTAGCGGTGAACTTACAAATGATATAAAGAGAATAAGTCCTCCAAAGTTTGATGGAACAACTCTTGGGGACGGAGCCGAGAACTCGGTGAAATGGAGAAATATTTTGCAATAAGAAACTTCTCCGAAGAGACTAAAGTGATATGGGGAGCATATCGCCTTTCTCATGAAGCATCATCTGGTGGGACAACCGTAAGGTTGAGCTGAATATTGTCGAATCGCACATAACTTGGGATCAATTTAAGGGTTATTTTAGGCAAAGATGGTTGCCTCAACTCTACTTTGATAGGAAAATGACCGAATTTCGAACTCGCATCAAGGAAGGCTGTTGGTGACGGAATACTGGGAAGGATTTACTAAACTCCTTAAGTATGTACCGCAGTACCAAGCTGACGAGAAGTTCAAAATACGGAAATTCATAATGGGATTGAATCCCATCATTGGTGGCGAAGTGGATGTCCACGGCCCAACCACCATGGATGGAGTTGTCGAAAAGGCAATCAGACAGGAACAGAAATTGAGAGCAATATCTGCTCACAGGGAAGAGATAAGGAAGAAGATTCCCAATCTTTCTTCGTCTCTTGCACCAAAAAGGGGACCTTGGAAAAGGTTTGGTGTGAAAAATAAAATTTTTGTTGATAACAACAAGAAACCTGTGATGAACAGACCTGTAAATAGTGTGCGGAACAGCTTTCCAAAAGTTAATGGCATTGGACAGAAGTCCTATGGAAGCCAGAACGATAACTTTAAGGCTGGTAATAAATTTGAACCTAGAAAAGGGCCAGCTGGAGGATGCTTCAACTGTGGAAAGGACCACTATGCGAATCACTGTCCTCTGAAGAAGGATGATCGCGATGACGAGTAGCATAAGATACATGCTTTGCATGGGGCTAATGAGACAAGCTGAAAAGCAAGTGACGCCCATAGAAGTTACGGGTAAGTTATTCGGTAAACCTGTAGTTGTACTTTTTGATACTGGAGCTACAGAATGTTTTATTTCTACTGAACTTGCTATGAAATTAAAAAGAAAGGCTGCGAGAATGGATAAAACATGGACAGTGCATTATGGGAATAATGCTATCCATACAGTCGAAATGTGCCTTTTTGGGGCAATTCTTGACCTGCCTGGGTTCTCCACCGAAGTTGACTTGTATGTCACTCCTCTAGGATCATATGATATCATTATTGGAGTTAATGGTTGGCTGAACATAAGGCAAAGGTTGACTGTTATGAAAAACAAATCAGTTGCCTTGATGACTGCGCAGAAGCAAAGAATCATTCAAGGTGTAAAACGGGAAGTTGCAGTTAGGAAACTGACGGCTATGCAACTAAAGAGGGCTAAAAACAGAGGCTGCACCTTGTATGCGGTAAAAATGACAGAAAATGAAGAGGAAGATAATGATTTCATGGAAAGATATCCATTGTTGAGGGATTTCCGTGATGTGTTTCCGGAGGAATTACCGGGTCTTCCGCCCAAACGTGAGTTTGACTTCGCTATAGAGATCAAACCAGGAACGGAACCCATATCTAAGGCACCTTATAGAATGACTACCATTGAGTTGGTAGAACTGAAGGCTCAGTTACAAGAACTTCTGACAAAAGGGCTGATCAGACCGAGCGTCTCACCTTGGGGAGCGCCGGTAATCTTTGTAAAGAAAAAGGATGGCACCTTGAGGCTGTGCATTGATTACAGAATGCTGAATAAAGCAACCATTAAAAATCGATACCCACTTCCGAGAATCGATGATCTGTTTGATCAGATGCGAGGAGCATCAGTCTATTCAAAAATAGATCTGCGGTCAGGGTACCATCAGCTGAGAATAAAAGAGGAAGATATTCATAAAACAACTTTTAGAACGAGGTATGGGCATTATGAGTTCACGGTGTTGCCTTTTGGGCTGACTAATGCACCTGCCGCCTTCATGAATCTAATGAATAACATTTTTCAAGAATACTTAGACAAGTTTGTGCTTGTATTCTTAGACGACATTCTTATATACTCTAAAAATGTCGAAGAGCACCAAGAACATCTCAGGATAGTGCTGGAAATCTTAAGAAAGAGGAAGTTGTATGGCAAACTGTCCAAATGTTCCTTTTATGATGCGAGGTGTATTATTTGGGACACGTTATAAGAAAAGACGGATAGCTGTTGACCCTTCAAAGATCACAGGCTATAACCCGAGTGGCTGCGCTAAGAACGTGCAGTGAGGAGCTTCATGGGCTTGGGATATTATAGAAATTTCGTTAAGGACTTTTCAAAAATTTCTGCCCCAATCACTTCGTTACAAAAGAAAGAAAAGAAATTTGTCTGGGCAGACAAATGTGAATCTGCCTTTAAAAATTTAAAGGAACAGTTAACTACAAAGCACCTATTTTGACTGCACTCATCCAAATGGAGATTTTATGGTTGTAACGGATGCCTCAGGAGAAGGCCTTGGAGGTATTCTCACATTGCACAACCATGTTATCGCTTATGAAAGTAGAAAGCTTAAGTTACATGAACAGAACTATGCTCCACACGATCTTGAGCTCGTTGCCATTGTACATGCGCTTCAAATATGGAGGCATTACCTTCTAGGCAAGTCCTTTGAATTAAAAACATACCATCCGGGGCTGAAGTATATTTTCACTCGGCCAAATCAAATGCAAGGCGGCGAAGATGGTTAGAATTTCTGTCTCATGTATGATTTTGATATAAGCTACATTAAGGGCAAGGAAAATAGAGTAGCAGATGCTCTGAGTCGAAGGAAGCATATCTCTGCTCTTATAACGTTAAGAACTCAGTTTAAGGATGAGGTAAAAGATGCCTTGGAATCGGATCCTTATTTCCAGCAAGTCAAATCAGCACTTGCTGCAGACCCGCAGGACAGCAGGTATAAAGGATTTCGTTTTGATAACGAAGGAGTTCTGAGGTTCGAAAACAGGGTATATGTACCTGTGGCAAATGACTTAAGAGGGAAATTGCTAACTGAATTCCATAATTCACCTTTTTCTGGGCACCCTGGCATTACAAAAATGCTTGCTGATCTTAAGCAGCAATATTTTTGGAAGGGAATGAAAAAGGATGTGGTAGAGTTTGTAACACACTGCTTGGAATGTCAGCGTGTTAAAGCGGAACATATGCACCCTTCTGGATTATTGTATCCCCACAGCATTCCGCAGTATAAGTGGCAAGTGATAACGATGGATTTCGTTCAAGGATTGCCTATGTCAAGAAATAAACATGACATTATCCTGGTTGTAGTCGACAAATTGACCAAAGTGGCACACTTCATTGCTGGTAATTTGAAGGACGATGCACCAGTTTTAGCAAGAAGATTTGTGCATGAAATCTTCAGGTTGCATGGAATACCGGAATTAATCATATCGGACAGAGATCCGAGGATGACATCAAGGTTTTGGCAAATGCTTAATGCAGCCTTGGGAACTAAATTAAACTTCGATTTTGCATATCATCCTAAACGGATGGACAGATCCGAGAGAGTTAATCAAGTTGTAGAGGACATGCTAAGGATGTATTGCATGGACCAGCAAGATATAAATGGGAGGAATACCTTCCGCTGGTAGAATTTGCTTACAATAACACCTATCATGCCTCTTTAAAAATGGCACCCTTTGAAGCATTGTATGGAAGAAAATGCAGAACCCCTGTCAGCTGGGACAGCGTTGAGGACAGAGAGGTAATTGGGCCAGAAATCCTTATGGAAATGGAACAGCAAATCAAAATGATTCGAGAACATCTAAAGGAGGCTGCCAATAGGCAGAAGAGCTATGCAGACTTGAAGCGGGTTGACAGGCATTATAAACTTGGAGAGAAGGTCTTTCTTCGGGTGAAGCCGAAAAAGAGCTCCATAACTTTTGGCAAGGCTGCCAAGTTGTCGCCACGTTACGTGGGACCTTTTGAAATTATTGAAATAATCAACCCTGTAGCTTATCGTCTAGCATTACCTCCTGCTTTGTCTCAAATGCATGATGTTTTTCATATTTCTTTACTTAAGAAATACATGACAGATTTATCACATGTGTTAAATTGGAATTCCTTGCAGGTCCAAGACCCAGGAATAATCGTGGTTAAGCCCATTCGAGTGTTGGGAACTCGCCAGTTGTACTTGAGAAATCGCGAAGTGAACCAATGTAAGGTCCAGTGGGACCAGTTCAGCGAAGAAAGTGCAACTTGGGAGAATCTCGAAGAAATGAGATCTACTTTTCCACACCTGTTTAACTGAATTTGAAATTCAGAGAACTGAAAATTCTACCAAATTTAGACAATTATTAGTCTACTGTACAGTTGTCTTAAAACATTGTTTTTAAGAGAGAATCTGTTTTTGGTATGAACTTATGAAGGAAAGGACAATAACTGAACTTTGTCCTAGGAACTCCTTGACTTGTTAATCTGATCATCGGGACGATGATTCTTTAAGGAGGGAAGAATGTAACACTCTGATTTTGTATGTTAACTTGGTGAATGTTTTACATACTGTTATAGCTGTTGGAATGAAAGCAAACATGTTAAGATATGTTTTGATCTTAAGAGAATGTGTTGCTAATTTGGATTCTTGCATACTGTGATTTATTGCATGGGACAACAAATATTGTACTTGTGTGTTACTGATGTGACGACAGATTGTTGTATACTTGCTTGCTCTTATTGCTGATTGACAGCATACCCTGAATCAATTCTATTGATTCAAGTATGCTGGGGTTCGCTTGTGATTTCTGTGTCGATCCACACTTGAACCGAACCCGAAATTATTACGAGCGTGCAAAGACACACGATTGCAGTGTTAACAATAGCACGCAGATGCCAACGACAGGAGTTCGATTCTTGAACCCCGTCTTTGTCGAACTGGGACCTCATAAGGCAAGAAATGCCTGGACACGGGTGACCTTGGCACGTAATCCGAAGGACGTAACGCCCTGCTCTGCGTTAACGCGAATGTTAGTAAGGAGGCTGGATGGAGGGTGTTTAGTGTTAGTGGTTAGTGTGAATTAAACCTAAACTAACCCTAAGGCCTAACATACATCCTACACTACTATCCTAAGTGGATTTTTAAATTACAAAAAAAAAAAGGGGAAAATAAACCTAAATTCTAAAACCTAAGGTTGAATTAGGACCTAGGTTGAATACTACTTGCAACCTAAACTAATCCTAAACTAAGGGGTACGCAGACCCTTGGGAAGAAAGGGATAAGGATGGGAAGGAGGCATTCATTGGAATTAAATGAACTGTCCCTTCGTGGACGGCGCCAGTTTTGGCGGGGCAGGTAAGGAATTTAGAGGCATCTATTTTGAAATAGAGCCAAGTTCAGTTTGCTTGGAAAATTTGAAACTTAGAACTCGCCAACCCAAGTGGCGGTGGCGCGGAAAGTGAGGAAAAAGGCAAAGCCTTTAATGCATTAATGGTTTTTGGTCCTCGCGACCAGTTCGCCTTGGAAACAGCATGAGGAAAAATTGATTTTCATTTTTGTTGGTTCGAGCCTTTTGTAAAGTTGCTCTGCATTTGGTTTTTCTTGGTCTGGTTTGGTCGAACCAGCTCTTGGCATTTGACATTTTCTTGGAAGTTTTGAGGCTGTTGATAAGCCTGAAGAAGAAAGGAGTGCTGGGAATTTTGTGTTGTCGCTGTGGAAGAAAAACGCGGCAAATAAGGTTTTCATCGAGCTCTGGAAAAGAGATTTCAGGCATGTTAAGCCCTTCTCTTTAAAAATCTTTGCTTTAATTAAATGTTTCATTAAAACAACCCTGCTCTTGGGTTGGGATTGCATGATTGTTGTTGAGTTGATTTGGAAATGGATTTTGTTGGTTCTTGCTTCTTTTCTTTGGAAAATGATAAGAAGATTTGCTTCTGGTTGCTCGGCCTTGATTTGTCCTTGCTCGAATCATGTTGGAAATGATTTACAGTATTGGTTGTTGACTGTATAAATGGTTTGAAATGGATATTCCCTTGACTGTTCGTGTTGCTCGAAATTGGAATAGGCTGTGCAATCGCTCCTTATAGTGGAATTGTTTCTTTAAGTATAATCTTTTCTTGCTGTCATATTAAGAACTGTCCTTGCATGTAAACAAAAGAGTGAAGTGGAGATACACCCGTGTATATTTCTATGAATTGGGTTTATCGACCCTTCTTTGTCTTTTCTTTTGGAAATGTTAAGAAAATTGTTTCTCCGTTCTTTGTGTTTAACTGTATTGTTCTTCTCGAATGGAATTACCTCCATAAGGTGCTGGTTATGGGTGTTATATGAAAATATTAATTGATTATTCTTGTGGAATGGAAAGTAAACGGTACAGGTTACTTGAGCTGTTTTTGGCATTGGAACTATACGTCCTTTTGTTGACGGACTAAAAATAAAGAAGCATTAGTGTTTGAAATTGTTTCTTATTGAAAGTTTCAAGGATATAGATCCTTTCCCTTCTCCAGTTTTGGGATCTTAATGGAAATGGCATTCGGGGTTTATTTGGATAATCGAACTCGATTTTAATAAAGTAATAGTAGTATTACATTGTTGTGCCTTTCCTTGGATTGGATATAGATGAACACGTATTGGGTATTCGTGAAGTAGGAAAAGTGAATCATTTTCCTTCTGAACTCCTTAATGAAGTATGTCTCTTCTTACGGTGTGGATAAGATGGTTTCATTGTGTTTTCTTGATACTGTTCGGTCTTCTTAATCAGACTATTGACGCAATTATAAACTGGTTTTGTATTCTGTGCAATGAATGATTATAATTTCTTCTTCTTTGTAATGAAGGTTGACCCATTGCGTCTAGCATGTGGTTTGACCTTCTGATATTTTTTTTTACTATCTTGTGAATGCGAACTTGGCTGGAATGTTCATTGCTGTAGCTCGTTGGATTGCAGATTTATCTCGCTATGAGAGATGCTTATCAATGAGAACGCTTATTCATTATCTTTCTAAGTTGAGTTGTCATGCTAAGAAAAACATGATTTGAATGTTTTTACTTCATTCTGAATACAATGATTGTTTCTTAATGAAATCATAGAGAATGAATTCTTCTCTTTTTGCTATTTGGGACTCTGAAAGTGACATTGGAATTATAGTGCATATGACTCGATCTTGCTGTAGGTAACAGCAATGTACCACTTGTTATTAAGAACTATATGCGTTCAGAGGTATAAAAGATCATATGAATATATACTTGCGTGGTTGCATAATTGTTGTTGGTTAGCTATACAGTGTAAGAAGTAGGGAATCTTCTAGTATAGCAAATACCTAGTATGCATATTGATATGGCTTGCTCAACGATGAATATAATGTCTTACTAACCTGTTTGGTATTCATATGAACTGGAATAAAATGAAATTATTCTTGCTGCCGGAAAGTGAATTCCGAGTGGATTTTGTAAGTTTCACTCTGAACTGCTATCTTGAATTGATTTTCGTTTGGATTCCACTGTTAGGACAGTCATGTGGAAGGAAATAGAGATATGAATGAATGTTTTAGAAAAATGATCTTTCTTCTTTCATTCAGTTGGAAATCTGGAATTCGTGAATGATGAATTTTATAGTGCTTAGATGGGAGCTACTATATGCATTGCTGTTCGCTTTCTTGTTTGTACTTGAATGCTTTAAATTTAACATGCTTCATGAACGGAAAGGAAAGTAATGGATTTATATTCAGTTAGTTTCATCCTTTGCATTTGTTATTAATGAAAGGCGTGGAAAGGATAACTGTATGCTATATAGGCAAAGAACTACTTGTATTCCTAACTTTACAAATATTGTAAATTGATACTTGTAATGATTAGGTAGAAACGGACTATAGTCCCTTGGCTGATTGTGATGATATTTTTCTGATAGTTCAGTTGTTATGCTGATCTCTCCTTTGTGCCTATTTTGAGATTGATGTTTTGCTGTCGTTTCATAAAAGCAGGGTTCTTTTATTGAAACAGTTAGTTGAAGCATCTTATTTTAAGGATAAGTGCTTAATGTGCTCGATTCATTAATCGACCCGTGCACCCGCTTTGCAGATGGAATTTGATTAGAATGAAGACGTGGCTGTCTTCTGATGCCTCTTGATTAGATGTAAATTATATTGTAACTGTTGCTTTTATTCCTCTTTGAGGAATTGTGAAAGAAGAAAATATATTCTTCTGTCCATGAGTTGTATGGATGCTTTGTAAAAACTATACCCAATCAGCTGGATTGGCAAATGTACAAATTATGACTTACAATATTGAATACAGTTACAAGTGTGATATTTTCAATAATTATATCAGTTGATATTGTTGTTTAAATTGGAAATATGATGTTATTTCCTGAGTTGGAATTGTTTCATTATCCTTGGATGGATGTTGAATTGAAACTGATATCTATTCTTACTTAAATACAACTTTTAAGTTGAACAATGCAATTAGTTCATACTTGGGTAAAGATGAAATTTTAAATTGACATTTAAAAAGGATTAAGAAGAATATGATTTCATAATCAGAAGGTATTCAGGATTAGCTTAGGAGCTAAGGAATATCAACTCAATTTCGGAGTAATAGAACTTTGTTCTCGAACTCCATTAGTGATCCCGTTTGGTAAAATTCGAATAAAGGATATAGGATAAATATATCCATAACTAATGGACCTTAACTATATAACGTTAAGGAGAATAAATGAATACATTTCTCAAAGTTTAGACCTCGTTTGGATGACGTCTAATAAGTTAATATTCTGAAATTAGTTGCGATTGAAACATCTTGGCTAAGTTTAATAGGTTAAACTTATTACGTCCGTCGATGCACGGACTCGCTTAATCCAATGATTAAGAAATAAACCAAGTAAGGAAATGTAGCCCTTCGATACGAAGGAGATGATACATAGTAAACTAATGGACAATTTAGTTCCTCTTAGTTATATACAACCGCAACGGAAACGAGGATCAAGGGATCAGCCGTAGAATGCTTTGAAAGTTGTTCTTACTTATTAACTCGTGGCTAAGTCACTTGAGCAGGATGTGTATTCTCGATGGGTGGATTCTGCAGGACGTTGGCATATGCCAGCTACAGCAAGGTGTCTTCATGAAGGCGGGGTCTTCATGACGACACAATGTTGCAGCTGACATATCGCAATGCCCTCCCGAATTAAAACATTTAGAATACATAGGCTGAATGTGTAGATCTTAGCTGGGGTGGGGATAGGGTATGATCTGGTATACGGAGTGACTCCGGAATACTAAAGATAATCAGACACACGGAGTCATGGGGTAACGACACCGTATGTCTGCGTATCTTTAGTTACCAGGAGTGCCTTCCTATACCCGTTCATGTTACTAGCTGGAACTGAAAGTTTAAAACTGAACTTAAACGTTGAGGACTGGTAGGAACCAGGAAAGACCATTCTAGATAACAGGTGAAGTGAAGTGAAGGACGTATTCCGTAGATGTGTATCACATCCAGGAATATGATCATGCAAAGCATGTGAAAATCTTTGGCCAAAGTATCGCAATTGCTGGTTGCGTTGTCCTTATCACTTAATTTAAGATGCAGGATGTCAGATGAATATCGATGCTGATGATATTCGAGATAGGCTTCTTAAATGGATCACTTCGATAACCGGGAAGGTTATGAGAACAGGTAAATATAATATACTATGCATAAACAAACATGAAGGATCGGTTGTTGCCGAGTCATGAACATGAAGGATCGGTTGTTGCCGAGTCATGAACATGAAGGATCGGTTGTTTCCGAGTCATGAACATGAAGGATCGGTTGTTGCTTAGAGTCATGAAATGAAGGATCGTTGAAACTCCGAGCCATGAAAGTGGAAGATCGGTAGTTCATCGAGTCATTTACAGCAGCATATAGAATCTGTTATAAGATTGAATGGCATTGAATGTGTGTTCCATATTGTAAATATGTGAACAGGGAACATTCGTTTTAAAAAGAAATTGTATGATCCAAACTGTGTTGTTTGGGCAGAGAACAATTATTAAATCTTGAACGTGTGTTTGAATTTTATAATTCATAACAGAGAACGTTATATAAAAAAATAAAATTTCCCTTGTTCTGGTGTTTTAAAATGGGGATGTTACATGATAAAAAGAATTTGTGAAGTATACAGTGAAGTGGAAATGAGGTTTGTACACTTCAAGAACAAAGATTAAACTATCTCTTTTGTCATACAATAAAAACATTGAATTTATTCCATGTTAGTTTTAAATAGTTTTCTTTCCTTCAATCAACTGATAGAGACAAGAATGCAACTTCTATTTCCCCTTTTTTATAAATATAAACATTTCAAATGAGACAGAAAGCGATTGTAATATTTCCTCATACGTGCTTCCTTTTCACTTTTACAATAGAGACTTCCTACTGTATATCAAACACAAATTTCCAATGGAAATAATATCATATGAACAAGGCAAAACACTTCTATTAATTCAAAGGAATCTCTTACAACTTCTTTCTCATTTATTTTTGAAATACAACATACCAAATGCATATCTTTCTTTTCTGTTCATAGAACGGAATACTAGATATATTCTTCCATAATCAATTACAACTTTCATAGCTAAAACAGAGTAGTCTTTCCAACACAATAATATACAAGATCATCCACTTCAAGTGGAAAAGGGTTACAATAAGAATAATCTCAACAAGGACTGTCAAACTTGTCTTTTTCCATTCCATTTCAAAAGACAGAATACAAATATTCTTTTCCTTTCTCAGAATAACATTACAGGTATGTCCTTTCACATTCAAATAGAATTTTATTTCCAAAATAGAATACTATCCAATACCAATAATATTACAAGTCATCCACTTGAAGTGGGAAAAAGGGTTTACAAAAAGAAGTTTCACAAAGGATAGCCAAACTCTGTCTTCTTTCACAGCTCCAAAACAACAATATGAATTTCCATCATTCTCCAATTTGATCACCACGAAAGCGGGGAAAGGAAACGCTCTCCACCCAACCAAGACATCCAATGAAAAGGAGAAGCCATCCTTCTTCATTGGCCCCGAGCCCCAACCATATTGCAATTAGAAATGTTTTTCAACACATGGCAACAACAAGCTTCCACAACACAAGATAAATTTCTCATTCAAAATATAGTCCAAAACAGAATGCAGTTTACAACCACATTAAAACATAACAAACAAAACTTAGGCTTCACCATGCAAGCCAAAGGAGCAAGAAACTATGGGGGATGTTGCTTATGCCTCCCAAGGGGAAATGGGTATCACCACCTGAGAACAACCGCAAATATATATATATATATCACCTGCTGAGAACAACCACAAATATATATATATATATCATTTCAAATCCTTGACATGCCCTTATGCCTCCCCCAAGTACCCCTTATTCCTCACATTTCCTTATGCCTCCCCAACCTCTTATGGAACCCCATAACGAGTAAATAAATGCAAGCTATTTCTTTGTAAGGTGGAACCCAAATCCCAACTCCCTCCACACTTATACCTCCCCAAAACACTTATGCCTCCCACAGAAATACCCCATAGTCTTCTCCTACACCATCCCTAGGCCATCTACCCAAATGGCCCACACACATGCCAAAACATTCACAATAATAACATTTACACAAATAAAAGAAGAGCATATCAAGATCCAAGCTCTTACCTCTCCATAATGGAGTTTGTTCCATGTTCCAAATAGAAAGCTTTCCAATGCAAAACATCCCAAGATCAATGAAACACAGGCTTGTAAAAAGTCTACAAACTTTCTCCAAAAGAAAGAGCTCAAAACAAAGCAAGAGAATTCGCCTCAAATGCGGTATGCAAAAGTGAAGCAACCAAACGAGTGTAACCACAAAACAATAAAATGAATTAAAATATATAGAAGGGGGAAGAAAGGAGGGTGAGGTGGATCTATGTAGGATGCCACCTCACACATCCTCAACTCCGACTCACAAGTCAACTTCAATCTCCAAGACACAATAAATAAGTAGTTGAATAATATGACAGTTTTACTTACACACTCAAATCAAACCCATACCCCAAAGGACTGACATCAATTTCAAGCAAGAAGTGCAATTAAAACATTCAGCTTGACTAACAAAAATGCATATTGAAATTCTAAATTCAACTCTCCAATGATAGGTATGGTTGGTAAACAAATTTAAGAGGTATGGGACAAGTTTAACTTTTCTCACAAGCCTCCAAAATCAGCCTCCAAGGACAAATTCAAATTTCCAAGAAAGATGGAGTGTTTCTTACTCCAAAATCAACTTACATACCCCTTACACATTTCTTACAACACTTTAATTCAAGGCCAACAACTCTATTAATTACTTTCTTATGACATATTTTAATTAATTAACTTAACAACAAGATTACTCACAATATTACACACCATATAATAAATAATGAAAGGGGTCAAAGAACCAAAAAATAAACACATGCAAACATAAAAAAGGGACTAAATAAAAGAAAATACATATAACCCCTTCGTCCCATTTAAAGGTGATCCCCCCCATGGGAATCCCTAGCACAAACAAACACACATAAACAATATAGTTGCCATGGTGACCTTGTTGAATTCATCTAGAATTCCAAAGTGGTTGGTCTCCAATCCCCGATGTTTGTTGTGATATTTTAAACTGTAAAATACAAATACCTCCTTCGGCCTTGTGGCCATATTAGAACATCCAAATGAATATAAATATAATTTCAAGATCATCGACATATATGTGAATCACAACAAACATCAAGAAAATCAGCAGTATCACTTACAATTTCATCCACAACTATATCATCACCAATTTTAATTCAATTCTCATTTTCTAGGTCTACTTAAAATATCCAAATATCACAAGTCCGAACAACATCTATAATATAACCATGTCAAACAATATATCAACATCAATATCTAAAATGTCTCTAATAATCATCATGCACCATATATGAATCAAAGTCCACAATAAACCATGATCTAACATCTAACATCATACTAAATTAAACTATAACAATGTCCATAATATAGTTAGCAATATCAGGATCAATATCACAAGGTGTCGAAGGAAAGCGGGAACTATAGTTGTATTATTTGATATGTTATTTTACGAGATGAGGCTTGATGTCTGAGTGTTAGCAACTCGTTGAGTACCCCTTTGGTGGTCGTATGAGGTCACATAGTTATTATGATGTGCTATTTCTCTACATGTATTTTATTCGTAAATTGAAAACTATCCCTTTTTCTTGCCTAGACTAGTAGTTTTATTGATTGACATGTTCTTATATTTTGGGCATTTATTTGGTTGTTGCACTAACATGCAGATTTTTTTTGCACTAACCATGGCTAATTAGCCATTTGCTTTTCTTAGTTTTAGTTTTGTGTCTCAAGTTTAAAAGTTTTATAGCCTAGCCCAAGGCTTCAAATTTTTCAAGTTGGCATTTGAAATGGATTGTTATGTTGGTTCTAATATCATAATGTATTGGAATAGGGTCATGGGGTTCACTATGGAGTGGTGGGACCTATAGACGTGCTTCGTTGTATGGGGTATGCCCCAGGAGTTACAAATAACCAATGGATTTTGAACCATGAGTTATTACGTCACTTGAGTTAAAGGTATTTGGAGTCTATGCACCTAGGGCCATAGGGTGACTGACCTCTTTTGGGGAGCGAAAAGGAAAATTTATCTTTATTTTATTACTTGAGGGAGGCATAAGAGACTTGAGGGAGGCATAAGAGATTTGTGTGGGTGTGATTGATGCTTTGGGAGGTATATGGAGTTGTTATGTGATTCTTGGGAGGTATATGTATTTGTTTTCTTATGCTTAGGAGGTATATGGAGTTGTTTGAGATGCTTTGGGAGACATAAGGAGTTGGTTGAGTTATGTGTACTCTTGATATTCTGGTTTATGTGTTGTGATGTTGTTTCCATCTTGACACTATGTAGCTATAGTTATGGTTTTGAGTTGCGTGAAACCCTGTGTCCGTACATGTTGGGAATTCCATGTTGTTTAATGTTATACCTCCTCATGCCTTTATTACATCCTCCTAGCCTGTGTCAAATGGGATCTTTGGAACAAGGTATGGATGTCAAAAAAGTATAAAGAATAGAGGAATAATGTCATATTTTGTAGTTTTAAATGTTATGGTAGAGGTGTATGCAAAATGAGGATCTTTACACAAGGCAGGTGACATGTTTAACATAATTTCTTTAAAAAAATGGATTTGGATCTCCATTTGAAACATGTTCCTATCATCCATGAGAGGATACCCGATTGCTAAATGTTGTTGTTTTGTTTTTGTAAACAAAAGATGAAGAAGATAGAGGATTCAAAATCCTTCATTGGTCTACTGTAATAGAGAAAGATGAAAACATTTATATTATATATTTTCCTCCTTAAGAACAACAAAGTTCTTGTTGATTCAGTCATTGGGGAGATAGAAATGTCTCCAAAACATGAATTTTGGTACATGAGCTTCCAGATCAAGTGAATGGCATTGGAGGTGCGACTACACAGAGGGTTAAAGAAAGAGTTACTTTAGTAATGTTTAAACAAAGCAATGATAGAATGGTGGAGTTTTGGATGCTCATGAATTGTTTCACAAAATGCTAAAAGATATTTGAAGCCTTGTGGAGTGCAAGTGAAACCTTAGGGACTACGTTATACTCTTTAGATGCTTTGGTATTCCCAGGAATGGTATTACACAAGGTAGGTGACCTATTTAACATAATGTCTTTAAAAAAATGGATCTGGATCTCCATTTGAAACATGATCCTATCATCCATGAGAGGATACCCGATTGTTATATGTCATTGTTTTGTTTTTGTAAACAAAATATGAAGAAGATAGAGGATTCAAAATCCTTTATTGGTTTAGTTTAGCAGAGAAAGATGAAAACGTTTATATTATATATTTTCCTCCTTAAGAACAAGAAAGTCTTGCTGATTAAGTCATTGGGGGGGATAGAAATGTCTCCAAAACATGAATTTTGGTCCATGAGATTCCAGATTAAGTGAGTGGCATTGGAGGTAAGACTACGAGATAGGTTTAAAGAAAGAGTTACTTTAGTAATGTTTGAACGAATCAATGATAGAATGGTGGAGTTGTGGATGTTCGTAAACTGTTTGGAGAAATGCTAAAAGAGAGTTGAAGACTTGTGGAGTGCGAGTGAAACTTTTTGGACTACGTCGAAACTCTTTAGACACTGGTATTACTAGGCATGGTCTCCTTACCTCCATCTTCTATAATTTTTGTAATTTGGTTCTTCATTTGCAATCTATAAAAACCATAAACTCTTGAATAATTTTAAAATCATATATGTGACAAAACTAAAATAATGTAACACAATAAAACCCCACCTTGTGATTTTCCAAATTGTTGCACCATTTAAATATTAACTATGGTTATCACGATAACCTCATATGATGCAACTCAAGTATCTGAATCAGGGGCTCATGTCCGCTGATTTTTGTCAAGAGTTAGATGTTTCGTAAACTAAATACAACCTTTTTCTTTACTTGCAAAGTTGGGAAAACACCACTTTTAGAGACTTGCAAAACAACCTTTTGAACCTCGTAAAGAGAGGTCAAGCATCATATGTGTTCCTTGATATGAGGAGAGTCACATAAAGCTTTAGATTGACCCCAATCAATTGTTTGTACTCTCTTTTCCACTTCTCTAGAGCCCTATTATTTTGTTTTGTACTTCCAAGTACCTCTTAAAATTGAAAAAGTTGGCTTTCGTTTTGACCCACCATTTTTTCCATGAACATTGAAATGCTTGTCCGCCTTCGTAAATATCTAGTTTTTTTACTAGACTATTTCTTGAAACCTTCAATTTGGGAAAATCATATTATTGTTTAGTTTGGAAAAGGATTTTGGAGGCCTCTGTCATGTTTTTTGACTAAGTCAAACTAGACCAATTACGACCGGTGGCTCTAAAAACCCATCGCCGTTTGAAACCCGTCTGCCGGTTTTCGATTACATCAACTCGACAAATTCTCCATATATAGGGAAACTTGTAGAAAATTTATCATTGCATGTTCGTCCATCGAATGTTAGTTTTGGAGGTGGTTTTGTGAGCCCTTGAGCTAAATTTTGATCATTTCCAACTAGGCCAATTACAATTGATGACCTCGGAAAATTGACCGCCAATCGTAAACTACTCTGCTTGATTACAATCCCGTCACAATTCTTATAAATTCTTGGTGTATATATGGACAAATAGAAATTTACCCATGGTTTGTTTGGTCATCAAAGGAAAACGTTTGAAAGTGGCTCCCTCACCTCCGAGCCTTTATTGAACATTTTTGCAACTAGTAGTAAAACACAAAAAGAAAGTTGTAGGACCCCTGTTAGGTTGTAAAAACAATCATGGAAACTTTTTGACACTTGTAATTAACTACTTGAAACTCTACTGTGTGATTGTTATGTGAAACTGAACTTTTGGTAAAATAGTTTCTCTCTCTCTTCCCTATTTCTTTCTCTCTCCTTGGTTCGAAATGAAGTGAACTGAAATGAAATAAATATGTGTCTCTAACCTTCTCCTTTAAAATGCAAATTATTAATGTTATTATGTAAATGAGAAACTAAAAATGTTAATTATGCTAGATTTGGGTGGATGCCATGCCATGATTTATCGTTGATTTCATGCTCACATGGCTTTTGACAGGGTGGAAGTGAGATGGTGAAAAGGCATGGTGTAATCCATTGTTTATTATTGTAATTTATATAGGTTATTGAAAAATGTATATATGTGCAATGTATTGCCATGTTACTAAAATTTATATTTGAAATTTGGTAATATGTATGAGATGCTAGTTTTAGGATTGCCTTCGGAAATGTGCATTTAATCATGGGTACATTTTTTATTTAGATTTGCATATGGAAAAATTTGGATATGTTAAATGAATTTGAATGTAATATCATAGTATATTTCTAGTCTGCAATAGTTAATTAATTAATTGATGTGTCACGTCCTCTACCTTGAAAATGCGGTAAAAAAGAAATCTAAGCGTCTTGTGTTATTCTTTTTGCATAGAAAAATGAAACCTTAGAATCAACTTAAACATGTATGCTTGATGACACCTTCTATATTAACTAAATAAGAAACCTAGTTGAGTTATTACCATAGCCTATATATTTAGCGGCATCATCATGAAACCATCGAGTTAATAATGACTTGATCAAACATTATCTATAATAAGTGGATCCCTTCAAGGATTGGTTATCATGTATTGGTTAGGTGACGAGAGATCACCAACTACTCTTGAAATTAACCTTTAACAGATGGGATTATCTAATGAAGTTAATGTTTAAACTTGTTGTACCCTCCCTCTCATTCTAGCCACATTAGTTTGCAAAATGCTATCATCTTAAAATATATTTAATCTTCAAAACTATGATTTATGGTACTACACCTAAGAAATATATTCATTAGTTCATTTATATAACTTAAGATCCATTGTTCGAAGCAACAACTATGTTGTGTAACTCTGCAAGATATGGAATAAGTAGAGCTAACACATCATTAGTATCCTAGTCGACTACCAAGTTAGATCTAGAAATTCTCTTCATCATCAAATGAATTCCTTGTTGGTAGAAAATGGTAAGTAACTTCTTGAAATTGAAATTGATTTGAAAGATGTTGACGTAAGAGAAACTAGGAAACTTAAAACTTGGTTCCATAATCCCTTGTTATGTTTTTTATGACATTAAGAATAAAATAAATTTCTCTTGCAGAATTGTGAAATGTGAAAACATGGGATCTTACTTTGAAAAACAATTCTTGTGGTTTGTGTGCATTTCTAAAGCTTCCAATCATGTACTTCTTCTAGATGTTAGAAAAATACTTCCGTAACTCCTTTTGTTATAAAACAATTCTAATAATGAGACCATAGTGCAATGTAAGAATAAATCATATAAGGGTAAAACGCGATTTGAGGTTAGGAATGGTGTCACTCTTGGAGTCCTTATAACTCAATTAGGCATTTTCTTATGTTAAAAAGAATATGAATTGCCCTTTGTGAGATCAAACTTTGAGGAAAAAAAGATATGTGTGTGTGTGTGTATAAACCTAAATATAAGCCTTGATGTGGAAATTATGAATGGATTCGACAAGTTATTGAACTATATCAACTATGATAGGGAAATAAATATTCTGTGATTAAAGAATGTTTATATATATATATTGAATCTAAATCTCCCTTAATCCTAATATTTCTTTCTTGACATCATGTCAGACTCACTTGTGTTGAAAAGGTAAAATCTAAACATTGAATAAACATTTGGAAAGCATAATCTTAACATAAGAACAAGAGAATTAGGAACTTTGTATGCAATTTGAAATATGGAAAATAATTATGTAAGTTATGGAGATTGTCATAAGGGATAAAGAACCAACTTAAATGGTCAAACTGTAAGTTGAATGTGAATGAATTTAAGAATCTATAGGTGGAAAAATGACAATACTATTCTTTCATAATAATGTTTTTTTAATGTTAATCGTAACTAAGATGTAATCTTGGTAATGATGTGTTGTGGGTTTTCCAATCCTTGGGTCCCTTTTCTTTTGGTTGGGTCATTGCTAGCATTCGTCCATTAGGGAAAGTGTGGCATTAACAAGTATATGGTGTTGTCATGTGTCTATGCGAGTCGATGAATTATTTAAGTATATTATGTGTTGTTGAGTTTATCTTCTTGGAGCCCTTATGGTGTTGTGTAGTGAGCATTGTAAGTTTTTAAAAAAATCATATTGGTATTTTTACAATTGTATTCATGTGTGTAAATTATGGGTGTTATATTTGGTGTTAGAGTAGAGGTTCATGCTCTCAAACCTTTGGGAAAGATTGGAGTTGTGATGATTTTCCATGGTGGTGGTGAATATTGGAAGAGTAATGTGATATATGTTGTAATGTGAACAACGTTGTAATTGTGACCTTATGAAAGCACATGTGGTGCATGTCACTTAGTGCGTATTTGTTATCATGTTGATGTACTTGTGATGAGAGTATTCACTCTCCTTTTCGTGGATTCAATAAGGAGTTCACGTGTGATGTGCCGCCTTGGTGTGTGTGAAAATAATGTTGTTGTGGATTGCAGAGTGTTGGAGTTTCTTGTTATTTTGTGGTATGTAGGTGTGTGATGTGTTGCATGACATAATTAGTGTATAGTGAATTGGATTGTATCGTGATGTTGCCACCGTGTTGTGATGAATTGTGTGTGTCACCATGTTGTAATTGCAATTGAATATATGTTGTAATGTTAGAAATTGTGTTCCTCATATGTATAATTCTTGTAATATATGATGGTTCATGTCATGATTTAGGGGTATATGGTGAGCGTATGATCCCTATTTTACAGTTATTGCACTTTGGATGCAGTATGTGGTAATGTGATGTATCATAACCCATGAAAGTAATGATTGTGTTATACCCTATATATATACCATGCATAAGATGCTATGGTTAATTTGTGTGAATCACCATTGTGTTAGTGATGTAGTTATGTGTTATGTTGTGAACCCTACACTAACCGACCCTAAGGGAAATTGGTAAAAGTGTATGTTTGGAGTGAGGAAATGTGTACCATTGACTAGTCACTCGAGCCGAGTACGAGATAGGAAGTGGAGTCTTACATAGGCTGAAAATCCACTTTTGTTTGTTTGGTATGTATGACATTTTCTCAACGGTGTCATGTATATTGTGTTTCGCGGACACCTTAGGCTCAGTATATGGCAACCTATACTCTTTTATCTCTCCTATATGGTTATCATATGGATTCAACATAAGTGTAGTTACGACTATGTTGAGCCTTATGGAAGTGGTGGAGGGATGATTCAGACAAGAGATGATGATAGTTGTATTATTTGATATGTTATTTTACAAGATGACGCTTGAGATCCGAGTGCGAAACTCATTGAGTACCGCTTTGGTGGCCGTATGAGGCCACATACTTATGTGATGTTCTATTTCTCTACACGTATTTTATTCATAAATTGAACACTATCCCTTTTTCTTGCCGAACTAGCAGCTTTCTTGATTGACATGTTCTTATGTTTTGGGTATTTATTTTGTTGTTGCACTAACATGTGATTTTTTTTTTTCACTAACCATGGTTAATTAACCATTTGATTTTAATAGATTTAATTTTTGTATCAAGTTTAAAAGTTTTATAGCCTAGCCCAAGGCTTGAGATTTTTGCCACTTGGAATTTGAAATGGATTGTTATGTTGGTTCTAATGTCGTAATGTGTTGGAATAGGGTCATGGGATTCACCATGGAGTGGTGGGACCTATGGACCCACTTCATTGTATGGGGGTACGCCTCGAGGAGTTACGAGATAACCAATGGGTTTTGAACCACGAGTTATTATGTCACTTGGGTTAGAGGTATATGGACTCTATGTGCCTAGGGCCATAGGGTGACCAACCTCTTTTGGGGAGTGAAAAGGAAAATTTATATTTATTTTATTACTTGAGGGAGGCATAAGAGATTTGTGTGGGTGTGATTGATGCTTTGGGAGGTATATGGAGCTATTATGTGATTCCTGGGAGGTATATGTATTTGTTTTGTGATGCTTGGGAGGTATATGGATTTGTTTGTGATGCTTCGGGAGGCATATGGATTTAGTTGAGTTATTTTTACTCTTGATATTATGGTTTATGTGTTGTGATGTTGTTTCCAAGCTGGACACTATATAGCTATAGTTATGGTTTTGAGTTACGTGAAACCACAGTATGTGTACATCTTTGGGAATTCCGTGTTGTTGTAGGCTGCTTATGTTACGAATACCTTGGTGTCGAGGAGCATGTGTGACAAGTATCTTGTGTTTTGAGGGCTATGTATCTTCTTTCCATGGTTCAGTTGAGTTCTTGTGATGTGATAAAGTTAGTGAGGGTACATATCATTATGTCTTGTGAAGCATTAGTGTTGTGTTTGGCCTTGATGTGGTATTATGGCGTCGATTACAGTTAGGAACCCATAGACAGAGAGAAACTAAAATCTTAGAAAATGAAGTACTAAGAGTTGATATTAATAAATACTTTCAAGGAAAAGACTAAGCAATACAAAAAAAGAATCGCCAATTTTACGAACATTAAAATTTAAGATATTACCAAATTTTGTTTCCTTCCTTGTGGTCACTTTCTAATGACAAATTGTTTTGTTTTTAAATGATATGTGTCATTATTGACATTCTTTTATTTATACCATTCATGATTACAGTGTTTTTCCGCATCGAGGACGATGCTCTTATAAAAGAAGATAAATTTAGTGCCCATCGTTCTCCTTTAAATAAAAAGAATTAAACAATAATAATAGAATAACATAATAATAACAATTTTGTGAATTTTGTGATGGTTTGTCGAGTGGATTAAACACCTCCATGTGAAGGCACATGGTTTTCCATGAAATAATCATCGTGGAGTACATGGGTAGCTAACCTCCCGGTCGGATGTGTCTTTCTCCTTACATAATAATGTAAACACCTAAATTGGAATCCAAGGCATTTTTCCACCCTCGAAAACTGAAGTGAGATTTTATTATTTAATTCTTTCATCCCATGTAAGTGCATCTCGGTCTATGATTTGTTTACTTTCCATCCCTTATGGCATTTCTATTTTAGTCTTCTAAAAATGGCATCTTCTTCCTCTCCTTATTCTGAGACCACATTTTGTTAATAACATTTTACATGGAGGGCCTCCCACTAGATACTCGTATCATCAGATAAAATGATACACCAATAAGTTTGCAGACACACTTGGCCAAGGAGGTTTCAATACGGTTTACAAAGGTAAGCTTCCCAATGATCACGATAGCTATTAATATTCTTATCAAAACACAGGTCAAAATCTGTTCATGAATGAAGTAGTTACGTTGGGGAGGATCCACCACTTGCATTTGGAGTGGCTGTTCTTAGAAGACATGGGTTTCCTCTTAAGATAGTCACATAGTTTCACATATGCAACAAACGAGGCTATGAAATGGATCAGTTTCCTTCTACTAGCATACTCACAACTTTTCTTAAGCATGAGCTTTGGAACTTGCGTGAACATCTACCGAGAATATCAAAACATATGAAGGAGTTTATTGTGTGTTGATATGTTTGGTTGAAAAACACAAATTCTTGGAATACCAAGGTTGCGAAATTACACAAAATGTTTTGTTAAAAGGAATTGAATACTTTTTGCAAAGGCATTTTATAGGTGGTAAATCAAGCTCCTAACCCTTATAAACACCTCCCTATCTGCATAGCCTCCCATATTGTTCCTAAATAAGTTTATTGAAAAGGCTTAGAAACTTAGAGAAAATGCATTTGCGGGTTTAAAGCTAGAAATCCTCATGCCTTGCCCACACCCTCCCGGCTGTGTCAAATGGGATCTCGAAACAAGGTATGGATGTCGAAAAATTATAAATAATATATTAATATTGTCGGATGTTGTAGTTGTAAATGCTACAATGACGTCATGCAAAATGAGGATCCTTACACAAGGCGGGTGAACTGTTTAACATAATGTATTTAAAAATAAATATAGATATGGATCTCCATTTGAAACATGTTACTATCATCCTTGAGAGGATACCCGATTGCTACATGTCGTTGTTTTTTACGTATACTGAGACGATGAAGAAGATAGAGGATTCAAAACCCTTCATCGGCCTAGCTATAGCAGAGAAAGATGAAAACATGTATATTATAGCTTTTCCTCCTTAAGAACAAAAACGTCTTGCTGATTTATTCATTTGGGGAGATAAAAATGTCTCCAAAACATGAATTTTAGTACATGAGCTTCGGATCGGGTAAGCGGCATTGGAGGTGCGACTACAAAAGAGGGTTAAAGAAAGAGTTACTTTAGTAATGTTTGAGCAGAATCAATGATAGAATGGTGGATTTGTGGATGTTCACGAACTATTTGGCAAAATGCTGAAAGAGAGTTGAAGTCTTGTGGAGTGTGAGTGAAACCATTTGGACTACATCATACTCTTGGACATTGGTATTACTAGGCATGGTATCCTTACCTCCATCTTCTATAATTTTTGTAATTTGGTTCTTCATTTGCAATCTATGAGAAACCATAAACTACTGAATAATTTTAAAATCATATATGTGAAAAAACTTAAATAATGTAACGCAAATAAAACCCCACCTTGTGATTTTCTAAATTGTTGCACCATTTGAAAATCAACTGTGGTTGTCACCATAACCTCATATGATGTAACTCGGGTATCCGAATCAAGTGCTCATGTTTGTTGATTTTTGTCGAGAGTTAGATGTTTCGTCAACTAAATACAACTATTTTCTTTACTTGTAAAGTTGGGAAAACACCACTTATATAGATTTGCAAAACAACCTTCGAAGCTCGTAAAAGAGAGGTCAAACATCATATGTGTTCCTTGATATGAGGAGAGTCATATAAAGCTTTAGATTGACCCCAATATAATGTGTTTACTCTCTTTGTCATTTCTCTAGGAGCTCTATTACTTTGTTTTGTACTTCCAAGTGGCTCTTAAAATTGAAAAAGTTGGCTTTCATTTTGACCCACTATTTGGGCCATGAACATTGAAATGCTTGTTTGCCTTTGCAAATCTCTAGTATTTTTACTAGACCATTTCCTAAAACCTTCGGTTTGGGAAAATCATATTCTCGGTTAGTTTAGAAAAGGATTTTTGGAGGCCTCCTTGTCGTAGTTTTTGACTAAGTCAAACTAGACCAATTACATTGGTGGCTCGGAAAACCCAATCGCCGTTTGAAACCCGTCTGCCGGTTTTCGGTTACATCAACTCGACAAATTCTCCATATATAGGGAAACTTGTAGGAAATTTATCATTACACATTCATCCATCAAATGTTAGTTTTTGAGGTGGTTTTGTGATCCCTCGAGCTAACTTTTGATCATTTCCAACCAGCCAATGATGATGAGTACCTTAGAAAACTCAAGTTACCAATTGTAAACTATTCGCTAGTTTTAAATCCCGTTAGTTCTTATGAATTCTTGGTGTATAGGAGGACACGTAGAAACTTACCCATGGTGTTTTTGTCATCAAAGGAAAACATTTGAAAGTGGTTCCCTCACCTCCGAGCCTTTATTGAATGTTTTTGCAACTAGTAGGAAAATACAAAAAGAAAGTTGTAGGACCCCTGTCGGGTTACCAAACCATCATGGAAACTTGTTGACACTTGTAATTAACTTCTTGAAACTCTACTATGTGACTATTATGTGAAATTGAACTTTTGGAAAAATAGTATTTCTCTCTCTTCCCTATTTCTTTCTCTCTCCTTGGTTAAGAAATGAAGTGAACTGAAATGAAATAAATATGTGTCTCTAACCTTCTACTAAACATGTATATGTTATTTCACAAAGCAAAAATGATTTCTAAAGATATACTTTTCTAAGGTAGAATCATCTAGTGTGATTGCATAACATGGAAATTTTCCTAAGGTGTGGGACCTTACAAATTGGAAAATCTCTCCAGATTTAAAGGCTGGTTCCTTATTCCTCTGTTTAGGTGCATATGTAAGGATTTGCAGAGGATCTATATCTATACCTAGTCTAAAACTTGCCAAGGAGACATGGATAAAAGAGTACGAAATGAGAAATAACTAAACTACCAGGTGATGCACCAAAGGAATGATGAATACTTAGTTTTCCTTTCGACACAAACCAATAAAATGTATACAGTAAACAAGCACAGATAGCCAGATGTGTAATGAGAGACCAGATAGAAGCAAAAGAAATAAGAAGGATCTGAGATCGATCACAAACATATTTTATTGCTCCAAAGATTGATACAATTCATTACAAAATAGCCAAAGGTAGAAATGTGTTACAATTTTAATGGAAGGCCTGAACCCCACAAATCCTTTACTAGAAGGAGAAGGGAGCTTGCAAAACTAAGAATATCCAACCCTTTACAATGAATCCTGCCCCCATATTTATAGAATCGATCGAGAGAAGAAGAGAGAGAGAGAGAGAGAAGCGGGAAAATGTGAGTCAAAGCTCAACCACCGCCATTAATGATTTCTACTAAAATCTTCCCCCAAATCCATCTTTTTGCATCGATCCTTGGTTCGGTGCCTTGAAGGAAGAGGAAACGGTGGAAATAGATCGAATCTAATCTGGTTGTTGAGACTGATGATCCTGCATTGAAAGCTTGAAGATGTTTCTCCATTTTCTCCCACCTAACCTCTCAAAATTAAAGTTTTAGACTCCCATGGTGTAGATGAGGTTGAGATCTTCCAATGATGTCGATTTTGTAATCTCTCAAGCCCTGAGTCGAAAGATATGCCCCTTCAAAGTTTGAATCGATTCTATAAAATGGGTGGGAAAAAATTTGAAAAATGGGTCCCCTTTTTGATTGGGACATGTGGTAGCTAGATTGGAACAAAATCGGGTCCATGGGTCCATAATTTACCTTTTGTCTCTTTTGCAAAAAAACACAAAAACTTAAAAAATCCCGCAGCCCCGAAACTCCATGGACACGTGGCTCCTTTTGATTGGCTGGGAAATGTGCTTCCATTTTTACCTTTATGCCTTTTGGACAAAAGGAAAACTTTTACTTTTTCCCCAACTCCCTGCTTGGCTTTGACTCGGGTCTAAATGTTGACTTTTTCCTTTGGTGGAGTTGTGGGCCCTTTTGTAACTTTACACCTTTTGGGGTGAAGGGAAAAAAACTAACTTTTTTCCCGACTCCCCACTTTCCCCTGGGGACACGTGTCACTCTGGTGCTCACTCGGGAACCTTTTCTCCATTTAACCCTTAAAACATCACCCTTAGGACACTTGGCAGCCTCCGCTGGCCTTGTTAATGCTTTGACTATTCAACTAACTCTACCCCCTTTTTAGGACACGTGGAGGCACCGCGCTTGTTTGCAAACCCGACCCAAAGTTGCCCTTGGAGAAGCGTCGAGTTGACACTTGTCGGCCTCCACTTTGTGGAATTTTCAACGGTCCCTCCAAATTTTAGACTTTGGGCTACATGGCGAAGCTCGTGCTCATTGGATCTCTACCTTGGGACCCAACTTTGGAGATGTGCTATCCGACACTTGGCACTCTCTACTTACACTTTTATACTTAGCCAAATTTTGAGATTTTTCTCGCCACCTCTTGACTTTCTTTGAGCATTTGACCCTACCTCCGTTTTCCCTAGGACATGTGGAGATGCGGCACTTGTTTGAGCCTCTCTATTTGGATCCATCTTTGGAGAAGCACTATTGGGACACGTGGCCTCTTCCTCTGCTTCCTCCATACTTAGTCATTTTTTCCCTTTTCCTAAACTATTTCGAGCCCGAGGACTTCAGATATTCATCATTCTTCCTTCTTCTTGCTTATGGCTCTTCTATATCATATTCCCTTCTTGTCGACCCTGCTATTTTATAGTTTTCCTGCTTGTGACTTGGAGAATGGATTTAAGATGTAGAAACGGCCTGATAGAGTCATTTTATTTATGTACAAGATCCTTTGATCTTTTTGGCCTCTGCCACTTCATTGTTGAATCTTTTTACAACCAATTTGTAGGATTTGAATGATTTTCTTGGGTTCCTTCCATGTGGGGTCATGATTCGATCCAATATTTAGCTCGGGGTGAAATATGGATAACAATTTGGTGACTCACGGGGACATTTGCCTGCTAGATGAAGAGATCAATTGCCTTGTCATATCTGTTGGGCATGGAGTCAAGAATAACAGTCTGACACTAATTTTGCCTCTGGTTCATGAGCCCGACCACTTGCATTCTCAGATTTTATAAGAAAATCTCAAATGAAGATTTCTAAGAGTAGAAAATTGTTTCAACTCCAGGGCTTCATCTGTCTCTCTGAATGAACTACATAAGAGCAACAAAAACAACACCACGACTATGTACAAAATTGAAATCATACATGCTCCAAATGGAACATGCAGAGCATGCAAAAAGCACTTAGGAGAAAAGTAACCTATACTACAACAAGACAATGTGCAAAAGCACTTAGAGGAAAGAGAAACTAAACTAATATGTACAGAGTGAGACTTCCTTTTAGTAGCAGTGCTTAAGATAGATCCCATTCACTGGAATCTGCAACTCTTTGCCCTCCAATGTGGACAATTGAAAGCATTGCTACTTTTGCATTTTTTATCATATAAGGACCACTCCAGATGGCATCAACTTAGAATGTCTCCCTGGTTTTGCTCAATCTGCATCCCACTTCAAAACCAGGTCTCCTTCTTGGAAAGTCCTTGCTTTTTCTTTCTTATCAAAGCATTTCTTGATTGAAGCTTGATTCTTCTCCAATGCTTGGAGAGAATTCTCTCTTGGCTTCTTCTAATTCTATCATCTCTGTACCTAGCCTCCATTGGTCCAAACTCAGACATTTCTAGTTGCCTCACAAGCTCCAATGCTGGTAACTCAAGTGATATAGGCAACACTACCTCTTTCCCATAGACAAGCTTGAATGGAGAGTTTCCTGTGGATCTCTTGGGTGTTATTCTATCAGCCCATAAGGCCATTTTGAGCTTTGTGTGCTAGGTCCTTTGATTCTCATCTAGAGTTCTCTTGATGATCTTTAATAGATTCTTGTTTGTAGACTCATCCTGGCCATTACCTTGAGGGTAATAGTTTGATGAGGTGCTCAAATAAGTCCCATTCTTAACAGCCCATCCTGTGATTTTGGAACCTATAAATGCTAATGCATTATCTGAGATGATGGTGGCTAGTACTCCAAATCTGGTCACTATCCCTTCATAGAAATCCAGGATACTAGACTCATTTGCCTCTTGAGTGCCACTGCCTCGGTCCATTTGGTAAAATAATATGTGGCTGTTAGGATCCATTTGTGACCTTGGCTTGAGTTTGGATTGATGACTCCAATGAAGTCCAATCCCCATTACATGAAAGGTTGGTCGACTAAGATTGGGTGCAATGGAAGTGCTGCTAGCTTCTCCTTCCCTTTGAAGAAAGCACAATTCTTGCATCTTTTAATCCATGTATAACAGTCACTAAACACTCTGGGCCAATAATATCCTACTTTCATGATTTTGAGTGCTATCACTCTTGGAGAAAATGGCCTCTAACTTCTACTTCAACATGAAATTCTTGTAGCACTCTCTCCACCTGATCTGTCCCAATGCATCTCAGCAGAATGCCATTGATGTCTCTTTTAAACAAGACACCATCAATAAGAACATATGGGATGGCCTGTAACCTGAAATGCCTTCTTTTTTCTTTATTCATCCCATGAGGGCACATGCCTGTTTGAAGGAAATGCACCATGTCTTGGGTCCAACAAGGAGTAGGTACATCATTTCTTTCTTCTTCTTGATCATCTTGTAGAATAAGAACAACCTCCTTCTCACTGTTTTTGTTTCATCTTGTAGAGCAGAGGCTAGCTGCTCACACAAGCCCCTCCCATGGACCAGCTTGGTGACCTTAATCTCAATGTCATATTCCATGACACGAGTGATCCACCCTACACATTTCTCATTCAGGTCCTTGCTGAGGAGGAATTCTTTGACTCCTGCATGGGAGACCAATAGTTGGATTTTGTTGTTTGACACCAAATGCTTAAACTTCTTCAGTCCCCTGATCACCACCAGGACTTGCTTCTCAATGAAGGAATACCTCACCTCATAGTCTTCTAGACTCGATCAAGAAAGCAATTGGTTATTCTGAGTTTTCTTTGTTCTGCTGAACCAGATTGCAGAGATAGTGTCATTACCACCAAAGGCATACAATATGAAGTCCTTGGAAAAATTGGAGATTTACAAGAGTTGGGGCCTATGATATGGCCTCTTTGATAGCTTCAAAGCTTGCCTTTCCTTCAACTATCCATTTGAATGCTAAGCTCTTCTTCAACATCAATGTTATTGGCTTAACCAGAGCAACAAAGTTTGGGACAAACCTTCGAACAAAGTTGATCTTCCCCAAGAAGCTTTGAAGAGCCTTCTTGTGACTTGGCAATGGCAGTGCTTTTATTGCTTCAACTCTTTCTGGATCAATTTCAGACCCTCCTTAGACACAATGTGGCCTAAAATCTTTCCCTCATGGGCCAAGAATATGCATTTTTGGGGTTCAAAGATACCCCAAATCTTCTACATCTTTGAAACACTTGCCTTAGATGGAAAAGGTGGTCTCTTTGCATTCTTAGAGAACACAAGTGATATCATCCAGATAGATCAACACTATCTTGTTGATTAGCCCTTTGAATGCCATATCCATGGCTCTTTGGAAAGTAGCACCAACATTGGATAGTCCAAATGGCATTTTTTGTATGCATAGGTGCCCCATTTGGTGGTGAAAGTAGTTTTGAATTGATCATCTTCTTTCACCATGATCTGATTGTATCCTGAATAGCCATCTAAGAGAGAAAATATCTCTGACCTAGACACCACTTGCAAGATCTATTCCATTGAAGGGAGTGGGTAGTGATCTTTGAGGGAGGCTCTGTTCAAATCCTTGAAGTCAACACACAACCTGATTTCTCCATTTTTCTTTCTGACTGGGACCAGATTTGCAACCCAACTTGAATGCTTGATTGGGAATATGATACTTGCCTCTATTAGTTTGTTCAAGCTCCTTCTTCATCAGAGGCTCAATATGTGGGTTGATTGGTCTCTACTTCTTCTAATAGGCTGAAGCAACTGGGTCCAATTCAATTGTGTGTTGTGCTAGTTTTGGATTGAAACCCCTTAGGTCTTCATAACTCCAAGAAAACACATCAGGGAATTCTTGGAAAAGTTGTATGAATTCATACCTTTCTTGCTCGGTGGCCACCTTGCCAATTTGAAGTGTTTTGTCTTCTCCAACTGGGATTGACTTTGAATCCTCTCCTTTGATCTACATGTTAGCCTTCTCTTTTCTGAACTGATCATTAGGATTGAAAATGGATTCCAGGTCACTAAGCCTTTGGGAAGCTTGTTTGTATGTAGCTGTACTATCGGTTCCCATACTGCTGCTCTAGTTTGTTTTGATTATGGGCTGAGAATTCAACTTCTTCTTGTAAAAATTTAATGATCTGTTGATCATTCTCAAACACTTGCCAACATGTATTATTATCTGGCACTGCTGGCCTCACAACCACATGGATATGTGGTTGTTCTTTGTCTCTTTTGATGTTATCCACCACATCAAATGCTGCTCCAACTACTGCAAGTCTATCAGCAACTTCATTCTCTTTTCTGGGTATGGACACAATGCTGAAAGCTTTGAAATCCTCCATGAGATCCCATACCCTACTCTTATAGTTCTTGAGTAGGTCATTTTTTGACAAAGCATTTAGTCCTCTGACTTGATTGGCAACCAGTTCACTATCACCAAACACTTGTAAATTCTTGATTCCTAGCTTTCTTGCCCAATGAAGACCTTGGACTAAAGCCTCATATTCAATAGTATTATTTGAACAAGAAAACTAGAATCTAAAGGCTACATAATATTTCATACCTCTGGAGACACAATCATAGCTCCTCCTCCAGCTCCTTGTCTACTCCTTGAGCCATCAAAGAATAATTGCCATACTTCATTGTCATCCTTATACTCTGGCTTGATTAGGTCAGGAAGAGGATGATTCTCTTCATGTAGACAGTAGACACCCAGCTCAGATTCTTCCATCTCCTTGTAGGGGTCAAAAGCATGTCTTTTATTGGCCCACTCATCTAGAGTCAAATCAGGGATACATCCCAACTTGGTATCTACTTCATTAGTGTTTAGGAGGTCTTCTTGATCAAAAGCTGAGCAGTTAGCATTGATTGGGCTAGGTACATAGGATTCAATATGATAGTCAACAATAGGTTTAGATCTGATTGTGGCCTTTTCCCCATACCTTGTCCTAAAGAGCATATGTGACCAATCAAGCAGACAGTAGCCTCCAATCTTGGCAGTGAAGTCCCTAGACAAACACAAAGCAAAATGTGGTGGCAAATCTATGATGGACACATTTTGCAAGATAGTTACATTGGGGTAGGCATGTAGAGTGAGACTCAGATCTTTGATGATTCCCACAATGTCACTTGTTGTCCCATCTAATTGAACTACTCCTCTAGAGATAACCTCATATTGGAGACCCAACTAGATCAGCTATTTGTTTGGGCATCATAGAACTACTAGCCCTAGAGTCAATCATACAATTGTGCACTAATTTGTCTCCAATAATTAATGAGACATAGAATGGAGGAGGTCTCAAGTTCTTACCTTGTTGTTCTCCTTGGTTCTTCTCAGGTTGAACTGCATTGGCAAGCACTCTCTCTTTGTTTAGGGGTTGATTTGAACTTGACCAATTTTGCATGGCAGTTTGCAACAGATCCCTCTTCCTTGAATGGCCAATGACTCCCATAGTGAAATGTTCACACTTTTCCTCTTCATCTACTCAATGATATTGAATGAGCTCTCTTTTTGCTGCCCTTTCCTAGACACATTTCTTTCTTGCACATGGGTTGTTACAACCGGTGCCTGACTGGATTTGGGAGGTGGCTTGGATTGGTTCTGCATGTTGGGAGTTGCTCTTGGAACACCAGGACCTTGTGGAGTGATGGAAGGTTGAGGGTCACCTGAGTTCAGTGGTTGGCCTTCTCCAATACTTCTCTTTTTGGACCGTGTGTTGGCAGCCACACTTTGAGAAGGGACTTGATTCATCCCACAAAAGTCTTCAACCTACCAATTGACAAGCATAGTCTCTCCTAGAGGTTCACTTGTTGAGCTCCTTACTACTGATCTCCCTCTTGGCTAGGTTCTTGTGGCAACATACTAGTTTGCACCATCAAAGCCTGATTCAGAGCACCATTAAAACACATGGATTGGTTATGTGGCTGACTGCATGGAAAACACCAATCATATTCCTATGCCATATTGTTCTGTGTAGGGACCAATGCCTTTGATGTTGAGGCTGTATTTGGATCATAAGACCTAAAAGGTCTAGTAGCTTGAGGTTGTCCTTGATTTTGATTTTGATTTAGTTATGAGGTGGTGGCCTATTCTGTTGGTATTGGGGTCTAGCCTGATATTGAGCCTGAGGTTGATATGGCCTAGAGCTCTGTGCTTGCTACCTTTTGATGGTCACTAGTTCATTTCCCAGGTTTTGCAGTTGCTTCATCACTTCTTGAAGCTCTTTAGAGGTGTTAGATGATGAAGTGGAAGCTTCAGCTAAACTTTGACTCCTAGGGGTGGGTATAGGAGCTAATGTAGGCATTTGGCTAGTATCTGGGTTTCCTAACTCAGGGTACAGAGGCATGGATGGCCTAGGAGCAATTTTACCAGCTTGAATCAAATGGTTCTCAGCCCCTATGGAAAGGCTATAGGCTGCTGGAAATGTAGTGCCCCCATTGACTAGATCATCAGAGAAATATCAAAATTTAAAGCCCTAAGAAAGTATAAGAAGGCACCTTCATTAGTGGGCTTTACTACTGGTGGAATCTTGTCCCAGGTCCGTTGGAATCTGAGGTTGAAGTCTGTCAGCTGCTCATTTGGGGCTCTTTTGATAGTTGTTAGTTGCTCCAACAAAGATAAGTTATCACCCTTCTCTCCAAATTGGTTGTGGAGTGTTGTGCATATAGCTGATTCCAATTTTGATAGAGCCTGCCTCAAGACTTCTAAACCATTGTGAAGCCTTCCCTTTGAGTGAAGAGGTGAGCAGCTTGACTACAATGTCCATCTCATGAATCTCATGGATTTTACAGACATTTGTAATATCTTGGACATGATCACTAGGAGAAGTTTGGTTTTCCCTAGTGAAATATGGGATACTCTTTAATGTTGCAATAGGAACTAGATTTTGTGCATTCAAGGCAAGTGGACTACTACTAGTGAAGTTAACATAAGGATTTGGCTGAGCCATTCTGATTGGTCTAAGCACTCCTCTTGGTTGAATGAATGGTCTGCCAAGAGGAGGTGTTGATAAAGCTCTGATTGGTGGAGATGGAGACCTCTGAACTCTTCTTCCTCTCCTTTCTCTACCTGGGGATAGACAAATATTCAAATATACCTTCTTTCCTTTCTCTAGATCGGGTTTTTCTCATGAATATCTCAAGCTTGGGATGCTAAAACAAGTAGATTTATTTCTTTTGGAGTCACCAGATGTACAATTTTAAGCTTCTTAAAAGCCAGAATCACAACAAGTGTACATCGATCCCTTGTAATAAGATGGAGACTTCTTTCTCCCACCGGGCATGCCAAAACTATTAGTGTGAAATCACAACACCCCAAATGATTTCTAAAGATCTATGCTTTTCTAAGGCAGAATCATCTAGTGTGATTGCATAACATGGAACTTTTCCTAAGGTGTGGGACCTTACAAATTGGAAAAGATCTCTCAGATTTAAAGGTTGGTTCCTTATTCCTCTATTTAGGTGCATACGTGAGGATTTGCAGAGGATCTATATCTATACCTAGTCTAAAATTTGCCAAGGAGACAAGGATAAAAGAGTATAGAAATAAGAAATAACTAAACTACCAGGTGATGCACCAAAGGAATGATGAATACTTAGTTTTCCTTCGACACAAACCAATAAAATGCATACAATAAACAAACAGTATAGATAGCTAGACATGTAATGAGAGACCAGATAGAAGAAAAAGAAACAAGAAGGATCTGAGATTGATCAAAAACATATATTTATTGATCTCTATATTGATTGATACAGTTCATTATGAAATAGCCAAATGGTAGAAATGTGTTATAGTTTTAATGGAAGGCCTGAACCCCACAAATCATTTACTAGAAGGAGAAGGGAGCCTGTAAAACTAAGAATATCCAACCCTTTACAATGAATCATGCCCCCATATTTATAAAATTGATCGGAGAAGAAAGAGAGAGAGAGAGAAGCAGGAAAATGTGGGTCGAAGCTCAACCACCTCTTTTAATGCTTTTGCTAAAATACACCCCCCAATCCATCTTTACTTGCATCGATCCTTGATTCGTCACCTTGAAGGAAGAGAAAATGACGGGAATAAATCGAATCTGATCTGGTTGTTGAGAGCGATGATCTTGCATTAAAAGCTCAAAGACATTTCTCCATTTTATCCTACCTAACCTCTCAAAATTAAAGTTTCGGACTTCCATGGCATAGATGAGGTCGAGATCTTTCCAATGATATAAAATTTGTAATCTCTTAAGCCCTGAGTCGAAAGATATGCCCCTTTGAAGTTTGAATCGATTCCGTATAAAATTGGTGGTAAAAAAATTTGAAAAATGGGTCCCATTTTTTGGATTGGGACACATGCCAGCCAAATTGGAACAAAAATCATGTCCATGGGTCCGAATTTACTTTTTTCCTCTTTTGCGAAAAAACACAAATACTTAAAAAATTCCCACAACCCCAAAACTCTGCATGGACACGTGGCTTCTTTTGATTGGCTAGGAAATGCGCTTCCATTTTTACTGTTATGCATTTTGGACAAAAGGAAAAATGTTACCTTTTTCCCCAACTCCCCGCCTTGGCTTTGACTCGGGTCTAAATGTTGAATTTTTCCCTTTTGGTAGAGTTGTGGGCCCTTTTGCATCTTTTAACACATTTTGCGGTGAAGGGCAAAAAACTAACTTTTCCCGATGCCCCACTTTCCCCGGGGACACGTGTCACTCTGGCACTCACTCAAACACCTTTTCTCCTTTTAACCCTTGAAACAGTACCCTTAGGACACTTGGCGGCCTCTTCCACCGCTGCTTGCTTTGTTAATGTTTTGACTATTCAACTAACTCTTGCCCCCTTTTTAGGACACGTGGAGGCACCGCGCTTGTTTGCAAACACTACCCAAAGTTTCCCTTGGAGAAGTGTCGAGTTGACACTTTTCACCTCCGCTGCTTTGTGGACTTTTCAACGGTCCCACCAAATTTTTAGACTTTGGGCTACATGGTGAGCTCGCACTCAATTGGGTCTCTACCTTGGGACCCAACTTTGGAGATGCACTTCTGCACTGGCACTTGCTACTCTTCGATTACACTTTTATACTTAGACAAATTTTGAGTCTTTTATGCCTACCTCTTGAATTTCTTTGAGCATTTGACCCTACCCCATTCTTCCACAGGACACGTGGAGATGTGGTGCTTGTTTAATCCTCTCTATTTGGATCCATCTTTGGAGAAGCACCATTGGGACACGTTGCCTCTTCCACTGATTCCTCCATACTTAGTCATTTTTTTCCCTTTTCCTAAACCATTTCAAACCCGAGGACTTCAAATCTTCATCATTATTCCTTCTTCTTGCTTATGGCTCTTTTGTAGCATCTTCCCTTCTTGTTTGACCCTGCTATTTTATACATTTTCCTGCATGTGACTTGGCTAATGGCTTTAGATGTAGAAATGGCCCCATAAATTCATTTTCTTTACGGAAAAGACCCTTTGATCTTTTTGGCCTCCACCACTTCATTGTTTAATCTTTTTGCAACCAATTTGCAGGATCTGGATGAGTTTTTTTGGGTTCCTTCTAGCGGGGTCGTGATTTGATCCAATATTTAGCCTGGGGGTGAAATATGGATAATAGTATATATGTTTAATGTATTTCCATGTTACTGAAATTTATATTTGAAATTCGGCAATATGTATGAGATGCTAGTTTAAGGATTGCCTTGGGAAATGTGCATTTAATCATGGGTACCTTTTTTTTAGATTTTAATATTGCAAAAGTTGGATATGATAAATTTGAATGTACTATCTTGTAGCAAATTTTTCAATGTTCATTGTCGATTAATTAATTGATGTGTTGTGTTCTTGTACGATAGAAAAGTGACATGTGAGTATGAGAATCTACAAGTAATTTTCTTCGTACCCAACCTCTCGAGGTCGTGCCAAGACAACCGATGGAAATGAAGTATATGGGGATATGGCAAACTAATTGGGCAATCTTATATCTTGAACACGTAATAATGGGGTTTGTGAATCTAAGGCAAAGAAAGCTCTCCTAACCTAAATTTGTGTGATAGATGGTTTAGATATAATGGCTGCTTGGAGGCTCCAATCAATGTCGAGCTCTGTTGAGATCCTATCTACTAGTTGTTGGATGCGTGGAAAGTGACCTATGGGTGCTTCGTGTATATTCCCAGACAAGGTCATACAAATGATGGTGTGAGGCGTAATGAGTCTTCCAAAATTTTATGGGTGATTCTCTGGTCTAGTCCAGAAAACCCTAGCCTGATTGGCTACTACGTTTAATATGGAAAACTGTGTAATAATGTCTGGTGGAAGTGGTGAGGATCTGAAATATGAGTGTACGTAAACCAACGTCAATGTTTGATTGATTAGTAGGCCCGTTGGGTTGTGGGACCTGGGATCACAACCGTAAGTTCATGGTTGTGTGGACCTCCTATGGTCATGTGAGGAATCAATCTCTTCTTCCAACTATCTAGTAGTCATAAGCTTTTTCATCTTCTATGTTTAAAACTAGAAGTTGTGTGATCTTCTCATAATACCTTACGGGTGTTCTGGCAACTTGTATATGTAAGCTAGTATCTATGTCGATGAGGAGGTCTCCTACATTTGGTTGTGGAACTAATGGATCATAACCAAATATTTGTTCTCTTTCGAGTTCTTGTATGGTCATGCGGATACCCTATCAATGCAATCTATAGTTGGGCTGATTTGACCGTAATGTGTGTGCTTTATCATCTTCAATGTTAAATTCTCTCAATTGTTCTCTAATTGCTTGTGGTTTTATTGTCATTTGAAAGACATGAATCCTAAGGCCTTGATCTATATCCGTTAATGTTGTGAAAAGATTTGGCTGAGGTACTACCGGTTCAAATACATAATCCTTGGGCTCTCTGGGTCCCGTAATTGTCATGCAAGAGATAATCAAATTTTAACTGAAATAAGTAAACTAACTATGAAATATATATCTATACTATGTTATATTCTTTTTATTTATATTTTCAAGGATATGAATTTGAACGAAATTTAAAGAGAAACATTCTAATATATCCAAATTAACTAACAATTAATCTAATGATATAATTAAAACAAGCAAGTAAGGTAGCCTATGTAGCTATTTGCCTATGCATTTGTGAATTTATCCTAAATATTAAATAACTGACTAATTTAATTGAAAGACTTTCAATCTCACCTCAGAAGTGAGGAACAAATCATAGCTTCTTAGAAACTATCATTCCCCACAACTTCCCTGGTAATACTAAAAGTAAGATTAACTGAAATAAAATGATTTACTACTCTATTTGATATATTGTAACTATAAATTTGATAATTCAAACCTAGAGTTTTACATAATAGTGGTAAATCTAGTTGTGTCATGACTTGTCCCCTTAGTGTGATCTCTTCATTCCTTCGTGATCTCATGAGTCTAAAAAGTGGGAATGTGATAGTGGCAGCGAGAAGGAGATATTTGAACAATGGACAAATTGGATGTAAACGAATATAATGCAAGTAAGAGAGGGATAGTGCAAGTGAACAGATCTTGACTATGTGATTCCTAGCATGATTTATTGCAAAGATATAATGTAGATATACCAAGAATTCTAGAATCTATTTCTTGTGATAAAACAACAACTACCACTCTAAGATTATCAAATGAACTTTAATCTAGAATTGAAACTATCTTATGATAAGTGACTATGGAGGATAGAAATGGAGAAAATGAAAGTGTGAAGATCAAGTGATTCTAAATCGAGAAAGAAGAAAGAATCCTTGAACGAGAGGTCGAGAATTCATGCAAAATCGTAAACCTATTGAAACTTTTGGAAGAACTTTAAAACACACTCTTGAATAATCATCCAAAGAAGGAGAGGGGCCATTTTCTTGTAAACAAGTTGGGTATTTATAGCATTTGGATTTACCAGAGGGTAAGTTTGAATTGAACTCTTCTATCATAAACAAAGAGAAATTACTATTTACCAGGTGGCTAAAACATAAATGCAAGCAAGAGTGGTTGAGAAATGTGGATGAAAATTGAATTTTTATGTTGATGAAAGCATTTGGAACATTCTAGAAAATGCTCACAGGACCGCTCCCTATGTATGGGTGGCGATTACATAGCACCACCACCCACGCTAGGCGGGTGGTCCTGAAACTAAAGACCAAAATGCAAGAAAAGAGCGGAAGGGGGTCAAAACAAAACATGCGGAGGCTGGATAAGGTATTTTGGGATGCAAATGTATACTCAGTGTGATTTCTAGATTCCAACACCTTACGAAGAGATCTGAATCATCATTGGGGTTTTGTAACCTTTTTCTGGTAGTATAGTACCTACAATTTTGGGTACGTACATATTGCCCCCTCGAAGAAGCATTTTTAGCCATGAAGGGGCATAAAACGGTGGGTCCGAGTATGGCGTCCTGAAATGGGGAGTTAGAAGCTATACCTGACATACTCGTGTGTCACAATGTCGCCATCCAGATTCCCGCTATCTACAAAATGAAAAGAGGACTCAAGTGTAGATAGATAAAAAAATCAAAAAATAAATACTAAATTAAAATGAAATGAGGACTTACCATTTGCACGGGGATAAGAACTTACCTCCATCGGTGCTCCAACTCTGTGAAAGAACATTCAAAACAAGTTAGAATATTATATATATATATATATATATATATATATAACGAGCTCATTTTCTATTCATTTGTGCGTGTTGATTTGGAAAATTTTGAGCTCTGGGACCCACGGTAACCATTTTTTATGAGAGTATAGTCAAACCATTTGTTGCGAGATCGTGATCATGCCTCCGAGAGTAGGACATTGACTTGTGAAGTCTCAAGTTAGTTTTCCTCAATTCATTGCTTTTAAACCTAAAATATAGAAATGTTGAAATATTTGTCTTGGGGGATCATTTTTGAAAATGTTAGTGTTAAATGAGTCTCTAGGGGGTGCGCCATAGGGTAGGTTTTTATTTTAGTTGAAATGGTGTATTTTGCTTGTTTTTAGGCATTTTTAGGGCTTAATGGGCACACGCCGAATCAGCATAGGACCACCACCCCACAGAGCGGCGGTCACGGGACCGCCGCCCAAGCAGGGTAACGGTTACAAGACCACCACCTTTAGATGGCGGCGGTCACGGAACCGCCACTCTGCCTAAGGCGATGGTTCGGGACAAAAAGGTGAAAATAGATGCCTTTGTTAAATGTTTTTGCATTTTTGATATTTTCCTATGTTTTTGATGAGTTTATCTATTGGATTATGTTGCTAACTTTCTCTTTTCTATGTTTTGGGTGGATGCAAAAGAAGGAGGATTATATCAGATGGAGCAGAGAGGGAGTGTGATTGGCTCCCGTAGTGTTGGATACATTGACCCAGGCGGAGAGAGACACTTTGCAGAGGGTGGGGTATTTTGAGGATTTCTTGGGTTCCTCATGTTGCTCTACGCTAGTCACATATTGTGTGACTTATTTTCTTACTTGGGATGCGAGACCGAACACCTTCAGTTACCAGTGTTAGGGGTGAGTGGACTATCACCTTGGAGGACGTCTATCACATACTGGGGGTTCTCGATTCTTGGGAGGTGGTTATCTCTTAAGATAGCAGGATCCAGGGGCTCGAGATGGTTCAATGGGCCACCTATATGGGAGATGATGTTGTCTCCTTTGGTTCAAATAAGGGGGTGAGGCTCCAATCCATCGCTTTGCATCTCTTGTATCCCTATTATCCGTAAGGCTATTATGGGTATCTTGGCCTCCTAGTTGTTGATTGGGGATAAGGAGGAGATACTCTCTTATACCGTATTGGGCTCCCATTATTACACAGATTGAGGCCATGGCCATACTTACGCTTGGGGAGTAGATATTCTTGGGACCACATACCATGACTTATACAAGGTGGTCAGGTTACAGGGGGTCCTTGAGTCACCCCACTCTAGTTATGAGTTGGGTGTATGAGGTGCATCATCCCCTATGGAAGGGGTGTACTAGCAGAGGATCCGGGGGCTGTTAGAGCAGCGAGGTGGATGGGGATGATAGTACTCAGGATGCCACATCAGCCAGTGGCTTCATTGACTATTACGAGATATGGAGGCCACTCCTTATCAAGCCATGGCGGGAGTATGGGGAGAGGAGACACTTACACTGATTTCCTGCTCTACTACATGTAGTCGGTTGGTAGATAGGTAGAGAGGGTGGAGGTCCACCCATTTGACCGAGTCCCTCAGTAGTTTGGTCTCCCTTACATTGATATGCTTCCTCTAGCAGGGGCCATATATAGGACTATTCATGAGGCTCGGGAGGCCCTAGAGGAGATCGGGGTTGGACCACGGTTACTCCTGGAGTTCCTATCATGGTTAGGCGGTGGTTTTGGGCTCGAGGGAGGGCAGGCCAATGCTCCTCGAGCACCTTTACTTCAGATCAAATCTACTCCTACTTTCAGTGGGGGAGGATGAGCCTATTGATGTGGACTCAGACTCGAGGAGTTCACAGGAGGGGAGAAAGACAGAGGAGGAGACGATGGGAGGTGAGGCCGGTGGGATGGTGAGGAGGATGAGAGTGATTAAGTGGCATGACACTCAGGATATCTTGAGGGCCGAGAGGGAGGAGGTGAGTGCAGAGAAGGTGACTCTGATCTCAGAGGAGTTTCCTTCTCAGGACTTAGGGGGAGATGATGAGTCCATGGTAGGATGTCATTTCTTTCCATATTTGGGGAGGTTCACGATGCCGCAAACAGCGTCGTAGTAGTAAAGCGAGATCTAGAGACCCTACTGGATGCCTGGAGATCCGAGTGAGTTACTACTCTTTTCTCGACCTTGTTTAGCTAGAAATGTTTAGTTGATATTTCTTTTTGTTTTTTTGTTTTGTTTTTGAATTTGTTTTTGATTTTATAACTTGTTATTTCTCTTTTTTTAATTTGCAGTGACTATTGAGGGATGGCGAGACTTGATTCACCAAGTGTGCGTGAGACACCCTATTGCTCCCCTCGAGAGTACTCAGCCGAGCTTACTAAGGATGTTGGAGAGCCTTCAAAGTTGGTGGTAGACATACTTGATGTGTTTTCCCCTGTCTGGAAGGTAGAAAAGTTAGTGACCTCCCTTCGTGTTGAGGTAGCTGGATATAGGACTGCTGAGCGTCTGATGAGGTGGAGTCGTTCTCGTAGTGAGACCATAGCCAGTGGCTATGATCATGAGCACTCAGTTCATTCAGAGCGTCATTGTAGTAGGAGTCCTAGGCACGATCGTGCACCCTCTGAGGGATCCCACAGGGATTGAGAGGCCATTTGGTCTTTTTGTAGTGATTTTACTAGATGTTTATATGGGTTGTTTTTGTATTTTCTAGGCTCATTGAGCATTTTGACCATGCCTAGTGCATGATGGCATTGTATATAAAACATGATTTCTATATATATATATATATATATATATATATATATATTTTTTGGATCCAGATCTTCCTTGTATCTAGAGTTTGTGGTTTTTTTCTCATGTGTACACTAGATGCTTTTAGAATCTTTGTTTTTATATGCTTTTCAGAATGTATGCAATGGATGACAAGTGATAACAAATGTTTGAACATAATGTTTCTCTTTTTTTTTTTTTTGTAATGTTGATATGTGATGATGCAAACATATTGTAGTACTAAAATTTTGGCTTCTTTGGGCAATGTTCATTGCTTCTTCTTATTTTGGCAAAACGTGATGACTATATAGTGATAAAGAGATGAACTTGCCCCACTCCTAACTCCACACAACTAGTAAGATGCGAGGGCTCAACACCAAGAGTTTGGAAGGGCAAAATTGTATGAGTTTGACTGAATGGAATTGATGAGAGAAAGACAAGCCATTGACAGAAACCAAAATTTAGACCTACACACTTACCTTACTCAAAACTACCACATAGTTCAGAAGGCAACTTACTTTCCAGTTTATCTAGACTTAGATCCATGGATGGCAAATTTGGTTGAAAAAATCTGGTTTTGAGGATTTGATCTCTTTAGAATTTGGATACTTAATTTCACTTAATACACTTTGCTTTGTATTTTTAAAATACTAAGATTTGTTAATTTGTGTGAATGGACCCCCTACACCCTACCCCATGCTACTAGTAAGAAGCATGGGCTTGTCACCGAAGGCAGGATATAGGTGAGTAAGGGCACTTCTTTCCTTTCCCAACCTCACACCACTAGTAAGAGATGTGGGCTTATCACCGAAGGTTGGTGGGGCAAAGAAGTGTGTAAAATAAAATATTTTGTTTGTTTAGTATTTTTTATTCTATTTGGTTTTGACATTTCTGATATGTGATTTTGGAGTATCCTTGTTTCAAAGAGATGTAAGAGGGATAGATGTGACACCAAGAAGCTTCTAGAATAGACCGTAGGTAAGAACAACTTAACCTAGTAGAAGAAATGAGCATGACCAAGTATGCAGGCCTTGGTATGGTTTTTGTCAAGATTTGTTTGTCAATTGATGAGAAGATTTTGAAACCATTTTGATGATATTATGAAAATTGAAGAGATATGATTTGAATGCTTTTTCCAATATTTTCAAAATTTTGTAATAAATTTCTTTAAGAATAAGTTCCTTGACCACAAAATTTATGAAATGAGTGAACAAAATGAAACAACTGAGTGATCAAATGCAATGTAGGTAGATATAATATACAAATGGTGGTTTTGATGATTTATGCGTAAAACCATTTAAGATGCAAGGAATTGATAGTTTCATTGAATTCCTCACCTTCTAGTGTACACAAGAGATATGCACCATTTCCGTAGTCTTTCATGACTCGGTATGGGCCCAACCACTTGGGCCTTGGAATTTCCTTCCTTCATCGGTTTTCTTATCAATCCGGCTTGTCTAGTCTCAAAACTAGATCTCCCTCATATATTTCTCATTCGTAAAACTTTTTGTTATATTTCCGACACATCCGTCAGCATAGGCTCTGTGTGTTGTTTGGCATTTAACTTGGCCTCATCAAGGCTTTCTAGTTGAGAGAGTGTGCCTCTCTATAGGCTTCTTCTCCCAAAATCCCTTGTAATGAGATGCGGAGACTGGGTATTTCAACCTCAAGCGGGAGAACTACTTCTACCCCGAATACTAATGAGAAAGGGGTTGCCCCTGTTGGTGTTCTTATTGAGGTTCGATGGGCCCACAAGGCCGGGTATAATTTTAAATGCCAATCTGTTTGTTCTCCTTAACTATTTTGAGGAGAATGGATTTTAATGTTTTATTTGTTGCTTCAGCTTGTCCATTGGCTTGGGGGTAATAAAGAGAGGCCATGTGATGGTTTATCTTGAATTTTTGCATAACTCATGGACCTCATCATTTTTGAAGGATGTGCCATTGTCTGAGATAATGACTTGTGGGACACCATACCTACAAATGATTTGATTTAGAATGAACTTAGCGATTATAGAACCTGGTATGGTGGTAAGAGGCATGGCCTCTACCCATTTAGTAAAATATTTTGTGGCCATGATTATAAAGTTATGGCCATTTGTTGATGAGGGAGAGAATTTCCCTATCAAATCTAGGCCCCATGTGGAAAAGGGCCATGGAGTTGCGATTGGTTGTAGAGCCTGTGCTGGCATGTGAATCTCATGGGAGAAATCTTGACATTTATGACACTTGCGCACAAACTCTACTATCATGTTCCAGAGTGGGCCAAAAATAACCCATCCGATGTATTTTTGAGTAGTGGCGTGGCCACCAGTGGCCTCCACATATCCCACTATGGGATTCATAAAGAATCTTTTTGGATTCTTCTGTGTCAACACATCTTAAAAGCATTCCGTCAAAGGCTTTATGATAGAGCACCTATTCTAAAATAACGTATTTAGCAGCGATAATGCGTAACCACCTTCTTTGTTGTGATGTGGAACCTTTTGGGTATGTGTGGTCCATGATGAAGTTGATGATGTCAATGTACCAAGGACATATAGAGATGGGGGCCTAGTTTCAAAAAAATATATGCACTCATCAGGAAAGTCTAGGTCTACCAGATCACCTCCATCTAATGGATTGTCAGCTAACCAGTCTGCAATGATTTGTCCCTTAACAGACTTTTGGTTTACAAATGTTAATTCAAACTCACCCATTAAGGTTATGAAACGTCCAACCTTTTTAGATAAAGACCCTTGCGTGAGGAATGTCCATAAATGATATATCTTTACAATAACCCTTGTTTCTTGATTTAACATGTAATGTCTTAAATGTTTTGTTGTAAAGACTATGGCAAGGCATTCTCTTTCTACACTGTGTGTAATGTGTTTCATAATCAAGCAAACGTCTAGCTAATGAAATAAACTACACGTTCCCATTTATCATCATCTTCCTGAGCCAACATGCAGGCTAACGAGACATTAGTAGCCCATGAATATAGGATCAAAGGATGATCTGGTCTAGGAGGCATTAGCATGGGAGGAGACAACAAGAAGTGTTTAACTACTTCGAAGGCCTTGTTACATTCTTCCATCCAATCAATGCTATAATCCTTCTTTAATAAATTATTGATTGGATGAATAACAAAACTTAAGTCCGGGATGAACCTTCGAATTGCACCAAGTTTCCCAAGAAATGATCTGATACCAAACTCATCTGATGGTGGAATCATTTCAAGAACAGCCTAGGATTTTGGCTGGATCGACATCAATCCCTCGTGAAGATATAATGTAGCCTAGAAGCTTACCTCCCATCACACCAAATATGCATTTCTCTAGATTCAATGTGACACCATATTCGATTAATCATGAGAGAATGATACGAGTACCTTTAGGTGATCACAACACTTCTTGGCCTTGGCCAACAAGTCATCTACGTAGGATTCCACAATCTTATGAATAAGGTCATGGAATATGTATGTCATTGCCCATTGGTATGTAGCACCAGCATTCTTAAGACCGAATGGCATGATAACGTAACAATAAGTTCCCCAAGGAGTTATAAACATAGTCTTGGCTTGATCCTGTTCAAATATTTTGATTTGATTATATCCTAAGAACCCATCCATGAGAGACAAAAGCTCAAATCCAGTTGTTGCATCAACAATGACGTCGATGGATGGTAATGGGAAGTCATCTTTGGGGCAAGCTTTATTAATGTCCCGAAAGTCTATGCAAATGCATATCTTCCCATTCTTTTTTAGAATAGGGACGATATTAGATACCCATTGTGAATAGTCAACTGGTTTGATGAACCCTACTTGGAGAAGTTTCATTACTTCTTCTTTCACCATGAGAGCCACTTTTGGTTTCATTGGTCTCGACTTTTGCTTGATTGGCTTTGCATCTGGTTTGGTGACAAGATTGTGTACCGTGATATGTGGTGTGATTCCCATCATTTATTTGTAATTAAATGCGAAATCCTTTTGATGTTCTTTGAGGATTTGAGTATGTATTTCTATCTCCTCTGGAGTTAATGAGGATCCTAACTTCAAAATATTTGGTTCTTCCTCCGTTCCAATATTTATGTCAATCATTCCTTTGATTAAGGAAGTGTTGCCTTCTTCAAATTCAGGTGGGGCGGAGGTAGTTCCAAACCTTCTCCATTCTCTACCTCGTAGATATCGAGATTTTTTTGGGGGAGATTCTATCATGGGATTTCCAAAATAGGAAGAGGAAGATGGGATTAGGGAGAAATCCACTATGTGATGAGCGAGATGTAATTCTGCATAGGCATTTAGATATTCAAGAGTTTCTCTATCACTATCAAAATGATCTAGGATGGTAGACTCATTCTCAGTTTCTATATGTGTCAAGACCGGTGTTGTTGGTATTTTTCACACCAATGGTTCAGTATGAAGTGATACCATGAAACTTGTATTTTCAACTCACTACTTGGCGTGAAACAAGAAGCTAAGGTTGCTTTATTGAATCAACGAGAAGGTTTTGTTCTCATGGGATTGCTTTGATTGATATGAAGTCGAATCCCTTGGTTAGATCTAACACCGCCATTTTATAGAGTTGTAAGTGTTCAGGCTCTAGTTTCATATACCTCAGATACTTGGTTTGCAACTAATTGCGAGTCTCCTAGCACTCTAATATTATCAACACCCATCCTTTTAGCTATGATAAGGCCAAGGAGAAGGGCTTCGTATTCAGCCCCGTTGTTTGTACATTCAAAGTTTAATTTAAAGGAAAAGGTAGGATCTTTCCCTTAGGAGAAGTAAAGATCACACCTGCCCCAGCTCCAAAATGACATCTAGCTCCATCGAAGTGGAGAGTCCAACATTTTCTCAAAAAATGGATGTTGAGACATTCTTTGTGTCCACTTCTTTTTCCTCGGTTACTTCTACCATACAAACTTCGTGTCTGATGGAAGGGAGCCAATTCCTAGGGTGTATCCCATACCCATGGAATCAAATGGTAGGAGAATAGGTAGATATTTCTCTAGTAACTCAAAATTTTTGTGGTAGTTCCTAATGACATCTGTCTCTATGACGTTAGTCTCATTTTTGAGTGTTAGAATGCCTTCGACTAGATTCATGATTTCTAATTTTGTTGTAGGTATCAACTTTACTTCTAGTTTTGAATTGACTGGTTTGTTAAGTTGATTTGTTGGGAGTTCAAACTTAGAGTGAATGCCTGGTCTCTTCTTCAAATCTGCTAGGTGTATATCAAATGGTTTTGGGTCACCTTGTGCCACAAATATTTTTCCCAGGTGTAAAAATCTTATTTCCTAGGAATAACGTGGAAGGGATTGCCTTCATGTGATGTATCCATGGTCGATCGAGAATCATATTATAGTTGGTTTCCCATCTATAATATAAAATTTAGTGAGGATTGTCTTGGGTCCTAAGGTGACTGGTAACACTATAGTCCCAATTGAAGTGGCCTTGAGGCTATCATAACCCCTTAGCGTATTTCACGTTGTGGAACAATTTGTTTCTCCATATCCTAGATTTTGAAGAAAAGTGAAGGGGACTATGTTAACTACTTGCCCCATCATCAATCATTGCACATTTAACATAATTATTATAAACCCATACCTATACATATAAAGTTGGGTCACCTCTACGTGTAATTTCAGCGTCTGTTGGCATTTTTCTTATATCAAATATAAACTCAGTATCCCTATCTGGCTTCCTGGAGGGTAGATGTCAAAGTCTACATGGTTTACTTGTGTTTCAAGAGGAGAGTGATGTTAATTAGATGACCAAGACCTAATGCTTCTAAGAGAGCAGCCCTATGGGTGGGAGAGTTTTTTAACAAATCCAAGAAGGAAATGTGAGAGAAGGTCTTTGTTAGGTCATTAATTAGATCATAAGCACCTATGGGTTTTACCAATGTTTTTGAATGTTGTCTGGTTCTAATGGGTAGGTTGGAACTGGTTGAGAAGAATAATCTCATGTTCTTGTTATGGTTTCTACGTGTAGCTCGATGTCTAATTCTACTAGACCAACTATCTTGGTTTGTGGTCGAGTTCCTAATTAGGGTGCAACCGGTGGATTTAATGAAGTTGAGGCTTCATGATCATTATTTCCTATTATAACACCCTTGTTCATCCCATTTGGATCTAACCTATTATTGTTAGAGTGATTTGGGAGAGGATCATTAAAAATCTTGAGGGGTGCATTTTGTGGGGAAACTGCCCCCGTATAAGTGTTTGGCGTGGGCAATGCAGAATTTGCCAAAAACATATCTATAAAGAGTTGTCTTTGGTCTTTTGGAAAATGTTGCATGAATTTATTGTAGTCACGGAAAAGTCCTAGTATCATGGCCTTGAATCTTGTGGAAACCACAATACAAGTTGGGATTATAGTTTTGAGGTTGTTGGTTTGAAACTGTTGTGGTCCAAAACTCTGATTAGGTTGTTGGTTGTTAGAGTTAAAATTTTGAGGTTGTTGCCTTTGGTTTTGACTTTGATATCCAGTTGGGTTTCGGGTTGGGCCTTGTGTCTTGGATTTTCCATTGTTTTGTTGTTGTCGTGATGGACGATTAAAATCCACCGCATTGATTATTGGAAAAAGTTATTATTTCATTGATTGTTAACGGGTGGTGGAATGTTCACGATGTTTTCCCTTTTAACCTAGTATGTGACTCCATCTGTTGTAACCCCATGGTTTTTGTTAAGGATCTTGGGTCCTTGATTGGTATTCCCAACATTAGGATAAGCCATAGTGTTTTGATTGGGAATGATTAATTTCCCATTTGTTCCATAGGTCTTACAACCGCTATCTATTGCCGCTTGATCGATTCGGAGGGCACTCTTCGAGTACTTCATCATAAGTTCTTAGTGGGAACTTCTGGACTTCTTCCTTTATCTCTCTATTGAGAGAATGAAGGAATAAGTCACATAGTTCCATCTGATCCATGTTTGGAGCACTTGCTGATGAGTAGAGGATTGTATACCCATCTTTGAATAAAATGAGCAGTATATTCATTGTGCTCTTGTTTAATATGCAAATTCCCGATCCTATTCTTAACAATTTGTTCATGTCAAAAGCTTTGATAAATTTTGACACAAGTTGTTTGAATGAGTGTATCGAGGCTTCAGGTATTCTATAATACCAATCAAGGGCAATACCCTCTAAGGTTTTAGGGAATATCTTAGCAACAACCGCATCCCAAGGGAGAATTCTCGAATGGCCATGGCATAGGCCTTGATATGTGCATTCGGATCTCCCTCCCCTTTATATTTAGGTAAATTGGGAAGAGGTCTTGGAAGCATGATGCTTCGTATGGTGAAATCTAGAGGTTCTTTTAAATATTCTAAGTAAGTCCCTACCGCATAGGTTTCAACCATTGATGGTGCCTACTGTGAGGGGGTGAGGTAGAATGGGTTGTTGATATGGCATAACATATGTATTTGCAGGGACATAAGGAAATCCCTGTGGTTGAGAAAACATCCCGAGAGAGGAGAACATGTCTCCCTGTGGTGATTTTGAATAAATGTTTAAGTAGGGAGGAGCATTGCTCTGATATGGGTTGTTTGGTACTAAACCGGGAGGTATCATACTTTCAACTAGAGCGGCATTTGAAAATGTGTTTCTAGTTGGTGTTTGTTGTGGGTAGTTATATGAATGTTGAGGAGGCATGCCTAACATGCCTGTTCCTGTGAGGAGGTCAACTTGGCTGGGATGATGCGGAGGGTTGGAAGTTCTACTTTCCCCGAGATGTGAGTTTTGATTTTCTTGAGCAAGTTCTAGTCCTCTAACCTTCTCAACCAAAGTCGAGATGACCTCGATTGGTGATGACACAATGTTTTTTTCCTTAATGGTTTTTGTTGTATACCTTGAGGTTGTAGAGGCATGTGGTACCTGCTATGATGAATTGATCATTACCCCGCCAAGCTTCACCAAGAGTATTTTCCATAGGTGGAGGAATGGGGATGTTTTCTTGGAGCAGGGTGTCGGGTTGTGTTTGCAAACTCCTATAGGTGGGTACATGTTTTGGAAACGTTGTTCATTTCTAGCGTAGTGTGCTAAGTACTCTTCATCCAAAAATGGGAGTGGATCTGACTGCCTACTGATTTGTGGTCTAGATAAAACCCGAGGAGATGAAATGGATTCTCCAGTAAATGTCATATTATTAGAGCCTGAGGGCTCCGGTTGTTGTGTTTGTGTAGTTGGTCCAACTCCTCAATTTGAATGAAGAACTAGAGCTAGTTCTTTGAGGAGGAGTCTGTGATGACAAGTAGTTGCTTGAGTAGTTATCAGCCCATGCAGAAAGTGATGGTGACTGTTGTCTACTTGTTTGACCATAATATGCTTCGAGACCTAAGAGAGGTTTCCGTATGTATCGTCGTATCCCGACATATTTGGGGGTATATAAATACCCACAAAATAATGGGAAGGAGCGAAGGTGGATGATAGAAATGGAAATGAAAAAGGAGTAGTTGTTAGTTTCACGTCGGGTTCACCAATTTTGTATGATAGAAAAGTGACATGCGAGCATGAGAATCTACAAGTAGCCTTTCTTCGTACCCAACCTCCCGAGGTCATGCCGAGACAGCCGGTGGAAATGAAGTATATGGGGATATGGCCAAACTAATTGGGAAATCTTATATCCTCAACACACAATAATAATGGGATTTACAAATCTAAGGAAAAGAAAGCTCTCCTAACCTGAATTGGGGTAATGGATCATTCAGATATAATGGCTGCTCGGAGGCTCCAATCAATGTCAAGCTCTGCCGAGATCCTATCTACTAGTTGTTGGATGCGTGGAAAGTGACCTATGGGTGCTTCGTGTATATTCCCAGACAAGGTCATACAAATGATGGTGTGAGGCATAATGAGTCTTCCAGAATTTTATGGGCGATTCTCTTGTCTAGTCTAGAAAACCCTAGCTAATTGGATGCTATGTTTAATACGGAAAACTGTGTAATAATGTCTAGCAAAAGTGGTGAGGATCTGAATATGAGTGTACGTAAACTGGTGTCAATGTCTGATTGATTAGCAGGCCTGTTGGGTTGTGGGACCAGGGATCACAACCATAAGTTCATGGTTGTTGTGGACCTCCTATGGTCATGTGAGGAATCAATCTCTTCTTCCAACTATCCAGTAGTCATAAGCTTTTTCAGCTTCTATGTTTAAAACTAGAAGTTGTGTGATCTTCTCAGAATACCTTACGAGTGTTCTGAAACTTGTATACGTAAGCCAGTATCTATGTCGATGAGGAGGTCTCCTGCATTTGGCTGTGGAACTAATGGATCACATAGCCAAATATTTTCTCTCTTTCGAGTTCTTGTATGGTCATGCGGATATCCTATCAAGGCAATCTATAGTTGGGTTGATTTGACTATAATGTGTATGCTTTGTCATCTTCAATGTTCAATTCTCTCAATTGTTCACTAATTGCTTGTGGGTTTATTTTCATTTGAAAGACATGAATCCTAAGGCCTTGATCTATATCCGTTAATGTTGTGAAGAGATTTGGTTGAGGTATTACTTGGTTCAAATACGTAATCCACGGCTCTCTTGGGTCCCGTAATTGTCATGCAAGAGATAATCAAATTTTAATTGAAATAAGTAAACTAACTATGAAAGATATATCTATACTATGCTTATATTCTTTTTTTTTTTTTTATTTTCAAGGATATGAATTTGAACAAAATTTAAAGAGCAACTATTCTAATATATCCAGCTAACTAACAATTAATCTAATGACAAAATTAAAACAAGCAAGGTAGCCTGATGTAGCTATTTGCTTGTGCATTTGTGAATTTATCCTAAATATTAAATAACTGACTAATTTAATTGAAAGACTTTCAATCTTACCTCAGAAGTGAGGAATGAATCATAGCTTCTCAGAAACTATCATTCCCCATAGCTTCCCTGGCAATACTGAAAGCAAGCTTAACTGAAATAAAATGATTTGCTACTCTATTTGATATATTGTAACTACAACTTTGATAATTCAAACCTGGAGTTTTACAGAATAGTGGTAAATCTAGTTGTGTTATGACTTGTCCCCTCAGTGTGATCTCTTCATTCCTTCATGTTCTCGTGAATCCAGAAAAGTGGGAATGTGATAGCGGCAAAAGGAGATATTCAAATAGTGGCAAATTGGATGTAAACCAATAGAATGCAAGTAAGAGAGGGATAGTGCAAGTGAAAAAGCTTGACTATGTGATTCCTAGCAGGATTTATTGCAGAGATACAACGCAAATATACTGAGAATTCTAGAATCTATTTCTTGTGACAAAACAACAACCTACCACTCTAAGATTATCAAATGAACTTTAATCTAGAATTGAAACTATCTTATGCTAAGCTGACTGTGGAGGATAGCAATGGAGCAAAATGAAAGTGTGAAGATCAAGTGATCTCTAAATCAGAAAAGAAGAAAGAAGCCTTGAACTGAGAGGCTGAGAATTCATGCAAAATCTAAACCTATTGAAACTTGTGGAAGAACTTTAAAACACACTGAATAATCAACCAAAGAAGGAGAGGGGCCATTTTCTTGTAAACAAGTTGGGTATTTATAGCATTTGGATTTACCAGAGGGTAAGTTTGAATTGAACTCTTCTATTATAAACAAAGAGAAATTACTATTTACCAGGCAGCTAAAACATAAATGCAAGCAAGAGTGGTTGAGAAATGAATGCAAATTGAATTTTTACGTTGACAAAAGCGTTGGAACATTCTGGAAAAACGTGCATAGGACCGCCCTGCCCCATGCGGTTAAGGGGCACCACCCTATCTGCGGTCATCAGGGGACCACCACCTGTCTCCGGGTGGCGGTCCTAAAACTAAAGACCAAAATGCAAGAAAAGAGTGGAAGGGGGTCAAAAAAAGCATGGGAGGATGGATAAGGTATTTTGGGATCTTAACTAAATAAGAACCCTAGTTGAGTTACTTGCCATAGATCGTATATTTAACAACATCGCCATGAAACCATCATTTAAGAGTGACTTTATCAAATGTTATCTATAGTAAGTGGTTCCCTTCCAGGATTGGTTATTATGTGTGTAGTAAGAAGAATATATTCTCTTCAGTCCGACTTATGTGTTAGGTGAAAAAGATCACCAAGTACTCTTGAAATTAACCTTTAGGATATGGGATTATCTAATGAAGTTAATGTTTAAACTTGTTGTACCCTCCCTCTCATTCTAGACATATTAGTTTTAAAAAAGATATCATCTTAAAAGATATTTAATCTTCACAACTAAGATTTTTAGTACTACACCTAAGAAATATACTCGTTAGTTCATTTCTATAACTTGAGCCATTGTTCAAGAAACAACTATGTTGCGTAACCCTGCAAGATATGGAGTAAGTAGAGCTAACACCTCCTTAGTATCCTAATTGACTACCAAGTTAGATATAGAAACTCTCTTCATCATCGAATGAATTCCTTATGGGTAGAAAATGGTAAACAACTCCTTTCAAATGAAACTGATTTGAAATATGTTGACTTAATAGAAACCATGAAACTAAATACTTGGTTCCATAATCCCTTATCATTCCTTCTATGACATTAAGAATACAATAAATTTCTCTTGTAGAATCGTGAAATGCAAAAACATGGGATCTTACTTTGAAAACAAATCTTTTGGTTCATGTGTAGTTCTAAATCTTCTAATCATTTACTTCTTCTATATGTTAAACGAATACTTCCGTAACTCTTTTTGTTATAAAAAATGCTAATAATGAGACCATAGTGCAATGTAAGAATAAAACATATAAGGGTAAAACGAGATTTGAAGTTAGGAATAATGTCACTTTAGGAGTCCTTATAACTCAATTAGGCATTTTCTTGTGTGAAAAATAATATGAATTTCCCTTGGTGAGATCAAACTTCAAGGAAATTATATATATATATATATATATATATATATATATATATATATATATATATATATATATATATATATATATATATATATAAGCCTTGATGTGGAAATTATGAATGGATTTGTCAAGTTATTGAGCTATATCAACTATGAAAGGGAAATAAATATTTCGTGATCGAAGAATGTTTATGGAAATACATACATACATACATACATACATACATACATACATACATACGAGATTTGAAGTTAGGAATAATGTCACTTTAGGAGTCCTTATAACTCAATTAGGCATTTTCTTGTGTGAAAAATAATATGAATTTCCCTTGGTGAGATCAAACTTCGAGAAAATATATATATATATATATATATATATATATATATATATATGTATATATATGTGGAAATATATATATATATATATATATATAAGAATGGATTTGGATTTGTCAAGTTATTGAGCTATATCAACTATGAAAGGGAAATAAATATTTCGTGATCGAAGAATGTTTATGGAAATACATACATACATACATACATACATACATACATACATACATACATACATATATACATATATATATACATATATATATATATATATATATATATATATATCCTAAATCTCCCTTAGTCCTAATATTTCCTTCTTAACATCACATCAGACTCACTTGTGTTGAAAAGGTAAAATCTAAACATTGAATGAACATTTGGAAAGCATAATCTTAACATAAGAATGAGTGAATTAGGAACTTTGTATGCAATTTGAAATATGGAAAATAATTATGTAAGTTATGGAGATTGTCGTAAGGGATAAAGAACCAACTTAAATGGTCAAACTGTAAGTTGAATGTGAATGAATTTAAGAATTTGTAGGTGGAAAAATGACAATATTATTCTTGCATAATAATGTTGTTTTAATGTTAATTGTAACTAAGATATAATCTTGGTAATGATGTGTTGTGGGTTTTCTAATCCTTGGGTCCCTTTTCTTGTTGTTGGGTCATTGCTAGCATTCGTTCATTAGGGAAAGTGTGGCATCGATAGGTATATGGTGTTTTTCATGTGTCTATGTGAGTCGATGACTTATGTAAGTGTCTTATGCGTTGTTGAGTTTATCTTCTTGGAGCCCTTGTGGTGTTGTGTAGTGAGCATTGTAAGTTTTTTTAAAAACTTATACTTTTATTTTTTACTATTGTATTTGTGTGTGTAAAGTGTTGGGATTCAATTGGGTTGTGTGTTTTCAGTGTATGTTCCAATGGCTATAGGTGTCTAGGTTAGAGATTTAGAATCCGTTACCTTAGATACCTCATTATTGTCTACATCATTTGGTATCATACCAATATTTCCCTTGTTGAGTAGAGTTGTTAGGGGCTTTAGGATATTTTATAGGTATGTGAAGAGTCCCACAATTACAGATAATTGTGAAGAAAATAAATGAACAATATAAGAGTATTTCCCCTTAGAAAAGGAAGACCATAGAGATTGGAATACTTGGAAGATATTGTGGGACCTACCCAAAAAAAGTAGGATATAAATATTTCTCAAATAAAGACAAATGATTTAGATATAATTGAAAATGAAGGTGGATTACTTGAGGCTCACCTTTATGAATTAGATGAAGAATCTATATATAAAACATTTGAATTCCAGTTCTAATATACTAATGAATTCAATGTCATCTTATAGATTGGATTTATGAACTAGAAAAATAATTTGACTATGATTCAATGGAGGTTTCAAAGGTAGCTAGACTTTCTTCGACCAAGATAAATGACCTATTATCCCTAAAAACAACACCCTCTAATTTTTCATGAATGAATGGATGAGAAATCACTTTTTCCGGTAACATGGGATTGTTTCAAGCTATGGTACCTTGCAAATGATACAAAACTCTAGATAAGGTTGCTTCCTCTACCTAATCCTAATGCCAAACTACTCGTACTACTATAAATGTAACTATCTAATTAGATTCTAGTAATCTAAGGGACCATGGGAAGAGAGAGGTGCATGAAAAGGGGAAATCCTAAGATAAAAGAGGTGATATCACTAAGAAAAGGGGAAGATAATCTCATATGAGTGGAAATGGGAGGAAAATGAAGGAGGGGATGGCATACATGAGTACCACAGTCCCAAAAACATTCAAACTCTCATTTCCATGGAGCACAATAGAAATAAACCCTACAAAAGAGAATAAGACATGCAAAATACACAAAAATGCAATAGAGAGAAAGATAATACAATAAACATAGGATAAGGTAGAGAATATCCATAAAAAAATATCTAATTACTTTAAATATATAGAAGATGGGAAAGATAGTCAAGGGGAAAAAGAGAGGAAACTTTGATTTCCACCTTCAATGACAAACAACATGGATTGAAAGTTTTAAAATAGGCACGAGAACCCTTCTAAGACCATTTCCCATGATACTTTTCTTGTAAGAGAAGGAATGGGCACCATACCTCATCAAATATGGTAGTTGAGCTACCTAGAACTATATCTTTACTGAAAGAATAATATTTCCTATTTTTAATGCACATAACCTCAAAAAATTTAAGAAATTTAGTTTATATGGTGTACTACATGATGTGACCTTTCCAACGGTACCAAGTTTGTGAAATTTGGAGTTACATAGTTAAATATATGGCTCTCAAAAGTTTAGGGGTTAGGATAGTTGTGGTCGGTTCCCTACGCAATGGTACATTCCACATTAACTCTTTTGTTTCAATTGTTGATGAATCGGGATGAATTGTGGAACTGGAGGAAGGGGATAAAAGTTCCATTTGTGCTCATGGGACCCGAATTAATTGATTCACGGTATATATTTTTAGGCGAAATTCGGAGTTGGGGTGGAACGGTGTAACTCTTCCACTTTCCATTGGTGCCCGTCATATCCGTCTCTCTCACAATGTATTTTCCTTCTCTACACTTTGTCCCATTAGTCAGTGAACTCGACCATGTGGGAACCAACAAAACTAAGGAACTGTTCTCCGACAGTTCCATTGAAAGCCGAGTCACTCAATTCTGATGACCAACTTCCACCTATGCGGAAGATGTAGTAGCGTAGAACTACGATCCCCATGAAACTATTCCTTTAGTTCTTGAAAATCCCAATTCGTTCGACTAAAATACCCAAAAACATGATGTGGCAATGTAGGGAAGTGAAAGAAGGTAGGAAATGTTTTGTTTGTTCTTGAAAACCCTGATTTAGGTGATTTTTCCCCAAATGGCCCAATGTTTCTATTTTTTCGCTAAGTATGGAAATGATGGGATAGGAAAGGAGGAAAGGAATGTCCCTAACATTGATTTTTCCAATTTTGATCAAAATATATTTTCTAAGTCAAAATGAAAATTGAAATTATCAAAATATCCCTAGAAGGGGTATTTTGGATAATAGGACCATACATCGTTAAGGTGGGATTACGTGAAGGTGGATTGAAAAAGGAAATAAAATGATAAAATAAAAGCTTGGAATAGGAAGGTTTCAAAGCTAAATGCTAAAATTTTACCTAAAGATTACTAGATGAATATTTTTAATAAATTAGAAAGCCTAGCTAAATAAATGAGTGTGAAGGAATACTCAAATGAGCTCTATAAATTAACTATTTGAGAAGGTCATATGGATGATGGTACTGATATATTCTTGAGGTAATCAAATGGAATTCACATTTTTGTTCAAAATAATTTGGTATGCTAAGTTTGAGGCCAGTAGGAGAATCCTATCAATGTGCATTGAAGGTTGAAGAGAAGTTTTCTAAGAGGAAAAAATACAACAAGAGGAAGGAAATTTCTTGTGATGTAGAGTACAAAGAAGAGGTGGAAGAGGGTAGCATATCTATGAATGAAAAATAAACAATTTTCTTATTGTAATAGTAGTTATAGTTAAAAAATAAGAGGAAGAGGATATCCTCTATTTGTAACGTAGAGGGTAGAGATTTTGTGGGAACATGTTATAGGTGTGGAGAAGTTGGGAATGGATATTTTAAATGTCGAAAATCACAAGAAAATAAAGTCTGAAGGAATGATGCAAGTACTCACATTAAATAATTGTACATGAAGAAAGTTTTTCCTCACTTAATTATGTGAAAGAACCAAACAAGGAGATAATTTTATGATGAAAAGAGTCATGTTTAAAGTAGAAAAGAATAAAATGGGATAACATAAAAGAGGAGCATGTTCCGATTAATGTGAAAATATAGAGGTAACTATTTATGAGTCATTTTTATAGGGAAGCACTGAGACATATTTAGTGTCTATTAAGATGGTTGAGAAACCCATATTAAAGAAAATTGTGCATCTTAACCCCTAGAAAGTTTCTTCCTTGCAAAAAAAGACATCAACTATTGGCTATTAAGAAATGTTTGTTTATATTGATGATTATTTCATATAACAATGAAGTTATGTATGATATAATGTTGATGGATATTTGCAACGCATCTTTGTTGGGAAGAACTTGGCAATTAGATATAAAATCTATGTGTACACCTCATTTTTGACTCTTGATTCTTGTTTCTCTTGTGTAGGGATATTGATGCATATTTCTCATGAGTGGATGCTTGAAGGGACTTATAGGGATTAGGGTGTGTCGGAATTGGTCATGTGGGCTAGACTACATAATTAAGGAGATGTTTTAACTATGCAAGATTCCCCTACCATTGCTCCATTTCTTCCCTTTGTTCACTCGTTATCCATTACATCTACTTGTTATATTGTGCTAAATTGTTTCTAACCATTACACGTTATTATCCCTACTTTTAGTCACCATGGACCTTTATCATTGACTCTATTTAATTTTAAAATTCTATCCCTCTTTGTTTCACACCCCATGACTTTAAGGCTCCCAAGTGACACCATCACTCATGGGAGCTGGTTTCGGGTTGGTTATTTTCATAGCTAATGTCATCACCCACGGAGATGATGATGGGTATATATACCCCACCACATATTTAGCACCACACAATCAGTCAAACATTCATAAACGAACTAACTCGATATTGTTTGCATGTTTATGTACTATCTTGCACCTACTTATTGGATTTCAAGATTTTAATCCCACCCTTTTACATTTGGGTCACCATTATGAGTTAGGACTAGAGGTTTTCTTCTTGAAATTTCCCTTACTCCACCCATAGTAATTCTCTCTTGGTGTTGTTATATGTAGAGAGGATTATGTATCATGAATCACACACACACACACACAACACACACATACACATAATAATTAAGAATTTCTAACCAGTCTTAGTATTTTATCTTACATTTATATGTTGTTTATTGGTGATTCATTTCTATAGACTATGATAGATGTATCTTTAATTTTATCCATTATATTATCTTATTATATTACGCCCATTGCCATTGTACACCCCTTGACTACCCTTATTGTTAATCCTAGTAGATTTCCTCTCTTTATCTTAGGTGTAAGACTTGGAAACCTATCGTTTCCTTAGGGATGGGATCACTCTCCTCTAGAATTATGACATTAATGCTCCTTGAGAAATTGTGGTATATACATCATGTGTTCAAATTGTGAATCGATACCTACATTTGAAATTATCTAGAAATAATTAGTTGCATATGGTAGGAAATCAAAGAATTGATCATAAAAATCCTTAAAACCCTTAACAATAATGAATATCACACACCTAGCAAAGAGGTTCAATTAATTAATGTTTCTCAATATATGGGTTCCGTGGAATAAATAGTCCTGAAACATCACTTAAAATCAATTAATCATAAAAACCTCCTTGAAGCATAATGGTCCCCAATCAATCCCCAAATAATCCTTTACAAAACAACAACATCAATGCTCTTACCCCTAATGAGCCAAATCTAACACTATATCATAATCTCATGATTATGAATTTGTTAGATGAAATGGCCATTATGAAATCATCCACCATTGTTAGCATGTTTTATTTGGTAAGATCCTTTCCACAGATGCACAACAAAATACCACACAATACTTTATTGTGTATTGATCATTCGAACCATTACATATATATATAGGAAGATGAACTCCTAATATGTAGGAGTCCTATTTTAACTTGTACAACAAACCACTATATTAGGTGAGTTGTTAAAGCAACTCACGTAACACCTAATAACTTATAATAATGTATTATTACACTAATATATTCCACACATTAACATGATATTTACCCATACAATATAATGGAGCACTAATATTCCTAACATTCCCCCCTTAGTGTGAACATGGGAAGAAAAAACATCTAAAGAACTGGAAACAAAATCATATGCCTCCGTATACTTTTAGGTTTGCACACTACTAGCTTGGATCTTGTTGTTTGGATCTTGCTGGACATGACCAATCCGCTTCACCACAATGAATCCCATACTGAATAATCACACTTCCACCAATTCACCTACATACGTGAACTCAACATTTCCCGCTTTCACTTCTAGTGAACTCTAGTTTTCACTTGTTGATTGATGTTAGAATTACAACGAGATGAAGAATCTCTGCGCAGTAGAGGATCACTCCGATTCGATTGCCCTCCTATATAATTGTTCTCAGGTTCCAAAATGCACATCCTCCTATTTTCAATCTTTGGCAAGGGAATAAAAACCATGTTTTATTTCTGCACACGCCACTCAAAGAAAACAACTGAAATAATATAAAAAGGTTTCACTAGTGCTTTATGCGACCCCTTTGTTGGTGACCGACGAAAGGTGTTGATCACCCTCCATCCTCTACCGCCTCCGACCTCTAGTATTGTTTCTTACTCAACCGATGAAGACTGTTAGCTCATTCGAATGTCCTTTTTTTTAAAGAGAAAATAATCTCCCCATAATATTGACATACTCAATATTTGACTCGGATATCTCATACAAGCAATAATATGTCCTTCTACAATTTTTACAAAAAAAAGACCAAATACACATAACACTAAATTTCTATCCCTAAAATAGAAAGTAATAGTTAATTGCTTTCTATTTACTATAAACATAATGACTCAAATATTTAATATTCGAATTCTAAATAACTCAAAACTTAAATACAACTAAAACCTATTAAAACTAAAAGAACATATAAAAATCCGGATTATAATGACTTAAAAACTAGATCAAATAAAAGCATACGAAAAACTTTTTATATGACATGAAAAGCAAATTCTTATGCATTTTGAGAGTTGAGCTCCATGTGTTGCTAAGGATGAAAGTCGACTCACTTGATCTGGTACGCCTTTAGAAGTTTGTGAAGGAGGTCGAATTAGCATAGTTGATTCAGTAGATTAATCAAAGCTTGGACTGTATTCTGCAAATCATGTACAGTGAATCGACGCCAAAGCCACTGCAATGAAATTTTCACAACTTGAAGCCTTATATATACAATGGCGCTCCCACCTTTTGTCACCAAATAGATGGATGAAGAGAGCTGAGCGGTGACGTAAGATAAAGGATTAAAGTCGTGGTAAAGGGAGAGTCTGCTACACGTACACCTCACGGAAATGGATCTGCCCCTTCTTCTGAGACCAGGATAAGTATCTTTTCTCTTTTTTTTTAATACGGCTACAAATTCCTGTGCAAAACTGACAACTATGCAACGTGGGTATGAATGCATACAGCTATAATTTCATGAGCAACTGAACTGAATGGCGCATGGGAGAATATTATGCGAGCTTAGAACAGGTTGTGGCATGCCGATACAGATCACAAGGCAGAGAGAAAAGAGTGTGATGGCCGAATAATAGAACTGCGCATATGAATGTCTCTCACGTAGATGATTGCACAAATTTATACCAGATGCTTCCGGATCCTTTATGAGTTCCTTTACTACGTTCCCAACATGTTAGAGTATGCTCGGTGAGATGAAGATTTCAAAAATCCTGAAACTCTTGTACAAGACTCTCATGGCTAATGACTGACCTTCTCTGATACCAAATATTTGGTAAGAGCCTTTCCACATGACGCACAACAAAATACCACACAATAGTAGGATGAACTGCTAATATGTAGGAGTCCTAATTTAACTTGTACAGCAAACCACCATGTTAGGTGAGTTGTTCAAACAACTCACGTAACACCTAATAATAGAGGATTTGCATCCATTTCGTCGAATGTGTTTTCCCCGCTAACAGACGGAACATCTGCAAACTGAAAACAATTGCCTTTCTACATGCTTCTCTGCAAACTGTTTGACTAAAAGTCTTGAGTGCAGTTGCGAGACAGATTCAGGGCTCCTTGGTGTTCCCATTAGGAATGCATATGAACTGTTCGATAAAATGTCTTTAGCTCATCCGGACCTGTTTGTTCTATGACAGTTTCAACCATGTCTAATGATGGTCAGGATGATGAAAGAGATCCTGATGCCCACACAATTACCAACAAGCTCAGTCAAATGGAAATGCTCATTCATAAACTTGAACAAAGCATGCAGGAACTCACCAAAACAGTGATAGAACAAAACCAAATCATTAAGGAACAAGCATCAAAACTTGAGAAACAAACAAATCAAATTACCATACAGGGAGATCACATCTCAGAACTGGAAATAGCTCTGGCTAAACTAAGCTCAGAGGTTGTTGCCCATCCAGCTCAAGAAACATCAGAGGTCATTGCAAACCTTCAAGAAGAAGTCCAAGCAACTAAGGAAGACTATAAGGGGTTTGCTGCCAGACTTGAGAGCGTAGCCACAGATCATCCATGGACACAAGTAGTCTCTGGTAAATGTAAAACCCCACCAATTATTGAAGCAGCAATCCAAGCCAGATTTGCAGAGCAGAAACAAAGAGATTTTAAGGTCTTAAACCTTAGAGTTAGAGGCCTCACCAAAGAAGACGTCCCTTTAATAGCAGCTAAGAACTTTCTCCAACATAAACTCAAAACAGATAACATACCAATTGAAAAGGCATGGTATCTACCAGATAATTCTCTGACCATCAGATTCCACAGCATACAGGATAAGCTCACTGCCTTGAAATTGAAAAGTTGCCTCTTCAACCTTGACCAAAAGGTATACCTTGATGAAGACATGACCAGGCTACAATATGAGGAATTCAAGAATGAAAGGGCCAAAATGATTGAAGCTAGGAAACGTGGCAAGTGGGCTGTTATGAGGAGTGGTAAGGCTGTGATACAGGATAATCCACCTCCTTGGTGGGACAAGCCATGGCCTACCAAAACATCTTGATGCCATAAGGTGGAGCTCTGCCCTCATACATCCATCTCACTCTCATTATGGAATTGTGGCAGATCTCTTTTCTTCTCTCCAGGGTCCTCAAATGATGTTATCCAGACAAAGATATTATTTTCTTTATAGAAACCCATGAATCAAGAGACAAGCCCCTACCTATTTTCTTTGGGTTCACTTGGTTCTCCAAGTACAGGACAAACTCCATCATGGTTCTAGAGGCTCGGGTGGTATCGCTTGCCTTGCACGTGAAAATCTAGCCTCTAAACCTCGAATTGAAGAATATGATACACATGACAGATATATGTGGGTATCACCTGACAAAGGAGCTTCATGGTCCACATTGTTCATTGTAGTATGTTACTTCCCTCCAAAATACTCACCATATACTATGATAAGGGATGATGAATCCCCATTCATTGATCTACATCATGTGAACTCCAAGTTCTTGGAAATGAGGGACATGATCCTCATAGGAGACTTAAATGCCCGTACAAGTAACAAACAATGCTCCCAATATGATCATATCTCATATCCTTTAAGACTACATGAGCTCGGAGGAGAGATGGATAGTTATAGGCAATCATTTGATCATTCCATTTCACCTTATGGAAGACATTTAATTAGATTTGGGAATCTCATGACTTGATAGTGTTGAATGGGCTTTCTTGTTTTCCTGGGTCTGGGGATTTCACTTGCTATCCTCATGCTGGTGGAGCCAGTGTGGTGGATTATGTCATGAGCAACATTACTTTTCAGTCATCCATCTCCAATATTTGTGTGGAACCTCTCCCACCCCTCGCTGACCATGCACCTATCTCTTTTAAGGTCCTACTCCCCACTCTTGGGGCTGCACATATCACCTCTTATACTTGCCAGTCTTCCACCCATATCTCCTTCGACCATGAGTTTGATGATATTTATACTGAAAACTTGACAGCTAACCTCCAAGATATAAATTCTATCCATTGCCCAATGGCAAGAGCTGAATATCTTTCCAGAACAATTTGGAATACAACTCTTCAATCCTTTCCCCATTCCACTCGTAATCATCCCACCAGTGTCCCACTTGGCCATTGCACCCGGAATGTTTGGTTTGATAGTAGTTGCAGATCCCTCCACAAGCTTGTGGCTCACATCATTTGCCAACACCCTTATAGGAAGAAGTCAGTCCAAAAAATATACCACCAGCTCCTATAGAAAAAGAAGAGGTTATATATTCACAAGAAAGAAAGGGACACACTCAACATGTTGAGGTTTAAAGTGAAGTCTTTTTGGCAAACCTTCCTCCCAAGGAAATCCTCATGTGTTATACAGGACATAGATACATGGTTCAACTATGCATCCTCTCTCTACAACATCCCCAATCAAGTTCCAATTTCAGTAGAGAACAGGTGGTAAGGTAAAATCTCTTCACAGACTGTATGGTGTTATGGGCTATCTTCAAACTTCAGGTAGGGAAATCAACAGACATAGAGAACTTGAGAGCTGAATTTCTTCACCACAGTCCAAAACTCTTAGCAATGCACATTGCTGATCTCTTTAATCTAGTGGCTTCCTATGGATTCCCACCAGCATGGACGTCTCACATCATCTGCCCCATATTTAAATCAGGGAATCAACATGAGCCAAATAATTATAGAACCATCATGATTGGGCATACTTTGAGCAAGTTATTTGATTTCCATATTTGTTGAATCCCGAAACTCGTGTGAAAGGACAAGTGGGGTTCGAGACGGGATCAACAAACTATAGACTATGTCTTAACACTTAGATCCATAATTGAAAAATCGGGGCCCATCAAGCGTAAGGTTTAATGTTGTTTTATTGACTTTCAAAAGGCATTTGATACATGTACCTAGAAACCTTCTAATCCAATGGATTCGTGACCTTAAAATTCTAGAGCATTTGGTTCTTCTTGTGATGACACTCTATAAAAAGGTGTCTCGCCAAGTCCGAACTCTTACTAGTTATACAAATGATATCAATATCAATATCACCATCGATGTTAAACATGGCTACCCAATTTCTCCTACTTTATTTGGCCTCTGCATTGATGAACGAGAGAACATCATTGCAAATTATGGTCTTAGAGATGATGGTTGTCTTTTATATGATATCATTCTCATGTCACTTACTATTGTAGGCCTAAAACAAGACCTTGATATCTTAAGCTTGTTTTGTGATACTCATGGTTTATAAGTGACCTTAAGGAAAATTAAGGTCATGCTATTTAATACAACTAAGAGGGTTTCCCATGCAATTGACCTTATGTAAAAGGAACCTTTGTGGAAGTGGTCTCCTTTTACACTTATCTTAGAGTGACTTTCACGGGCCCTCCTTTGAACATGCTTCATGCAGTAGAAGAGAGATTATGTAAAGGTTATGCAGCCGTCAATACACTTAAGAGACAATGTTTCCATCTTCAATTTCAAGATGCCAAAGTGAAATTGTGCATTTTCCAAACTCTAGCGACACCAACAATGTTGTATGGCTATGAGATTTGGGGCCCGATCTTCGGCACATTGGTTGGGATCATGTTAATACGAGTACTCATATCCATGTTATCTCGAGACAAAACGCTCATTTCCCCATACAATCATCTTGGCTAAATTTGGCATGCACCCTCTCTATATCTCAACTATATTTCATCTTGTGATGCTACTTCATAGACTAATATGTATGGCAGATACATGTAATAGGTCAAAATAGATATCCCTTCAAGGCTCTCTAATCATCCATGAGGCTATGTGAATTGGGGATCCAAACCACTTGGTATGCACATTGTACAACTTTCCTCCAAAGCATCGGATTGGATATTAATCATCTTCCCCTCTCACATTCTCTATTAATTCTCCCCACATGCTAAGAAGGGAAATTCATAGAGGAATTAGAGAGGAGATCTACAAAGCTTACATAAAATCAACTTGGATTGAACCAATAGAACCATTGCCAACAAAAATGTACCACTATTTGGAGCATTATCTCCAAATTAAAGATGAATGTGTCATTCCCCCCAAATACATCAGGCTTCCACTTGGTTTGAGATTCCCCTTGGGCCAACTACAAGTTTTTTCTCATTAGCTTCACATGGAGACAGAGCATTACATTCCTAGAGACCAACGCACTTGCACACTTTGCAACAATGAACTTGAATCAGAGGAGCACTTTATATTTTGATGTCTTGTGTACTATGATATTTATGGCATGTACTATTGTCTCTTCTAGAAACTCAAGGCTCATTACGGGCCCTTGTCCATTATGAAGACCAAAGGTGTGTAGCTTTATTTATAAGGAGATGACCCAACATAGATATGGCCTCCTCAAACATCATCATGACAGCCTTGGGTCTTAGACTATTGACTCATTCCTTCAACGTTCTACACAACATCGGAGGTATAAACGAGCTCATAACTCCACACAACAGTCATGATCTACCAAGTGTAGAACCTCTTAAGCATGAAACATAGACTTGTTGCATCTTGTCTCTTTCCAGTTGCTTGTTGTATTTTTTTACTTTCCTACATTTTCTTGTTCTCTTTTCTCCTCTTGTAGTCCCTTTAACCTTTTTGGTTACTTCTAGACATTAATTTTAAAATTAAATTAAATAAAATTACTTGTATTACTACACTAATATATTCCACACATGAACATTATATTTACTCATACAATATAATAGAGCACTAATATTCCTAACATGTTTCAAATGTAATATCATATCTTACAAATGGATTCTCAATCAACACATGTCCTCATGGGTTCCAATTAATATTCATTGCCTTATTTACCTTTGGATACTAATGCGAATCACATTTCTCCTCCTCCAATATGCAACAATGTCCTTTAAACACTACAAAATGAACCCCCAACTTCTTACATATATTTTATTGACTTAGGGGGATATATCCTACTATTTCTTATGACAGATCAATTGATCCAACCATATATCTTAAAAACTTTGGAAACATCTATAAGGAATGAATTCAAACCAATTCCTATTCTACACTAAATATCCTAGTAACTGATTTTGTAGGAGACTCTCTAGAATGGTGTAATCAAATCCCTTCACACTCTATTGTCGATCTAAAAATTCAATCTAATCACTAATGAAGGAATTTCAAAAAAATGCTCTTTGTGAAAATACATTCCAACAATTCATCAATATATAGTAATCTCCTAATTAATTATCTCATGAATTCATCAAGTGATGGAATGTTTTATCTCGATTAGTCGAATCATAATCTTGATAATCAAAATATTGGTCAAATCTTCCTTAAGGATCTTGTTCCTAATCTTCAATATTAACTAGGCTAAGTATTAGGACTACATTATACAATAATTTGAACAACCATCTATGACTTCAAGTACCCTTACATCATATCTAATGCCATCAACCTTAAAGCCCCGTCTAAAGGAAAATTTATCCCACATCCCTCTTCAAAAATGATAATCAAAGTGTTATTTTTATCATAACCTACACCACCTAAATTTATAACATGGTAAACTATTACAATTTCTTCCTATGCATCACAATTTTCCTCCTACAAAAACCATTGGCTTCCTTTAACTCTAACCTCTTTTCTTTGGTGGCATGTCACTATTTTCCTTTCCCACAAAAAAACTGTAAGGATATTAAAAGGATTCCCTTTAATTTATTCTTGGACCCCAATTTGATATTTTTCCGTTATCCAAGAAAGTTATGCAAACTATCAATTCCTCATATGATCCCATCACAACCAACGCTCTAAGGCCAACCATAAAAACTACATAAGAACCAATTGGAAGGTATCATTGAAGGGTTCTATGATTAATTACCTCAATTCACAATTTTTCAATGTGGATAAGTTAATAAGTGATGTAAATAAAAACATAAGGACTTCATCTACAAACCCAAAAAGCTTCACCTACTAGCCAAACACTTACCGATATATCCCATGCACAATCCAATGATGAGCTCGATCCCTTAGATAATCTTCATCCCAAAATCATTCTTCCCTCAACTTTCCAATTTTTTTAAAGTTTGCAGCCATATAAGTTTTTTAATTTCGTCACTTACAACCTATTTTTCATAGCTAAGCCATGTGTGTTATGGTTGTGTCTTCATAAAAGAAGCCTATACTTCTCTATAGTCTTATCCATGACCTAAAAGTCCAAACCAAAAACAATTCAAAAGTAATATATGGGATTTTCAAATTCAAATTCCTTGATTCAAACTTCTTGTAAATAGATGACTCCCTCCAAAAGGACATTTATCTTTCCATCTTGCTGCTATAAATAGACTGCTCCCTTGAAGGAAAACTATAAAAAGCTAGCCCTATTATACATAGTCTATCACAAAAAGAAGACTATTTCTGCAAAAATTAAAATAAAAATATTCTGAAGCTTCCCATCGATTAGCTTCATGAAGACCTCAAGGAGATATTCTATTCATCCCACATAGAATTCCTGCATCAATCAATCTATAAAACAAAAGAAAAAAAAAAAAGATAACTTTTTCGTCATGGACTTTCTTATTCTAGTCTTGGGTATCTTGCAGAAGAGACATGTTGTCTCACACTAAGGTTACACAAAAACAACCAATTTCACCTCACCATCTTTTATTCATTCTCTTCCACTTGCTCAAGGGATGTGTCATGAAATGATACATTTCATGTTCATGTGATTTTCTTCACCCTTAGAATAGTTAATCATGCAATGCATTTAAGGACTTACATTCATAATCCATTCTTTGATATGATAGAATCATAATGGTTCTTACCAATTAGGTGGATTTTTGTCTCCTCTTACCATTCACCTCTTTTCTTACTTATTGATCTTCCTTCATAGGACTAGACCTTTGACACCTACATTCTAGGAATTCCTCTTCCACCAAAATCACCCACACCTATTCAATCTAGAAGAAAACCATGCCTATTTAACATATACTTAATCATGCCTAAAACCTACCAACCCATTCATCTCCCTTATCATATTCTTTCCTAGATTATGGAAGAACTACATCGTCCCGAGGGCCCTTTTCGTTGGGGCTATGTAGTGTTAGGAAATAAGGGATAAAATATGCGGAATAATCCCTCACGAGAATCTGCAACATAGAAACTAAAATGAAGAAATTATTACAGATCTCAAATAAAATTATAGAATAAAATAACACAACACAAAGAGACATTATTTAACATGGTTCACCAATTTGGGCTATGTCCACCAAGAATCACTTGCTCGATTTTATTACAAGTCACCGCTCTCTCGATACAATACCCAAATCCATTTGGAGCTATGATCAACAAACTCTATAGAATTCAAAGCACATGTGCAATACATTTTCTTGTCTATCTATCATATGCATAAACCATATAAATAGACAATTTATTAAATAGTTTGATACAATATCGTGGGTATCAAAACCATGGGCCAAAAACCGTGGGTATAAAAAAATGGGTATAGAAAACCATGGGCCCAAAAACAGCCCATAACGGTTACCCATTACCCATGGCTTGATAAATCACCTATGAAAATTTACTTTGAGGGCTTCACCCCGAACCCCCTTACCTCGCTCATCGACGAGCGAGACCGCCATAAAAATATCCGAGTGTAACACATAGAAGGTGTACCACACTCTAACATAAAAAAGCAGGCTCCACAAACATAATAATATCTCACTTGGAGACTAGTTTCCACCGAGAAAGCTTCTCAACCCTTCACTGTCCTCCATGAAGGCCAACCAAAGCTGAACATAGCTTTAGTTTATCCCTTGTGACCACCTTGGTCATCATGTCTGCAGGATTCCAACTGGTATGAATCTTCTCCAACTTCAACTTATCTTCTTCTAAAGTTGTCTTGATGAAGTGATATCTCAACTATATATGCTTCATCCTGGAGTGGAAGGCAAAGTTCTTAGCTAGGTGTATAGCACTCTACCTATCACTATGTAGCTTACATTCCTTCCTTATATGCCCCAAATCCTTAAACAATTGTTGTAACCAAATTATCTCTTTGCTTGCCTCTCTCGTGGCAGCAACATAGTTAACCTCCGTGGTTGATAAAGTCACCACTTCGTAGTCATGAAATCTAGCTCACTATGTCCCACCTAAAGTGTAAATATAACCTGTCATGCTCCTCCTGCTATCAACATCTCTAACCATGTCTGAATCTACATAACCACGTAAAGTGGTGTCTGATCCACTGTAGCACAAAACTATCCCCATGGTCCCTCTCAAATACCGAAGGATCCACTTTACTACTTGCCAATGCTCTTTACCTAGATCACTCATAAATCTACTCACAGCTTCCACTGTATGGGCAATATCAGGCCTAGTGCACACCATAACATACATCAAACTACCAACTGTTGATGAGTACTTGGTACCTTGGACATCTGGTTTCTTTCCTACTCTGTCTTGGGACATTGCTCCTTTGATAACTTAAAATGGCCTACCAAAGGAGTCCCAACCAATTTAGCATCATGCATGTTAAACCTATCCAATACCTTCTTAATGTACTCTTCCTGAGATAAAGTTAGCTTCCATTCCTTCCTATCCTGAGTTATCCTCATACCAAGTATTTGTTTGGATACCCCCAAATCCTTCATATCAAAGGATTCACTTAGCTATTTCTTGAGTACTTTTATTTCCTGCATGTTTTTTCCTGCAACCAACATGTCATCCACATAAAGACAAAGGATAATATAACTACCATCCTCAAATTTCTTTGTATACATGCAATGGTCAGAATGACATCTAATATAACCTTGTTCCATCATGAAGCTATCAAATTTTTATACCATTGGCGACGTGGAGTTTGTTTGAAGCCATACAAGCTCTTCTTCTTCACTTGCACACTATATCCTCTTTACCTTTGAATTCATATCCTTCCTGATGCTACATATATAGCTCCTCCTCCAAATCACCATGGAGAAATAAATCTTTACATCTAACTGTTTCTAAGTGTAAGTCTTCTACGCCACTATTCCAAGAACAGATTCGATAGAAGTCATTTTTACTACAAGAGAAAAATCTCATCAAAATCTATACCATGTTTCTGCAAACCCCTTGACCACTAACCAGGCCTTATATCTTTTCTTTCCTCCTTCATCTTTAACTTTATACACCCACTTGTTCTGCAATGCTTTTTTTCCTTTCGGTAGCTTCACCAAATCCCACTCTGGTTCTCTGCCATGAGAGACTTATGCTCCTCATCCATGGCTTGCTTCCACTTCTTATTGGCATCTACCGCATTGCTTCATCAAAGCTCTCTCGGCTCTCCATTATCGGTGAGTAATAAATAATAAAGAGAAGGAGAAAAACATTCGGTTCTTTTCTTACCCTAGAAGACCTCCTCATTGTAGGAGTTTGGGGTTCCTAAACTGATTCATGGGTCACTATCCCATCCGGGAAGATCCCCTACCACCGTATTCTTTCTTGGATTCTTCCTATTTTCCTATAATTGTTGCTTATACATGACTATCTCATTAAAGACCACATCCCTAGACTGAATCATTTTCTTATCCTTAATACTCCAACATTTAAATCCAAAGTCATCACCACCATAACCAATAAAAGTGCATTTTTCTGATTTAGCCTCTAGCTTGGTCCTATCATTCTTGTCAATATGAACAAACACCTCACATCCAAAGACTCTAAGAAATGAGTAATCTAATTTCTTACACGTGCAAGCCTCCTCAAGTATGCCTCCATCCAAGGCACTTGAGGTCCTCTATTTATCAAGTACACAACAGTACTCTCACCGCTCGCCCAAAAATAAAGAGGCAGTCCTGCATGTATCCTCATGCTCCTAGCACATTCCATTATTGTTTTGTTCATCCTTTCTGACACCCCATTCTGTTGCGGGGTTCCTGGAACCATCTTTTGCCTATGGATTCCATTCTTAGAATAATAATCATCAAATTCTTTACTTGTGATATTCCAATCCATTATCTCGACTGAGACATTTTAACTTAAGACCTGTTTCATTATCTACAAAGGATTTCCATTTAAAAAAGTATCAAATACATCATATTTGTTTCTAATGAAATAAACCCAAGCTTTCCTTATTGCATCATCAATAAAAGTATCATAATAACTTGAACCCCAAGAGATGATACAGAGCCGCCCCACACATCAAAATGTACTAGCTCTAACTTACTCTCTTTCTTCATAGGTCCAACCTTGAGAAACCTTACTTGCTTTTGTTTACCATATATGCAGTTCTCATATAAATCCAAACTTGTTTCTTTATATCTAAGAAAATTATTCTTTATGATCTCCATGCCCTATGGCTCATATGACCGAGCCTATAGTGCCATAATGTTGTATCTGCATCTGAAGCTACAAGATTACAATCATTAGTACTATCAATGGATAAATACAAGGTTCCAACCTTCTTACCTCTTGCCACCACAAGAGCACCCTTGGTAACCTTCCAAGAGTCAGATGTAAATATCAAAGTACAACCATCACTTCCCAATTACCCTGCAATATCAAATTTCTCCTCAATGTAGGAACATGTCGACATCCTTTAATAGCCATGTATTCCCATCTACATCTTAACCTGAATAGAACCTTTTCCAACTATCTTTGCAAGGCTCATCATCACCAAGAAAAAAATGCCCAAAATCCCCTTGAACATAATCAATAAAATAATGCCTATGTGGAGTAGCATGAAAAGAAGCCCCTGAATCTAAAACCCAAGATTCGGTAATATTATGCAAAGAAAGAATCAAAGCATCTTGCATACATTACCCAATGCCATATTTTCCTTTTTTTTCTTCCCGTTGTTTCTTCTTGTCACGAAGCTCCCAACCCAGATCCTTCTTTACATGCCCATACTTTCCACAGTTCCAATATACAATCTTGCTCTTAGATTTTGACCTTGCCCGATCTTTCGATTTTCCACGGTTTCCTCTATTCTTTTGTCTCCCTCTAGTTTCCATTGTCAAAGTATTCCCTGGAGCTTTTTATTCACATTTCCTCGCTTAGAATCACCCCTACAACATCCTCAAACTTCAACTTTGAGTTAGTGGAACCGAGTTGCTTACTTACCATTACCAAGTTATTCCAACTTTCGGGTAAAGAGCACAAAATTAATAAAGCCCTAACTTCTTCATCAAATTCTATTATGAATCGAAGCTAGCATATTCACAACCATATTGAAATCATTTAAATGATCTCACACTCTTGAACTATTCTCGAAATCTTCATATTAAACAACTTTTTCATTAAAAATATCTTGTTAGAGGCAAAGGGTTTTCATACAACTTCCTAATGCATCCATTGGTTCTTTTGTAGTCTTTTCCTTTGAAACATTAAATAATACTAAAGATGCAAGATAGAACCGGATCATTCTAAGTGCCTTCCGATTGGAACAAATCCCATTCTGCATCTCTGTCATACTTGAGGGTTTGTTCACCTTCTCAGAAAGCGAGTATAAAGATCCTTTTGATAAAGGTAATCTTCCATCTGCATCTTCCAAAGACTGAAATTCTTCCCGTTGAATTTATCAACCCTAGATCTTCCATCATCTGCCATAGCTCCCACTCAAGATAAAAATTTCCCTATGATTCAACACTTCAGCAAACCAAACCAGGCTCTAATACCAATTGTTAGGAAATAAGGGATAAAATATGCGGAATAATCCCTCACAGAATCGCAACAGTAGAAACTAATATGCAAAAATTATTACAGATCTCAAATAAAATTATAGAATAAAATAACACAACACAAAGAGATAGTATTTAACGTGGTTCACCCAATTTGGGCTACGTCCACCAAGAATCACTTGCTCATATTTTATTACAAGCCACCGCTCTCTCAATATAATACCCAAATCCGTTTGGAGCTATGCTCAACAAACTCTCTGAAATTCACATCCGAATTCAAAGCACATCTACAATACATTTTCTTGTCTATCTATCATATGCATAAGACCATATAAATAGACAATTGCTTAAACAGTTTGATACAAAACCGTGGGTATCAAAACCATGGGCCAAAAATTGTGGGTATCAAAACAATGGGCCAAAACCATGGGTATCAAAACAATGGGTACCGAAAAACCATTGGCCCAAAACCGCCATAACGGTTACCCATTACCCATGGGTTAATAAACCACCCATGAAAATTTGCTTTGGGGGCTTCGCCCCCGAAGCCCCTTGACCCACTCACCGGTGAGTGGGACTACGTAAAAATACCCGAGTGTAACACATAGAAGGTGTATCACACTCTAACATGAAAACAAGCTCCACAAACATAACATGTGGGTAGCACTTTGAGGGCATGGGGCCCTTAGAGGTTATATTGACCAATTTTATCGCTATCCAATTTTCCCCCTTGACATTCACATTCTACCCTAGTTAGTTTCCATTTACACAAAACTCGGAAATTAATATATATAAAAACATACATACCTACCATTTTATAACATCAACCATATCATACATTAATCATTTAGCATTTCCATGATATTAATTACTTGGAAATTTAAACACAACATACATACAACACATCATTTCCATAAAATTAGTAACCTGGAAATTTTCAACTCTTTCATGCCTATAATGATTACACCATACCTATACTACCTGACCAAACCAGTTATATCTACTCCATCATGCCTCAATGACCTAGACTCAATCATGCCTAACTGTTCCCACAATACACAATAACAATGGAAATTAAAAAGATTACATCATCCATCCAATAATAATCATCAACTATATAAAGAGGAATGTATGTGTATCAATACATATATACATAGGATAAATAATCAAAGTGTCTCAAAAACTCTCATATAAAATCTCGCAAAATCTTCAACACGCAGGCCGGTATATATATAAATAAAAATTATCATACAAGTATCCATGTCATGATTAATCAACCCCACCTGAGGCCCTCCTCTCCACTCTCACCCATCTCCTCCTCAATTGGGCCCATCTCTGCGAGAACCTGGTAGCCTCACTGACCGACCTCTCGTCTCTAGAGCCGACGACCCCCTATGCTACCTAAGTTGTGAGTCATAGACCTGGTCCTCTCACTCCCTACATGTTGGGCCCTATACTCAACATATGAGAGAAAATCAATACCTACAATAGATATATAGTCATGGTAATAGCAGGCCTCGTTCAAGGCATCCCTGAACATCACCATAGAGATGGTCTAGGGTGGTGCCATCAACCTAACTACCACCTGTGAAATCTTCCCTACCAATAGAGGACCATGTCCTCACGGTGTCGAGTTCTTGTACTACGATACCTTGTCTCGGTGCATGTGCTAGTACTTGTGTAGCTATCTAGGCCTATAAGGCCACAACTTGTGGCAGCGCGGATGCTAAATATCTCTATAAACTAGTAACTTGCACCTGTAGTGCTGCTACTACATGTACAATCCCCTGCAGAGCCTCGTTTGTACCTATTCCCGATCCCAGGTAGTAGTTAGCTGACCCTATAATGTAGTCACCTACATTGTCAAAGTAACTACTTGTGCCTATGCTTAGTGTCAATTGAACTCCCAACGTGGTCACATGTCCCTATAGGGCATCCCTCTAAACCATCACAATGGGTAAGTCTAGATGACCTGACCATGGTGGTCTTTGCCGCTATAACTTTGTTACTCAACACTTTCTATATGCCGCAGTTGTCCCTTCATCATTAAATATCATATCCACTAGTACCTCCTCCTATCCTAGTCGGGTGGAAATAAAGGTATCTCCACATAATCCTTGTGGTACTTTGGGAAGGGTGGCGAGAAATCTTGTTGTAATCCAAACCGGCATCGACTGGTCGATCGAGATCATCTCATGCTTGTTAGTACATCAGCCATGTATCCACTGCACTAATTGTACCTCATGTACCTCCTCATCCATCCCTCTAAAAGCATGAAAACTGATATAGGGCTTCCAGACTATGTCCATTGCATATATGCCCTCCGCCTCCCGCTTTGTAGTATACTACGTCACAAGTTACCTCCTCTACTCAAGGATGACCACCTACGGCCACCCACCTCCCCGTAACCTACCCTTTTCCCCCATTGTGCTAATCTAGTACCGATAGTCCTCATAGTCGTACTACTAGAATTTATGTGTAGGCCCAGCAGTGTAGTAGGAACATACAACAGATGTCATAACATCGCATCCTCTGGTAGGCCCATAAATCCCTTTATAGTTGAACTAAATATGTAGGTTCCCAAACAAAGAATACCCGATCCTCGATCATATCCTACAATAATCACATCATCCCTTTGTAAAATAAACACCCTTTGAATTAGGAAGTGTATAGCACCCCATAGCCACCATCATCAATATTGTTAATCATGTCTCCTATGCTTGTGTAGCATACAAAAGCCCCATAAACAAGACTGGCCCTATGCTCTATCAAGTCACTCACCATCTCCCTAAATACCTCAATCATCACCTCGAAGGATCCATCTATTGATACCAAATATACTGGCTCCCAACAAATAGCGATTTGTATAATCTTGTATACGTCCTCCAACATGATGGTCATCTCATTGGTGGGTTTATGAAAGGTGTTTTTCAATTCATCCCATCTATCAATGAGCATGACCATGAGACTATGATACCATCGGATCTTCCTGTATCACCTAATACCCATGAATCTAACATCTTGCATATGTGCCCACTCATCCTTAGTAATGTTGGGACGCATCTACCCTAATAATGGTGGGACACGGTCCCGCATCATTAATTGATGTCGTTCCTACATCCATACGATTCAACAATATCAAAAAATAAACTACTTTTCCCATTTATTTACAACCTAATTACCCCACCTATTTATTTCCTAACTACTTCCTTTGCCTATCATTTCTTCTAATTTAGCTTATCAAGTTCCCATAACCCATTCCATCATTGTGACCTAATCTTCCTCTATTACCTACCTATGTTTACCTATATTTACCCTCACCCACCTACTTCTCTCCCTCATCCCTCTCTGTTTCCCTTATTCACTACCTATCTACCCTCCAATTTAATTTTTTACCCCATTTTGGCCTTCTCAACTTAACCTATTCAAACTAAGTCACTTTTCACACTGATCGATGTCATTCACATGGACCGATACCTGTCACCCCCGAACTAACGCCAATCGACTATTTTCCCAATCGATGTCGGCATGCCAGACCGACATCGCCGAGACTGATCGACGTCGGTCTCTCGGTTCACCTCCAAAGCTGAAACCCCACGCCCCCAAATTTCTAAAAACTTAAAAAAGCCTAAAACCTACCCAAAAACCACCCAACCCCACCCATTTCCATTTTACACCCTAATTAATCTACATTGCACCCGCCCCATGCCCAAATTCTTCCGATTTTAACTACATTTTGAATTTTTAATTCCCCCATTTTAGTTCATTTTTTCCTACAACTTCAATCAAACACAACCAGAAAGGATTGAATCCTACCTCTACACATTGATGTCACCTCGTTGGGATCTCTGGTCTCGAGTTGGTGGTCCTCCCGCACCTCCTCCAACTACCATCATGTCTAAATAAAACCCCTTTCTCTCCAACAATTGAATCACACCAAAAGATCTCATAGGTCCACCTCTCTAACCACTCACCTCTCTCCAAATCAGCCTAGAATCTAGCCCACTCATAGCCACTCTCCTTAATGTTACAAAAATGACTCTCTACTTGTCATTTTCACAAATGGCAAAGCACAAATGAATTTGTAATTCATGGATTTTACCTTTTTATTCCAAATCTAACCTAACCGACATCGGTTTCCCTAAACTGACATCGGTCATGTGCCCTAGTGCACCGCACTCGGTTTCTCTTAACCAACATTGGTTGGCCATGACCGCATTCGATTAGAAGTTTTTACCTCATTGCACCATATAACACTAACTCTGCTTACCCAAAACCTTTTTCTGCCTAACCCAAAGTTGACCCTGACCTTACACCTCACCCTCATGACCTTATTACCTATCACCCAACCTTAGAATTAGTTGGGGCATGTTTTTTCCCCTACCGTGGCCTTACCTATGGCCTTACCTAAATCACCCAACCTCACCTTTTGTGACACTAAAAATTTTGTACTCGTCATACCTTGCGATGGGATACTCGTGTTGTTCTACCTAATGAATTTTTCTTTCCATAAGTCATGTTTTTTTCCTAACCATACCTTTGGTTCCTGGAACAAAACCTATTTCCCATTCCTACACCTAGCCTAGTGGTGTTTTAGGACCATATCCTATACCTTGGATACCTGAACCACTTCAACCTTGTTTGGATAAACCTATCAACCTTTGACGACATAGAGTTTATAAGCTCTTCAACTTGGTACCTTATCATAATCTATACGTATGCATGTGTTATACTACCGCTACCTATTACCCCAATGAAAAACACCCTTACCTACAACCAACCTACCCTCATTTTCATAACTTACCCATTTATCAAACCACTCACCGACTTCATTTCACACCTCATCAGTTTTGGGTTTGAAGGGGATCACCTCTACCCACACTTGGGGAAACCTAACCCTCACTCATACTTGGAGCACCAACTTCTTGTTTTAGTCAGCATTGCTTATCAATACAAGCTACACAACAAAAAGGGGAAATGTAGACACCAAATTTGGGTCACACTCCCCTTGGTCCCCTTCAATTAATTAACATAACACATTTAACTAATCATGACCCCTTCATCCCATATTAATATTCATCCTCACATTATTAATTAAATTAATTATTTTAATTAAGTTAATTTTATCCTCACACCTCCACCTCATCATGGACCCATTCCAAGCGCATTTAACTCACAGTGACCAAGTCATTGCTCTGATCACTAATTCACTACTTGTCCTAACTAATTAAGAATTCTTCTTAAACCTAACTAGAATTCTTCTGAGATATTTTTTCCTTTTCTCATGAGAACTCTACTTCCCTAAGCGGACCCAAAAAGGAAAACACACCAAATCTAGGAAGATCTTCCTATTTTTGGTAAATAAGACTATTTCACCCTAACTGACGTTGGTTTATCCTCGGCCGACGTCATTCACCTAAACCACCATTGGTTCCTTTATATAGAATTTTAAAACCCTTTACCCAGGTTAGTCATTCATTTATTGGACCCTGATTGCATTCAAGTGTGAATCTTCAAGCCCTTCTATATCCAAACAATGAACACACATATCCTTAACGCAAGAAAAGTGGTCGAGTTCTCCTTCCAGAGTGTGGGAATACTCACGGGAGCACACAAGTTGTACTTTCGTTGCAGACTTGGACCCAAGCATCTCATCTTTGATCAACCACCAACCACCTCCACTCATAAGATCTACAACATAACAATTAATTATTATGATTTTATCATTTGTGCTTATTCAAGTATATATCTTTCATTTCTTTATGTATTTCATTATTTCCATACCCGTATATCACCTTCTTCCCACCAACCCAATATTCAACCATCTCAAGCCTTTACACCCTTTCCAACCTCCTTTTCAGCATACCTAAGTCTTTTTAACAATATCACGACCTTATCAACACCACCTTCACTCTCTATGCAATCACGAGATGTATAAAGTCTCTTTTTTAACATTTGAACTGAATTTCCACTACCAACATCGGTTATCCAACCGGTGTCAGTCTATCTCCTATATCGGCATTGGTCAACCAACCGATATCGGTCTCTGAGACTGGAATTTTTCCTATAACAGAGTGAGTTAACAACTTCCCCAAAACATCTCAAAACCTTTCCTAATTTCACCCAAACCTCACCTATAGCCTCTGTGCACATACATACCCAAGATTTAATTCTAACCATTTCTTGTTTAGTGAAATTCACTTGTTGTATGTTAATAGGAGATACCTGAATCTTATCAACTACAATAGGAACTATTATTTATTACATTAAATTATATTAAACAAAGGATTTATAGACATTCGAGGAAGCATCACGCTTCCCAGACCTAGCCTTGCTAGGCAGTCCTTTGAATCTTGTTATTTAATACTATCTCGTGGTCTTGTTGTGTTTCTTATGCATTTAGTTCCTTTTAGCCAAATGAAATCTCACACAACCAGCTTGGATCAATATTCTAATGTTCACACAATGCCTTCTACTATCCACATAACATAGGTATTCATCTTATGCACATTACCCACTTATCTATTTTATGGCATTTAATTTTGAGATGAAATAGTGACAATCTTATGGATGATGATGTTGGGATCGATACCTGTCATATCAATATATGACCAAGAAAAGGCTTGACTATATTTGGATAGAAAGGTAGTGAAGTCATTTAACTCATGTGGATATAAGGATTCACCAACTTTAACTATATGAGGATCTTGTGGAGTATCAATGTTAATGTCAATAGTGGATTCATTGAAGAGTGTCAAGTTGTCGGGGGTAATATTTTCTACAAGAAATGGTCCTCCACCCCCATGTGGGAGAGAATGGCTTTATTGTCATGACATTGAAGGATGTTGAAAGTGGGTGAGTCTTCTTTGATATTTTTGGGCTAGATGAGAAGAATTTTCTTAGTATCGTGATTAGTTTGATAATTAAGTGGACCCAGTGTAATAGTATTAACTAAAAACTTTTAGGTAGAATGGATATTGCATCATCTTTGTCCATAGGGTCATCTTGTGTGGATGAAGAATATGGTTCTGATTCTATGATTGTTTTAGATGTGGAGGATTCAAACAAGTTTCTTAGAACCTAGCACATATTTCTCATGTGGTTCGATGGAATGTCGGATGACCAAATCATGAATACCTTACTCATAGGATCTCGAATCCAAATACTTTTTGTGTGTAGCGATGGAGGTACATATGTGTGAATACTTGATTATATAAGAATTTGAGGTCCGATATAAATGACATTGCATGACATTGATAAGTATGACGTATATAAGGGTGATTGATCCCTCTCTAGACAAGGTTTATTTATATATGTCGGGGACCGTAGAATATGAAATCTCCGATGTTGGGTTCGTACATGAGTTGTTTTTCAGGTTTATCATTATTAGGTGTGGGAAGTGAATTAGGCATAAGGAGATGATACTCCCAGTGAAATGCATTACATAATGTCGTCAAAGGAAGATTCATCCGGTAGCTTGGATGTCAAAATGGATGAACTGGTAGATGCTTCATCGTAGTATCCCGAGCTTGATTTGGGAACAAGTATGTCATTCAATGATGATATGTCATGTTGCAATCTATGAAAGGATTGGAATCCATGGGAATTATAAAGGTCTTAAATTTTTGGTTTTACTTAAGAAAACGATGTAGTGTTTATGTGATACAACGCATAGCGTGTATCCAGGTTTGGCCTATTAGTATGTTATATTATAAATCTCCTTCTACTAGATATAAGAGTTCGGGAGAGTATCAGCGCTGATTTTAAGAGGTAAGATGACTTTACCCAATGTGGGGGTGATGGTTTCATTAAAGGATCGAAGTACAACTGATGTTTGGGCCATAAAGATGTTAGGTAGTTTAAGTTGGTGAAGGCATATGAGATATGATATTGATATTGGCATCATTATCAATCATACCCATCTTAATGAGTATGTTTTTGATTTGAATGGTGATGAAGAGGGAATATCGTGATCTTCTAGATGTAAGGATGGTATTTCAAAACTATCAAAAAGATAGCAGCGGATATTTTAAGAGTGCCTACTATATTTGCAAAGAGATATGGGTCGTCTAAGGTCACCGATTTGGATTAAAGTTCTTAAATCATGGATTTTCGATGTGAAGACAAGGTTTGAACCATCTCGTAAAAGGAAATCTTGACTGGAGCTTGGTGAAGTTTTTTGATGATGTGTTATTATTAATGGATTTTTTTAAGAAGGACATTGTGGTCATGTGACAAAGTTTTAGGAGGGTATGTAGATAGTGCTAAGTGACGTGATCAACATACAAGATTTTCAAAATTTGTATGATGGGATTCTTCTGTGAGGTCTGTGAAGAGATTTTGGATGAACAATATGTGGATAGAGTGGATATGGATGAAAGTGTTTTATTTTATATGGAAGAACTAGTAGATGTACCGCTTTCGTGGATGTTGGGTTTGTTGTTGCAGTGATAGAGTTCTTGGTAGACAATTGGGATGTAGATTTTGTGACTATGTTTATAGTGTGATGGGCCTGATTGGAATTGGACTATGGTTGGTGGTAGAGGGGTAGTTATTTGGAAAAGGTTGTTTATAGACTTCTACATTTTGATTTTGAGGTGCATTAGTATTATCTAAATGTAAATCACCTTTGTCAATTATATCTTGAAGGATGTTTCAAAATGAATGAAAACTTTTGATGTCATGGTCTTTGACCCTATGGTATTTGTAATAATCGTTATCTTCATACCAAGAGGTATTTGATACTAATGCATCGATGATGTGGATAGGATGAAAAGTGATCATGTTGGAAGCAAAGATTTTACCAAAAATAACACTATAAGACTTATCGATAGGAGTGCAATTACGATGAGAGCATTTTGAACATTATTTGGGTTTGATTTTGATGACAACTACGTTGGATGATGATTTAGATTTTTCTTGGCTAGAAGATGGATTGGATAAAACCTTTTTTTTTCTTTTTCGATCTAAGTTTAACTCTACCATATTCAAGAGGATGAAGCTCAAGTTTGTGAGCCATAGTGAAGGCTTCGTCAAACATTTGGAAGGATTGAATTTGTAGTGTAGATGAAATGTGTTTGGCATAGGAGCGAGAGAATAACTCTATTAACTCATTTGTGGGAGGGAAAATGATAGTTGGTTGATGATACCCCTCCAAATGGGTGACAAATTCAGCAATGGATTCATATTCAAATTGTTTGATTGCGTATAGATCGGTGATGGTGATTTTACGTGTGATATTGATTGAGAAATGTTCAAGGAAGATTTGAGCAAGTTGTGTGAATGAGAACAATAAATATTGAGGGATGTTGTTATACCAATCTAAAGTAGGGCCAGCTAAGGACATAGGGAATTTCCTCAACATAAGGTCTTGGTCATGTGCTATAAGATAACAAGCATGTCAAAAGGATCAATTGTGTTGTTGAGGGTCTTCTTTACTATAAAATTTGAGGAACTTAGGAATTTCCTAATGTGGAGGATATGATTTATATGGTACGGATGGGTGGATGGGTTTGTTGCATATTTTTTCATAGGATAATGTGTTTTAGGACCCATAAAAGTGGCTTCAAGGATAGATATTTTGTTCATTAAGGCTTGTAGTGGGTCTATTTGTGGTTATTGTTGTGTGTTGGATGAGGATGAACCAAGTTGATTATATGAGAATTGATTCGGTTGTGGGATATTTTTACGAAAAGGGATACCTAGAGAAATTTTATAGATAGGTTGTGAAACTAAATGCTCAAGGTTAGATGTACTTGATATTGTAAGGGCATTGAATTGTTTATAAGAGCTTGTGATAATTGAGGTATGTGTTGAAAATGGATAGATGTGTGTATTAACGGTTGAGATTTTTGTGGTATATATTGGAAAGGAATAGAAGTATGAATAAATGGTTGATACTGTTGTGATATGTGTTGAAAGGGAATGGAGGTATGAATCATATGTTGAGATTGTTGAGGTATAAATTGAGAGGAAGTTGGGATAGTAGATGACTGTTGTGAGGAGGGATATACAATAGAACTAGAACTAGTATTGATAGGTGGTATTGATGTAGGGATAGACATAACTACATTTTGGACCACCGATGTAGGTTGTTGGGATGGAGAAGCTTTGAGATATGTGTATCGGGATGGATACTTGAACTCACAGGAGGATTTTGGATGGTAGAAGAGACTAAAGGGGTCAATGTGGATGAAGATACATTGGTATTATTTTGGGATGATGTGGAGCCGGATGAGAGATCTGTGATGATGTAGGTTGTTGATTAGTCGTGTCCTGTGAGGAGACCACATTAAGGTCAAAGGAAATGACATGAGGTGAGGATATGACATTATACGTTTCCATTGACTATTAGGGGGATAAGGGTGTACTTGTTAGATAACAAGCTCATGGTTTGGATCAACCAAATGGGAGAAAGCACGAGATGTATTATATATAAGAGGTTATGGTCTATGTGTGTGAATGGTTGCGAGATGAACACCCCGGTAGTAAGTTATGCATTGAGGGAAATAGGGTTCAAGTCCGAATTTCGAAAAGACAGGATCCTCTTCATTAAAGAAACAAGGACCGGTGGATTAGGTATTTTGGATGAGGTAGATTGAATGATAGGGGAGTGTGGAGGTTATTGATCTTCTGGTGGGGTGATAGAGATGCTCGATGTTAATCAATTAAGTGTGGATGTTTGAATTTTTCAATAGTTCATTAAAAAATTTCATTCATATTATCATAATTTTGGAGACAAGATTGTTGTCTTGTCGTAACCATGAAATAAGACAATCACCTAAGAAAAAATGAATCTTTATTGTTGATAACAAATAGAAGGTAAATCACATAGAGGAAAATTTTAGTTATCTTGATTATAATTTAGAAGAAGTAAAAAATGTGAAAAAGGCTAACAAGGTCGTAGGAAATGATTGTCTAAGGATGGTTTCAAGTGATGTTTAAGAAAATAAACCTCAATATACTCGAAGGTACATGAGTTCTCGAATCTATCTTTGGTGGCATTATCAGCTTGGTGTTAGGGCCTACCCCTTACTTCACATTCCCACGGTGATAAGGGAGACACATGTTTAGGCAATATCTGGTAACCAATTATTTATACTCGGCCTGAACAACGAGTCGGCTTCTCCTCTTTGTGATGAAATCTAGGTAGGTCCACACAGGTAGCAATGTTTTGATACAAAGTTTGTTTGATGTGATTTGGCTGTGTGTGGGGGATATTAAGTAAATGCAATCTATTAACCTCGTAATTATGTTATGTGATCAAGAAGAATGAGAGGTTATTTTTAATACCGGAAGAAATGTTAGTTTGATGAGGGAAGCAAACAAAAATGTAATTATTGGAAAGAAAAAGAAAGGAAATGGATGTACCTATAAAACACTTTCTTTCTAAATTTTAGATTTTTTATTTTTAGCATAGGTACAAAGACACAACAAACAAGAAGCTCCCAAAGAACAACTTTCAAGGGTTAGAGGAAAATGGATAACAAAATAAGAGAAATGAATGGTTAGAGGCCAATTGGATAAGCAATAAAAATCAATCTACAAACATCATTGATGATTTACAAGAATCATTAGCGATGCACTCAAATCGCTAGCGATTTGATGAATCATTACTTGATTGTAAAGAAAATAACCTAAAGGTGAAAATTAATTAATTTGAAATGAAATAAAAGGGACAAGGTCCCACCGGCATGCCAAAATATACCGAGATAGTTTTTTTTTCTAACTTTTACTTAATAAAATGAAATAATAAAAAAACTCATCTCAAAATATGGTAGGTTTAACCAATACCTGAATGATGGATTTCGTTGTTGTAGTGTGATAAATCTCCTCCTTTCACCGAAAAAGAAACCTACAGACAAAGACACCTAAATAGATAATATTAGATAGATGAATAAACGATCTGCTCAAAAAGGCCAATTCTAAGAATCGAAAGGTACTTCCTTAGAGGATGTCAGCTCACTTTGATAAAATCAAATAGATTGACAAAGATAATGATAAAGATATTAAATGGACAATAATATATAGGTAAAGGACAATAATATTTAAAACTTAAGGTTTAAGGAAAAGTCCTATACAACTTCAAATGTGGCCCAAGAAAGGTTGGATATAGTCCGAGCGAACTCGAAGTAGTCATACCAAAATTCCTCGCCTCTTGTTGGATTTCGTGGGATGAACTCGATCCGATATTCAATGTCATCAATGTTGATGGAAAATCATATTTCACACAATTTCAATTGGTGAAGGATGTTGTATTGCTCCCAAAAGAAGGTTTTTTAAACAATAGGAAGATTGTAGATGTTTTTGATACGATGGAATGAGCTTGCTACTACCATCTAAAGTAAAGCCATGCTTACAAGGAATAATTTAAATCCAAAATATTGATAAAATTTGATAATAAAATGATGAATTGATTACAAGATGAAAGTTGATAGGGATTGCTAGTGATTGAAGGAATCTTGGGAGATTAGACAAAATCATGGGCAATTATTGTGAAAATGATAAAGTTTAATAAAAACGACATACAAAGCTTTTAAATAGTTATTTTTTATTGTTTTTGACATTTAGATGAAATAAAGATGATAATGCAATATAAAAGAGTACCTAACACTGTTAAAATAGGCCGATAACTTCTTTAGGTGTTAGATAAATCTGATTGGAGTTTTTGACATATTGTTGGGCTTCTAGGAAAATGGTTGATGAAAAGATGCTCCAAGATGAAGTGTTGCAAAGGCTTGAAATTGATACACATCCTTAGTGATGTCTGCGGAGTGATGGGACTTAGTTGTTAGAGGAAGACAAGAGTGCAAGAACATGTAAAAGGTTTTGAATATCCCTAAAAGATGAGCAAAAACTTCTATTTATAATCATTGGCAATTAGGTAGAATCACCTAGGTGATCGGGGATATTTTGGAAAAGATTTAGGAAATAGTTGAAACCACTTTCTAAACTAGGTTTTCGATAAATTATGAGGAAAATTGGTTGGGAGGAGGTTACGAAAGAGTTGGGGAGGTCGGGATATTAGGAAAAATAGGTTTGAGATGGTTTAGAGGTTTTAAGTCATTTAGGTAGTGTTGGGATGGGTAAATAGTAATTTCTAAGGGTGTAAAAATTGATTTTACTAGTTCTAATTATAAGTTTTGAAATTAAATAATGTATGTATAATATGATGTAGGAGGGTTAACTAAAACCCAATGTCTACACCGAGTCCGCATTGGAACGTATTTAGACTTTGTCTAAAGCCCGAGCCCTAGAAAGTATCAACCAAGGTCGCACACTTGATGTCATTTGCTTTGTTCTAGGATACTTGGCTAACAAATTTGATAACTCTTAGCTAGAGGAATCTATCTTTATTTTTATATATTGTAATTTTGGTATTTTGATAGAAAAATTGAAAGGGTTTCTTAAACTCATAACTCTAACATGTTCTCAAGTTTTTTTGTTAAATATTAATATAGTTGGGCTATAAGCCCTTTTTTACCTATTAAAAAATTACTACTAATATAATTATTATATTTATACAAAAACATATAGTGCATTATTTAGAAATTAAATTTTAATAAATATGATATGAACACACACACACACACACACACACACACACACACACACACACACACACACACACACACAGAGATATTTGTTGAATTTTATATATTATATGTTATTATATATTTTAAATAAATTGTATTTTAAAAATTTAAATATTATTACATAACATATTTAAAGTATTCATAAATTTATTATCTATTAGATTGCTTTTAATCGATTTTATATATTATGATTATTATATAATCTTTATAAAATAATATTTATTATTATATATGCATTTGTATTATAGATTATTGTATATATTACTATATATACCATTCTATAATGACTTCAAATTATTATAACTAGATTATTAACTTTGACCTATTATAAATTTAATATGATATAGTATAATAATTATGTAGATATCTTACATTGTGTAATATAAAATTTATACTAAAATATTTTATAAAATATTCCTTTTGCGAGTTATCGGCCTATTAATGGCACCAAGGGTGTTATTGCTAATAAGGTCATGATATGGTAAATTTTGTTGAAGATAATCCATTTTAATAAATGAAAAGTAAAATTTACAAACACAAAAACGTAGTTAATTAGTTTCTTCTTTTGGAAAAGTGCCTTTGAGTGCAGTTTTTCGTTCTCAAAATGACTTGACAACCTTTATCAAAACCCTCTCAACATATGCCAAAAATTACAATCAGATGTTGTAGTTGCAAATTTGCAATTGCCTTAATAGACATATAAGGAAACATAATCCCTTGTGTTAAGGGTTAAAGACAAATGTATCCAATAGATATGTATGAGATTAACTAGATCAAATACCTTGTGTAACGCTCATAATTATAAGAGAGCTAGAACATGAGGGTATTTTTAAACATAAAAACAAATTACACAGCTACAATCGTATAGATTTATTTAATCAAATTCATTAAATCAGATTTGTTCTTTTGATCTATCTAACAACATCCATGTAAGCCATGTGCGGCTGAGAAGGGTGTATCCAGATCTCCATGATCTCCCTTCGTCACTACTTTGAGTGACAATGCTTACTAGAATTTCGGCTCAACCCTTTTCAGTCATGGGAAACATGTGAAAGTCCTTGGGTCTACCACAAAGCTAGTTTCCTGACTTCATATTCCGGTATCCAACCATTGCCTACCTCATGTTCAGTGTTCAACTTCCCATGATTAGGTTACTAACAATTCTTTTTAATTGGAGGACTAGGTGATTAGACAATGCATAACCATCAATGCATTACTTTTGCCAAAGTTATCCGCCATGCAAGTTACAACTAAACTCAAGAAAACACACTAGTCTTATGAGTTTTAAGTCTTCTGCCACCTCACAACTATCCCTTTCACAGTTATCTAGATCTTATAGTTTGTATTTAATTTATTTCCAATTAAACTTATCTTGCAAGAGTTTATATTGAGATAGATGCCAAGGCCAATTAGGATCATTATGAGATGAGTACATTCATTATGCTGAAATGTAACTATTTCAGCATTTTGCATGTACTTATCCCTTAATATGCCAAATGGATCTTTGATCTCTCCTCCCATTAGTCATTTAACAAAATTCATTATATACCTCTAGGGCTTATTTAAAATAATTAACTTTCAGTTACTTGCTCCCGTTCCCAAGTAAATACACCACAACAAGTCATAATTAGTTGACTTAATTAAATAACAGAAAGTTCTCTAAACAATTATTTAATTAACTCAAATTAATTATCTTGAATATTGTTACTTCCAATCTAGTTTCTCTTTTCCTGATGTTCAATTTTTAACCTTAAATTACCTTTTTATAATGATACTCTTTCATCCTCTATATATTAGGCTTTACAATCTTAACATATTAATGTCAAGTTTACCGGAAGGCCGAATTAAATATATATATTAATATATATTTAATTATTCCTCCAATTAACTATGCCACTAAATAGCTATTTAATTTAGAAATTAAAAGACAATTGAATGTTATAATAATTGTCCAATTATCAACTACATACATTGATAATTATCAAATAAATATATTTAACAATTTATTATTAGGATTTAACAATTCTAGTATTGTATCATTTACTCATATTGAGATATCATTAGATACAAAGTAATCATCTCTTTAATAAAATCATAAATTATATATGTCGTTAAGGTGAAATATATAACTCAGTACAGTAACTATCACATATTGAGGTTTGAATATAACAATGGATCCAAAATCCCAACAAATTCAGTCAAAATTTCTAGGATATCATCCTTCTACAAATTAAAATCCAAGTAAGTCATTTAGATCCAAGCTATGATAAAACTTCACAAGACATGAGTTTCGACATATCCGAATGTGACAACTAATTGTCTTTGCAAGACGAGATTACAACATGATGTCGATAAAAATGAAAGGCATGGATATTGCCTCCATTTTATGAGGCAATTATTTAATAAAATATGAAAAGATATACATGTTTTTTATCAACAAGAACATGGTAATACAACTAATAATGTACTACCGCATGTTTTTCATAAAGATACAGCTATGGGTGCACACTAATAGAACAACCAATTTCTATTTCAGTGATCATGTATCCCTCTAATCTCAAGGATCAAGACAACCTTATTTCAGCTTCAAAACAATAAATATTCAACATCTAAATTTATACATAACCCGTAGGAAAAATATGATTAAGAAGAGTACATTTGTTTTTAATAAGCTACCAACACAAAAGAGTAATGAAGCCATAATCGTTCAACATCCGAATTCAGATTATAACCACCAAAGCAAATCATGCTTTACTTAGTACAAATTTTAATGTTATTTTTCTTTCCTTCGATCAACAATCGGTGAACAAAACTATCCAAAATCTTCATTACAAAAACCAATCAAACATATTATTTCTAGTTAATGAGTAGCTCATCGTATCGTGCAAGAACATCATTAACAAAAATAAATAAAACATATTATTTCTAGTCAATGATCAGCTCTACAAATCGTCAAAGAACATCACTAATAAAGAAAATAAAACATATTATTTCCAAATCAATGAGCAGCTATACAAATTGTCAAAGAACATCATTAACATAGAAAATAAAACATATTATTTACAGTCAATGAGCAGCTCTACAAAACGTACAAGAACATTATTAATAAAATAAATTAAACATGTTATTTCCATTTAATTAGTAGCTCTATAAAACGTACAATATTTTCATTTCAAAACAATCAAAACACATTTTTTTATATATGTGAACATCCCAACTAAATAGTGTAAAAACACCTCTATTAAATCATTTTAACATGTTCTTTCTGGTAAACGAACAACCCAACAAAACAATATAGTAGTACCAGATTACATCATTTAAACATGTGTTTTCTTGTAAATGAATAGCTCAACAAGAAAAATTGACCCACATACCACAAAGCTAATAATTTTGAAGTCTATTTGCATATAATAACAACAACAATAAGCTTCTAACACTTCCTATAAAGAATTTTTTTAAAAAAAAAACTAAGTCATCTTGCATAGATTTGTAACACTAATTTTTTTCAAAATATGGTAATAAAATTATACCAATAGACAAATGGACTTGTAAATATCAAAATCAGTTTTCTCTGGCATTAATTTTATTTTTGTTTAGCAGTTATTAAAATTTGGAAGCAAATATATCAAGCAAAATGATGAAATACCTTGCAAAAACATTTTTCACACTACCCAAAAATCGCTTTGCACCAACAAATAAATTTTTGTTTGACTGTAATAAAACCCAGAGGCAGAAATCAATTTGGGTTTCCACAAATCAATTTTAAATAGCAAAAAATGATTTGGAACACTCAACTTCACAAAAATGATTTCCTTTTTCTAATACAGAAAAATCCAACTCCTTTTTTTTATGGTTACAATTTATTTTAATGCAAAAAGGAATTTTAACAACTTTCATTTTTATTTTTCTTTTTGGAGATCAAAACCCAAAACCCATCTTTGTTTTTTTGGGTTTAGCTCAAACCGATTTTTTTTTTTAAAGAATACGAAATCCATCAATTTCCTTTTCGAAATTTATCTCCAAACAATAAAATCAAAATCTGTCCATAAATTCCATTGATTGCCATTAAAACAAAATGTATATTTCCTCACCTTTTTAACAAAATAATGCAGCAGAGAGAAGGAGAAGATATTCATACCTGAAGTAAACCTAGAATCAACAACTTACTCTTCCATCTCCAACAAGTTGAATGCTTCCTTCCTCCAAAACTCACGCAAGTATCCCAGAAGGGAAGAGTGAAAATAAGCAAAGGAAAAATAAAAGAAAAATATTATGAAAGAAATTTTAGCTGGGCAACATATTGGGAAGTTTCGGGCTTCCCAATGTTGGTACATGCATTAATGCATGCCACACACTTGGTGCCATGTGAAGGTGTTTCATTTTACGAAACCCACAAATATTAAATATTAATAAAAAAAAATTGACTTACATGCCAAATCCTTCTAAAATATATATATACTAATTAATATTTCATTTATTTTTATTTTTATTTTAGTTGTTACCCAACTTAATGGTTAAGTTAAAATTAACCTTCATAATACAAGTCCACATATTTCCAACAATATATTACCATAATAATTAGTTGAATTTCTAGGTTTCATATAAAACATTCCAATAAACAAAAATCACCAAGTTCGTAAATAATAATTCAAATATTCTCATAAAGTTGGCTTGACATAGCATTGTCAAATAAAACAGAGGCAATTATTATCATAGTCATTGCAAAAAACAAAACAAAAGATGACCAAACCGATTAAAATAAAGTAATCAAATACAAATAACTGAAAGATTCACTATCATTTATGAACCGTTTTACCTACGATCAAGGCCTAATCACATTTAGGAAGGATCATCAAGGTGGGTGCGGGTTACCCGTTCAGCAGTGTCATGCCCTACAAGTAGAAGTTGTGGGTCATGACATGACGAACCAAATGAATTCTTACACACAATGATGATCTCGTCTAATCCTGATTAGACTTAACCATAGTTAATTTAACTTACAAGAAATTTGGGATGTTACATACTCCACCCCTTAGAATAATCATCATCTTGATGATTTCAGGATAAATAGATAAACTAAACCCATCATTCATTTGCTGCATAAATATATTTCAAATCAGCTTAGAATTTGTAACAATATCATTTCAGCTGAATCATAAAGGTCACAACAACCCTTATATATCTAGAAAATCAGTCACATAATCTATAGACATAACACATTACTACTTTGTGATGAAGAGATTTTCCAAGTTCATGTTATCCCAAATTTTCTCCCAGGTAAAATTAGTCAAACACGACCTGCATAGAAGAAAACCTGAGGGTCGGCTCTATCCTACGAGCTCACATTCAAATCCAAATTTGAGGTACAAGAAAGACTCTGCAATGGATGAGCAAGCTTGAAAATGGAATCGAACAACGTCAAAGGAGGCTAGATGCTCACAGGAGGAAGATGAGGAAATGATCAAAGTTTTTTGGACATAGCAAGCATACGAGTCAATTTAGGGCCGAACAACAAACTCGTGAAGGTGCCATGTGTCAACTCAATGCAATTTCAAAAGGTGCATCAAAGGGACAGCCCCTAAATGAGCATGAAGCTTCCACATGTCCCAAGTCTAAAAAGGAGACATTTGGTAGTTGAAAAGTCTTAGGGCAGCGGAAGCCTCCACATGTCTCATTGGTGCAACACCAAGGATGGGTCCAAAGAGTGGGTTCCCAAATGAGCACAGGATCGCTAGGTGGTCGAGTCGAAAAGGGGACAAAGTCAACAGTATAATCAGCTAAGTATAGAAAGGCTAGCGGAAAGAACCACGTGTCAGCTCGGCGTAATTTTAAAAGTGAGATCCCAAGGTGGAAACTCAAACTAGTGCCAGCTCTCCACATGTCTAGGGTCTAACAGAAGTCAAATGGCAGCGGGCCCAAATTGGCTAAGTATAAGAGTATTGGCGAAGCCCCCATGTGTCTTAGCGGTGCAACTCCAAAGGAAGGACCAAGAGCGGAGTCTCCAAATTTACACCAACCCTCCACGTGTCCAAAAGTCAAAAGGGGACAAAGCCGACCTTTAAATCGACTAAGCATGACAGACTCGGTGGAAGCTTCCACGTGTCTTAGCGACGCACCTTCAGGGTCGAAGCCAAAGGCGGTCCCCCAAATGAGCGCAGATCTTCCACGTGTCCCGTGACAAAAAAAGAAGAAGTGAAAAGGCTGAAGTGGTCATTGAAAATTCTAAGCAGAGGCAGGCCAATGGAAGGAGCCACGTGTCAGCATGGTGCAATTTCAAAAGTAAAATTAAGAGCAGGTTCCCAAATGTGTGTTGAACCTCCACGTGTCTAGGGTCAAACTTATGGCCCCGCCAAACAAAAGGGACTTAGCCACAACACAAAGTAAGTCGCACCTCTGCCGATGCCCAAAGAAGCCACGTGTCAAGCCTAAATTACATGCGGGTTGTCGGACACGGGAGTACTTTTTGCCAAAGTAGAAAATGTGGGTCGGCAGGCCTGAGGATGAATTTTGGGAAATGTGAATATGCAGGGCAGTAGAGAAAATTTTCCCAAATATAAATTCGGGTAGGCGGGTCATCGGGAAACATTGAAATTTTCCAAATTTTGCAAATGGCACAATTTCAATTGCGGGCTTTTCAGGGCTTTTTGGAAAAAGTGAATTTTGGGCCTACGGGGCTACGGGAGGTTTTGTTATTTTTGCATCTTTTTGAAAATAGCGTAGTTTGTATTTTTGGGCCCACAAATGCAAGCTTCAAGATTTCGCCATTTTTTTGTTGTTATGACCTCGATGCAGAATCTTCAGACGCCCATATCTTTTGACTGGAAGCTTGGATTTGAGAAAGAGAAGACTTTTTGGAAAGGTCTCGACATCCTCTATGCCATGGAAGCATAAAAATATTATTTTAAGTAGGTTAGGTGGTTGAAAATTAGGAAAATTTCTTTCAGGCCATTAATGCATAATCTAATTGCTTCAACCACTCAGATTTGATTTTGATCCTCCTTTCTTCCTTCTCCAAAACACCAAATAGGTATGGGGAACCAAAATCGATAGATTGTAGGAAGATTTGTAGGGGAATTGATAGTTAGTGGATGAGCTTTAAGAGCAGAGTCGATATTCTCTTCTTTCTCTTGGGTTTTTATCGTCATATATTGTAACACTTTTCATTTGAGAAAGGAAGACATTCTAGATGTGGGGAAGCTATGTAAAATTTGTTTCTCGACTCCATTTGAGTTGTAAGCCTTCTCCTATGCCCTGGAAATTTTATTTGTTCCTTTGAGCACCCATGGAATGGTCCATGCACCTCATAGAGCAATAAAATCATGCTTTTGTGGTGTTCTTCAACCCTTTCTCATGTTTTGTTGTTTCTTTGTGCCTCTCCATTTTGTGTTTGTTTCATGTGCATGCTTTTCACATTTGCAAGTGTGAGATGTCATGCTTCATGGATTTTCGATAGTGGATTTGGATCTCGGTTTGTGTCACTTCTATCCGATCTCCCTCATATCCTTTTCTTTTGTTTCATCCTCCCTCAACAGTACTATCTCGCCAATTCCTTTTCTGGTGTATCACCGCTAGTGTAATCTCTCTCTCTCTCTCTCTCTCTCTCTCTCTCTCCCTATCTCCTTGGAATATTTAGATTAGGATTAGATAAGTTTTCCCTGCACTAGAGTAGCTAGTAGGAGGTAGATTAGGAAGTAGGAACCAGCCTTCTCTAGAGGTCCATATCAGGTTTTGCAAGTCCCGTAGCTTGAGAAATGGTCCAATGTTGTGCAATCACACGAAATGCCCCACTCGTAATCGAGTCCATTCAGGGGTTTTTGATTTTGCACTAACAATTCATTAACAAAATCTTAAATAATAACTACTAATCAAAAAGTACCTTAGTCCCAATATTCAGTTGTAGGCTTATCTATAGGATTTTCTTATCTACCACTTTACGTGGGGAAAAATTGAATTTAACATCAGAATAAAAAATATTCTTAAAAATCGATTAAACAGATGTGGAAAAGTAGTTTGGATATCTTCCGATTCTCCCAAGTGGCACTTTCTTTAAAATATTGGTCCTACTAGACCTTACATTATGAAACCTCACGGTTTCTCAAGTGTAACTTATAGGTTTCTAGTATCCTTATAGGCTCAACTATGATTACCCCGGATCTAGAACCTATAATGAATCAAGTATATGTGTTAAATTAGGTACATATTTCTTAAGCAAGGATACATGAAATACACTATGCAAATGGATAGAGCAGGAGTTAGTGCTTTGCTTATAGATACTTGGTCCAATGACCTTTAGGACTTCAAATGGTCCTATAAACCTAGGAGATAGTTTAGCTGACTTGCCAAACGAAATGGAACTCTGTTTAGGTTTGACCCTAAGAAAAACTTTATCTCCCACGTTAAACTTTTTGTCAATTCTACATAAATTTTCTGTCTATTTGTTGCCTCTTTCAATATTTCTTTGATTAATTTAACCTATTTTTCCATTTTTGAAATAATTTATGGTCCAATCAGTACTCTATCTTCAAGATTATCCCAACTTATAGGTGTTCTACACCTACGACCATATAAGGCCTCAAAAGATCCATTTGAATGGAAGAATGGTAAGTGATATTATAAGTGAATTCAACCAAGGGAAGGTACTCTTCCCATTTGTATTACTGATCCATGCAATACATTCTTAATAAATATTCTAACACTTAATTTAATCTTTTGGTTTGACCATCGGTTTCGGGATGGTAGGTAGAACTTATGTTCATGTATGTCCCTAAGGCAGCATACAAAGTCTACCAAAATCTGGAAGTCATCCTTGAGTCCCTGTCTGAAATTATTAGTTCTAGAACTCCATGCAATCAGAAAAATTCTTGCAAAAACCTTTTTTCTAGTATGGGTGAATTATCCTTTAAATTAACTACTATAAAATGCTCCACTTTAGCTAATTTGTCTACAACTACAAGTATAACATCATGTTTATTTTGGGACATAGGTAGACCTTGGACAAAATCCATACTTATAACTTGCCACTTATATTTTGGCACGTTGTGAGGATATAATAGTCCTACTGGATGAGAAAGTTCATCCTTTACTTGTTGACATTCAAGACATTGTGAGACGTACAAAATCACATCATTTTTCATCATTTTCTAGAAGTATTGCTTTTTGATGTCCACCATCATCTTTGTTACTCCTAGGTGTCCCGAGTAGGGAGCATCATGAAATTCTCTCATAACTTTATTTATGAGTTCCATACCCTCTAGTAAATATATTATGTTGTTCTAATGTAGAATCCCATCTGTTTCTAGCTTGAAACAATCATAAATTTTGTCTCTCATATCTTTTTCTAGAGCTGTTTTAACATGATTATAGTAGGGGTCATTGGTTAATTCATTTTTTACTTCATCTTTGAAGTCGGTTCTTAATGTAATTATAGCAGCATTATGCTTTCGCAACTTTAAGGAATCATCCACCCTATTCTCTTTACCCTTAATGTAATTTATATCAAAGTCATAATTTGATAGGAACTCTAGCCATCTTCATTGCCTTGCATTTAGATTCGATGTGTAAAGATGTACTTAAGCCCAAGATCATCTTTTTGAGTTCAAAAGGTTTCAGAGCAAATAATGCCTCCATACTTACAGCACATGAACAATTGCAACAAGATCAAGATCATGTGGTGTGTATTTTACTTCATGCACCCTCAACTTCCTACTTTCAAAAGCTACCATATGCCCATCTTGTAGTAGTACTCCACCCAAACCTTCCCCCGAAGCATTGGTTCCCACCAAGAAGTTCCCATTTGGATCTGGAATCTTCAACACCAGAGCACTTGTAAGTCTACCTTTTAACTCCTTGAAGGATTATTCACACTTACTATCCCAAACAAATTTCTTAGCTTTCTTTTGCAAAGAAGTGATAGGTCCTGCTAACCTAGAGAAGTCCTTTACGAACTTTTGATAGTAACCCACTAGACCCACAAAATTTGTCACTTTGTGCACATCCTTCTAGTGTTGGCAATTCCATGATGGCACTGATCTTCAAAGTGTCCACCGAGATTCCTTATTTATTTATTATGTGATCTAAGTATTGTACTTCATATTGATAGAAAGCACATTTAGATAAATTGCCATATAATTTATGTTTTCTAATAATTTCCAAAGCACAATCATTAAATGTTCATCATGTTTTTCCTCATTCTTAGAGTATATTAATATATCATCGAGAAAGGTATAAGTATTCCTAAACATGTTGTTCATCAAGTTCATGAAAGTGGAAGGTGCATTTGTTAGACCAAAGGGAAAAACTATAAACTCATAATGCCCATACCTTGTTCTAAAAGTGGTTTTATGGATATCTTCATCCTTGATTTGTAGTTGATGATAACTGAATATGAGATATATCTTGTAAAAAAATTTGTGCCCCCATTTGATCAAAAATATTATCGATTCGGGGCACCAGTACTAATTCTTCACTATTGCCTTGTTGAGCATTCGATAATCAATACAAAGTCCGAGGGACCCATCCTTATTTTTTATGAAGATTCTTGGTACACCCCCATGGTGATATACTTCGTTTAATCAGTCCCAAGGAAAACAACTCATGTAATTGAGCTTTCAAATCAACTAATTTGGTTGTTATCATTTTGCACAGTGCCTTGGAGATCAATTCCGTTACTGGTTTGACCTTTATCAGAAGTCAAATTCAGGCTTAGGTGGAAGTCCGGGAAACTCATTTGGAAACACATTTCTAAATTCCGTTAAGATGGGAAATGCTTCAATTTCAGGCTCATTTTCTTGTCCCGAATCTGTTATTTTTATAGCATATAAATGACATCCCTTTCGCTTTTCCTTTTTCAGCTACATGGCAGAAATCTACTTAGTGACAAACTCTCTTTTAACACCCTGAACACTTGTTGTTTTCTATTGATCATTGCGATAGGTTACACATTTTCCTTAGCAATCCATGTTTTCATTATGTTTACTTAGCTAATTTATACCTATGATAACATCATAGGATCCAAGAGGTGCCACATATAGGTTTAATCTTGTCGTGAACTCAGGTAATTCTAGTGGTGCCTCAAACAAACACTGATTCACTCTATGTACAACATTATTTCCATATTGTACAGTCCAAGTGTGTTCCATGTACTCAGCTCTTATTTTGATTTTATCAGCTACTTTAGATGAAACAAAACATTTTGTTGAACCAGAATCAAATAAAACAGAAACAAGTTCTCCAAAAGCTTACCTGAGGTTTCTATTGGAGTCACTTACTTTTCTGCTTGCTTATTATGGACTGCAACATAAATCTTATGTTATTTCCCCTCTTTATTTACTGTAGTAGATCCCTTTTGTTGGTTATTCCATTGTCCTCTTTGCGAACATTTTTTAGTGAAATGATTGTTACCACACTTAAAACATCCACCTAGTGGTCCTTTTCTCTCAATCTTATTCTCGGGTGAAACTTGTTCCTTCTTTACCCATTTTATTATTATTCACAAGATTTCTACCCATTATTCCTATTTTATCGATGTGCATGAACTTGTTGTTTCCCTTTTTCCATGTTGGTTTACTTGTGGTTGGTGTTTGAAAATTGTTATTTTTCTTATGTTCTCCTCTTTACAAGCATAAATACTTCACAACTTTTGTTCTTGCTTGATAGATTTTTCAAACACTGTTTCCATCGAGGTAGGTCCATTAACATCTACCTCACCACTAATGTTAGGATTCAATCCCATTATAAATTTTCTCTCTCTAAACTTCTCGTCCTTTTGATACATAAGAACATATTTTATCAATCAAGTGAAATGTTCCCAATATTTTGTAACTCGAAAACATTCCTTGAATCATATTTTGGAATTATGTCATTTTTTGGTCAAAGTATAGCTGAGGCAGCCATCTTTGACAGAAGTATGCCTTAAACTGCTCCCACGTGATCATGCCCGAATCAATTCCTAGTTCCATTTTCTCGTTTATCCCACCGGAAGATGGTTCACGGAAAATTGGTAGGCTCCCATACTACTTTTTTCTCCTCTAAAAATTCTCTAATCTCAAAATAATTTTCCAATTCGTAGATCCAATTTTCAGCACCATCTCCAAGAGTTGTACCATCAAATTTAGGTGGGGATATTCTTTTAATGTCCCTTGTTAACTCAGTAGCCAACCTTTCTTTCTTATTTACCCTTTCATTCAGGTGCTTAGGTTGATCATCATGTTGCTCATCACCCTGATTCTCATCCCTGCGATCCTCATCTTCTTCACCACCCTGACCTTGTTGTTCTATGGCAGCAACTCAGTTTCGGGTGTCATTCAAAAGGTTGAGGATTTCTTCTAACTTATAAACCGTATTATTTGGAACGTCATCATTATTTACACAATGTAACTCACCATATTATCTCTTGTTGTCCGCATAGCCATAGTTTCCTATTTTATAAAAGAGGATACTTTTTATTAGAATGTGTGTCCCATTAATTTCCAAGTGTCTAAGCCTCTGGTCTCGATACCAAAATGTAATGTCATAATTACAAGAGCTAGAAAATGAGGGTTTTTTAACATAAAAAAAAATTACATAGCTACAATCGAACAAATTTATTTAATCAAGTTCATTAAATCAGATTTGTTCTTTTGACCTGTCTAACGACATCCATGTAATCCATGTGCAACTGAGAAGGGTGTATTTAGATCTCCACGATCTCCCTTCGTCACTACTTTGAGTGAAAATACTTACTAGCATTTTGGCTCAATATTTTTCAGGTCATGGGAACCATGTGACAGTCCTCGGGTCTACCACGAAGCTAAATTCCTGACTCTGTGTTCTGGTATCCAACCACTTCCTACCTCATGTTCAGTTTTTCACTTCCCATGATCAGGTTACTGACAATTATTTTTAATTGAGGACTAGGTTATCGACAATGCATAACCATCAATGCATTACTTTGGCCAAAGTTATCCACCATGCAAGTTATGGCTAAAATCAAGATAACATACTAGTCTTATGAGTTTTAAGTCTTCTTCCACCTCACAACTATCCCTTCTAAAGTTATCTAGATCTTATAGTTTATATTTAATTTATTTCCAATTAAACTTATCTTGCAATAATTCATATCGAGATAGATGCAAAAGGCCAATTAGGGTCATTGTGAGATGAGTACATCTCTTATGTTGAAATGTAACTATTTCAGCATTCTATGTGTACTTATCCCTTAATATGCCTAATGGATCTTTGATCTCTCCTCCCATTAGTCATTTAACAAAATTCATTATATACCTCTAGGGCTTATTTAAGATAATTAACTTCCGGTTACTTGATCCCCTTCGCAAGTAAATACACCACAACAAGTCATAATTAGTTGACTTAATTAAATAACGAAAAGATCTCTACATAATTATTTGATTAACTCAAATTAATTATCTTGAATATATAATCCCATCTAGTTTCTCTTTCCCTAATGTTCGATTTTTAACCTTAAATTACCCTTTTATAATGATACTCTTTCATCCTCTATATATTATGCTTTACAATCTTAACATATTAATGTCAAGTTTACCGGAAGGCTGAATTAAATATATATTTAATTATTCCTCCGATTAACTACGCCACTAAATAGCTATTTAATTTAGAAATTAAAAGACAATTGAATGTTATAATAATTGTCCAATTATCGGCTACATACATTGATAATTATCAAATAAATATATTTAACAATTTATGATAAGTAGGCTTTCACAATTCTAGTGTTTATCATTTACTCATATTGAGATATTATTACATACAAAGTAATCATCACTTTATTAAAATCATAAACTACATATGCCATTAAAGAAAAATATATTATCGTACGGTAACTCTCACATAGTGAGGTTTGAATATAACAATGGATCCAAGATCCCAACAAATTCAGTCAAAATTTCTAGGATATCATCCTTCTACAAATTAAAATCCAAGTAACTCATTTAGATACAAAGCTACGATAAAACTTCACAAGACATGAGTTTCTCGCATATTTGAATGTGACAATGACTTGTCCTACAAGACGGGAGTGGCGGTATGATGTCGGATAAAAATGAAAGGCATGGATATTGCCTCCATTTTATGAGGCAATTATTTAATAAAATATGAAAAGATATACATGTTGTTTTATCAACAATAACATGGTAATATAGCTGAGAATGTACTACCACATGTTTTTCATAAAAGATACAAATATGGATGCACACTAATAGAACCAATTTCTATTTCACCGATCATGTATCCCTTTAATCTCAAGGATCGAGACATCCTTATTTCAGCTTCAAAAAAATAAATATTAAACATTTAAATTTATGCATAAGCCATAGGAAAAATATGATTAAGAAGAGTACATTTTTTTAATAAGTTACCATCACAAAACAATAATCAAGCCATAATCATTCAACATCCAAATTCAGATTATAAGCACCAACAAATCATGTTTTACTTAGTACGAATTTTATTTTTATTTTTCTTTCCTTACGATCAAGCAATCGTGTGAACAAAATTGTCCAAAATCTTCATTACCAAAAACCAATCAAACATATTCTTTCTAGTTAATAAGCAGCTCATCGTATCGTGCAAGAACATCATTAACAAAATAAAATAAAACATATTATTTCCAGTCAATGAGTAGCTCTTCAAATCGTCAAAGAACATCACTAACAAAGAAAATAAAACATATTATTTCAATTCAATGAGCAACTCTACAAATCGTCAAAGAACATCATTAACAAAGAAAATAAAACATATTATTTATAGTCAATGAGCAACTCTACAAAAGGTACAAGACCATAATTAATAAGAGAAATTAAACATATTTTTTTCCAGTTAATGAGTAGCTCTATAAAATGTACAATATCTTCATTTCAAAACAATCAAAACACATTATATATATATGAACAACCCAACTAAACAGTGTAAAAACACCACTATTAAATCATTTTAACATGTTCTTTTTGGTAAATGAACAGCCCAACAAAACAATATAGTAGCACCATGATTACATCATTTAAACATGTGCTTTCTAGTAAATGAATAGATCAACATAACAAATTGACCCACATATCACTGGCTAATAATTTTGAAGTCTATTTGCATATAATAGCAATAATAATCTTCTAACACTTCCTCATAACTAAATTCTTTTTTAAAAAGGTCATCTTGCATAGATTGTTAACACTAATTTTTTTCAAAATCCGTAATAAAATTACACCAATAGACAAATGAATTTGTACATATCCAAATCACTTTGTTCCAGCATTAATTTTCTTTTTGTTTAGCAGTTTGTTAAAATCAAGTAAATATATCAGAAAAATGATGAAATATTTAGAAAAAAAAATCACACTACCCAAAAATCGCTTTGCTCCAAAAAAATAAATTTCCATTTACGTAATAAACCGAGAGGTAGAAATTGATTTGAGTTTCCGGAAATCAAATTTAAATAGCAAAAATTGAATTGGAACACCCAACTTCATACAAGTAATTTCCTTTTTCTAATACAGAAACAACCAACTCCATTTTTTTTGTACAATTTTTTTTAATGCAAAGAAGGAATTTTAACAACTTTCATTTTTTATTTTTTATGTTTAAAGTTCAAAACCCAAAACCTATCTCGTTTTTTGGGTTTGTAGTGCCCACACTTTTATAGCTCAGTTACTTGTTGCTCATTTCTCATAGACATGTTTTGACAGAGATTTGATACATTTTGGACTTTACATTAGGAGATTTGATCTGATTAGGCATGTATGGACATTTAGGCGTATAACATTGATTTAGCTTGATTACTATGTTGTTTACATTATCTTATGATGTCATGGATACTAATTGATATGATGTTGTTTTGGAATGTAATTATATTGATGGATACTTAGTTTGTTGCATGTTGGGATTCTATGGATACATGTCATTTTATCATTATGACTAACTTATGGTGAATTATGTATAGTTGTGCACGTTTTCACACTTTCGATTCCAGAAAGATAATATGTTAGTCTAGAATTCATTGATATATCTTATTTAGTAGTTGATTTATGTTTTATCGGACAGGTGTGTTTAATGTATGCAATGAGTGTGCAGTGTGAAAAGTCACAGGAGAATGTGGGACTCAAAGAAGCTACGTAACTTTGCACAAGCATCCCACCGGCTAAGTCCTATCCATGTTTATTTCTTGAGGCCTTAGTGTTAGAATTATTTTTGTTTTTCACCATGGGTGACCCTCATTTATAATGTAATATGTCTTATAATTATTAATTTTGCTTTGGGTGTTTAGTTTCGGTGTAAGCTTGTTTTGGGGATTTAATGACCCCACTTGCATTAATTTTTAAATTAGTTTAATGATGTACTTAATCTAGATGGTTTAGTGTCACATGTGAACCCTTGGGTGTGCCCCACACCCTCTAACCTTGTGCCAATTTGTCAAACCTGAAATCAGTTATTTTGGGTATTTTTAGGGACCCCTTTTAGTTCGGGAGTTCCTTTATCATGAAGATGAGTTTCGACCCTACCTAATAGGTAGGGGTTTATTTCAAGGCTAGAGGGAGTTTTCCTCCCTTTTGGCCTTTCCTTTGGTCACATCCATGTAAGAGGTATGGATTACTGTGCTTGTTAAAATTTGCACTAAATTTTTTTTTTATCATTTAGAGTAATTTGGGAGAAGGGGGCTAAAAGTCATTTTATCCTTTCTCTCATTTATCTTTGGCATCTTTGACCTTGAAGGAGGAGAGGGGTGACACATGTCACCCCCTCATTTGTGAGGATTTTTGTTTGCTCCTTCAAATTCCCCCTCATGGGAAAATAAGAGAACTTTTTTTTGGTGCTTTTCCTTAGAGTCTTGTGGATTTGGAGCTAGAGATTTCTTGGGTCAAGAAGAGGAAGAGATTGAAGTTTGGAGAGCTTTTCTTTGAGGTAGGTTTCTTGAGCTTCTTTGTATTTGTTATACATGTTAGATATTAGTTAGTCGCTTCTTGCAAATGTTTTTTTGTATGAAGATTTTGTTAGTTTATTTGATTTTGCTCCCTCCATCATATGGCATGATGGAATTTTGGAGCTTGTGGGTGAAGAGAGGGGAATTTTTCCCTCTCAATCCTTATAGGCTTGATGGGAAAGCCTTGCAGATTTAGTACTCCCCTCAAATGGTTGAGATGGAGAAGGTTGGTGATTTGGCATGAACCCCTTTCCCCATTCTTGGTAAGGAAACCTCTTTTGGGTTTGAAAATCCTTCCAAGTATGATTTGTGAAAGGGTGGAGGAATAAGGAGGGCTTGAATGAAAATAGAGAAATAAAGAGGATGTGGAGATCTTGCTTTTGTGCATTTAATGTTGGTTATGACATTTGGAGAACTTTCTTTTCTCTTCCCCATTTTAGAGGTAGAACTTGGGTTCTCCTCCTTTTCACTTTTACAAATTTGGATTCTTCTTTTGATATTTGCCTTGTTTTTGTGTGGATGCAATGTTGTTTATTCACCCTCTCTCTTGTGCATACTTGTGATTAGTTGTCCTATTTTCCATGGGCTTGGGGGAGGCTAGCATGCATCCCAATATTGGGAAAGGCATGTAATGATGCCTATGGTTGGGTGGAAAAACAAGCTTCTTCTCCTTGCATGGATTCCTCGAAGGCATTTGAAAATGGAAGTTTGGTGATAGTTGGAGTTTGTGACTTCTTGATCTCCGTTGTAACTCTAAGGATATGGCTTTGTGGAAACTAGTATTTCTTGTAAACCCTTATTTTGTAATTTACATTCTTGTAAACTTGAGTCATTATTGATTTGGCAATCTCTTTATCATCTCGTAAGAAGCTTGTAACTCATTTAATGGGTAGTTATGTATTTTGTAAAAACATATTGAACATTGAATTTGAGTCCATTGTAAATGAAATTTGTGATAACTCTTCTTTTTGAAATGAGAAGTTTATTTTTGAAAGCATGTCCCTTCAAAAGAAAATATCATAATTTTTGGATATCTTGCTTGTGTGTGCAAATCTGAAAATTTTTAATTAGTATGGCATTTGATAAGAAAATAAATCTAATATGGAGCTTTTGGATTTATTGTATGGAAATGTTATTCTTCTTGCAATATGTCTTATTCTTGTAAATTTATTAGTAGCATTATGGAATATAATGGACTTAGTTTTGCTTCCTTTCTTTGTGAAAGCTTAAGAATTTCATTGTATTAGGAAATCCACTATGAATGTGTATTCTTCTTCTCTAAGCTTTAAGTTTATTCAAAATTTCCTCTCTTCTCATTTGGAAAACTTGTGCTTTTCTTTACCACAAAATAGGTAAATCTTTTAGTATGGATAGTTGAATTTTTTTAGCTATTTTCTGCATTAGAGTAACAAGACAAAATCTATTATTATCATCTTGAATTAATTTGTTCCTATGTTGTAAATACTACATATATATCAAAATGAGGTTATAGTTATAATAGAGTTATATTAAAATATAATAAAGTATATTATATTCCCTTTTATATTATAATCTAAATAAATCGTATATATAAATGTATATATATATAATTAAAATGTATTACAAAAATAAAAAAGAATTGAAAATTGTTTTAAAGTTTTTATAAACAATATATATATATATATATATATATATATATATATATATATAACACAAAACAAATCTAGGGAGGCTGAACCTCCCCCCGTCCGCCATTTCCATGGCTGCTCCAACCTACTCGCCCCACCTCGTCTTTTGTTCCCCCTCCATACGCCTACCCCAAACCCGACTCCCCTTCCATAGCCACCGCCCACCCTCCAAAGTGTTGTCACCCCTTCCCCTCCTTGTTGTCCCTACGCCTTCCTCCACCCTTTCCCTACGCGACCCCCTCCCTTCCGCCTTCGATGTCCACTCCAACTACCTTCTCCCACCGTGACCTCTACCACTTCTCTTCCCCACGAACTACCCTCTTTTTTTCAAATCCACCCCCCCCCCCACCTCCTTTAAAAATATATATAAACATTTGTGTATCAAACAAAAAAAAAACATTTCTTGCTATGGTATGGATCCCTCAAGTGAATTCTATATGGGTTTTTTTTTTTAAAAAAAAAAACACTCCATAGATCCTCCATAACCTACACATTCAAAAGCCAAAGCCAAAACAAAATGAGAAATAGAATGAAAAGAAAGAGAAGAAAATAACCAAGAGAGGATTAGGGAAAATTTAGAGTTCTCGTTTCAAAACCAAGGGTCAAGATTAGATTTTATCAAAGGGCTCACAAATAACTCCGTGCACTTTTAAACCATGGGTATTTTTAAATATAAATGGGAAATAAAGTTTATTATGTGGGCAAATAAATTAAAATGGGAGACAAATTAATTATTAGATGGGGGTCATGCGATCTATTATTTCATGACTCTAGTTAATTTAAGAAGAATAAATAATTAAGTCAATTATGGAATAGTTTCATTTAAATTTTGGGTAATCAAATTTATAATAAAATTAACTATTAGCGGGAAAAAAATTAACAAACATTATTAGTAACCATATACCTTTAAAAAAATTAATTTACCTAAAATTTTAGTTACATACTCGGTATGGTTTTCATGTGTCCTGAGGCAGGGCACTACATTTGGTATCAAAGAAGAGGTTCACACTCGCAGACACTCTGGGTAATCAATCAACCAGCTAACAACATTGGTAATAACATTAAAAGTAAATAAATAAATAAAATAAGTAAACATTTTCCACAACCATTTAATAACCTCTTCATTCACCTCGTGCACAAGATGACACCCAAGAGGGGACAATCAGCTAGAGGCTTGGGCATAGTGCACCTACGCGGGCCGCCGCCGCACCCGAATTTAGGCCTCGATATAAGAGGTCCTACAAGAGCTAATAGGCATTGTGTAGCAGCGCTTTCCACCACCGCAAGAGGATGGCGAGGAGATTCCATTGGGAGACGAGGATACGATAGGTTAGAGTGCACGCCTCGCACTCCACCGAGAGAATGATACCACGAGGCGGGAGAGGTCACGTAGCCTTCCATTCATCATAAGAGGGTAGCCTCGCACCGTCGTAGCCGCTCACACGCCTTGAGGGACCATTTGCGGATATGCAACCCCCGTGACGTACCTAAAATTGTAGGGTATTGTACCACTGAACGATGTTACACATGCCCCAATGATGATACAGGTCACCTCGCAAGGTGTTCGGAATCCGGGAAAGCTCGCAAAGTGTATGTTAACATCACAAGCACCTTGTCTAAGCTTTCTGCACTTCGCTTTATCCTCTACCTTTCTTTTTCTAATCTTTTTGTCCTTCAGTGACAAAACCACTACCCTGCCAAGCGGCGGTCCTATAACCGCCACCCTGCTCAGGGCGGTGGTCCTTCATGCATTTTCTAGCACATTCTTTTGATCGTGACTTGCATAATTTTTCAACATTTACCAGCTTTTCTCAACCGCCTTAGCTCGTATTAATGTTTTATGTTCCTTGGAATAGTGTTTCTTCATTGTTTAATGGTAAAAGAGTTCTAATAGGAATTACCTTTGGGTGAATGTGAAATCTATAAATAGCCATCTTGTTTTCAAGCAAATGGCCCCTCAACTTCTCATTTCCATTGTTTAGTCTTTCAATTTCTTGCTTAGAACTCATTTTGTTTTCATGTTTGTATCCATGCTAGTTTTTCCTTTCTTTGTTAGAAGCCATTCGATCTTCTTGCTTTAGTCTTGTTCATTACTGTCCATACAAATTAGTTTAGAGCAGAGTAGTATCATTTGTAGATTGAATCCATTAGAGTTACAGGTTGTGTTCTTCACAGAAGGTAGATTCTAGAATATCTCGGTACACTTGTGTTGTATTCCCACAATAAATCCCGCTAGGAATTACATACGCCAAGCTCTGTCACTTGCACTATCCCTCTCCTACTCGCATTATTTTCGGTCTATATCCAAAGCTACCATTGTTCAGATACCTTCTTCTATTGATGTTAGCATATACACGCTCTTCTGGATTCACGTGAACACAAAGCAACGAGGAGATCATTTTGAGGGGAAAAAGTCATACACTATTGGATTCGCCAATGTTCTGCAAATTCTAGGTTTTATCTATCAAAGTTCTAGTTAAAACATATCAAATAGAGTAGTGAAATATTTCATTTCAGTTAAATTTCATTTTCAATATTTCCAGGGAAGTTGTGGGGATTGATATTTTCTAAGAAACTATGATTCATTCCTCACTTCTAAGGTAGGATCGAGAGTCTTTCAATTAAGTTAATCAGCTATCTAGTTATTTAGGATAAACTCTCTACTGCACATGCAAATAGCTACATCGGGCTACCTTGCTTGTTTTAATTTTTTTATTAGATTAGTTGTCATTTTCTGAATATATTAGATTAGTTTCTCTTTCAATTCTATTAAAAATTCTATCAAAAATACAAAAATAGAGGAATATATATATGTTGTAGATATATCTTGCATAATTAGTTTATTTTGTTTCAATTAAGTTTATATTAATCTTGTATGACAATCACGGGACCTAGGGAGCCCAGGGAATACATTTTCGAGCCAATCGTGTCTCAACCCAATTTTGTTGTAGCATTAACTAAATAGACCAAAATATCATAATTCAGTCTTTCGAACAACAACAAACCTACAAGAAATCAGCACACAACTAAGAGGATTAAACATAGAAGACGACAAAGAACACACATTCTAGTCAAATCAACCAAATTATAGACTACCTTTACACATATCCATATGACTCGTATAAGGACTCGAAAGAGAGAAAACATTACGTTTTGATCCACTAGTCCAATAGTCAAACGCAGGAGACCTCCTCGTTATAGACACTAGCTTACATATCCAAGTTGTTAGAACACTTGTTAGGTACTCAAAAATTGTGTAACTTCTAGTTCTAAACGTAGAGGCCAAAAAGGCATACGATTATCGGATACTCAAAATCGTGGGTTGACTCTTCATATGACCTCGGGGGTTCGCAAGTAACCATGAACTTATAGTTATGACCCACAGTGCCACAACCCAACGGGCCTACAAATCAGTCAAATATTGACACTACTTGCAAACGCTCGGTGTTTAGGTCCTCTCCACTTCCACCAGACATTATCATACAACTATCATTATTAAAAATAGCAGCTAATCAAGCTAAATATTTCTAGACTAGACCAGAGAATAGTCCATAAAACACCAAAAGATCCATTACACATTTAGCCATTCCATTCTCATGACCTTGTCAAGAGATATATATGAAGCACCCACAAGTCATCTTCCACGTATCCCATAACCCATAGATCGATCACGACAGAGCTCGATATTGATTGGAGCCTTCGAGCAGCTATCCTCACCGAACGATCCATCACACTAGTTCAGGTTAGGAGGGCCTTTGCCTTAGATCCGTAGATCCATCTATTGTGTGTTGAAGACATAAGATTACCTAACTAGTTTATCTGCACCCCACATGTATTCCATCCCCACCGGCTGTCTCGGCATGACCTCGAGAGGTCGGGTGCGAGGAAGAGTTACTTGTAGATTCCCATGCTCACATGTCACTTTTCCATCATACAAAATTGGTGAACCCAACGTGAAAATGCCTACCTTCTGGTTTAGAGTCTTATTTCTACTTGTTGTTCTGATTTATATATTTTTCGTCTTTTCCACCTCATTAGCCTTCACATTAGCTTCACCACCAAAATTGGTGAACCCGACATGAAACAAACTTATAATCCTCTTTCTATTTTCATTTCTTTCATCCACCTTCACTATTTCCCATTATTCTGTGGGTATTCATGTATCCCCTGAATATGTCAGGATACAATGCATATGACAGACCTCTCCTAGGTCGTGAAGCATACTACGATCAACTAAATAGACAAGCATCACCCTCGCTCTCAACATGGGGTGAAAACTATTCAACTAACTGATTTTCAACACAAACTCCACCTCAAAGGACTAGATATAGTTCTTCTTTCCAAATAAAGGAGTTGGATTAGCTCACTCAAACGCAACAACCAGAGCCTTCAAGCTCAAACAACATGATGCTCACTAGAGAATCTGGTTCATCTCCTCGGGTGTTGCTTAGACCACAAATTAGTAGACAATCATATCCATATATGTTTTTAGATGATGAATACTTAGCACGTTATGCTAGGAGTGAACAACACTCTCAAAATATGTACCCACCTATAGGAGGTTTGCAAACACAACCCGAGGTCTCGTTCCAAGAAAACACCCCCATTCCTCCACCTATAGGAAATATCCCTCGGTGAAACTTGGCAGGGCACCGATCAATTCATAGCAGGGTACCATATGCCTATACAACCTCAAGATATACAACAAATGCCACTAAGGAAAAATACCATGTCTTCACCAAATGAGGTCATCTCAGCCTTAGTTGAGAAGGTTAGAGGGTTAGAACTTGCTCAAGCAAGTCAAAATTCATAGTTCATGCAAGCAGGAACTTCCAATCCTCCACATCATCCCAGCCAAGTAGACCTCCTCACAGGAACAGGCACGTTGGGCATGCCTCCTCAGTATTTACAACAAACACCAACTAGAACCATGTTTTCAAATGCCGCTCCAGTTGAGAATATGATACCTCCCAGCTTAGCACAAAACAACCCATTCCTGAGCAATGCTCCTCCATACTTAAACATGTATTCCAAATCACCACAAGGAGATATGTTCTCTTCTCCCAGCATGTTCACTCAACCACAGGGATTTCCTTATGCCCCTGGAAATACATATGCTACACCATATCAACAACCCATTCCACCTCCACCCCCTTAGCAAGCACCATCAATGGTCGAAACCTATGCAATAGGGACTTATTCAAAATATTTGAAAGAACCTTTAGATTTCACTATATGAAGTGTCATGCTTCCAAGACGTCTCTCCCGATCTACCCAAGTTCAAAGGGAGGGAGACCCGAATGCTCTTATTAACACCTCTCGCTATAGCCATTCGAGAACTCGCTCCTTGGGATGGATTTGATGCTAAAATATTCCCAAAATTTATAGGGTATCACCCTCAATTGGCAATACACAATACTTGAAGCCTCAATACATTCATTTAAACAACTCATTTCAAAATTCATCAAGGTGTTCGACATGAACAAATTGTTGAGAACAGGAATCAAGGAATTCTTGCATATTAAACAAGAACACAATGAATTTGTTTCTCATTTCATCCAAATATGGCGTACATTCCTCTATTCTTTAAGAAGAGCTCCAAACATGGATCGATGGAACTATGCGATTTATTCCTTCATTCTCTCAACAGAGAGATAAAGGAAGAATTCCGAAGTTCCCACTAACAACTTATGATGAGGTGCTCGAAAGTGCTCTCCGAATAGATCAAGTTGCAATATATAGTGGTCACAAGAAACATGGAACAAATGGGAGGTTAATCATCCCCACCAAAACACTACGACTTATCCTACTACCACAAATTCCAATCAAGGACCTAAAATCCTGAACAAAACCGCGGAGTGACAATAGATGGAGTGATTGACCAAAATAAAAAGGAAAACGTTGTAAATGTTCCACCACCGCTAATAATCAACAAAACAACAATTTTACCCCAACAATCAACGCAGTGGATTTTAATCATCCCTAATGACAACAACAACAACGGCAGATCCAAACACAGGGGTCTAAGTCAAAACTCAACTAGATATCAAAACCAAAACCAAAGGCAACAAATGTAAAACTTTAATCCTAATAATCAACAGTTTAATCAGAGTTTTGGACCACAACACGTGCCAAACCAACAACCTAGGAGTTATAATCCCAACTCGTATTGTGGTTTCCACAAAATTCGAGGCCATGACACTAGGACTTGCTGCGATTACAATAAGTTCATGCAATGTTTGCTAGAAGAACAAAGACAACTCTTCATAGATATGTTCTTAACAGATTCTATGACACCTATGCCAAATACTTTCACAGGGGCAGTTTCCCCTCAAAACGCACCTCTTAAGATCTTCAATGATCCACTTCCAAATCACAATAACAATAATAAATTAAATCCAAATGGGATGAACAAAGGTGTAATGATAGGAAATAATGATCATGAGGCCTCAACTTCACTAAATTTACCTATCACACCGCAATTAGGAAATCAGCCATGAACCAAGATAGTTGGTTTAGTGGAGTTAGATACTGAGCTGCACGTAGAAGCCATAACAAGAGAAAGAGAATATTCTTCTCAACCAAATCCAATCTATCCACTAGAGCTAGATAACATTCAACAAATGTTGGTAAAACCCGTGGGTGCTTATGATTTAATTAATGATTTAACAAAGACCTTCTCTCACATCTCCTTTTTGGAGTTATTGAAAAACTCTCCTACCCATAGGGCTACTCTTTTAGAAGTGCTAGGTCTAGGTCATTTAATTAACATCACTCCACCTCCCGAAACACAAGTAAACCATATAGACTTCGATATCCACCCTCCAGGGAAGCCAGATAGGGATACCGAGTTTATATTCGACATAAACAAAATGCCAACAAATGCTGAAATTGCACGTACAGGTGATCTAGCCTTGCATTTACAGGTGTGGTTTTATAATAATTATGTTAAATGCACAATGGTTGATGATGGGGCAGCAGTTAACATTGTCCCCTTCTCTTTCCTTCAAAAGATAGGATATGGAGAAACAAACTATTCCACAACAAGAAATACACTAAGAGGTTATGATAGCCTTAAGGCTACTTCAATTGGAACTATAATATTACCAAATCACCATAAGACCCAAGACAATCCTCACCGAGTTTTATATCATAGACGGGGAAAACAACTATAATATGGTCCTTGATTGACCATGGATACATCGCATGAAAGCAATCCCTTCTACGTTATTCCAAGAAATAAGATTTTTACTCCTAGGAAAGATATACGTAGCAAAAGGTGACCCAAAACCATTCGACATACACCTAATGTAGACCTAAAGAAAAGACTAGGCATTCACTCGAGTTTGAACTCCTATCAAACCAACTTAACAAACCAATTGACTCAAAAACAAGAAAAATTAATACCTACTACAATGTAACTAGAAATTATGAACCTAGTCAAGGGCATCCCAACCCTCAAGGATGAAGCTAACGTTGTAGAAATAGTGTCATTAGGAACTACTGTAAAAATTGTCGAATTACTGGAACAAGATCTACCAATTTTCCACCATTTGATTCTCGCAGGTATGGGATGTACCATAGGAGTTGGTTCTCTTCCACAGAAGAACTTTGCATGGTAGAAGTAACCAAACAAAAGAAATAGACGTAAATAATGTCCCAACATCCATTTTCCTAGTAAATATTGGACTTTCCACTTCAATGGAGCTAGATGTTGCTATGGAGCCAGGCGGTGTGTGATCTTTACTTCCTTGAGGGAAATATCCTACCTTTTTCTTTTAAGTTAAACTTTGAATGTACAAACAACGGCGTTGAGTACGAAGCCCTCCTCCTTAGCCTCATCATATTCAAAAGGATCGGTGTTAATAACATCAGAATGTTAAGAGACTCACAATTAGTTGTAAACCAAGTCTCTGAAGTATATGAGACTAGAGCTGAGCACTTATAGCTCTATAAAATAGCGGTATTAGATCTAAGCAAAGGGTTTAACTTCATATCCATTGAGGCAATCCCACAAGAATATAACCTTCTCACATTCAATAGCAACCTCAGCCTTCACGTTTTTTACCCCAAGTAATGAGTTGGAAGATATAAGTTTCAAGGTATCACTTCATACTGAACCATTAGTGAAGAAAATATCAATGAACCCTCTTCTAACACATACAACTGAGAATGAATCTTCTATCTTACATCATGTTGACAGTGATAAATTCACTCTCGAATATCTAAATTCCTAAGCAGAGCTACATCTTGCTCACCCTATAGTTGATCTTTCCTAATACCACACTCCTTTACCTACTTGGGAAATCCCACGGTAGAGTCTCCTCCACAGAAGGATCTCGATATCTATGAGATAGAAAATGGAGAAAGCTTGGAACTACCTCCAACCCCACCTAAATTTGAAGAAGGTAACACTTCTTTGATAGAAGAAACCATTGACATAAACATTGGAATGGAGGAAGAACCAAGAATTTTAAAGTTGGGATCCTCGTTAACTCCGGAAGAAATAGAAATACACACCCAAATCCTTAAAAACATCAAAAGGATTTTGCATTTAATTATAAAGAAATGATGGGTATCACACCACAAGTTGTGGTACATAATCTCGTCACTAAACCAGATGCGAAGCCAATTAAATAGAAGTCAAGACCAATGAAGCCAAAAGTGGCTCTCATGGTAAAAGAGGAAGTAATAAAACTTCTCCAAGTAGGATTCATCAAGCCCATTGACTATTCACAATGGGTATCTAATATCGTTCCCGTCCTCAAAAAGAATGGGAAGATACGCATTTGTATAGACTTTTGGGATATTAACAAAGCTTGTCCCAAGGATGATTTCCCATTACCATCCATTGACATTATCGTTGATGCAACAACTAGATTTGAACTGTTGTCCCTCATGGATGGGTTCTCAAGGTACAATCAGATTAAAATATATGAACAAGATCAAGCCAAAACCAAATTTATAACTCCTGGGAACTTATTGTTATGATGTCATGCCATTTCGCCTTAAGAATGCCGCCGCTACATCTCAAATGTAGTAATGACTTATATATTCCACGATCTTATCCATAAAATTGTGGAATCATGTGGATGACTTGTTAGCCGAGGCCAAGAAATGTTGTGATCATCTGGAAGTTCTCTGTATCATCCTCTCATGACTAATTGAGTATGGTGTCACATTAAACCCAGAGAAGTGCGTGTTCGGTGTAACAGGAGGTAAACTTCTAGGATACATTATATCTTCACGAGGGATTGATGTTGATCCAGCCAAAATATGGGTTGTTCTTGAAATGATCCCACCTTCGGATGAGTCTGGAATCAGGTCATTTCTTGGGAAACTCGGTGCAATCCGAAGGTTCATCCCAGATTTAAGCTTTTTCATTCATCCAATCAACAATCTACTCAAGAAAGATTATAGCATTGATTGGACTAAAGATTGCAATGAGGCCTTCAAAGCAGTTAAGTGCTTCTTGTTGTCACCACCCATGCTAATGCCTCCTAAGCCAGATCACCCTTTGATCCTATACTCACGAGCCACTCATGTCCCGCTGGCCTGTATCCTAGCTCAAGAAGATGATGACAAACGAGAATGCGTGATCTATTTCATTAGTCGAACATTGCTCGATTATGAAACATGTTACACACAAGAAGAGAGAGAATGCCTTGCCATAATTTTTACAACAAAACGTTTGAGACATTACATGTTAAACCAGGAAACAAGGGTCATTGTAAAGACAGACCATTTATGAACATTTCTCACACAAGGATCTTTATCTAAAAAGGCTGGCCATTTCATAACCCTAATGGGAGAATTTGAGTTAACATTCATAAACCAAAAGTCCGTTAAAGGAAAAATCATTGCAAACTGGTTAGTTGACAATCCACTAGATGGGGGCAAGTTGGTAGATCTAGAATTTCCCGATGAGTGTATATACTTTGTTGAAACTAGACCCCCCATTTCTACATGTCCCTGGTATATTGATATCATCAATTTTATCATGGACAATACATACCCGAAAGTTCCACGTCACAACAAAGAAGGTGGTTATGCATTATTACCGCTAAATATGTTGTTTTAGACCAAGTGCTCTATCATAGAGCCTTCGACGGCATGCTTCTAAGATGCGTCGACATAGAAGAATCCAAGAGGATTCTTCATGAATCCACAGTGGGATATGTGGGGGCCACTTCGATGGTCACGCCACCACTCACAAAATACATTGGATGGGCTATTTTTGGCCCACTCTTAAACATGATGTAGTGGAATTTGTACGTAAGTGCCACAAATGCCAAGAATTTTCCCACGAGATTCACATGCCAGCCCGATCCCTTCAACCAATAGCGACTCTATGACCCTTCTCCATGTGGGGTCTATACTTGATAGGGAAATTCTCTCCCTCATCAACCGATGGCCATAATTTTATAATCATAGCCACGGAATATTTTACCAAATGGGTGGAGGCCATGCCTCTCAAACCACCGTACTAGGTTCGGTGATTTCCAAATTCATTTAAAACCAAAATATCTGTAGGTATGGTATCCCAAAAGTCATTATCTTATATAATGGCATGTCTTATAAGAATGATGAGGTTCGTGAGCTATGTAGCAAGTTCAAGATAAACCATCACATGGCCTCTCTTTACTACCCTCAAGCCAATGGGCAGGCTGAAGCGACAAACAAAATGTTGAAAGCTATTCTCCTCAAAATAGTCAAGGAGAACAAATGAGATTGGCATTTAAAACTATATCTAGCCTTGTGGGCCCACCGAACCTCAATAAGAACACCAACAGAGCAACTCCTTTCTCACTGGTATTCGGGGCAGAAGTAGTTCTCCCGCTTGAGGTTGAAATACCCAGTCTCTGCATCTCATTACAAGGGATTTTGGACAAAGAAGCTTATAGGGAGGCACGCCTCTCTCAACTAGAAAGCCTTGACGAGGCTAGGTTAAACGCCGAACAATGGCATAGAGCCTATGCTGACCGGATGTGCTGGCAATAACAAAAAGTCTATGAGTGAGAAATATATGAAGGAGATCTAGTTCTAAGACTAGACAACTAGATCGATAAGAAAACCGATGAAGGAAGAAAGTTCCGACCCAAATGGTTGGGCCCATACCGAGTCATGAAGGACTACGAAATGGTGTGTATCTCTTGTGCACACTAGAAGGTGAGGAATTTGGTGAAATTGTCAATTCCTTGCACCTTAAGCGGTTTTATGCATAAAACATCAAAGTCATTACTAGTACATTATAGCTATGTACATTGCGTTAGTCTTTTAGCTACTTCATTTTGTCCATCTCGTAAAATGATAGTTCAGAGCTTACTCTTTAAAAACTTTTACAATTTCTGAAGATATCGGCGTAATATTCATATCACATCTCTTCAAACATGATCAAATATTTTCAAATCTTCTCATCAATTTCGACAAACAAACATTGACGAAACCATACCAAGACCTTCATACGTGGATTTTCTCTTTCTTTCTACTAGGTAAAGTTGTCCTTGCCTATGGTCTATTTTGTAAGTTTCTTCTTGGTGTCACATCTATCCCTCTTAAAATCTCTTGAAACAAAAGGATATCCCAAAGTCATAGATAAGAAATGTCAAAATCAAATGAAATCAAAAGCACCAAGCAAACAAAATATTTTATTTTACATGCTTCTTTGCCCCATCAACCTTTGGTGAGAAGCCCACATCTCTTACCGGTGATGTGAGGTTGGGAAAGGAAAGAAGTGCCCTTACTCGCCTATATCTTGCCTTTGGTGACAAACCCATGCTTCTTACTAGTGGCGTGAGGCAGGGTGTGGGGGATCTAGTCATACAAACTAACAAATCTTGGTATGCTAAAAAAACAAGTCAAATTATGTTAAGAGAAAGCAAATATCCAAACATTCAAATTCCAAAGAGATCAAATCCTCAAAACCAGATTTTGTCAATGGGTTACCATTTATGAATCTAAGTCTAGATAAACTGAAAATTAAGTGGCCTTCTAAGCTTGGTAGTAGTTCTAAGTAGGGTAGGTGTGTAGGTCCAAATTTGGTTCTTGTTCTTGGTTTTTCTGTCTCTCATCATCCCATTTAATCGACTCATACAACTTTTGCCCTTACTAATTCTTGGTGTTGAGCCCTTGCATCTTACTAGTTGTGTGGATTTGGGATTGGGGCAAGTTCATCTCTTTATCACTATGCATTCATCATGTTTTTCCAATATAATAAGGAATCACAAACATTTCCTAAAGAGTTCAAAATTTCAGTACTACCATATGTTAGTATCATCTCATATCAACATTACAAAAATATAGAGTAAAACATTATATTCACTATCATTAGATGTCCATTGCATACATTCTCGAAAACATGAAAACAAATATTCTAAAAACATCTAAAAACACATTTAGAAAATGAGTCACAAAATTCAAGATACCAATAGTTTAGATCCAAAGAGATATATATATAATCAGGTTTCATGTACAATTCCATCATGCACTAGGCATGGTCAAAACACTCAATGAGCCCGAAAGTACAAAAATACTCGTATAAAAAACCTAACAAGGGTCACTACAAAAAGACCTAAGCAGCCTCTCAATCCCTAAGGGATCCCTCTAAAGGTGCACGATCATGTCTAGGACTCAGCTACGCCAAAGGCTCTTCAAGTGCATTGAGGGCTTGCGGTCCGAGAATGGTAGCTGTAGTCTCTCTATGAGAGCAGCTCCTCCTCATCAGTACTCTGCAATCCTATACCTGGCTACCTCGGTATGGAGGGAAGTCACCATCTTGGCCACGTGCCGCAGACAGGGTAAAAATATCGCATGCCTATCGGCTGCTGAAGGCTCCCCTGCATCCATGGATAGCTCGGCGTGAGTCTTCTCCATGGGGAGCATCAGGGTATCAGTACATACCTGGTGAATCAAGTCTTGCCACTCATCAAAAATCTCTGCAAGAAAAGGAGAAAATAAATAAGAAAATAATTGAAAGGTGAAACCAAGGATGAACAAAAAAAAGAGACATAGCAACTAAGGCAATCCTAGCTAAAAACAAATATCAAAAGAAGAGTGACAACTCACTCGGATCTTCGGCCTCCAAGAAGGATCTTTGGGATCCACACCTACCATAGACACCACCACTGACTGGTGTCCCCCTCATATGTCTAGGACAACATGGCATCCTACCACGGACTCCTCCTCTCCACCTAGGTCCTGAGAAAGTAACTCCTCTGAGACTAGATTCACCCTCTCCGTGCTCTGCTCTGCCTCTCAGCCTGTAGGATCTCCTGAGTGTCATGCCACTCAGGATCACTATCCTCTTCCCCACCTAACTCACTGACCTCCATGTCCTTAGTCTCCTCCTCCATCTCTCCCCTATGAACTCCTCAGACTCGGAGTCTTTATCAATGGGATCATCACTGCTATGGGCAGGACCGACGGTAATTTGAATTAAAGGTGCTTGAGGAGCACCGGCTCTCTCTCGAGCACGTACCACCCTCCTAGCTGTAATAGGGATTCCAAGAGTAACAACAAATCCAACCCCGGCCTCTAGGACCTCCCCTAGCCTCCTAAACTGATCTAAACACTGGCACCACTGGGGAAGCATGTCAATGTAAGCAAGGCCGAACTGCTAAGGCACTTGATCAAAGGGGTGTGTCTCTACCTTCCTCGTCTTGTCCACAAGTTGCCCTATAGTAGAGCAGGAAATCAAAGTAAAGGTCTCCTCACCCCACAACCCCGCCATGGCCTAATAAGGTGTGGCCTCCATATCCTCAGTAGTCAGGGAAGCAACTAGCTGGTGGGGTGCTCTAAGCACCGTCATCTCTGTCCATCTAGCTGCCCTCACGGCCCCGAGATCCTCCACCTCTACGCCTCTCCCATAAGGGATAATGTGCTCATAGACCCAGCTCATAACTAAGGTCGATGGCTCAACGACTGTCCCTGTAATCGAACCACCCTGTATAAGTCGTGATAGGTGGTCCCAAGTATATCGGCTCCCCAGGCATAAATCCAACCATGTGCCTCAATTTATGCGATGATGGGGGCCCAACAGTAGAGAAAAGTATCCCCTCCCTTGTCCCCGATCAATCTCAAAGCAAGGATGCCCATAATGGCCTGGACGGATCAAAGGGATGGCAACCGGGAATAGAATGGACCTTCACCCCCTTCTTCAAACCAATGGAGACAATTGTGTCTCCCATATAGGTGGCTAACTGAGTCACTTGAGCTCTGGATACTACTTGTATCAAATGAAAGTCTCCTCCCAATAATCGGGACTCCCAAAATGTGGTAGACATCCTCTAGGGTGATGGTCCACTCACCCCTAACACCTGGAAATCGGAAGGTGTTCCGATCTGCATCCCAGTAAGAAAATAAGTCACATAGTATGTGACTAGCAGGTGCAACGTGGGGGACCCGTGTGATCCTCAATATACCTGCCCTCTAAAGAGTATCCTGCTTAGCCTGAGAGAGAGCATCTAACACTACTGGAAGCCAATCACTCTCCCTCTCTTGGCTCCATCTAATGTACTCTTCCTTCTTCTACAAAACACCCAAAAACATGCAAAAAGAAGCAAGTTAGTATCAAGATTGCATTGAAAAAATCATTAAAGCAAAGTAGGAATACTAGAAATGCAAAAATAAACTCAAAATAGTGTTGTTTTAACACTCAGTGTAGAGACCTCCGCCTTGAGCAGGGGCGGCGGTTTCCGTAACATCGCCGCCTTAAAAGACGACGGTTCCTGTCTGCGACTACAAACAAAGTCGTATGCCCTAAAAATGCTTAAAAACTTAAAATTCGACCATTTTAGCTAAAACAAAATCCTACCCATTAGGTGCCCCCTAAGAGACACATTTAAAACTAACATTTCTAAAAATAACCCCCCATAACAAAGATTTCATCATTTTAACATTTTGGGTGCAAAATGTTAAATCAAGAAGAACTAACTTGGGATCTCGCGGGTCGAGGTTCTACTCGCAGAGGCATGATCGCTATCTTGATACAAACGTTTCGACTATACTCTGGTTGAAAACCATCACCGTGGGTCCCAGAGCTCAAAAATGATCAAATCAACATGCGCAAATGAATATATATATATATATATATATGGTGTTTTGACTCATTTTAAATGCCCCTTTCACAGGTTTAGAGCACCGACGGAGGTAAGTTCTCATCCCCTGCAAATGGTAAGTCCTCATTTCATACTAATTTTTTATTTATTTTTCAATTATTTGTTTTATCTATCTACACTTGAGTCCTCTTTCCATTTTGTAGGTAGCGGGAACTCGGATGGCGACATTTCGACACACGGGCGTGTCAGGTATAATTTCTAGCTTCCCATTTTGGGACTGCCATACTCGGACCCACATTTTACGCCTCTTCATGGTTAAAATGCTTCTTTGAGGGGGCAATATGTATGTACCCAAAATTGTAGGGTACTATACCATTGGAACGATGTTACACATGCCCCAATGATGATACAGGTCACCTCGCAAGGTGTTCAGAATCCAGGAAATCTCGCCAAGTGTATGTTAGCATCCTAAGCACCTTGTCTAAGCTTTGTGTACTTCGCTTTATCCTCTACCTTTCTTTTGCTAAGATTTTTGTCATTCAATGATGAAATAGGGCGGCGGTCTCATCATCACCACCCCGCCAAGGTGGTAGTCCCCAGAACCGCCGCCTTGCTCAGGGTAGCGGTCCTTCACGCATTTTCTAGCACGTTCTTTTGATCATGACTTGCATAATTTTTCAACATTTACCAGCTTTTCTCAACCGCCTTAGCTCGTATTAATGTTTTATGTTCCCTGGAATAGTGTTTCTTCATTGTTTAATGGTAAAAGAGTTCTAATAGGAATTACCTTTGGGTGAATGTGAAATCTATAAATAGCTAACTTGTTTTCAAGCAAATGGCCCCTCAACTTCTCATTTCCATTGTTTAGTCTTTCAATTTCTTGCTTAGAACTCATTTTTTCATGTTTGCATCCATGCTAGTTTTTCCTTTGCTTTGTTAGAAGCCATTCGATCTTCTTGCTTCAGTCTTGTTCATTATTGTCCATACAAATTAGTTTAGAGCAGAGTAGTGTCATTTGTAGATTGAATCCATTAGAGTTACAGGTTGTGTTCTTCATAGAAGGTAGATTCCAGAATCTCTCGGTACACTTGTGTTGTATTCCCGTAATAAATCCCACTAGGAATTACATACACCAAGCTCTGTCACTTGTGTTGTCCCTCTCCTACTCGCATTATATTCGGTCTATATCCAAAGCTACCATTATTCAAATACCTTCTTCTGTTGATGCTAGCATATACATGCTCTTCTAGATTCACGTGAACATGAAGGAACAAGGAGATCATTCTGAGGGGACAAATTCATACACTACTGGATTCACCACTGTTCTACAAATTCCAGGTTTTATCTGTCAAAGTTCTAGTTAAAACATATCAAATAGAGTAGTGAAATATTTCATTTCAGTTAAATTTCATTTTCGATATTTCCGGGGAAGCTGTGGGGATTGATAGTTTCTCAAAAACTATGATTCATTCCTCACTTCTGAGGTAGGATCGAGAGTCTTTCAATTAAGTTAATCAGCTATCTAGTTATTTAGGATAAAATCACAATTGCACAGGCAAATAGCTACACCGGCTACCTTGCTTGTTTTAATTTTGTTATTAGATTAGTTGTCATTTTCTGAATATATTAGATTAGTTGCTCTTTCAATTCTATTAAAAATTCTATCAAAAATACAAAAAATAGAGGAATATATATATGTTGTAGATATATCTTGCATAATTAGTTTATTTTGTTTCAGTTAAGTTTATATTGATCTTGTATGACAATCATGGGACCTAGGGAGCCCAAGGAATACATTTTTGAGCCAATCATGCCTCAACCCAATCTTGTTGTAGCATTAATTGACATAGACCAAAATCTCAGAATTCAGGTCTTCCGAACAACAATAGACCTACAAGAAATCAACACACAACTAAGAGGATTAAACATAGAAGACGAAAAAGCACACACATTCTAGTCAAATCAACCAAATTATAGACTACCTTGATAGATATCCATATGACTATAGAAGGACCTGAAAGAGAGCAAACATTCGGTTGTGATCCATTAGTCCCACAGCAAGACACAAGAGACCTCCTCGTTGATATAGACACTAGCTTATGTATCCAATTTTCCAGAACACTTGTGAGGTACTTCGAGAAAATCATGTAACTTCTAGTTTCAAACCTTAGAGTCCAAAAAGGCATACAATTACTACATACTCGGAATCAGGGGTTGACTCTTCATATGACCATAGGGGGTTTGCAGCAACCATGAACTTACGGTTGTGACCCACAAGTCCCACAACCCAACGGGCCTACAAATCAATCAAATATTGACACCAGCTTGCGAATGCTGGTGTTTAGGTCCTCTCCACTTCCACTAGACATTATCACACAACTATCATTATTACACGTAACGCCTAATAAAGCTAAAGATTTCTCGATTAGACTAGAGAATCGTCCATAAAACACTAATGGATCCATTACACATTTAGCCATTTCATTCTCATGACCTTTTCAGAGATATATATGAAGCACCCACAAGTCATCTTCCATGTATCCCATAACCCATAGATCGAATAATGGTGGAGCTCGATATTGATTGGATCCTTCTAGCAGACTATCCTCACCGAACGATCTATCACACAGTTCAGTTAGAGGGCCTTCTTTGCCTTAGATTTAGAGATCCTGTTATTACGTGTTGAAGACATAAGATTACCTAACTAGTTTATCTCGTATCCCACGTGTATTCCATCCCCACTCACTGTCTCGGCACGACCTCGAAGGTCAAAGTGCGAGGAAGAGTTACTTGTAGATTCCCATGCTTGCATGTCACTTTTCCATCATATAGACCCCACTCACCTATTGGTTTGCATCTCCAAGATCGGGATACAGGCAGTGTGATCAGAGATCTTCTTTGCTTCAACCATCTACCTACACCGGCTCTACAGATGGCTTTAGGGCTAAGTCATGGCTCCTTATCTTGGATAGTTACTTTCGGTTGCACTCTTATGAGAGCAATGTAAAGGCAAGGTTCGCCATACACCTCCTTCGAGACGCAGATAGACGTTTGGTGGAGGAATGAGGAGCGGATGCTCCATCTGACTGGAGAGACAGTGACCGAGGAGATGTTCGAGGAGTGATTCAGGATCACTATATGTCAAAGCATTTTGTGCGAGAGGATCGATGAGTTTGATGACTTACGAAAGGGATCTGGGATAGTAGCGTAGTATGAGAGCATATTCCTGGATCTTTTACAGTATGGGGATTACCTCGTAAGATGAGAAATTATAGGTTAATAGGTTTATTCAAGGCCTTAATGCAGATATAGCAGAGCGATCGGATGTTATCTCCTCCCATACTTGAGAAGGCCGTTGAGAAGGCCTACTTAGCTAAGGAGAATAGGACCAAGGCATAGGGAAACAAGAGTAAGTTTCGGGAGAGGATACAGGCTTCAATAGTCGAGAGATCATGGGGTAAAACACCACCCCCTGTGAGGAGGATTGTAGCCCCTGTCAAAGAACCACGAGGGCTCCACCACACCTCGCAGTGGCAGAGCACATAGGACCATGGCCTTCGTGTAGTAGAGGGCTAGATAGACTTAGAGCTTTCAAAGAGGTGGCACTAGAGGAGGTTTTGGTGGATCCAGGGATAGGAGGTAGGGTACTCGGTGAGGTACATCCAGCTTGAACGCAACACTCTACTAGGGTTAGACCAAAGAGGTTTAGTGCATCGAGTATAGGAGGGACCCCATCTCAGAGGGGTACAGGAGGATGTTTTATTTGTGGATCTCCTAATCACTATGTGTGTATGTTCCCACACAAACCCAATACCATGGATGCACAGAGAGCCGCTAGATCCAAGCAGATGGTGGGTGATGTAGGATGTGCTCATCATGTATATGCAGCAATTGAAAACTGCCAGGCTGAGCATCAGGCCACAGTCATTGAGATGATAGGTACTATCAGGGGTATTTTTGTCTTAGTACTTTTTGATTCAAGTGCTTCAGATTCTTTTATATCACCTTCTATAGTGGACCAATGTGGGCTAGTGGTGGCTAGGCAACCAGATAGTTGGCAGGTTGAGTTGGCCTCTAGGGCCAAACTCGCCATGGACTCGTATGTGGAGAGTTGCGTACTTGATTTAGGAGCCTTCTCCACTACACTTGACCTCCGAGTTATCCCTCTAGGATCCTATCAGGTAGTATTGGGTATGGATTGGCTCAAGGCTCATTGAGCTAAGGTGGATTGCATAAATAAGGTCATTGAGTGTCGGGATGATCTTGTAGTGCAACAGTGATTTCAGGGATGCAAAGGATCTCCTTGCACATGATCTCGGCTAAGAAACTCAAGCAAAACATGCATAAAGGATGTCCGTTGTTTGTTATCACCATCGCTGATTGATCGAGAAACCTCGAGCATTCACCCTTGGATGATCATGCAGTTTTGAGGGAGTATGCTGATGTGTTTCCAGGCAAGCTTCTAGGGTTACCACCCCACAGAGAGGTGGATTTCACCATTGATTTAGTACTGGATCTACACTAGTTTCTAGGGTACCCTATCGAATGATGACTCCAGAGCTTCATGAGCTCAAGATTTAGTTAGAGGAGTTGTTAGATAAGGGTCTCATTCACCCTAGTGTATCTCCTTAGGGAGTGCCAGTCATATTTGTGAAGAAGAAGGATGGTTCTCTAATAATTTGTGTAGACTTCAGACATCTCAACAAAGTCACAATAAAGAACCATTATCTACTCCCTAGGATTGATGACTTGTTTGATCAGATGTGGGGATCGAGATTATTCTCCAAAATCGATCTCAAGTCAGGGTACCATCAGTTGTGCATTTCATATGAAAGCATTCATAAGATAGCTTTCCACACACATTATGGGCATTATGAGTTCACAGTTGCTCCATTTGGTTTGACCAATGCCCCAGCTATCTTCTTGAGCCTCATGAATGGAGTATTCAGGACATTTCTGGATCGCTTTTTCTTAGTATTCCTTGATGACATATTGATATATTCCCATTCCGAGGAGGAACATGAGGAGCATTTGAGGCAGGTACTTCAGGTTTTGAGAGAGCAAAAGTTGTATGGGAACTTGGAAAAATGCAGTGTCTTTCGTGAGAGAGATTTAATACTTGGGTCATATCATATCAGGGGAGGGTATCTCAGTAGATCCCTCTAAGATTCAGGCTATCATGGACTGGCCAACACCCACATCAGTTACTGAGGTGAGGAATTTTATGGGTTTAGCAATGTATTACCACAAGTTTGTATGACAGACTTTTCTAGGATTGCTCACCTTATCACTTCTCTTTAGAGAAAAGGGAAGAAGTTTGGTTGGTGAGAAAATTTTGAGCAGCCTTTCAAAGAGCTTAAGGAAAGGTTAACCACGGCACCCATCTTACCAGCCTCCAGGACATGACAAAGGATTTTTTTGTTTGTATTGATGCATCGCTAGAGGGTTTGGGAGCAGTTCTTATGCAGGAGCATCGAGTTATTACCTTTGAGTCTCGTAAGCTCAAGGACTATGAGCTTAACTACCCTACTCATGACTTGGAGCTTGCAGCAGTTGTTCATGCACTTGTGCATTGGTGACATTTCCTTTTGGGTAGACCTTTCATTTTGAGGACAGATCATCGTAGCTTATAGCATATCTTCTCACAACCAAACCTCAACGCTCGTCAACAGCGTTGGATGGAGTTCCTATGTGAGTATGACATGGAGGTGTAGTATATCAAAGGAAAGGAAAATGTTGTTGTAGATGCACTTAGTAGATGATGACATGTGCTTTCTTCTTTGACACTTCAATCAAATTTGAGAGGCAGGATTCTTGAGCATCTTCCAAAGGACAAATTTTATGAGGGATCTAGACAGATGTTGGAGTCTCAGGGTTCATTAGATGGTAGATATTCAGGGTGTATTTTAGAGACAGATTGTTTACTCTGGTTCCATAGGTGCATCTACGTGCCTAAGTCAAGTGATCTGCATAGCTTCCTCCTTACATAGGCACATCGAGCCCCATATGCAGAAAATCTAGGAGTGATGAAAATGCACACTGATATGAGGGAATTATATTATTGGCCGGGTCTTTGACGGGATATAGCAAATTTTGCTGCACATTTCCTTGAGTGTCAGAGGGTCAAGGCAGAGCATTCCCATCCCGTAGGACTCTTACATCCTCATGATTTTCCCGAGTGGAAATGGGATGTGGTCTCCATGGATTTCATAGTCAGACTTCCTATGTTCTCTTATCATCATGATGCCATTATGGTCACCATGGATAAGTTGACCAAGGTTGCGCACTTTTTGCCAACCAAGGTCACCTATAATGCACAAGCCATTGCCAAAGTATTTATGGAGGACATTGTTAGGTTGCATGGGATTCTAAAGACCATCATCAATGACAGGGATACCATCTACACTTCAGTTTTCTGGACTTCCTTTCAGACCACTCTGGGTACTCAAATTAATTTCAGTTTAGCTTATCATCCAGAGACAGATGGATAGACAGAGAGAGTTAATCAGGTACTAGAGGACATGTTGAGGATGTATGTGATGGACCAGCAGAAGAAATGGGAAGATTATTTGCATTTAGTTGAGTTTTCTTACAACAACAACTATCATAGTTCCATTAGTATGGCTCCTTACCAAGCTTTGTATGGACGACCTTGTAGGACACCTTTGAGTTGGGACAGACTAGATGACAGGATTATTCTGGGACCAGCTTATCTACAGGATTTAGAGCAGCAGGTTATTCTAATTAGACAACACCTTGAGTAGGCTAGAGCACGCTAGAAGGTGTATGCAGACACCAAGAGGATTGATTGTCACTTCTCAGTGGGTGACAAAGTCTTCTTGAGAGTTCGTCCGCATAAGAGCCCAATTCGCTATGGAAAGGGTTCTAAGCTATCACCTCATTTTGTGGGGCCTTTTGATATTTTAGAGGTCATCGGTCCAGTTACCTACTTTAGCTTTAACACCACACCTTGCACAGCCCACGATGTTTTTCATTTTTATGTACTATGTAGATATGTAGCAGATGTTTCTCATGTTTTGGATTGGTCGGCATTACAGGTAGAGGACAGAGGATAGTGGAGACTGGAGCCCGTATGCATACTAGACCATTAGAGGTTAGCCCTTCGGGGTCGACACTTGGACCAGGTTAGAGTGTAGTGGGACCCTTATGATGAGACAAATGCTACTCCGGGAGGATGCAACAGCTTTGAGGGCTAGATATCCTACCTCCTCTCTCGGTGACTTCCATGAGGATGTCTAATTTTAGTACAGGGGGATGTAGTGTCCACACTTTTATAGCTCGCTTACACTGTTGCTCATTTCTCATAAACATGTTTTCACATAGATTTGATACATTTTGGACTTTACAATAGGATATTTGATCTAATTAGGCATGTATGGACATTTAGGCGTATAGCACCGATTTAGCTCGATTACTATCTTGTTTGCATTATATTATGATGTCATGGATACTAATCGATATGATGTTGTTTTGGAACGTATGTATATTGATGGATACTCGGTTTGTTGCATGTTGAGATTCTATGGATACAAGTCATTTTATCATTATGACTAACTTATGGTGAATTATGTATAGTTGTGCACGTTGTCGCACTTTCAATTCCAAAAATATGATATGTTAGTCTAAAATTCATTGATATCTTATTTAATAGTTGATTTATATTTTATCCGGACAAGTGTGTTTAATGTGTGCAATGAGTGTCCAAGTGATAGGCCACACGAGAATGTGGGACTCAGGCCAGCTACGTAACTTTGCACAAGCAGCCCACGGGCTAAGTCCTAGCCATGTTTATTGCTTGAGGCCTTAGTGTTAGAATTATTATTTTTTACACCATGGGTGACCCTCATTTGTAATGTAATATGTCTTGTAATTGTTAATTTTTCTTAGGGTGTTTAGTTTGTGGTGTAAGCTTGTTTTGGGAATTAATGATCCCACTTGCATTAAGTTTTAAATCGTTTAATGATGTACTTAATCTAGAGGGTTTAGGGTCACATGTGAACCCTTGGGTGGGCCCCACACCCTCTAACCTTGTGCCAAATTTTTCAAACCCGAAATTGGGTTATTTTGGGTATTTTTAGGGACCCCTTTTTAGTTTGGGAGTTCCCTTATCATGAAAATGAGCCCTTGGACCCTACCTAATAGGTAGGGGGCTTATTTCCAAGGCTAGAGGGATTTTTCCCTCCCTTTTTGCCTCTCCTTTGGTCACATCCATGTAAGGGGTATGGATTAGTGTGCTTGTTAAAATTTGCACAAGAATTGTTTTGTTATCATTTAGAGTAATTTGGGAGAAGTGGGCTAAAAGTCATTTTATCCTCTCTCTCATTTATCTTTGGCATCTTTGACCTTGAAGGAGGAGAGGGGTGACACATGTCACCCCCTCATTTGTGAGGATTTTTTCTTGCTCCTCTTCAAATTCCCCCTCATGGGAAAAGAAGAGAATTTTTTTGGAGCTAAAGACCGCTTGGGTCAAGAAGTGGAAGAGATTGGAGTTTGGAGAGCTTTTCTTTGAGGTAGGCTTCTTGAGCTTCTTTGTATTTGTTATACATGCTAGATATTAGTTGTTTTCTTGGAAATGTTTGTTGTTGTATGAAGATTTTGTTTGTTGTTTATTTGATTTTTCTCCCTCCATCATATGGCATGATGGAGTTTTGGAGCTTGTGGGGGAAGAGAGAGGAATTTTTCCCTCTCAATCCTTATAGGCTTGATGGGCAAGCCTTGTAGGATTTAGTACTCCCCTCAAATGGTTGAGGTGGAGAAGGTGGGTCATTTGGCATGAACCCCCTTCCCCATTCTTGGTAAGGAAACCCCTTTGGGGTTTGAAAATCCTTCTAAGAAGGATTGGTGAAAGGGTGGAGGAATAAGGAGGGCTTGAATGAAAATGGAGAAATAAGGAGGATATGGAGATCTTACTTTTGTGCATTTAATGTTGGTTATAACTTTTGGAGAACTTCTCTTTTCTCTTCCCCATTTTAGAGGTAGAACTTGGGTTCTCCTCCTTTTCACTTTTACAAATTTGGAGTCTTGTTTTTATCTTTGCCTTGTTTTTGTGTGGATGTAATGTTGTTTGTTCACCCTCTCTCTTGTGCATAGTTGTGATTAGTTGTCCTCTTTCCCATGGGCTTGGGGGAGGCTAGCATGCATCCCAATCTTGGGAAAGGCATGTAATGATGCCTATGGTTGGGTGGCAAAACAAGCTTCTTCTCCTTGCATGGATTCCTTGAAGGCATTTGAAGTTGGAAGTTTGGTGATAGTTGGAGTTTGTGACTTCTTGATCTCTCCTTGTAACTCTAAGGATATGGCTTTGTGGAAACTAGTATTTCTTGTAAAACCCTTATTTTGTAATTTGCATTCTTGTAAACTTGAGTCATTATTGATTTAGCAATCTCCTTAACATCTTGTAAGAGGCTTGTAACTCATTTAATGAGTAGTTATGTATTTTGTGAAAAACATATTGAACATTGAATTTGAGTCCATTGTAAATGAAATTTGTGATAACTCTTCTTTTTGAAATGAGAATTTGATTTTTGAAAGCATGTCCCTTCAAAAGAAAATATCATAATTTTTGGATATCTTGCTTGTGTGTGCAAATTTGAAACTTTTAATTAGTATGGCATTTGATAAGAAAATAAATCTAATATGGAGCTTTTAGATTTATTGTATGGAAATGTTATTCTTCTTGCAATATGTCTTATTCTTGTAAATTTATTAGTAGCATTATGGAATATAATGGACTTAGTTTTACTTCCTTTCTTTGTGAAAGCTTAAGAATTTCATTGTATTAGGAAATCCACTATGAATGTGTATTCTTCCTCTCTAAGCTTTAAGTTTATTCAAAATTTCCTCTCTTCTCATTTGGAAAACTTGTGCTTTTCTTTACCACAAAATAGGTAAATCTTTTAGTATGAATAGTTGAATTTTTTTGGCTCTTTTATGTATTAGAGTAACAAGACAAAATCATGTTATTATCATCTTGTATTAATTTGTTCATATGCTTTGTAAATACTACATATATATGCGAAAAATGAGGTTATAGTTATAATAGAGTTATATGTAATTATAATAGAGTATATTATATTCCCTTTTCTATTATAATCTAAATAAATTGTATTATATATATATATATATATATATATATATATATATATATATATATATATATAAAAATAAAAATGTATTACAAAAAAAAAACGAATTGAAAATTATTTTAAAGTTTTTATAAATATATATATATAACACAAAACAAATTTAGGGGAGGTTGAACCCTCCCACCCGGCCGTCATTTCCACGGCTACTCCAACCTGCTCCCCACACTGCTTGCTATTTCCTCCACGTGCCTCCCACAAACCTCGACTCCCCTATCGCGGCCGCAGCCCACCCTCCAATGCTATCACCTCTTCCCCTCCTTGTTGTCCCCGCATCTTTCTCCACCCTTCCCCTACACGGACCCCCTCCCTTCCACCTTCATTATGCACTCCGGCCTACCATCATCCCCCCGCCACAACCTCTCGCCACGCTCTTCCCCGAACTCGCCCTCTTTTTTTCGAATCCACCGACCGTCCCCCCACCCCCACCTCCCCACCCCCTTCAAAAATAAATATATAAACATTTGTGTATCAAACAAAAAAAAACACATTTCTTGCTATGGTATGGATCCCTTAAACAAATTCTATATGGGTTTTTTTAAAAACTCCATAGATCCTCTATGACCTACACATCCAAAATCCAAAGCCAAAACAAAATGAGAAATAGAATGAAAAGAAAGAGAAGAAAATAACAAAGAGAGGATTAGGGAAAACTTTAGGGTTCTTTTTCAAAACCAAGGGTCAAGATCAGATCTGATCCAAGGGCTCACAAATAACCTGTGCACTTTTAAACCATGGGTATTTTTAAATATAAATGGGAAATAAAGTTTAGTGTGTGGGAAAATAAATTAAAAGGGGAGACAAATTAATTATTATATGGGGGTTGTAGACTATTATTTCATGACTCTAGTTAACTTAAGAAGAATAAATAATTAAGTCAATTATGGAATAGTTTCATTTAAATTTTGGGTAATCAAATTTATAATAAAATTAATTATTGGTGGGAAACAAATTAAACAAACATTAGTAGTAACCGTATACCTTAAAAAAAAATTTACCTAAAATTTTAGTTGCATATTGGTATGGTTTTCCCGTGTCCCGAGGCGTGGCGCTACGGGGTTTAGCTGAAACCACACAAAAAAATTAAAAAGAATACAAATTCCATCAATTTTCTTTTCAAATTTCATCTCCAAATAATAAAATCAATAGTTGTCCATAAATTCCATTGATTACCATTAAAACAGATGTGTATTTTTCTCATTTTTACTTACAAAATAACATAGCCTTCCTCCAAAACTCACGTAGATATCCCGATAAGGAAAAGAAAATATTCATGCTTTAGTTGGGCTAAGTAAACCCAAAATCAAGGTGTTTCGCTTACAAACCCCTCTTACTCTTCTTACATGCCAAATCCTTCTAGAATATATATATATATATATATATATATATATATATATACTAACTAATTAATATTTAATTTATTTTTAATCCTTCCTTCCTCCTAAAAAATCACATAATACAGTCCATATCCCACAATATATTACCATAATAATTAGGGGTTTTAATAATGAAAATAAGAAAAGGAGAAATAAAAGAAAATATTATGAAAGAAACTTTAGTTGGGCTAATTGGGAAGTTTCGATTAAGGCTTCCCAATGTTGGTACATGCATTAATGGGTCATGCACGACACACTGAATTGTGCCATCTAATTCTCATGAAGGTGTTTACACCTTGCTACAAATGGTCAAAGAAAAACGGGCCTCGGAACCCACAAATATTAAATAGTAATAAAAATGATAGTTCAAAGTTGCTTTTGACTTACATGCCAAATCCTTCTCTACAATTTTTTTGTAGATATATATATACATATATATATACTAACTAATTAATATTTAATTTATTTTTATTTTATCATTTAATAGTTGTTACTTTTCTATAATTGTGAAAAATTGACAATTTTCACAATTTAAATACATTTTAGCTAAGTTAAAATTAACCTTAATAATAAAATTCAAGTCCACATATTTCCTAACAATATATTACCATAATAATTAGTTAAGAATTTATAAGATACTATGAACTAATTAAATATACAATTCGGTTTGACGATACAAAATATTTAAATATATTGCAATAATATTGAAAATCACCAAGTCCGTAAATAATAATTTGAATATTCTCATAAAGTTGGCTTTTTCTCTCGACATAGCATAATTACATGTTCTTGGAAAAAATATCATGTTTATTACGTGGGAGAATGACTAAGAAATAAATCGCATTATCATTACAAAACCAATGTTCATTTACAAAATTTGAAAAACACAAAAACCACCACCAAACCAATTAAAAATAAGTAATTAAATCCAATCAAGACATGAATCACAAATAACCAAAATAGATTTATATTTTTTAAAATAACATTATTATATGTCAAATTCGCTATCATTTATGAACTTTAAAAATTTACCTATGATTATATGTCAAATCTCATGTGTTTAAAAAAGGGTGATAGGAAATAAAAATCAACTAAAAACACAACAATATAGGTAAACCGTTAAATTAAAGCCACTAATGGTATTCGGATAGCCAATGCTAATCATGTTTAGGAAGGATCATCAAGGTGGGTGTGGGGTTAACCCATGACTATCATAGCATTACACGTAGACATGCGAAAATGCTTCCTCTTCGATCATGCCCTTCATGATCTGAAAACATCATTCCTTTTCCACGTCAAATATAATCTCATTCTCCCTTTGATCACGAACTTTCAACTATAGATCCGACAAATCTGGTAACTTAAATAAGCCGTCATGACACGACTCTTTCGACCCACCACCGGTGGAAATGAATGAACCACGTAATTACACGCATCCCCGCCTTAGATGATGATCTCATCTAATAGTCTTCCTCGATCCTAGATTAGACTTAATCGTAAAGAAATTAATTTAACATAAAAAATATTTGGGATGTTACACCTTGATTAGCTAATAATATTATTGGTTTTGTAAACTATCTAATAATAAAAATTATGTGGGCTGTAATTTTAAAAGGAAAATAATGTACATATCGATAAGGTGTATCTTTATTATCTAATAATCATAGATAGAATTTAGTATATTTTGTTAGTGTACATTATTAAATAGAAATATTAAAATACCTAATATATATATATTGTGTGTGTGTGTGTGTGTGTGTGTGTGTGTGTGTGTGTGTGTGTACATACATACATAATACATACATACATATATTATATTTTGTAGATAATAAAAATATGATATTTTAGATTTTTCAATGAAGACATTATATCATTTTTATTATGAAAAACTAATCTTAAATAATGTACTAAAATAGATTACGTAATTAACGTATATATGTCATTAACTACATAAAAAAATTTAGTAGTTGAAAAATAAGCCTACTTCTAGTTGTCAAGACATTATATCATTTTTGTAGATTACGTTTAACAAATGTCATTGTAAAAGTAGAAGGTAAACGAAACATAAAAAAATTTGTGTGCGTATAAAAATAAGGAGGCACAACTCTCATTCATATTAGATTAGAATTTTTCAATAGAATTGTAAATCATTTAGGATTAACCTATTCCTATTGCAAACATGTTTCTCCCTCATTTATCAAGGATGTCTTGTTCGCCGTAGTTTGTTTTTAAAATCCAAAATTAAAATGTGTTTGTTTCTTACAATAAAACTATAAGTAGAAGATGCCCATATGGTGGATGTGAAGGACAAAGAGGAGCATATAAATTAGGGATATATCTCTCACCCCATTGAATTCAAGTGAGAGAGAAATGTTGAATATTTTGAAGTTGAGGCGATGTAAGCTTCATTTAAAGGATCTCCCATGCATACAAATAATATAACTACATATACTTTCATTATTGATGCATATGAGCACATTGAAGTGGTTCATTGAATATTTTGAAGCTGACATGAGGTAACCTTCATTTAAAGGATCTCTAATGGATACAATAATATAACTACATATACATTCATTATTGATACATATGATCACATTGAAGTGGTCCATGGACATATCCTAACACACCACTATAATCTTTGTTAAATAGACATTAATACTAATAAACTATTTACATTATAAATCACTAGCCTAGAAAATTTACTTTAGATGCCTATTTCCTCATTCACGAATAAGCATATTTGATATACATAAACTTATGGGCTAGTTTAGAGAATGACAACCTAAGGAAAATTTTGAATTAAAAACTAAAATGTAAAGGAATTAACAATAACTTATTTCAAATTTATGAAATAGATATGAGAGTTGTTGCTTTTAACAATCGTGTTTGTTTATCCTACATTTAGAATTAAAAAGTTTAGAATCCCGAGGAGAAAATGAACAATAAAACCTTTAAAGAGAGAGTGATTTGTCTTTACTTCGAGAAGCCATAGATATTTCCACACAAACTATGGAAAATCGCAAGTACAATATTTCAACTTTCATTAACCTTAGCAAATGTGACCGATGGTGAAGCAAAGTTTATTTTTTGGACTAGTAGATTGGGATTTTCTTGAATAAATTCGAGCAATTCTCCAAAGCACCATTATCTATGTTCAATCTTCAAGTATTCTAGATATATATAACAAAATAACATGGAAGAAGAAATCGAGAACCTACAAGAACCAAAAGGGTTTATAGCTATTAGTAGAATGGAATTCTAGAAATACAAAGATTAAAATACTCAAACAAAAGAATTTTCTCCTGTATTTGCTCCAGAGGATGACGTGTTGCTCTCTCCATTTTAGTTATTACATCAGAGAGAATATTGGTAAATGTGTTTATATTTTTGGGAGATGTAGATGTTTGGGCCATAGCTACCTGACGTGGTCACGGAAGGTGCAACACATTTTAGTTATTATAACCACCGATATTTGTAGGAGATTATATATGTAAAAACTAGTAGTGTTTCCTCCGTAAAATAAGAAAAAAACAAAAATTAAAATAAAGAAAATTTAAAAACAAAAAACTTTTCTCAAATTATAATGTAGTATAATGTAGTTTCAAAAAAAGTATATTTATTGTACCTAATAAATAATAATGTAATTTCAAAAAAATATATATATTATACCTAATAAATTCTCAACTAATAAAATTGAGAGAAAATACGTTTTCTATTTTTATTTTTAAATTTTATTATAAAATACTATGAAAAATAAGAAGATAATGATAAGCTTCCTTGCTCAACAACTTTTTGAATTAATTACTAGTAGGAGTTATCTTTTTTTTCCCATAGGCGGGAAAATGCTAAATCAATAGGAAAAAGATTGTACCAGGAAATAGAAGAGGGTTCCACTTGTTTCAACTTAGACATACATTCTACGTGATATTAAAAAAATGTTTTGACCAATTTGAGAAAAAAGTTATTTGATTTCCCATGTCAAATAGTCGTCGAAGTTCAGAAATTTATTGACCCGTAAACTTCGGACGGTTTTTTAGCCATTCATAGATATGATCATTAAGTTGATTGCCAATAATTAAAAAAGTGGAACGTTTGAATAATTGCAGCAATATGAGAAAAGTGAGAAACACAGATCATTGACTGAATAGAAACAATATCAGATTATATGTTACCGTGTCTTCCACAGTCAAAGTAAGAGACACGGATCATCTACTGACTAAGAAAAAGGCAGCATGTTTCAAATTATATATTACCATGTATCAAGTTATATGTTAGGCCTATTTCAAGTATTCAGAAAGTGAAAATGAAAGGAAGATTTGTGATGGTAATACTCTGCTTTGCGTTGGCAATAATGGATTCTGACTGGGAGGCGCATTCTTTAGAAGGCCTCCATAACCATGTAGAAACAGAACAAAATAAAGAAGGGAGGGATGTTGAGGCTCTCTTATCTTGGAGAAAGGCCATTACATTCGACCCAAATGGATCTTTATCAAGCTGGGTTTCAAACAATTCGAAGAATTTGTACCAGTGGAATGGCATTTCCTGCAGACCACACACTAAAAGAGTGGTTTCTATAATTCTTTCTGAATTGGGATTAGAAGGTACCATCACTCCTTCCTTAGGAGGCCTCTCTTTGCTGCACACGCTGAATCTCTCTGATAACAGATTCACTGGAAGGATTCCCCAAAGCTTGGAGACCTCAAATCTTTAAGAATACTCGACCTCAACGATAATCTGTTGTTGGGTTCTATCCCTGCTTCTCTGAGCAACTGCACTCAGTTGTTTCTTATTACACTTTCTGAGAACAACTTGACAGGAAACATTCCGTCTGAATTCGGCATGCTTACCGAGCTAGTCCATTTGAGTTTGGCGAGAAACAAGTTAAGTGGTAGCATTCCTGACAGTATAGGGAATTTGAGAAATCTTAAAACTATTTTCTTGCACAACAACAATCTCACGGGGCCAATTTCACCCATGCTCGGTAACTGCTCACAGTTGAATATTATTAGACTTTGTGACAACAACTTGACAGGAAACATTCCATCTGAATTCGGCATGCTTACAAAATTAGTCCATTTGAGGTTGGCTAGAAACAAGTTAAGTGGTAGCATTCCTCAAGGAATAGGGAATTTGAGAAAGCTTGAAACACTTTCCTTGCACACCAACAATCTCACCGGGACGATTTCCCCGATTCTCGGTAAGTGTAGTTCTTTAAAGAGCATAAGGTCGTCAAGCAATTCATTATCCGGTTCTCTGCCTGCATCCTTGACCAACTGTACTAAACTTGAGCTTTTCGATTTCAGAAAAAATGGACTGACAGGTGAGCTTCCGTCTTATCTTGCAAATTTTCACAGGATGAGAGTTTTAAGTCTTGGATATAATAAGCTCGAGGGTAAACTTGGTGCATGGATCACAAACTTAACAAAGTTGCAGGTGTTGGATTTATCCAACAATCAACTTGGTGGAAGAATACCATCTAATCTTGAAAGGCTCTCGGGATTTGGAATTAACGGGGCACCAAGTCTGAGTGGCAGCACACTTTACCAGGATCTAACTATTGTAATGAAAGGCAAGGAGTATACTATCGACTATGTTCTCCAAGCAAACACCATACTTGACTTATCAAGCAATAATCTAAGTGGGAATATACCAGGGTGCTTGGGAAGCCTGAGTAGCCTAAGATTGTTAAATCTATCCAAAAACCAGTTAGAAGGCAAGATACCGCCATCTCTTGGGAAAATATGGACTTTGGAACAGTTGGATTTGTCTGAAAATAAACTAAGCGGACGAATTCCTAAAGAGTTATCTAAATTGTCCTTCTTGGCATCCGTCAATTTTTCTGGGAATGAGCTTTGTGGTGCAGTACCCAGCGGGCCTCAATTTGACACTTTCAACCAGACATCATTTGAGAGAAATCTGTGTTTGTGTGGGTCCCCATTACAGAGGTGCGAGCAACAGAATACACATCCAACACCATCTACACCTACAGAAACAGAGGATGATTCAATTTGGAGTGTTGTGGATGAGCATGTCTCGTTGATTGCGTTGTCGTTGGGATTCTCAATTGGATTTGGGGAGTATTATATGTGATTATGGGGCGGGGTTGTTTCCTGAAACAATTGAGCTCATCAAAGAACATCACCGACTCTCTCAAGAAAGTATCATCGTTTCTAATGTGGTTAGGATTATAATTTTGTGTAGGTCAAGGAAGAACTCTGTCGAAAATCAAGAGACTTGATCATCCTCCTCCGCTTAGTAATATAATTGTTTTTGGCACAGGAAGGGCTACCAGTTATTTGGTGTAGTTCCATAGCTTCCTAATGGACCTGGGCAAGAGTTGGTGGTCAACCACCACCACAGCCCTCCTTTAGACGCAATTTTATCTTTTAATTTGTCTCTGTAGTTGAAGATAAGGGATTCCGAATTTGCGAGCTTGATTCCTTAATTTTAGCAGAAAAGCGGGTCTTCATGTTTTTCATCAAACGGTTTATCTAGAAATATTAATTAGTTAATTAAAGTTATATTAGTAACTTTAACCTGATTAGCTACTGCACCAGGTGCATTTCCCCAAGGATGTCTGAATATGGAGGAATGTTTAATTCTCATATTGCAACTCTTTTGTATTATTAATATAAAAACAAATTCCAATAGTAATTTTGTGTATATGAAAATTGTATTTGCTGGTTTAATAAAGGATGAGTACTGTATTTGTGAGGTAATTAATATTTAGAATAATAAATTTTTGAATTATAATTTTTTAAATTGATCTAATTACATAAATAATTGTAAAAGTAGGGATTGTCATTTATTATAAAAAAATGTAATATTTTTGAAATATTATTATAATAATAATAATTTGAAAATGAAAAGTACTCTCAATTTTATAGACATGTCTAAACATGTTTTATAATAAATGAATATATTTTGGTGGGGTTTTTAATTTATTTGATTTTAGCCATTAATTAAATGACTTTCATAAATAGTTATTATTTTAATAATAATTTTCTTTCATATATTTTTGGTGATGATAATAGGAGAAGGGAACCCACTTTAACATGTAAATAAGATAAGAACTTATTCGTAAGGGGAGGAATGATAAATACAATTCATCAAGTTAGTCTCCTAACTTTCTAACCTCTTTTTCTACTAACATTTTTTTAATAAAACTTTTTATGACGTTTTTTATTCTATCCCTCTCCAAAACATTATTAAAGAGAAGAATAAATATCTATTTGTACTTTTAATCTTTAGGATCCAACATATATATCAATTAAAGTATAGTTTATAATAATTAATACATTTATAAAAACATATATCTCATATATAAAGGGGGAAAAATGTTCTCTTATTACTTTTAAAAAATTTGAAATGGGATTACTACTATTAAAATCACCTCTTCACAAATGAGAAACCGTGTTTGAATAGTATTATTGGAAACAAAAGTATACAATGATTTCTAGTCTCCCTTCACTTTTATAAATATTGAAGATTTTCCGTCGCCAACAATTTTAACTTGGACTTTTAAGGTTAGACACCTTATAATAAAATTATACTTACAATACAAAATGATTATAAGAAATGACTAATATACGTCAATCTGCTTATACTAGTAATCATACTAGTAATGCAAATCCAAAGAGGATATAAGCATCTTAGATATTACCCAAACTCAAATGAGGATATATGTAGAGAGTTAAAATATCATTAATCTTAGATAATTATAGACATGTATGGATGAAAGTGTTATTGTAACCCATGAGGTCAATATAGTTGATGTATTAAATTTCGCCAATGAATATGTGTTTTGTATGCTTCCACATGTGACACAAATATTAGAAATTAGTATTGAAGTTTACAAACTTATACTACTAAGTACAAACATTACAATAAGATTTTTTCAACAATAATATTTGATCTTATGGTTAAAAATATCACATTAAAGCATTGGTAATGAAAATTTAAAAGTAGATTTGATTCATGCCATAACACAATATAAATAATCATTCCTTCATTAAAATATTTGAGTGGAAATTAGGTTTTAAATGTCTCAATTTCTATCTATGCATGTAGTGATATAAAATGAAAGGTATTTATTAAAACAATAAAGGAAAAAATAAACTAAGATACTTAGAAGATAATTATGATTTGATATGTGTATATTAATGGATAATTGAATTATTAGGTTGATAGACGTATATAACTTGACATAGTATAATTATTTCTCCGGTATATTGCTTTGGTCCATGTTTTTACTAATTGATCTTGGAAACCTCTCTATTGAGGGTTCTCATTCCCCCATCTCCCCATGCCTTCGACCACACCCCATAACCTCACTCTCTTCAATGTGATTATCCACAGAGCAATAATCAAATAGAGATGAGAATCCAACACAAGAAAAACATGGAGAATCTAACCTACACATAGTAAATGCAACGAGAACAACATCATACAATAGACTAACAACAATATACATGGGGAATTCTTGATTCAGACAACATGGTAACTCTCTCAATAAATCTATTTTTCTTAGTTGCACATGTACACAATTTGGCCAAAATACTAGAGAACATGTGAGATGATAAAATAGTTATAATCTCAAGCAGAATTTCCGTTGTGGAATTGGAGAACATATCACTCAAGAAACTTTTTAATGAAAACATGGTTTAATAATCCCTCCCCACTGATGATGCCTTACATGAAAAAATCCTCAACCTTAAAAAAGGAGGAGATCAAAAGTTAACATGCCATCTTTAAATAAGAAATGGAAACACACATCAGGTCATTAGAATAGGTGGTTAAAGGAAAGGATAAAGCCCCCTAGTAGTAGTTAAGGAAGTGTTGCAAGCTAAACTAGTGGAGGAATAGACTAAGGTTGAAATGGAACTAAACCTCAGGGTGACTAGGCTTCTTCTACCTCTTCCATCCCTTAACCCAATAGTGGTTGGGAACACGTTTCTTAGAGATACTTTGGATCTCCCTGATGTAACCCTTGAGAGAGCTTGGCTTGGCTATGACTCCACACTCTTTCTTCACTTTAGATCTATGACTGATTGAATTTGGGCCCCTAGAGCTAGGTAAAAATTATTCTCTCTTCCGAGTAAGATCTTCCTTGATGAGGATCTCACCAAATCATAGGTTTTAAAGCACGACACTCTAGAGATATAGTTATGGCAATATGATAGGAAGGGAAATGGGAAGTCATCAGGAACTTTAGAGAATTGAGACAAAACTCCTTCCTACCTAAGGTGGCACCCTAGTCTAGGGATTCCAAATGAAGATCCCACTTGGAGAGGTGATTGGGCACAGACATTTCCATCAAAATGGTAGAAATAAATTGAATCCTCTTATTCATCATCATGTCTAATGTAAATTTCTTCTAGGTGGTTGGACATCCTCTTCATCACTTAGATTCATGTGAGCCTTATCCGGCCTCTCCCAAACATTGTAGGTTACCATTGGTTTTTATACTATTTTGTAGGCAAGAGATGAGGGGATCATGTGGTGTTAGATATTCAAACAAATTTTCTTGTTTAACTAGGGATTCCCTCCGATGCGGGGTATCTATGGTATTCGTGGATGAGTTTCCTATATTTATATGGATTTGAGTTAGAGGCAAAGCCCATATCCCTAATGACCTTTATATTTTTTTCTACTTCCCAAGCCTCTTCATTGTTTGTTATCCATAATGGCTCAAGAGGACCCCTTTATAGACTTGTATGATGGTATCGCTAGTACTCAACAATTGGAGAGGTCATCCTCTTAGGTGATTTCAATTCTGTACCAAAACTCTCAAGATTCCTCTCCATGACCTATCGAGGACATGTCTTGTACCCATAATATAGATCTAGATTCATTAGGGTTTCACCAAATGTATGACACTTCTTTAGGGCCTACTACATCCTATGGTCAACACCTATTTCAGTTTGGATAATATCAAGAGCTACTGAGCTTGAATGGAATCCCCTATTTTCCAAAAGCTCCTTAATTCATATCTAGCATCATTGTAGAGGCCCAAGAGTAGTTGATTATGTCCTCTCTAGAAAAATTTACTCCCATTTATTTTTCTCCTCTAATTTCACCTATCCCCTTTGTCAATCATTCTCTTCTCTCCTTCTCTCTACATGTCGACACCCCCTTGTTGGCCCACCACATATTGTTATTCTTTTTTAATAAGGGGATCTAGACACATTCTCCTCCCACCTCAATCAAATGCTCCCCTCCATGTCCCGAGTTCTCCATACTTGATTCTACATCTACCAAGTGTAGGAACTCATGTTGGTAATTTATGTCTATCAGCAACAAAAAATTATAGAAAACTCTTGCAATAGCCCACACTTGCTCAATTTGTCCAATTATTTTGTCCTTAACCATATCCCATTCATTCTTTCTTACATACAAAACCTATTTGTTTGCATACCAAAAATATTACTCTACCAAATCAGGCTATAGAATCATGCATGTTAAAATCCTAGTGTTCAAATAATTTTTTACCTTTCTACTTAAATTAATGAAGTGAAACAATAAAAACAAAACTGACCTTAGAAGACATGGGGTTTACTGATACCCATAGAGATGGATGCTGAAGTTTATGTTCGATTAAATTTGTCACATCCATATGAATGTATGATTCCTCCCCTTTACAAAGCAACCTGCACTCAAAGAAACTAAACAGAAAGGATTATATGAATGGATAGGTGATTTACTCAACAAAGGCTGATCCCATGAATCTAAAGGGAATTCCTTAAAAGGTATCACCCCAATTTTTAGTCAATTAAGTAGATTGAAAAATCAATGATATAGATGGAGATAAAGATATATAATCAACGTAAATATGGAGATAGAGGATGCGAAGATCTAAAAATCCATATGAATGGGAAAGTTCTAAGCATCCTCAAAAGTGGCCCAAGCAAGGGTTGATGTAATTTGGACGCATTAAAATTAGTTGTACAAGAAATCCTCAATCTTTAGTTCGATCTCGTGAAGGAATTTAAACTCATCCCCAATGTGTTGATCAATATTAGCAAATTGTATTGCGCAAAGTGTGAGATCATGCAAGATGTTGTATTGTTCCCAGAAGAATGGATGTCAAACTATCGGAAGGTTGTAAATGTTGGTAATTGGATGTGAGTGACTAGGTATTGCCATCTAATAGAGATCCATGCTTGGAAAAAAAAATTTAAATGCAGAGGATTTGATAGAGTTGACAAAAATATGATAAAATTAATAAAATGACAAGTTTTGATAGGAATCAATGGTGATTAGACCAATCGCTAATGATTTTAGAGAATTTTAAAAGTTTGATAAAAATGAATTCTTTAATAATACTGAGTGATTTTTTAGACTGAATTAAAGGCTAAATCAAACTAAAAGAATATAAGAAATATGTAAGGAGTACCTTTAGATTGTTGTGAAGCTAAAAGATGTCAAGCAAGCCTTGCTTGGAGAAGATCCGAGTTGATCGGATGATCTTTGCGATGCATTCAGTAACTTTGAGTTGTGAAAAATGGTCTCCAGAGAGCAAGCAAAGGATTGATTATAATACATGATAATGTATGATGATGTCTCGATGTGATAGTGTTGAATAACGAGATGCATGATGTTATTTCTCACGATAGAAAGTGGGGTCAAAGTTTGAAATCAAGGATCTTGGAAGAAGGTCCTGAAAGCTGATATTTATAATAGATGAAAATTCAACAAAATCACCGGTGATCCAGGTTTTTGGGATTTTGAGTGGTAAAGTGGTTAAAACCACTTCCAAATGAGGTTTTTGGTGTTTATAGTTTGGGTAAATGTTGAAGGGATGTTGTTATTCAAAGTAGATGGGTTCAATGGTTATGGGATGGTTATTTTTTTGAATTGTTTTATTTATCTTTTATTTTTCAAGTGGTTTTAAGTTGTTAAGTGTAGATTTAAAGAAGTTAAGGATAGATTTTATAGTTGTGGATAATATTTACGCTAGGTAAATATGATGGAGGATTTTAGACTTAGGATAGGGAAAATATGAATGGGATGGTGATTTTGATTAATTAAATTATGAAGATAATGTAAGTGATGAAGGAGAATGAATGGTGTAAATTTTGAGTGTCTACATTTGCCCCTTTTTGTCGAGTATTTTGGTATAGGAGAAGTGCTAGATAAAAATGATGATAGGTTGATTTGTATGGGTGATCCCCCTCAAAATGAGGTGACTGCAACGTAGTGGAAGGAACACCAATTTGATTGGTTGATTAGATAAGTTTGACATGCACTTCGTTTTAAAATTTTCCCCAAGCCGGGGACCGAAATGAGGAATGCTACCATGGAAATAAGTGATAGGGAAAACCAAAGGGTCCGTTACCTATGGACATATGATCCGTAAGGGTAGGCTGTAAGGATGGGGAAATCAAGTAATGGGGGTCCAAAGCGCACACATACCATAGACGTATGACATATCTTGAGATGATTTTCTTGTTCAATATTTAATATTTTGAGGATTGGGGTCCTTTGAAGTGTGACAATGTGTTGAAAATATGGGATAAATAGATGTTGATTTTGAAAAAATATAGATGAATGGAAATTAGGGGAATCGTTAGCGATTTGGGAAATCGTGGGAGATTTTTTATGAATCACCGGTGATTCAAGGAATCATTGGCGATTGCAGTGAAATGTTTTTGGGGCTATAGAAGCTAAGGGTGGTGATGAATAATGCATTGTTTTGACCACATTTGCGTGATTTGGGAGAGTGTCTAAGCTAAAAAATGGTGACTAAGAGGGTGATTTAGCGAGAGATAGTGATGGATTCTTTGAGAAGACATAGGAGGCCACACATGCAAAGGTGAGTCCTTAATTTATTTATTTTTTGATGAATTTTTATAGTGTTTAGATTTTTTCACCTGTTTTTTGCATACGCGCTTTATTTTGAAATCACAAGAATCACCAACGATTCACTAAATCACCAAATGATTGAATTGAATTGCTAGAGATTGGTTTGGTTTTAGTTAGTAACTGATGTTTTTGATGGAAACCTATGTTTTAGATAGCATTTTTTATGTTGGTGATAGTGAAATGTGTTCTAATGTGGTTTTTTATATGCAAGTGGATGCGAAGTTGACTCTCCGAGACAGGATCCCATTGATTTTAGATGAGGTGTGGGAAGACATGATAGATGTTGGTTGGGCCCATGTAGAGGCAATGGGTTTTTTGGGGATGAGGGATTATAGGCAGGTTCATAGATGTCAGTGTTTTGTGTTGGTGTTGATGGAGAGGTGGAATCCCGCCACCTGTACTTTTTGGTTATCGACAGGAGAAATTACTATTACAGGTGGAAGATACCCTCGGGATCATGAGATTTCCAGTTTGTGGAGTGGGTATTTACATTATTGATGAGTCGAGAGAGAGAGTGTTATGAGGAGGTTATATGGGGATGAGGCAGATTTTGTGTGAAGTATCTGTTAGGAATTTTTTCTTATCAGTATTTTTATTTTCCATTGAGAGATGGGTGGACACAAATGATGATGATGATGACGATGATGGCTATTTCATCTTTTTCCCTCGCCGATTCTGAGGGGGTAGATTCCCATGGATGATGATGGGAGTAGTGACGAGATGATGGAGCATCAGAATGTCTTTGAGTGGGAACCAACACTATTTTCATAGACATATAGAGAGTTATGGGATTGGAAATTCCACAAGAGGTTTGGTATTGATGTGGCATTCTTGTTACATTATTGGGCATACAAGCATATAGCCATTTCTCATCCACAGGGTTTTCCATGGGGTGGAGTGAGTGATAGGCATGTTTGTTTTATGAGATGGAGGGAGGATAGGTGTCGGGAACGAAGGTGAGGAAGGTAAGCTACGATAGATATCTTTTGACAGATTACGGTGGGGTGATGTGATATGGAGGCCTTATCTAGACTATCCCGAGTGTTAGGGATATGAGGATGAGCTTGTTGGGACACAACAAGATTTGTGGGTATAGGCTAGGCGGGGAGGGGAGTATGAGATGGTTAGATTTAGCCATGTTAGATAGAAATTTAGTTTGATACAAGATGTACATGAGGATCTAGTACCTTATAGACTAGAGGAGAGAGATACAGTACTCCCAAGGTAATTGTAGGGTCATCCGTACTTTATAGTAGAGGAATGGGAGGTTATGGGCCTAGATGACGATAGGGGAATTAGTTCTTATTGATGATGTTGGGGTGATCTGCTGCCTACACTCGGGTGGATGAGAACGTATGTTGACTTTGAGAGTACGTGATTGATTCAAAGGGGGAGGGTGTGTGATATGGTAGAGGGGGCACGGAGGTGATTAATGTTAGTGATGATGATGATGAGGATGAGGATGAGTGGAACTTGGCAACTATAGTGACACAATTGATGACCGAGAAGGCCACAACGAGGATGAGACGGATAGTCGAGGAGAGAGAGAGATCATTTAGTTGGGGTGAGGATACATTGATCGGAGAGTGTAGCCACAAAATATTGCACATTAGGCACTATTTAGCCTTTGGTTTTCATACTACTATTTAGACGGATCTCAATTAAATAAAGTATTAATTAATCCCACCTTTTTGCCACGTTATTTTACTTTTCTATCGTCATTCCTTTACCGCACATTCCCATATACATGCCCAATCTGCTTTTTTCACTTTCGCCATTTTGCCTAAATTGGGGTGCCCAACCTTTTCTTGGGTGCCCTAGTCCTTTAAAACTTTCCCTCCATTTTTGGGCTCATTCTCGATCATTTTTCTTATTTATCTTTTTCCTAGTTGGCCATATCGGGATTAATTACAAAATTAAAGCAGAGAACTCTATAAGTTTAAAGTTATGAAGCCGTAATGAAGTTCCTAGGATCATCTACTACTATCACTCCATCTAGAGTTGTGTCCATTGCATCACTTGCATCCACATAGTGACATGCATCAAATCTAGGAGATCTAAATCAACACACACTTCATAGGGGGAGGTATTCTACTATATTTCATGCACACATGCTATTACATTTTTACATTTTAGCTATTAGCTCACTTTATTTACATTCTATCATTAACACAATAGCACATAGGGAACCATATTGCACACACGCAAAAGAACTACATTTGTCTCCAAAATGTAGTTTTTATCACAAAAAATTAGCACCCTGAGATTTGACAATGCAAATCTCTACTTTTTCCTAACATTGGGTTACCTCTCAAGTTGTGGGACTTGCAGGCTTGAGATAACCCTCCAAAGAAAGATGGTTCTTTCTCCTAAACTACCTGCCACAATCTACTCCTAATGTAGGAAAAACTATCTAATCCTATCCTAACATTCCAAGGGACCAAGGAGAGAGAGTGCATGAAATTAAACCTTTACTAAAATCAATGATACACTAAAAAAGAGGTGAGAGACAATCTAGTGAGAGAAAAAAAGAAGGAAATGAAGAAGGGAGAGGCCAAACACAAGTGACATAGACCAAAGCTTCATTTACCATATGTTCTCATGCAAAACACAACATAATGAACTTGTAAAGGAAGGAATATATACACGACACCTTTCGTAATAAGTAAGAGAGAGGCAAGGTTGTAACTAAAATGAGCAAGGATAGAAAAATGTGTCATGAAAATAAGATTTATTGCAATAAAAGTATGCATAGACTATTACAATTGCAAAGGAAGGCACAATAACACATTGCCAAGCCCAAAAATGGAGGTTCAATGGCTCACATTTGTTTTGAAACAAGTTGTATAGAGTTGCATTGCAGTTTTAGAATGTCCTCCTTTCCAAAAAATTAATGATTTTACAATTTATAGCTCAAATGACGAGAGAGAGAGAAAGAGAAGAGGGAAAAGAGAAGTGGCACAACTTTTACGGGCTCCAAGCATTGAAAATCTATCTTAAAGACCTTTGCAAAGCACATGGGCACTTCACAGAGCCATTACTATGTCAATTCCATCATGTAGAAGCAAATAGAGCCATGCTTCATCAAGTATGGTGGTTAAGAAACTTGATCTAACCATTTGCATGCCCAAAAGTCCTCTTCTTCTTCTTAAAGTCATGTTTGCAATTTTAACCCTCTAAATTCCATCAAAATTAGATTCTAATGATGTCAAATTGAAGAGCTTGACCAGGAGCTTTCTAGTGATATAAATTTTGTCTAATTTGGTGCAAGGGATCAAAAGATATGGTCATTTAAATATTTATCTGTCATGAATCAAATAAATTTTTCATGTGGAATCCTTTAATTGGTTTGGGGATTGGCCTCTGTCATATGTACCTACTTCACCTTTTGACAAGTGTCCACCTCCCATTGGGTGGTAATATCGGCTTTACTTCGCGTTCACCATTTGTCCTCTCTTTTACCTTTTGTGGGTTGCCTTTATGAAAATATGGGCCAATAAGACTTCACCATGTTCCTTCAAGATGTCAGATTGTCCTTTACCTTTGTCAGTCCCTGGACATGTGGACCAATGAAAAGGATCCACATTCCTTAGCATTGCAAACCCTTAGAACCGCGAGCCAAAAGAAATGGCCACATTTCTTCACAATTTGCCCTCGATTGTCAAATGTGAAATGTGATCCAATGGGAAGGATCCATGCATTTTCATGTTAGTCATTAAATAGCCCTAGCCTTTGACAATTACAAAATATGAGCCAATAGGAAATCTCCATGCTTTGATGTGTTGTCATTCTTTCTTTGATATCCACTAACAACTACGAAATGCGAGCGAATGAGAAATCTCCATGTTTGCACGGTGTTAGAACCTATCGCCTTTACTTCATGCTCGTATCTAATTGGATGAGCCTTCACATTTGTTAGATTTGTGAAATGCAAGCTAATAGAATTGTACTAAATTTGGCATTCTTTGAATTAGTATCGGTTGGGATATATACACATAATAATACATCTTTTCATTTCCTTTTGCCAGATTCTCACCATTTTTCATCTTTTTTTTTGGAGTCTTTAAGGAGCACATTTGGAGAATCTTCTACTCTTGTAGCATCCGCTCAAACCATTATGAGAGACACTGGATTCAAAATCCACTCTTCTCCTTCACTCCTTGAAGAGGAAGCCTCGAAGGTGGCTAGTTGCACCTATGAAGCCAAGACTACATGGGGCAAACAGGTAGTTTTATTTATATATATAAGCAACTAAAATGAAGTAGAGGATGATAATACTCTCTTAGCTTAACAACATGAACCCAAATATAATGTTTTTGAACAAAGTTACAGATTCACAATTATATTATGGTATATAAATCTATTCACTTGTATATGTAAATCCACACTAGAAAAGAGTTATCAATTAGGCATTCAAGATATTTTCATGTATTCTAGCTTCTTTCAAGAATATGTTTTAAAGCTTTCTACTCATAGTACATGAAATATTAAAAGAAGAGAATCAACCTTAACTTGTAGAATTCATGTTGAGAGTGAATACCTATAAAAATGGGGTTAAATTTTTTACTGAGACCAATTCAGCTTGAAGGACATTAAGAAATCATTGATTTATTGTGACCTACAATTGCAGGTTGGATGGATATATGGAACAACAATTGAGGATGTTATGACAAGGATGAAAGTACATAGTCTAGGATGGAATTCAATATATTACATACCCGAGAAGCCAACTTTCATGGGACGCACACCAAAATAGTCCAGATGCTCTTATACAACTACGAGAGAGGGGCACAGGGCTACTAGAAATTTTTATAAGCAAGTCATCTCCTTTCTTGGGTATGAATAGACACATACCACTTCGCAGGAGGATGGTTTATGCTTATTTAGTAATATGGCCAACATGTTCTGTCCCAACCTTATGTTATGCAATATTGCTGCCTTTAGTTTGTTGAGTGGAAAATCATTCTTGCCCAAGGTAAGCTAAGGTCATTTTGCGGTTGCTTTGTATGATTTGAACTTTAAATATGGGTAGTTTTTACATCATCCCTAACCCTCAATATTAAAGATGAACTTTTCAATCAATTTTTACCCATAATACTAATATTTATCATCTATTTCTATTAGGAATCAAGCATCTGTGGGAAATTCAAATAATAATGTGTGTATTTTTGTCTTGCAGATTCAGGATCCAAACTTTCGCAATGCAGCTTGCTCTGTTTCTCTCATTGTATGGACTTAAGATTTTGGAACATATTTTGAATGGTTGTTCTCGCTAGAGAATGGTGGAATAACCAAAGGATGTGGTTCATAGTGTCTATATCCTCATGGATTTTTTCATTATTTGATGTTGGAATGAAGATTGTGGGATTTTTGGAAACAGCTTTTGTTGTAACTCCAAAAGGGTCAGGAGATGAGGATCGGGTTAATGAAGGTGACTTTACGTTTGGTTCATCTCCTTTGTTTATTCGACCAACTTCTTGTTGATAAACTTAGCAGCTATTTTCTACAACGCTATAGGTTTTGTGGTGGTTTGCATGGAATCAAGGACATGCGACTGCCCGCAGAGAATTTTGCAGTTGTTTGGATAGTGATTAATCTGGTGCCATTTTTGAAAGGTCAGTTAGAAAGGGGAAGGGTGGCCTTCCTTGGACTATAGTCATAAGTTCTCTTTGCTTTGGTTCTGTTTGTATGGAGTATAATTGTGAGACTAGGAAAGTTTGGGTGAATTAGGAGGATTTAGCATTACCAATTTGAAGGCAAGACTTTAGGGTGAAAGTCATCTCGATTAAGGGCTTCATGTGTTAACAATGTTCTCCTTTCTATTGTGTTCATATTTCCTCTATAAATATCTCGTATTGACAACAACTATTGTACCAAAGAAGTGTAATTGTAAGGTTTTGGAATAAAAATAAGGAATCTACTAAAATTATGTCCATGTCTAGAGACTTGGTAGCCTTTGAGATTGAAGGTAGAATTTTTATTTTTGTGTGTATTTTAAGATAAAACACTACTTCCTCCTTAACAAACAATAATAAAAAGTTACAAAACAACATGAAAATGCTAATAAAGCATATTTTACTAAAACATATGAACCAAAAATATCAACGAAATAAAAACATTTTACTTATAAAAAACAACGGAAGAGGATTAAGGAAACAAGAAGATAGATTTTCACCACCTTATTTGCAGTGACTCCAAAGAAGCGAAATAGAGGTGGACTAAGATTTGTGATGAGGAATGCAATATTTATAGCTCTTCACATTCACATTAATTATAATAAAATTAAATTATTATGAGTATATGCACTAACCAACAAATAGATCAAGTTGACTCTTGAGATCCATCTCACTAATAAATACCTTAGATAGTGTAGTTTACATTCTCAACTATAAATATTATTGTAGAATATTATAAATTTATTTTCCTTCTTAAATGATAAGTGAAATTATAACTTTTAAAAATTTGATTAGAGATTTTTAAATTACACTTTCAATAAGACAAGTTTTAAGCCCTTTTAAGTGTTGGAGATGGTTCATTATTAGGAGTTTAACAAATACTTTTAGTTTAGGTTATGGATTTATTAAGAATTTTTTTCGTTTTTAAGGGTTATAAAAAATATTTATACTTCAAATAAATCTATCATAGACAAAATTAAAATAAAATTGAATTATAATAATATCCACCACCTATCTAAAAGACTTTCAATAGGTAAATGAAGTATTCCATATATTTCTTCCAACCAAATTGACAAAAAGGAGGAAGGTAAAAATTCCTAGGCTAACGAAAAGGAAACCACCAACCAACAACAAAACTACCTAACAACATATATTGTCATCTTTTCCAAAATGAGACATTGGAAAAATTCTTTGTAGTAGGCTAATAGAGAGAATTAGACCAATGTTTTCATTTTTCCTTTCTTAGAGAGATGGAAGGTTGGGAAGTAAACAATATTAATTGTGTTTCCTTCAAAGTAAACATGTTCAAATTTTTGTCTTATTGTCCCTTATTGAGAGAATGAGAGAAATTTTGGACGTAAACAAAACATACATTCCTAGATCTTCGAGCTAAAATAAGGTGCATAGAGGCCAAATAAGGATAATTTTGACGTCAATAGGAACTTTACCTAAGTGAAAATATTCCTCATTTATTATGCCACCAACCTTGGATAGACATTTTCCCTATTTCTCCGATAAGGATAATGTTTATGTCAATAGGCCCTTTACCAAAGTGAACCTATTCCTCATTTGTTATGCCACCAACCTTGGAGGCCATTTTCCCTATTTCTGAGGGGTTAAGGGTTTATTTGTTAGAAGATAGTATTCAACCTATAATTTATAAGCTTGTGTTTGACATATTTGTGCTTCGGTCTTGCATTAATGCAAGAATATCCAGGTCCAATTTCATAGTTTTTCACATCAAATAGAAATAAGTAGGGTTGAGTATCACATAAGATAAGTAGTTTTTTTGTTGTTATGCCATGGTTGAATTTGATCTTTAAGAATCACCAACATCCTAAAACTTAAAGGGATGAAATTACATTATAGAACATCACTTTCATCATTCTAAATGGTACCAAGTTATTTGATTTACTCATTTTCATTACGATTCAAGAAGTAGTTATGTCCATTAAAGGCCTAGAATTGATTATTTTTACATGTAGAGAAAAAAAGGAATAAATACTTTTATTTCATAGTTGAATTCTATTTAAAAATATGAACTTTCATAAAAATGACATGTAATTCAATGTCGTATGCAAAATTTATGGACCCCAAAAGTTCCAAGATTTTACATTGTTCAAAACCCTTACTCGTCTAAAGTGGAAGTTTTATAACCTCGGGGAAAATTAAGCTATCGGTTTACATATAGTGGAATTTTTAATCACGAATCTATTGAAAGTGGGGATTTACATATAAGGAATGTAAAAATAAAGTAACCTCGTTGAATGATTGGAATTATCTTCTTAAGTGTTTCTAATGTCTATGGGAGATGGAAAAGACACTATAAAAGGCCCAAAAATCTTTGAAAAAGTTATATTCTTGGAGGGGAGTTAGTTTGACAGTGTAGACACAAAATTTGGGTCACATTCCCTTGGTCCCTTTAATTAATTAACATAATGTATTCACCTAAACATGAACCATTACGCTGCATCCATATTAATTTAATTACTTGTGATTGAATTAATCTTCATCCTCACCATATTCATTAATTTAATAAATTTTATTAAGTAAATTTACACATCACCTACACACCTCACCATGGACTTATTCCTAGTCTATTAATTAATTAATACTAGGTCCTTACTTATCCCAACCAACTGGGACTTAGTCTAACCCTAAAAATAAATTCATATTCCTTCTCCAACAACACTCCCACTTATCTAAGTGCCAACCTCACTTGAGACCCGGATTGGCAATCAAAATTAGTCCAAAAATAGTAAAGATCTACCTATTTTTGACAAACCTAGAATTACCCACCTTAATCGACGTCGATTATCCCTCGAAAGGCATCGGTCACCTAACCGCCATCGGTTACTTTATATAAAATTTTGTAATCTTTTACCTAGTTTTTTCATTTTCATTTTTGGGAGAACTATTGTATTCAAGCAGAATACAAAGCCTCTCTCTATTCGGATGATAAAAATACTCAACCACAGTGCCCAAGCAAGCATCCATTTCTCCTTCCGAGCATTGGAATACTCACGAGAACATTATGAAAGTACTTCCGCGAACCGAATCCAGAATCTCTCCACGGATCAACTACCGGATCTGTAAATGCAAGTAAGTATACGTGATTTCAACCATATTGTGCTTGCTTAAAGTATATGTTCCTTACCTCTTTCATTATATCCACCTCCTCACTAATCTACCAACCTAACCACATATAACATTTTTTCCTTCTGTGACTTCCTCCTATGTATCCATGAGTCTTCTCAGTAATATCACAAACCTAACCACACCCTTCTTTCTCTCCGTGAAATCACAAAGAAGCCTCAAAACCATCTTTATAAAATTATTGTTAATTTCCCCTCGACTCCGGTTACCTAACATTGCGCTAGTTTTAGCTCTATACCGACTATTAACCGAATTCTACAACAAGGAGGATTCCTTCATTCTCGAAGCCCTTCAAGAATCGAGTCTTTGGAGAAATGGAAAAAGACTTAGCCAAATAAGACAAATGAAAGAAAGCGGCGGGCTCGTTGTCGGTTCCAAGTGTCCAAATGGTGCAGCTTCGAAGTCAAAGGGAGGAATGAAATCTCGGATGCCGAGTTGGGTCTACATGTAGAGTCAACCATAAGGATCTGCCCAAAGGAGAAAAACAACGGTTTCATGGGTGATGCCAAGTGTCGGCACCATGCATTACCCAAGGCCCTAAAGAAAAATAGAATCATCAAGATGCACGAGCCTTCCATGTGGATCTCATGACAAATGGGTTCCAAGCTCGAAGAAGGTACCCAAAATTTGACAAGCCATGTATCACGTATGAATAGTTATGAGACTTATCTCGCAAGTTTTAAATTCTCATATACGTTTCAAAAGATTAGAAGTAAAGGTTCATTCAGCTTGTCACTTAAATAGCAAAGTTAATGTGTAGTCCCGTGTGAAGAGTGTGAGCTGCGAATACTCAATACATTCACCCGCATTCAAAGGTTTCTTCGATTGAATAATTAATAGGCACCTCTTGAATCATGAGCCCGAGAACCAAGGCACGTAAAAATTGAAATATCTAGTTATGTAATAAAGAGATGAAAGGATGTTTGTCAAATAACAAGTCCATCTCGGGAGTCGGTTGAAATAAAGTTAAAGATGCATTAAATAAGCATGGCTCTCACTCCTTTGAAAGGGAAGATAATGGGAAAGTGTGAGAAAGATCTCAAAAATATGTTTCTGTCACTTCGCACCATTTATCATGATTGAAAAGTAGTTGGAAAGGAGTTCAAGAATTATATCTCACTTCCTCCTCCTATATATTGTAATCAAAGGTTCCTCAAAATATATACTTCAAGAGATTTAATATTTTCTCCTTTGTCTCGGTTTCTTCTTCGTAGAAGGCAAGGGCCTGGATCTCTAGCCTACCTTCTTGGTTTTGTAATAACATTCTGGCCTCTTTTCTATTGTAATACTGTGTAATTTTTTGGAGTAATATAATATGTCCCATGGTGAATTTTTTCCATCCTTTGCATATCTTTGTTTTCTCGATCACCTTTATTTTCATATAGAAACTGTGCACATTTACGATGTTATTACTATCCCGAAAGTTGTTCTTAAATATTTTGAGATGGTATTACGTGTTATCTTCTTCGGTATGGGTGAGTTTCACCCACCCTTTTCATTCATTTTCCATCTTCTCTTCTCAAATAGTTGCATCTTCGATTGATTCCTTGGAAGGCTTGTTAGGTGTATCCCCTCCATCCGGTTATGCTTTGTTTCACTCTTCTAACCCTCACCTTCCCGATAGAGAAGAACCACTTCTTTGAAAATATAGAGGTTACCTTAGGGCACATGTCTCACCAACCTTAGGTTTCTTTGATGGTCCATCTTTGAAAGGAAAACCATCACAGTTTTCCTAGCACACTCGGTGGGACAACTCAAAATGGTCTTTTATCTTTTCATCACGTCATCTGTTCTTGGTAGAGATCAGCCACAAATGGAGGCAATTAAGAAACATGTCTAGAAACTCTGCATGGTCTGAAGCCAAATCATTACAAGAGCTTGCAGACTCTTCCTTCATCTATCCCCATTCATCTTTATTTCCACGTCTTTCATTTCTCTTCATCATAAATTCAAGCAATCATGACTTCATTACCACTAAGGGATCCACATTGTCAACAGATCATAAACACCTAATGTATGACATGTCTTCCAATGGCTATGGATAATTGGATGATGCTTTTGACTTCCTACAAGCAAAGATAGTCCTGATAGAGGCGACATGGTTTAATCATGGGATACAACACAATTAGAGGCATTCATAACTTGATGTAGAGTGCTTTGTCCATGGGTCAGCCATGTGCCCAAGCACTACAACACAAAGAAGAAGCTCAACTTCTTAGAGGAAAAACTGCCTCCACTTTTGTAGTGGATCGAAGGTATAAGGACATATGGGAAAATCATGAAGTAACCTTATCGATGGGTAGGGAAATCACCAAATTTTTGTTCATTTTCCACCCCACCCCAATCTTTACCTTGTCATACCACTCAAAGTACTGAGTTCCCTTCTCCATCTCCTTGCCATCTTTTTAACCCTTCCCCTTTCTTTGAGAAGATATACTCCCCACACCAAAAAGAAGAAGCTCTAAATCCAAAAGAAGAGGAGCATATGGTGGGAAGTGATACGACTCCAAGGGACCCTGAGCATGAGCCAGATGTTCAAAACACTACGGACTTCCTCCATGCTCCTCCTCTTTGTAGATCAGAGTTTCTGGAAGAGTTTGGGCCAACATGCTTCATATTGCAAGATGAAGATATATATGATGAGATCTTTGCAAAATCAAATGCCATTAGTCAAAAGGAGGATACCTTGGCACAAAAAGAGGATGATGAGTTTGATTGCTTATCGATTTGGGGGATGTCTCGATGAATAACATCCTGTAGAGATTACATAATTTTCCCCTTCATCAACCTCACAACAAAAATCACTTGTTACTCATGACCTTTCCTCTGGACCAGATTCGGGGGCTCTAGAAAGGATTATCATTGAAAGATTTTTTATTTTAATCAAAGATCCTAGACTTGTCAACAAAGCTGCTAAGAAAGGAGAGGATAAGGATGACACCATTTAGGGGAATCTGTAGAAAATCCCCATTCCAAAAGATGCAATTCGGGATGACAAGAAGAAGCACAACCTTGAGACGATCTCTATCATAAGATGGTCCCCATCAAGACCAAGGAATATGCCAACACTAGTCGTGTTCACATCACAACACGAGGATGATCTTCAAATCCCTAAGGGTCACCTTCAACACCTCCAACCAAAGGATGAAAATATAAAGGAGGTATTCATTCTATTTGCTGATTCCACGGGTGGAAGAGTGAAAGGTAATTGTTCACTCTTATTATAGGCCATATCCATTACTAAATTAATTACATGGCCACGATTTATAAAAAAGGGAAGCTATTTTTCTCTACCTATTTCAGGATTTGTTTAGCTTTTACCTATTTCTCTTCATGACTCATTTGAGGCATGTATGTTTTTATTTTGTATAGGACCACGTTTATATTACTCTATTGAGAGGAACCAAAATATCCAAGGTTTGCAGCGGAAGATTCACGGTTGTTTACTTGTGGTTTGCAAGCTTCACTTCGTTCAAATATAGAGTAACTAAAAACAGTCAAGATTTTTTGTTTACTAGTTCTTAAATTTTCTACTCTAAAAAAATGAATCAAAAGTTATTTATTATGAGAGTAGGAAGGCGTAAGAATCGAGTCAATATCTGTGGAGTCTCTAAAAACGTTCAAAATACCAAGAGCCGAGGTTTGGATCAACTTTAGCACAATTCAAACCCAAATAAATAGCAGGAGATTATGGATTATTTCCATTTAGCAGGCTAATGGTCCCTATGATTTACCGAATATTATCTAAATTCTTAAGCTAGGAGGATTCCTTCATTTTTGAAGCCCATCCGGAATCGAGTCTTCAAAGAAATGGAAAAAGACTTAGCCAAATCAAAGAAAATAAAGAAATCCGTAGGCCGGTGTGTTCAGCAAGTGCCAAGTGTCCAAACAACGCAGCTTTAGAAGTCAAAGGAAGGAATGAAATCTCGGATGCTTGCTAGGTCTACACATAGAGTCAATCATAAGGATCCTTCCCAAAGGAGAAAACAAACTATTTCACGGGTGATGCCAAGTGTCGCACCGTGCATTCCCCAAGGCCCTTAAGAAAAAGCAGAATCATCGGGATGCACGAGCCTTCCACGTGGATCTCATGAAAAATGGTTTCCAAGTTCGAAGTAGGTCCCCAAAAGGTTACAAGACATGTATCACGTATGAGTAGTTATGAGACTTATCTACAAGTTTTAAATGCTCAGATACATTTCAAAAGATCGGAAGTAAAGCGTCATTCATCTTTTCACTCCACTAGAAAAGTTAATGTGTAGTCCCGCGTGAAGAGTGCGAGCCTACGAATACTCAATACATTCACCTGCATTCAAAAGTTTGCTTCAATTCAATAATTAATAGGCATCGATCGAATCATGAGCTCGCGAACCAAGGCACAAAAATCTAAAGATCTAGTTATGTAAAAAGAGCTGAAAGGATGTTCCTCAAAGAACGAGTCCATCTCGGGAGAGTTGGTCGTAATATAGTCAAATATGCATTAAATAGGCATGGCTCTCACTCCTTAGAAAGGGCAAATAATAGGAAAGTGTGAGAAAGATCTTGAAAAATCTGTTTCTGTCACTTCGCACAATTTATCATTATTGAAAAGCAATTGGAAAGGATTTCAAGAATTATCTCTCACTTCCCCCTCCTATATATTGTAATCAAAGGTTCCTCAAAAGATATAATTTAAGAAAGTTAATATTTTCTCCTCTATCTCAGCCTTCCTCTTCTCGTAAAAAGGTAGGGGCTTAGAGCTCTAGCCTTCCTTACGGGTTTTGTTATAGCATTATGGCCTATTTTTTATTGTAATACTGTGCACAATTTTTGGAGTAATATAATATGCCCTGTGGTGAATTTTGTCCATCCTTTGCATATCTTTGTTGTCTCTGATCGCCTTTATTTTCATATAGAAATGTGCACATTTACGATGTTATTACTATCCTAAAAGTTGTTCTTAAGTAGTTTTAGATGGTATTTTGTGTTATCTTCTCTAGTTTGGGGTGATTTTCACCCACCCTTTTCATTCATTCGCCATCTTATCTTCACAAACATTTGCATCTTTGATCGATTCCTTGGAAGGATTGTTCGACGTATCATCTCCTGTTTGTTTTATGCTTTTTTCAATCTTCGATCCTCGGCTTCCCGATAGAGAAGAATCAACTTCTTTAAAAGCTAGAGGTTACCTTAGGGTGTATGTCTCACCAACCTTAGGTTTCCCATGACTCGATACCATCTTCAAAAGGAAAATGTCAACACCGACATCGGTCACCCGACTGATATTAGTCTATGTGTCATTTCATTGCTTTTGACCGAAATCCTCTCGATCAACTAAAACTAACCCAGACCTCAACCAATCAACCGCAAACCCATTTCGGACCTCGCAAAACCCAAAAAAATACCAAACCTCTAGATTTAATCATAACCTTTCCTATTAGATTAGATTTTCTTATTGTTTTTGCATGAGATACCTAAATAGTATAACTATAGTAAGATTTCCTTACTTCATGATATTTACATTAAATTGTATTTGAAAGTGGATTGACATCCTTCTAGAACCGCCTCGCTTCTTCTGATCTAGCACTCACTAGTGCGTCTACTAACCTATATTATTAATAATATTTGGTGGTATTTTTGTGTTTATTATACAATTCGTTCCTCATAGATAAATGGAAGCTCTTCATGATCAGCTTGGATCAAAAATTCAATAACGCACACATTCAACCTTCGACCTACATCTCACATGTATTCCTCCTAACCTATTTCCTATTTAGTTTTAACAAAAAGAAACAAATTAGGTGAAACATCTTGGCACACTTGGTGGGACCCATCAGGGGTTCTTTGCATTGTTCATTCCTAGGGAAAATCTTGTGTGTTTATTTTCATTCAAAATGAGTTCACATTAAGCTTCTTCTCTAGAAATGATTATTTTAGTGACACTTGTTTTTTGGATTTAAAAAGAACTCTTATTTCTTTTTCTTGCATTGCATTTAGTGAAAGTCATACCCTTAACCTCTTCATAATTTGTTCTCATCGAATATAATTTGTGGATTTGGGTTTTAAAACTTATGCACTTGCATTGTTGAGTTTGTTGCATTATAGCTAATCTAAAATTGTGGGAAACCTATATGTTGGAATTCATGCCCAGCTGATGGTTGAAAAATTGAACCGTAGCTCACATTTTTACACTCTATACCAAATCACTAAAACCAAATTACACAATTCTTAAACAACATCTTTCACATAAGAATATGTCAAAGATCACAGGATCAAAGGATTGGAAGTGGGATCCTATTGGTTTTTCTGTCCAATCATCATCTCGGAAGGATCTCCCATGCCAAAACTTACATGAAACCAACCATAGTTGTCGATTTTTATAGGGCACCCTTTCTAACCAAAATTTTTATTTTGCTTACAGACCCTAAATGGTATAAGCCACAACATAAAATATACATCCTAGGACTTCGTGTTTGTTAACTTTTTGTCTTCTTGCATTTTGAGGTGTGATTTGTGTTTCTTAATTCGTTCTTATCATTTTATGCCCCATATCACGACTGGTGTATTCCGGTTTTATTCTCGGGTTTATTTGGACTACTCATAACCATAATCGGTCTGGGTTGGCCCTTTTATTTGATCTAAATTACCAAAACTTCATTTTTCTTCTCTTCCCAAATTTCACAGAATCGATATTGGTCTAGCGACCAACATCGGCCAGTTGTATTGTCTTACCGACATCGCTTAATCGACCAACATCGATTTATATAATTTTTGGTTATTTTTTCCAAAATAGTATTCTCCACCTTCATGTTCTTTTCGTGGTTTTTTCTACCATTTTTATCCCACTCTTGAGTCTTTGATATCATTTTCTGGGATCCAGGTTGACCCATTTTCACCTGTCATTACCAAATATTTGAATCTCTTATTCTTCACAGTAGCTAACATTGGGTCCGATCCGACAAGTGCCGCTTACCCGTATACAAGCATCGATTACCTAACCAACATCACCTATTTAATCTAACTTTCCAATCAAAACATCGATATAATCACTCATTTTAGACTAATTTTTCCACATTACTTTTGTGTTTCTGCATCATCGGTGAAGTTCGAATACATGTTTTATCGTTATTCACATGGTTTTGACTTTTAAACAAGATAACACTCTCGTGTTTCATGCTAGCCACTAGATTCTCCCACCTATCACATAATCCTCTTCAATCTCATCACCCATGGACCCTAATTAGGATCTTTCCATACCCACTGGTGATAAGGAGTTCGCAAGATTCCTTGATCCCAACCCCACTTCTCTGCAGTATTATCTCACTCATTCATCTACCCGCAATTCATTAGGGAAACATGTATATGACATGCATGTGTCCATTCCTCCAACCCTCACACCCACTTCTACATTAGCTAATACAAGCTTATCCTTACCCTCTTCCATCTTACCACGTGGTTTCCCACTTTACCCTACATCATCGATATCACCGCACCTATGGAATCTATCACGCCTTTGATGTCTTTCGCTCCTACAATGTCAACCATGCCTTTATCAACTACCTTGAGTGTAGTTCTATCTCGCATCCACCAGCTCTCACATACCTATTACATCCGAGCCACCAATGGTGACAAAAACTCTTACTCCCTTCCAAAACATTGTCCTCTCCATCCCGTAGTATCTTCCTCATATTGCTTGTATGAGACTATTTACGTCCACTCCACCTACCTACACTTATCACCTATAGCCCCTTATTTCATCTATCGCTTATTCGGATACTTTCCACCAACATCTATACCGCCTACATTCCTTCCTCACAATTTTCGTACTCGACACTACCACATACCGGATATCACCCATGTCATACCCTCCTCATCTACCCCCTTATACTACGGGGGTACCATCATCACAACCTACCAAAGATCTTATCAAAATGATGATGGACAAGATACGCGTCATTATAAGCCTCTCGTCTCTTTCTCTTGTAATTCTCTAACTTACGATGAGATCTATAACGAGCCTATTAAATTTTCCGTACTCAATTCATCCATACCCTACACATTGGGAAATGCCTAAATTCAACTGATTCAAAAGAAAAGAAGACTTGGAACAAAACTTTCAATATTTTAAACTCATGTGATATCTAATTGCTCAGATGATGCATTAATCTTATGAACATTTCCAATATCATTGTGGGACCTACTTTGGTTTGGTATAGTGCTCTCACATAGAACTCCATTTTCTCATTCAAACAAGTAGCTCCATCTTTCCTAGACCACTTTTCTATCAACATTATCAAGAAGGTCACCATGGCCTACTTTTACGTGACATGCCAATACGAAGACGAATCTATCGCATATTTTCTCACTCGTTGGGGCAGCCTCATCCACCAAGCTCACATTCCAACTACCTCAAACCAAGTTAATAAATTTTTCACCGGGGCTTGTGCTAGAAACATCTTGCAAAATCTCCAAGTTCAAACCTTCCGTATGTTTAATGAGGCATTCACCATGGCCCAAAAACTTTAAATTCGTGTCATTGAATAGAAGAAGATATAATTGCGTAATAAGAACGTTGTGTTTAAATCAAACAATACCTATACTTCTTCCAAACCACAAAATAATTAATCTAAAGAAAAAGGATCTGCCAATGTAGTAGTTTTGAAAGCCAACCCATCTCACCCATCCAATCAATCAAAGCCTTCTTCTAATATTTCTCCTATTCGGGATTTTCATTTCAAGTGGGAGAAATGAAACTATACACCTTTAGAGAACCCTACTCTTCATTTTTACAAAAAAAGCGTATACAGTCACTCCTCCACCCTCAAACCACATAATGGTTTTGACCCCTCTCATCCTGTCTTGCTTGCATGTTATAAAGAAAATGATTATTGCAACTATCATCGTGTTAAAGGCCATAGCGACGGTAATTGTATAAATTTTTAAAATATTTTCCAAGAAATGTTTGATAATGGAGATATCATCTTGGATAATCCTAATGCACCATCTAATCAGAACCTTCAAATCTTTAAGAAGATGTTCCCAAATCACACTCTATCATCTAACCAAACCAGATAAACCTCAAACAATGACAGTAACATTCGTGAGGTTCATGTTGTTTTTGACATCATACCAACTCTCCCTACATAATTTCCTCCTACTCCATCTATCGAGGAAATTATTACATGGGCTCCTTCATCCACAGAGGGACTTGTTTCATCTACTCCTTTACCCATAGAGGAGTCTCCCTTATTTCGTCCTTCACCTGTATCTTCCATATCCGTCGATGCAATTTCCCCACTCACCTCTCAACCTGATGAACAACCCGCAATACTTACTCTTTTACCCATAGGAGAGTCATGCTTACCTTCTTCTTCGCTAAAATATGAACTTACCGCATCCAACTTGTCATCTCCCTTACCCATAGGGGATCCATTAGCAGCATCCCTTCCTATTGGTGACAATTATCCATTGGCTTTCAAGGATCCTATTTATTTTCTCTCATCTCTTTTACCCATAGAGTCTGAAGCCAACCATTTCCCTATCTCACAGACATTCTTTACAGGTATTACTACAAAATCAACATCATCCCCCTACAGTGGTGTCATTTTCACATTTAGTCGACTGCTTGGATTATGTTAACAATTCCATGCTCTGGGGAAACCTTCGTGCCGCTCTCTCAACTCAAATGCAAATGTTTTCTACCGATACTTCAACTATCAATCCAAAGGTGTTTCAAAAACCAAACCCATCATGGTCATGTCGGTTGTAGAGACATCTTATTTATTACCCTCACCCATACCTAAACCCTTACCTTCAAATTAACTTTTACCTATGCCTAAAACATTTCTTGCACCTATATCTTCCTCCGCATCTAGATCCATTACCACATTGGGAGTCATGCTTGACATAAATCCTAGTCCATCCTCCCGTCAAACTATATTTATCCTTGCCTCACAACTATCGCAAATAATATTCCCCCACCTAAGAGGAAGACCCAACCTCTTAGGACACATACACCGGTTTCGCCTACTACCCCTCTATCACCTTCATCACTTCCATCTATCCTAGGTCCCCACCCATCAACCTTGGACAAGAATCTTCCTACCCAGAGTAAGCCGGAAGCACAACAACGTACCTCATCATGATCCTCTATTACATGCACCCAAATTACATACATATCTTATGCCTTCGCCATCACCTACATCCTGTCTACCTCCTATACCTAAACCACTTCTAGTATCCTCATCATTACCTACACCATTCCCTTTTCTTCAACCAAGACCTTCCACATTGCCTCTTCTTACTACAACTTTCACCACATCTCCATTATTTCCTTGGGTAACTTGACCCCTTCCGCCATCTACCTTCCCTTCTACATCACGCACTTCTTCTTGACCTTTACCCAAACAGTGCAACCAAAGCCCAATAACCCACTACCCTCCAAAGAGGTAGTTAAACGTACACCACCTTCGACAACTAGTTCACATGCTAAATCTTTACACAAGAAGGTGCAATCCAAACCTAAAACTGTATTATCTACCAAACATGTGGTAGAACGTACTCAACCTCTGATTCCACCTCCGGTGGTGCCTCTCCCACTAAATTCACCCACACTTCCATCAAGACCCAGACTTACTTCACATTGTGATCCATTGGCAGGGTCTTATGCCAACATCTTAGCTAACCTTTTGGAAACCTCTGTCATCACATTGCCACCACTTAGACCTTAAGACTCACTCAAACCTAAACTAGAATGGTTTGACGATACCAAAATTTTTCTTACCATCGTGTGTCGTGGAATGATGTAGAATGTTGTAAGGCTCTTAAGACTATTCTTCTCCAATTATATCCTCTTGAAGAAAAGTTTGATGATGATGATATTTTAGATGAGGAATCTATTCCACCTTCACCTATCATCACACTTCCTCATCCCTTACCTAATCAAGACCTTCATCTCCACCTCCACAACCCTTTATCCCCTCCAACATTTGAGATCAATATGGTCTCGTATAAGAGAGATAGCCAAACCTCCCCCAAAATGCCAATGTGCTACGTTGTTTTCACAAAACCAATATATACCCTCACCATATTTTTTCCCATCCTCTCGCTACACCTATAAAAATCACTTTATCCTTTACAAAAATTAATATGGTTCAAATTTCCACTTGAGCCTAGAAGGATAAAGGAAACGAGAGAAAAAATATCTCATCTACTACTCTTTTACCCAATATTTCATCTCGCACTTTGCACCAAAAATCACCATCCATTGACCCATATACCCCATTTCGACGGGGTTACCCATCATAGAATTATTAAACAATTTCACCAATCTCCTCTCAAAATGTCTTTTTATGACCTCATCCAAACCTTTGAGTCTCATTGGCATGCCCTCCTTGAAGTTGTGAAATCTATTGAGGTTATACCTAATGACCCTACTCCTATTGAATCCATTATCACTCCTCATCATGTGGCCTCTCTCACCACTTCATCCCCTTCCTCTACACCCGTTACCACTCATCAAGTAGCCACTCTCAGTTTCTTTGATGAAAAGATTGTACCTCTCCAATTGAATGATCCTAACCCTGCCATATTTATTTCCATCTACATTCATAATATATGCATTCGATGAATTATAATCAATGGCGGTTCCACTTTAACATCATTTCATCTCATGCATACAACCAAATGTGCATCCATGCTAATTACATGCATAATAACACAATTATGCTACGTTCATTCAACGATGCAATGACTTCCACCCTTGGTGCCATCATTCTCCACATTTGTGTGGCCCCCATACCATTGCTAAATTATTCTATTTCTTAGAGGGGGAATTACAAGATACAACATGTTGTTTGGCCGACCTCGTATCCATGTCATGGGTTGTGTTTCTTCAACCTTACACCATTGTTTAAAATTCGAGCATGAAGGACACAACTATACCAGGTTCAATGACCCTTAACCATTCAATACCTATAACATGTTGTATCAACCCAATGATGTTTTTATATTGGTTAAAGCATCTACCACCACTAGCACTTCTTCTTCATCCAATGCCTCATCTACCAATGAGGCTGCTACATCTTCCACAACTAACACTTCTATTCCCATTGTTGTCGTAGATTCTATAGTTGACCCATCACCAACCCATCTACTTCTCGAATGAATAATGCTTCTTCTTACCAACTCCATGTCCATTGATTCATCCATTCCCGCTACCAACATATAAACTAATGATCCCTTAGAAGGTTTTTTTCAATGCCTTACTCGGGGAGTACTACCTTTCTAACATTGACACATTCCTTACTCCTCAAGTGTATGGTAAAATTCACCACCACCCCCACTATGAGCACCGCATAGGTGAGGTTTTCCTCAATGGTCCTCCCACCTTCGCACCAACTTAAAGTATGCGGGACTTAATATTTATACCTACTCACCCAAGCCACCTTCCCATACTCGACCATTTTGCTCCAACCTTCAATCTCTCACCAACTGCCGCTTCACCCATACCTTCCTCCATCTCTCAGTGCTTGGAAGGGATTTGTCTTTGTATCTATTAATAAGGTCACCATATTATCATTCCTCACACCACTCGTAAACATAAAGACTGCAGTGGTATTGGATTTTCCAAACCACCTTCTAGGAAGGCCCGATTTGAACTCATTGAAGACTATAAACATTTCCCACCCCATTCACTAACTTCACCACCTTTACCTACCGATTCTATGGACCCAAAACCCATTCCTCCTAAATTTTTTTTTCATGAACACCATTTCCTGGAACCTTTGAATTATCACCATGATGATGAGGCTCCCTCTTATCTTCCCTTTATGTATCTTGACATGATCGATGACGATAAACCTTTTATTAACACCGTTCAATGTCAGGACGATGAGTCTATTCTCACTTACCTTGGTGCAAAAGATTCTTATATTCACCAGTCATTACCTTCTGAGACACAAACCATGTTGAATGAATCAACCATCGAAATCAATATTCACACTCAGGATGACCCGCACATTCTAAAAATAGGCCAATCTTTAGATTTTGCTTTGACAGAAGCTTTCACCTCTTTCCTTAGGAATCATAGCAACGCTTTTTCTTGGTCCTATGCTTTGATATACTCTAGATTAACCCAAAAAGTGTTTTCCACAATATCGTAACCATTCTCGATGCAAAACCAATAAAACAAAAGCTACAAAAACAAATCCTCGCATTTCCCTTCTTATCAAAGAAGAACTACAACGCCTTCTTTAGGTTTCCTTCATCCTACCCATTTATTATTCCCAATGGATCTCTAACATCGTTCCTATCACACAATAAATAGGGGACTCCATATTTGCACATGATTTTGGAAACTTTAACTTAGCTTTTCCTAAAGATGACTTTCCTCTACTACCTAGTGACGACTAACTAGTTGATCGTACCACCGACCATGAATGCTATCACTCATGGACAGGTTTCTCGGTTATAACCAAATATTACTCACCCCGAAGATCAACACAAAAACAACCTTCATCACTCATTGGGGACCTTATGCTATCATGTCATACCCTTTGGGCTTAAAAATGATGGTTGTACATATTAGCGGGATATGACTTATATCTTTCATAACATCATGTATAGTATATTGGAAGATTACGATGAAGATCTTATTCCCAAATATAAACATTGGCCCAAACACCGGTCATCCTTAAGGTTGTCTTTGACTGTCTCATCAAATAATGCATTCTCCTTCAACCTAAGAAGTGTGTCTTCATTGTTTTGTCTAGAAATATCCTTGGTTTTATCATTTCTTTGTGTGGCATTGAAGTTGATCCCACTAAAATCAAGTCTATTCTTGAAATGCCTCCGCTACTAACCTTCATCAACTTCATAGTTTACAAGGTAAGCTGCAATCTATTCGTCTCTTTATTTCTCATTTTTATGACCGTTTTCATCCATTTCATCATCTCCTCAAAAAGTATGTCTCCTTCAAATTTGATGATGAATGCCACAAAGCCTTCTACACCTTAAAATAATACCTCCTTCAACCACCTATGCTCATTCCCCCTAAGGATGACCAACCATTTTACCTTTACATTTCTGCTACTAATCATTCCTTAGGTGTCATGTTCGCTCATCGTGATGAACAACATAGGGAGAAAGAATTTTATTATATAATCCATACGCTTTTAGAATATGAAACTAGATATAATCATGCCGAAAATATCTCTGCTAGTCTTAGTTTTTATAGCCACTAGAATTCATCATTACCTACTCAACCAAATTTTTTTGTCACCAATACTTACCCCTTACATTACATGTAAGCTAAACCCTACCAACATCAACGTGTTGCAAATTGGATCATGCTTCTTACAGACCTAGATATCGAATTCATCCATCAAAAAAATTTTCAAAGGAAAACAATTGATGACCAAATCGCAGATTCACCTTTCTCCGTAAATCAATACTCTAACTTTTATTTCCTTGATGAATCCATCGCTACCCTCTCCCTGGACGATACCACTTACCATATAACCTTATTATTTGATGGCTCCAAATGTCAAGGCATGGGGGTGGTGCAAGAGATATCCTCATTCCTCTTGATGGTGAGCCTTTGCCATTATCTTTCAAACTAGATTTTTATTTTACTAACAATATCGCTAAATATAAAGCACTCTTGTTAGGTCTTCAAACCGCCATAGCCTTAGACGTTAAATCAATTACTATCTTTGGAAACTCTCAACTAGTTTTGTACTAAGTTATTGGTATATTCTAGTCTTTTAACGAGATAATTCAAAATTATAAGCATCATGTTGACATAATTTTGACTACCTTTCACTATTATGAACTTTAAACTACCCCCAGGTTCCACTAATAAATTTGCGGACACCATGGCCTGTCTTGGTTCTCAAATCCCTTCCTCACCCTCCAACTCAAAAATATTTATCACAATACAAAGGTTGAAATCACGTTCTTATCTAGATCGAGACATCAACCTTATAGGAAACATTAAACCGACCCACTGACCTTTGGTATAAGCGGTTTTCACAATGTCTTTCCCTTTCAATTATGCCTCTAGATCTTACTCGCAATGGAAAACGATATTTTCTCAAAATTATCTCTCACTATGTCATCATGGGTGGTCTTCTCTATAAATGTAGATTTGATGCTATCCTCTTATGATGTCTTACTAGTTCTGAAATTCCATACACCATTAAGGAAGTTCACGAAAATATTTGTGGGGGTCACTTCAGTGGTTTAACGCAGTTAAGTGCATCCTTCACCTAGGCTATTACTGGCAAAACCTAAACCATGATTTTTGTGACCATGTAAAACGTTGTGTGAAATGTAAGAAACACGCTTATCTTCATCACACCCCTAGTCACACCTTACAAGTCACACAAGACCTTTTTCCTTTATCTCAATGGGGTTTGGATCTTATCGGAGATATCAATCCTCATTCTTCACAATGTCATCAATGGATTATTACCGCTACCAAATATTACACTAAATGGGTGGAATATGTACCTCTTATTTCTATAAAAGTTGATAAAATATGTGAATTCATCAATCATCACATCATTTTTCGCTTTGGTGTTCCACATCACCTCATTACTGATAACGAAAAACAATTCAAAAACAAAACCATACGGAAACTTTGTGATGCCTTCCACATTCAAATCAGTTATTATTCACCTTATTATCCTCAAATAAATGGCCAAGATGATTCTACCAAAAAAAACTTAAACAAAATTCTTATGAAAGTGGTTGACGATAAAAAAATGATTGGCATACACACATTCCTTTCTCCTTATGGTCTTATCACACTAGAATTTTCACCTCAACTACTGCCATACCTTTCTCTTTGGTCTATAGTACAAAGGTTGTATTGCCTCTCAAAGTACAAATTACATCACTTCATATCTCACTCAAAGATATGCTCAACGATGATGATAATTTTCACTAGGATCATTTGGCACAACTTGAGTTATTAGAAGAATTCCGTCTAAATTCTTTTGATCACCTCCAAATCTACCAAAAATGTATTAAACGTGCCTATGATAAACATGTCCAAGAATGAACCTTTAACATCGACAAACTAATTTCAAGAAAAATAAACATGTAACAAAAGTGGAAAAAAGAAAACAGGGAATGTTTGCCCCTAATTGGCTTGGACCCTATATCATTACTCATGCCTATGGATCGAGTGCTTATCATTTATCTTCACTCGAAGGTAAACCCGAACATGAGCCCCTCAATGCCTTGCATCTTCGACCATTCTATTGTTTAATCAAGTCCTGTATCATCTTCTTTCTATTAAATGCTTGTCCCTTGAGAAACATCCACCTTCCACTTACCTATTTTAAGGATCAATGAATAAACAAGAATCATGTGATTACCCGTCACCTTTCAGCCTTATCTTCAATATGAGTACCACGACTCTACTCATGGCATGATTCTCATGGATACTTTTCATCCTTTTCAAGATGGAATCCCATGGTCGTTCATCACTTAAAACCTCTCTTTCATATCTAACCCCTGTGTGCTATGGTTTTGTCTTCATAAAAGAAGCCTATACTTCTATATAGTCTTTTCCATGACCTAACTTGATCCAAAAAAAATTCAAAAGTAATATACGAGATTTTAAAATTCAAACTCCTTGAGTCAAACTTCTAAAGAAATATATATTTACCTATACCTCGGCCTTACTTGTGCCCCTGACCTATATACCACCTACTGGATATCCTTTTGTGACATTTAAATTTATGTACTTGTTATAACTTGTGATGTTGCTATCCATGTTGTTCAGCCTAATGACCTTACCTTGCCTAATGTCGTGATGTTCATCCCAACCAAAACTTTGGTGCCTTGGAACAAAACCTATTACCCCTTCCTACACCTTGCCTAGTTGTGATTCATCACCATATCCTATACCTTGGATACCTGAACCAATTCAACCTCGTTTGGATAAACCTATTGACCTTTCACAAATTAGAGTTTGTAAGCTCTTCAACTTAGTACCTTATCACAATCTATACGTGTGCATGAATTTGGTTTCTAGTACCATTACCCGACCTGACCATTACCCTTACCTCACCTATTTATCAAACCATTCACTGACTCCATTTCCTACCTCAACATTTCATGGTTTGATGGGGATCACTTTCATCCATACTTGGGGCAACCTAATCTCCACTCATACGTAGGACACTTACTTCCTTTTTTTGTCAGCATTGCTTAACAATACAAGTTAATGAAAAAAGGGACAAATGTAGACACCAAATTTGGGTCACAATCCCCTTGGTCCCCTTTAATTAATTAATGTAACATATTCACCTAGCCATGACCCCTTACCCCGCATTCATATTAATTTAATTACTTACAATTGAATTAATGTTCATCCTCACATTATTAATTAATTCAATTACTTTCATTAAGTTAATTTACACATCACCTAGACACCTCACCATAGAATTATTCTTATCCTATTAATTAAATAATACTAGGTCCTTACTTATCCTAACCAACTGGGATTTAGTCTAACCCTAAAATTAAAGTCTTATTCCTTTTCCAACAACACTCCCACTTATCTAAGTGTCACCCTCACTTGGGACCCTTGGATAGGAAATCAAAATCACACCAAATATAGTAAAGATCTCGAACATTTTTGTTAAGCCTAGGCTTACTTTCCTTAACCGATGTCAGTTATCCCTTGACCGACGTCGGTCACCTAACCGCCATCTCTACTTTATATACAATTTTTTAAACTTTTAGCCAAAGTTGCTCATTTTCGGTTTTAGGATAACTATTGCATTCAAGAGTGAATACAAATCCTCTTAGCATCCGATGACACAAAATACACAATCACAATCCCAAGCAAGCATCTAGTTCTCCTTGCGTGCATTGGAATACTCATGAGAACATTACGGGAGTACTGCCACGACACTGACTCCAAAATCTCTTCACGGATCAACTACCCTCCACCTTCACCTACTATCTCGTAAATGCATGTAAGTATACGTGATTTCAACCATATTTTCCTTACACAAATTATAGATTCCTTACCTCTTTCATTATACTTTATTTCTTCCTATATTATTTTATATCCACCTCCTCACTAATATACCAACCTAACCACCTATAACATTTTTGCCTTCCGTGACTTCCCCTTTCTATCCCTAAGTCTTCTCAGTAATATCACGAACCTAACTTCACCCTTCTTATTTTCTATGCAATGATAGAGAAGCCTCAAAACCATTTTTATCAAATTATTGTTAATTGCCCCTACCGATGTTGGTTACCTAACCACCGATGATTTCACCTCTATACCGATGTTGGTCACCTGACCGATATCGGTCTCTATGTCATTTCATTCCTTTTGACTAGCGAGCCTCTCGATCAACTAAAACTAACCTAGACCTCACCTGATCAACCCCAGACCCCTGTCAGACCTATAAAAACCCGAATAACCTACCAAACCTCCAGATTTAATCATAAAATTTCTGTTAGATTAGATTTTCTTATTGTATTTGCACGAGATACCTAAATCGTATAACTACAGTAGGATTTCCTTACTTCATGATATTTGCATTAAATTGTATTTGAAAGTGGATTGATAGCCTTCTAGGAAGCACCTCACTTCCCGGATCTAGCACTCGCTAGGCAGTCCACTAACCTATATTATTAATACTATTTGGTGGTCTTGTTGTGTTTCTTATACATGTCATTCCTCCTAGCCAAAGGGAAGCTCTTCACAATCAGCTTTGATAAAAAATCGATAACACATGCATTCAACCTTCTTCCTACATCCGGATAGGTATTCCTCCTAACCTAATTCCTATTTATTTTTAACTAAAAGCAACAAATTAGGTGAAACAATGGGTAATGGATAGTAAATTAGTGGGGAGATCTTTCCATAGTTAGATTTGGTAGGAATATAGTTGCGATCCAAAATAAATTAAAGTGTATCGAATCCATTAAGGATGATTTATACTTAGTTTTTTCCATCCTCGTGTATGTTTTTGAATAAAATAATAAATAGAAGTTTTTAATTGTTTCTAACCAATATTATATATTAATCTAGGTGTGAGAGTTGGGGATTCAATTTGGTTGTGTGTTTTTGAATGTATATTCCAATGTCTCTAAGTGTCTAAGTTAGGGACTTGGGAATCTGCTACCTTAGATATCTCATTCTTGTCTACATCATTTAGTATCATACCAATATTTTGCTTGTTGAGTAGAGTCGTTAGGGGCTTTAGGATATTTTTATAGGTACGTAAAGATTCCCACAATTACGAGATAATTGTGAAGAAAATAAATGAACAATATAAGAGTATTTCCCCTTAGAAAAGGAAGACCAACAATAGTGGAATACTTGGAAGATGTGATGGGAGGTATACGAACAAAAATTTAGGATATAAATATTTATCGGATAAAGAAAAATGATTCAGATATAACTGAATATGAAGGTGGAGCACTTGAGGTTTACCTTTATGAATTAGATGAAGAATCTATACATAAACATTTGAATTCAAGTACTAATATACTAAGGAATTCTATGTCATATTATAGATTGGATTTATGAACTAGAAAAATAATTTGAATATGTTTCAACAGAGGTCATAAGGTAGTTAGACTTTCTTGTACAAAGATAAATGACCTATTATCCCTAAAAACAACACTCTATAAGTTTTCATGAATGAATGGATGAGAAATAACTTTTTTTAGGTAACATGGGATTGTTTCAAGGTGTGCTACCTTGAAAATGATATAAACCTATAGAGAAGGTTGGTTCCTCTACCTAATCCTAATGCTAAACTACTCCTATTATTGTAAATGCAACTATCTAATCAGATTCCAATAATCTAAGGGACCATGAGAAGAGAGAGGTGCATGAAAAGGGGAAATCCTAAGAGAACAGATGTGATAAAACCAAGAAGAGGGGATAAGATACTCTCATATGAGTGGAAATGGGAGGAAAATGAAGGAGGGGAAGGAAGACATGAGTACCACAGTCCCAAACAACATCCAATCTCACATTTCCATAGAGCACAATAGAAACAAACCCTGTAAAAGAGAATAACACATGTAAAATACAACAAAAATGCAATAAAAATGTAAGATAATGCAATAAACATAGGATAGGAAAGAGAATATCCATAAAATAAATATTTTATTTCTTTAAATATATAGAAGATGGGAAAGATAGGGGAGGGAAAAAGAGGGAAACTCGAATTTCCACCTTCAATGACCAACAACATGCATTGAATGTCTGAAAATAGGCATGGGAACCCTTCTAAGACCATTCCCCCATGATAATTTTCTTGTAAGAGAAAGAATGGGCACCATACATCATCAAATATGTTAGTTGAGATACCTATAACTATATATTTAATGATGGAATAATATTTCCTATTTTTAACACACCTAACCTCATGAAATTTAAGAAATCTAGTTTTTATGGTGTATTACATGATGAGACCTTTCCAATGGTACCAAGTTTGTGAAATTTGATGTTACAGGTTTAAATATATGGCCCTCGGAAGTTCGAGGGCTCGGGATAGTCCTAACTTGTTCCCTAAGGAATACTACATTCTACATTAATGCTTTTGTTCCAATTACCGATGAATTGGGGACAATCTTGGAACTAGAGAAAGGGGATAACATTTCCATTTGTTCTCACGGGACCGGACTTAACTTATTCATAGTAGGTATTTGTTTAGGTAGAAATTTGGAGTTGGGGTGGAGCGGTGTAACTCTTCCACCTTCCATTGGTTCCCATCATATCCACTTCTCTCATAATGTCTTATCCTACTCTATTCTTTGTCTCATTAGTTAGCCGACTCGCCCATGCGGGGAACCAATGTAACTAAGCTGTCGCTCCGGCAGTTGCATTGAAAGCTCAATCCCGATTCCAATGACCAACTCCCCATTTGCGGATGATGCGGTAGCACAGTAATCGTGGACCCCATGGAACTATTCTTTTAGTTCTTGAAAATCCCAACTCATCCAACTACAATGCCCCAAAACATGATGTGGCAAAGGTGGGGAAGTGGAGGAAGGTGGGAAATGATCTGTCTGTGTTTCAAAAGCTCGATTTAGGTGATTTTTCCCCAAATGACCCAATGTTTCTGATTTTTTTGCTAAGTTTGGAAATTACAGGCTAGGCAAGGAGGAAAGGAATGTCCCCAACATTGATTTTTCCAATTTTGATCGTAATATATTTTCTAAGTCCAAATGAAAATTTAAGTTATCAAAATATCCTTATGAGGGGTGTTTTGGATAATAGTACCATACATCCTTATGGTTAGATTACGTGAAGGTGAATCGAAAAGGAAAGAAAAGATAAAATAAAAGATTGGAATAGGAAGGTTTCCAAACTAAATGCTAATATTTTCCTATAGATTACTAGATGAATATTTTTAAGAAGTTAGAAAGCTTGGCTAAATAAATGATTGCGAAGGAATACTCAAATGAGATCTATTAATTGACTATTTGAGAAGGTCATATGGATGATGGTACTGAGATATTCTTGAGGTAATCAAATGGAAATCACATTTTTGTTCAAGATGAATTATGTATGATAAGTTTTAGGTCGGTAGGAGAATCTTATCAATGTGCATTAAAGGTCAAGAGAAGTTTGCTAAGAGGAAAAAATACAACAAGAGGAAGAAAATTTCTTGTAATGTGGAGTACAAAGAAGAAAGAGGGTAGCATATCTATGAATGAGAAATAAACACTTCTTATTATAATAGTATTTATATTTAAAAAAATAAGTGGAAGAGGATATCCACTATTTTTAAAGTAGAGGGTAGAGATTTCATGGGAACATGTTATACATATGAAGAAGTTGGGAATAGATATTTTAAATGTTGAAAATCACAAGAGAATAAAAGTAGAAGGAATGATGCAAGTACTCACATTAAATAAGTGGACATGAATAATTTTTTTCTTCACTTAATTATGCAAAAGAACCAAAACAAGGAGAGCATTTTATGATGAAAAGAGTGATTTTGAAACTAGAAAAGAATAAAATGGGATAACATAAAATAGGAGCATATTCCAATTAATGTGAAAATATAGAGGTAACTATTTCTAAGTCCTTGTTGATAGGGGAAACACTGATCATTTAGTGCCTATTAAGATGCTTGATAAATTCATATTAAAGAAAATTGTGCATCTTAACCCCTACAAAGTTTCTTCCTTACAAATAAAGACATCAACTATTGGCTATTGAGAAATGTTTGGTTATATTTAAGATTATTTCATATAACGATGAAGTTATGTATGGTATAATATTTGTGGATATTTGCAACATATTGTTGGGAAGACCTTGGCAATTTGATATAAAATCTATGTGTACACCTCATTTTTGACTCTTGCTAACCATTTCTCTTGTGTAGGGGATAATGATGCATATTCCTCATGAGTGGATGCCTCAAGGGGATTGTAGGGATTGGGGTGTGTCAAACATGGTCATTAAAAAGATGTTTTAATTATGTCATATTCCCTACCCTTGCTTCATTTCTTCTCGTTTGTTCACTCATTATCCATTACGTCTACTTGTCCTATTGTGATAAATTGTTTATAGCAATTACACATTATTATCCCCGCTTTCAGTCACCATGGACCTTTATCATTGACTCTATTTACTTTTTAAATTCTATCGCTCTTTGTTTCACACCCCATGACTTTAAGGTTCCCTAAAGTAGACACCATCACCCATGGGAAAGGGTTTCGGGTTGGTTATTTCCATAGAAAATGTCATCACCCATAGGAGATGATGATGGGTATATATACCCCACCACATATTTACCATCACACAATCAATAAAACATTGAAAAGGAACTAACTAATATTGTTTACATATTTATGCACTATCTTTCACCTACTTATTGGAGTTTAGGATTTGGAGCCTACCCTTTTGCATTTGGGTCAATGTAATGAGTTAGGACTAGAGTTTTTATTCTTAAAATTTCCTTTCTCCACCCATAGTGATTATCTCTTGGTGTTGTTATATGTAGAGAGGATTATTTATCATCATTCACACACACACACAACACACATACATACACGAGACACACATACACACAATAATTAAGTATTTCTAACCCATCTTAGTATTTTATCTTACATTTACATGTTGTTTAGTGGTCATTAATTTCTATGGACTACAATAGATGTATGTTTAATTTTATCCATTATATTCTCTTATTATATTACGCCCATCGTCATTGTACACCCCTTGACTACCCTTATTGTGAATCCTAGTAGATTTCCTCTCTTTATATTAGGTGTAGGACTTGGAAACCTATTGTTGTCTTAGGGATGGGATCACTATCCTCTAGAATTATGACATTAGCGCTCCTTTAGAAAATTTTGTATATACATCATGTGTTCAAACTCTAAATCGACACCTACATTTGAATTTATCTAGAAATAATTAGTTGCATATGGTAGGGAAATCAAAGAATTGATCATAGAAAAATCCTTAAAACCCGACCAATAATGAATGTCACTAGTTTTACTAGACTATTGTATGGAACCTTCGGTTTTGGAAATAATATTTTTGGTTAGTTTGGCAAGGATTTTGGAGGCCTCTGTCATGAGCTTTTGACTAAGTCAAACTAGACCAATTACAAGCGATGTCTTTGGAAAACTGTCGCCATTCAAAACTCGTATGCCGATTCTCGATTACCATCAACTCTAAAAATTCTCCATATATAGGGAAACTTGTAGGAAATTGATAGTTGCATGTTCGTCCATCAAACGTTAGTTTTGGAGGTTTTTTTGTGAGTCCTTGAACTAACTTTTGATTGTTTCCAACCAGGCAATTACAATTGATGACCTCGAAAACCGACCGCCAATCGTAAACCATTCGCTAGTTCTCGAATCCCACCAGGTTCTTATAAATTATTGGTGTATAGGTGGACATGCGAGAAATGTACCCATGGTTTATTTTGTCATCGTGAGGAAAATGTTTGAAAGTGGTTCCCTCACCTTCGAGCCTTTATTGAACGTTTTTGCAACTAGTAGTTAAACGCAAAAAGAAAGTTGTAGGACCCCTATCGGGTTGCAAAAAAATCATAGAAACTTGTTGACAATTGTAATTAAATTCTTGAAACTCTAATGTGTGACTGTTATGTGAAATTAAACTTTTGGCAAAATAGTGTTTCTCTCTCTTCCTATTTCTTTCTCTCCTTGGTTAAGAAATGAAGTGAACTGAAATGAAGTAAATATGTCTCTAACCTTCTCCTTTCGAATGTAAATTATTAATTTTATTATGTAAATGAGAAACTAAAAATGTTAATTATGCTATATTTGGGTGGATGTTATGCCAACGATTTATCGCTTATTTCATGTTGACATGGCTTTGCAGGGTGGAAGTGAGATGGCAAAAATGTGTGGGGTAATCCATTGTTTATTATTGTAATTTATATAGGTTATTGAAAAATGTATATGTGTAATGTATCGCCATGTTACTGAAATTTATATTTGAAATTCGGTAATATGTATGAGATGCTAGTTTTAGGATTGTCTTGGGAAATGTGCATTTAATCATGGGTACCTTTTTTATTTAGAGTTGCATATGGAAAAACTTGGATATGTTAAATGAATTTGAATAAAATATCTTGTAGTACATTTCCATGTGCAATATTCAATTAATTAATTGATATGTTTTGTTCTCTACCTTGAAAATTCAATAAAGAAATCTAAGCGAATTAGTCAACCCTAGTACAAAATTTATGTATAACTAACCCTCTTGTGTTATTCTTTTTGCATAGAAAATTGAAACCTTAGAATGAACTTAAACATGTATGGTCGATGACACCTTATATCTTAACTAAATAAGAACCCTAGATGAGTTACTACCATAGCTTGTATATTTAGCGACATCGTTGTGAAACCATCGATTAATAATGACTTAATCAAACATTATCGATAGTAAGTGCTTCCCTTCAAGGGTTAGTTATCATGTGTGTAGTAAGAAGAATATATTATCCTCAAGTATGATTTACATGTTAGGTGTTAAATATCACCAACTACTCTTGAAATTAACCTTTAGCAGATGGGATTATGTAATGAAATTAATGTTTAAACTTGTTGTACCCTCCCTCTCATTCTAGCCTCATTAGTTTGTAAAATGCTATCGTCTTAAAATATATTTAATCTTCACAACTATAATTTATGGTACTACACCTAAGAAATATATTCATTAGTTCATTTCTATAACTTAAGAGCCATTGTTCAAAGCAACAACTATGTTGTGTAACCATGCAAGATATGGAGTAAGTAGAGCTAACACCTCCTTAGTATCCTAGTCGACTACCAAGTTAGATCTAGAAATTCTCTTCATCGTTGAATGTATTCCTTGTTGGTAGAAAATGGTCAATAACTCCTTGCAAATGAAATTGATTTGAAAGATGTTGACTTAAGAGAAACTAGGAAACTAAAACTTGGTTCCATAATCCTTGTCATGCCTTTTATGACATTAAGAATAAAATAATTTTGTCTTGTAGAATCATGAAATGTGAAAACATGGGATCTTACTTTGAAAACAAATCTTTTGGTTCATGTGTAGTTCTAAATCTTCTAATCATGTACTTCTTCTAGATGTTAGACAAATACTTATGTAACTCCTTTTGTTATAAAACAATGCTAATAATGATACCATAGTGCAATGGAAGAATAAAGCATGTAAGGGTAAAACGAGATTTGAGGTTAGGAATAATGTCACTCTTGAAGTCCTTATAACTCAATTAGGCATTTTCTTGTGTTAAAAAGAATATGAATTTCCCTTGGTGAGATCAAACTTCGAGGAAAAAAAGATGTGTATATGTGTATATATATATATATAAAAACATAAATAGAAGCCTTGTGTGGAATTTATGGATGGATTCGACAAGTTATTGAACTAAATCAACTATGACAGGAAATAAATATTCGTGATTGAAGAATGTTTAAAGGAAAAATATATATATCTTGAATCTAAATCTCCCTTAATCCTAATATTTCTTTCTTGACATCACATTAGACTCACTTGTGTTGAAAAGGTAAAATCTTAACATAAGAACGAGAGAAATAGGAACTTTGTATGCAATTTGAAATATGAAAAATAACTATGTAAGTTATGGAGATTGTTGTGAGGGATAAAGGGGTAAGTGCACCAAGTTGATGGACAAATATAGGGTCATCCGTGGACGTCATATTGCAAAAAAAAGTGAAATCTCAACTTGTAGGGATTATTAGCTATACATGCACTCTAAATTAGAAAAATTATATAAATATGAATCGTAGCATTCGGAATCTAGTTTCTAAAATACTAATTTTTGTAAAAAACGGACAAGTTTAGCTATATTAAACACTTAAAATTATATGACTTACTTTTTTTTTTCGAAAAAACTTATAAGATTGTAGTCCGTTTGCCCGCATTTTGGATGACCAAATCTTGTTATTTTTTTTTTTTCCTTTGGTGAAACGTTAGATGTAGTTGTCTATCTTGGGATGGATTTTATTTTGTATTTTTTTTAGCAATATTTTTTTTTTATGATTTTTTCCGTGAAAGTGGTATGAAAATATTTAGAAAATGGAGCGCTTTCCGTTTGCCCGCCATAACTATATCAAAAAATATCGAAATCAAATTTTTTTTTTTAAGGTGTATAGAATTTGTCCATGCTTGGGATGGTATAATTTTTATCATATTTTGATAAGCGAAACAAAAGTTACAGTCTTAAACGTAGACATGAACATTCACGGGAAAAAATGTCTTAAGGACCTATTGTTAGTAATAAATTATAAAATGATATTTATCTTATTCTATTCACTTTAAAAACAATATTTTTACAAAGCTAAGAGTCTACCCTACGTGATGGCACCATTTTTGTGAAATTTTTCAGTTTTTTAGCATGGTTCAAGTCTTTGGAAGAGCAGATTTGAGGTTTTTTGACCTTTTGCACTTCATAATGACCTTCCATACTTTGGTTGGGAAAAACAAATATTTTCCGAGGCTAAGGTTCGGCAAATAGCTCCGCGATCACGGTTTTTGTAAAAATACCGCGAACGTGGTTTATAAAGCGCGCTCGTGGTTTATAAAGCGTGCTCGCGCTTTATAAATCATATTTACACACATCCCAATGTCCGAATTACCATGTGATTTTTACTCTCTGACCTTACCATACGAATTACTGCGAAATTCTGTCTTTTTCCAGGCACGTTTTTTTATCACCGAAAGCAAAAACATCATGGGAGACAAAAAACGAAGTCAAAAAAGGAAGTCATTAAGTAAAAAAACACCAGACGAATTAGAGGCCAACAAAATTGAAAATGCTGAGCGAATGCGGAAACTTCGTGAATCTAGAAGAGGTTCATCTTCAATCCCAACTACTGTAAGCAATGAAGAACTAGGTAATGTTTCTACTGTCAATGTTGAAGTTGAATTAAATACTCGTGATGAAGAAGTTTTTACTGTCAATGTTGAAGAAGAATTAAATACTCATGATGTAGCAAATGTTGAAATTGAAGGAGACAATGAAAATGTGAATAAGGAAATTCATGTTGAAACTATAGACAAGCAAAATTTGACAAAAACACCTCCTAGGATTTTACATAAGAAACCTAATTTTTTGATTGAAATTGATGAAATTTTTTTGAAACCAATGTCTGACAAACTTTCTGAACGACAAATCAGAAGAAAAGCCACTGAAATTTGGGATAATCATTTTGAAATTTTAAATGATTCCCAAAGATGTCAATTGTTGGTTAGTTTGATGAAATTGATTAAAATGAGACCTACATTAAACACCTTAGGATTGATAACATCTAACATACGTGGTCAAACCTCTACAATTGTTGAAAACCTTCATGATGCATATCACACTGTTGGTGTCAAGAGACGCACTAGGGATAGTAATATTGTGCGTCGTGTACTTGCTACTAGTGTTGTAAGTGAATCAATAAAAAAAACGTTTGATTACGCAAACAAGTCGAATGTTGCAAGTTAATCGAAAAACTCTAATGAAAGCAATTGAAAGACGTAATATCCTTCAATCACTCAATAATGTCGATTTTTGGGCATTTTCTGCTAGAGCACCGCGTAAGGACAAAAATAATTCTGATGCTATAAGAGAATTTGTTATTAAATTTTGGCATGATAACACTAGAGTTTCACCTAATACAAGAGATGTTATAAAATGGAGAGTTGGTTCTACTAATCGTGAACCACATCCAAAGCATTTCTTAGATATGACTCAAACTCAATTTTTTCGTAAGTTTGAACAAGAGAATCTGGAAATTAAAATTAGTCAACGTTTTTTGAAATGTTGAAACCATTCTATGTGAAAATCAACCATGCTCGCACCACTTGTTGTTGTAGGCAACATGTTGAATTTGCGATGCATTATGCTAAATTTTTACGTATTCATTCTATTTTCATTCTGAAACTATGTTATCTGAATGTGGTGTTCAAGTTCCACCAATATCTTCTAGGGATTTCATTCCTACTATATTTTGTGAAAAAGAAGTTGGACAATTTTTTTATAGTCAGGATTGTTTAGATGGAAGTTGTAGTACATGCGGCGGATTACCTAAATTGGAAAGTTACATCCATGAACAAATTGAAGGTACAATAGGACATAATTTAGTTGAATTTGATAAATATAAATCAGTTGCATACCAGTTGAAAGATGGAAAAGAGTCGAAACGGTGTGAGCTAGTTACAGAACAAATGCCCATTTTTCAATTTATGACAAAATTTAAGGATGAAATTGTTTATGAGTATGCGAGGCATACACATAGAGCTCGATGGTTGGATGAACAATTCAAGCTATGCAAAGACACATTTCCTATTGGTACTATTGTTTCAGTGGTCGATTTTGCAGAGAATTACACATTGCAACCACAAATGGAGGTTCAATCGCAATATTACAACTCAGTACAAGTTGCCATTTTTGTGCATATAGCATTTCTACATTCTCCTGACAGTACAGAGAATGATCGAAAAATTTTAAGAGAGTACCACTTTTATATCAGTGATGATCGTACTCATTCTACTGAATTTTTGCAAGGGTGTTTCCAGTTATTTTATGGAAACTTGTGTGATAGGGACATCCACTTCAAACAACATTATATATGGTCAGATAATTACACGTCTCAGTTTAAGAATGCACGAATGTTTTATTGGATGAGCAGAATGCATGTCAAGATGGGTGTGCAACATATTTGGAGTTTCACTGAGGCTGGACATGGAAAAGGAGAGCATGACGGTGCAGGGGCATGTGTGAAAAGAGCTCTTGCAAGAGAAGAGTTGAAGTACAAAGATGGTGCTGAATTAAAAGATGCAAAAAGCATAGTGGAATGGTGTACTAACAACATGGCCCGAGGTTCTCAAGAAAATTCCACAGTTTGCAGATTTTTTTGGTTGATAGAGGAAAAACATATTGCTAACTACGAGGATTGTATGACACTCACTGGGTCCAGTGATATGCACTCATTTTGTAGCTCAGACGCTACTTCGTGGGCCGTATGGACAAGAAAGTTGACATGTTTTTGTGCATCTTGTATCGAATTTGTCACTGTTGAGTGTGATTCACAAGAATGGGTGGAAGGATGGATTTGTAGGCCTCTAACTCCGCTTCCTAGTTATCAACCTCCACAAGCATTACAACTTGTTTCTGCAGATGAAGTTACAACATCCAAGGACTTTGTCGAAATTTCGATTTTGGTGCGACAAGGTATTTATCCAGGTTATTTATTTAATTTTTGTATTGAGTTATGTCCATTGAAATTTTAATATGTAATTTAAATTTGAGTTTTTCAACCTTGGTTATTTTTTTGTAGGACATGTGTTTACGATGAATCGCAATGAAAGACAATGAAGAAGGAACAGACTATTTCTTATGTCGTCGTTGCATCGAGGAAAGAAAGAAGTTGACTTCTCGTATTATAGATGGCGAAGAGATTGAGTATCCTACGAGGTCGAGTGGTAGTTAATGGAACTTGGCTTGACGGTATCCATTAAAAACTCCTTTGTTTGGGTGTTTGAAGACTTTGAGACACACAGAAAAATACTCTTATATTCACATCTAGTTCTAGCGACAAATATTCAGTTGTATAGATATCGAGGAAGACCTAATAACAAGATTCTTTGGAAGGTTCGAGAGTCAAATCATGAAGCAATCTTGTCTGCTATTCAGAGTAGATCCGATCCTGATGGTTCATTGGAATGAATTTACAATGCTCATGTCTGGTATATATTTAATTTCAAGTTTCAATTTATATAGCGTATATATATATATATATATATATATATATTTTTTTAGTTTAAAGATCTAGATTTAAGTTTGAATATATTTTATTTTAAATTTGTGTATTTTGTATGTCATGTATATAGATCTAGTATATGGTTTTGATTTGAAACTTAAATTTCTTTGACTAACAATTTTATGTTTAGGTTAGTGGTGCCGTAAAAAGCTTCCACCTTCATGGTTGGTATCGTTAGTAGAGAATTTTAAATTCTCGAAGCTAAGAGAAGCTTGAACATTGTTTGAAAAATTTGTAAATTTTGAAAAGTCAAGTTTGTAAATTTTGAAAATATTGTAAATTTTGAAAATGTTGTAAATTTTGAAAAAGTTGTAAATTTTGAAAAAGTTGTAAATTTTGAAAACAACTCCTCTAGGTGCCACGGAGTCCGAGTAGTCACTCGTCGAATTTGAACGATATTTTGGTCTCAGGGCTCTTAAGGGACTAAGCCCGAACGAAGTAGCCCGGAAGCAACGACCCTTTCACGCACCAAAACACCACCTCCTCTAGCGTTCACCTAGCCACCGGACATGCCGCGCAGGCGGTTCGGTGCCACGGCCCACCGTTTGCAAAATACAGCGTTTGACAACCTTACATTGGCTCCAACTGCACTATTTCGCGCGTTTGCAAACATTAGGACAGCGAGAGCACCGAAATGAGAAGGAAAAAAATGAGAGAGGCTATTGTAGAGGGTCCGTATGTCGAGGTTTCGAGATCGACGAGGCCTCTCTAGGTGCCACGGAGTCCGAGTAGTCACGCGTCGAATTTGAACGATATTTTGGTCTCAGTGCTCTTAAGGGACTAAGCCCGAACGAAGTAGCCCGGAAGCAACGACCCTTTTGCGCACCGAAACACCACCTCCTCTAGCGTTCACCTGGCCACCTAAACGTGCGCAAGACAGCAGCTTCGGTGCCACGACCCACCGTTTGCAAAATACAACGTTTAACAACCTTACACTGGCTCCAACTGCACTATTTCACGCGTTTGCAAACATTAGGACAGCGAGAGCATCGAAATGAGAAGGAAAAAAATGAGAGAGGCTATTGTAGAGGGTCCGTATGCCGAGGTGTCGATCAGACAAGGCCTCTCTAGGTGCCACGGAGTCCGAGTAGTCACCCGTCGAATTTGAACGATATTTTGGTCTCAGGGCTCTTAAGGGACTAAGCCCGAACGAAGTAGCCCGGAAGCAACGACCCTTTCGCGCAACGAAACACCACCTCCTCTAGCATTCACCTTCCCACTCGGACGTGCCGGCACAGGCGGTTTGGTGCCACGGCCCACCGTTTGTAAAATACAGCGTTTGACAACCTTACACTGGCTCCAACTGCACTATTTCGCGCGTTTGCAAACATTAGGACAGCGAGAGCACCGAAATGAGAAGGAAAAAAATGAGAGAGGCTATTGTAGAGGGTCCATATGCCGAGGTTTCGATCAGACGAGGCCTCTCTAGGTTCCACGGAGTCTGAGTAGTCACCCGTCGAATTTGAACGATATTTTGGTCTCAGGTCTCTTAAGGGACTAAGCCCGAATGAAGTAGCCCGGAAGGAACGACCCTTTCGTGCACCGAAACACCACCTCCTCTAGCGTTCACCTACCCACCCGGACGTCTTTGCGGGCGCAGCGGTTTCGGTGCCACACCCACCGTTTGCAAAATACAACGTTTGACAACCTTACACTGCTCTAATCGTACTATTTTGCGCATTTGCAAACATTAGGACAGCGAGAGCACCAAAATGAGAAAGAAAAAAATGAGAGAGGCTATTGTAGAGGGTCCGTATGCCGAGGTGTCGGATCAGACGAGGCCTCTCTAGGTGCCACGGAGTCCGAGTAGTCACCTGTCGAATTTGAACGATATTTTGGTCTCAGGGCTCTTAAGGGACTACGCCCGAGGCGAAGTAGCCCTAAGCAACGACTTTTTCGCGCACCAAAACCACCTCCTCTAGCATTCACCTGGCCACCCGGACGTGCCGGCGCAGGCGGTTCGGTGCCACGACCCACCGTTTGCAAAATACAGCGTTTCCTTATTTATTTAAATTAAATTACAATGACTTGGTTGTTATGTTATCTGTTGTTGTCATCTTGTCCTTGGTAGGATGATATACATCCAGGGCTATGAGTGTGATCTAGGATGTGGTTAGTTGTATTGAGATGTGTGTCTAGAGTATGACAAAAATTAGGTATGAGTATTTTTATCTAGTGGATATACGGTGCGAGATAGATCAAGAAGGCGCCTATGGTTGTTAAAACAATGCATAAATGAAGTGTATATCAAAAAAAGTACAAAATTCTATATTTCCAAGTTCCCAAACCAAATTTTGGGTACTAAACATTTATATCTTAATGAATTCAACACTACATGACACTTTTACTATTGCACATGTGCACCAATTAAATTACAACCCTTTTGATCAGAATATTTTAGTGAATTTTATATATTAAAGATATCCTAAAAATTGACACAAATACACATTATATCCAGCATGGTGTTCTATATGGCATGGCATGGTGTTATATCCTAAGTAAATTGTTTCTCTCATATTTGTTTATCGATCAAATTTATAGCCTTACATCAACACCACTTTTTGTTAACATAGTAATATAATTGGTTTGAATTGAGCATCCAATATTATAAATAAGGTGTGGAAGTTATGGAATCAATATAATAATTCATATTTTTAGAAGTGACATGTAAACAAAATAAAAAACTAGAGAAAAATAATGAGAAAAATAAAAAGTAATCAACCTACAAAAAATATCCAACATGTAAAACTACAAATGATTGAAGAGAGGGAGAGAAGCAATATTTCTCACATTTAAAAAATATCCAACATGTAAAACTACACATTTATTGACTATGCTTAAAGCATCTTTCTCACTCCCAAATTCTAAGTCCACCATTTCATTACTTTTTCTTCATGTAAATTGGTACCTCAAGAATCAATGCACGTTATACATAGCACATCTCTAGTTCTAACACTTAAGTTGGCTTGATATAGAGCTAACAATATTGTTTTAGTTTGAAAAATAAAAATTCAAAATGCCCATGGCACGAAATATACCACAAATAATAATAAAAAGATACTAGAAAATATATAACTAGAAGTAATACACTAAATCCATCCGAATGTAGAGATCAAAACCCACTTTCTCGAGTTAGCAATAATACCAAAATAACCAAATTTATAGCCTTATTTAACCAACACACATGGATATATATATATATATATATATATATATATATATATATATAGAATCAAATAAAGTGTGCTCAAGACGCGCACGTCTCTGAAAATATATATGTACACATATAAGTTCATAATGTATGTATACATCTCGAACTAAGCGTGCGTGTCATAATGTACATATATGGGACCACATGCGGTCGCAAAAGGCTAGATATATATACAATGGACTGTGAATAGATGTACTCATGACCACATATATGTGGCATCCAAGTGGACTATAAATCTACTCATGAAACATCTTCCCTCTCTTCGCCCTGCTAGAAGTAGCACGTCCACGACCTGGGGATGTAGTGGAGGGAGATGCCACTACGGATTTCATCTGTGTGGTCCTAGGTGTCTCCAAGCATGCCTGCAACCTAACCTGCACATTCATAAACAACAAGTTTTTAACACCCAAAATTTTAAAATACCTTCAAAATTTAGAAACTTGTACAATTTAGTTAAAATGCATGTGCAATCTTACCACAATGTCATGATCCCTATCGATTTGTTGTTGACGCATCGCAGGGACAACAATAGACTCATGAGGGGTAAGCTACATACAAATAATTAATTTTCAAATTAATTATTTCACACATATATATACCTACAAAATTTGATATTGTAGATTTAAGTTTAATAAGAAATAATGAACCTCCAAAATTTAACAAATTTAAAAAATTGTGTACCTCGGTTAGTGGATTTGCAGATGCTATGGCAGTATCTACAGCAGCCTCCACAGTCTGCATATGTGGAGGAGTCTCTGTAGCAGTCATAAGCTATACAAAAAACATGTACAAATCAATTTATTAAAATCTACTTAAGAGCTATACAAAAAACATGTACAAATCAATATTTAGTTACTCAAGAAAGAATAAAAATACATTATTAAATTTTATCTTCTATTTAGGCTAAATACATAGGATCTATAAATGTTAGCACGGAGGCCATCTATCTTCATAAGATTTTGACAAACTTTTGTATTTAATCTAGGTAACCCATAGTCATCTTCTATGACAATTAGAGCATCATTCAAATTTGAAGAACTTTTAAATCTAACATCACCAGACCAAACATATAGATCAGACGAAGAGTAGACTAGAGTTGTATATCCTTGGTGGGCAAGTGTGTTGCAAATATATAGATTATAATGCACTATTTATATGTATTTGTGTCCAAAGGTAGTTGAGTTTGAGTTTTGGTGCACGAGCCTAGAGGATCTTACTTGTGTGTTATCCCTTTGGAAATAAAGAACATAACCTCCTTCCACCTTGCTGGCTTAGAGATCTTTATTTCGGTTTTTATGTCCACGGAATTGTCCACCAACTTCGTGCACTTACCCTGTCAAGCGGTTGGGAGTCTGACTACCCAGGGTGGTCTAGCATCAAACACACACATATTTTTCTCCTTTGGTTTTTTAATGCTTTGATGAAGGGTTTTGTAAGTTATTAGGGTTTCTACTTTACTGTTGATCATTACAGGTCATCTCGATGTTGTGTGAAAAAGAGCAACACAATGATCACACAATTTCTAAACAAGCAAAGCACTATAAAGTTGAGAGCTCAACTACCTTATGATCTAAGACTATAAATTCCTTGTATTAGACTGTACAACTACTACATAGACCATACATATCATGTATGGTCTTGAACCTACATGTTTTCCAGTTCTATAATCTTCTTTGTAGAATCTAAAGTCTTATCTTCTCCCCGCTCCGCTACTGTCACATCTAGCTCATCCCAAATCTTCCCAAACAAGCTAAGTTTCTCTCCCCTCTTGTATATTGATAAAGTTATTGTTTATCACTTAGTCCATTTCAAGTTGGAATGAATTATTTTTGTCATGCTTAATTGATGTTGGAAGTTAATTAGATAATAATTGTCTACCCGTTATAATCCTTGTACCTTTTCAAGAGAAATTTTAAATAAGGGTATAAATATGACCAATACATTATATCTCCTCAAACCCATTATGAGGTGTGGCATAATATATAATAGAATACAAGCCCTTGATTCATCCCTCACACATGGAAACATGCACAAATTTAGCTCATGTTTGATCTATGGGAAGAAACATGGATAACTTCAAACTGGTAGTTTGTTGTTGTTATGGGTACTCTTAAGGAATCAAATGGTCCAATGTTTCTTCTTAATTTTATTAGAGTGAGAATAGAGGATCCTTGAATTTTCCAAGGTCACCCTACTAGGTTTTAGTGAATGAATATTTATATATGACCAATCGTTAGATTTCTTACTCAACAAACCTAAAAGTACTACCTAGGTTGACTAAGCCAAGTAACCCTTTTGAAAAAGTTAATATTAGAAGTGTATGGGATAGGTTCGTAGGGGGTGGATAGGTTGGAGTTTAACTTATCCTAAACCTACAAACATGTCCATGATGTCTAATAAATTAGGTCTGAGACACATGGAGGATTATGCATATGTTCAATAACATGTGCAGTGATTTGTGAGGGGTTGGGATGGAGAATACTTGTTATCTAGTAGAAGCGAAGTGGATATAGAGTGAGACATTTCCTTAAGTTGTTCAAGTTATGTGTGAATGAGATATATATCATTATAGTTGTAACACACGTCATGTTTCCAAGTGTTGGGAATACATTTAGGTACTACAAATTACCCCCATTTCAATATAGTATTGATAAATGTTGGATTAATAGATAAGAAACAAGTAAATACAAACCTCACTTCTTGATCATACAATGATGTTGTAAATTCTTAAATCTCAGTACACCAATCCATATAAAACTTATAATCATATGGAAAGGACGCATAGATTTTTTTAGATAAAGGGTACAAGAGGATTTAATAACCTTTTTTACATTTCTTCATCACTCTTATCATTCATTTTGATTACGAGTTGATCGCTTCCACCTTGTCAAGTATCTTTTCCTTCGTGACTCATGGTGTTACATATCTAGAGGTAGTTATTGAGAATCAAGATATAGTCTAGGTAAATAAGTAGATATGGGAAGATATCATTTTACATTGGATTGAGAAGTTCATCATGTACAAATAATATACCTATGACAGTGCAGTACGTGTCATTATTTTGGATGTTGGGAACATGTAGACCATGTGTATCCAGTTTAGTACTACAAACGAGACATAAGGGAATTTATCAACTAGCCCGAGAGGATCAAGAAGATCAAGAGGATTGGGTCAGTAACCACCTAGAAAAAATACTTATGAGATTTCTATTTCTGGATCTAGAGGATAGGGTCCACATCCATAATAATCACTTAATAATCCTCTTCACCTAAAGTAAGCACCTCAAGTCTATTATGACATGTATCTCCAATTACAAAAATTTTAGAGGTATTGAAAATGCAGCAGAGCATGTGTACAAGTGTGAGATACTATGGTATTCTAAGAAAATTACAACTTTATATATGGTAGCTGTTGTATGTATTTTATATACGTTGAGTATAAGAAAGTGAAACTCATGTACACAGAGGTCCAAGAATTAGAAACAAAGTGTTTAAAGAGATTTGTAACTAACCTGCGTAAAACTCATGCGAGGCATGCCAGTAGCTTCAGTTCCCTGAGCAGATGATGACCCGCCAGGCTCCTGTGTATAAAAGAGAAAAATATTAATACATGTACAACATACACGTGAAACAAATTATAATAATAATCTAGTGCAATTAAATGATTTATTAAAAATGTAAGTTTGTACAACTTGAAACTTACGTTTGAAACACGCCCAACCGCAGTAGCTAGCATGTCAACACCGGATGTTTCCTTCACCGGCTCTTGCTATTTAAAATAAAATAAAAAATTAGTTTTTTACATGTATGTACATGACGTCATAATATATATATATTAATATCTCAAACATGTGAATTAAACTATTGTACATATATATATTATTTAAATTTATTTAAAATTTACCTGTGAAAGACCAATATCAGTGGCTCCAGTTCCAAAAACATTCCCCAGCATCTCATCTATAGAAAAAAAATCCTGTGAACCAGCAAATGATGTCTCTTTGCAAGGTGCATACAACACACCACATGATCCACGGTGGTGTGGTGCACTAGAACTGCACCTCCACCAACATCACCGGATGCAATTTGGGTGCTTGTCAAGGTGAGAGTGTCGATGAGCTCCCTCAATGCATGCGAATGTATCAATCTCCACAACCTCCTTCACCGTAGGAGGGATAATCAAGGCGATGGGGGTTTTGGGGCATGGGGATCCTAGGGCGACCTACGCGTGCACCAGTGCACTCTCATGCGAGCCACCTCCTCGACCAAAAAAAGTCTAAAAAGTCAAAATAATTCGGGACCTCATTGAGCACAAACTCACAATATAATTTCTTCAAAAATAAAGAGGAACCTCATTGTTGTTGCATGGTGGATAATCAAAAACCATCCACCATCGGTCCCAAAAATTGTTTTTGATTCTATCATCATGGCACCAATGGATTGGGAACCGTTTGCAAGTAACCGCTGCGGGGGCATTGGTTCTAGGAATGGTCGTAAATAATGCACAAATGACGTCTTTTCCAATTTTTTTGTCTTTGGCCGCATGAGATAGTTTATCCGCATACCACCGCCTTATAGTCACTTCTAAAGGTGTTCCATCTATGTATTTGGTTGGTTGGAGACTCGACTTCGCCAATCAATGTTTGCAATGTATTGGCTAAAGTCATGCGGGATGGATTTGTAGCATGATTTTGTCTTATAGTTTGAATTAGGTTCTCAATGACAATTTTATTTTCTTGGATTCTTCCAATGATATTATCTTGCGTTCCTGTTGGCTCAGTGGGGACAGAAGGAGCCACAGGGGGCGGATCTATGTTTGGAGGAGGGTTTTGAGGAATGTTCGGAGGGTTTTGAGGAATGTTCGGTGGGTTTTGAGGAATGTTTTGACGGTTTGCACGAGCCCGAGCTTGCCGACCAACTGATAAAACAATAAAATTGTATACATAAACAAACAATTCACAAAACCCATGAAAATGCCAAAAAAAACCTAAAATGCAAAAAAAACAACCTAAAATGTAAAAAAATGATTACAATCGGGGACTTACCTCCTCGTCTTGGCGGCATGGTTGAATCTATCGCTATCCAGAAGTCCGATGAGCAATTTTGAGATAGTATTGAAAGTGCGAGTGAAAAACGTTTAGGAAAAGTCGCGGTTCGAAATGAAAATTAGGAAAATAACGAGTCGCGGGACTGTTAAATTTTGTCTCAGAGTTCCGTGATCGCGGTTTATAACCGCGCTCGCGGTTATAAACCGTGATCGCGGAACTAGGTTCGGTAATTACCGAACCTAGAATTCAATAACCGCGATCGCGGTTTTAGGACCGCGCTCGCGGTTTTAAAACCGCGATCGCGGTACCTTTATTTCGGGTTTTTATGTCCACGGAATTGTCCACCAACTTCGTGCACTTACCCAAAGAAGAAACTTAAATGGTCGAACTATAAGTTGAATGTGAATGAATTTAAGAAATTGTAGGTGGAAAAATGATAGTATTATTCTTGCATAATAATGTTTTTTTTAATGTTAATCATAACTAAGATGTAATCTTGGTAATGATGTGTTGTGGGTTTGCCAATCCTTGGGTCCCTTTTCTTGTGGTTGGGTCATTGTTAGCGTTCGTCCATTGGGGAAAGTGTGGCATCGATAGGTATATGGTGTTGTCATGTGTCTATGTGAGTCGATGACTTATGTAAGTATCTTATGTGTTTTTGAGTTTATCTTCTTAGAGCCCTTATGGTGTTGTGTAGTGAGCATTGTAACTTTAAAAAACATATATACTTGTATTTTTATAATTGTATTCATGTGTGTAAAGTGTGGGCATTGCATTTGGTATAATATCATAGGTTTATGCTCTCAAACCTCTAGGAAAGATTGGAGTTGAGATGATTTTCCTTGTTGGAGGTGAATATTGGAAGAGTAATGTGATATATCAAGACAACATATTAGATCTTTTACCACAATTTTTCAACAATATTTTTGTGGTTATACAAAGATTCCAAAAATAAAATTGTGGCATTAGAAGTGTAGAAAATCCACATTTGGATATATTATTGTAGATTTTCAACAATTCGTAATAATGTGGATGGTCCACAATTAATAAAATTTATAGCTAATCTCTAATTTTTAATTGAACATTGTCCACATTTTTGATTTTGTAACATTTCTACAAATTTTGTGTTTGTTAGTATTCCACAAATTTTACCAAAACGTTGTTTTTCTATCGATTCAATCTTTGTAGAAATTCCACAATTTAAATTTTTTTAACTCTCATCAACGTTATATTTGTAGAATTTTCAACAATTTATTTCTACAATTTTCGTTACCACATAAAAATTGTAGGTGGAAGCTACAATTTGAATTCCACAATAATTAATTGTGAAATTATCTTTTTTGAAAATGTAGAAAAGTTACTATTAACAACCAATTTCACATTCATTTAGATAATTCTTTATGTGGATTGTCTACATTTGGAACACACAAATATAATTTTGTTATCAATTCTCATTTCTAAAATAAATTAAAAAATTATTTTTAAATATTAAATAATATATTATAAATGAATGCTTAGAATTCATATTAAATGATCTAAATGAAACTATTTTTAGTTTCTAGAGAGGCATCTTGATGCATTGCCATAATGTGTTTGAGTGGGCCCATCTTACGGGCTATGAGATTGGAATGCCCAGCTACAATCCACCACACCCTCAACACCCCTAAATAATACCATATATATATATATATATATATATATATATATATATATATATATATTCACAATATTTTTAATATATTCAAAGTGTTGTACCATCCATTTCATACCTACAATGCCATGGGTCCCATTTGATTCATTCAAAAGCATGTATATCTATTATTCAAGTATTCATAGTACAAGCCTACCATTATCATATTTTCTTACAACATGCAGCTATTTGCTAGCTTCTGTAGAGTAAAGAATGTCCAATGTTTAGCTAGAAGCACCATAGATTGTCTACTTTAGTCTTCCCTTTCACACCTATGATTCCTTCAATTAAAGAGCCTTATTTGAGGAAGAATATGGTTCTCGCCACGAAATGGGTTCATGAAGAACATTGTAATTAGCGTGATAATTCATTTGACATGATCATATGGCTAAAGATTTGTTCATTTATAGACATCACAATGGTTCACCAACCTGTCAATTACAAGGGCATATGTCAACCTTCCCTCGACTTCAATTCTTAAACTATAACAAAAAAAAATAGAGAAATAACATTAGATAATATTAGTACTGGAGATCCGACCTTATCACATTCATATATCTAGATCTTAACCCGAAAATGATTTAAATTACAAGTTCCTCTGCAGCTTTTTATTCTAAACTTCAAGATTAGTCTCCCATCTCCAGACCAAGCTTTACATAGATTTAGCTTCTAATGGTTTGAAAAGGTTCTTAACATGCAAATGATATCCTAAAAATAATGAACACGAGAGATTATCAATTGGAAAGGAATTCAGCAACACGAATTCAATATGAGATGATAACATTACTATTAAATCTCCACCGTGAACGCAAAAAATTGTACAATAATAACCGAATGGAGATTCAATTATTATAAAACCTTGTTGCAGATACATGAAAAATTTATACAATGATAACTAGCAAAAAAATTCTTCCCTGAAACTGAATGTTAAATGGCTTGGCTCTCTCCTTTTAATGAGGTCTGAAAGCATGCAAAGCATTTTCAATTTTTAAAACATAAAAGGATCTAAACATTCAAATGAAATCAAATCAGTATTAATTCTTATCTATAGATATTTTCGATTTAAAAAAAAAACTGAATAGCATAAATAACGGAATGTTTTTGGGTAATCAATACCATAAATCATGGTCCAGAATATAGAGCGGAACATTACTTGTAGTTTCAGTTACATTCTATTAATAGCATAACAATTTTTTATTGGATGACTATGCATCTTAATAAAATAAAAAAGTAAAAACAACTAAAATCTATAATAGCTACGTATTAAATAAGAAACATTGAAATTGAAAAAGAAAATTCGAAATTAGTTTTATATTTTTAAATTTTAATTAATCTTTGAAAATATAATTTATTGACCGAAGAGAAACTATGTTTAGATATTATTGATATATTATATGAAGGAGTTTTATATAATGTGCAATTTTCATATTTATAATTTTAAATTTCCTTTATTTATATAGTATCTAATTTTATTTTGAGAATTAATTTGGAATTTTTATATTATTTTAGTGTTATATTTTGTCATTTGAAATTTTATGTAAAATGTATTTATAATATAGAAAATTTATAGCAAATTATTTTATTGTTTTCAAAATGTAGATTTTCCACATAGATTATTTGGAGATGGTGGTTTTCTACACATTTAATATCTATATAATTAATTGTGGAACATCTATACAACATGAAAAAACAATGAACTAATTATAGATATATTACAATTGTAGAATAACCTTGTTTTTGTGTTGATAATTTAATATTAGTCATAGTGATGTATTTGGTAGTACTGTTTCAAAACATTTATTGTGTATCTTATAAATAGTAATGCTTTTAAATAATATTTTTAATTTATGCTATAATAAATTTATGTTTTTATACAATTATGTTTCTAGACTATTCTAATTTTAATTTTCTATGTGTTTCATAAAATATGTAAATATAAGAGTTTTATAGATAATATGACATTTTAAAATTATTTACTATTGAATTTCAATAATAATATAACTTTATATTAGTTGTTTCAAAATATACATTTTAAAGTGTAATCATGTTGCGAGATAAAATTTTAGTATAAATTTAAATTTTATTTTCTAAAAAAATGTAGATTTTCTATAAGGAGTTGGAGTTGGTTGATTTTTATGTACTCTTGATATTTTGGTTTATGTGTTGTGATGTTGTTTCCAAATTGACCACTATGTAGCTATAGTTATGGTATTGAGTTGCGTGTAACCCTGTATGTGTACATGTTGGGAATTCCATGTTGTTGTAGTCTACTTATGTTACGAATACCTTGATGTCGAGGAGCATGTGTGAAAAGTACTATGTTGTGAGGGATATGTATCTTCTTTCCATGGTTCATTGAGTTCTTGTGATGTGATAAAGTTGTGAGGGTACATATCATGATGTCTTGTGAAGCATTAGTGTTGTGTTTGGCCTTGATGTGGTATTGTGATATCAGTTTTGTTAGGCACCCACGAACATAAGAAAACTAAAATATTAAACAATGAAATACTGAGAGTTGAGATTAATAAATACTTTAAAGGAAAAGACTAAGTAATAAATAAATATAGAATTGCTAATTTTCACAAAGACATTAAAATTTAAGATATTGCCAAATTTAGTTTCCTTCCTTGTGGTCACTTTGTAATGACAAGTTGTTTATTTTTTAAATGGCATGTGTCATTATTGACCTTCTTTTATTCATACCATTCATGATTATGTGTTGCGTCGCATTGAGGACGATGCTCTTATAAGGGGAGATAGATTTAGTGCCCATCGTTCTCTTTTTAAATAAAAAGAATTAAAAATAATAATAGAATAAAATAATAATAATAATTTTGTGAATTTTGTGATGGTTTGTCACTTGATTAATTAGCTCCAAGTGAAGGCACATGATTTTCCATGAAAGAAGCATGGTGGAGTATGTGGGTAGCTAACCTCTAGTCGACTTGTCTTTCTCCTTGCGTAATAATGTAAACTCCTAAATTGGAATCCAACACATTTTTCCACTATCTGAAAATTGAAGTGAGCTTTTATTATTTAATGCTTTCATCCTATGTAAGTGCATCTCGGTCTGTGGTTTGTTTATTTTCCAACCCTTCGGCATTTGTGTTTTAGTCTTCCAACAATGGCGTCTTCTTCCTCTCCTCCTGACTATAGACCACCTTCTATTAATAACATTTTACATGGAGGATCTCCCATTAGATACTTGTATCATCGGATAAAATGATACACCAACGAGTTTGCAGACACACTTGGCCAAGGAGGTTTTAGTAGGGTTTAGAAAAGTAAGATTCACAACGAATCCTTGGTAGTTATTAATATTCTTATCAAAACAAATTTAAAATCTGCTCATGAATAAAGTAGTTATGTTAGGGAGCATCCACCACTTGCATCTCGTGTAGTTGTGCTTAGAAGACATGGGTTTCCTCTTAATACGGTCACACAATTGCACATATGCAACAAACAGTCACCAAATGGATTAGTTTCCTTTTACTAGCATACTCACAACTTGTATCAAACATGAGTTTTGGAACTTGCGTGAACATCTTCCGAAAATTGACACATATGAAGGATTTTCTTGTGCGCTAATATGTTTGGTTGAAAAACACAAATTATTGGAATACCACGGTTGCAGAAATTAAAAAAAAAAATGTTTAAAGGCGTTGAAGAATTTTTTACAAAGGAATTTTACACCTCCATATATGCATAGCCTCCCGATTGTTCCAAAATGGGTTTACGAAAAGGCTTAGAAACTTTCGAGCAAATGCATTTGTAGGTTTAAAGCCAAACCTCCTCATGCCTTGCCTACATCCTCCGACCCTATGTCAAATGGGATCTTAGGAATAAGGTATGGATGTCAAAAACTTATAAATAATAGATGAATAGTGTTAGATGTTGTAGTTGTAAATGTTATGGCAGACGTGTATGCAAAAGGAGGATCCTTACACAAGGTGGGTGAACTGTATAACATAATTTCTTTACAATATATATATATATATATATGGATCTAGAGCTCCATTTGAAACATGTTGCTATCATCCCGATAGGATACCCAATTACTACATGTCGTTGTTTTGTTTTTGTATTCGTAAGATGAAGAAGATAGAGGATTCAAAACCCTTCATCGGTCTAATCAGTAAGCAGAGGAAGATGAAAACGTGTATATTATAGCTCTTCCTCCTTAAGAACAACTAAGTATTGCTGATTCAGGTCATTGGGGGTTATAGAAATGTCTCCAAAATATGAATTTTAGTACATGAGCTTCTAGATCAAGCGAATGAAGAAATGATAGAGTGGTGGAGTTGTGGATGCTCACGAACTATTTGGTGAAATGATAAAAGAAATTTGAAGCCTTGTGGAGTGCGATTGAAACCACTTGGACTACATCATACTCTTCAGACGCTGGTATTACCAGGCATGGTCTCCTTACCTCCATCTTCTATAATTTTTGTAATTTTTCTCTTCATTTGCAATCTATTAGAAACATTAAACTACAAAATAAATTTAAAATCATATATGGGATAAAAATTAAATAATGTGAGGCAATTAAACCCCACCTTGTTATTTTCCAAATTTTTACACCATTGTAACATCAATTGTGGTTTTCATGATAACCTCATATGATGCACTGCATCGGAATCAGTGCTCATGTCCGCTGATTTTTTTTAGAGTTAGATGTTTCACAACTAAATACAACCTTTTTCTTTACTTGCAAAGTTGGGAAAATAGTACTTTTAGAGACTAGCAAAACAACCTTCTAAACCTCGTAAAAGAGAGGTCAAGCGTCGTATTTGTTCCTTGATATGGAGAGAGTCATATAAAGCTTTAGATTAACCCCACCAACTATTTTTACTCTCTTCACACTTCTCTAGGATCCATGCTATTTTTTGTACTTCCAAGTAGCTCTTAAAATTGAAAAAAATTCTTTCGCTTTGACCCACCGTTTTGTCCCTAAACAATGACATGCTTTTGAGCCTTCTCAAATCTCTAGTATTTTTACTAGACTATTTCCTAGAAGCTTTGGTTTAGTAAAATCATATTCCTAGTTAGTTTGGTCAAGTCTTCTAGGAGGCCTCCTATCGTAGTTTTTGACTAAGTCAAACTAGACCAATTACGACTAATGGCTCTTGAAAACCCATCGCCGTTTGAACCCCGTCTACCGGTTTTCAGTTCTCACACTTTGACAAATTCTCCATATATAGGGAAACTTGTAGGAAATTTCTCGTTACATGTTCATCCATCGAACGTTATATTTTGAGGTGGTTTTGTGATCTCTCGAGCTAACTTTTGATAATTTCCAACTAGGCAAATTACGATTGATGACCTCAAAAATTGACCGCTAATCGTAAACCATTATCCAATTCTAAATCCCATCAATTATTATAAATTATTGGTGTATAGGTGGATACACAAAACTTACCCATCATTTGTTTGGTCATCAGAGGAAAACATTTGAAAGTGGTTCCCTCACCTCCATGCCTTTATTGAACGTTTTTGCAACTAGTAGTTAAATGCAAAAAGAAAGTTGTAGGACCCCTTGCCGGGTTGCAAAAACAATCGTGGAAACTTGTAATTAAATTTTTGAAACTCTCTTTGTGAGACTGTTATGTGAAATTAAACTTTTGGAAAAATAGTGTTTCTCTCTCTTCCCTATTTCTTTCTCTCTCCTTGGTTAAGAAATGAAGTGAACTAAAATGAAATAAATATGTGTCTCTAACCTTCTCCTTTCAAATGTAAATTTTTAATGTTATTATGTAAATGAGGAACTAAAAATGTTAACTATGCTAGATTTGGGTTGATGTCATGCTAGTGATATATCACTGATTTCATGCTCACATGGATTTGCAGGGGCTGAAGTGAGATGGCGAAAAGGCGTGGTGTAATTCATTGATTATTATTGTAATTTATATAGGCTATTGAAAAATGTATATATGTGTAATGTATCACCATGTTACTGAAATTTATATTTGTAATTTGGTAATATGTATGAGATGCTAGTTTTAGGATTGCCTTGGAAAATGTGCATTTAATCATGGGTATGTTTTTTATTTAGATTTTCATATCGCAAAAGTTTGATATGATAAATTTGAATGTAGTATCTTGTAGTAAATTTTTAGTGTGAAATATTTGATTAATTAATTGATGTGTTGTGTTCTCTACCTTGAAAATGCAATAAAGAAATCTAAGAGAATTAGACAACTCTAGTACAAAATTTGCGTATAACTAACCCTCTTGTTTTATTCTTTTTGCAAAGAAAACTGAAACCTTAGAATAAACTTAAACATGTATGCTCGATGACACCTTCTATCTTAAATAAAAAAGAACCCTAGTTGAGTTACCGCATAGATCAGTATATTTAGGGGCATCATCATGAAACCCTCATTTAAGAACGACTTTATCAAATGTTATCTATATTAAGTGGTTCCCTTCCAGGATTAGTTATCATGTGTGTAGTAAGAAGAATATATTCTCTTCAGTGTCCGAATTATGTGTTAGGTGACGAGATCACCAACTACTCTTGAAATTAACCTTTATTAGATGGGATTATCTAATGAAATTAATGTTTAAACTTATTGTACCTCCCTCTCATTCTCGACACATTAGTTTACAAAATGTTGTTGTCTTAAAAGATATTTAATATTCACAACTAATATTTATGGTACTACACCTAAGAAATATATTCATTAGTTCATTTCTATAACTTAAGAGTCACTGTTCGAAGCAACAACTATGTTGTGTAACCCTGCAAGATATGGAGTATGTAGAGTTAACACCTCCTTAGTATCCTAGTTGTCTACCAGGTTAGATCTAGATATTCTCTTCATCATCGAATGAGTTCCTTTTGGGTATAAAATGGTAAGAAACTCCTTGCAAATGAAATTAATTTGAAATATGTTGACTTAAGGGAAACCGGGAAACTAAAAACTTGGTTCCATAATCCCTTGTCATGCCTTCTATGACATTAAGAATAAAATATATTTCTCTTATAGAATCGTGAAATGTGAAAACATGGAATCTTACTTTGAAAACAAATCTTGTGGTTCATGTGTAGTTCTAAATCTTCCAATCATGTACTTCTTCTAGATGTTAGACAAATACTTTCGTAACTCCTTTTGTTATAACACAATGACGATAATGCTTTGTTATATTATGAATTGCCCTTGGTGAGATAAAACTTCGAGGAAACAAAATATGTGTTTATATATATATATATATATATATATATATATATATATATATATATATATATATATATATAAACCTAAATAGAATCCTTGATGTGGAAATTATGAATGGATTCGACAAGTTATTGCACTATATCAACTATGAGAGGGAAATAAATATTCTTTGATCGAAGAATGTTTATGGAAAAATAGATATATATCTTGAATCTAAATCTTCCTCAATACTAATATTTCCTTCTTGACATCACGTCAGACTCACTTGTGTTGAAAAGGTAAAATCTAAACATTGAATAAGCATTTGGAAAGCATAATCTTAACATAAGAATGAGAGAATTAGGAACTTTGTATGCAATTTGAAATATGACAAATAATTATGTAAGTTATGGAGATTGTCGTAGGAGATAAAGAACCAACTTAAATGGTCAAACTGTAAGTTGAATGTGAAATGAATTTAATAATCTGTAGGTGGAAAAATGACAGTATTATTCTTGCATAACAAGATTTTTTTAATGTTAATCGTAACTAAGATGTAATCTTGGTAATGATGTGTTGTGGGTTTGCCAATCCTTGGGTCCCTTTTATTGTGGTTGGGTCATTGCTAACATTCATTCATTAGAGAAAGTGTGGCATCGATAGGTATATAGTGTTTTTGTGTGTCTATGTGAGTCATTGACTTATGTAAGTGTCTTATGCATTGTTGAGTTTATCTTCTTGGAGCCCTTTTGGTGTTGTGTAGTGTGCATTGTAAGTTTTTTTAAAAAATCTACTGGTATTTTTACTATTGTATTTGTGTGTGTAAAGTATTGGGATTCAATTGGGTTGTGTTTTTTCAATGTATGTTCCAATGGCTCTAGGTGTCTAGGTTAGATATTTGGAATTTGTTACCTTAGATACCTCATTCTTATCTACATCATTTGGTATCATACAATTATTTCCCTTGTTGAGTAGATTCATTATGGGATTTAGTATCTTTTATAGGTATGTAAATAGTCTCACAATTACGAGATAATTGTGAAGAAAATAAATGAACAATATAAGAGTATTTCCCTTAAAAATGGAAGACCACCAAGAGTGAAATACTTGGAAGATATGATGCGAGCTATCCAAACAAAATTGTAGGATATAAATATTTCTCAAATAAGGAAAAATGATTCGATATAAGTGAATATGAAGTGGATCACTTGAGGTTCACCTTTATGAATTACATGAATAATCTATACATAAAACATTTGAATTCCAGTTCTAATATACTAATGAATTCGATGTCATCTTATAGATTGGATTTATGAACAAGAAAAATAATTTGACTATGATTCAATTGAGGATGCAAAGGTAGTTAGACTTTCTTGGACCAAGATAAAGGACCTATTATCCCTAAAAACAACACCCTCTAATTTTTCATGAATGAATGGATGAGAAATCACTTTTACCGATAACATGGGATTGTTTCAATGTGTGGTACCTTGTAAATGATACAAAACTCTAGAGAAGGTTGCTTCCTCTACCTAATCCTAATGTCAAACTACTTGTACTACTATAAATGTAACTATCTAATCAGATTCTAGTAATCTAAGGGACCATGGGAAGAGAGAGGTACATGAAAAGAGGAAATCCTAGGATAAAAGAGGTGACAACACCAAGAAAAGGGGGAATATAATCTCAGATGAGTGGAAATGGGAGAAAAATGAAGTAGGAGATAGCTGACATGAGTACCATAGTCCCAAACAACATCCATTCTCTCATTTCCATAAAGCATAATAGAAACAAACCCTACCAAAGAGAATAAGAGATGCAAAATACACAATAAATGCAATAGAGAGGTAAGATAATACAATAAACATAGGATAGGGTAGAGAATATCCATAAAAAAACATTTTATTGCTTTAAACATATAGAAGATGGGAAAGATATGGGAGGTAAAAAGAGGAAAACTTGAAGTTCCACCGTAAACGAAAAACAACATGCATTGAATGTATGAAAATAGGCACAAGAACCCTTCTAAGACCATTTCCCCATGATACTTTTCTTGTAAGAGAAGGAATGGACACCATACCTCATCAAATATGTTAGTTAAGCTACCTATGTTAGGAAATATAATTTATTAGTGCTCCATTATTATTGATATTGTAAAGAGAATAATTACGTGAGTAATTATTCACATATTTGGCTGTATTATTTGATAGTTGTGATATTGTTGTGAGTTAAAACAATATCACGTATATAGGTGTTGAGAGAGAGATTTGAGGGAGTGTTGTTGAACAGCCTCCTTGTTTTTAGGAATACATATTCCTATATATGTGTAACTCCGCTTCTGTTATAAAATTCATATCACCGGATTACAAAAATTTTAACCAATACTTAAAGCTTAACAAATCTAATAAATTGGTTTCCTTCCTATTTTGAAGTCCATGAATCTCTTAACACAGATATCATACGCCGCCTAGAAGATGTCTCATAACTCAGGACAAATGAAGTTGTCCCTGCAAGAAAATTATTCCTCCATCCAACATTCAAATTTTAACCTTCTGTGATACCAAATGAAACTCAATAATGTTGATGGCATGTGTACAACTATTGACTACACAGCCGCATAATATGATAAATGACATCCGAGTTTAATATATCTTTTACTATTGCGATGTCATCACTACCCTTTGGCTCACCATGTTGTATACACTAATTACACAGAAACAAACACACATCTCCAATCGAATACCAAACCTTCAATTTCCACGTTTAAAATTGAAATGTGGAAGATCTGGTGTAATGTATGCATGAAATAAATAAAAAATTGTGGGTAAATGGTGCTATACTGCTCAAAATTGATGCAGGAAAAGACTCAGTTACCATTGAAGATATCACCAAGGATTCAACGCTGCCACAAGCTGTAAACGACTCTCATGCATCCTTGCTCAAAGAATGGAGATCGTACTTATGGAAGAGGCATTTCTGGATCTCAAGCGCTCTGACACCAAAGCTGATATGCGGCCCCGTCGTTGGCAACTGACGAGAGGTCGCTGAATGACCTCCAACCTCCGATGCCTCCTGCCTCCAGGTTTCATGCTCAGAACAAGAAGTCTTGAGCCACTGTCTTCATTTACTTGTTCTTCCTCATTCTCTGATCTTTCTTCAGTAATAAAGTTGGCCTCAATTCCTTTGAGTTTTCCACTAAGTATATCTTGAGCTCGAGCTCTACAAAATGAAGCTGTATGCCCCTTTTTCTTACAGTAGAAACATTCTCTTTCCTCTTTATATTTAGAAATTTTTTTGTACTTCCTTTTTACATACATTGCTGTTTCTTCTTCTATATCTTCGAGGGATGGTTTTGCAAACGGTTGACCAAAACCAAGAATGGTGGTTTTGTAATTGGTTTACCACAAACCACAAAGTGATGGTTTTGCGAATGGATTACCAACAACCAAGAATGGTGGTTTTGCTATTGGTTTACCACAAACCACAAATGAAGGTTTTCAATTGGTTTACCTACAACCACATCATGAGCAGGTGCAAGTATAAAGGTAGGTTTTCCCCATGTTCGCACTAAGGGGGGGAATGTTAGGAAATATAATTTATTAGTGCTCCATTATTATTGATATTGTAAAGAGAATAATTACGTGAGTAATTATTCACATATTTGGCTGTATTATTTGATAGTTGTGATATTGTTGTGAGTTAAAACAATATCACGTATATAGGTGTTGAGAGAGAGATTTGAGGGAGTGTTGTTGAACAGCCTCCTTGTTTTTAGGAATACATATTCCTATATATGTGTAACCTGCTCTGCATGAAATTGAATCAGAAAATTATTATTGTGTGTTAGTCTGTTGCTGCACTTACCTGCACTTACAACCTAGATATATATATTTAATGACATAATAATATTTCCTATTTTTAATGTACCTAACCTCACCAAATTTAATAAATCTAGTTTATATGGTGTACTACATGATGAGACATTTCCAATGATACCAACTTTGTCAAATTTGGAGTTATAGAGTTAAATATATGGCCCTCAAAATTTTAGGGGCTTAGGATAGTCATGGTGGTTCCCTACACAATGCTACGAGTCTACATTAATGCTTTTATTCCAATTGTCGATGAATCAAGATGAATCGCGAGAACTGGAGGAAGGTGATAAAAGTTCCATTTGTGCTCATGGGACCTAAATTAACTAATTCACGGTATGTCTTTATTTAGGTAGAAATTTGGAGTTTGGGTGGAGTGGTGTAACTCGTTCCTCCTTCCATTGGTACCCGTCATATCCACCTCTCTATCAATGTATTGTCCTTCTATAAACTTTTTCCCAAAAGTCGGTGACTTGCCCATGCAGGGAACCAATAAAACCAAGGAACTGCTTACGATGAGTTCCATTGAAAGTTGAGTCACACGATTCGCAATGACCAACTCCCCTTATGTGGATGATGCAAGTAGCGTAGAACTATGTGCCCCACTTAAACTATTCCTTTAGTTCTTGAAAATCCCAATTTGTCAAATTACAATACCCAAAAACATGATGTGGAAAATGTAGGGAAGTGGAGGAAGGTATGAAATGTTCCATTTGTTCTTGAAAATCCGGATTTAGGTGATTTTTCCCCAAAGGACCCAATGTTTCTGATTTTTTCGCTAAGTATGGAAATTACAGGCTAGGCAAGGAGGAAAGGAATGTCCCTAACATTGATTTTTCCAATTTTGGTCGAATATATTTTCTAGGTCCAAATGAAAATTGAAGTTATCAAAATATTCCTAGGAGGGGTATTTTGGATAATAGACCATACATTCTTAAGGTGGGGTTACATGAAGGTGGGTCAAAAAGGAAAGAAAATGATAAAATAAAAGCTTGGAATAGGAAGGTTTCAAAGCTAAATGCTAACAATTTACCTATAGTTTACTAGATGAATATTTTTAAGAAGTTAGAAATCCTGGCTAAATAAATGAGTGTGAAGGAATACTCAAACGAGCTCTATAAATTGACTATTTGAGAAGGTCATATGGATGATGGTACTGATATATTCTTGAGGTAATCAAATGGAATTCACATTTTTGTTCAAAATGAATTTGGTATGCTAAGTTTTAGGCCGGAAGGAGAATCCTATCAATGTGCATTGAAGGTTGAAGATAAGTTTTCTAAGAGGAAAAAAATACAACAAGAGGAAGGAAATTCATTGTGATGTAGGGTAAAAAGAAGAGGTGGAAGAGGGTAGCATATCTATGAATGAGAAATAAACACTTCTTATTGTAATAGTAGTTACTGATTTAAAAAATAAGAGGAAGAGGATATCCTCTATTTGTAGAGTGTAGAGATTTCATGGGAACATGTTATAGGTGTGGAGGAGTCGGGAATGGATATTTTAAATGTTGAAAATCACAAGAAATTTAAATTTGAAGGAATGATGCAAGTAATCACATTAAATAAGTGTACATGAAGAAAGCTATTCCTCACTTAATTATGCAAAAGAATCAAAACAAGGAGAGCATTTTATGATTAAAAAGTGATGTTTAAAGTAGAAAAGAATAAAATGGGATAACATAAAGAGAAGCATATTCCAATTAATGTGATAATATAGAGGTAACTATTTCTCGAGTCATTTTTATAGGAGAAGCACTAATAATTTAAGTGTCTATTAAGATGGTTGAGAAACTCATATTAAAGAAAATTGTGCATCTTAACCCCTAAAAATTTTCTTCCTTGCAAAAAAAGATATCAATTATTGGCTATTGAGAAATGTTTATTTATATTGATAATTATTTCATATAATGATGAAGTTATGTATGGTATAATGTTGATGGATATTTGCAACCTACTATTAGGAAGACCTTGGCAATTTGATATAAAATCTATGTGTACACCTCGTTTTTTACTCTTTCTTTCCATTTCTCTTGTGTAGGGATACTTGATGCATATTCCTCATGAGTGGATGCTTCAAGGGGCTTATAGGGATTGGCTTGTGTTAGACTTGGTCATGTGGGCTAGATCACATCATTAAGGAGATGTTTTTGTTATGCCATATTCCCCTACCATTGCTCTATTTCTTCCCTTTGTTCACTCGTTATCCATTACAACTACTTGTTTTATTGTGCTAAATTGTTTCTAACCATTACACATTACTATCCCTACTTTCAATCACCATGGACCTTTATCATTGAATCTATTTAATTTTAAAATTCTATTCCTCTTTGTTTCACACCCCATGACTTTAAGGTTCCCAAAGAAGACACCATCACCCATGGGAAATGGTTTCGGGTTGGTTATTTCCATAGCTAATGTCATCACCCACGGGAGATGATGATGGACCGTATATATACCCCACCACATATTTAGCATCACACAATCAATCAAACATTCATAAATGAACTAACTGATATTGTTTGCATGTTTATGCACTATCTTGCACCTACTTATTGAGTTCAATATTTTGAGCCAACCCTTTTTCATTTGGGTCACCATAATGACTTAGGACTAGAGGTTTTCTTATTGAAATTTCCCTTTCTCCACCCATAGTTATTCTCTCTTTGTGTTTTTATATGTACAGAGGATTATGTATCATCAGCCATCACCACACACACACAACACACACATACACACAATACTTAAGTATTTCTAACCCGTCTTAGTATTTTATCTTACATTTATATGATGTTTATTGGTCATTCATTTCTATATAATTGTTGTATATATCTCCCTCCACGATAAATATGATAAAAAAGAAGAATATGGAAATCAAAGAAACTCAAAACCCGACATTTATTTACACCACCTCAGTGCAGATTGGAAGGTGCAGGTTGAAAAATGTCGACATGAAAAGGGTTACCTCCTGGCGCAGTTGAAAAATGTCAACATGAAAAAGGTTGCACCACAGGCGCAAGTTAGAAGGCATCAACACCACATTTTCAACGCCTATGACGCACTTAAGAGTATGTTGACATGAGGATGGATGCACCGAGGTGCATCTTCATGAGGCACAACATTTTGAGCGTTGACACCCCGAACCTGACAGAAAGCAAACCCTGACCCAGATATTCAAATGGCCATAACTTTTCACAAGGAGCTCGGATTCATGCAAGGTTAGACTTTTAGGAAAGCTTACAAGGTTGGACATTCTTGTTTTTCACCTCCCTTCTTCTCTTTGGTAGGCAAATTTTTGGATTTCAAACCTCCCATCTAAAACTGTAATACAACTTTGCCTCTTGGCATTTTGTAGTGTATTGTATCAATCTCTGGAGCAAGTAATGCATGTTTGCATGAGATGATTCTCAACCCTCTTTGTGTTCATTTGCATCCTCCTAAATTTTCACTACAAATTTGGTTATCTATGCATGATATTGCATTACATTTTAATGGTTTTTGTTTATTGGCAAGATAGGTGTTTTTCATTCCTCGGTGCATCACCTTTGTTAGTTTAGGTTTATTTTTATGCATCTTCTTATCCTATCTCCTTGGCAAGTTAGTTAGGTTTTTGAGTAAACCCTCTACATTTTTATGTGTGCATTTGAACAGAGGAATAGGAACCGGCCTTCATCCGGAGAGCTTTCTTGACTCACAAGGTCCCACACTTGGGAAAAGCTCCATGTTATGTAATCACACTGAGAGTCTCAACCCATCGAGTTACGAAATTCGGGGTGTTGTGATTCGCCATCAACATTTTTAGCACACCTGATGGGACCAAGAGGTCATTCCACCAAATTTGAAGGAATTTTCAAGAAATTTGGACTTAGAAATTGCAAGTTTTACAATTTTCGATTTTTTCACCTTCCAGGATGAACTCAAATCAATTTTCAAGGGCTTAACTTGCTCAAAAAAGTCAAAAATTCACTAGTTGATAGACTGGGATAATCTTGAAAAGGGTATTCTTAGATTTTGAGATTTTGACTTTCAAAATTTCATAGTTTTTAGTATTTTGGGTTTTCCCAGGTGTTGAGCATGTCCCAAGTTTCACCTGTACCTTTCGGGGATTAGTAGCTACACAACAAGACCCGATAATCAAATTGAAGAATTGTATCTTATGGGTCCTTCAAAGTTTTAAATTCTATTTTAATATTGTCAGGTTTGGTGTGTAACTTGGTAGAATCTAGCCTTTTGAGGCTCATTCTCTAACACATGTGGCGACTACGAAGGGATAGAATTTAGCGGTGTAGCAACAAAAGTTGCCCGAGAACATGAGAAGAATTTGAACCGTGTCGATACTCGAGAAGAGGGGCTATTTTTCTACTTGCAACTATCACCAGGCAGAGGAAGGAGAGGAAGAGGACCACAAAGATCACCATCTCCACCTAACCGGACTTGTCTACACCTCCACCTGGTAGACCTTTTCTCACATCAACCAGAGTTCTTAGGCCAATCATAATAGCACATCTACCACCAAATCCCTTTGTCAATTTCACAGGAAGTAGTCCACTCGCCCTAAATGCTCAGAATCAGGTTCCGGTTGCAGTGCTCAAGAATATCCCCTATTTCATAGGGGAAAAGCATACTACTCCTATTGACCACATCCGAGATATTGCCAATGCATGTGCAATCCATGAAATAAATGAAATGGATGTTGAAGTCAAGTTGTTGACTTCATCTTTTAAAGGTAAAGCCTTACAGTGGTTTAGGAGCCTAACAATGGTAGGTTTATTATGAATTGGAACCAAATTTGTTCAGCTCTTTGCAACCAATTCGGGGAGAGGGAAGATAATTTGTCTTTATTGGAACAACTGACGACAATCAAAAGAGGTCCTAATGAATAAATGACAAATTTCAACTTCATATTCTAATGGACATGGGACAAGATTCCAATAGTTGTTAGACCAACCAATGAAGGCGTATTCCTTTATTTCTTAAAGGCTATAAATTCAAACATAGCCATGATGATCCAATCAATGGGAGGGACAATGCTATTAGGGGTCTATGACACAGCTATCAGAGTAGAGAACTATTTGATCCAAGATGGAAAGCTTGCACCAAGGCCACCAATGCCTCTCTATCCGGATATGGGAAATCCTACAACCAGTCAAGCACCAGAGTTGAATCCCATTCCAACTCCTAGAAATCAAAGCAATAACGAGGCATCGACTTCTTCAAATACTTCAAAGGAATTGGGGAGGTTATGAAACAATTGTAGAACCTTGGAAATGAGCCGATGACTATCAAAAGACAACAAGCTCAAAGTGCTAGACCGTATCGCCTCAAGTGCGGTACAAGCTAGGGCCCCATACCAACAAAATAGACCACCACTCAGTCAAATCAAAACCAAAACCAAGGACAACCTCAAGCTGCCAGGCCATTTTGACCGTATGATCTAAATGTAATGACATCCTCAAGATCCTTGGTTCCAAAACAAAACGACATGGCACGGGTATGACTGGTGTTACCCTTGCAATCTACCTCATAATCAATCAATCGGTGTGTTTCAATGGTGCACTAAATCAAGCTTTGATGGTGCAAACCATTGGTGTGTCTCAAGAACCAAGCCAAGTAGGGAATCAAAGAAGAAGAAACACAACAAGAAACACCTCCAATAGAGACCACATTGGCCAATTTGTAAACAAAAGACTTATGTGGAGTTAACCAATAGCCTTTTCAAGGTGTGATTGTCAACACATGGTCAAAGAAGAGAAGCATTGAAGAGGGGTAGCCATCTAATCCAGTTGTTTCTCACCCACTCCTACACAACAAGGGGCGAATTGATGGAGCAAATGCGAGTTCCAAATGTACAAAATCAACCTAAGGTACCTATTATAGCGACACATGGGCCTTGTTCAAGCTCCGAGAAAGGTTGTGCTAAGTAAGGGACAACAAAGAGACAGATCATCCCCTTTCAACATCATCGATCAAATGAAGAATACACATGTGAACATTTCCATGTGGGAATCACTAGCGATCTAAGAGCAATGAGATTTATTGCAAGTTGCGGTGGCTAATTGGTCCGCCTTGAATGTATCAAACTGGGACAGTGAAAGTTCTCACTAATGCAATGCAAATCAAGGGGGTCAACTAAGCAAGAATTTGAAGCCTCCACCATTCTATGTGTCATTGGTTGTTATAAACCACTTGGTACACAAACATGATAGATTCAGGGGCAAGTAGTTCAGTGATGCCCAAGTAAATAGTATATCAACAAGGTCTGAAGTATGAGCTAGTGTTGAAAGGAGTAGTACAGCTAGATGGAACAACAGTTCAAACAGTTGGGGTCATAAAAGGGTTAAGCCTAACACCGCATGCCTGCTGTCCTAATGTTACTGATTCTCTACAAGATGTGTCTGTGATTGACCTTCCGCCACTCTTTCCGTTGTGTCTATCAAGAGACTTCATTGAAAAAATCAGTGGATATTTATCTACAGATTGGTCACACATGATTTTCAAGATGAGGTATGGGGCCAAAGTAACAATCAGGTTAGAACAAATTGCCAATTTCCATATTGAACCTCATGTGCCAAGTCCTATCAATGAAAATTGCTTAGCCGTTGATAAGGAAGAGTGTTCAAATGATCTAGAAATAGGTAATAAGGTTGAGGGAATTCTGATTTGAATTTAGATGAATGGGAAAATAAGACTCATGAATTTGACCCATACAAGGAAATTGAAGAGTCTGAATTGGGCATGTATTGTGTACATGAAGAAAATTCCTGCATTCCCGACATCATTCAGACTAAACAAAAGGATGAAAATGAAGTTTGGAAACTATTTTTCGATGGTTCGAGAAGTAGACAAGGTGCTTTGGAGGTGGTGCAATGTTGATTTCACCACAAGACATCAAATATTTTTCAACTTTTCATTTCCAATTTTCCCCGTTAAAAAACACGGTGAATACGAGGAATTGATTCATGGACTTCTTTGGGCCGGGGAAAAAGGGCATAAAGAACTTGCGGTGTTCGGGATAGTGAGCTAATCGTTAACAAAGTCGAGGGACAACATGCTACAAAGAATGACCTTTGAAGAACTACAAGAACAGGTATGGGACCTCATTGAGGATTTTGAAGCTTTCAACATCGTGTCCATACCTAGGAAGAAAAATGAATTTGCGGATAAGTCGATAGTAGTTGGAGCAATGTTTGATGTGGTTGACAAAATCGAAAAAAAAAAAAACAAAACCACATATCCATTTGATTGTGAGGCCAACAATTCCGAGATAATAACACAAGTCGGCGGTGTTTGAGAATTATCAATAGATCATCTTTTTCTTGCAAGAGGAGGCTGAATTCTCGGCTAGAAATTAGGACAGACTAGAGCAGAAGATGCGGGGATCAAGTAGTGTAGCTATGGACAAACAAGATTCCCAAGGTTTTAGTAACATTGAGTCTATCTTCAACCCTAACGACCGGTTCGTAAGGAAAAGGCTAACATATAGGTTAAGAGAGAAGATTTAGATCCAATTCGGTTGGGGAAGGTAAAACACTTCAAATTGGTAAAGTGGCCACCGAGCAAGAGAAATCAGATTTCATACAGCTTTGCCAAGAATTTCCATATGTCTTCGCTTGGAGCTATGAAGACTTGAGAGGATTCAATCCAAAGTCGACACAACATACCATAGAATTGGATCCAGATGCTAAGCCCATCAAGTAGAAGCAGAGACCAGTCAACCCTCACATTGAGCCTCTAATGAAGAAAGAGTTAAACAAGCTAATAGAGGAAAGAATTATATTCCTAATGAAGCACTCAAGTGGGTTACAAAATTAGTTCCATCAGCAAGAAGAACAGAGAAATCAGGTTGTGTGTGGACTTCTGATACCTCAACAGGCATCTCTCAAAGACCATTACCCACTTCCTTCAATGGAACAAATATTGCAAGTGGTATCCGTTTGAGAGATTCTCTCTCCTAGATGGCTACTCGGGGTATAATCGGATAATGGTGAAAGAAGATGACTAGTTCAAGATAGATTTCACCACCAAACGGGGCACCTATGCCTAAAAGAAGATGCCATTTGGACTATCAAATCTTTGAGCCATTTTCCAAAGGAAATGGATATGGCATTCAAGGGATTGATCAATAAAATAGTTAGGATATATCTTGACGACATCATTGTATTCTCCAAAAATGTAGTAGATCACCTCTTTCCGAGGGCGGGTATTTTGGAGGTGTAGAAGATTTGGGGTATCATTGAATCCCAAAATGCATATTCTTGCTCATGAAGGAAAACTTCTAGGCCATATTGTTTTGAAAGGAGGGGTTGACGATTGACCCGAAAGAGTTGAAGCAATTCAAGTGTTGCCATTACCAAGTCATAAGAAGGCTCTTCAAAGCTTCTTAGGAAGGATCAATTTTGTCCGCACGTTTATTCCAAAATTTACACTCTCGTAAAGCCAATAACGTTGATGTTAAAGAAGAGCATGGCATTTAAGTGGACATTCGAAGGCAAGACAAGTTTTGAGGCAATAAAATGGGCTATATCTCAAACTCGTAGGCAATAAAATAGGCTATATGTCCTTGCAGTGATCGAAGCTTAAATAAATTCAAGCACCTAGTCTCAAACAACAAGATCCAATTATTGGTCTCTCATGCGGGAGTCAAGGAATTCCTTCTAAACAAGGACCTGAATGAGAAACATGCAGGATGGATAACTCGTGTCATGGAATATGACATCGAGATCAAGGTCGAAAAACTAGTACATGGAAAAGGATTATGTGAGTAGCTAGCTTTGAGTTGGCAAGTTGAAGTAGGTGATGAAAAAGAGACTGTCTTGGTATTACAGGATGGTCAAGAACAGGAAAATGATGACATGCTCGCTCCTTGTTGGACTTATAATATGATACACTTCCTACAGGAAGGACTATGCCCTTTGAATTGAGCAAATAAAAAAGGAGATACTTCGATTACAAGCCATTCCATATGTGCTTGTTGATGGTGTTTTTTTCAAGAAAGACATCAATGGAGTTCTATTGAGGTGCATTGGGATAGGTAAAATTGAGAGGGTGTTACAATATTTTCATGATGGAGATTTTGGAGGACATTTCACCCCACAAGCAACAACTCTCAAGATAATGAAGGCATGGTATTATTGGCCCACAAAGTGTTCGGTGGATCTATACATGGATAAGAAAGTGCAAGAAATGTGCACTCTTCACGAGCAAAGAAATACTATCACAAGACTTCCATTGCACCCAATTTTGGTTGACCAACTATTTATGCAATGGGGATTGGACTTTGTTAGGGTCATCAATCCAAACTCAAGCCAAGGCCACAAGTGGATTCTCACGGAAACAGACTATTTCACCAAGTGGACCAAACTTGTAGCACTCAAAGAAGCAAATGAGTCTAACATCCTAGACTTTTATGAAGGAATAGTGACCATGTTCGGTGTGTCGTCCCACTATCATATCGACAAATGCATTGGCATTTATAGGTTCCAAGATTACGAATGGTCATCAAGAATGGAATCTATTTGAGCACCTCTTCAAACTATTACCCGCAGGGTAATGGATAGGCAGAGTCCACGAACAAGAATTTGCTAAGGATCATCAGAAGGACTCTGGATGAAAACCAAATAACATGGCATACCAAGATAAAATCAGCATTATGGGCTGACAGGATAACACCAAAGAGGTCTACAGGTAATTCTCCCTACAAGTTGGTTTATGGAAAGGAGGCAATATTGCCTATATCATTAGAACTGCCTGCATTGGGGCTCATGAAGCGATTGCAGTTGTCCGAGTTCGAACCAATGGAGGCCGTGTATGCGAGAGTTGATGGAATTGGAAGAAATCGAGAGAGCATGCGGTTCGAGATGATTGGGAAGGATTAGGCCTTGGTAAAAAGATGGTTTGATAAGAAAGCAAAAGTAAGGACCTTCCAGAAGGGGACTGGTTCTAAAATGGGATGCAGATCGGGAAAAACCAGGAAGGCATTCCATGTTTGATGCCATTTGGAGTGGCCCCTACATGGTCACGGGATGTAAAAGTAGCAATGCCTTCCAATTGTCTACATTAGATGGAGAAGAACTTCCAATTCCGGTTAATGGGATCCACCTTAAACATTTCTACTAAAAATAAATGTTTCACCCTTGTAAATAAAAGCCTCGGGTTTTAATTCCTCTAAGTGCGGATGCACTTTGTCTTGTTGTAATTAGGTTTCACTTTCCCTAAGTGCTTCAGCACAAGTTTTGTTACTCTCGGGTTGAATTTTTACTTGTTCGGCGTGCTCTCGGAGAAGGAGTTGTGGTATCGTGCTCGGGGATCGGATATCGTGGTTGGTTTCGTGTTATTGCTTATGACTCCATGCCCAATGGATTGCTAAAAGGCCACTGATCTTCTACCTAGCAGGTAGGTGATCCCATTGAGTCACCAAATTGTTGTATATATCTCCCTCCCTAATAAATATGAACAAATAGAAGAATATTGAATTCAAAGAAAATCAAAACCTGACATTTATTTACGTAACCTAGCATAGGTTGGAAGGCAGAGGTTGAAAAATGTTGACATGAAAAGGGTTGCGCCACAATGGCGCAGGTTAAAAAATGTCAACATGAAAAAGGTTGCGCCCTGGCGCAGGTTGGAAGGCATCAACACCACATTTTCAGCACCTATGGTACACTTAAGAGTATGTTGACATGAGGATGGATGTGCCAAGGCGCATCTTCAGGAGGCGCAACATTTTGATTGTTAACACCCCGAACCCGACAGGAAGCAAACCCTAACCTAGATATTGAAATGGCCATAACTTTTCATAGGGAGCTTGGATTCACGCAAGGTTGGAATTTTCGGAAAGCTTACAAGTTCTTCAAAAATGCAAAATAAAGTTCACCATTTTTTGGGTTAGCTAGGTTCTCACCAACCGCCATAATGAGATTAATTAAATACAACCTGGAGGTGGTTGGGGTAGATTTGGAATTCCTCTCTCTTCCCTCTCTCATTCTTCCTATAAGTTGTAAGGAGGGGCTTCTTTCTAAAGGTTGGACATTCTTGTTTTTCCCCTCCCTTCTTCTCTTTGCACGAGAATTTGTGGAGTTCAAACTTCCCATCTAAAAATGCAATGCAACTTTTCCTGTTGGCATTTTTAGTGTATTGTATCAATCTGGAGCAAGTAATGCATGTCTATGGATGATTCTCAACCCTCTATGTGTCCATTTGCATCCTCCCGATCTTTCACCGCAAATTTGGTTATATGTGCATAATCTTGCATTGCATTTTAATGGTTTGTGTTTATTGGAAAGACAGTGTTTTTCATTCCTCAAAGCATCACCTTTGTTAGTTTAGGTTTATTTTTATGCATTTTCTTACCCTATCTCCTTGCAAGTTAGAATAGGTTTTTGAGTAAACCCTCTGTATTTTTATGTGTGCATCTCGAACAGAGGAATAGGAACTGCCTTCATCCGGAGAGCTTTCCTGATTCACAAGGTGCCACACTTGGGAAAAGCTCCATGTTATGCAATCGCACCGAGAGTCTCAACCCATCGAGTTGCGAGATATCATTCGGGGGTACAATGATTTTCCATCAACAAGACTATGATAGATGTATGTTTAATTTTATCCATTATATTATCTTATTATATTATGCCCATTGTCATTGTACACCCCTTGACTACCCCTATTGTTAATCCTAGTAGATTTCCTCTCTTTATCTTAGGTGTAGGACTTGAAACCTATCATTGTCTTAGGGATGGGATAACTATCCCCTGGAATTATGTTATTAATGCTCCTTGAGAAAATGTGGTATATACATCATGTGTTCAAACTATTAATCGATACCTACATTTGAAATTATTGAGAAATAATTAGTTGCAATATGGTAGGAAATCAAAGAATTGATCATAGAAAAATCCTTAAAACCCGACCAATAATGAATTTCACACACCTAGAAAAGAGGTTCAATTGATTAATGTTTCTCAATATATGGGTCCCATATGATAAATAGTCCTAAAACATCACTTAAAACCAATTAATCATAACAAACCTCCTTGAAGCATAATGGCCCCCAATCAATCCCCAAATAATCCTTTACAAAACAACAACATCAAGGCTCTTACCCCTAATGACCCAAATCTAACACTATATCATAATCTCATGATTATGAATTTGTTGGATGAAATGGCCATTTTAAAATCATCCACCATTGTTAACATGTTTTATTTTGTAAGAGCCTTTCCACATGAAGCATAACAAAATACCACACAAGATTGTTGTGTATTGATAATTTGAAGCATTACTTGTGAGGCGTAAATGGAGGAGAAAGAATAGAGATTGAATATCTCATATTATTCCATTGAACATAGAACTCACGTATAGTATTTATAGGAAAGGAATTGAACAAGACTCCCTAAATGAATGGAGAGGTTACAAAATAGAAGGAGAGAATAATGGAATACACCTAGATAGAACAAAATATAGACTCCTAAAAATATAGATTATTCAACGTATGCTAACATTCCCCCTTATTACATTATTCTTGCAAATGTGACCCCCGAAAGATTCAAATTTCACTTTTCCAAGGGATTTATTGAGAATGTCAACAACTTGTGCTTCAAAGAGGATAATCTTGGAGCTAAATTTGATGTTTCAAGATGTGCTCTCGAATGAAATGGCAGTCCATTTCAATATGCTTTGTTCGTTCATGAAAGACTAGATTCTCGCACGAGCTTTAACACACTCGATTGTCGCAATAGAGAATAGGTGATTATTTTTTGAGAAGTCCAAAGTCATCCAAAATGTGACGTATCCATATCACTTCACACACAAACTCCTCAAATGCGCAATATTCTCCTCGTGGATGAGATAGAAACAACATTCTGCTTCTTGCTTATCCATGAGATAGGTCCAGATCCAAGATGAAATATGTATCCTGTAGTTGACTTCCTATCATCAACAGATCCAGCGTGGTCCGAGTCAACATATCCCTATAAGAAGAATTGATCATTCTTCTTATATTCCAGACCATAATTAGTTATTCCTCGGACATATCTCAAAACATGCTTTGTTGTAATCCAGTGACATTTCTTTGGCTCCTGCATGAACCTGGAAAGATAGCTGACAAAGAGATAGCAGAGATCTAGTTTGGTATATGTCAAATAGATGAGCCCTTCAACAAATTACCTCTAGAGAGTAGCATCTAATTGAGGTGAGTCCTGAAATCTTGAAATTTGCAAGCCTTTTTCCATGGGAGTGGATATAGGTTTACATTCAGACATTCTATACTTTTCTAGGAGTGTCTTGGCGTACTTTGTCCTGGGAGAAAAAAATGTGATGCTCCTTTTGCCATATCTCCAAGCCAAGACAGAATGTAGTAGCCCCAAATCACATGTGAAGGTTCTTTTGAGATCATTATTTATAATATCAACTGATCTTCTCGAACTACCACCGATCACAAGATCGCTACATAAACAACCAGAATGAAAATTTATTTTCCTACCTTTTTTATATACAAATTTGAATCGAGGGGCTACGAGTGAACCCATGCTACAAAAGGTGATCATCGATCTTGATATACCATGCCTTGGGAGCTTGTTTTAGTCTCAGAAAGATATTTGATGAGACAACATACCTTCTTAGGCTGCTTTTCATCAATAAATCCTTCAGTTCGGTCATGTATACTTCTTCTTTCGATCACCATTTAGGAAAGCACTCTTGACTTCCATCTGCTGAAGTCTCTATCCTTTCGTGCTTGCAAGTGTGCAAACTACTCTGATGGTCTTCATCTTTGCAAAGGTGGGTGTAAAGGTTTCTTCATAGTCAATGCCTTCTTTCTCAAAGATATCCTTTGGCTACAAGTCGTGCTTTATGTTTGTCGATGGATCCATTTGCCTTATATTTTTCTTGAAAACCCATTTTTAGCCTATGGGTTTCTTTCCTATAGGCAAATCGACAAGTTCCCATGTCTCGATTTTTCATGAGCGAGTCATATTTTGTATCCATAGCTTCCTTCCATTGAGTTTGACTGAGTGCTTCATGAAGATTATCTCGTCTCGAGCTATTCATCGCTGAACTCATGAGTGAAAAGTTTACCTCATTTCTTTTTAACTCCGGATGATGTATCCGGGAGTTATTGCAAATGTGAGTCCTCGATAGTGCTTTGTACCCACTTCAGATGAGAAGTTGGCTGATTTTGAGAAGACCTATGTCGTTTCCGTGAGGATTGATGTGGAGTCACACTCTCCAGTTCTCCTGGCAGCATTTCTTTTCTCTGAGTAGTCTCCTCTGGCTCATCATCTGATTCAGAGACTAATCGGTGAGATGTGTTTGGAAGTGGATCTTCTGTTGATACTATTGAGTCAAAGGATGACTCATCACAAACCACATCCCGACTCTCATATATTTTCTTTGTCTCAAGATCCATGAGACGATACGCCTTCGAGGTAGTACTGTAGCCAAGAAGGATACACGGAGTGTTTTTGGCTCTACCTTCTTTCTCTTCTGAGCTGGGACATGCATGTATGTTGTGCAACCAAATACTCGCAAATGAGAAATTGATGGTTTTTTACCACTCCATACCTCTTCTGGCGTCTTGTTCAGTAGAATATTTGTCGGTGCCCTGTTGAGAAGATATACAGCCGTTTATCGCTTGCTTCACCCAATAGCGTTCTCCTAGCTTTGCAGTTGATAGCATGCAGCGAGCCATCTCCATCACTATGCAATTGTGACACTCAACAATGCCATTTTTTGGGGCGTGTAGGGAGTAGTCAGGTGCTACTTAATGCCGTGATGGTTTAGGAAGGCCAAGAACTTCTTTGATGTGAATTCCCCCCCTCGATATGAGAAAAGTAGAAGAAGTGGTTGTCTGGACTCTTTGACAACATGATGATAGAAATTCTGCAAGTGTTGAAGAGCCTCACTTTTCTTCTTTAGGAAATATACCCACATCTTGCGAGAGTGGTCATCCACGAACAACTGGAAGTATTTGTATCTTGAAAATGAAGCAGGTAATGGGCCGTTCAGATCGGTATGAACTACCTTTAGACACTTCTTGGCATGGAAGGTGCTCGGGTGAAACAAATCTCTATGTTGTTTTCCCGCAAGACAGCCCAGAAGCAGATAGGCAAGGAACTAGACAATTTGGGTAGTCCACGCACCATTTCTTTTGAACTCATCCGTGCAATGAACTCGACCAACAAGTGTCCATAGCTACTGCGAGAAGATGAAACAAAGATCTAAAGCAAATAACTTATCTTTTATAGAAGCTTTAGCAAGAACCGTACCTTGTCGGGAGATTAAGCATGATTTAATGCCATTTTGAACAAGAAATTCTACCTTAAGGTGATGATTCAAGAGCTGAGTAACTGACAAGAGGTTGCTAGTCAAGCTAGGAACATATAGTACCTTTATAAGTGTACATTTTCATGGCCCCAGAGGAATGGTCACATTCCCTATTCCTTCTATAATGTACTCTTTGTCATCCGCTATCCGAACTTGATCTCTAGTTGGCTCTTCGTGTAGTGAATCAAACAAATTTTCTTCTTTCACCTCGACATATGCTTGCTTGCACTGAGAGTCTATCAACCAGAATTTCTTCGTAATGGGCCGAGAAGTTTTAGAGACAAGTACAAGATTCTTACTACAATGGGCTCCTTTTGATATCTCCTCATTAGAGTCATCATCTTCTTGTTGTTGGGCCGTGAGATGTCCCTTGTACTTTCTCCAGCAGGGATGTCATTTGGAATTTTGAAAATCTTCATGCTCGGATGTGCTTGTATGGCTTGAAGACCCCTATTTCAAGCTGTTGTGCCAGCAGTGATCAGTGTCGTGAGTATTGGTTTTGTAAATGTGACACCATCTCTTTGACTTTTGATCTTTCTATTTGGGTTGCGCTGGATTTGGCTTCTCTGGGGGACCTTTCCGATTCTTTTGGCCACGATAAGGCTTTGAGAACAAGGCTTTGTCTTGAGACTCCTCATGTGATGAAGTGATGGCCTCTTCCTGCTGCAGCAAATTCATAAGCTCTTCGAATGTCACTGTTTGTTTAGACACATTTAGTGTCGTAACAAACACTCAGAATTGAGAAGGGAGTGCTCTCAAGGTGATTATGATGAGAATTTTATCATCCACCATTTCATCGATCACTAATAACTCGATCTCACTCAGCCACGTGATGCAAGAATTCCTCCACTTTCTCATCTGACCCCATAGAGAGGGTGTGCAATTTGACTGAAGATGAAGAATCTTCATCCGATTTTTGGCTTCATAAATGGTTGCCAACTTGTCCCAGGCCTCCTTGGGTTTCTCCGCATTCCGAACATGCACAGCACATCATCATTGATCTACGAGCATTATCGGATCAAGGCTTTAGCACTAGCCATGTCATATTTTATTAGTTCATCTGGGTCATGTGGGAGCAGTACAAACCCTGTGATAATTCCTATAATCCTTCAAATCAAGGATTTTCTTCATTTTTGTCTTCCAGTGCTGCAAAATTAGACCCTTTGAGCAACCGAGCGTCGTGCGAGTAAGTAACTTGAGAGCAAACATCGTAATTAAAAATATTTATTTATTTGAAAAATTTATTACAATTTTGACCGATTGACGAGAATTACTTACTTGGTAGATGCTCACGATATTCACGTCTTTGTGAGACAAAGAAATGCTTTGTAGGGCGTTCTTCTTTGTCATCACAATCGGTGTCGTATCCAAACTAATTCTTCCCGTACTCATTTTTCGTAGCAATTGACGCCAAAAATAAAGTATTCAAGAAGTCCTTCTCAAACTAGCTTGTCGAATGTAAGATCGCCGGTATTTCAAAGCTCATTCCACGAATCAAAGTAGAACCCGGAGCTCTCGTGAGCTTCTCCATTATGTTCTCTGCCAAGGTGGCGAGTTGATATTCTGGCTTTCAGCTATGGCAACCGTGTTATTGACGCTCTCAATCAAGTTGTCTACACTCGACATTCAGTGTAGTATTTGTAGTTTCTCCAAGTTTCTTCTCCTCGTTCTATTCTACCTCTTCACGTAGGTAGCTGGTCTTTTCCTCCATGGAGCAGCAAGTGAAAAATTCCAAACTTCACGTTATTTGGATGCAAGTCTTCACGTAGGAGAGAATGAATTCCACGCAGCAATCTTCTCTTTGGATCTCAATTACAGCACATATCATGCACAGTTGAAAACAAAACAGAAAGAAAACAACATAGATCTTAGCACTTTTGCCTTGCCTTTGCACGACCCTCAGACGTAGTTTTGAGGAACAACTGCCTCTTCTTCTCTTTTATCTGTTAAAAACAAAATGTCCACAAGAACATAAAGCTCAAAAACATGAGTAATTTTGATTTGCTTCTCATCCTCCACACGCACAGGTAGCTGGTTTTTGTTTTTAGCACACAAAGCAGCAAGAAATCATGCACAGGAACAAGACTGCATTCTTTTTTTTTTTTAAATGTCCACATTTTTAACAACGTTTTCTCTTTTCGGCATAGATCTCCATGCACAACTTCATCTTGCTCCAATATTTCTACACCTCCACACATCTCGGTTGAAAAAATTCTCTCGTTTAGTGAGGAAAAACAAGAAAAAAGAATGCGCAGATATAAAAAAATCCAAAAACATTTTTTTTTCCTTTCTTTCTTTCCACGCTGAGTAGATTCTCACACGTGATTTCTCCACGTTTTCTCCTGTCTTCCATGCAGGTTATCAAGCTTTCCTATCACGTGCTTTCTCCACGTTGTTCTACACAAAGCTACACACAGTAGGAGCTTTTTCCTTCATGCAATTTAAAAAAAAATAGATCTTCAAGCAATGTACTCCATGCTCCTTTTTCTCTCATTTCCATGTAGGAGATCTTTAGCCAATCACTATGCACACACAGTCGAGACTTTGAAGCTCTAATACCAAACTGTGAGGCAGAAATGGAGGAGAAAGAATAGAGATTGCATATCTCATATTATTCCATTGAACATAGAACTCATGTATAGTATTTATAGGAAAGGAATTGAACAAGACTCTCCTAAATGAATGGAGAGGTTACAAAATAGAAGGAGAGAATAATGGAATACATCTAGAAGGAGAAGATAAAGGGATACAAGAGAATATAGACTCTTAAAAATATAGATTATTCGACGTATGCTAACAATTACATAGATATATAGGAGGATGAACTCCTAATATGTAGGAGTCCTATTTTAACTTGTACAACAAACCACCATATTAGGCGAGTTGTTCAAATAACTCACGTAACATCTAATAATAGAGGATTTGCATCCATTTCGTCGAATGTGTTTTCCTTCTAATGAGACATAACATATGCAAACTAAAAACAATTACCTTTCTACATGCTTCTCTCGGGAACTTTTTGACTAAATATCTTAAGTGCAAATGAGAGACAGATTTAGGGCTCCTTGGTGTTCCCATTAGGAATGCATATGGATTGTTCGTTAAAATGTTCTCGAGCTCATCCGGGCATGTTTGTTCTATAACAGCTTTCAACCATGCCTAATGATGGTCACAATGGTGAAAGAGATCTTGATGCCCACACAATTACGAACAAGCTCACCAAATGGAAATTCTCATCCATAAGCTTGAACAAAGCATGTAGGAACTCACCGCAACAATCATAGAGCAAAACCAAATCATTAAGGAACAAACATGAAAACTTGAGAAAAAAAACAAATCAAATTACCATACACAAAGATCACATCTCAGAATGGAAATAGCTCTAGCTAAACTAAGCTTAAAGGTTATTGCCCATCTAATCGAGAAAAATCAAAGGTCATTGAAAACCTTCGAGAAGAAGTCCAAGCAACTAAGGAAGACCATAAGGGGCTTGCTGCCAAACTTGAGAGCGTAACCATAGATCAACCATGGACACAAGGAGTTTCGGTAAATGTAAAACCCCGCCAATTATTGAAGCAGCAATCCAAGCCGTTTTGCAGAGGAGAAACAAAGAGATTTTAAGGTTTTAAATCTTCGAGTTAGAGGTCTCATCAAATAAGAAGTCCCTTTAATAGCAGAAATAAGAAATTTCTCCAACATAAACTCAAAATGATAACATACCAATTGAAAAGGCATGATATCTACCGGATAATTCTCGACCATCGATTCCACCCGCATACAAGATAAGCTCACTACCTTGAAATTTAAAATTTGCCTCTTCAACCTTGACCAAAAGGTGTACCTTGATGAAGACATCACTAGGCTACAATATGAGGAATTCAACAATGAAAGGGCCAAAATGATCAAGCTATAAAATGTGATAATTGGGTTGTTATGAGGATTGGTAAGGCTATAATAAAGGATAATCCACCTCCTTCGTGGATAGGCCATGGCCTACTAAAACATCTTGATGACATATGGTGAAGCTCTGTCTCATACATTCATCTCACTCTCATTATGGAATTGTGGCGGATCTCTTTTCTTTTCTCCGTGGTCCTCAAAGATGTTATCCAGGAATAGATTTTATTTTCTTTACGAAACCCATGAATCAAAATACAAGCCCCTACCTATTTTCTTTAGGTTCACTTGGTTCTCCAAGTACAGACAAAACTTCATCGTGGGTCTAGAGGCTCGGGTGGTATCATTTGCCTTGCACATGACGATCTAGATTAGAATGCGTGTGCATATAAAAATAAAGAGGCACAACTATCATTCATATTAGATTAGAATTTTTCAATAGCATTGTAAATCATTCAGAGTAACTTATTCCTATTTCAAATATTTTTATCCCTCATTTATCAAGGATGTCTTGTTTGCATAGAGCTTGTTTTTAAAAATCAAAATTAAAATGTGCTTGTTTCTTACGATAAAATTATAAGTAAAAGATGCCCATATGGTGGATGTGAAGAACAAAGAGGAGTATATAAATAAGGGATCTATCTCTCACCCCATTGAATTCAAGCGAAAGAGAAATGTTGAATATTTTGAAGTCGACACGATGTAAGCTTCATTTAAACGATCTCCAATGTATACAAATAATATAACTACATATACTTTCATTATTGATGCATATGATCACATTGAAGTGGTTCATTGAATATTTTGAAGTGATGTGATGTAACCTTCATTTTAAGGATCTCCAATGGATACACTAATAGAACCGCATATACATTCATTATTGATACATATGAGCACATTGAAGTGGTCCATGGACATATCCTAACACGCCACTATAATCTTTGTTAACTAGTCATTAATACTAATAAACTATTTACATTATAAATCGCTAGCCTAGAAAATTTACTTTAGACGCCTATTTCCTCGTTCAAGAATAAACATATTTGATATACATAAACTTAAGGGCAAGTTTAGAGAATAACAACCTAAGGGAAATTTTGAATTAAAAACTAAAACGTAAAGGAATTAACAATAACTTATTTCAAATTTATGAAATATATATGAGAGTTGTTGCTTTTAACAATCGTGTTTATTTATCCCGTGCATTTAGAATTAAAAAGTTTAGAATCTTGAGGAGAAACTAAACAATAAAATCTTTAAAGAGAGAAAGTGATTTTTCTTTACTTCAAGAGGCCATAGATATTTCCACACAAACTATGGAAAGTCACAAGCACATAATTCATTTAAATATATTTGTTACAATTAAATAATTAACAATATAAGTTTATGTCTTAATAATATATATCCTACTAATTGTGAGTTTCTAGCTATATTATGAGTGTAGTACTTTTTTGAGCAAGAGTGAACAAATTTCAAGACAATAATGATAATCAAAGTTATATCTTAGGGAGATAAATATATAAGAAAAATATTTCAACTCTCATTAACTTTAGCAAATGTGACCGATGGTGAAGCAAAGTTTATTTTTTGGACTAGTAGCTTGGGATTTTCTTGAATAAATTCGAGGAGTTCTCCAAAGCACCATTATCTATGTTCAATACTCAAGTATTCTACATCTATATAACATAATAACATGGAAGAAAAAAATCGAGAACCCGCAAAGTAACCAAAAGGGTTTATAGTTATTAGTAGAATGGAATTCTAGAAATACAAAGATTAAAATACTCAAACAAAAGAATTTTCTCTTGTATTTGCTCTAGAGGATGATGCGTTGCTCTCTTCACTTGCTTCAACTTGACAACCATGACAAATTTTTGATTGGTAGTAGTGAAGACTATTTACCTACATTCCACATGATAATAAAATAAAGTTTTGACCAATTTGAGAAAAAGTTATTTGATTTCCCATGTTAAATAGTCGTCGAAGTTCAGAAATTTATTGACCCGTAAACTTCGGACGGTTTTTTAGCCATTCATAGATATGATCATTAAGTTGATTGCCAATAATTAAAAAAGTGGAACGTTTGAATAATTGCAGCAATATGAGAAAAGTGAGAAACACAGATCATTGACTGAATAGAAACATTATCAGATTATATGTTACCGTGTCTTCCACAGTAAAAGTAAAGACACGGATCATCTACTGACTAAGAAAAAGGCAGCATGTTTCAAATTATATATTACCATGTATCAAGTTATATGTTAGGCCTATTTCAAGTATTGAGAAAGTGAAAATGAAAGGAAGATTTGTGATGGTAATACTCTGCTTTGCGTTGGCAATAATGGATTCTGACTGGGAGGCGCATTCTTTAGAAGGCCTCCATGACCATGTAGAAACAGAACAAAATAAAGAAGGGAGGGATGTTGAGGCTCTCTTATCTTGGAGAAAGGCCATTACATTCGACCCAAATGGATCTTTATCAAGCTGGGTTTCAAACAATTCGAAGAATTTGTGCCAGTGGAATGGCATTTCCTGCAGACCACACACTAAAAGAGTGGTTTCTATAATTCTTTATGAATTGGGATTAGAAGGTACCATCACTCCTTCCTTAGGAGGCCTCTCTTTCCTGCACACTCTGAATCTCTCTGATAACAGATTCATTGGAAGGATTCCCCCACAGCTTGGAGACCTCAAATTTTTGAGAATACTCGACCTCAACGATAATCTGCTGTTGGGTTCTATCCCTGCTTCTCTGAGCAACTGCACTCGGTTGTTTCTTATTACACTTTCTGAGAACAACTTGACAGGAAACATTCCGTCTGAATTCGGCATGCTTACAGAGCTAGTCCATTTGAGTTTGGCGAGAAACAAGTTAAGTGGTAGCATTCCTAACAGTATAGGGAATTTGAGAAATCTTAACACTATTTTCTTGCACAACAACAATCTCACGGGGCCAATTTCACCCATGCTTGGTAACTGCTCACAGTTGAATATTATTAGACTTTGTGACAACAACTTGACAGGAAACATTCCATCTGAATTCGGCATGCTTACAGAATTAGTCCATTTGAGGTTGGCTATAAACAAGTTAAGTGGTAGCATTCCTCAAGGAATAGGGAATTTGAGAAACCTTGAAACTCTTTCCTTGCACACCAACAATCTCACCGGGACGATTTCCCCGATTCTCGGTAAGTGTAGTTCTTTAAAGAGCATAAGGTTGTCAAGCAATTCATTATCCGGTTCTCTGCTTGCATCCTTGACCAACTGTACTAAACTTGAGCGTTTCGATTTCAGAAAAAATGGACTGACAGGTGAGCTTCCGTCTTATCTTGCAAATTTTCACAGGATGAGAATTTTAAGTCTTGGATATAATAAGCTCGAGGGTAAAATTGGTGCATGGATCACAAACTTAACAAACTTGCAGGTGTTGGATTTATCCAACAATCAACTTAGTAGAAGAATACCATCTAATCTTGAAAGGCTCTCGGGATTTGGAATTAACGGGGCACCAAGTCTGAGTGGCAGCACACTTTACCAGGATCTAACTATTGTAATGAAAGGCAAGGAGTATACTATCGACTATGTTCTCCAAGCAAACACCATACTTGACTTGTCAAGCAATAATCTAAGTGGGAATATACCAGGGTGCTTGGGAAGCCTGAGTAGCCTAAGATTGTTTAATCTATCCAAAACCAGTTAGAAGGCAAGATACCGCCATCTCTTGGGAAAATATGGACTTTGGAACAGTTGGATTTGTCTGAAAATAAACTAAGCGAACGAATTCCTGAAGAGTTATCTAAATTGTCCTTGTTGGCATCCGTCAATTTTTCTGGGAATGAGCTTTGTGGTGCAGTACCCAGCGGGCCTCAATTTGACACTTTCAACCAGACATCATTTCAGAGAAATCTGTGTCTGTGTGGGTCCCCATTACAGAGGTGCGAGCAACAGAATACACATCCAACACCATCTACACCTACAGAAACAGAGGATGATTCAATTTGGAGTGTTGTGGATGAGCATGTCTCGTTGATTGCGTTGTCGTTGGGATTCTCAATTGGATTTGGGGAGTATTATATGTGATTATGGGGCGGGGTTGTTTCCTGAAACAATTGAACTTATGAATGATGTTCATCAAAGAACATGACCGACTCTCTCAAGAAAGTATCATCGTTTCTAATGTGGTTAGGATTATACTTTTGTGTAGATCAAGGAAGAACTCTGTCGAAAATCAAGAGACTTGATCATCCTCCTCCGCCTAGTAATTTAATTGTTTTTGGCGCAGGTCACTTTGCTCAACCGACACATTATATGGCACAGGGAAGGGCTACCACAGCCCTCCTTTAGACGCAATTTGTCTCTGTAGTTGAAGATAAGGGATTGCGAGCTTGATTCCTTTTTTTTTTTAGCAGAAAAGCGGGTCTTCATGTTTTTCTCAGGGATGTCCCAATATGGAGGAATGTTTAATTCTCATATTGTAACTCTTTTGTATTATTAATATAAAAACAGGGTCCAATAGTAATTTTGTGTATATGAAAATTGTATTTGATGATTTAATAAAGGATGAGTAATGTATTTGCGAGGTAATTAATATTTAGAATAATAAATTTTTGAATTATAAATTTTTAAAATTAATCTAATTACATAAATAATTGTAAAAGTAGGGATTGTCATTTATTATAAAAAAAAAGCGTAATATTTTTTGAAATATTATTATAATAATAATAATTTGAAAATGAAAAGTAGTCTCAATTTTATAGACATGTCTAAACATGTTTTATAGTAAATGAATATATTTTGGTGGGATTTTTAATTTATTTGATTTTAGCCATTAATTAAATGACTTTCATAAATAGTTATTATTTTAATAATAATTCTCTTTCATATATTTTTGGTGATGATAATAAGAGAAGGGAACCCACTTTAACATGCAAATAAGATAAAACCTTATTCGTAGGGGGAGGAATGATAAATACAATTCATCAAGTTAGTCCCCTAACTTTCTAACCTCTTTTCTCTGACATTTTTTTAATAAAACTTTTTATGACGTTTTTAATTCTATCCCTCTCCAAAAAATTATTAAAGAGAAGAATAAATATCTATTTATACTTATAATCTTTAGGATCCAACATATCAATTAAAGTACGCTTTCTAATAATTAATACATTTATAAAAACATACATCTCATATATAAAGGGGGAAAAAAATGTTCATTTATTAGTTTTAAAAAATTGAAATGGGATTACTACTATTAGAATCACCTCTTCACGGTGAGAAATTGTGTTTGAATAGTATTATTGGAAACAAAAGTATACAATGATTTCTAGTCTCGCCCCTTCACTTTTATAAATATTGAAGATTTTCCGTCACAACAATTTTAACTTGGAGTTTTAAGGTTAGACACCTTATAATAAAATTATACTTACAATACAAATTGATTATAAGAAATGACTAATATACGTCAATCTTCTATTATACTAGTAATCGAAATACAAAATGCAATGCACACCCAAATGAGGATATAAGGAAAATATTATTAATCTTAGATATTATACCCAAACTCAACCTCTTTACTGGACATTATATGTAGAGAGTTACATCAAAATAAGTGAGTGGATGATTTTACAAGTGTTGAATGCTCTTATAGACATGTATGGATGAAAGTGTTATTGTAACCCATGAGGTCAATATAGTTGATGTATTAAATTTCGCCAATGAATGTGTGTTTTGTATGCTTCTACATGTGACACAAATATTAGAAATTAGTATTGAAGTTTACAAACTTATACTAGTAAGTACAAACATTACAATAAGATTTTTTTCGACAATAATATTTGATCTTATGGTTAAAAATATCACATTAAAGCATTGGTAATGAAAATTTAAAAGTAGATATGATTCATGCCATAACACAATATAAATAATCATTCCTTCATAAAAATATTTGAGCGGAAATTAGGTTTTAAATGTCTCAATTTCTATCTATGCATGTATTGATATAAAATGAAAGGTATTTATTAAAACAATAAAGGAAAAAAATAACTAAGATACTTAGAAGATAATTATGATTTGATATGTCTATATTAATGGATAATTGAATTATTAGGTTGATAGACGTATATAACTTGACATAGTATAATTATTTCTCCGGTATATTGCTTTGGTCCATGTTTTTACTAATTGATCTTGGAAACCTCTCTATCGAGGGTTCTCGTTCCCCCATCTCCCCATGCCTTTGACCACACCAGCTACAACCTCTCTCTTCAATGTGATTATCTACAAGAGCAATAGTCAAATAGAGATGAGGATCCAACACAAGAAAAACATGGAGAATCTAACCTACACATAGTAAACGCAATGTAACAACATCATACAATAGAATAACAACAATCTACATGGGGAATTCTTGATTCGACAACATGGTAACTCTCTCAATAGATCTATTTTTCTTAGTTGCACATGTACACAATTTGGCCAAAATACTAGAACATGTGAAATGATAAATAGTTATTATCTCAAGAAAAAAATTTGTTGTGGAATTGGAGAACATATCATCAAGAAACTTCTTAATGAAAATGTGGTGTAATAATCCCTCCCCAATAATGATGCCTTACATGCAAAAATCCTCAACCTTAAAAAAGGAGGAGATCGAAGCTAACATGCCATCTTTAAATAAGAAATGGAAACACACATTAGGTCATCGGAATAGATGGTTAAAGGAAAGGATAAATCCCCTAGTAGTAGTTAAGGAAGTGTTGCAAGCTAAACTCGTGGAGGAACAGACTAAGGTCGAAATGGAACTAAACCTCGTGGTGACTAGGCTTCTTCTATCTCTTCCATCCCTTAACCCAATAGTGGTTGTGTAACGACCCAAAAAATCACACATGAACAACACAGATAAAAAATTTTTTTGACTTGCTTCGACACACAACACGACACAACATGTCATCACAAGGTTACAATCAACTCTGGGAACCACTTGTTACGAGTATGACCGCAAGGTCAGCACGGAAACGTTCACACCCAAAAGGATAATACACTTTTCTTTTTTGACAGAACAACATAGAATTCCAACCACATGACACTCACACAAACCTAGGGCAAGCCACAAAGAAGAAATGATTGAAGGTTATTTATTTTGATAAAACACCCTTTAACTCATAACTTATGTTTTAGAGAGGTCCAAGATATGATTCGCATGATTCATCTTACCAAACTAAATTATTTTCTTAAGCAATCAGTAGAGTAGTTCACTTATAGTCTTCTCATTATGACAATTATTTATTTTATTTATTTATTTGATAAAGGTAATAATTTAATTTCACAAGGCCATCTATTCACACTTACGCTACTAAATCTCATTCATACCCTTATGACAACATTGGTTCGCGTTCAACAAACTTAAGGGAGAATTACAACGCACTTTGGATAAAGTTAAAGGAAGAAGTTCAATTGAGTTCATCCTTGAGACATTGTTAGTTTTTACTAAGGTTTGTTTGGAGCTTGAGGTTTTATCCACAAATATTAAAGATTTTACTTAGGCTTTACCGAAAGAGCTTTACAACAGAACTATTACTTTCAAAAAGGCCGAGAGAGATATTTTGTGGTTTCTAAATTGTTTCTTCCTACTTAATAAATCTTATTATATTCTAACAACTAACCATTGGTTTCCCTTAAACTTGTTTAAGGAGTCACCATATAAAGATAATGTTTGTTAGCTTAGCTAGGGTTAACAAATTAAAAAAATTGACTTTACAAGGATAGTTTCACCTTTGATTACTTTAGGAATCTCTTGTTCTCAAGTAAGTCATCTCTACATTAATTTATCTAAATGTATATATTTAGCTAACTTCTATAAGGGTTAACCACTCCATTTAATTTTACTTATATCACATCATTACAAGGTGTCAGAGAGTTTTGACTTAACACTTTATTCTCAAAATCAAGGTTTTACAATACCTATGCCAAAGTAATGATTGAATATCATTTCTCACCAAGGTAAGTTACTAGTCTAACAACAAAAGGGAAAGAACACTTCACCACATAGTTTTCCAAACATACCAAGACAAGAGATCTTCTAAACTCCTTGCAAGCAATGTTACAAAATTTACAACGCATTGAACTTTCTACAAAGAACTTCATAATTTGAACTGATGAAACTTTTACACTCTTTTCCTTTAATCTACTCACATAATCCATCTGCACAAATATTTACTAGAGTTAGTTCACTAGAACTGAGCATGATAAGATATAAACCTCACCTAATAACTTATGCCATCTAGCATTTAAATAAATGAAAGTTTGCAATGCTCCTTAACAAATAACTTTCTAACATACATGCAAAGCTTAATTACACATCTCATGACAATATATATCCTACTCATTAATGTTCACTTCCTTTAGATCTCGCTTACATAAGAACACAATTCCAAGTGACTAAATATACAACCTTAACCATGTAATTAATCATACTTAAATTACAAAGAATAATAATATCGCTCACTTTATACCTTCAATCTACTTCTCCCACATATGTATCCAATAATATTATCTTTTAATTAAATAACAACACCAATGACGTTAAGTTCTATAATAAATACAAGTATCAATCTCATATTATTCATCGATATTACTCAAGCATCAAACCTTCATGATAATCAATGATTATATGTAAGTATAATTTTGATATTTACCCCACAATTTTAAGAATATACTTATGTTAACAAATATTTCGCCAATCCATGAGTTCATATATTACTTAGATATCCTTTTGGTTGCCTATTACCATGTATTTATATGTTTCTATTAGTATAAGAGTCCAACTCATTGGAATGAGTTACGATCAACAATACTGTCATATTTTGCTAATATGTCAAAGTTTCATTTGAATAATTAAGATATGTAAGCGTGGTCCAAGCCACTATAAATACAAGTATCAACATTATCTCAACTCCTAAAGAGATGCAAGTATCAATTTTTTTTTTTAGCTAACATAATAATCATCGTAAATGCCAGAGGATATTCCACTCGTTAACCAAGTATTGAAATAACATATTTATCCTTACTGGTTACCTGATAACATAATATATCCTGTTATATAATTCAACATCCACTTGCATACCCAATTTATGGGTATTAATTATTGTTCTATAAAATGAAGTTAAATAATTTCAGGTCAACTTCTATCCTTACTCACATACATGGTATGTATACCCCATTATGGCACTTGTCACCTTTACTTAAGGTCATGTGCATGAATCCATTTTAGGGTAGTTATCATAACTTCCCTATTCATCTGCTTTTTCCTACCAAAAGCATTTCAACAAGCTTATAAGTCAAAGTATAGGATAAATTTGTAATTTCATATTTCAAGCATTGCCTGAATTCATATGCCTGAGGGCCATCACATGTCAATCAAACTTGAAGAATGTACACATTCATGAGAGTTCGATGTATCCAATATTACTTCAACTGATTCGAAAATCCAAGTAGTGCCTCAACTTAAGCCATATAATTATCCACACAAGCTAACGTCTTGAGTGCTTACCATATTCAAAAAGATCACAAAAACAACCCCATCAACACATGCTTCAGGAGCGTTCCCATCTAAAAAAAATAAGCTCATAGTACTAATAATAATAACAGAGGGCCTGGTGAGGGGTTTACAATAATCCCCAAGGTAAACGGTAATCAAAAGAGTCAGATGGTATCTAGAAAGACCAGTAAAACTAGTACGACTCCCCAAATAGAAGCCCCCAATTCTAAAGGGGTTTATATCATTATCAAACCACATTAAAAGACAAACATAGTCTTCCAAGAAAATTCCCGTTTTCAAGCCATGTTCTACAAATAAAAAAATACAAGGAATATTCTAAATCTCATTCACACACCACAATATTTTCTACAGAAACCACTGTTCACAGCATAATCATGGCAAAAAGATAAACCAACTTTATAAGATCGATAAGCAAGAATCACTAGAGAGATTTCTTCTTGTCAAATAGTAATTAAGATAAACTGTAAAGGGGAGAGAGATCAGCTCATGCAATTATGATTAAAAGTCATTCGAAACCCATCTCTATAGAATTCAAACAAAAATTACAGAGATTGATTTTTACCCAAATACTAAAGGGAATAAATCATTAAGAGAGAGGGTTAGGCTTATCATGCCTGTTTTAAATGCATCCACCAGCAACACATCCAGCAGGGACTGCATAAGCCACACGTCCCACTGATCCACTTCTTTTAGCTTTGAAAAACACCACTCCAGGCTCCCCTTAAGATGGCACAGCCAGGAGGAAAGCAAAGGAGAAAATGTCGTTGTCTAACCCCTGCTAACTGCACTGGGTGCTGAGCTCCAACGGTTTCAAAATCCCCAACAACATCCTCCCAAACTCACGTGGCCAGAGGCAAGGAAGGGACATATTAGAACAAAAAACAAGGCAGATTCCACAATTCACCTGTTTGAGAGTGGTCAGCCAGCAAAAGAAAATAGCGGTTTCATTCCCAAAATCCTCGCACCAAGAAAACGTGCCAGCAAGACTACCTAAACGCATCAGAAACAACATAAAACCATGTCCATATTTTGTGTTATCAGGCCCTCATCTACGGGGCAGAGTAGAAGAAAATGGCACGCGTGGAAGGAAAGATTGGATTCACGTTTGGTACAGGAAAGAGGGGGTAGGAATACGCAGCAAGGCAATTTGTGCTTCATGAATATTCTGATATGAAACAGATCCACCTCTATGAGATTCTCTTCCATGAGTTACATCGTAAAACAAGTAAGGTCTCAATAGAGAATCTTTGCAATAAATTTCATCAGGTCTCCCTGGTAACACTCTTACTGTCACTTAATCGATTTTGATAAAAATATCTTGAAAGAGAATCCCGAATTTGAGGATGCATTCGATCATCGAATGATAACAACATAGTTGGACATCCTACTTGTTGGAAGCACTCAAAAAGGCTTCTACTATATCGCAACATGCCTGCCGCCCGCCTAATTCTCATAGCAGTCGTTGCAGGGATCTCCATCAAGAACACACCTCGCAGCACCCAATGAAAGTGGAGGTAACATGCCTACTTCACTAGCTTGTAGCTTCATCTATAACCACCATATCAAACCCATGGAAGAAGGAGGATAAAGTAAACCATGGAAGAGCAGGTCATAAAACTGTAGAGCAACATCCACCTGTGCGCGGCTAGGGTAGAATAACATAGCAGAAGACCACAAAAAGGCAGAAGAAAACCCATCAAAAAGAGACCTCCATCTGCAATCCCATGTGGCCAGCAACAAAGCAAGAGCAGGTAAAAGACAAACACAAGGAAGATCAATAATAAAATCTGATTTTGAAAGATAAGCGGCTGCAGGGAGGAAGACATACGGTGGGTGGGTAATAAAATTAGTTTCATTAATTCTCACCAACCATATGCCAAACAAGGCACCAAAAGAAATAAAAAAGAATATGGCAGGAGGCCATACACTCTACCACGCACCCCTCTTGCCAGAAAACAAGGAAACCCTCCACCCCACGCCAAACAGAAGGAATATGAACCATAAAGGCAGGTCGGTGGTTGAAGGCACACTTCCATAATTATGAAATAAGTATGCGTGGATGCCTGAAAAGGCTTAGTTTATTCGACATAAAATTTTATTAATTATTCACACAATTAAAGTATAATTGATACCGATTCATTTATTATCTATTCTTATTACGCTTTAAAAAGTCATGACACCTAAACGGGGTTCGAATAATCGCTTAGGACCTAACACGATAGTGACAAAATAAAATAATTTGATCGAGGGGTCGAGCACAAGAGTGATCAACACTACGGTTAAATATCTTGCAATTAATTAATACAATATTGCTAAAAGAAATGACACTAACATAAATAATCGCAAATTGACAAAATAATTTAAAATGTTATTTTTATCATTATTTTTATGATAGATTTTTTTTTTTTTACGCACGACTTTTATTAAAAACATAAAATTATTAATCATATTACTAGCAACCAACAGTTAAACTCGACAAGGTGAAAACACTAACGTTTCAAAAGAAACGCAACAACGTTCAACTCTAAGAAGCACGGTCGTCGCAGAAGCAAAGGCGCAACGATGAACGGGCATTACAGGTTGGGAACATGTTTCTTAGAGATACTTTAGATCTCCCTTATGTAACCCTTGAGAGAGCTTGGATTTGCTATGACTCGCACTCTTTCATCACTTTAGAATTATGACCGATTGAATTTGGGCCCCTAGAGCTAGGTAAAAATTATTCTCTCTTCCCGGTAGAAGATCTTCCTTGATGAGGATCTCACGAAATCATAGGTTTTAAAGCACGACACTCTAGAGATATAGTTATGGCAATATGATAGGAAGGTAAATGGGAAGTCATCAAGAAATTTAGAGAATTGAGACAAAACTCCTTCGTACTGAGGCGGCACCCCAACTGGGATTCCAAATGATGATCCCACTTGGAGAGGCGATTGGGAAAAACATTTCCATCAAAATGGTAGAACAAAATTGGATCCTCTTATTCATCATCATGTCTAATGTAAATTTCTTCTAGGTGGTTGGATATCCTCTTCATCCCTTAGATTCATGTGAGCCTTATCCGGCCTCTCCCAAACATTGTAGGTTACCATTGGTGTTTATACTATTTTGTAGGCGGGAGATGAGGGGATCATGTGGAGTTAGAGATTTAGACAAAGTTTCCTATTTAACTAGGGACTCCCTCTCGATGCGGGGTATATATGGTAGTCGTGGATGAGTTTCCTATATTTGTATGGATTTGAGTTAGAGGCAAAGCCCATATCCCTAATGACCTTTATTTTATTTTTTCTACTTCCCGAGCCTCTTCATTGTTTGTTATCCATAATGGCTCAAGAGGACCCCTTTATAGTCTTGTATGATGGTATCACCTAGTACTCAACAATTGGACAGTCATCCTCTTAGGTGACTTCAATTACTATACCAAAACTCTCAAGATTCCTCTTCATGACCTGTCGCAGGACACGTTTTGTACCCATAATATAGATCTAGATTCATTAGGGTTTCGCCGATGTATGAAAATTCTTTAGGGCCTACTACATCCTATGTTCAACACCTATTGTAGTTTTGATAATATCAAGAGCTACTGATCTTGAATGGAATCCCCTATTTTCTGAAAGCTCCTTAATTCATATCTAGCATCATTGTAGAGGCCCAAGAGTAGTTGATTATGTCCTCTCTAGAAAAATTTTACTCCCTTTATTTTTCTCCTCTAATTTCCCCTATCCCCTTTGTTAAGCATTCTCTACTCTCCTTCTCTCTACATGTTGACACCCCCTTGTCACTCCCTTTGGGCCCACCGCATATTGTTATCCTTTTTTAACAAGGGGATCCAGACACATTCTCCTCCCACCTCAATCAAATGCTCCCCTCCATGTCCCGATTATCCATACTTGATTCTACATCTACCAAGTGTAGGCACTCATGTTGGTAATTTATGTCTATCAAAGAACAAAAATTAAAGAAAACTCTTGCAATAGCCCACACTTGCTCAATTTGTCTAATTATTTTGTCCTTAACCATATCCCATTCATTCTTTCTTACATACAAAACCTATTTGTTCACATACCAAAAATATTACTCTACCAAATCAGCTATAGAATCATGCATGTTAAAATCCTAGTGTTCAGATAATTTTTTACCTTTCTACTTAAATTAACGAAGTCAAACAATAAGAACAAAATTGAACTTAGAAGACGTGGGGTTTACTGATACCCATAGAGATGGATGTCAAGTTTATGTTCGATTAAATTTTTCGCATCCATATGAATGTATGATTCCTCCTACTTTACAAAGCAACCTACACTCAAAGAAACTAAATAGAAAGGATTATATGAATGGATAGGTGATTTACTCAACAAAGGCCGATCCCATGAATCTAAAGGGAATTCCTTAAAGGGTGTCACCTCAATTTTTAGACAATTAAGTAGATTGAAAAATCAATGATATGGATGGAGATAAAGATATAAAATCAACGTAGATATGTAGATAGAGGATGAGAAGCTCTAAAAATCCATATGAATGGGAAAGTTCTAAGCAGCTTCAAAAGTGGCCCAAGCAAGGGTTGATGTAATTTGGACACATTAAAATTAGTTTTACAAGAAATCCTCAATCTCTTGTTCAATCTCATGAAGGAATTCAAACTCATCCCCAATGTGTTGATCAAGATTAGAAAATTGTATTGCAAAAAGTGTGAGATCATGCAGATGTTGTATTGTTCTAGAAGAATGGATTTCAAACTATCATAAGGTTGTAAATGTTGGTAATTGGATGTGAGTGACCAGTGCACGCCATCTAATAGAGATCCATGCTTGGAAAAAAATTTAAATGCAGAGGATTTGATAGAGTTGACAAAAATATGATAAAATCAATAAAATTACAAGTTTTGATAGGAATCACTTGTGATTAGACCAATCACTGCAATTTCGAGAATTTTAAATTTTTGATAAAAATGAATTCTTTGATAATACTGAGTGATTTTTTAGACTGAATTAAAGGCTAAATTGAACTAAAATAAGATAAGAAAGATGTAAGGAGTACCTCCAGATTGTTGTGAAGCTAAAAGATTTCAAGCAAGCCTTGCTGGACAAGATCTAAGTTGATAAGTCGATCTTTGTGATGCATTCTCAGTAACTTTGAGTTGTGAAAAATGGTCTCCAGAGAGCAAGAAAAGGATTGATTATAATACTTGATAATGTATGATGATGTCTCTAATGTGATAGTGTTGAATAACGAGATGCATGATGTTATTTCTCATGATAGAAAGTTGGGGTCAAAGTTTGAAAATCAAAGATCTTGGAAGAAGGTCTGAAAACTGATATTTATAATAGATGAAAATTCAACAAAATCACCGGATCTGGGTTTTTTGGGATTTTGAGTGGTAAAGTGGTTAAAACCACTTCCAAATGAGGTTGTTTGGTTTTTAGAGTTTGGGTAAATGTTGAAGGGATGTTGTTATTCAAGGTAGATGGGTTAAATGGTTATGGGATGGTTTTTTTTTTATTTGTTTTATTTGTCTTTTGGTTTTCAAGTGGTTTTAAGTGGTTAAGTGTAGATTTAAGGATAGATTTTATAGTTGTGGATAATATTTACGCTAGGTAAATATGATGGAGGATTTTAGACTTAGGATAGGGAATATATGAATGGGATGGTGATTTTGATTAACTAAATTATGAAGATAATGTAAGTGATGAAGGAGAATGAGTGGTGTAAATTTTGAGTGTCTACATTTGCCCCTTTTTGTCGAGTATTTTGGTGTAGGAAAAGTGCTAGACAAAAATGATGATAGATTGATTTGTATGGGTGATCCCCCTCAAAATGGGGTGACTGCAACGTAGTGTAAGGAACACCAATTTGATAGGTTGGTTGGATAAGTTTGACATGCACTTCGCTTTAAAATTTTCCCCTGTGCCGGGGGACCGAAATGAGGAATGCTACCATGGGATCAAGTGATAGGGGAAACCAAAGGGTCCATTACCTATGGACATATGATCCGTAAGGGTAGGGGTCAGTAAGGATGGGGAAATCAAGTAATGGGGTCCAAAGCGCACACATACCATAGACGTATGACATATCTTGAGATGATTTTCTTGTTCAATATTTAATATTTTGAGGATTGGGGTCCTTTGAAGTGTGACAATGTGTTGAAAATATGGGATAAATAGATGTTGATTTTGAAAAATATAGATGAATGGAAATTAGGGGAATCGTTAAGCGATTTGGGAAATCGTGGAGATTTTTTATGAATCACCGGTGATTCAAGGAATCATTGGCGATTGCGGTGAAATGTTTTTGGGGGCTATAGAAGCTAAGGGTGGTGATGAATAATGCATTGTTTTGACCACATTTGCGTGATTTGGGAGAGCGTCTAAGCTAAAAATGGTGACTAAGAGGGTGATTTAGCGAGAGATAGTGATGGATTCTTTGAGAGACATAGGAGGCCACACATGCAAGGGTGAGTCCTTAATTTATTTATTTTTGATGAATTTTTATAGTGTTTAGATTTTTTCACCGTTTTTATTGCATATGTCAGTTTATTTTGAAATCACAAGAATCATCGGTGATTCACTAAATCACCAAATGATTCAATTGAATTGCTAGAGATTGGTTTTGTTTTAGTCAGAATCTGATGTTTTTGATGGAAACCTATGTTTGAGATAGCATTTTTATGTTGGTGATAGTGAAATGTGTTCTAATGTGGTTTTTATATGCGGTGGATGCAATGTTGACTCTTTTAGACATGATCCCATTGATTTTAGACGAGGTGTGGGAAGACATGACAAATGATGGTTGGGCCCATGTAGAGGCAATGCGTTATCGGTGTTTTTTGTTGGCGTTGATGTAGAGGTGGAATCCCACCACCTGTACTTTTGGTTATTGACAAGAGAAATTACTATTACAGTGGAAGATACCCACAGGATCACGAGGTTTCTTGTTTGTAGAGTGGGTATTTACATTATTGATGAGTCCGAGAGAGAGGGTGTTATGAGGAGGTTATATGGGGATGAGGCAGATGATGTGAAGTATCATAGGAATTTTTTCTTATCGGTCTTTTTATTTTCCACCAAGAGATGGGTGGACACGGATGATGATGATGATAGCTATTTCATCTTTTTCCCTCCATGATTCTGGAGGAGGTAGGTTCCCATGGATGATGATGGGAGTAGTGACTGAGATGATGGAGCATCAGAATGTCTTTGAGTGGGCACCAACACTATTTTCATAGACATATAGAGAGTTGTGGGATTGGAAATTCCACAAGAGGTTTGGTATTGATGTGGCATTCTTGTTACATTATTGGGCATACAAGCATATAGCCATTTCTCATCCATAGGGTTTGCCACGGGGTGGAGTGAGTGATAGGCATGTTGATTTTATGAGATGGAGGGAGGGTAGGTGTCGGGAATAAAAGGTGAGGAAGGTAAGCTACGATAGATATATTTTGACAGGATTACAGGTGGGTGTTGTGATATAGAGGCCTTATCTAGACTATCCTGAGTGGTCGAGATATGAGGATGAGCTTGTTGGGACACAACAAGATTTGTGGGTATAGGCTAGGTGAGGAGGGGAGTATGAGATGGTTAGATTTAGCCATGTCAGATGGAAATTTGGTTTGATACAAGATGTACCTAAGGATCTAATACCTTATAGACTAGATGAGGAGATAGAGATACTGCAAGGCAATTGTAGGTCGTCTATTCTTTATAGTAGAGGAGTGGAGGGTTATGGGTCTAGATGAGGATGGGGAATTAGTTCATATTGATGATGTTGGGGTGATCTGACTACACTCGGTGGTGGACGAGAACATATGTTGAATTTGAGAGTACGTGATTGATTCAAAGGGGGAGGGTGTGTGATATGGTAGAGGGGGCACAGGAGGTGGTTAATGTTAGTGATGATGATGATGATGATGAGGATGAGTGGAACTTGTCACTATAGTGACACAATCGACGACCGAGAAGGCCACAATGGAGGATGAGATGGATAGTCCGAGGAGAGAGAGAGATCATTTAGTTGGGGTGAGGGATACATTGATTGGAGAGTGTAGCCACAAAATATTACACATTAGGCACTATTTATCCTAGTTTTCATACTACTATTTAGATGGTTCTCGATTAAATAAAGTAGTAATTAATCCCACCTTTTTGCCACCTTATTTTACTTTTCCATCGTCATTCCCGCATATTCCCATATACATGCCCAAATCTGCTTTTTTCACTTTCTACCATTTTAGCCTAAATTGGGGTGCCCAACCTTATACTTGGGTGCCCTGGTCCTTTTAAAACTTTTCCTCCATTTTTTGGGCTCATTTTGATCATTTTTCATATTTATCTTTTTCCTAGTTGGCCATATTGGGATTAATTACAAAATTAAAGCAAGCGAACCCTATAAGTATAAAGTTATGAAGCCATAATGAGGTTCCTAGCATCATCTACTACTATCACTCCATCTAGAGTTGTGTCCATTGCATCACTTACATCCACATAGTGACATGCATCAAATCTAGGAGATCTAAATCAACACACACTTAATAGGGGGAGGTATTCTACTATATTTCATGCACACATGCTATTACATTTTTACAATTTAGCTATTAGCTCTCTATTTACATTGTGTCATTGACACAATAGAACCTAGGGAAGCATATTGCACGCACACATAAAAGATTTGACAATGTAGTTTTTATCACAAAAAAGTAGCACCCGAGATTTGACAATGCAGATCTCTACTTTTTGCTAACATTGGGTTACCTCTCAAGTTGTGGGACTTGTGAGCTTGAGATAACCCTCTAGAGAAAGAAAGTTATTTATCCTAAACTACCTACCACAATCTACTCCTAATGCAGAAAAACTATCTAATCCTATCATAACATTACCAACGGACAAAGGAGAGAGAGTGCATGAAATTAAACCTACACTAAAATCAAGTGATACACTAAAAAAGAGGAGAGAAAATATAGTGAGAAAAAAAAAAGAAGGAAATGAAGAAGGGAGAGGCCAAACACAAGTGAAATAGACCAAAGCTTCATTTACCATATGTTCTCATGCAAAACACAACATAATGAACGTGTAAAGGAAGGAATATATACACAAAGACACCGTAATAAGTAAGAGAGAGGCAAGGTTGTAACTAAAACGAGCAAGGACAGATAAATGTGTCACGAAAAATATTTATTGCAATAAAAGTATACACGCACCAGTTACAAAGGAAGGCACAATAACACATTGCCAAGCCCAAAAATGGAGGTGCAATGGCTCACGCTTGTTTTGCAACAAATTTTATAGAGTTGCATTGCAATTTTAGAATGTCCTCCTTTTCAAAAAATTAATGATTTTACAATTTATAGCTCAAATGACAGAGAGAAAGAAAGAGAAGAGGGAAAAGAGAAGGGGCACAACTTTTTTGGGCTCTAAGAACTGAAAATCTATCTTAAAGACCTCTGCAAAGCACATGGGCACTTCATAGAGCCATTACTATGTCAATTTTGTCCTATAGAAGCAAATAGAGCCATGCTTCATCAAGTCTAGTGGTTAAGCAACTTGATCTAACCGTTTGCATGCCCAAAATGTCCTCTTCTTCTTCTTAAAGTCATGTTTGCAATTTTAACCCACTAAATTCCACCAAAATTAGATTCTAATGGTGTCAAATTGAAGAGTTTGACCAGAGGTTTCTAGTGATATAAATTTTGTCTAATTTGGTGCAGGGATCAAAAGATATGGTCATTTAAATATTTATTTGTCGTGAATCACATAAATTTTTCATGTGGAATCCTTTAATTGGTTTGGGGATTGGCCTCATGTCATATGTACCTACTTCACCTTTTGACAAGTGTCCACCTCCCATTGGGTGGCAATATCGTGGTTTACTTCTACGTTCACCATCCTGTCCTCTCTTTTATCTTTTGCAGTTGCCTTTATTAAAATATGGGCCAATAAGACTTCTCCATGTTCCTTTGGGATGTTAGATTTTCTTTTACATTTTTCAGTCCCTGGACATGTGGATCAATGAAAAGGCTCCACACTCCTTCGCACTACATACCCTTAGAACCGCGAGCCAAAACAAATGGCCACATTTCTTCACAATTTGCCCTTGATCACAAATGTGAAATGTGATCCAATGGGAAGGCTCCACGTATTTTCATGTCACATTAAATATCCCTGACCTCTTACAATTACAAAATATGAGCCAATAGGAAATATCCATGCTTTGATGTGTTGTCATTCTTTCTTTTATATCCACTAACAACTACGAAATGCGAGCGAATGATAAATCTCCACATTTCCATGGTGTTATAACCTATCGGTCTTTGCTTCGTGCTTGATCTGATTGGACGAGCCTTTGCATTTGTTAGATTTGTGAAATACAAGCTAATAAAATGGCACCACGTAGCTCATTACTTTCCTTTGTATCATGGCTTTCCAATGTTCTGCGGGTTTAAGAAAAACCCTCCCTAAGTCTTTGATCAAGCTCCGTTCGAATCGACCAAGGTCCATTGTTTTGTGGCTTTAGAACTTTTAGCCCATTGAATTACCACCACTGTTTTTGACCATGTCTAACTTAGCCGCACCATTAAGCTCTTGCTAGGTAGCCCCACTAGTGTTGTCATTGAGTTTGACGGGTATTTCAATGTCAGCCAGATTTTCTTAATATATCTCACTAATGGAGCCAGACCATGTGGATTTTTTGAATTCCAATGTCTAGGGCTGTTGGGAAGTGCAATTTGATGGTCGCTTAGTCATTATGGACACACTGTAAAAATGGCTAAGTCCATTTTTAAATACTTTAAAAGCCAAAATAACCCAAGGGTAATTTTGGATAACAATTTGGTGACCTCTCGGATAATTTTCCTACTAGATTAGATTGATAGCCTTTATGCAGTGCATCCATATTTGGAGAAAACAACATGGTGTTTCACATAACTATGCTGATGTGTTGGATGTTTGTGTTGAAGGAAAAATTTTATTCGATGCTTCTTCAATGTGCATGTTGAGAACGATACATCATACATGTTCTTTGTTGTTATAGAGATCCAATTATGTGAATAGTGTGAAGTCGTATTTATGAGACATAATATTTGGTTCACCTGATATTTATAGCCATTGTGTGTGGCTACTCTCAAACATGATATAAATCATGTTGTTATGGTACCAAAAAATGCTGATTATAGTGAATAATAACTGGCTCTTGCACTTGCTTTAAAACTATATTTACGGTCATTCCAAAGTCAATTTATCATCATTTTATCAATGACGCATTAATTGGTTCACTTGTATTATTGCCAATCATAGATGAAACTTAGTCTTCATAATAGAACATTACATGTAAAATTGTGTTATGGTTTTTAAATTCAGCTAACCTCATTAACTACTATGCGTTCTCTAAAATAGAAATCAAAAACATGAATTCATAGGATGAGGATGAGTATGATGATGATGTAGCCAAGAGCACGATAAGGTTGTTTTTTCAATTGAGGCCATTACGACGGGTTTGTAAGTACGCCCAAGCCATCCCTCTCTCTCCTTGTCCCATTGTTGCTGCTTTTACCATCTGACATACAACAAGCCTCTAAACCCCCAACGTCGCTTCCTACTGCTCTCCTAATTTTATCCACCAAATTCAACACACGTATTGCTATATCTCCATCGATTTCAATTTTGAATTTATGCAAAAGCGCTGTCCCAAGTAGTGAATTTGGAAAAGAAAGAGGCACTATAGGATTTTGATCATGCAAATTTCTGGGCCCAAAAAGAACTTTAAAATCGCCCCAAATTTTGATTTAGCTTAGAATTTTTCCCAAACTAAAATGGACAATGCAACAACAAGAAAGTATGTAAAAACTATATACAAACATAGAAAAAACATTCATGCTCTAAGTGGAGACATGAAAATTGTGCACAATGCACTTATTTTACCGAAAGAAAACCTATACCTACCCTACTCTAACCAGACTAGGAAAAGCTAAAAAATCCTGCAACAAGAAGGGAGAAACAACTTCCTTCTTTATGAAGTGTGGCCGTGTAATTAATTTAGAAAAGGACTTGGACCGTGATAAGAGCAAAAAACTAAAAAAGGCCAATCTTCCACTCAAATTACCAAAGTATCAACATCAAACAAAAATACCTCCTCAAGTTGATTGGCATTAAACTCTTAGAGGTGTTGATGGTGACCTTTGGTGCATCAATATCATCCTCATTCTCTCTCGAATTCAGCATGACTAGTTTTGGCTTCTCCATTGACTCTAATGAAGCCAAGTACCTCATGGGGTAAGGTCTAATCCTTGAAGTTTTCCTACTGCTCTGAAACTTAACTCCAAGAATGGGATCTTCCCTTATACCTTCTGGAAGAAAAGAGGGGGTGCTTGCATGTTGACTTTTGTTTTACATTGCTCCTATGAGCAGCTGGTATTCTACCTTGATGACTGGTATGGCAATGGTGTCATCCTTTTTCTCTTCCTTCTCCTCACCTAATGAAAAAATTGGAATATTTAACTCCCCCAATATTTTCCCAAGAGGATTCTTTGAAGGAGCGGGTTGTTCTTTCATGTTTTCCTCTATGACAGCAAGCTCTTGATGTTGGAGGATGAGTGATGGAGCAGAAAAATTCATTATTTGCATGGGCTCTTCTCCATCAAAGCACTCCTCCAAGTTAGATAGATAATATGCCTCCTCATGGTCCTGTTGTGCCAAGAGCTCTCCTTCCTCCATGATGACCTCTGAATCTACAACTTGTTCATCATGGTTCCCCTCATATTTAAACATAAATTTTGAGAGCTCAAACTTCTCCTCATCATCATAATTTGGGGAGGATAAAGTGGAAGGAAGTATTAGAGATTCTTGTGTAGCCTTCTTTGCATTCAAGAACTTTGGGTCTTTGTAGTTCTCCTCCATATGATCCTCTTCAACTGAACTTGGAGATCGTTGTTCTTCCTCTTCTTGGGCTTATTTTGTAATTTGAAAGGGATCAACAACCTCTTTTAATAGAGTGCCATCATGGACACTACATTCGGAGGAAAACTAGGAGTACACTGTGGAATGTATGTTGAATTCAACATAAATAAATGATATTGAACACAATTTACAAGCTCTAAGCACTCTTACCATTTAAATCTTCAACTTCATTACAAAATCTATTGATCAACCATATCATTTTTTTAAGATTGAAAATTAGGAAAAATAATTACAACCAATTAATATGAATTGATGAAACAGCTTTATATAAGCGGTTGTGTTTGGGGAATAATCCGTTGTCAATGCTTATATGATGCTTTATTCACTTGCATGTGATAGATTGTTAAATTATGGAAAACCAAATAAAACACACCCATAACTTACACTATATCCAATTTGATCGTCCTCCAATACATGGTAGGAAAAATATAATGGCTCACTTATGGCTATAATAGTGAACCCCGATAATATAGTTGTAACCAGAAATTACAAATTAAAGCTCAATTAACAAAAGTAAAGAAGGCAAGACATTCATAATTTGTAAAAAAGATTAAACTTGCGAAACTTTGTGTCTTCTCCATTGTCAAACCGGAGGGTTTGTAGATATACTACTCAAAAACACCATTCTCAAGACTTACCTAAAAATAAATTAAGTATCTTCATTAATTGTAAGAATTTTGAAAATGAGAATTTCTAATCCTTCCATTTGATGAAGGAATATATGTACTAGAACTAAACATGCTTTTACGAATGAAAATTGTCATGGTATCTTCCTTAGTGCTTTATAACCTCACCTTCAATAAAAGGTGAGGTCATATTTGTACCACTTCGATAATTCCATCAAAAAATAAAAGAGGCAAGACTATCTTATGTATACATTTGAGAAGCATCCACCAAGAAAATATCAAGCTAGACTTTAGCCCAAGCAAAAAAAAAAACCTAAATTTTATAATGATATCTTAGAATTCTAAGGATATAGATAATGAGTCTCATAAATTCCTAATCCTAGAAATTATTTCAAAGAAACTATTAATAATAATTATTTAGCTACTCCTAGACCTAATGGAAGAAACTGTAAGTAAAATTTGGTAATTTAAATTTTCGAACCCTTTGATTTGATAATGCACTAGATTGCAATGATGAATATAACTTATCCATTCCCGCATAGCACTTTTCAAGGTCCATTGTTTATCGTGTTTATCATTACACACTAACATGTCAACACATTTTTAGAATACAATGTATGAAATAAAGAAATAAAATATCACTATATAAACTCTAAACATCATTTAGCATATTTCATCCTCCCATTCGTAACCATATATATTAGTCCAAACAATACATCTAGTCCTAACCTACTTGTACGATCTTGGACCAACATGTCTTCCAACTATACTTTCAATTTGATATCTTTTTTTTCGTCTCGATATCTCATCCGGCTTGGCATTTCTTGGATAAATCACCTAAGGAATCGTATATAAGAAAGTAAACACTAACTCATTTGCTAATCTACAACTTCTAATGCAATTCTCAAGAGCACTCACTTTATACACCTAAAAATGGCATCCAAATGTCCCTATATCTCAGACTGTCATATCTAAATTCATCGAGGTACCACCTACATTAGGTTTTAAGCTCCAAACTAGGTTGAGGAAACAATATTTGTCATCTATAATAACAAAAACATCCCCTCTCCAAGTATTTTTATCAAGAGAAAAGTCAAAGAAAATTCCAAATCTGATTGATCTATTTAGATATCACATGCTAGGTGGAGAACGACATGTAGTTTGAGGCCTCTTTGGAGTAGTGCCAATGTCGGTGATACACGAGGGTGCCTACAACACTACTAATGTTTGTTTTGCATAATTCTTTCTCCATGCTTGAACTTTGATATGGTGTTCACTCCATTAAGAGAGTCTTTCTCCATGTGTGAAAACTAGGGTTTGATAGTGATAGGAAAATATATGAAGGTGGAAAACCCAAAACTTGTAGAAGTTGATTCGGTGTAGGTCCAAGACCATACAAAAGGGTCAAGACCATACAATACCTGTCTTGGAAGTTTGGTATGGTTTTTTCCCAAGTTATTCACATTCAAATTCCTAGTTGCAAAGGTCATTTAGGTTCACATCTTCTAATTTCACTATTGCACAATCCATGATCTCTTCATATATCATATGAAATTAGTTAAGTCCATTCATACATTTTTTTGATATTTCAATTGCGAAGTTAGGTTGATCGGTGTATATATAATTATTTCTATATGATCTAAGTTATAAATCTAATTTATTATTTATATTGTAGGCTCTCTTTAAGATCTCTTATAATAATTAACGTAATCTATAACTAACTAAATTGACATAAAATTTAATTAAGGCTTAAACACTTTTTTGAACACGCTTTCGATCAAATCATTAACTTGAAATAGGTTTTATTCCTTATGTATTAGGTTTTTTGACATGAAAACCCTAGGGGTTATGTTGTCATTCTTTCTTCATTAGATCTTATCTTATTTCAAAATTTCTATGCTTTCCATCTATTCTCTTCCAATGTAGTCTTTACCTTGTTAATCAATCCATTAAACACATCGAGATTTCCCCTCTTATTCGAAAGGGATGTAATCTTATGGTCTCATCTCCTATGCATATTGTTATCACTCCAAGTTAAAAATAAAATAAACTTTTAAGTGACAGTTGAGTAAATGTAACATTTATTATCAAAATTAGCTTTTGATGGTGATATGAATGTTAACTTGATTATAGAACACAAAACCTTACAAGGTCACACTATCACATCCCACCCCTTTCTTTCATCAGAGAATGCTCATTTGTGTAATAAGAAAATGGTCATAGAAATGTTATTATAAGAAACATCTATATGGGTAATTAATTATATTAAATTACAAATAATGCAATGTAAAGACACCCTAAAAATTGTAAAGAAAAAATTCTATATTAAACATTTTATAAGGTGAAAATTCTAAATCTAAAGGGGATTGTAAACTAAATTATTCATTATGAAAAAATAGTTGTCGAATAATGAGGATGAAGGCCTACAAAACCATCCACTAGAGTACAAATCCCTTTAGATATTTTCTATAGAGTGCCAAATGAATCGATATAAAATCGCTCCCTAAGTGACTTTGATGGAGTAGATAACTCATAGTCGTGACTTTGATGGAGTAAAGAAAGACATTGATTTAGATGTATTCTTACACAACTAGTATTTCCCATGAACAATTTTTTCTTAATAATAAATAATAAACATATTTATGTTATCAATTATCGAAATTAATAATGTTTTTTATTGTTTCTTATTAATATAATTGAAACATATTGATAAACAATAAATAAATCTAATATACTTTAATCGGATATCGATCAATAATAATTATAAGACATTCTAGGAGTTTGTTAAGGGATGGTTTAATATAGAGATGTTCTACAAATTAAATATATCTACTAGTTATGTTTTTCAATTAGTTAATTGTTGACATTTGTTTTCAAATATTCGATTTTTCAATAAATTTATTTTGAAAAAATATTTTGTCAAATACTCATAATATTTATATACACATAAATTTATTATATTCACCAAAATATACATATTTTAATAACAAATTGTATGTTTTTCTTTATAATTCACCTCCTATACATATTTTAATAACAAATTGTATGTTTTTCTTTATAATTCACCTCCTATACATATATTTCTTAGTTTTGAATATATTTTTTTTACCATCAATTAAAGGCATTCATAAGTTGTACACAGGTGTGACTTTGTATATGTATTTCTACATAGGAGTGAACTTGCACGAAGGAGTGTATTTATATAGAAAGCCTAATTGAATTAGACGATATATTTTCTTGTCGTGATGGACATTCTTCTAGAAATATTCTTCCTCAATTATAGCCTCAATATATATTTTCTTGAAATCCATGTTTTCTTGCGATGACATGTTACAAATCATTAAAAAACGAGTGGGGCCTGCAAGATATTTTAGATGAAGTGACAAGTATATATAAGAAGCCACTTCTTGATGTTTAAGTGAAGAGATTCTGTAGAGGGCACGGAAGTGAATTATTATTTTCATTGTTGTATCTCCATGTCCTACTATAAGAAAGGTTGTTAGATTTGTCATGACCTCAATTGGGTGTGTTATTTTTGTACTTTTCTTTATTCACAACTTTAGCAAATGGATGGATCTCTTGAATGGGATACAACAATAGAGATTAAAACAGGTATGGAGTTCAGTATTAGTTGTCACCTTCAAGAATCTTGTTTGTGTTATTATATATTTAGTGTGTCTTAAGATAAATTAGGTTTGAAAAGTGCAATATATGTTTACAGTTTGTTATGATAAATTAAGAACCCGAGGAGGGTAAGAATAATATAAATAAACACCGACTAAAGATTATTTTGAAAAATTATACCTCAAATAATTGCTCACATAAATATATGTATGTTGTTAGAAATCAATATAGAAAACCAACCCAAAGTGTCATACGAACACAATTAGAAGATTCCCACAACATGTAGATATAAATTTATGATGTCTATCACCGTGCCTAGAATTAAATTAAAAGGCCTATAATAGTTTTTTTTTTAAATTAAAATAAAATATATTTTTAATCAATAGATTAATGTTGTAATATATAAATTAATATTGATCAATAGAGGAATAAATTATTTTTAATCAATAGAGGTATACATATTGATGAAGCCGAAAGGGTGACTTTCAATATTAAATAAGGCGCAAATGGCACGATTGGTGGGGTCGACATTGTGGGTCATAAAGAAGTGTTGCCATTTGCATGAAAAAGGGAGATCAAATAGCCATGCCCATCCTCATGATTACTTGTAAGAGTTAGGGTTTCGGACCAAATGGATTTACAAATCATCTCCAATTGAAAACCTCAACTTTCACTTTCATGGACATAACATATAGAAATTGGTAATTTTTGACAAGCATCATAAACGATATGCTTCGCAATTGGAGTCCAGTAAGACCCGCACATTCCATGACACACAAATCATGAGAAATAGTGGTCAAGGGTTATACCATGTTCCTCCAAGCCATCCAAGGCATCGGTTGATTTTGTAGAAATTGAGCATTGTTGTGCTTTAGAAATTCCTACAACTCAATTTTCATTCATCCAACATAATCTATATTATAATCCTATGCAGATTTCATGTTGTGTGTCGAGATATGATCACGTTTGGACATGGGGTGACAAGAAAGACTTGCACCCTTTTGGATGGGCCATGTGAACTAATTGTTAACAAAAATTGTGAAGACTTTAATTGAAAAATTTCAAATGGAATTTGATGGTTCTAAAAGAACCGAGGCCACCTTGGGCATGGTAGAGAAATTATGCAAGGGGACTAATGAGTCGTTGGAAATTGGATCCTTGGAGCAATGCTAGTGAATAGATTGTTCCTTAACAATTTGGCTCAGTCGAGCCAATATTCCCAAATTTGCCTTGGTTTGAGTTGATTTACTCTTATTTTTTCACCCTCCAACAATTTTACACCCTTCCTCTTGGGGATGTTTGGAATTTTCGGAGGCCACCTTAGGGGTTGGATGATTGCATGGAACATGTAGAGGACATTCTTTGATCTTATGTTGAAAGGCCTGATCTAACGAAAACAAGTTTTAGGTAGGTTATTTCATAAACACACGCTAGGAATAACGAGTATCTCCCATTTGGATTTCCTCGAACTCCTTCAACTCTTGGGGTGGTCGACTTCAACAAAAACCCATTTCTTAGGTCGTGCACTATAAATCCATTGGGGTTTCATGCATACCACTCACCCTATAGAGGAGACGATTTGGTGCTAGAGATAAACAGACGACGCAGTAGACCGGGGAACTCACCCACACAGGAACTTTAAGGGCAACATACTTAGAAATCAAAAAATATTTGGTTGAAGGAGAAAGAACCAGACGTGAGTTATGCACATACTAAGTGGTTGAACGGTTCAATATGGTTGGGGCATACGATGAGTCAGAAAAATGGAAAAGGGAAAACCCTTTGGTCATGTTCAACACTCTTTTCAGTCGGATACCATGAGCATCCCGTGTCGAGTTCACCCAAGAATTTAGCGTGCTTTTAGAGTGGATGCAACCCATAAAATACCCAATAAGTAGAAGTTTTCTAACCATTGGCATGCAACATTAAATTAAATAATAGAAAAAATAACATCGGGAGGAGAGTCATTACCTAGTGAAAGACCTTCAAACAAAATTGGGGGGGCGTTTTGCGGTGACACCATTGTTATAATCTCCACAAGCTCTATCCATGACACCAATAATCGAGCTTGAGGTAGAAGGAGACATTATATAGGGCGTCCAAAGGCGAAAAACCTAGAACTTACCAAAAAGTTACAATCCCACAACACCCAAAGAGGCCATTGTTTGACATTCACAAAAGGGGGAGTACATTTATATTTTTATTGTTGTGATGGGCATTATTCTAGATTATTATTATTTCTCAATTATAACCTCAATATTTTCTTCTCGTGCTTCTATAAATATTCTTCTCACAATTATAACCTCATCTTTTCTTTCCATGACATGTTTTAAATCCTTAAAAGAGATTGTAGAAATTTTACAAAGCTCATTCAAGGACAAGTATTTATAAGAAGCCACTTCTTGATGTTTTAGTGAAGAGATTCCGTAGAGGACACGGAAGTGAATTATTACTTTCATTGTTGTATGTCCTACCATAAGAAATGTTGTTAGATTTGTCATGACCTCAATTGGGTGTGTTATTTTGTGTGCTTTTCTTTATTCACAACTTTTGCAAATGGATGGATCTCTGGAATGAGATACAATAATACAATAATGCAATTCAAAAATGCTATTGTTGCAAATATTAGAACAAGACATGGAGTTCGATATTATTAGTAGTCGCCTTGAAGAATCTTGTTAGTGTTATTATATGTTTATAGTTTCTTAAGATAAATTAGGTTTAAAAGTGCAAGTTATTATATGTTTATGGTTTGTTATGATAAATAAAGAACCCGAGGATGGTAAAAATAATAAAAATAAACGACTAAATATTTTTTTGAAAAGTTACACCTCAAATAATTGCTCACATAAACCTTTGTATGTTATTAGAAATCAATACGAAAAAACCCAATCGAGTTTCATACAAACACAATCAAGATTCTATAACGTGTAGGTATAAATTTATGGTGCCTATCAAATAGCATGCCTAGATTTAAATTAAAAGGCCCATAGTATGTTAAAAAATAAAAAATTAAATTAAATTATTTTTAATCAATTGATTAGTGTTCTAATATATAAATTAATATAAGCTCATGATTTTTCAAATATATGTAATGTACAATATTTTGTAATTATTCTCTTAAAAAACATAATAAAATATTATATTTTTTGATAAAAATAAATATAAAAATATTAATTTTGAGATTTAAAATTTTAAATTTTTATATATTATATTGATCAATAATTTCATTACATTCTTAATTAATTAATATTATTATTAATTAGTAATAAATTAAAAATACCTATGAATACAATATTTATTTAAAATTGTATATACATATACATATACATATGAAAAGGAAATCTATATGAAAGAGTTTTTCCAAAACCTTTCTAGTGTTATATTAGACTCTCAAACTCGTTTGTAATAGGATCATTTGAATTTTAGGTGATTATGGGTACATTTTTACAATCATATATTAATATTAAAAAACAAATAAATTACAATTCGTGTAGCCTAAGAACATCGTAAATTGTTATTATTTATTTAGAATTTATCAATATTAGGTATTGCTTATAATATTATAAGAAATTAAACTATAGTTAACGTAACTTAAACACATTTTTAAAAATAAAAAATAGACTGTATTAATATTCAAATAATCAATATCAAATGTGTTACTCAAGATCAAGATTTACACAGAGAAATTCCACATGGAAGTGGAACATTTAGATTCACTTTGACTCATTAATCATCGGGGATATATGCCCTATGCGATTAGTCAAGAACCACCAAATCACATGTAATAATGCTCTTCCCTAATGGCTATGTTGTAGTTTTCTTCTCTACCAAACATGGAGTAGACTTAGAAGCTTCAAACCCCATTCTTGATCACCCTATCCCTCTCATTGGGGTGGTAGAAGGAGGAGTTTCAACCACTTCAATGGTGGTGGTTTTGGAAATGGTGACCGTGCGTACCCAAAATTGGAAGGTACTTGCATCGCGAACAATGTAACACGTGCTCCAATGATGATACGGTCTCCTCGCAAGGTGTTCGGGATCCGAAAAGTCCTCTAAATATGTGTTAACATCCTGCATGCCCCCTGCTTAGCCCCCGTGCTTTGTTTTTCTCTTTTCCCCTCTTTTCTTTATCTTTTGCTCTTGATTCTGAAACCACCGCCTGCTCGGCGGCGGCGGTCTCGTGACCGCCATCCTAAGCAGGGGCGGCGGTCCTGTAACCACCACCTTGCTCAGGGCGGCGGTCCTTCACGCATTTTCCAGAATGCTCTTTTTAACGCGACTCACGTAATTTCAACGTTTACCAGCTTTTTTCACCGCCTTTGGCTTGCATTAATGATTCTGGTTCCCTAGAATAGTGTTTTGCCTTTATTTATAGTTTAAGTGATCAATTTGGTTTTTACCTTTGGGTGAATGAATTTTTATAAATATTTGGCTTGTGCTCAAGCAAATGGCCCCTCAAAATTTACCTCTCAATTTCTCATTTCAGTAGTTCAGTCTTTTGTTTTGATTAGGATTCATAGTTTAGTTCATTGCATGCTTAGTTAGCATTGTTTTGTTGTTAGAAAGCCACATATCCATCTTGTGCAGGTGTTGTTGTTATTTCATCCAATCCATTCGATTGAAATAGTCTATTTATCAATAGGAAGCCATTAAAGTTGTAGGTTTTGTTCTTTAAACAGGTAGCTTTAGGTTCTGATGTTTTATGTTGTATGACTCGTAATAGATCCCGCTAGGAATTGCATAAGCCAAGCTCGTACTTTTGCTATCCCTCTCCTACTCGAATTGTATTCGATCTATATTCTAAAGTTGTCCTATGTTCTAATATCTACTTCTGTTGATGCAAGCATTACATGCTTTTCTCGATCTACGTGAGCACGAAAAAACGAGGAGATCACACCGAAGGGACAAAGCCACACACACCATCGATTTTCCACTGTTCTACGAATCCGTTCTAGCTTTCAAAGTTTCGAGTTAGAAGCATATCAAATAAAGTAGTCAATCATCTCATTTCAGTTAATCTTACTTTCGATATTGCCACGGAAGCTATGGGGATTGATAGTTTCTGAGAAACTATGATTCACTCCTCACTTTTGAGGTAGGATCGAAAGTCTTTTAAATAGATTATATCAGTTATTTCATTGTTTAGAATAGGTTCACAATTGCACAGGTAAGTAGTTATACTCGGTTGCTTTGTTTGTTTTAATTTCGTCATTAAATTAATTGTCAATTTCTAGATATATTAAAATAGTTGCTCTTTCGAATTCATTCAAATAGTTCATCAGAAAATACAAAACAAATAGGGAAATTATATATGCTATAGATATACTTCACATAGTTAAATTTCACCTTACTACAGTTAGATTTACATTGTTGCTTTTGTATGACAATCACGGGACCTAGGGAGCCCAGAGAATACGTATTCGAGCCAATCGTGCCCCAACCCAATCTTATTATGGCAATAGTTGACATAGATCAGAATCTTAGAATCCAAGTCTTCCAAACAACAACAGACTTACAACAGATCAGCTCTCAGTTGAGGGGGTTGAACATAGAAGACGACCAAGCGCACACGTTTTGGTCAAATCAGCCAAACTACAGATTACCCTAGGTAAACATCTGCATGACTGTGGAAAGGCTTGAAAGAGAGTAGACATTTGGTTGTGATCCATTGGTCCCACAGCCAGACATAGGAGATACTCTCATAGACATAGATACTAGCTTAAGGATTCAAGTTGCGCGAACACCTGTGAGATACTCTGAAAAGATCGCACAACTATTAATTCTGAATATAGAGGCTGAGAAAGCATATGATTATTGGATACTAGGGATTAGGGACTGAATTCACACATGACCATAGCAGGACCGCAACAAACACGAATCTACGGTTGTGACCCACAAATCCCACAGCCCAACGAACCCATAGGTGAATCAGACATAGATGTTGGCCTGCGCACACTAGTATTCAGATCTACTCCACTTCCACCTATCATCATCACACAATTATCCTTGTTAGATATAGCGCTAACGAAGCTAAAGAATTTTGGACTAGGCCAGAGAATCACCCATAAAGACAACTATATCCATCATTCACTCTATGACCCTGTCTGGAGACATACACGAAACTATCCCAGGTCATTTTCCACGTATCCCGCAACCCATAGATCGAATAATGCCAGAGCTCGATATTGATTGGAGCCTTCGAGTAGTCATCCTTACCGATCGATCTATCACACCAGTTCAGGTTAGGAGGGCCTTCTTTGCCTTAGATTCATAAATTCCACTAGTGCATGTCGAAGACATCAGATTGCCTAACTAGTTTCTCTGCATCCCACACGTATTCCATCTCCATCGGCTGTCTCGGCACGACCTCGGGAGGTCAGTGCAAGGAAGAGCTACTTGTAGATTCCTAAGCTTGCTTGTCACTTTTCTGTCATACAAAATTGGTGAACCCAACGTGAAACAAACAATTGTTTCACCTTCTATACGTCATTAGCCATCACATCAGTTTCACCACAAAATTGGTGAACCCAACATGAAACAAACAATTGTTTCACCTTCTATACCTCATTAGCCTTCACATCAGCTTCACTACAAAACTAGTGAACCCGACGTGAAAGACACAGTGCTCTCCTTTATCTTATTACTGCTTTCCCACCTTCGCTCCTTCCCATTATTCTCGCGGGTATTCATATACCCTCCGAATATGTCGGGATTCAAGGCATATGGCACCTCTCCTAGGTCTTGAAGCATACTACGCTCAATTGAATAGACAATCATCACCCTCGCTCTCGGTATGGGGTGACAATTATTCAAACAACCGGTTATCAATGCCAACTCCACCTCCAAGGACTAGATATAACTCATCTTTTCAAACTAAGGAGTTAGATCAGCTCTCTCAAACGCAACAAACAGAGCCTTCAGGCTCAAACAATATGACGTTCACAGGAGAATCTGGTTCATCTCCTCAGGTGCTGCTTAGATCACAAATTAGTAGACAATCAGACCCATACCTGGTTTTAGATGATGAATATTCGATGCATTATGCCCAGAATGAACAACGCTCTCGGAGTATGTACCCACCTATAGGAAGTTTACAAACACAACCCGAGGTCTCTTTTCAAGAAAAAAACCTCTATGCCACTGCATATAGGAAATACCCTTGGGGAAACTTGGCAAGAAAATGATCAATTCATAGCAGGGTATCATAAGCCTATACAACATCAGGATATACAACAAATGCCACCAAGGCAAAATATCGTTTCTTCACCAAATGAAGTCATTTTGACTTTAGTAGAAAAAGTTAGAGGATTAGAACTTGAGCGGGAAAACCAAAATTCTCAATACATACAAGCGGGAAATGCTAATCCTCCATACCATCTTGGCCAAGTGGACCTCCTCACAGGAATAGGTACATTAGGCATGACTCCCAGATATTCACAACAAACGCCGGCTAGACCCACCATTTCTAACACTTTGCTCCTCCCGGTCTAGTACAAAATAATCCATTCTGGACAATACCCCGTCATACTTAAACATTTACTCCAAATCACCACAAGGGGATATGTTCTCCTCTCCCAATGTTTTCTCAAACACGGGGTTTCCTTTATGCCCCGCCAATGTATACGATATGCCATATCAACAACCCATTCCACTGCCACTCCTTCAAAGAAGCACCATCAATGGTCGAAACCTATGCGATAGGGACTTATTCGAAATACTTGAAAGAGCCTTTAGATTTCACCATACGAAGCGTCATGCTTCCAAGACCTCTTCTCGATTTTCCCAAATACAAAGGTGAGAGATATCCGAACGCACATATCAAGACTTATGCCACAGACCATTCAGAACTACTCCCTTGGGATGGGGTTGCTAAAATATTCCCAAAACTTTGGAAGGCATCACTCTCGATTGGTATTATATAACACTTGAGGCTTCCATCCATTCATTTAAACAACTCGTTTCAGAGTTTATTAAGGAATTTGACATGAACAAACTGTTAAGAATAGGAATCAGGGAATTCTTGCACATTAAGTAGGAACATAATGAATCTATCACTCATTTCATCCAGAGGTGGCATACAGTTCTTTATTCTTCAGCTAGTGCTCCAAATATGGACCAAATGGAACTATGCGATTTATTCCTTCATTCTCTCAGCAGAGAAGTAAAGGAAGAAGTCCAGAAGTTCCCGATGAAGTACTTGAGAGCGCTCTCCAAATAGATCAAGCAGCAATAGATAGCGGTCATAAGATGTATGGAACAAATGGGAGGTTAATCACCTCCAACCAGAATACTACAACTTATCCTACTACCACAAATGTCAATCAAGGACCTAAAATCCTCAATAAAAATCATGGAGTGACAACAGATGGAGTAACCCAGATCGGTCAAAAGGTAAATGTTGTGAATACTCCACCACCAATAAAAACCAACGAAACAAAAACTTTACCCCAATAATCAATGCAGTGGATTTTAATCATCCACAACAAAAACAACAACAACGGCGAAACCCTACACAGGGTCCAAGCCAAAACTCAGTTGGTTATCAAAACCAGAACCAAAACCAAAAACATCAAATGCAAAACTTTACTTCTAATAGACAACGATTTGATCAGAGTTTTGGGCCACAATATACACCAAGCCAAAAAACTAGGAATTACAATCCTAACTCGTATTGTGGTTTCCACAAAATTTGGGGCCATGACACTAGAACATGCCGTGATTACAATAAGTTCATGCAACGTTTGCTAGAGGAACAAAGAAAACTTTTCATAGATGTGTTCTTGGTAGATCTGTGTCACCACCACTAAATACGTTCACAGGGCGTTTCCCTCGAATGCTTCCCTCAAGATCTTTAATGATCCGCTCCCAAATCACGATAACAATAGGCTGAATCTAAATGGGAAAAATAAGGGCACAATGACAGGAAACAATAATCATGAAGCCTCGACTTCACTAAATCCATTAGTTGCACCACAATTAGGGAGTCAACCGTGACCCAAGATAGTCGATTTAGTGGAATTAGACGCCAACTACCCATCGAAGCTATAACAAGGACACGAGAGTATTCCACTTAGCCAAGTCCAAGTCACCTACCAGAGACAGATAACATCCAACAAATAGTAGTAAAACCCGTGGGTGCCTATGATTTAATTAACGATCTAACAAAAACCTTCTCAAACATTTTTTTGGACTTACTGAAGAATTCTCCTACCCATAGGGCTGCTCTTTTGGAGGCATTAGGTTTAGGCCATCTAATTAACATCACTCCACCTCCCGAAACATAGGTGAACCATATAGACTTTGATATCCACCCTCCGGGGCAGCCGGATAGGGATACCGAATTCATATTCGAAATAAACAAAATGCCAACAGACGTTGAGATTGCACGATGAGGTGATCCAGCCTTACACTTGCAAGTATAGGTTTATAACAACTATGTGAAACATGCGAATGGTGTACGATGGGGTAAAGCAGCTAACATAGTCTCCTTCTCTTTCCTTCAAAAGCTAGGGTATGGAGAAACGAATTGTTCCACAACTCGATATATGCTAAGAGGCTATAATATCCTTAAAGCCACCTCGATTGGAACTATAGTACTACTGGTCACCTTAGGACCCAAAACAATCCCGATCGAGTTTTACATTATAGATCGGGAAACTAACTATAATATGATCCTCGAGACGACCATGGATACACCGGATGAAGGCAATCCCTTCTACATTATTCCAATAAGTAAGGTTTTTACACTTAGGAAAGATATTTGTAGCCAAAGGTGATCCAAAACCATTCGATGTACACACAGCTAGCCTAAAGAAAATACTAGGCATTCACTCATAACTTCAACTCCCAACAAACCAACTTAATAAACCCACCGATGCAAAACCAGAGGAAGAGTTGGTACCTACAATAGATCTTGAGACTATGAGCTTAGTCAAGATGATCCCAGGCCTCAAGGATGAGGCTAACATTGTAGAAACAGTATCATTAGGAACTACTAAAAATTGTTGAATTACTAGAACATGATCTACCAATGTTCCTACCATTTGATTCTGTAGGCATGGGATATACCCTAGGTGTTGGTTCTCTTCCAGCAGAGGATCTTTGCATGGTGGAAGTAGAAGATATTAACACAAAAAATATCCCAACATCTATATTCCCAGCTAAATATTGGACTCTCCATTTTGATGGAGCTAGATGTCATTATGGAGCTGGGGCGGGTGTAATCTTTACTTTCCCCAAGGAAAAGTCCTACCATTTACCTTTAAACTAAATTTCAAATGTACAAACAACAACGCCTGAGTACGAAGCCCTCCTCCTTGGACTCATTTTAGCCAAGAGGATAGGTGTTAATAACATCAGGGTGTTAGGAGACTCACAATTGGTAGCAAACCAAGTCTCTGAGGTATATGAAACCAAAGCTGAGCATTTACATCTCTATAAAATAGCTGTATTAGATTTAAACAAAGACTTTGACTTCATATCAATTGAAGCAATCCCGCGAGAACAAAATCTTCGTGCCAATTCTATAGCAACCTCGGCATCACGCTTCACTCCAAACAATGAATTCCAAGATACCCGTTTCATGGTATCCCTTCGTACCGAACCATTGGTAAAAAAATGGTTGTCAAATTCTCTCTTAAGAAACAAAGATGAGAACAAATCTACTATCCTAGACCACACCGATAGTGATATGGCCACTCTGAATTATTTAAACACCTATGCGGCATTACATCTCTCCCATCACGTGATAGATTTGTCCTTAATCCCACATTCGTCTTCCTACTTCGGAAATCCCATGATAGAGCTTCCCCACAAAAGGAACGCAACATATACACAGTTGAGAATGGAGATGATCTGGAATTACCTCCAACCCCACCTGAGTTTGAAGAAGGTAACGCCTCTTTAATTGAAGAAACAATTGATATTAACATCGGAACGGAGGATGAACCAAAGATCTTGAAACTAGGATCCTCGTTAACTCTAGAAGAAGTAGAAATACACACTCGAATCCTCAAGGAATATCAAAGGCTTTTGCATTTAGTTAGAATGAAATGACAGGGGTTGCACCACACATCACGATTACATAACTTCGTCACTAAATTAGATGTAAAGCCAATTAAACAAAAATCGAGACCAATGAATCCCAAGGTAGCTCTCATGGTGAAAGAAGAAGTAATGAAACTCCTCCAAGTAGGATTCATCAAACCATCGATTACTCTCATGGGTATCTAATATCATTCCCGTTCTAAAAATAATGGGAAGATATGCATCTGCATAGACTTCCGAGACATTAACAAAGCGTGTCCCAAAGACGACTTCCCGTTGCCATCCATAGATGTCATTGTTGATGCAACAGCTGGATTTGAACTCTTGTCTCTCATGGATGGGTTCTCAAGGATACAATCAAATCAGAATATCTGAACAAGATCAAGCTAAAACCACGTTTATAACTCCTTGGGGAACCTATTACTACGCTGTTATGCCATTTGGTCTCAAGAACGCATTGGCGCTACATACCAAATGAGCCATGACATATATATTTCACGATCTTATTCATAAAATTGTGGAATCCTATGTAGATGACTTGTTGGCCAAGGCCAAGAAGCATTGTGACCATCCGGAAGTGCTCCGCGTCATTCTTCAACGTCTAATAGAATACGGAGTCACACTAAATCCGAGAAAAATGCGTCTTTGGTGTAACAGATAAAAGCTCCTAGGTTACATCATATCGTCACGAGGGATAGATGTTGACCCAACAAAAATTTGGGATGTCCTCGAAATGGTCCCACCTTCAGATGAATCTGGAATGAGGTCATTTCTCGGAAAGCTTTGTGCAATCCGGAGATTCATCTCGGACTTAAGCTTCACCATTCATCCAATCAACAATATACTCAAGAAAGATTATAGTATTGATTGGACCGAAGACTACAATGAAGCTTTTGACGCAGCTTAAACATTTCTGTTATCACCACCTACACTAATGCCACCTAAGCCGGACCACCCGTTAATTTTATATTCACGAGCTACCGATGTCTCGCTAGCTTGTATGTTGGCCCAAGAGGACGATGACAAGAGAGAACGCGCGATTTATTTCATTAGTCAAACATTGCTCGACTACAAAACATGTTATACACAGGCAGAATGAGAATGCCTTGCCATAGTCTTTGCAACCAAATGCTTAAGACATTATATGTTGAATCAAGAAACAAGGGTCATTGTAAAAACGGACCATTTATGAACTTTCCTCACACAAGGGTCCTTGTCTAAAAAGGCTAGAAATTTTATAACCTTAATGGGAGAATTCAATTAACATTTGTAAATCGAAGTCCGCTAAAGGAAAAGTCATCGCAGATTGGTTAGCTGATAACCCACTAGATGGAGGCAATCTAGTAGATCTAGACTTTCCTGATGAATGCGTATACTACATTGAAACCAGACCTCCTATCTCTGAATGTCCTTGGTATACTAATATTATTAATTATATCATGGACCATACGTATCCAGAAGGGGCTACACCACAACAAAGAAGGCGGTTATGCATTATCGCAGCTAAATACGTCGTTATAGAGCAAGTGCTCTATCGAAAAGTGTTCGATGGAATGCTTCTAAGATGTGTAGACATCGAAGAATCCAAGAAGATTCTCCATGAATCTCACAGTGGAATGTGTGGAGGCCACTTCGGTGGTCATGCCACACTCATAAAATACATTGAATGGGCTATTTCTGGCCTACTCTAGAACACGATGCAGTAGAGTTTGTCAGACGAAGGTGTCATAAGTACCAAGAATTCTCCCATGAGATCCACATGTCGGCGCAAGCGCTACAACCAATCGCTACTCCATGGCCCTTTTTTACCCTGGGCCTAGATTTGATAGGGAAATTCTCTCCCTCATCTACAAATGGCCATAATTTCATAATCACGGCCACCGAATATTTTACCAAGTGGGTAGAGGCCATGCCTCTTACTACTGTACCAGGTTCTGTAATCGCCAAGTTCATTTTGAACCAAATCATTTGCAGGTACGGTGTCCCACAAATCATTATCTCGAGATAATGGGACTTCTTTTAAGAATGATGAAGTTCGCGAATTGTGTAATAAATTCAAAATAAGCCATCATACGGCCTCCTTGTATTACCCCAAGCCAATGGACAAGCTGAAGCGACAAATAAAACATTAAAAGCCATTCTCCTTAAAATGGTGAAAGAAAACAAACGAGATTGGCATTTGAAGTTATATCCGGCCTTATGGGCCCACCGAACCTCAATAAAAACACCAACAGGAGCGACTCCTTTCTCGCTAGTATTCGGGCAGAAGCAGTTCTCCCGCTTGAGGTTGAAATACCCAGTCTCTGTATCTCATTACAAGGGATTCTGGACTAAGATGTTTACAGAGAAGCATGTCTCTCCCAACTAGAAAGCCTAGATGAAGCTAGGTTAGATGCTGAACAATGGCACAGAGTCTATGCTGACCGGATGTGCCGGCAGTATAATAAGAAGGTCTATGAACGTGACATATATGAAGGTGATCTAGTTCTAAGGCTAGACAGTCGGATCGATAAAAGGACCGGAGAAGGAAGGAAATTCTGGCCCAAATGGTTAGGCCCATACTTGAGTCACAAAAGACTATGGAAATGGTGCATACCTCTTATGTATGCTAGAGGGTGAGGAATTTGGCGAAATAGTCAATTCCTACACCTTAAATGATTCTACGCATAGGTAGCGGACATTATTTATATAATTATATCTACATTGCATCTTCATATAGTTAGGTTCATTTTGTCCACTTGTTTCGTACCAATTTTGTGATCAAGGAATTTATTCTTAAAAGTAATTCATTACAAACTTCGATGGTATTGACATAAACACTTTAACCATACTTCTCCATTTCCATGACATCATCAATGCTTGAGAATCATTTCATCAAATAAAGTTAGAAATGACAAAGTCTTACTGGTTACCATACCAAGGTCTGCATGCTTGTTCCCACTTTTGGTTTCTTCTTAGGAAAGGTGTCTTGCCCATGGTCTGTTCTAGAAGCTTCATCGTGTCACATCTATCCCATATGTATATCTCTTTGGAAATAAGAGCATGTTGGAATTTTGCTCAAATAAACAAGTCAAATGTAAATCAAATAGAAAATTTTAATTTTACACATTTTCTTGCCCCACCAACCTTCGATGATGAGCTTGGGTCTCTTACTAGTGACGTAGGGTTGGGAAAGGATGGAAATGCCCTTACTCGCCTATGCCTTACCCATGGTGATAAACCCACGCTTCTTACTAGTAGCATGGGGCAAGGTGTAGGGGGTCCTCTTGACAAACAAACGTTAAAGGTCATAAACAAAAATTCAAATCTTGAAGTCTTGAGTCAAAAATAAATGAATTAGATGCCCAAAAATCCAAGAGAATTAAAAATCCTAAAACCCATTTTTTCTACCATGTTGCCATCTACGGATCTAAGTCTAGATAAACTGGAAAGCAAGTTACATCTCAAACTAGGAAGTCATTCTAGTAGAGTAGTGTTGTAGCATCCTAATTTGGTCCCATTAAAGCTTTGTCTATCTCTCATCACTATCATTTCAACATATTTCACAATTTGTGCCCTTTCTAGCTCTCGGTGACAAGCCCTCGCATCTTACTAGTTGCGTGGAGGTAGGAGTCGGGAAAGTCCATCTCTCATCTTACCGGTTTATCATCACACTTTGTCGAAACAAATATGAAGTACCGAAAATTGCTTAAAGAAACTAAAAATTCAAAATCACATCGTTTCTACATTATCATATATTAGCATCATGAAATACAAAAAGAAAGTTAACATTTGTATCATTTGTTCTCCATTGCATACATTCTAAGAAAAGTATATAAACATACATCATAGTTTACATATGGAAACGGAAATGGAAGCAAGGTCATAGATGCCAAGAGTCTGATCCAAAAAGAATATATATATAAATAATCAAAATTCCTGTACAATGCCATCATGTGCTAAGCATGGTCAAAACACTCAAAGAGCAGGAAATACAAACACATCATACAAAAATCTAAGAGAGCAAGTGGCTTCTCAATCCCTATGTGATCCCTCTCGAAGGTGCACATCCACACCTAGGACTCGCTACGCTGGTCCCGTGAGTGCACGGAGGGCTCACGATCTCGAGGGGTAGTTGCAGTCTTGCCATGAGAATGACTCCTCATCAAGCGCTCTGCTGCTATCCTATACCCCGTCATCCTCGATACGGAGGGTAGATACCATTCGGCCACATGTCGATGGGGGCCAAAATGTCGCATGTCCCCGGTGCTAAGGGCTCCTTGCATCCATGATGACTCTGCACGGGTCCTCTCCATAGGGATCATCAGGGTATTGGTACATACCCTTCGAATCAGTCTCGCCACTCATCAATGGTCTCTGCAAACAAAGGAGAAAATGAATTAGAAATAAAACAAGAGATAAATAGATATAAACAAAAGGAGAGATGGCAATTAAAGCAATCCTAACTCGAAGCAAAGGGAAGATAACTTACTCGATCACCGAGCCTCTAGGATGGATCTCTAGGGTTAGCATCTGCCACAGATGCCGCCGCCGACCGGGTTACTCCTCTTATGGCTAGAGTGACGTAGCACCTTGCAACGGACTCATCCTCCCCACCATGGCTCACGGGAGAGTGGCTCCTCTCGAAACCGAGTGATCCTCTCTGCACTTTGCTCTGCCCTCTCTGCCTGCATGATATCTTGAGTATCATGCCACTCAGGATCACTGTCCTCCTCTCCCCCTGACTCACTGGCCTTGGCCTCGGTCTCCTCCTCTGTCTCTCCCCCTATGAACTCCTCGGACTCGGAGTCTATGTCGATGGGGTCATCGCTGCTGTGGGCAGGACCCGCGGCAATCTAAAGTAAAGGTGCCTGAGGAGCACCGGCTCTCCCTCGAGCTCACACCACCCGCCTAGCCGCAATAGGAATGCCAGGTGTCACAACTGTCCAACCCCGCCTCTGGACCCCCTCGGTCTCTCGAACGACACAGTATCGGCACTACTGGGGGAAGCATACCCATGTAAGCTAGGCCAACCTGGCGAGGAACTCACCAAGGGGGTGTATCTCCACTCGCCATACTTTGTCAACAAGTTGCCCTATGGTGGAGCGGGAGATTAAGGTAAGAGCCTCCTCGGCCCATAAACCTACCATGGCCTCGATACGGTGTGGCCTCCACGTCATCGGTGGTCGCCGAAATCAAGCCCGGGCAGTGAGGTGCTCGAGCACCGACATATCTATCCATCTGGCTGCCCTCACAGCCTCAGGGTCTACCACCTCTACATCTCTACCGTAGGGGATGAAGTGCTCATAAACCCACTCATAACTAGGGTCGGGTGGCTCAAATCTCGCCCCTCAGTAAACGGACTACCCCGTATAAGTCGTGGTAGGTAGTCCCAAGTATGTCTGATCCCCAGGTGTAAATCCGGCCATGTCCCTCAATCTGTGCAATGATGGGGGACCAGAAATATAGTAGTGTGTCTCCTCCCTTGTCCCCGATCAATCTCGAGGCAAGGATCCCCATAATAGCCTGGTGAATCAAGGGGATGGGCAAGCTAGGAATAGACCGAACTCTGACCCCCTTCTTTGAACCCGTGGAGATAACTGCATCTCCCATGTAAGAGGCCCACTGTGCTATCTGGGCCCGTGAACCTGCTGTCTCAAGGGTAAGTCGTCTCCCGATGATCGGGACCCCTAGGATATGGTAAACATCCTCCAAAGTGATGGTCCACTCACCGCGGACCCCTGGTAATCGGAAGGTGTTCCGATCAACATCCCAATAGGAAAATAAGTCACAAAGAATGTGACTGGACGGTGCAACATGTGGGACGCGTGATATACGTAGTATCCCGGCCCTCTGAAGAGTGTCCTCCTCATCCTGTGAAAGGGCATCTAGTACTGCTGGGAGCCAGTCACACTCTCTCTCTTGACTCCACCGAATGTACTCCTCCCTCGCCTGCATACACCCAAAAACACACAAAACAGAGAAAGTTAGCATCCAAGTGACATTAGAAAATCCATGAAAACACATAGAAACGCTAAAAATTTAAAAACAAATTCAAACAAGTGTTATTTTGGCATTACGTGAAGAACTACTGCCCCGAGTAGGGCACGGTCTCGCTGAACCGCCGCCTCAAAGGCGGCGGTCGTGTCCCGAAAACCCACGCGTGTTTTATACCGTAAAAAGCCCAAAAAACCATGAAAAATGACACTTTTAGACTAAAACAAAGCCTACCCAAGTAGGTGCCCCCTAAATAGACCTTTTGAACCCGACATTTTCAAAAATTTCCCCCATGACAAAGATTTTAACATTTTAAAATTTTGGGGGTAAAAGCGATAAATTGAGAAAAACTAACCTGTGATCTCGCAGATCGATGTTCCGCTCACGGAGGCATGATCGCTATCCCGTCATGGACGTTTTGACTCTACTCTCGTAAGAAACCGTCACAGTGGGTCCCAGAGCTCAAAATAAATCAAATCAACACGCGTAAATGAATAGGAAAATGGGCCCACTTTTACATATATAACAACCTGACTTCTTTTGAATGCCCCTTTTCGCAGGTTTGGAGAGCCGACGGAGGTAAGTTCTTACCCTTGCACAAACGTGCGTCCTCATTTCCCATTATTTTAGCGTTTATTTTCCGATCTATTTTATCTATCTCGCACTTGATTCCTCTTTTCATTTTGTAGGTGGCGGGAATTTTGGATGACGTCATTTTGACACATGAACGTATCGTATATAGCGCTAACTTCCCATTTCGGGACCGCCATACTTAGACCCAGCGTTTCGCCTCTTCATGGTTAAAACGCTTCTCCGAGGGGGCAATATGTACGTACCCAAAATTAGAGTCTTGCACCGCACCACCGAACAACGTAACACATGCCCCAATGATGATACAGTCTCCTCGCAAGGTGTTCGGGATCCGGAAAGGCCCTCTAAATATGTGTTAACATCCTACATGCCCCGCTTTAGTCCCCGTGCATGCTTTTTTTCTCTTTTTCCTCTTTTCTTTGCCTTTTGCTCTTGATTATGAAACCACCACAAAAGCCCATGTGCGATCTATGAGATACTTTGAAGAGATCACACAACTATTAATTTTGAATATAGAGGCCGAGAAAGCATATGACTATTGGATACTAGGGATTAGGGACTGAATTCGCACATGACCATAGCAGGACCGCAACAAACGTGAATCTACGGTTGTGACCCACAAATCCCACAGCCAAACAAACCCATAGGTGAATCGGACATATATGTTGGCTTGCGCACACTAGTATTCAGATCTACTCCACTTCCACCTATCATCATCGAACAATTATCCTTGTTAGATATAGTGGCTAACGAGGCTAAAGAATTCTGGACTAGGCTAGAGAATCGCCCATAAAGACAACTATATCCATCATTCACTATATGACCCTCATCTGAGACATACACGAAACTATCCCGAGTCATTTTCCACGTATCCTCGCAACCCATAGATCGAATAACACCAGAGCTCGATATTTATTAGAGCCTTTGAGTAGTCATCCTTGCCAATCGATCTATCACACCAGTTCAGGTTAGAAGGGCCTTCTTTGCCTTAGATTCACAAATTCCACTAGTGCGTGTTGAAGACATCAGATTGCTAACTAGTTTTTCTCGCATCCCACGCGTATTCCATCCCCGCCACTGTCTCGGCATGACCTCGGGAGGTCGGGTGCGTGGAAGAGCTACTTGTAGATTCCCAAGCTTGCTTGTCACTTTTCCATCGTGCGGTGACACTAGTGGTGTTGATGGTAGTAGGTTGAATCTTTGTCCCTTGGTGGTGATGGTGATGATTGAGGTGACTCGGCGGTGGTACTTGGTGTTCTCCCTTATACTAAATTCTCTTAGATCACTTTGACTATTGCACCCACACATGACGACAAAGATGATACTCATGATGGTTAAAATGGCATCCCAAATTATGAACCTTATGGCGTTAGCGCGTGTGGTGGCATAGTGTCCACCACCTACTCCATCAACATTCTTTTTTTTTTTCGCAACTTTATGTTTTGTCTTTTGTGGTCTCTGTTTATTTCCCCTTTTAATTAAACATTCTCTATTAATATGGTGTAATTGTTAATGACATAGCCCACGTGCTAGTCCTTTTCTCTCAAGTTATGTTTGGATTTAGAGTTCGGGCTATGCTTCCATACCACCCATTTTTGTATGATTAACATTGCACTATATGTTTACTATCAATAGAACATGAACAAAATTACTCATCAAAAAAAAAAAAAGAGCATGAATTAAATTACACCTTAGTAATTAATCATTTGTGTAAAATATAAAACAATAAAAAATTGTCATATTAATTATTAAATTCAATAAATAATTCTTTGATTTTTCATTAAATTCTTATTTAACGGTTATTGTTAATTAATATGTTGATCAATAATAATTCTAAGATTCTTTAATAAGTGGGCATGTCAACCAATGAATCTTTAATAGCCTTGAGAAGCTAGATTTTGTTAAATATGTCAAAAATGTTATTAGGAAATGGCCTCTAAAGTAAATTTTTGACATCTTGCTCAAAAAATAAAACACTTAAATAGCATGCTTACCATTATCATATAATTACTTGAGATTGCCACTTAGAAAATGACTACCCTTTTTATTAGACCAGACATGTGGAGGCAACAATACATATAATCCATCAACCATAAATGATGTGATCTTAATATTATACATGTTCTCTTAGTTTTTCAAAAGAGAAACATGGAAGAAAAAAATTCAAATTACGACATTCCGATCATGCAACAACCATTTGTGTGGGAGTAGTTTGACATCTTGCATGAACTTAGCTTGTGCACCCTTGCCCTCACTCCCAAAATTTAAGACATTGAGGAGCAACTTGAAGTGATACAAGAATAATGAGAAGTCAGAGAATAGTTATGGTTCGACTATTTCAAAGAACTTGAGCTCATACAACCCTAGCTCAGGGCCACATATCAAGTGGAGTACGTCCTCTTTATCCATCTCGAATTCTAATCATTTTTTCATTATCTTATTTCATTATCAAATTACTTGATTGTAATCACGAGTTTACATACCCCGAGGAAGCCCATTGGGTTCCTAGTATCGGCCTTTTCCGAGAAACTCGTTTAATCATTATATAATATTTATCTAGTTTAGTTGTCTTTGTATACAAGCCCTCTCGCTTGGTGAAAGAAGGAGTCTTCAACATTGTTCGTGTATTCACTCATCATGACATTGCATTTGTTGGTGTAGGTATCGGTAAACCCTGCTTTATTTAGAGTTTTTGGTATTTATGTATAATAGTAAGAAACAAAAAACACCATAAAAACTTCTAGGAACTTGACCAATCCCAGAGCTTCTATAATGTCTTTAGTATGGAAAATTTTAAGCTCATTGTTAATCGTATCTGTTAAGCCACTTGTGAAAAATGCTTTAAAAAGTGTTATATAGTCCTTGAGTTTGATTAGCTAATTGTTTAAACTCCAATTGATATTCTTGATTTGTTCTTTGTTGGTGGCGTTTAATGAGGGCTCCTATGAAATCATCATAGTCACTATGACCAAAATGAACTATTAATAATTTGATAAAATTTTCCAAAATGTGTTCCTCATGTGGTTTTATGTACCACTAATACAATTAAATGAATTCTTTTTCCAAGTGGAAGTTTGGAGGCGATAAGTACCTTACTATATACGTATTGTGAAGATTGAAATATAGCTCCATCCTGTAAATCAAACTTGTAATATTTGTTCCATCAAATTTACATAAGTCTAGTTTTAGGCGAGGTGGCATGATGTCGGATGAAAATCCCCTTAGAATTCCTATCATTATGGTATTTGTTTTAGAGTTGCATTTTGGGCACCAAGCCCATGGACCATTTGATGTAGATAAGTGATTTTGGAGTCCAATCGATAACTTTTTACGCTATTTCATGGGTTAGAAATTGTGTTACCACAACCACGAGGAAAGGTAACTTGGGGTTTTGAAAAATATGACTCGAGATATAGAGAAAAATGATCTTCTCAACAAGACAGTCCAATGATATAATTATCAAAAGGGAAAAATCGATTCTAGACTACATGTAAAAATTAGCCCCCTTCCCTCCACCCCCAAAAAAAAAAATTGCATGAGATTTTTTTCCAAATAAAACTAAAATACATGTTATTTAGTGATTACCTCAACGATAAAATGAAAATTCTATCATCTCCCAATAAATGATAATTTGTACCATTTTAAAATCTAGAAGACTATCCTATTGCACTTCTCTAGCACTTTTGTATTTTCCCTTATTCTATAACTACTAGACCAACACTTTGCAGATTGTATCTCTTCTCTAGACTTTGAGGAAACATATTTCAGCTATTACTATTATGGGAAAAATCCTTTGGTGTTGTTTTTTACTAACTCCAAGTTTTAGGGTTACAAACCAGTGAAAATAGTTGGGTTGTTATTGGGTGTGTCTGGTTTTGTGGACTTATATTTAGACTTATTTCATATGTAACTAATGCTAGCCCAATGTTTCATAGCACTAAATACGAGAGGGTATACCATATTTTTCATCCACTATCTCATCTATGAGGTGGATTGTGAGTAACTTTCTTGGGGTAACTTCTTATCGGTGCACCCAAAAAATATCAACCCAATGTTTCAGAGAATTAACTATAGAGGGTATACCATATTTGTAATCCACTATCTCATCTATAAGGTCAATTGTGAGTAGCTTCCTTGGGATAACTTCTTGTCAATGCATGACAAATAATATAAAACCAATGGCTTCCTATGACTAGGTTTTGAAAATAACTAGAGGTTTTTGATATACCTAAGGGTACGTGGACGAAAGTTTAACCCCTTACTCCAACAAATCAAGTAAAATTTATTACCGCTTGGTCCAAAGAAAAGCTTTATGTGAGCTTTAAACTATTGATACATAGTTTATACCTGCGAGAAGAAAACAAAGGGTAAAAAATGATAGGTTTGAGGAAAAATATAATGTTACTATTTCTATGACCACTTTCTAATCACTAAGGTTTTATCATGGCGCAGGGTGACAACATATGGTGGACAATTATCAAAGTATTAAATTGATACTCTCGTTGTCGAATGAGTCGTGAAACAATATTTCATATTAGATGCGAAGAACCGTCCTTCAATAAATTAAGCCAACAACAAAATATAAAAGAAATATGTTATGAAAATAAAATAAAAATAACTTAATTACATTAATGATCACTTTTATATTATAATATTGTAGACCACTTCAAGGAGACAACCTCCTTTGAGTTAACAAAGATTACAAAATAGCAATCACATGTGTACAATGCAATGTGAACGTCGAACGATATATGTTATTTGATTTAGAGGGATAATTATTATTTTTATAGTTGAAGTTGATAAGGGGTACGATTGATTTTGTAAGTGTAAGAATATAGATGAAGCATTACATTTAAACGTTCCATCTCTACATTTCAAACTTGTTACAAATTTGTACATATACATTTGCAAATCTTATATCATGAGTGGTATTGTTTTGTGGAGTAGTTTCTTTAAACTAAACATGAATACATGAAGACAGGTGGGGTGTTCTGTTGGAGTGGATGGGGATTACAAGGTGGAAAATAATTAGAAGGAGAGGAGGAACTAGTGTACACGTACGAGGAACCGGAACAAGGTTGGTATGTGAGAGTGTTGCAGATTTTAGAAAATGAAAAGCAGAGTGTTGCAAAATTTTAGGATTTGCTAGAGAAATTGTTATGAAACATGAAAACATTTCCATTATTTCAAACATAACCTATATTTTTATGGTGCTTGTTAGTGTTTGACAAAATGCTTCAGGTGAATTGTGTTTCATGGACTATAATAATTCATAGCTTGTTCATGAGAATTTTTATGCAATAAGCTAGTGTAAAGAGAGAAGCCTTTCCTAATATGATCCTAGCTGATGCCAAATTTGAAGCCTTGCTAAAAGAACAAAAAAGGAGTAAAAATAGGGCTTATTGTTTTGTGTATATTTGAGCAGTTTTGAGTGCATGTAATTGCACTTCTGTTCGAGTATTAACAAATTTACAAAATTGGTTACAAATTTCACTTCAATCCCATACACACGATGCTCTCCGTCTAATGTAGCAAAAATTATATCAATATGAGCTTACTTGATGTTAATTCAAGATAGTTGGACAACATGTGAACATAGATTCTATCAAAAGCAGACAACAACGTAGTCTTGGGATTGTAAGAAAAATCTTCCAGTTGGCCTTTCTTTGCACCAAGAAACGACCCTCTGATCGATCCACCATGCATGAAGTTGCTAGAGTTCTAAAGTCAATGTTGCCAATGCCTGCTCCAAAGCAAGTTCCTAGTATCCAAACAAACCAAATGACCCCTAGTAATAATTACAAGAGGTATTTGGATGGATATGTAGATGGTAAGCACAAATATGTTACAGGGATACATAGATGGTAAGCACAAAGATTTTATAGGAAGCATAAGAAACACTTTTGATGGGCATTTGTTTGTGTGACTTGGTGAGGTGATTTCACAAAACACTATTCGACTGGAATGAGACTGGGATGATGTTGTGATTTAATTTTGGCACAATACATGATTGGGATTGAAAAGGATTTTAACTTCTTAAACGTTCAATTTAAATGTCGGTTCCTTATTCGTTATGATGCAGTTACAGCCCTTTCCTTCTTTGTAGAGCCACTAGTCCTTCTCTGACATCTCTACAAATGAAAGATACATATGAGAATGCATATAATTTTTCATCTAAGGAGGACGATTGAGCCCCAGTTTAGGCCGTATAAATATCAAAATATGTAAAAAAAATTGAGTGTTGAGTGTGTGAGTGTTGTATATTCTCACACACACATTTTCTATCTAAGAAGCATTCAAAAGTTTCATTTTCTGTATCCCAAAGACAGTGAACCAATCAGAACATGAATAGCAAAAAATAAACTTGAAAGCATCAAAAATTTATTTCTTACTTCAACCAATCTACTTTGAGTTTTAGTTCTAAACCGTTTTGCAGAAATGAACAAATGTTCCCAAATTCTTCGAGAGTGCACGCATTGGCCCATCTTAAAGCGAATAAAGTTGTAAATGCAAGTTGTTTATTTATAATAGTACTGCATTAGTTTTCATTTCCTCTGGACAAGAATAGATTCAAATTCATTTCAACAAATAAAGAACTATCATATAATCAAATTTTTGTAGGCTTCAAGCAGAATGAAGAAACCAACCAACAAATGTCCTTACAATCTTTTACCTACCTACCCGACACCATGCAATCCAACCCAAACTGCTAGAATTAGCTTACAATGTTAAAAGGAAGAAACATATATTTGATCTTCAAATCAAATTACCAGTCCTTCCTAATCTCAAAGGTGTAATTGATTTCAACATGGCATCTCTCATCGTCATCTACAAACTAAAACACAATTTTTAATTTTTTTGCAGCCATTAAGCATTTATATCCCACCGAAAAATACACATCACAGAATAATGATGCCCACAAATGACCAAAATAAGTTAATTGAATTCACAACACAACTATTGAAGAGCAAATCGGAAAAGCAAAATTATTAAAAATAGCAAATCAGTAAAAATAACCACGAAAAAAATAAAATTGTTAAAAATATCAAATCTGCAAAAATAACCACTAAAAAAATAAAATTGTTAAAAACAACAAAACCGTCATTTAAGCCGTCAAATTTGACACAGTCCCATGTATATCCACAAAACCTTTTCCCATAGGGGTAATTCGCGTAAAAAGAATTGGGAGAAAGGGACTTGATTCTCTCACTATCATGAAAGGAAAGTCAAGTGGGATTCAAAACCGTAGTGTGTTTGAAAGAAAATAACTTTTGTAGGTTCAGCAACGACTTTCAAACGATTAGCAAAATGTCTAAACCCAAACAGAATCCAGAGATTTTAAGTGCGACCAGTAGTCTCTCCACCACCTAATTAAATTTCAAGTGCGAATGGTAGTTAAGCGCATCAATAGGTCAATTCGAGTCTCTCCACCACCGAATTAAATTTCAAGTGCGAACGGTGGTTAAGGGCATCAATCGATTCACGGGACAAAAATAGTTATAGTTAGTGTTCATAAATAACATGATCACGACTGTGTTCATACATGATGAGAAGACGCCTTCATATATACTTATCAGATTCTACGGCGACCAAGCAATCGTTCGGGATCGTTAGTTAATGGAGAAGGGAATGGATTTTCGCGACTGTTCCAGTTTGTATGAAAAAATCATTCATACGTCAAAACTATATAGAGCTCGTGCATACATTCAATTGGGACTTGTTCTGAGTTTTCTAAGCTATAGATTATTGCATCCCACTGCTGAATCTTATGGACTTTGGATAGTGGCTTTTGTATGTGAACTCTGTTTTTGTTTCTATTGGATGCTTGAACAGAATCTCTACTGGCAACACGTCGATTATAAAGCATACCCAGAGAGACTTACAAACAGGTGAATATAATTGAGATCTTATATATTTATTGACTACGGAGTTTCATAGATTGAAGCCTTGTAGATTTATTGCATTTGGTTTATTTACTGTTGTGCAATGTGCATTTATGCTGGTGAAAACTTATTTGATGATTTGTGTTGCAGATATGGTGGAGAATCTGCTTCTAAGCTTCTTCCCGTGGACATAATCATCACTACAACAGACCCATTCAAGGAGCCTGCTCTAATGACTGCCAATACTGTTCTTTCAGTGCTTGCACTTGATTATCCAGTTGAAAAAATTGCATGTTATGTCTCAGATGATGGGGCCTCTCCCATCACTTTCTACTCGCTGGTAGAAACTCTGAGCTTTGCCAAAAAATGGGTGCCCTTTTGCATGAAATTCAATGTAGAGACAAGGGCTCCATTTATGTATTTCTCCAAACAAAAAAGCCTTCTGATCCAGATTTTGCGAGAGAATGGCTGGATATGAAGGTACTAGAGTATGATAAGTTTAAACTTTTTGGTAGAATATTACAAAGCCCTTTTAACATTGAGGAGTGTTTTGTAGGGTGAATATGAAAGTCTGCAGAAAAAGATAAGTGAAGCATTGGAGACGGGGAAAGCTCCATTAGACTCGATATCTCAAAAGGCTATTGAAGGTTTTGTTTATAGAAGCGCAGACATAAGAAACCACTCCAGTGTAGTGCAGGTGATAACGGGCTATCATAAATATTTTTCTGTCATAATTATCGAAACTGTTAGATTTTGCATCAACTGTGAATCCTAATCTCATATGAACAATGTTTGTCATTTATGTGTATCCAGGTTATTCATGAAAACAAAAAGGGCGAGGAAAATGAAGGTGTTAATCTTCCCCACCTTATTTATGTTGCGAGAGAAAAACGTCCCATGGTTGGTCATCACTATAAAGCGGGGGCCATGAATGTTATGGTAATTCAATTTATAAAAATTATTTCATGTTTAAAGACGGTATTTTCTTATTTTTAAGAAACACCAAGTTAGTGTATGAGGACCCCTAAGGGTTTCTATTCATTGATACTGAACTACCAGGACTTAAAATTCATTTCCACGAAAAAATAAATCAGTTTTGTTTTATAACTTTAGTTGACGTGGATGTAAGGAATTTAATCCTTGTGAAAGTTCGGAAGGGGATTATATTTCCATATAACTTATATATAAATTAATGTTGTATATAACTCGCCCTTCCAAATTTGAAGGGGCGAGCCTTCACTATAAAGTACACATACTTTAATCAAGAGGCCCATTTACTTTAACTTTGAAATGACATATAAATTTAGTTGTTTTTTATTGAATATAATAATTTACTTAGTTCTAGTGTTAACATTATTTATTGGATTCTTCGGGCAAGGGTATCGGAATAATGACAAATGCTCCTTATATTCTTAATTTGGACTGTGACATGCATGTAAGCAATCCAAAAGCCATACAAGAAGCTATGTGTTTCTTCATTGGTGTCCATGCGAACGAGAATCAGGTTTGTTCAATTTCCACAAGTTTTTATGGAGGCCTTAAGGATGATCCCTTGGGAAATCAACACAAAATATTGATGAACGTAGGTATATTACAAGTTAATTTGTCTATGAAACCATATTGCTTGTGGTCAGTAAATGCTTTATCTCGTAGTACAATTATATTGGATGTCAAAATGGATCACAAGGAAATTGTAAATTGTATACGAGACATAATAGGAAAAGGAATGAATGGAATCAAGGTCCGTTTATTTTGGAACATGTTGCTTCCATAGAAGAAAAGGATTGTACGGAGTACGACCTACAACAAACAAAGAGAAGAGTCAAGGTAAAGGCAAGGATGTACTAAATTTGGGCTTCTTTGAATTAGTATCAATTGGGATATATACACATAATAATACATCTTTTCATTTCCTTTTGCGCATTCTCACCATTTTTCATCTTGTTTTTCGGAGGAGTCTTTAAAGAACACATTTGGAGAATCTTCTACTCTTGTAGCATCCACTCGAGACCATTATGAGAGACACTGGATTCAAAATCCATTCTTCTCCTTCACTCCTTGAAGAGGAAGCCTTGAAGGTGGCTAGTTGCACCTATGAAGCCAAGACTGCATGGGGCAAAGAGGTACTTTTATTTATATATATATATATATATATATATATATATATATATATATAAGCAACTAAAATGAAGTAGAGGATGATAACACTCTCTTAGCTTAACAATATGAACCCAAATATAATGTTTTTGAACAAAGTTCTGATTCACAATTATATTATGGTATCTAAATCTATTCACTTGTATATGTAAATCCACACTAGAAAAGAGTTATCAATCGGGCATTCAAGATATTTTCATGTATTCTAGCTTCTTTCAAGAATATGTTTTAAAGCTTTCTAGTCATAGTACATGAAATATTAAAAGAAGAGAATCAACTTTAACTTGTATAATTCATGTTGAGAGTGAATACCTATAAAAATGGGGTTAAATTTTTTTACAAACCAATTCAGCTTTGAAGGACATTAAGAAATCATTGATTTATTGCGACCTCTGAATTGCAGGTTGGATGGATATATGGAACAACAGCTTGAGGATGTTATGACAGGGGATGAAAGTACATAGTCTAGGATGGAATTCAATATATTACATACCCGAGAAGCCAACTTTCATGGGACGCACACCAAGAAATAGTCCAGATGCTCTTATACAACTACGAGAGAGAGGTGCAGGGGCTACTAGAAATTTTTATAAGCAAGTCATCTCCTTTCTTGGGTATGAATAGACACATACCACTTCGCCGCAGGAGGATGGTTTATGCTTATTTAGTAATATGGCCAACATGTTCTATCCCAACCTTATGTTATGCAATATTGCCTCGCCTTTAGTTTGTTGAGTGGAAAATCATTCTTGCCCAAGGTAAGCTAAGGTCATTTTGCGGTTGCTTTGTATGATTTGAAATTTAAATATGGGTAGTTTTTACATCATCCCTAAAATCAATAGTAAAGATGAACTTTTCAATCAATTTTTACCCATAATACTAATATTTATCGTTTATTTCTATTAGGTTTCAAGCATCTTTGGGAAATTCAAATAATAGTGTGTGTATTTTGGTCTTACAGATTCAAGATCCGGCTTTCGCAATTGCAGTTGCTCTGTTTCTCTCATTGTATGGACTTAAGATTTTGGAACATATTTTGAATGGTTGTTCTGCTAGAGAATGGTGGAATAACCAAAGGATGTGGTTCATAGTGTCTATATCCTCATGGATTTTTTCATTATTTGATGTTGGAATGAAGATTGTGGGATTTTCGAAACAGCTTTTTTGTTGTAACTCCAAAAGGGTCTAGAGATGAGGATCGGGTTAGTGAAGGTGACTTTACATTTGGTTCATCTCCTTTGTTTATTCCACCAACTTCTGTCTTGTTGATAAACTTAGCAGCTATTTTCTACAACGCTATAGGTTTTGTGGGTGGTTTGCATGGAATCAAGGACATGCAACTTGCAGAGAATTTTTGCAGTGTTTGGGTAGTGATTAATCTGGTGCCATTTTTGAAAGGTCTGGTTAGAAAGGGGAAGGGTGGTCTTCCTTGGACTATAGTCATAAGTTCTACTGCTTTGGTTCTGTTTGTATGGAGTATAATTGTGAGACTAGGAAAGTTTGGGTGACTTAGGAGGATTTAGCATTACCAATTTGAAGGCAAGACTTTAGGGTGAAAGTCATCTGATTAAGGGCTTCATGTGCTAACAATGTTCTCCTTTCTATTGTGTTCTTATTTCCTCTATAAATATCTCGTATTGACAACAACTATTATACCGGTAAGTGTAATTGTAAGGTTTTGGAATAAAAATAAGGAATCTACTAAAATTATGTCCATGTCCGAGAGACTTGGTAGCCTTCGAGATTTAAGGTAGAATTTTTATTTTTGTGTGTATTTTCAGATAAAACACTACTTCCTCCTTAACAAACAATAAGAAAAAGTTACAAAACAACATGAAAATGCTAATGAACCATGTTTTACTAAAACATATGAACCAAAAATATCAACGAAATAAAAACATTTTACTTATAAAAAACAACGGAAGAGGATTAAGGAAACAAGAAGATGGATTTTCACCACCTTATTTGCGGTGACTCCAAAGAATTGAAATAGAGGTGGACTGAGATTTGTGATGAGGAATGCAATATTTATAACTCTTCACATTAACATTAATTATAATAAAATTAAATTATTATGAGTATATGCACTAACCAACAAATAGATCAAGTTGACTCTTGAGATCCATCTCACTAATAAATACCTTAGATAGTGTAGTTTACATTCTCAACTATAAATGTTATTGTAGAATATTATAAATTTATTTTCCTTCTTAAATGATAAGTGAAATTATAACTTTTAAAAATTTGATTAGAGATTTTAAATTACACTTTCAATAAGACAAGTTTTAATCCCTTTTAAGTGTTGGAAATGGTTCATTATTAGGAGTTTAACAAATATTTTTAGTTTAGGTTATGGATTTATTAAGAATATTTTTTCATTTTTAAGGGTTATAAAAATATTTATACTTCAAATAAATCTATCATAGACAGATAAAACAAAATTGAATTATAATAATATCCACCACACATCCTAAAAGACTTTCAATAGGTAAATGAAGTATTCCATATATTGCTTCCAACCAAATTGACAAAAGGAGGAAGGTAAAAATTTTCTAGGGTAATGAAAAGGAAACCACCAACCAACAACAAAACTACCTAACAACATATATTGTCATCTTTTCAAAAATGAGATGTTGGAAAAATTCTTTGTAGTAGGCTAATAGAGAGAATTAGACCAATGTTTTCATTTTTCCTTTCATAGAGAGATGGAAGGTTGGGAAGTAAACACTATTAATTGTGTTTCCTTCAAAAGTAAACATATTCAAAATTTTGTCTTATTGTCCCTTATTGAGAGAATGAGAGAAATTTTGGACGTAAACAAAACATACATTCCTAGATCTTTGAGCTAAAATAAGGTGCATAGAGGCCAAATAAGGATAATTTTGATGTCAATAGGAACTTTACCTAAGTGATAATATTCCTCATTTATTATGCCACAAACCTTGGATGGACATTTTCCTATTTGTCCAATAAGGATAATGTTTATGTCAATAGGCCCTTTACCAAAGTGAACCTATTCCTCATTTGTTATGCCACCAACCTTGGAGGCCATTTTCCCTATTTCGAGGGGTTAAGGGTTTATTTGTTAGAAGATAGTATTCAACCTATAATTTATAAGCTTGTGTTTGACATATTTGTGATTCGGTCTTGCATTAATGCAAAATATCCAGTCCAATTTCATAGTTTTTTCACATCAAATAGAAATAAGTAGGGTTGAGTATCACATAAGATAAGTAGTTTTTGTTGTTATGCCATGGTTGAATTTGATCTTTAAGAATCACCAACATCCTAAAACTTAAAGGTATGAAATTACATTATAGAACATCACTTTCATCCATCTAAATGGTACCAAGTTATTTGATTTACTCATTTTTCATTACGATTCAAGAAGTAGTTATGTCCATTAAAGGCCTAGAATTGATAATTTTTTACACGTAGAGAAAAAGGAATAAATACTTTTATTTCATTTTTGATTTCTATTTAAAAAATATGAACTTTCGAGAAAAATGACACGTAATTCAATGTCATATGCAAAATTTATGGACCCCAAAAGTTCCAAGATTTTATATTGTTCAAAACCCTTACTCTATCTAAAGTGGAAGTTTTATAACCTCGGGGAAAATTAAGCTATCGGTTTACATATAGTAGGAATTTTTAATCATGAAATCTGTTGAAAATGGGGATTTACATATAACGAATGTAAAAATAAAGTAACCTCGTTGAATGATTGGAATTATATTCTTAAGTGTTTCTAATGTCTATGGGAGATGGAAAAGACACTTGACAAGGCCCAAAAATATTTAAAAAGTTATATTCTTGGAGGGGAGTTAGTTTGACAGTGTAGACACAAAACTTGGATCACACTCCCCTTGGTCCCCTTTAATTAATTAATATAATGTATTCACCTAACCATGAACCCTTACGCCGCATCCATATTAATTTAATTACTTGCGATTGAATTAATCTTCATCCTCACCTTATTAATTAATTTAATAAATTTTATTAAGTAAATTTACACATCACCTACACACCTCACAATGGACTTATTCCTAGCCTATTAAATAATTAATACTAGGTCCTTACTTATCACAACCAACTGGGACTTAGTCTAACCCTAAAAATAAATTCTTATTCCTTCTCCAACAACACTCCCACTTATCTAAGTGCCAACCCTCACTTGAGACCCAGATTGGCAATCAAAATTAGGCCAAAAATAGTAAAGATATACCTATTTTTGATAAACCTAGAATTACCCGCCTTAACCTACGCCGATTATCCCTCGAAAGGCGTCGATCACCTAACCACCATCGGTTACTTTATATACAATTTTGTAATCTTTTGTCTAGTTTTTTCATTTTCATTTTTGGGAGAACTATTGCATTCAAGCACGAATACAAAGCCTCTCTCTATTCGGATGACAAAAAATAATCAACCACAGGCCTAAGAAAGCATCCATTTCTCCTTCCAGAGCATTGGAATACTCACGAGAACATTACAAAAGTACTGCTGTAGTGTACACCGACTCCAAAATCTCTCCAAAATCAACTACCGGATCTGTAAATGCAAGTAAGTATACGTGATTTCTACCATATTGTGCTTTCTTAAATTATATGTTCCTTACCTCTTTCATTATACTTTATTTCTTCCCGTATTCTTGATCTCACCTCCTCACTAATCTACCAACCTAACCACATATAGCATTTTTTCCTTTTGTTACTTCCCCCTATGTATCCATGAGTCTTCTCGGTAATATCACTAACCTAACCACACCCTTCTTTCTCTCTCAGAAATCACAAAGAAGCCTTAAAACCATCTTTATAAAATTATTGTTAATTTCCCCTACTGACTCAGGTTACCTAACCGCCGCTAGTTTTAGCTCTATACAGATTGTTAATTAAATTCTACAACAAGGAGGATTCCTTCATTTTCGAAGCCCTTCAAGAATCGAGTCTTTGGAGGAATGGAAAAGACTTAGCCAAATAAGAGAAATGAAAGAAAGCAAGCATGCTCGTAGTCATGCCAAGTGTCCAAATGGTGCAACTTCATAAGTCAAAGGGAGGAATGAAATCTCGAATGCCGGTTGGGTCTACACGTAGAGTAAACCATAAGGATCCCGCCCAAAGGAGAAAAACAATGATTTCACGGGCGATGCCAAGTGTCAGCATCGTGCATTCCCCAAGGCCCTAAAGAAAAATAGAATTATCAAGATGCACGAGCCTTCCATGTGGATCTCACGACAAATGGGTTCCAAGTTCGAAGAAGGTCCCCAAAAGGTGACAAGCCATGTATCATGTATGAATAGTTATGAGACTTATCTGTAGGTTTTAAATTCTCATATACGTTTCAAAAGATCAGAAGTAAAGGGTCATTAAGCTTGTCACTTCTATAGCAAAGTTAATGTGTAGTCCCGTGTGAAGAGTGCGAGCTGCGAATACTCAATACATTCACCTGCATTCAAAATGTTGCTTTGATTGAATAATTAATAGGCACCGCTTGAATCATGAGCCCGAGAACCAAGGCACAAAAAATCGAAAGATCTAGTTATGTAATAAAGAGATGAAAGGATGTTTGTCAAAGAATGAGCCCATCTCGGGAGAGTCGGTCGAAATACGATTAAAGATGCATTAAATAGGCATGGCTCTCACTCCTTTGAAAGGGAAGATAATGGGAAAGTGTGAGAAAGATCTCGAAAAATATGTTTCTATCACTTCGCACCATTTATCATGATTGAAAAGTAGTTGGAAAGGAGTTCAAGAATTATATCTCACTTCCTCCTCCTATATATTATAATCAAAGGTTCCTCAAAATATATACTTCAAGAGATTTAATATTTTCTCCTTTGTCTCGCTCCTCTTCTGTAGAAGGTAGGGGCTGGAGCTCTAGTCTACCTTCTCGGTTTTGTAAAACATTCTAGCCTCTTTTCTATTGTAATATGTCATGTGCAAATTTTTGGAGTAATATAATATGTCCCATGGTGAATTTTTTCCATCCTTTGCATATCTTTGATGTCTCTCGATTGCCTTTATTTTCATATAGAAACTGTGCACATTTACGATGTTATTACTATCCTTAAAGTTGTTCTTAAATATTTTGAGATGGTATTTTGTGTTATCTTCTCTTGTATGGGGTGATTTTCACCCACCCTTTTCATTCATTTTCCATCTTCTCTTCTCGAGACAATTGTGTCTTCGATCGATTCCTTGGAAGGCTTGTTAGGTGTATCGTCTCCCATCTGGTTATGCTTTGTTTCGCTCTTCTAACCCTCACCTTCCCCGATAGAGAAGAACATACTTCTTCAAAAATATAGAGGTTACCTTAGGGCACATGTCTCACCAACCTAAGGTTTCTCACGATGGTCCATCTCTCGAAAGGAAAACCATCATAGTTTTCTGGCCCGCTCAGTGGGACAACTCAAAATGGTCTTTTATCATTTCATCACGTCGAGTCTGTTCTTGGTAGCCACAAATGGAGATACTTAAGAAACATGTCTAGAAACTCTACATGGTCCGGCCAAATCATTACAAGAGTTTGCGAGACTCTTCCTTCATATATCCCCATTCATCTTTCTTTCTACATCTTCCATTTCTCTTCATCATAAATTCAAGCAATCATGACTTCATTACCACTAAGGGACCCACATTTTTAGCGGTATCATAAACACCTAATGTGTGACATGCCTTCCTCAAACTGGCAGCATTACTAGTTTCAAAGTCACCATGGCGACCTAGATGAGAAAAATCAAAATCAATTTGGCTTTAAAGAGTGCAGGAGCTCACCCGATGGCTACGAACAATTGGAGGATGCTGACCTAATAGAGAAGATAGTCTGGATAGAGGCAACCATGTTTTAATCATGGGATACAACACAATTAGAGGCATTCGAACTAGATGTAGAGTTCCTTGTCCGTGGTTCACCATGTTCCCAATCACTACAACACACGTAAGAAGCTTAGCTTCTTAAAGGAAAAATTGCCTCCACTTTTGTAGTGGATCGAGTGTATAACGACATATGGGAAAATCATGAAGTAACCTTGTCGATGGGTGGGGAAATCACCAAATTTATATTCATTTTCTGCCCCACCCCAATCTTTACTTTGTCATACCACTCCAAATACTTTGAGTTCCCTTCTCCATCTCCTTGTCATCTTTTTAACCCTTCCCTTTCTTTGAGAAGCTATACTCCCACACTAAAAATAAGAATCTCCAAATCCAAAAGAAGAGGAGCATATGGTGGGAAGTGATACAAGTCCAAAGGACCACCGAGCATAAGCCAAATGTTCAAAACACTACGGAATTCCTCCATGCTCCTCCTCTTCATAGATCAGAGTTTGTGGAAGAGTTTGGGCCAACATGCTTCATATTGCAAGATGAAGATATATATGATGAGATCTTTGTAAAATCAAATGCCATTAGTCAAAAGGAGGATATCTTGGCACAAAAAGAGAATGATGAGTCTGATTTCTTATCATATTTGGGGGGATGTCTCGATGAATAAGATCCTATAGAGATTACATCATTTTCCCCTTCATCGACCTCACAACAAAAATCACTTGTTACTCATGACCTTTCCTCTGGACTAGATTCGGGGGCTCTAGAAAGGATTATCATTGAAAGATTTTTTATTTTAATCAAATATCCTGGACTTGTCAAAATATGCTAAAAAGAAGAGGATAAGGATGACACCATTCAAGGGAATCTGCAGAAAATCCCCATTCCAAAATAACAATTCGGGATGACAAGCGTAAGCACCACAGAGACGATCTCTATCATAAGATGGTCCCCATCAAGACCAAGAAATATGCCAGCACTAGTCGTGTTCACCAAGAAATATGATCTTCAAATCCCTAAGGGTCAACTTCAACACCTCCAACCAAAGGATGAAAATCTAAAGGAGGTATTCATTCTATTTGCTTATTCCACGGGTAGAAGAGTGAAAGGTAATTGTTCACTCTTATTACAGCCATATCCATCGCTAAATTAATTACATGGAGCTTTATAAAAAAGGGAAGCTATTTTTCTCTACCTATTTCAGGCTTTGTTTAGCTTTTACCTATTTCTCTGCATGACTCATTTGAGGCATGTATGTTTTTATTTTATATAGGACCACACTTATATTACTCTATTGAGAGGAACCAAAATATTCAAGGTTTGCAACGGGAAGATTCATGGTTATTTTCTAGCCATTCTGAAGCTTCACTTCATTCAAATATAGAGAAACTAAAAATAGTCGGAGTTTTTGTTTACTAGTTCTTAAATTTTCTACTCTAAAAAAATGAATCAAAATGTTTTTATTATGAGAGTAGGAAGGCGTAAGAATCACAAGATTCTGCAGAGTCTCTGAAAATGTTCAAAATACCAAGAGCCGAGGTTTGGATCAACTTTAGCACAGCTTCGGACCCAAATAAATAGCGGGAGATTATGGATTCTTTCCATTTAGCAGGCTAATGGTCCCTATGATTTTCCAGGTATTATTATCTAAATTCTACACCAGAGGATTCCTTCATTTTTGTAGCCCATCCAAAATCGAGTCTTCATAGAAATGGAAAAAGACTTATCCAAATCAAAGAAAAGAAAGAAATCGGTAGGGGCCGGTAGTCGGTGCAAGTGTCCAAATGATGCAGCTTCGAAGTCAAAGGAAGGAATGCAATCTCGGATGCCCGCTAGGTCTACACGTAGAGTCAACCATAAGGATCCTGCCCAAAGGAGAAAAAAAACTATTTCACGGGTGATACCAAGTGTCAACACCGTGCATTCCCCAAGGCCCTAAAGAAAAATAGAATCATTAGGATGCGCGATCCTTCCACGTGGATCTTGTGAAAAATGGGTTCCAAGTTCAAAGTAGGTTCCCAAAAGGTGACAAGACATGTATCACATATGAGTAGTTATGAGACTTATCTACAAGTTTTAAATGCTCGGATACATTTCAAAAGATCGGAAGTAAAGTGTCATTCATCTTTTCACTCCAATAGAAAATTTAATGTGTAGTCCTGTGTGAAGAGTGTGAACCTAGGAATACTCAATACATTCACCTACATTCAAAATTTTGCTTCAACTCAATAATTAATAGGCATCGATTGAATCATGAGATTGCGAACAAGGCATAGAAAATCTAAAGATCTAGTTATGTAATAAAGAGTGAAAGCATGTTCCTCAAAGAACGATTCCATCTCGGAGAGTTGGTCGTAATATAGTTAAATATGCATTAAATAGGCATGGCTCTCACTCCTTGAAAAGGGCGATAATAGGAAAGTGTGAGAAAGATCTTGAAAAATCTGTTTCACACTTCGCACAATTTATCATGATTGAAAATAAGTTGGAAAGGATTTCAAGAATTATCTCTCACTTCCTCCTCCTCCTATATATTGTAATCAAATGTTCCTCAAAAGATATAATTTAAGTTAATATTTTCTCTTCTATCTCGGTTCCTCTTCAGCAAGGCGGGGCCTAGAGCTCTAGCCTTCCTTATGGGTTTTGTTATAGCATTCGCCTCTTTTCTATTGTAATACATGTGCACATGTTTTGGAGTAATATAATATGCCCTGTAGTCAATTTTGTCCATCCTTTGCATATCTTTGTTGTCTCCGATCGCCTTTATTTTCATATAGAAACTGTGCACATTTACGATGTTATTACTATCCTAACAGTTTTTCTTAAGTAGTTTGAGATGGTATTATGTGTTATCTTCTCTGGTTTTGGGTGAGTTTCACCCACCCTTTTCATTCATTTTCCATCTTATCTTCACAAACATTTGCGTCTTTGATCGATTCCTTGGAAGGATTGTTGGACGTATCACCTCCCATTTGTTTTTTTATTTTCCGTTCTTCGACCCTCGGCTTCCCTAATAGAGAAGAACCAGCTTCTTTAAAAATCTAGAGGTTACCTTAGGGTGCATGTCTCACCAACCTTAGGTTTACCATGACTCGACGGTCCATCTCCGAAAGGAAAAATGTCAACACCGACATCGGTCACCCGACTAATATTAGTCTATGTGTCATTTCATTCCTTTTGACCAGAAAGCCTCTCGATCAACTAAAACTAACCCAAACCTAACCCAATCAACTCGCAAACCTGTTTGGACCTTGAAAACCCAAAAAAAATACCAAACCTCTAGATTTAATCATAACCTTTCCTATTAGATTAGATTTTCTTATTGTTTTTGCATGAGATACCTAAACAGTATAACTATAGTAGGATTTCCTTACTTCATGACATTTACATTAAATTGTATTTGAAAGTGGATTGACATCCTTCTAGGAAGCGCCTCGCTTCCCGGATCTAACACTCACTAGACAGTCTACTAACCTATATTATTAATAATATTTGGTGGTATTTTTGTGTTTCTTATATAATTTGTTCCTCGTAGATAAAGGGAAGCTCTTCGTGATCACCTTGGATCACAAAATCAGAAACACACATTTAACCTTCGACCTACATCTCACATGTATTGCTCCTAACATATTTCCTATTCAATTTTAACCAAAAGAAACAAATTAGGTGAAACATGTTGGCACGCTAGGTGGGACCCATCAGTGTTCTTTGCATTTTTCATTCCTAGGGAAAATATTGTGTGTCTATTTTCATTCAAAATGAGTTCACATTAAGCTTCTTCTCTAGAAATGATTATCTTAGTGACACTTGTTTTTGGGATTTAAAAAGAACTATTCTTTCTTTTTCTTGTATCGCATTTAGTGAAAGTCATGCCCTTAACCTCTTCATAATTTGTTCTCATCGAATATAATTTGTGGATTTGGGTTTTAAAACTTGTGCACTTGCATTGTTGAGTTTTTGCATTATAGCTAATCTAAAATTGTGGGAAACCTATATGTTGGAAGTCATGCCCAACTAATGGTTGAAAAATTGAACCGTAGCTCACATTTTTACACTCTATACCAAATCACTAAAAAAAAATTACAAAATTCTTAAACAACATCTTTCACAGAAGAATATGTCAAAGATCACACGATCAGAGGATTGGAAGTGGGCTCTAGCTGGTTTTTCTGTCCAGTCATCATCTCAGAGAAGGATCTCCCATGCCAAAATTTACATGAAACCAACCATAGTTGTCAGATTTTATAGGGCACCCTTTTTAACCAAAAATTTTATTTTGCTTACAATCGAATCCCAAATGGTATAAGCCACAACATAAAATATACATCCTAGGACTTTGTGTTTGTTAACTTTTTGTCTTCTTGCGTTTTGTGGTGTGAGTTGTGTTTCTTCATTCGTTCTTATCATTTTTGCCCCATATCACGACTGGTGTATTCCAGTTTTATTATGGGTTTATTAGGACTCCTCATAGCCATACTTAGTCTCTGGGTTGGCCCTTTTATTTGATCTAAATCACCAAAACTTCATTTTTTCTTCTCTTCCCAAATTTCACAAAAGATCGATATCGGTCAGCGATCGATATCGGTTGTATTGTCTTCTGACATCATTTAACCGATCGACATCGGTTTATATAATTTTTGGTTATTTTTTCCAGAATAGTATTCTCCACCTTCATGTTCTTTTCGTGGTTTTTTCTAACATTTTTATCCCACTCTTGAATCTCGATATCATTTTTAGGATCCAAGTTGACCCATTTTCACCTGTCATTACCAAATATTTGAATCTCTTATTCTTCACAAAGAGCAACATTGTCCGATCGACTAGTGCCGGTTTCCGTATACTAGCATCGCTTACACTAACCAACAACAGCTATGTAATCTAACTTTCCAATCAAAACATCGATTAATCACTCATTTTAGACTGATTTTTTGAGATTACTTTTTTTTTTTGCATCATCAACGTAGCTCGAATACATGTTTTATCATTATTCACATGGTTTTGACTTTTAAAATAGATAATGCTCTCGTGTTTCATGCTAGCCACCGACGCTCCCACCTATCACATCACCCTCTTCAATCTCATAACCCATGGACCATAATCGGGATCTTTCCATACCCACTGGTGATAAGGAGTTTGCAAGATTCCTTGATCCCAACCCCACTTCTCTGTAGTATTATCTCACTCATTCATCTACCCGCGATTCATTAGGGAAACATGTATACAACATGCATGTGTCCATTCCTCCCACCCTCGTACCCACTTCTACATCAGCCTAATACTAGCTTAGCCTTACCCTCTTCCATCTTACCACATATGGTTTCCCGACTTTACCCTACATCATCAATATCAATTTCACCTATGGAATCTATCACGCCTTTCATGTCTCTGTCCCTCCTCCTACAATGTCAACCATGCCTTTATCAACTACCTTGAGTGTAGGTCTATCTGCATCTGCCACCTCTCATATACCTATTGCATCTTAGCCACCAATGGTGATAACAACCCATACTCCCTTCCAAAACATTGTCCTCTCCATCCCGTAGTATCTTCCTCATATTTCTATGAGATTATTTATGTCCACTCCACCTACCTACACTTATCACCTATAGCCCCTTATTTCATCTATCGCTTATTCAGGATACTTTCCATCGACATCTATACCGGCCTACATTCCTTCCTCGTACTCGACACTACCACATACTTGGGATATCACCCACGTCATACCCTCCTCATCTACCCCCTTATACTACGGGGGTACCCGATCATCACAACTTAGCAAAGATCTTATAAAAATTAAGATGGACAAGATACAATCATTATAATCCTCTGTCTCTTTCTCGCATAATGCTCTAACTTACGATGAGATCTATAACAAGCCTATTAACTTTTCTATACCAATTCATCCATACCCTACACATTTGGAAATGCCTAAATTCAACTAATTCAAAAGCAAAGAAGACCTAGAAAAAAACTTGTGATATTTTAAACTCATGTGATATCTAATCGCTCGGATGATGCATTACTCTTATAAACATTTCCAATATTGTTGATGCAGGACTGCTTTGGTTTGGTATAGTGCTCTACATAGGCACTCCATTTTCTCATTCAACTAAGTAGCTCCATCTTTCCTAGACCACTTTTCTATCAACATTATCAAGAAGGTCACCATGGCCTACTTTTATGTGACACACCAATATGAAGATGAATCTATCGCAGATTTTCTCGCTCGTTGGGGCATCCTGATCAACCAGCTCACATTCCAACTGCCTCAAACCAAGTTAATAGAATTTTTCACTAGGGCTTGTGCTAGAAACATCTCACAAAATATCCAAGTTCAAACCTCTCTACATTTGACGAGGCATTCACTATGGCCCAAAAAATTTAAATTTGCGTCATTGAATAGAAGAAGATATAATTGTGTAACAAGAAAGTTGTGTTTAAATCAAACAATACCTATACTTCTTCCAAACCACAAAATAATTAATTTAAAGAAAAATGATCTGCCAATGCGTAGTTTTGAAATCCAACCCATCTCACCCAACCAATCAATCAAAGCCTTCTTCTAATATTTCTCCTATTTAGGATTTTCATTTCAAGTGGGAGAAATGAAAATATACACCCTTGGGAGAACCCTACTCTTCATTTTTACAAAAAAACTTAAAGCAGGAGCAGTCACTTTTCCTCCTCAAACCACATACTAGTTTTGACCCCTCTCGTCTTGTGCTTGCATTTTACAAAGAAAATGATTATTGTAACTATCATCGTGTTAAAGGCCACAATGACGGTAATTGTATTAATTTTTAAAATATTTTCCAAGAAATGTTTGATAATGGAGATATCATCTTGGATAATCCTAATGCACCATCTAATCAGAACCTTCAAATCTTCAAGAAGATGTTCCCAAAGCACACCCCGTTGTCTAACCAAACCAGAGAAACCTCGACCAATCATAGTAACATTCTTGAGGTTCATGTTGTTTTCGACACCATACCAGCTCTCCTATCCAATTTCATCCTACTCCATCTATCAAGGAAATTATTGCATGGGCTCCTTCATCCAAAGAGGGACTTGTTTCATCTACTCCTTTACCCACAGAGGAGTCTCCCTTATTTCCTCCTTCACCCATGAAAAGTCTTCCATATCTGTCGATGCAGTTTCCCCACTCACCTCTTAACCCGATGAACAACCCGCAGCCTCTTCTACCCACATGAGAGTCATGCTTACCTTTTTCTTTGCTAAAATATGAACTTACTGCATCCAACTTGTCATCTCCCTTACCCATAGGAGATCCATTAGCAGTGTCCCTTCCTATTAGTGATAATTATCCATTGTCTTTCAAGGATCCTATTTATTTTCTCTCGTCTCTTTTACCCATAGATTCTGAAGCCAACCATTTCCCTATCTCACAGACATTCTTTATAGGTATTACTACAAAATCAACATCATCCCCCTACAAGGTGCGATTTTCACGTTTGGCCATTGCTTGGATTATGTTAACAATTCCATGCTCTGGGACGCCTTCGGCTGCCACTCAAATGCAAATGTTGTCTCACGATACTTGAACTATCAATCCAAAGGTGTTTCAAAAACCAAACCCACCATGCTCATGTCGGTTTTAGAGACCTCTTATTTATTACCCTCACCCATACCTAAACCTTTACCTTCATAATTAACTTTTACCTATGCCTAAAACATTTCCTGCACCTATATTTTCCTCTGCATCTAGACCCATTACCACATTGGGAGTCATGCCGACATCAAGCCTAGTCCATCCTCTGTCAAACTATATTTAGCCATGTCCTCACAAGCTATCACAAAGAATATTCCCCCACCTAAGAGGAAGACCCAACCTCTTAGGCCACATACACCGGCTTCGCCCACTACCCCTCTATCACCTTCACCACTTCCATCTATCCTAGGTCCCCACCCATCAACCTTGGACAAGAAGCCTCCTACCCGAGTAAGCCAAAAGCACAACAACTTACCTCGTCACGATCCTCTATTGCACCCAAATTACATACATATCTTATGCCTTTGCCATCACCTACATCCTTTCTACCTCCTATACCTACACCACTTCTAGTATCCTCATCATTACCTACACCATTCCCTTTTCTTCAACCAGTACCTTCCACATTGCCTCTTACTACAAATTTCACCACATCTCCATTATTTCCTTGGGTAACCCAGCCCCTTCCGCCATCCGCCTTCCCTTCTACATCACGTACTTCTTCTTGACCTTTACCCAAATAGGTGCAACCAAAGCCCAATAACCCACTACCCTCCAAAGCGGTAGTTAAATGTACACCACCTTCGACAACTAGTTCACTTGTTAAATCTTTACACAAGAAGGTGAAATCCAAACCTAAAATTTTACTATCTACCAAACAGTGGTAAAACTTACTCAACCTCCGATTCAACCTTTGGTGGTGCGTCTCCCACAAAATTCACCCACACTTCCATCCAAACCCATACTTCACATTGTGATCCATTGGCGAGTTCTTATGCCAACATCTTAGCTAACCTTTTGGAAACCTCTCGTCATCACATTGCCACCACTTAAACCTTAAGACTCACTCAAACCTAAACAAGAAGGGTTTGACGATACCAAAATTTGTGCTTACCATCGTGTGTCAGGGCATGATGTAGAATGTTATAAGGCTCTTAGGACTATTCTTCTCCAATTATATCCTCTTGAAGAAATTTTTGATGATGATTATCTTTTAGATGAGGAATCTATTCCACCTTCACCTATCATCACACTTCCTCATCCCTTACCTAATCGGTGACCTTCATCTCCACCTCCACAACCCTTTTATCCCCTCTAACATTTGAGATCAATATGGTCTGCATAAGAGAGATAGCCAAACCTCCCCCAAAATGCCAATGTGCTACATTGTTTTCACAAAACCAGTATATACCCTTACCATATTTTTTCCCATCCTCTCGCTACACCTATCACGAATCACTTTATCCTTTACAAAACATTAATATGGTTCAAATTTCCACTCGATCCTAGAAGGATAAAGGAAACGAGAGGAAAAATAGCTCATCTGCTACTCTTTTACCCAATATTTCATCTCGCACTGCACTAAAAATCACCATCCGTTGATCCACATACCCCATTTCCGACGGGGTTACCCATCATAGAATTATTAAACAGCTTTCACCAATCTCCTCTCAAAATTTCTTTTTATGAGCTCATCCAAACCTTTGAGTCTCATCGGCATGCCCTCCTTGAAGTTGTGCAATCTATTGAGGTTATACCTAATGACCCTACTCCTATTGATTCCATTATCACTCCTCATCATGTGGCCTCTCTCACCACTTCATCCCCTTCCTCTACACCCACTACCACTCATCAAGTAGCCACTCTCAGTTTCTCTAACAACGAGATTGTACCTCTCCAAACGAATGATCCTAACCTGCCATATTTATTTTCTTCTACATTCATAATATATGCATTTAATGAGTTATAATCAATGGCGGTTCCACTATTAACATCATTTCATCTCATGTGTACAACCAAATGTGCATCCCTACTAATTACATGCATAATAACCCAGTTATACTACGTTCATTCAATGATGCCATGACTTCCACCTTGGCACCATCATTCTCCACATTCGTGTGGGCCCCCATACCATTCCTAAATTATTCTATTTGTTAGAGGGGAATTACGAGACAACATGTTGTTTGGCCGACCTTGTATCCATGTCATGGGTTGTGTTCCTTGAACCTTACACCATTGTTTAAAATTCGAGCATGAAGGACACAACTATACCATTCCACCGACCCTTAACCATTCAATACCTATAACATGTTGTATCGACCAAATGATGTATTTATATTGGTTAAAGCATCTACCACCGCTAGCACTTCTTCTTGAGCCAATGCCTCATCTACCAATGAGGCCACTACATCTTCCACAACTAACTCTTCTATTCCCACTTTGTTGTCATAGATTCTACGATTGACCCATCACCAACCCATCTACTTTTGAAATGAATAATGCTTCTTCTTACCAACCTGTCCAATGATTCATCCATTCCCGCTACCAACATATAAACTAATGATCCCTTAGAAGGTTTTTTTAACGCCTTTCTCTGAGGAGTCTTGCCTTTATAACATTGACACATTCCTTACTCCTCAAGAGTATGGCAAACTTCACCACCACCCCACTATGAGCACCGCATAGGTGAGGTTTTCCTCAATGGTCCTCCCCACCTTCACACCAACTTAAAGTATAGGGGACTTAATTTTTCTACCTACTCACCTGAGCCACCTTCCCATACTCGACCATTTTCCTCCAACCTTCAATCTCTCCCCAACCGCCGCTTCAACCATACCTTCCTCCATCTTTGTGCTTGGAAGGGATTTTTCTTTGTATCTATGAATAAGGTCACCATATTATCATTCCTCACACCACTCATAAACATAAAGACTATAGTGGTATTGGATTTTCCAAACCACCTTCTATGAAGGCCCGATTCCAACTCATTGAGGACTAGAAAAATTTCCCACCCCCATTCACTAACTTCACCACCTTTACCTACCAATTCTATGGACCCAAAACCCATTCCTCCTAATTTATTTTTTTCGTGAACACCATTTCCCTGGGACCTTTGACTTATCAACATGATGGTGAGGCTCCCTCTTCTCTTCCCTTCATGTATCTTGACATGATCGATGACGATACACCTTCTATTAACGTCGTTCAATGTCAAGATGATGAGTCTATTCTCACTTACCTTGGTGCAGAAGATTCTTATATTCACCGAGTCATTACCTTATGAGATGCAAACCATATTGAATGAATCAACCATCGAAATCAATATTCACACTCAGGATGACCCGCACATTCTAAAAATAGTCCAATCTTTAGATTTTCCCGACAAGAAGCTTTCACTTCTTTCCTCGAGAATCGTAGCAACACTTTTTCTTGGTCGTATGTTGATGTACTCGGTATTAAACCAAATTTTTTTCCATAATATCGTAACCATTCCCGATGCAAAACCAATAAAACAAGCTACGAAAAACAAATCTTCACATTTCCCTTCTTATCAAAGAAGAACTATAACACCTTCTTTAGGTTTCCTTCATCCTACCCTTTTATTATCCCCAATGGATCTCTAACATCATTCCTATCACACAATAAATAGGGGACTCCACATTTGCACGAATTTTGGAAACTTTAACTTAGCTTTCCCTAAAGACGACTTTCCTCTACCTAGTACTAACCAACTAGTTGATCGTACCACTAACCATGAGATGCTATCACTTATGGATAGTTTCTCTGGTTATAACCAAATATTACTCACCCCGGAAGATCAACAAAAACAACCTTCATCACTCATTGGGGGCCTTCGCTATCATGTCATGCCCTTTGGACTTAAAAGCGATGGTTGTACATATCAACGGGCTATGACTTATATCTTTCATAACATCATGCATAGTATATTGAAAGATTATGGTGAAGATATTATTCCCAACTATAAACATTGGCCCAAACACCTAGCCATCATTAAGGTTGTCTTTGACTCGCCTCATCAAATAATGCATTCTCCTTCAACCTAAGAAGTGTGTCTTCATTGTTTTCGTAGAAAAATCCTTGGTTTTATCATTTCTTTGTGTGGCATTTAAGTTGATCCCACTAAAATCAAGTCTATTCTTGAAATGCCTCCACCTACTAACCTTCATCAACTTCTTAGTTGGCAAGGTAAGTTGCGAATCTATTCATCTCTTTATTTCTCATTTTTCTCGATGTTTTCATCCATTACATCATCTCCTCAAAAATGATGTCTCCTTCAAATGGGATGATGAATGCCACAAAGCCTTTGACACCTTAAAATAATACCTCCTCCAACCACCTATGCTCATTCCCCCTAAGGATGATCAACCATTTTACCTTTACATTTCTGCTACTAATCATTCCTTAGGTGTCATGTTCGCTCATCGTGATGAGAAACATAGGGAGCAAGCAGTTTATTATATAATCCATACACTTTTAGAATATGAAACTAGATATACTCACGCCAAAAAAATCTACTTAGCCTTAGTTTTTATCGCCACTAAAATTCTTCATTACCTACTCAACCAAAAAACCTTTTTTGTCACCAATACTAACCCCTTACATTACATGTATGCTAAACCCTACCAACATCAACATGTTGCAAATTGGATCATGCTTCTTACAAACCTAGATCTCGAATTCATCCATCAATTTTTTTTCAAAGGACAAAAAATTGATGACCAAATCATAGATGCACCTTTCTCTCAGTAAATCAATACTCTAACTTTGATTTCCCGATGAATCCATCACTACCCTCTCCTGGATGATACCACTTACCATATAACCTTATTATTTGATGGCTGCAAATGTTAGCATAGGGGTGGTGCTAGAGATATCCTCATTCCTCTTGATGGTGAGCCTATGCCATTATCTTTCAAAGTAGATTTTTATTGTACTAACAATATCGCTGAATATGAAGCACTCGTGTTAGGTCTTCAAACCGCCATAGCCTTAGAAGTTAAATCAATTACTATCTTTGGCGACTTTCAACTAGTTTTGTACTAAGTTATTGGTAAATACGAGTTTTTAACGAGATAATTAAAAATTATAAGCATCATGTTGACATAATTTTGACTACCTTTGACTATTATAAACTTTAAACCACCCCGAGTTCCACTAACAAATTTGTGGACACCATGACTTGTCTTGCTTCTCAAATCCCTTCCTCACCCTCCAACTTAAAAATATTTATCACAGTACAAAGTTTGAAATCACATTCTTATCTAATTCGAGACATCAACCTTATAGGAAACATTGAAACCGACCCACCGACCTTTGGTATAATAAGTTTTCTCACTATCTTTCCCTTTCAATTATGCCTCTAGATTTTACTCATGATGGACAACGATATTTTCTCAAAATTATCTTTCACTATGTCATCATGGGTGGTCTTCTCTATAAACATGGATTTGATGCTATCATCTTATGATGCCTTACCGCTTTTGAAATTCCATACACCATCAGGAAGTTCACAAAAAGATTTGTGGGGGTCACTTGGTGGTTTAACGTCGTTAAGTGCATCCTTCACCTAGGCTATTACTAGCCAAACCTAAACATGATTGTTGTGACTATGTAAAAATTGTGTGAAATCTAAGAAACATGCTTATCATCATCACACCCCTAGTCACTCCTTACATGTCGCACAAGACCTTTTTCCTTTCTCTCAATGGGGTTTGGATCTTATCGGAGAGATCAATCCTCATTCTTCCCAATGTCATCAATGGATTATTACCACTACCAAATATTACACTAAATGGGTGGAATATGTACCTCTTATTTCTACAAAAGTCAATAAAATCTATGAATTCATCAATCATCACATCATTTTTCGCTTTGGTGTTCCACATCACCTCATTACGATAACGGAAAACAATTCAAAAAAAAATCATATGGAAACATTTTGATTCCTTCCGCATTCAAATCAGTTATTATTCACCTTATTATCCTCAAATAAATGGCCAAGACGAATCTACCGAAAAACTTAAACAAAATTCTTATGAAAGTGGTTGATGATATAAAAATGATTGGCATACGCACATTCCTTTCTCCTTATGGTCTTATCACACTATAATTTTCACCTCAATTGTTGCCATACCTTTCTCTTTGGTCTACAAGATAAAGGTTGTCTTGCCTCTCAAAGTTCAAATTCCATCACTTCATATCTCACTCAAAGATATGCTCAACAATGATGATTTTTGCTAAGATCATTTGGCACAACTTGAGTTATTAGATGAACGTTGTCTAAATTCTTTTGATCACCTCCAAATCTACCAAAAATGTATTAAACGTGCCTATGATAAACATGTCCAAGAATGAACCTTTAACATCGAAAAAATCATTTTAAAGGAAAATAAACATGTAACAAAAGTGGAAAAAATAAAACGGGGAATGTTTGCCCCTAATTGGCTTGGACCCTATATCATTACTCATTCCTATGGATTGAGTGCTTATCATTTATCTTCACTCGAAGGTAAACCCGAACCTGAGCCCCTTAATGCCTTGCATCTTCGACCATTCTATTGTTGAATCAAGTCATGTATCATCTTTTATCTATTAAATGCTTGTCCCTTGAGAAACATCCACCTTCCACTTACCTATTTTAAGGATCAATGACTAAACAAGAATCATGTGATTACCCGTCACCTTTCAGCCTTATCTTCAATATGAGTACCACGACTCTACTCATGGCATGATTCTCATGGATACTTTTATCCTTTTCAAGATGGAATCCCATGGTCGTTCATCACTTAAAACCTCTCTTTCATAGCTAACCCATGTGTGCTATGGTTTTGTCTTCATAAAAGAAGCCTATACTTCTCTATAGTCTTTTCCATGACCTAAAAGTCCAAAAAACAATTCAAAAGTAATATACGAGATTTTCAAATTCAAACTCCTTGAGTCAAACTTCTAGCAAATATATGACTCCCTCAAAAAGGACATCTATCTTTCTATCTTTTTCTATAAATAGAATGCTCCATCGAAGGACAGCTATAAAAAGCTAGCCATATCGTACTTATCCTACCCATAAAGAAGATTAGTTCTATACAAATAAAATAAAAATAGTTTGAAGCTTCCCGCATCAATTAGCTTCACGAAGACCTCAAGGAGATATTATACTCATCCCACATACATTTCCACATCGATCAGTCTATAAAACAAAAGTAAAAAGAAAAAGATAACTTTTTCATCATGGAATTACCTATTTTGATCTTGGGTATCTTGTCGAAGAGGCATGTTGTCTCACACCAGGTTATGCTAAAACAACCTCTTTCACCTCACCACCTTTCCTTTCTAATCTTCTACCTACTCAAGGGATGTGCCACAAATGTGACATTTCGTGATCATGTGACCTTCTTCACCCTTAGAATAGTCAATCATGTAATGCCTTTAGGGTTTATGTTCATAAGCCAATCTTTGGTATGATAGACTCGTAATGGTTCTTACCACTTAGGTGGATTTTTGTATCCTCTTACCATTCACCTCTTTTCTTACTTATTTCTCCTCCTTCATAGGACTAGACCTTTGACACCTACATTCTAGGAATACCTCTTCCACCAACATCACCCATATCTATTCAACCTAGACTCAACCATGCCTATTCGACCTAAATTCAGCCATGCCTATGACCTAAACTCAACCATGCCTAAATGACCTAAACTCAACCATGCCTATTCAACCTAAATTCAACCATACATATTCAACCTAAACTCAACCATGCCTAAATGACCAAAACTCAATCATGTCTAACTGACCTACACTAAATCATACCTAAAACCTACCGACCTATTCATCTCCCTTATCATATTCTTCCCTATATTATGGGAGAACTACATCAGCCTAAGGTCACTTTCCGCTAGGGCTATGAATGCATCACTCTAAGGGTATGGGGCCCTTAGAGGTTAGCTTGGCCACTTTTTCCCTTAACAAATTTTCCCCTTTATATTCACATTTTACCCTATTTAGTTTCCATTTTTCACAAAACTTAGAAATTAAACAATCATAAAAACATACCTACCTACCATTTTATAAAATCCACCATATCATACATCAATCATTTAGCATTTCTATTATATCAAATACATGTAAATTTAACCACAACATACATACAATCCATTATTTCCATAAGATCAAGTAACTTGTAAATTACCTAGAATCCATCATGCCTATACCGAATCCACCATGCCTATACCTAACTCTATCATGACTATACTTAACTCCACCATGCTTATACCTCGACTCAATCATGCCTATACCCGACTGCCATGCTTATACCAAACTCCGCCATGCCTATTCTGACTCGCCATGCCTATACCTCGAATCTACTATGCCCACACTGACTTAATCATGTATATACCTGACTCCATCATGCCTAGATGACCTTGACTCAATCATGCCTAACTCACCTATTTTATATGGTACGTAATAGCAATGGAAATTAAAACAAGTAAATCATCCATCCAACAAACAACATCAACTATATAATGGGAGTGTATCTCGCATCAATACATATATACAAAGATATAAATAAGTCTCAGTATCTCAAAAATCTCATGTACAATCTCGCATCTTTAGCACACAAGCGGTATATATAACAAAAAGATAAAAATGATAGTACAATATCGGCTATGGATATCAATAACCCCCACTTGATTCTTACCTCTACTCGGTACCATCTCCTCGGTGGTACCTCGGGTCTCTGCACCGGTGGTCCTCTTGCTCTCTCTCCGGCTCCGCCATGGCCACGAGTCCACTCCTTTTCTCACAATAAATAAAATGGATGCACTCGATCTCGTGGGCCCTTCCATTGGATGTCAATCACCTCCTCGCAGAATGTTGACTCTGCTCATGACTTGCACTTTCGTTTTCCACTTTCACACCTCTCGCTTTTCATTTTCTATAAATGACAATCAATAAATGAATCTATAAAAAGTTGAATTTTTCTTTTCTTAACCCCAAATTGACATGACTGACGTCGATCAAGTTGTTCCCTAGTCAACCGATGGCGGTTAACCTCTAACCAACATTGGTCACCTCAATTAACCATATGGCCTCAAAAATTCCTATTTTTCCAAAAAAATTTCTTGTTCTTGCACCATTTCCCCTTAGCATCACCTATTAAGAACTCACCCAAAGCCTACATTACCTGTACATTTCCTTAATTGTGTTTAGGGACATGTTATTTACCTATACCTCGGCCTTACTTATGCCCTAACCTACATACCCTGACTGATCTCCTTTTGTGACATTCGAATTTATGTACTTGTTATAACTTGTGATGTTGCTACCCATGTTGTTCAGCCTAATGACCTTACCTTACCTAATGTCGTGATGTTTATCCTGACCAAACCTTTGTGCCTTGGAACAAAACCTATTACCCATTCCTACACCTTGCCTAGTTGTGATTCAAGACCATATCCTATACCTTGGATACCTGAACCACTTCAACCTCATTTGGATAAACCTATTGACCTTTGACAAAGTAGAGTTTGTAAGCTCTTCAACCTAGTACCTTATCACAATCTATACGTGTGCATGAATTTTGTTTCTAGTACACCCGATCCGACCATTACCCTTACCTACAATCTATTTATCAAACCATTCACCGACTCCATTTCCTACCTCATCAGTTCCTGGTTTGAGGGGGATCACTTTCATCCATACTTGGGGCAACCTAATCTCCGCTCATACCTAGGACACTGAATTCCTATTTTTGTCAGCATTGCTTACCAATACAAGTTAAGCGACAAAAAGGGACAAATGTAGACACCAAATTTGGGTCACACTCCCTTGTTCCCCTTTAATTAATTAACGTAACATATTCACCTAGCCATGACCCCTTACCCCGCATTCATATTAATTTAATTACTTACAATTGAATTAATGTTCATCCTCACATTATTAATTAATTTAATTACTTTCATTAAGTTAATTTACACATCACCTAGACACATCACCATGGAATTATTCCTAGTCTATTAATTAATTAATACTAGGTCCTTACTTATCCTAACCAATTGGGACTTAGTCTAACCCTAAAATTAAAGTCTTATTCCTTCTCCAACAACACTCCCACTTATCTAAGTGTCAACCCTCACTTGGGACTTGGATAGGAAATCAAAATCATGCAAAATATAGTAAAGATATGCACATTTTTGTTAAGCCTAGGCTTACTTGCCTTAATCGATGTCGGTTATCCTTGGACCGACATCGGTCACCTAACGCCATCGGTTACTTTATATACAATTTTTAAACTTTTAGCAAGGTTGGTCATTTTAAGTTTTAGGATAACTATTACATTTAAGAGTGAATACAAATCCTCTTAGCATCCATATGACACAAAATACACAATCAAAGGCCCAAGCAAGTATCTAGTTCTCCTTGCAGAGCATTAGAATACTCACAGGAACATTACGGAAGTCTTGCGCGACACCGACTCCAGAATCTCTTCACGGATCAACTACCCTCCACCTTCACCTACTAGATCTGTAAATGCATGTAAGTATCCTGATTTCAACCATATTTTACTTACATGAATTATATATTCCTTACCTCTTTCATTATACTTTATTTCTTCCCCGTATTCTTTTATATCCACCTCCTCACTAATATACCAACCTAACCACCTATAACATTTTTTCCTTCCGTGACTTCCGCCTTTCTATCCCTAAGTCTTCTCGGTAATATCATGAACCTATCTCGCACCCTTCTTATTTTCTCAAATGTGCAATGATAGAGATGCCTCAAAACCATTTTTACCAAATTATTGTCAATTTCCCCTACCAACGCCGGTTACCTAACTCGCGATGATTTCACCTCTATACCGAAGTTGGTCACCTAACCGATATCGCTCTCTTTGTCATTTCATTCCTTTTGACCAATGAGCCTCTCGATCAACTAAAACTAACCTAGACCTCACCCGTTCAACCCTGCACTCCTGTAGACCTATAAAAACCCAGAATAACCTACCAAACCTCCATATTTAATCATAACCTTTCCTGTTAGATTATATTTTCTTATTGTATTTACATGAGATACCTAAATCATATAACTACATTAGGATTTCCTTACTTCATGAGATTTGCATTAAATTGTGTTTGAAATTGGATGGATAGCCTTCTAGGAAGCACCTCACTTCCCGATCTAGCACTCTATAGGCAGTCCACTAACCTATATTATTAATACTATTTGGTGGTCTTATTGTGTTTCTTATACAGGTCATTCCTCCTAGCCAAAGGGAAGTTCTTCACAATCAGCTTTGATAAAAATTCAAGTAACACATGCATTCGACCTTCTTCCTACATCTCATAGGTATTCCTCCTAACTTAATTCCTATTTAGTTTTAACTAAAAGCAACAAATTAGGTGAAAAATACGCAATGGATAGTAAATTAGTGGGGAGATCTTTCCATAGTTAGATTTGGTAGGAATATAGTTGGAGTCCAAAATAAATTGAAGTGTATCGAATCCATTAAGGATGATTTATACTTAGTTTTTTCCATCCTTGTGTATGTTTTTCGAATAAAATAATAAATAGAAGTTTTTAATGTGTTTCTAACCAATATCATATATTAATGAAGGTGTGAGATTTGGGGATTCAATTTGGTTGTGTGTTTTTAGATGTGTATTCCAATGTCTCTAAGTGTCTAGGTTAGGGAGTTGGGAATTCGTTACCTTAGATATCTCATTTTTGTCTACATCATTTGGTATCATACCAATATTTCCCTTGTTGAGTAGAGTCGTTAGGGGCTTTAGGATATTTTTATAGGTACGTAAAGATTCCCACAATTACGATAATTGTGAAGAAAATAAATGAACAATATAAGAGTATTTCCCCTTAGAAAAGGAAGACCAACAAGAGTGGAATACTTGGAAGATGTGATGGGAGGTATCCAAACAAAAATTTTAGGATATAAATATTTATCAAATAAATAAAAATGATTCGAGATATAATTGAATATGAAGGTGGAGCACTTGAGGTTTACCTTTATGAATTAGATGAAGAATCTATACATAAACATTTGAATTCAAGTTCTAATATACTAAGGAATTCGATGCCATATTATAGATTGGATTTATGAACTAGAAAAATAATTTGAATATGATTCAACAGAGGCTACCAAGGTAGTTAGACTTTCTTGTACAAAGATAAATGACCTATTATCCCTAAAAACAACACCCTATAAGTTTTTATGAATGAATGTATGAGAAATAACTTTTTCGGGTAACATGGGATTGTTTCAAGGTGTGATGATTTGAAAATGATATAAACCTCTAGAGAAGGTTGGTTATTCTACTTAATCCTAATGCTAAACTACTCCTATTATTGTAAATGCAAATATCTAATCAGATTCTAGTAATCCAAGGGACCATGAGAAGAGAGAGGTGCATGAAAAGGGAAATCCTAAGAGAACATATGTGATAACACCAAGAAGAGGGGGTAAGATACTCTCATATGAGTGGAAATGGGAGGAAAATGAATGAGGGGATGGAAGACATGACTACCACAGTCCCAAACAACATCCAATCTCACATTTCCATGAAGCACAATAGAAAAAAACACACGTAAAAGAGAATAAGACATGTAAAATACACCAAAAATGCAATAGAGATGTAAGATAATGCAATAAACATAGGATAGGAAAGAGAATATCCATAAAATAAATATTTTATTACTTTAAATATATAGAAGATGGGAAAGAGAGAGGAGGGAAAATAGAGGGAAACTCAAATTTCCACCTTCAACCACCAACAACATGCATTGAATGTCTGAAAATAGGCATGGGAACCCTTCTAAGACCATTCCCCATGATAATTTTCTTGTAAGAGAAGGAATGGGCACCATACCTCATCAAATATGGTAGTTGAGATACCTAGAACTATATATTTAATGATGGGATAATATTTCCTATTTTTAACCCACCTAACCTCACCAAATTTAAGAAATCTAGTTTCTATGGTGTACTACATGATGAGACCTTTCCAATGATACCAAGTTTGTGAAATTTGAAGTTACAAGTTTAAATATATGCCCCTCGAAGTTCGGGGCTCAGGGATAGTCCCGACTTGTTCCCTAAGGAATACTACATTCGCATTAATGCTTTTGTTCCTATTACCGATGAATTGGGGACAATCTTGGAAATAGAGAAAGGGGATAACATTTCCATTTGTTACGATGGGACTGGACTTAACTTATTCATAGTAGGTATTTGTTTAGGTGACATTTGGAGTTGGGGTGGAGCAATGTAACTATTACACCTTCCATTGGTTCCCATCATATCCACTTCTCTCATAATGTCTTATCTGTTCTATTCTTTGTCTCATTAGTTAGCCGACTCACCCATGCGGGAACCTGTCGGATAGTTCCATTGAAAGGTCAGTCACCCGATTCCAATGACCAACTCCCCTTTTATGGCTGATGTGGTAGCACGAATCATGGACCCCATGGAACTATTCTTTTAGTTCTTGAAAATCCCAACTCATCCAACTACAATGCCCCAAAACATGATGTGGCAATGTGGGGAAGTGGAGGAAGGTGGGAAATGATCTGTCTGTTCTTGAAAAGCTCGATTTAGGTGATTTTTCCCCAAATGACCTAATGTTTCTGATTTTTTTGCTAAGTATGGAAATGAAATGCTAGGCAAGGAGGAAAGGAATGTCCCCAACATTGATTTTTCCAATTTTGACCGAAATATATTTTCTAAGTCCAAATGAAAATTTAAGTTATCAAAATATCCTTATGAGGGGGTGTTTTGGATAATAGGACCATACATCCTTATGGTGGGATTACATGAAGGTGAATCGAAAAGGAAAGAAAAAGATAAAATAAAAGATTGGAATAGGAAGGTTTCCAAGCTAAATGCTAATATTTTACCTATAGATTACTAGATGAATATTTTTAAGACATTAGAAAGCTTTGGTTAAATAAATGAGTGTGAAGGAATACTCAAATGAGATCTATTAATTGACTATTTGAGAAGGTCATATGGATGATGGTACTGAGATATTCTTTAGGTAATCAAATGGAATTCACATTTTTGTTCAAGATGAATTATGTATGATAAGTTTTAGGCGGTAGGAGAATCCTATCAATGTGCATTAAAGGATGAAGAGAAGTTTGCTAAGAGGAAAAAATATAACAAGAGGAAGAAAATTTCTTGTAATGTGGAGTACAAAGAAGAGGTGGAAGAGGGTAGCATATCTATGAATGAGAAATAAACACTTCTTATTATAATAGTATTTATAGTTTAAAAAATAAGAGGAAGAGGATATCCTATATTTTTAAAGTAGAGAGTAGAGATTTCATGGGAACATGTTATATGTGTGAAGAAGTTGGGAATGGATATTTTAAATGTTGAAAATCACAAGAGAATAAAAGTAGAAGGAATGATACAAGTACTCACATTAAATAAGTGGACATGAATCATTTTTTTCTTTACTTAATTATGCGAAAGAACCAAAACAAGGATAGCATTTTATGATGAAAAGAGTGATTTTGAAACTAGAAAAGAATAAAATGGGATAACATAAAATAGGAGCATATTCCAATTAATGTGAAAATATAGAGGTAACTATTTCTAAGTCCTTGTTGATACGGGAAGCACTTACAATTTAGTGCCTATTAAGATGGTTGATAAATTCATATTAAAGAAAATTGTGCATCTTAACCCCTACTGAAAGTTTCTTCCTTGCAAATAAAGACATCAACTATTGGATATTGAGAAATGTTTGGTTATATTTAAGATTATTTCATATAACGATGAAGTTATGTATGGTATAATATTTATGGATATTTACAACATACTTGTTGGGAAGACCTTGGCAATTTGATATAAAATCTATGTGTACACCTCATTTTTTCTCTTGCTAACCATTTCTCTTGTGTAGCGGATAATGATGCATATTCCTCATGAGTGGATGCCTCAAGGGGATTTTAGGGATTGGGGTGTGTCAACATGGTCATTAAGGAGATGTTTTAATTATGCCATATTCCCCTACCCTTGCTTCATTTCTTCTGTTTGTTCACTCATTATCCATTACGTCTACTTGTCCTATTGTGATAAATTGTTTATAGCCATTACACATTATTATCCCTACTTTTAGTCACCACGGACCTTTATCATTGACTCTATTTACTTTTTAAATTCTATCGCTCTTTGTTTAACACCCCACGACTTTAAGGTTCCATAAAGTAGACACCATCACCCATGGGAAAGGGTTTCGGGTTGGTTATTTCCATAGAAAATGTCATCACCCACGGGAGATGATGATGGGTATATATACCCCACCACATATTTACCATCACACAATCAATCAAACATTCATAAAGGAACTAACGATATTGTTTACATATTTATGCACTATCTTGCACCTACTTATTGGAGTTCGGGATTTGGAGCCTACCCTTTTGCATTTGGGTCAACGTAATGAGTTAGGACTAGAGTTTTTATTCTTAAAATTTCCCTTTCTCCACCCATAGTGATTATCTCTCGGTGTTGTTATATGTAGGGAGGATTATTTATCATCATTCGCACACACACACAACACACACATACACACAATAATTAAGTATTTCTAACCCGTCTTAGTATTTTATCTTACATTTACATGTTGTTTAGTGGTCATTAATTTCTATGGACTGCAATAGATGTATGTTTAATTTTATCCATTATATTCTCTTATTATATTATTCACATTGTCATTGTACACCCCGACTACCCTTATTGTGAATCCTAGTAGATTTCCTCTCTTTATATTAGGTGTAGGACTTGGAAACCTATTGTTGTCTTAGGGATGGGATCACTATCCTCTAGAATTATGACATTAGTGCTCCTTTAGAAAATTTGGTATATACATCATGTGTTCAAACTCGAATCGATACCTACATTTGAATTTATCCGTAAATAATTAGTTGCAATATGGTAGGAAATCAAAGAATTGATCATAGAAAAATCCTTAAAACCCTGACCAATAATGAATGTCACACACCTAGCAAGGAGGTACAATTAAATAATATTTCTCAATATATAGGTCCCATGGAATAAATACTCACGAAACCTCATTTCAAACAAATTAATCATAACAAACCTCCTTGAAGCATAACGGCTCCGAATCAATCCCGAAATAATCCTATACAAAAACAACAACATCAAGGCTCTTACCCCTAATGGCCCAAATATAACACTATATAATAATATCATGATGATGAATTTGTTGGATCAAATGGCCATTATGAAATCATCCACCATTGTTAGCATGTTTTCTTTGGTAAGAGCCTTTCCACAGATGCACAACAAAATACCACACAATATTGTTGTGCATTGATCATTGAACCATTATATAGATATATAGGAGGATGAACTCCTAATATGTAGGAGTCCTATTTTAACTCGTACAACAAACCACCATATTAGGTGAGTTGTTCAAACAACTCACGTAACACCTAATAACTTATATTAGTGTATTGTTACACTAATATATTCCACACATTAACATGATATTTACCCGTACAATATAATGGAGCACTAATATTACTAAAATTCCCCACTTAATGCAAACATGGGAAGAAAAAACATCTAAAGAACTGGAAACAAAATTATATGCCTCTGTACACTTTCGGGTTTGCATCTTTGTTGGCTTGGATCTTGTTGGACATGACCAGTCCACTTCACCTCAGTGAATCCCATACTGGATAATCACACTTCCACCGATTCACCTACATATGCGAACTCAACAATTCCCTCTTTCACTTCCATTGAACGCTAGGTTTCACTAGTTGATCGATTTTAGAAGTATGATAGATGAAGAATCTCTACGATGAGGATCACTCCGGTTTAGATGCCCTCCTATACAACTGTTCTTAGGTTCCAAAATGCACATCCTCCTCTTTTTAATCTTTGGAAAGGGAATAAAAACCATGTTTTATTTCTACACATGCCACTCAAAGAAAACAACTGAAATAATATAAAAAGGTGTCCCTAGTGTTATATGCAACCCCGTCATTGGTGATCGACAAGAGGCATTGATATTCCTTCATCCTGTGTTGCCTCCGACCTCCAATAATGTTGCTTACTCAACCGATGAGGACTTAAAGCTCATTTGAATGTCCTTTTTTAAGGAGAAAATACCCCCTAATATTGACATACTCAACATTTTACTCAAGACATCGCATACAAGTGATAATGCATCTACATACAATTTTGACAAAAAAAAGACTAAATACAGATAACACTAAATTTCTACCCATAGAATAGAAAGTAATAGTTAATTACTTTCTATTTACTATAAACTTAATGACTCAAAGATTTAATATTCTAATTCTAAATAACTCACTAAAACTTAAATACAACTAAAAACTATTTAAACTAAAAGACCATTGACACACTTTTTAGATTTTGATATAAATATAAAAATCCGGATTATAATGACTTAAAACCTAGATCAAATAAAAGCATACGCAAAACTTTTTATATGACATGAAAAGAAAATTCTTATGCATTTTGAGAGTTGAGCTCCACGTGTTTCTAAGGATGAAAGTTGACTCACTTGATCTGGTACGCCTTTAGAAGTTTGTGAAGGAGGTCGAATTAGCATATTCGATTCAGTAGATTAATCAAATCTTGGATTGTGATTCTGTAAATTATGTATAGTGAATCGAAACTAAACCCGGTCTGATGAAATTTTCACATCTTGAAGCCTTATATATACAATGGCGCTCCCACCTTTTAATCGACAAATAGATGAATGAAGAGAGCTTAGATGGATTAAAGTCATGGTAAAGGGAGAGTGTGCTACACATATACCTCATGGAAATGAATCTTCCCTTCTTCCGAGACTTGTCGGATACAAAGAGCGGGATAAGTATATTTTCTCAATTTTTTTAATATGGCTACAAATTCTGTGCAAAGCGACAACTATGCAACATGGGTATGAATGCATACAACTATAATTTCATGAGCAACTGAACTAAATGGCACATGGGAGAATATTATCCGAGCTTAGAACAGGTTGTGGCATGTTGATACAAATCACAAGGCAGAGAGAAAAGAATGTGATGGCCGAATGATATAACTACGCATATGAATGTCTCTCACGTAGATGCTTGCACAAATTTATACCAGATGCCTCCGGATCCTTTATGAGTTCCTTCAATACGTTCCTAGCAGGTGAGAGTATTCTCGGTGAGATGAAGATTTATAAACTCTCCTGAAACTCTTATACAAGACTCTCATGGCTGAAGACTGACCTTCTCTGATACCAAATATTTGGTAAGAGCCTTTCCATAGGACGCACAACAAAATACCACACAATATTGTTGTCTATTGATCATTCAAACCATTACATAGATATATAGGAGCATGAAATCCTAATATGTAGGAGTCCTATTTTAACTCATACAACAAACCACCATATTAGGTGAGTTGTTCAAAAAAATCACGTAACACCTAATAATAGAGGATTTGCATTCATTTTGTCGAGTGTGTTTTCCTATTAACAAATGGAACATCTGCAAAACTGAAAATAGTTGCCTTTCTACATGATTCTCTACGAAATGTTTGACTAAATGTCTTGAGTGCATTTTCGAGACAGATTTAGGGCTCCTTTGTGTTCCCATTAGGAGGGCATACAAAGCTGTTTGACAAAATTTTCTCGAGCTCATCCGGACCTATTTATTCTATAACAATTTCAACCATGCCTAATGATGGTCACGATGATGAAAGAGAGATCCCGATGGCCAAAAATTACCAACAAGCTCGGTCCAAACAAATATGTTGGAAAATCAAGTCAAAATTTATTGTGCAACTAATATTTGTCTTTCCCAGATTTAGCTCCTTGACATATCAGATTTGCATTTAATTATGATTGCTACACATTTATTTTTGGTTGATTATTCTCCCTAATTATCTCTTGTCAGAGATTTTGTGTTGACTTGTAAGGAAAGTTTTTATGTAGGTGTTTTTTTATTAATAACACCTTGTTGTATTGGGAGAAGCAAAAAGAAGGAAAACGAAGAAGAAGAAGAAGAAGAAGAAGAAGAAGAAGAAGAAGAAGAAGGAAAAAAATCAGATTTGGGAGAAGAAGAAAAATGCGCAGATCCCATTAAAGTTTGGACTGGTTTTGTTGAAAGAATTCCTTCATTTTCAATGTTGTTAATGTATGAATGAATGTTTTGTGTGTAGTTGTAGCTACTGTTCATTATTGACAAATATATATGTATTTCTGAAGCAATTTGTTGCCCAGATCTGTGTTATTTGCAGCCAAGTGTTTTATCTTCTTTTTGCTGTTATAAATTTCTATAGCTTCTCCTTTTTCCCATGTTTTGCATCGTTCAAATCATACGATTTATTTTCTATTGCTGCATAAGATTCTCAGAGATTCCGTAGAATTTGCGCTTTCCATAGATCCCGGTATTCCCTTCATCTGGTATCAGAGCCAGGTTAAACCCTTCTTTTATTTCATTTCTGGGTTTTTAGTTTTCATTTGGCAGCCATTAATGGCTTCTACGTCTGGCGCATCGCTGGTTAGTGTGCAAACTCTGATTTTCACAGGAAAGAACTATGAGTATTGGTCTTTGATCATGAAATATTTGTTTCGGTCTCAAGACATTTGGGAAATTGTTGAAAATGCTTACCAGAACTAGAGGACCAGGCATCATACAATGCTCTTACACAAGCTCAAAAGGACGTCTTGAAGGAACAACGGAAGAAGGATGGGAAAGCATTATTTTATATCCATCAAGCAATTCATGAGAGCATACTCCCAATATTTGTAGAAACAAAGCAAGCCAAGAAGCAAGGGACACACTACAGATTACGTATCAAGGTATGGACAAGGTTAAAACTACTAAATTACAACTCCTTAGAAGAGAATTTGAAAATTTATCAATGAGAAACTCGATTCATAGAATATTTCTTTACTCATGTTGTTGGTTTGCTAAATCAAATGAAGTCCCATGGAGAGGTCATAGAGGATAGGAAGGTTGTTGAAAAGGTACTTAGAAGTCTCCCTTCTAAATTTGATGCTGTAGTTGTGGCTCTAGAGGAAACCAAAGATTTGAGCTAGTTTAGTGTTGATGAACTACATGCCTCTCTTATCAATCATGAATATAGACTGAATAGATCAAATAGTTCAGTAGAAAATGCATTTTCATCTCAGATTTCTGTAAATCATGGAAGAGGAAGGAGGAGTTTTAGTCCTAGAGGTAGAGGGAGAAGTTCTCCTAGAAGTGGACGTAGCAGCAGTTATGCAAATGCTGGTGGTAGAGGTCAAAATCATAATTTCAATCACCCAAGTGGCCAAAGATTTGACAAGTCACACATTCAATGTCACTATTGTAAGAAGTTTAGGCATTATGCTCATGAATGCAAGAAAAAACAATATGATCAGTAGAAGCAAGGTCAAAATTAGTCAAGTAGCACTCCCTCAGGTAGCATGTTCATTGCATGCATGAAGATTGCTGAAGCAATCCCTACAAAATCTCCAGTTGAATGCAATGTTGCTCAAGAAATCCCATGTGACATATGGTATTTAGATTTGGGCTATGCTCTGATAATCACATGACAGGTAATAAAGATTTGTTTTCTAGCTTAGAAGAATCGATTAAAATTGATGTTACACTTGGTAACAACAACAAAGTAACTGTTTTAGGTAAAGGTACGGTTAATATTCTAACCAAAAAGGGGGAGCCAAAATTTATGCCTGATGTATATTATGTTGCTGGTCTAAAACACAACTTGATGAGCATTGGATAGCTGATACAAAAGGGATATAGAGTGTACAGGAAAATAATGAATGTGTTATTTTGGACAAGCTTCCAAGCAATATGCTTATTGCCAAGGTACAAATGACTACAAACCGCATGTTTCCATTAAAAATAAGGCTAGCCATGAAAGGAAAAACAACTCAAGCTATTCATGAGACACATACTGTAAATTCTAGAGCAGATTTTGTTAGCAATATTTTAATATTGTGAACATTATTATTATTGTGCAAATAATGAGTTGGTGACAACTCGTAGAGATCTCTTAGAGAGATTCTAGGTTTGTTGAGTGAGAATAGGTATTGGGAGAGATTTGTGGGATGCTGAGTGATATGTGGGATGAGTGTTGACTCCTAGAATCAAGGAGATCAAACTCTATATATGTAACCTCTACCTGTGAATAATATATCCCGAATCATTTGAATCTATAATATCATTATTCGGTGTATTTTCTCTGTGCAAAACTGGTTTATTGCTTTGATTTGGTATCAGAGCAACGAATGGTCCTTTGAGAGTCTTCTGAAATATTGTTTATTAATGCATATAGTCTGCAGATCTAAAGTTTGACGGGATTCTCTTGTCATTTACTATTTTTTTCAATGCATGATCAGGCCATGAAAAATTCTATTTGCAACTCCAATGACTTCTCTCTTCATGCACAAATGATCTTTTCATCTCTGCAGCATCATCACATCCTTGTCTGAGACTTCAACAACCTCGATCTGTTTTATCAAATCTGCATATTTTGATCGCTGTAATTTGGATTCAGATTCACGTCAAACGCAGTCATAAACAGCTTTTAGATCGTTTAGTAATATTAAACGATTATAGTATCGTTGCAAAGATTTCAAAGCAAGCTTTCCAACGCAAGTTACGGTTTGCAAATCAGAGATCTGGTGCTCAAGTTATCAGAAAAACATCATTGGTCAGTTCTCTTGAATGGAGCTCCGCCCACATTGATCACCGAATTTACATTCAAAGACACGTGGAACAATTGTGAGTCTAGTTGTATTTTTTGTCAAACATAAAATAAAATAAATAAAAACAAGTGTTCGCTGATTTGGTGATATTTTTTTAATAACCGTCATTTTTCTAAGTGTAGTACAGTAACATGTGATTAAGTTTTTTAGTTTTTAATGTTTTAGTAAAGTGGGTTATAAAATTAGACTTTCACGTGTGATTTATAACATGTTATTCATTAGTCCCTTTTTTATGTGTATAAAATTGTGTCATATTCCTTTTTTAATTTATATGTGATTAAAAGAATATTTAAAGTTTATAGTGTGGTCTTTAAATTATAGTGGGATTTTATTAGTTTTAATAGTGTTAATTAATATTTAGTAATTGTGAAGTGTATTATGTAGTCTTGTAATTAAAGGAGTTGAATTATTAGTTTTTTGGTGTTATCGAGTGTTTTATTTTTTGTCGTCAAGTTAAAAAGTAATTAAATATTAATTTTTCGTTATAATTGTTCAAGTCAAAAGTGTTGTTAGAGTTTTAGTTATCGTCTTGTCTTGTTTCAAACTAGTCGTTTTGTGTCGTCGGCTAGAGTTATTGTCAAACTTGTAAAATATAAAATAAAATAAAAATTCCCTTATGGACGCATTTTCGGTGGTAATCGATGTCCATCAATGTAAATTGAACCTAATGATCAAATCCAGCTGAGGTAGCAACAGACAGATGGAGGCCGGAGGCAACGGAGGAAGGAGGTTGATCAGCGACCTCTCGTCAGGCACCATCGACGAGGCCGCGGTATTGATTTGGTGGCCAAGTATTTCAGTTGTGTGTTTCATTGTTTGTAATAAGAATGATGTTACATTCTGCCCTCGTAATTGTATTTCCTTTTATAACCTCCCGATGTAAATATGTGATAGTAGAAAGATAAAAGCACAAGAAAAAGCAGCATCATGTTTTTCTTGAAGAGGATGAACAGAGGTTCATGAGCAGGGGCTCGTACCTAGGACAGAGGGTCCGTTATTGTCAAACAGGGGTTCGTATTGGTGAACAGAGGTTCACGCGTACCAAGATCATGAGCATGCGAGGCGAGTGTGAGAGAGACGTGTGAATGTTTTTCTCTACATTGTTCACATTAGGGAGTTTATGTGTGGAAATAATAATGTTAACAATAGGGAGTGAATGTTAGCAATATTTTAATATTGTGAACATTATTATTATTGTGCAAATAATGAGTTGGTGACAACTCGTAGAGATCTCTTAGAGAGATTCTAGGTTTGTTGAGTAAGAATAGGTATTGGGAGAGATTTGTGGGATCTTTGAGTGATATGTGGGATGAGTGTTGACTCCTAGAATCAAGGAGATAAAACTCTATATATGTAACCTCTACTGTGAATAATAAATCCCGAATCATTTGAATCTATAATATCATTATTCGGTGTATTTTCTGGCACAAAGAGGGAAAACTGGTTTATTGCTTTGAGATTTTAAGGTAGAAGATACAAAATCAGCAGTAGCCAAAGACACTATGGAAAACATCAACACAAATGCTACAAAAATGTTCAAAACAACAACAAAAAGGTTCAAACAGCTATGGAAATTTCCAAGATAGCTACGGAAATTTCCAAGACAACTACGGAAATGTCCAGGATAGCTACGGAAATGGCCAGAACAGCTCCAAAGAGGAAAACGATGTTTCTATAGAAACTCAAGCAGCGTTTCAATCAGTGGTAAAGGACGATTCTTGGCTTTGGCATTTTAGATTTGGGCATTTATATTTTGGAGCATTGAAATTACTACATATGAAGAATATGGTAAAAGGATTGCCATTAATTGAGAAACCGGAAAGAGTTTGTGAAGGATGTATTATGGGAAAACAACATAGAGAGTCATTTCCGGTTGGCAAGGCAAATAGAGCTACAACTCCACTTGAGATTGTGCATTCGAGATATTTGTGGGCAAATGCAAACAACGTCTATAGGAGGCTGCACTTATTTTCTTACTTTTATTGATGATTTCACAAGAAAAACTTAGGTTTATTTCTTGAAGCAAAAATCTGATGCATTTGTTTATTTCCAGCTTCAAGGCACTTGTGGAGAAGTAAAGTGGCCACTACATCAAGGTTCTAAGGATGGATAGAGGCGGTGAATTTATATCTAATGATTTTCTAAATTTTTGTAGATCTCATGGCATACACAAGTAATTTACATCCCGCTATACACCTCAAAGCAAAATGGTGTGGTGGAGAGGAAGAACCAAACAATTATGGAGATGGCTCGTAGCATGATGGCAACCAAACATCTACCAAATGAATATTTGGTGAGGCGAGGTGGCAACATTATTTACATCATGAATAGGTGCCCAACAAAGAGCATAAGAAACAAAGTTCCTCAAGAGGCTTGGACAAGAAGGAAACATAGTGTTTCACATATGAAGGTATTTAGATGCATAACATATGTGCATGTTCCGATGAGTTGAGAAGTTAGATAATAAAGGAAAAAAATGTATATTTTTGGTTACTCGAGGAAACAAAAGCATATAAGTTGTTTGATCCTATCAATAGGAAAGTTATAATTAGCCATGATGTTCGGGCCAGGAGGATGAAGCATGGGATGGAAGCATAGAGAGGATTGTCAAAATTGCAGCTGCTGTCCCAAATGATAATATGGTGAGATGAAGTGTTTCCAACACCAAATATAACTCAAACAGCAGCTCCTTCCAATCCCGGATGGTACCACAAGCTGCAGCTCAAGCTACACCTTCATTCACACCAAGGAGATCTTCAAGGTTGCTGTCCACACCAATAGGACAGCAAAAATCACAAGCATCTACACCGACATCTACATCAATCGGTATCCTTGGAGCAACACCATCTAGCACTCCAAGTAGTTCTTCATCTCCGGATCCAACTCTAGCAAGCATGATGCCACGAAAAACAAGGAATTTGAGTGAGTTGTATAATGTTGACACAACTAATTCATTTTCAGCTTTTGCTTTATTTTCTCATATTGATGATCCATTAACATTTGAAGAGGATATGAGTAGTGATATATGGGCAAAATCCATGGATGAGGAGATTGAATCCATTGAAAAGAACCAAACATGGGAGTTGGTTGATTTGCCAAAAGGAAAAGATGTAATTAGTGTCAAATGGATTTATAAGACTAAACAAGATACTGATGGGAAAGTGCAAAAGCATAAAGCAAGGCTAGTTGCAAGGGGCTTTACACAACAGCCCGGTATAGACTTCAATGAGACATTTGCTCCGGTTGCTTGGTTGGATACAGTTAGGATTGTTTTAGCTATTGCTGCCCACAACAAGTGGCACTGTATATCAAATGGATGTAAAGTCTATATTTTTAAATGGTTATTTAGAGGAGGAAGTGTATGTGGAACAACCACAAGGCTATGAGCTATCGGGTCATGAAGACAAGGTGTATAGATTAAAGAAGGCACTCTATGGATTGAAGCAAGCTCCAAGAGCTTGGTACAAGTGCATTGACTCCTATCTCATTCAAAATGGTTTCCAAAGGAGTGGTTTTGAACCGAAATTGTACATCAAGGTCAACAAACAAGGTAACATTTTGATTGTTTGCTTGTATGTGGATGATCTAATCTTTACCGGTGATCTAAACATAGATTCTTTCAAATCAGTAATGAAGAATGAATTTGAAATGACTGATTTGGGTCTTATGAGGTATTTCTTGGGGATTGAAGTCCATCAATCCAATGATGGTATATTTATTTCTCAATCTAAATATGCAAATGAATTTTTGAAGAGATTTAATATGAAAAGGTGCAAGGTATCCCCAACACCGGTTATGACAGGGATGAAGTTAAGCAAGGAAGATGATGGAGCATGTGTGGATTCTACATTATTCAAGAGGTTGGCTAGAAGCCTTATGTACTTAACAGCCACAAGGCCGGATATTATGTATGGTGTAAGTCTGATTTCAAGGTTTATGGAGTCTCCAAAAGACTCACATTGGCAGGCCGGTAAGAGGACATTGAGGTATGTAAGTGGTACAAAGGATTTTGGTATTTTGTATTCCACTTCAGATGATTTCAGTCTTATTGGGTACATTGATAGTGATTGTGGAGGCATCATAGATGATAGGAAAAGTACTTCTAGGTATACTTTTCACTTTGGTACAGGTGTTGTGTCATGGGCATCAAAGAAACAACCCATTGTGACCCTTTCTTCATTGAAGCTGAGTATGTGGCAACCACTAGTGCTACGTGTCAAGTTGTTTGGATGCGAAGGATGTTGAAAAATTTGATGCATGATCAAAAGGAAGCCACTACAAGATTCTCAGGATAATAGTTCAGCCATAGCATTATCTAAAAAATCATGTGTTTCACAAAATAACTAAGCATATTGATACGAGGTATCATTTTATCAAGAGAGCTTGTAAGCAACAAAGAAATTTGTCTTGATTTTTGCAGGTCTGAAGATCAGTGGCTGACATATTTACAAAAGCACTGGAAAAAGAGACATTTGAGTATTTATGAAGTGGCTTAGGAGTTTGTGACTTTGCACAAGTTAGCAGCTCCGAAAAACTGTCAGTTAGCTACGGAAATGCTACAACAGTTTTTGAACAAACTTGATTCAAATTTCCATGATCTGCAGCTGTTCATAATTAAGGGGGAGTGTTGGAAAATCAAGTCAGAATTTATTGTGCAACTAATATTTGTCTTTCCCAGATTTAGCTCCTTGACATATCAGATTTGCATTTAATTATGACTGCTGCACATTTATTTTTGGTTGATTATTCTCCCTAATTATCTCTTGTCAGAGATTTTGTGTTGACTTGTAAGGCAAGTTTTTATGTAGGTGTTTTTTATTAATAGCACCTTGTTTTATTGGGAGAAGTAGAAAGAAGGAAAAAGAAGAAGAAGAAGAAGAAGGAAAAAAATCAGATTTGGGAGAAGAAGAAAAATGCGCAGTCCCAGCTCAAGTCTGGACTGGTTTTGTTGAAAGAATTCCTTCATTTTCAATGTTGTTAATGTATGAATGAATGTTTTGTGTGCAGCTATAGCTGCTGTTCATTATTGACAAATATATATGTATGTTGCCCAGATCTGTGTTATTTGTAACCAAGTGTTTTGTCTTCCTTTTGTTGTTATAAATTTTTGTAGCTTCCTTTCCTTTTTCCCTGTTTTGCATCATTTAAATCCATTGCGTTTTATTTTCTATTGCTGCATGAAGATTTTTTAGATTCCATAGACTCTGTAGTTTCCATAGATCCTCATATTCCCTTCAAAATGCTCATCCATAAAATTGAATAAATAATGCATGAACTCACCGTAATGTGATGATAGAAAAAAATCAAATCATTAAGGAACATGCATCAAAACTTGAGAAACAAATAGATCAAATTACCATACGGGAGATCACATCTCGTAACTAGAAATAGCTCTAGGTAAACTAAGCTCGAGGTTGTTTCCCATCCAACTCAAGAAACATCAAAGGTCATTGCAAACCTTCGAGAAGGAGTCCAAGAAACTAACCAGACTTGAGAGTGTAACCACATACCAAACATGGACACAAGTAGTTTCTCTGTAAATGTAAAACCCCACCAATTATTGAAGAAAAAATCCAAGCCATATTTGTAGAGAAGAAACAAAGAGATTTTAAGGTTTTAAACCTTAGAGTTAGAGGTCTCACCAAAGAAGAAGTCCCTTTAACAGCAACTAAGAACTTTCTCCAACATAAACTCAAAACAAATAGCATACCAATTGAAAAGGCATGGTATCTACTAGATAATTCTCTAACCATCAGATTCCACAACATACAAGATAAGCTCACTGCCTTGAAATTGAAAATTTTCCTCTTCAACCTTGACCAAAAGGTGTACTTTAATGAAGACATGAACAAGATACAATATGAGGAATTCAAGAATGAAAGGGCCAAAATGATTGAAGCTAGAAAACGTGGCAAGTGGGTTGTTATGGGAATTGGTAAGGCTGTAATACAGGATAATCCAACTCCTTGGTGGGACAAGACATGGCCTACGAAAACATCTTGACGACATAGGGTGGAGCTCTGTCCTCATACATCCATGTCACTCTCATTATGGAATTGTGGCGGATCTCTTTTCTTCTCTCCAAGGTCCTCAAATGATGTTATCCAAGGCAAAGATATTATTTTATTTAAAGAACCCATGAATCAAAAGACAAGCCCCTACCTATTTTCATTGGGTTCACTTGGTTTTCCAAGTACAGGAAAAAACTCCATCATGGTTCTAGAGGATCGGGTGGTATTGCTTGCCTTGCACGTGACAATCTAGCCTCTAAACTTCGAATTGAAGAATATGATACACATGCCATATATATGTGGGTATCACTTGACATAGGAGCTTCACAATCCAGATTGTTCATCACAGTATGCTACTTCCCTCCAAGATACTCACCATATACTATGATAGGGGATGATGAATCCCCATTCATTGATCTATATCCTGCGACCTCCAAGTTCTTGGCAATGGGGGATGTGATCCTCTTGGGAGACTTCAATGCCCATATAGGTAATAAAAAATTCTCCCAATATGATCATATCTCAGATCCTTTAAGATTGCATGAGCTCGGAGGAGAGATGGACAGTTATAGGCAGTCAGCTGATCATTCCATTTCACCTTATGGAAGACATTTAATTAGATTTGGGGAATCTCATGACTTGATAGTGTTGAATGGGCTTTCTTGTTTTCCTGGGTCTGGGATTTTACTTGTTATCCTCATGCTGATGGAGCTAGTGTGGTGGACTATGTCATGAGCAACATTACTTTATAGTCATCCATCTCCAATCTTTGTGTGGAACCTCTCCCACCCCTCGCAGACCATGCACCTATTTCTTTTAAGGTCCTACTCCCCACTCTTGGGGCTATACATATCACCTCTTATACTTACCAATAATACACCTGTATCTCCTTCAACCATGAGTTTGATGATATTTATACTAAAGAAGCAAGGGCGAACAAGCGTAAGATTTATTTCTGTTTTGTTGAATATTATTAGACTTTGTGACAACAACTTGACAGGAAACATTCCATCTGAATTTGGCATGCTTACAGAATTAGTCCATTTGAGGTTGGCTAGAAACAAGTTAAGTGGTAGTATTACTGACAGTATAGGGAATTTGAGAAAGCTTAAAACTATTTTCTTGGACAACAACAATCTCACGGGGACAATTTCACCCATGCTCGGTAACTGCACACAGTTGAATATAATTAGACTTTGTGACAACAACTTGACAGGAAACATTCCATCTGAATTCGGCATGCTTACAGAATTAGTCCATTTGAGGTTGGCTATGAACAAGTTAAGTGGTAGCATTCCTCAAGGAATAGGGAATTTGAGAAAGCTTGAAACTCTTTCCTTGCACACCAACAATCTCACCGGGACGATTTCCCCGATTCTCGGTAAGTGTAGTTCTTTAAAGAGCATAAGGTTGTCAAGCAATTCATTATCCGGTTCTCTGCCTGCATCCTTGACCAACTGTACTAAACTTGAGCTTTTCGATCTCAGAAAAAATGGATTGACAGGTGAGCTTCCGTCTTATCTTGCAAATTTTCACGAGTTGAGAGTTTTAAGCCTCGGATATAATAAGCTTGAGGGTAGAATTGGTGCATGGATCACAAACCTCACCAAGTTGCAGGTGTTGGATTTATCCAACAATCAACTTAGTGGAAAAATACCATCTAATCTTGACAGCCTCTCTGGGTTTGGAATTAACGGGGCACCAAGTCTGAGTGGCAGCACACTTTACCAGGATTTAACTATTGTAATGAAAGGCAAGGAGTATACTATCGACTATGTTCTCCAAGCAAACACCATATTTGACTTGTCAAGCAATAATCTAAGTGGGAATATACCAGGGTGCTTGGGAAGCCTGAGTAGCCTAAGATTGTTAAATCTATCCAAAAACCAGTTAGAAGGCAAGATACCGCCATCTCTTGGGAAAATATGGACTTTGGAACAGTTGGATTTGTCTGAAAATAAACTAAGCGGACGAATTCCTGAAGAGTTATCTAAATTGTCCTTGTTGGCATCCGTCAATTTTTCTGGGAATGAGCTTTGTGGTGCAGTACCCAGCGGGCCTCAATTTGACACTTTCAACCAGACATCATTTCAGAGAAATCTGTGTTTATGTGGGTGCCCATTACAGAGGTGCGAGCAACAGAAACAGAGGATGATTCAATTTGGAGTGTTGTGGATGAGCATTTCTCGTTGATTGCGTTGGCGTTGGGATTCTCAATTGGATTTGGGGAGTATTATATGTGATTATGGGGCGGGGTTGTTTCCTGAAACAATTGAAATCATGAATGATGTTGATCAAAGAACATCACCGACTCTCTCAGGAAAGTATCATCGTTTCTAATGTGGTTAGGATTATAATTTTTTGTAGATCAAGGAAGAACTCTGTAGATCATCCTCCTCCGCCCAGTAATTTAATTGTTTTTGGCGTAGGTCACTTTGCTCAACCAACACATTATATGGCACAGGGAAGGGCTACCACTTATTTGGTGTAGTTCCATAGCTTCCGGGCCCTCCTTTAGACGCAATTTTATTCAGAAGGGGATTATATTTTCATATAACTTATATATAAATTAATGTTGTATATAACTCGCCCTTTCAAATTTGAAAGGGCGAGCCTTCACTATAAAGTACACATACTTTAATCAAGAGGCCCATTTACTTTAACTTTGAAATGACATATAAATTTAGTTGTTTTTTTATTGAATATAATAATTTACTTAGTTCTAGTGTTAACATTATTTATTGGATTCTTCGAGCAAGGGTATCTCGAATAATGACAAATGCTCCTTATATTCTTAATTTGGATTGTGACATGCATGTAAGCAATCCAAAAGCCATACAAGAAGCTATGTGTTTCTTCATTGGCTGTCCATGCGAACGAGAATCGGGTTTGTTCAATTTCCACGGGTTTTTATGGAGGCCTTAAGGATGATCCCTTGGGAAATCAACACAAAATATTGATGAACGTAGGTATATTACAAGTTAATTTGTCTATGAAACCATATTGCTTGTGCTGTAAATGCTTTATCTCGTAGTACAATTATATTAGATGTCAAAATGGATCACAAGGGAAATTGTAAATTGTATGCAGACAAATAGGAAAAGGAATGAATGGAAACCAAGGTCCCGTTTATTTTGGAACATGTTGCCTCCATAGAAGAAAAGGATTGTATGGAGTACGACCTACAACAAACAAAGAGAAGAGTCAAGGAAAAGGCAAGGATGTACTAAATTTGGGATTCTTTGAATTAGTATCATTGGGATATATACACATAATAATACATCTTTTCATTTCCTTTTGTGATTCTCACCATTTTTCATGTTTTTTTTTCTGAGGAGTCTTTAAGGAGCACATTTGGAGAATCTTCTACTCTTGTAGCATCCGCTCGAGACCATTATGAGAGACACTTTGGATTCAAAATCCACTCTTCTCCTTCACTCCTTGAAGAGGAAGCCTCGAGGTGGCTAGTTGCACCTATGAAGCCAAGACTACATGGGGCAAAGAGGTAGTTTTATTTATATATATAAGCAACTAAAATGAAGTAGAGGATGATAATACTCTCTTAGCTTAACAACATGAACCCAAATATAATGTTTTTGAACAAAGTTATAGATTCACAATTATACTATGGTATCTAAATCTATTCACTTGTATATGTAAATCCACACTAGAAAAGAGTTATCAATCGTGGGCATTCAAGCTATTTTCATGTATTCTAGCTTCTTTCAAGAATATGTTTTAAAGCTTTCTAATCATAGTACATGAAATCTTAAAAGAAGAGAATCAACCTTAACTTGTAGAATTCATGTTGAGAGTGAATACCTATAAAAATGGGGTTAAATTTTTTTGAGCAATTCAGCTGAAGGACATTAAGAAATCATTGATTTATTGTGACCAACAATAGCAAGTTGGATGGATATATGGAACAACAATCGAGGATGTTATGACAGGGGATGAAAGTACATAGTCTAGGATGGAATTCAATATATTACATACCTGAGAAGCCAACTTTCATGGGACGCACACCAGTAAATAGTCCAGATGCTCTTATACAACTACAGAGAGGGGGTACAGGGTTACTAGAAATTTTTATAAGCAATTCATCTCCTTTCTTGGGTATGAATAGACACATACCACTTCGCTAGAGGATGGTTTATGCTTATTTAGTAATATGGCCAACATGTTCTATCCCAACCTTATGTTATGCAATATTTCCTGCCTTTAGTTTGTTGAGTGGAAAATCATTCTTGCCCAAGGTAAGCTAAGGTCATTTTGCGGTTGCTTTGTATGATTTGAACTTTAAATATGGGTAGTTTTTACATCATCCCTAACCCTCAAGAGTAAAGATGAACTTTTCAATCAATTTTTACCCATAATACTAATATTTATCGTCTATTTCTATTAGGAATCAAGCATCTTTGGGAAATTCAAATAATAATGTGTGTATTTTGGTCTTGCAGATTCAGGATTCGGCTTTCGCAATTGCAGGTTGCTATGTTTCTCTCATTCTATGGACTTAAGATTTTGGAACATATTTTGAATGGTTGTTCTGCTAGAGAATGGTGGAATAACCAAAGGATGTGGTTCATAGTGTCTATATCCTCATGGATTTTTCATTATTTGATGTTGGAATGAAGATTGTGGGATTTTCGAAATTGAGTTTTGTTGTAACTCCAAAAGGGCGGAGATGAGGATCATGTTAATGAAGGTGACTTTAAGTTTGGTTCATCTCCTTTGTTTATTCCACCAACTTCTGTCTTGTTGATAAAATTAGCAGCTATTTTCTACAATGCTATAGGTTTTGTGGGTGGTTTGCATGGAATCAAGGACATGCAACTTGCGAGAATTTTTGCGGTGTTTGGGTAGTGATTAATTTGGTGCCATTTTTGAAAGGTCTAGTTAGAAGGGGAAGGGTGGTCTTCCTTGGACTATAGTCATAAGTTCTACTTTTGCTTTGGTTCCGTTTGTATGGAGTATAATTGTGAGACTAGGAAAGTTTGGGTGACTTAGGAGGATTTAGCATTACCATTTGAAGGCAAGACTTTAGGGTGAAAGTCATCTCATTAAGGGCTTCATGTGTTAACAATGTTCTCCTTTCTATTGTGTTCGTATTTCCTCTATAAATATCTCGTATTGACAACAACGATTGTACCCAAATGTGTAATTGTAAGGTTTTGGAATAAAAATAAGGAATCTACTAGAATTATGTCCATGTCTAGAGACTTGGTAGCCTTTGAGATTGAAGGTAGAATTTTTATTTTTGTGTGTATTTTAAGATAAAACGCTACTTCCTCCTTAACAAACAATAATAAAAAGTTACAAAACAACATGAAAATGCTAATAAACCATATTTTACTAAAACATATGAACCAAAAATATCAACGAAATAGAAACATTTTACTTATAAAAAACAACGGAAGAGGATTAAGGAAACAAGAAGATGGATTTTCACCACCTTATTTGTAGTGACTCCAAAGAAGCGAAATACAGTGGACTAAGATTTGTGATGAGGAATGCAATATTTATAGCTCTTCACATTCACATTAATTATAATAAAATTAAATTATTATGAGTATATGCACTAACCAACAAATAGATCAAGTTGACTCTTGAGATCCATCTCACTAATAAATACCTTAGATAGTGTAGTTTACATTCTCAACTAAAAATGTTATTGTAGAATATTATAAATTTATTTTCCTTCTTAAATGATAAGTGAAATTATAACTTTTAAAAAATTGATTAGAGATTTTTAAATTACACTTTCAATAAGACAAGTTTTAATCCCTTTTAAGTGTTGGAAATGGTTCATTATTAGGAGTTTAACAAATACTTTTAGTTTAGGTTATGGATTTATTAAGAATATTTATTCATTTTTAAGGGTTATAAAAATATTTATACTTCAAATAAATCTATCATAGACAAAAGTAAAATAAAATTGAATTATAATAATATCCACCACCTATCTAAAAGACTTTCAATAGGTAAATGAAGTATTCCATATATTGCTTCCAACCAAATTGACAAAAAGGAGGAAGGTAAAAATTCCTAGACTAATGAAAAGGAAACCACCAACCAACAACAAAACTACCTAACAACATATATTGTCATCTTTTCCAAAATGAGACGTTGGAAAAATTCTTTGTAGTAGGCTAATAGAGAGAATTAGACCAATGTTTTCATTTTTCCTTTCTTAGAGAGATGGAAGGTTGGGAAGTAAACAATATTAATTGTGTTTCCTTCGAGAAAGTAAACATGTTCAAAATTTTGTCTTATTTTCCCTTATTGAGAGAATGAGTGAAATTTTGGACATAAACAAAACATACATTCCTAGATCTTCGAGCTAAAATAAGGTGCATAGAGGCCAAATAAGGATAATTTTGACGTCAATAGAACTTTACCTAAGTGAAAATATTCCTCATTTATTATGCCACCAACCTTGGACAGACATTTTCCCTATTTCTCCAATAAGGATAATGTTTATGTCAATAGGCCCTTTACCAAAGTGAACCTATTCCTCATTTGTTATGCCACCAACCTCGGAGGCCATTTTCCCTATTTCGAGGGGTTAAGGGTTTATTTGTTAGAAGATAGTATTCAACCTATAATTTATAAGCTTGTGTTTGACATATTTGTGCTTCGAGTCTTGCATTAATGCAAGAATATCCAGTCCAATTTCATAGTTTTTCATATCAAATAGAAATAAGTAGGGTTGAGTATCACATAAGATAAGTAGTTTTTGTTGTTATGCCATGGTTGAATTTGATCTTTAAGAATCACCAACATCCTAAAACTTAAAGGGATGAAATTACATTATAGAACATCACTTTCATCACTCTAAATGGTACCAAGTTATTTGATTTACTCATTTTTCATTACGATTCAAGAAGTAGTTATGTCCATTAAAGGCCTAGAATTGATTATTTTTTACATGTAGAGAAAAAAAGGAATAAATACGTTTATTTCATAGTTGAATTCTATTTTAAAAATATGAACTTTCATAAAAATGACATGTAATTCAATGTCATATGCAAAATTTATGGACCCCAAAAGTTCCAAGATTTTATATTGTTCAAAACCCTTACTCTGTCTAAAGTGGAAGTTTTATAACCTCGGGGAAAATTAAGCTATTAGTTTACATATAGTGGAATTTTTAATCATGAATCTTTTGAAAGTGGGGATTTACATATAAGGAATGTAAAAATAAAGTAACCTCATTGAGTGATTGGAATTATCTTCTTAAGTGTTTCTAATGTCTATGGGAGATGGAAAAGACACGAGAAAAGGCCCAAAATCTTTGAAAAAGTTATATTCTTGGGGGGAGTTAGTTTGACAGGTGTGTAGATACAAAATTTGGGTCACACTCCCCTTGGTCCCCTTTAATTAATTAACATAATGTATTCACCTAAACATGAACCATTATGCCGCATCCATATTAATTTAATTACTTGCGATTGAATTAATCTTCATCCTCACCATATTCATTAATTTAATTACTTTAATTAAGTTAATTTACACATCACCTAGACACCTCACCATGGACTTATTCCTAGCCTATTAATTAATTAAGACTAGGTCCTTACTTATCCCAACCAACTGGGACTTAGTCTAACCCTAAAATTAAAGTCATATTCCTTCTCCAACAACACTCCCACTTATCTAAGTGCCAACCCTCACTTGAGACCCAGATTGGCAATCAAAATCACGCCAAAAATAGTAAAGATCTACCTATTTTTGGTAAACCTAGACTTACCCGCCTTAACCGACGTCGATTATCCCTCGAAAGGCGTCGGTCACCTAAACGCCATCGGTTACTTTATATACAATTTTGTAACCTTTTACCTAGTTTTTTCATTTACATTTTTGGGAGAACTATTGTATTCAAGCACGAATACAAAGCCTCTCTCTATTCAGACGATAAAAAATACTCAACCACAAGCCCAAACAAGCATCCATTTCTCATTTCAGAGCATTGGAATACTCACGAGAACATTATGAAAGCTATCGCTACGACATCAATCCGAATCTCTCCACGGATCAACTACCGTATTTGTAAATGCAAGTAAGTATACATGATTTCAACCATATTGTGCTTGCTTAAAGTATATGTTCCTTACCTCTTTCATTATATCCACCTCCTCACTAATCTACCAACCTAACCACATATAGCATTTTTTCCTTCGTGACTTCCCCTATGTATCCATGAGTCTTCTCGGTAATATCACTAACCTAACCACACCCTTCTTTCTCTCCGTGAAATCACAAAGAATCCTCAAAAACATCTTTATAAAATTATTGTTAATTTCCCCTCTGACTCCTAAGGTTACCTAACCACTTTGCTAGTTTTAGCTCTATACCGATCATTAATCAATTCTACAACAAGGAAGATTCTTTCATTTTCAAGCCCTTCAAGAATCAATTCTTTGGAGAAATGGAAAATACTTAGTCAAATAAGACAAATGAAAGAAAGCAAGCAGACTCGTAGTCGGTTCCAAGTCTCCAAACGGCGCAGCTTCAAAAGTGAAAGGGAGGAGTGAAATCTCGGATGCCGGTTGTGTCTACATGTAGAGTCAACCATAAGGATCCCACCCAAAGAAGAAAAACAACGGTTTCATGGGTGATGCCAAGTGTCGCACCATGCATTACCCAAGGCCCTAAAGAAATATAGAATCATCAAGATGCATGAGCCTTCCATGTGGATCTCATGACAAATGGGTTCCAAGTTCGAAGAAGGTCCCCAAAGGTGACAAGCCATGTATCACGTATGAATAATTATGAGACTTATCTACAAGTTTTAAATTCTCGGATACATTTCAAAAGATCAAAAGTAAAGGTTCATTCAGCTTGTCACTTCAATAGCAAAGTTAATGTGTAGTCCCGTGTGAAGAGTGTGAGCTTGCGAATACTCAATACATTCACCGCATTCAAAAGGTTTCTTTGATTGAATAATTAAAAAGCACCTCTTGAATCATGAGCCCGAGAACCAAGGCACGTAAAATTGAAATATCTAGTTATGTAATAAAGAGATGAAAGGATGTTTGTCAAAGAATGAGTCCATCTCAAGAGAGTTGGTTGAAATACGCTTAAAGATGCATTAAATAAGCATGGCTCTCACTCCTTTGAAAGGGAAGATAATGGAAAGTGTGAGAAAGATCTTGAAAAATATGTTTCTATCACTTCGCACCATTTATCATGATTGAAAAGTAGTTGGAAAGGAGTTCAAGAATTATATCTCACTTCCTCCTCTTATATATTGTAATCAAAGGTTCCTCAAAATATAAACTTCAAGAGATTTAATATTTTCTCCTTTGTCTCAATTCCTCTTCTCAGTAGAAGACAGGGGCCTAGAGCTCTAGCCTACCTTCTTGGTTTTGTAATACCATTCTCGCCTCTTTTCTATTGTAATACTTTGTAATTTTTTTGGAGTAATATAATATGTCCCATGGTGAATTTTTTCCATCCTTTGCATATCTTTGTTATCTCTGATCACCTTTATTTTCATATAGAAACCGTGCACATTTACAATGTTATTACTATCCCGAAAGTTGTTCTTAAATATTTTGAGATGGTATTCTATGTTATCTTCTCGGTATGGGGTGAGTTTCATCCACCCTTTTCATTCATTTTCCATCTTCTCTTCTCGGATAGTTGCATCTTCGATCGATTCCTCGGAAGGCTTGTTAGGTGTATCGCCTCCGTCTCGGTTATGCTTTGTTTCACTCTTCCGACCCTCACCTTCCCGATAGAGAAGAACCAGCTTCTTTAAAAATCTAGAGGTTACCTTAGGGCACATGTCTCACCAACCTAAGGTTTCTTTGATGGTCCATCTCTGAAAGGAAAACCATCACAGCTTTTCCCGGCACACTCAAAGGGGACAACTCAAAATGGTCTTTTATCATTTCATCACGTCGGTCTGTTTCTTAGTAGAGATCAGCTACAAATGGAGGCACTTAAGAAACACGTTTGGAAACTTTTCATGGTCCGGCCAAATCATTACAAGAGCTTGCAAACTATTCCTTCATCTATCCCCATTCATCTTTATTTCCATGTCTTTCATTTCTCTTCATCATAAATTCAAGCAATCATGACTTCATTACCACTAAGGGATCCACATTTTCAGCGGTATCATAAACACCTAATGTGTGACATGCCTTCCTCAAACCGGTAGAGTTACTAGTTTCAAAGTCACCATGGCGACCTAGATGAGACAAATCAAAATAAATTTGGCTTTAAAGAGAGCGGAGCTCACCTAATGGCTATGGACAATTGGAGGATGCTGACCTACAAGCAAAGATAGTCCGGATAGAGGCGGACATGGTTTAATCATGGGATACAACACAATTAAAGGCATTCATAACCGGATGTAGAGTGCTTTGTCCATGGGTCAGCCATGTGCCCAATCACTACAACACATAGAAGAATCTCAACTTCTTAGAGGAAAACTGCCTCCACTTTTGTAGTGGATCGAAGGTATAAGGACATATGGGAAAATCATGAAGTAACCTTGTCGATCGGTAGGGAAATCACCAAATTTCTGTTCATTTTCTACCCCACCCCAATCTTTACCTTGTCATACCACTCAAAATACTGAGTTCCCTTCTCCATCTCCTTGCCATCTTTTTAACCCTTCCCCTTTCTTTGAGAAGCTATACTCCCACACCAAAAGAAGAAGCTCCAAATCCAAAAGAAGAGGAGCATATGGTGGGAAGTGATACAAGTCCAAAGGACCCTAAGCATGAGCCAGATGTTTAAAACACTATGGACTTCCTCCATGCTCCTCCTCTTTGTAGATCAAAGTTTGTGGAAGGGTTTGGGCCAACATGCTTCATATATGCAAGATGAAGATATATATGATGAGATCTTTGCAAACTCAAATGCCATTAGTCAAAAGGAGGATACCTTAGCACAACAGGAGGATGATGAGCTTGATTGCTTATCAGATTTGGGGGATGTCTCGATGAATAAGATCCTATAGAGATTGCATCATTTTCCCCTTCATCGACCTCACAACAAAAATCACTTGTTACTCATGACCTTTCCTCCGGACTAGATTCGGGGCTCTAGAAAGGATTATCATGGAAAGATTTTTATTTTAATCAAAGAGCTTGGACTTGTCAAAGAAAGCTACTAAAAAGGAGAGGATAAGGATGAAATCGTTATCTTAGTTTTGAGTCTACGACAAAAACTATTAGATAACCCTACAAAAAAATTTAAGCTGGTTTTGCAAAATTGCCCTTATGAGAGAAAATCGAGTTTTCGGGTTTCATTGACAGTCAACATGTGTTTTGAATGTTTTATGTCTTATGTTCCCAAACCCGAAACCCGATTCAAGTAAGTCGAGTCGGTTTTGGGGCCTTCGGTTGCATCGGACATGCTTTATCTCAAACATGTTTTGTGTCGTCTGCTTCCAATACCCAAAGTCGATTTAGTCCTTTGTGTCGGGTTTTCAGAACTTTGAAGCATCTAAACATCTCGTGCTTTGTCTTTGATTGTTTCCTGCGACCAAACCCAAATTGCTTTACACGCCTTTGTGTCGGGTTTTCGGACCTCCCAAGCATGCTGACATGGAGCTAATGCCGAGTTGTCGGGTGAGTTGGCACGCGCTGCCAAGTGTATTAATTACAAATTTTCTTATAAATATGTAGATTTCCACGTCATTTTTACCGACATATTTTTAACTCGTGGATTTTCACGCATGCTTCTCCAACCTCAAAACCCGAAACTCGCCTTGTGCTCGATTGAATCACCCGTCTTCGATCTTTTCTCACTCGTTGAAGGTATTTCTCTCTCCATTCTTTGTTCTTGGTTTTATGGATTGGTTATGGATGGACTTCTTCCCATTCCTTACCGGGTTTGTGGGTTTTTATTCTTTTTTTTTCTTTTGGGGTTGTTTTCCAAACAGGGTTTATGTTTTAGGGTTTATTTCTTTGGAATTACCACTTTGTGATTTTTCCCCAGAATTTTGTTGTTGGAATTAAGATATGTTTGGTATATGAATGGTAAAAAGAATTTACATGTTTTAAATTCAACCAAAACCCTGTTCCTCCTTTTCGGGTTTTGAAAGGTGTTGTGTAGTATTGAAGACCCGAAGTATATCAGAAGATTAAAAGTGTCGGGTTTTCTCAAGATTCCGACATCTGCAAAAGTGTCGGGCTTTCTCAAGTTTCTGACATCTTTAAAAAGTTCCGGCTTTCAAAAGTTTCCGACATCCTCAGCGCATCGGGTTTTCTGGATTCCCCGACATACTCCTCAGTGTATCGGGCTCTTCCGTTCTTCCGGCATCTCCAGTAGGTCGGGATTTCCACAGTGTGCAACATCTCCTGATCTTGAAACTCTCTTCCTTCAACATCCTTCATGTCGGATCCTGGTCCATCGCAAGAAAAGGCTGAGAAGTCAGGAAGAATGAAATACAAGTTCAGAAAGGTGGAGTCTCCGTCATATATCGATTGCAATTATGACATCCGAGATACAGAGCTCGGGAATATAGATATTGAAGATTTCTGGAGTAGGGTAAGGAGTTCCTCCCAAACTCCGTGGATGAAAGTGATAGCCGATAGTGGCTTACCTCTTGCAGCGGGTTTTCCCATGTCCTGCCAGTGCCTTGAATTCATCTTATCCTGCGCTTCCAGTTATGACTCTGTTTCATTCTGTGAGAAATCAGGCAGGAGAAGTAGTGATCAAATTGGACGGAGGTTACTTTGATGACCTCCTCAAACTGCCAAATTTTGAAGAATATGGAGAGTTGGATGTCAAGTCAGCTCAGAAAGCCAGGATAACGATTAGGAAGATTGTATCAAGCATGTAAATAAGAAGTTCCTGATCAAGGCCAAACCGGCTGTCTCCAGATTCCCAAGACTGATCCCCAGGAGTGATTTCATCTAGGAGATCAATGACATCATCACTTTGTTGAGTCGGGTTTTCGGTTTACCCGAATCAAATGTGTTCCAAGGGTGGATGTATCAATTCATGATCACCATCAAGAAGAATCAACAAGGGATTGACTGGGGCACTCTCATTAGTAATGAGATAGATTCCCAACTGACAATAGTCTTGTCCATAGGGAAATTTTATATGTCTTCATATGTCACATATGCAGCGGCCGGGATGAGGAACTATCCCGGATTGGATACCAAGGGAAGTAGGACGGGGAACCATGTGTATCAATACTTCCCTCAACTGACAAGGAAGGGATCCCAAGACCAATTCAGAAGGGTGAATGATGCCTTCTTTTATGAAAACATCTACAGGCTAAACCCTGAGTTGAGAAAGACAAGAGTCTCAGATGAGGCCTGGGCTGAAGTTTCCAAATGGGGATGTGTCTTCTTACAATTCAAGAAGTTCACATATCTTCGGGTAGTCATGTACTCGGGGGATCCTTTCTGTCTGCCTCGATATCCAGGGAGATAAACTGATATTGAAGGAATTGGTTAGGCAACTGTTGGATTTCCATAAATTCCAACAAAGTAAACATAAGGCTATTGTATCTTTCCCAATTTCTATTGGGAGATACACTTGTTCGATAGTGGTGAAAGCTAAAAATGTTATCCATGAGCTTCAGGACAAGTTGAGGAAGCATATGAAGCCCCGAGACAGGTTTGACATTCGAGGAGTCCTCAGGGCGTATGGAACCCTGCACCTACACAGGCCAAGCATAGAGGACATTTGGATTGATCTGCGTGATGAGGTTGCTTTGTTCGTAGGAAGGATCATAGTAGATTGAAAATTGCTGAGATTCAAACACTTGAGCTTGCTGATTTACCAGAAGGTACTAGTGACAATGAAAGTGTTTTGGATCTTTCCTATGATGGACTAAATGAAGATCAATATGTTTTCCCACCTATTGATTGGTCAATCAGTGAAAAAGCCTCCATCACAGATAGGTCGGCTCGATTCTTGCACGCACCAAAGCATGGCTCTCCTCTTGGGGAATGAGTTTTAAAGATGATAAGTTTTCAGAGTTGGCTGCTTCAGAGGCGGGGCCCTCCAAAAAGGAAAAGGACAAAAAATCTTCTAGGGGGCCTATAAAGGTCAAGATTGTCAAAAAGAGGAAAGAAAGAGAAATCTCTTCAATTGTTTCTCCAGTTGAAACGGTGAATGTGCCAGAATCACCAACACCACCAAAAATAGGAGAAATTACTTTGGAAGGAGAAGGAAGCCAGCCTCTGGTTTCACCATTTGCTGATTGCTCAACTGAAGAGATCTTATCTCTTGCATCCAAGGCTTTGGAGTCTGAATCTGTGCCTCTTTCCTCACAACCACTCCTACCTCCTTATTCTCCATCAACTTCTTCAGTAATGGCCAGTATTTTCTCTGGACTTTCACCCCTCTCTGCTAGGACCCAAGTGATCACCAACACGCCCCCTCCTGTGCCTCTTTTTATTGGATCTACTACCACATTGGTAACTATTCCCCTCCACTAGTAGAATCTTCTCCCCCGAGAGTATGATACCGGTTTCTACAAACCGTGGCAACTCCTCGATACGTCGCAATGAATACTCGAGCAAACTCCGAGGAAGAGGAAGGTGATTGTGCCCCTACCAGCCTTTGATTTCAGCTCACTCAAGGCTCCTACTACTAAATCAGTCAAGAAACCCAAAACAGTTTCAAGGGTTTTGGTGGATGCTTCAGGAGATAAGTTCGCAGAGATCGCCACTCCCGTGACTGACAAAACTAAAGAGGACATAACAGCCTCTGATTATCAGATAACCAGGGTGGCTCTAGGAAGAGTGACAACAGAAGGGGTGCAACAAGATGCGCGGGATGCCAAACGTCTTGGTCTGCCAGAAGTTGAAAGAAACAAAAGACAGCAGAGATGAGCTTAAAGGAAAAGTGGAGTAGTTGACTGAGGTTTTGCTTAAACTCTCAAAACCCCTTGAATCCATACCATCTTCTTCTGTCCCTGTCGGATTTGATTTCTCATCAGTACCTACAATTGAGAAGATTGCTAAAAAAGGAAGAGTGGTCGATGAATGGATCCAAAGGTTACTCCAACAGGGGAAGGAGGTGATACAAGATGTTGTGAAAGTTCATCAATCTGTGGGGGATATTCAGAAGGATGGAGAGAAGATGGATGATGAGTTTTCTCAAGAAATTAGACATCTTGATTTGACTTATGAAGCTCTCCAAGTATTAAAGCAAATACCAGCACATCTCTTGGTAGAAGAAGGCGTTATCCCACATACGGATAAGCATTTTCAGCTGACTAAAGCCATCAGGTTCAGGGTGAGGATTCTCAACGAAGCCTACGGTAAGTTGAGAGAATCAAGGGATAAATTGATTGATGGAAAAAGTGATTTGGAAGAAGAGTTGCTGAAGATTTGTCCAAAGGTGTCAGTTGGAAACTCAGGTGTCCTATCAGCAGATGATCTTTTCAAACAAGTCCAAGAGTCTGTTCAGCATGAACCAACGCATGGATTTGGTATTGAGATCATTGATCGATTTGTAAGAATTGAACATTCTTTTGAGGCCTTGAGAAAGCTCAGCAAAAGATTGAAAAAGCTTCCCGGTGGTGCTAGTGATATCCATGAAACCTGTGAAATTTGGAATGATCATTCTACTGCACCTGACGAAAATGAAATGCAAGGCATAATTCGAAGGTTCCAAGAATTTCGAAAAAAAAAGTGCAGCTGGAGGAAGAGAAAGATGAAGGAGCGAAAGATGATGATTCAGATTAATTCTTGATGTTTCATGTCATTTCAATCTTGAAATCGACATGTCTTTTTCATTTCTGTTTCGTCATATAGGAAGCAAATTTTGACTTGGTCTCCCGTGATGAGAGTCAAGCAAAATAGAACTCTTTTTAAAGAACACTATTTTCTAGGATTTATCCTATTTTCTCTCGTTCCCTTTTATTATAAATAAGGGATGCTTATGCATTCCAAAGGGTCGAGATTTTTGTAATATTCGGAGCTATTGGAAAGAAGAAAAACTTTGTGTTTTCGTTCAATCATTTCAAAGAATAGAAGTTGATATTATTTCGCAAACTTTGTGTTGTGGGATATATCTTTCTTAAGACATTGTTCTTACGTTCATGATCTTAAGCTATTCTTTGCATAGCATCTTATTGTTTCTAATCATCTCAGACATTATATTTATGATCTAAAGCTCGTATGATTATTTCGTGCTCTGTGTTTACTCGAAAGAAAATACGTTTCTCTCATTTCCTTTCCATTGTGCTTCTTTCATTGTAATAGTTTCTAACCCCGTTCATTTACGAAAGCAATACCTTTGAATCGTGTGAATGCAGATTTCGGGATTCTATCCCAACCCCCAATGGTTAGATTAGTGTGAATACTGTATATATTGTTTTCGCTGTGTTTTAGATTAGTAGCAAACAGAAGCCTCACCTGTCTTTGAGGAGGGATTTAATCCCATATACTATGGTTGAACCTCATATTTTGGGTTGACAAAATATCCAACCAACAGACACCATTTAGGGGAATCTCTAGAAAATCCCCATTCCAAAAGATGTAATTCGGGATGAGAAGAAGAAGCACAACCTTGAGACGAGCTCTATCATAAGATGGTCCCCATCAAGACCAAGAAATATGCCAACACTAGTCATGTTCACGTCACAGCATGAGGATGATCTTCAAATCCCTAAGGGTCAGCTTCAACACCTCCAACCAAAGGATGAAAATCTAAAGGAGGTATTCATTCTATTTTCTGATTCCACGGGTGGAAGAGTGAAAGGTAATTGTTCACTCTTATTACAAGCCATATCCATTGCTAAATTAATTACATGGCCGCACTTTATAAAAAAGGGAAGCTATTTTTCTCTACCTATTTCAGAATTGTTTAGCTTTTACCTATTTCTCTTCATGACTCATTTTAGGCATTTATGTTTTTATTTTATATAGGACCACATTTATATTACTCTATTGAGGGGAACCAAAATATCCAAGGTTTGCAACGGGAATATTCGCGGTTGTTTCTGGTGGTTGCAAGCTTCACTTTGTTCAAATATAGAGTAACTAAAAACAGTCAAGAGTTTTTGTTTACTAGTTCTTAAATTTTCTACTCTAAAAAAAATGAATCAAAAAGTTATTTATTATGAGAGTAGGAAGGTGTAAGAATCAGTCAGTATCTACGGAGTCTCTAAAAACGTTCAAAATACCAAGAGCCGAGGTTCGGATCAACTTTAGCATAGTTCAAACCCAAATAAATAGCAAGAGATTATGGATTCTTTCCATTTAGTAGGCTAATGGTCCCTATGATTTGCCGGACTATTATCTAAATTCTACAAACTGTGAGGATTCCTTCATTTTTGAAGCCCATCCGAATTGAGTCTTCGAGAAATGGAAAAGACTTAGCCAAATCAAAGATAATAAAGAAATCAGTAGGTTGGTAGTCGGTGCCAAGTGTCCAATGACGTAGCTTCGTGGTCAAAGGAAGGAATGAAATCTCGATGCCTACTAGGTCTACACGTAGAGTCAATCATAAGGATCCCGCCCAAAGGAGAAAAAAACTATTTCACGGGTGATGCCAAGTGTCAAGACTGTACATTACCCAAGGCCCTTAAGAAAAAAAAAAAAAGAATCATCACGATGCACGAGCCTTCCACGTGGATCTCATGAAAAATGGTCTCCAAGTTCAAGTAGGTCCCCAAAATGTTACAAGACATGTATCACGTATGATTAGTTATGAGACTTATCTACAAGTTTTAAATGCTCGATATACATTTCAAAAGATTAGAAGTAAAGGGTCATTCATCTTTTCACTCCACTAGAAAAGTTAATGTGTAGTCCCATGTGAAGAGTGCGAGCCTACGAATACTCAATACATTCACCTACATTCAAAAGTTTGTTTCAATTCAATAATTAATAGGCATCGATCAAATCATGAGTTTGGTGAACCAAGGCACAAAAATTCTAAAGATCTAGTTATGTAATAAAGAGCTGAAAGGATGTTCCTCAAAGAACGAGTCCATCTCAGGGAGAGTTGGTCGTAATATAGTTAAATATGCATTAAATAGGCATGGCTCTCACTCCTTAGAAAGGGCGTGATAATAGGAAAGTGTGAGAAAGATCTCGAAAATCTGTTTCGTCACTTCGCACAATTTATCATTATTGAAAAGCAATTGGAAAGGATTTCAAGAATTATCTCACTTCCTCCTCCTATATATTGTAATCAAAGGTTCTCAAAAGATATAATTTAAGAAAGTTAATATTTTCTCCTCTATCTCAGCCTCCTCTTCGTAAAAGGCAGGGATTAGAGCTCTAGCCTTCCTTCTGGGTTTTGTTATAGCATTCTGGCCTCTTTTTTATTGTAATAGTGTGCACAATTTTTGGAGTAATATAATATGCCCTGTGGTGAATTTTGTCCATCCTTTGCATATCTTTGTTGTCTCTGATCACCTTTATTTTCATATAGAAACTGTGCACATTTACGATGTTATTACTATCCTAAAATTTGTGCTTAAGTAGTTTGAGATGGTATTTTGTGTTATCTTCTCTAGTTTGGGGTGAGTTTCACCCACCCTTTTCATTCATTCACCATCTTATCTTCACAAACATTTGCATCTTCAATCGATTCCTTGGAAGGATTGTTTGACATATCACCTCCTATTTGTTTTATGCTTTTTTCGATCTTCTCCACCCTCACTTCCCGATAGAGAAGAACCAACTTCTTTAAAAATCTAGAGGTTACCTTAGGGTGCATGTCTCACCAACCTTAGGTTTCCCATGACTCGACGATCCATCTTCAAAAGGAAAATGTCAACACCGACATCGGTCACCTGACCGATATTAGTCTCTGTTTCATTTCATTCCTTTTGACCAGAAAGCCTCTCGATCAACTAAAACTAACCTGACCTCACCTAATCAACCGCAAACCCGCTTTCGCACTGCAAAAACCCAAAAAAACATACCAAACCTCTAGATTTAATCATAACCTTTCCTATTAGATTAGATTTTCTTATTGTTTTTGCATGAGATACCTAAATAGTATAACTATAGTAAGATTTCCTTACTTCATGACATTAACATTAAATTGTATTTGAAAGTGGATTGACATCCTTCTAGGAAGTGCCTCACTTCCCAGATCTAGCACTCACTAGTCGCGCCTACTAACCTATATTATTAATAATATTTGGTGGTATTTTTGTGTTTATTATACAATTCGCTTCCTCATAGATAAAGGAAAGCTCTTCATGATCACCTTGGATCAAAAAAATCAGAACGCACACATTCAACCTTCGACCTACATCTCACATGTATTCCTCCTAACATATTTCCTATTCAGTTTTAACAAAAAGAAACAAATTAGGTGAAACATATTGGCACGCCAGTGGGACCCATCAGGGGTTCTTTGCATTGTTCATTCCTAGGAAAATCTTGTGTGTTTATTTTCATTCAAAATGAGTTCACATTAAGCTTCTTCTCTAGAAATGATTATTTTAGTGACACTTGTTTTTGGGATTTAAAAAGAACTATTCTTTCTTTTTCTTGCATTGCATTTAGTGAAAGTCATACCCTTAACCTCTTCATAATTTGTATCGAATATAATTTGTGGATTTGAGTTTTAAAACTTATGCACTTGCATTGTTGAGTTTTTTACATTATAGCTAATCTAAAATTGTGGGAAACCTATATGCTGGAAGTCATGCCTAGCTAATGGTTGAAAAATTGAACCATAGATCACATTTTTTACACTCTATACCAAATCACTAAAAAAATTACACAATTCTTAAACAACATCTTTCACGAAGAATATGTCAAAGATCACACAATCGTGAGGATTGGAAGTGGGATCTAGCTGGTTTTTCCGTGGCGAATCATCATCTCAAAGAAGGATCTCCCATGCCAAAACTTACATGAAACCAACCATAGTTGCGATTTATAGGGCACCCTTTTTAACCAAAAATTTTATTCTCGCTTATAGTCATTCCTAAATGGTATTAGCCACAACATAAAATATACATCCTAGGACTTCGTGTTTGTTAACTTTTGTCTTCTTGCATTTTGAGGTGTGATTTGTGTTTCTTAATTCGTTCTTATCATTTTATGCCCCATATCACGACTGGTGTATTCTAGTTTTATTATGGGTTTATTTGGACTACTCATAACCATAATCACTCTCTGGGTTGGCCCTTTTATTTGATCTAAATCACCAAAACTTCATTTTTTCTTCTCTTCCAAATTTCACAAAGAATCGATATCGGTCCAGCGACCGACATCGGTTGTATCATCTTACCGACATCGGTTAACTGACCGACATCGGTTTATATAATTTTTGTTATTTTTTCCAGAATAGTATTCTCCACCTTCATGTTCTTTTCATGGTTTTTTCTACCATTTTTATCCCACTCTTGAATCTTTGATATCATTTTCAGGATCTAGGTTGACCCATTTTCACTTTCATTGCCAAATATTTGAATCTCTTATTCTTCACAAGTAGCCAACATTGGTATGATCCGACAAGTGCTAGTTACCCGTATACTAGCATCGCTTACTCCTAACCAACATCATTCTATTTAATCTAACTTTCCAATCAGAACATCGATATAATCACTCATTTTAGACTAATTTTTCCCCATTACTTTTGTGTTTCTGCATCATCAGTGAAGCTCAGAATACATGTTTTATCATTATTCACATGGTTTTGACTTGTAAACAAGATAACACTCTCGTGTTTCATGCTAGCCACCAGACGCTCCCACCTATCACATCACCCTCTTCAATCTCATCACCCATGGACCCTAATCAGGATCTTTCCATACCCACTGGTGATAAGGAGTTAGCAAGATTCCTTGATCCCAACCCCACTTCTCTGCAGTATTATCTCACTCATTCATCTACCCGCAATTCATTAGGGAAACATGTATATGACATGCATGTGTCCATTCCTCCAACCCTCACACCCACTTCTACATCAGCTAATACTAGCTTAGCCTTACCCTCTTCCATCTTACCACATGTGGTTTCCCGACTTTACCCTACATCATCGATATCAATTTGCACTTATGGAATCTATCACGCCTTTGATGTCTGTCGCTCCTACAATGTCAACCATGCCTTTATCAACTACCTTGAGTGTAGTTCTATCTGCATCCGCCATCTCTCACATACCTATTACATCTGAGCCACCAATGGTGACAAAACCCTTACTCCCTTCCAAAACATTGTCCTCTCCATCCTACAATATCTTCCTCATATTGCTATGAGACTATTTATGTCCACTCCACCTACCTACACTTATCACCAATATCCCCCTATTTCATCTATCACTTATTCATGATACTTTCCATCTACATCTATTCCGGCCTACATTCCTTCCTCACAATTTTCGTACTCACACTACCACATACTGGGATATCACCCATGTCATACCCTCCTCATTTACCCCCTTATACTACAAGGGGTACCCAGTCATCACAACCTACCAAAGATCTTATCAAAATGATGATGGACAAGATACAGTCATTATAAGCCTCTGTCTCTTTCTCGTGTAATGCTCTAACTTACGATGAGATCTATAACGAGCCTATTAACTTTTCTGTACAAATTCATCCATACCCTACACATTGGGAAATGCCTAAATTCAACTGATTCAAAAGAAAAGAAGACCTGGAATAAAACTTGCAATATTTTAAACTCATGTGATATCTAATCGCTCAGGATGACGCATTACTCTTACTAACATTTCCAATATCATTGATAGGACCTACTTTGGTTTGGTATAGTGCTCTACATAGGAACTCCATTTTCTCATTCAAACAAGCAGCTCCATCTTTCCTAGACCACTTTTCTATCAACATTATCAAGAAGGTCACCATGGCCTACTTTTACGTGACATGCCAATACGAAGACAAATCTATCGCAGATTTTCTCACTCGTTGGGGCACCTCATCCACTAGCTCACATTCCAACCGCCTCAAACCAAGTTAATAGAATTTTTCACCACGGCTTGTGTGAGACACATCTCACAAAATCTCCAAGTTCAAACCTTCCGTATGTTTAACGAGGCATTCACCATGGCCCAAAACTTTAAATTCGTGTCATCAATAATGAAGAAGATATAATTATGTAACAAGAGCGTTGTGTTTAAATCAAACAATAACTATACTTCTTCCAAACCACAAAATAATTAATCTAAAGAAAAAGGATCTACCAACGCAGTAGTTTTGAAAGCCATCCCATCTCACCCATCCAACCAATCAAAGCCTTCTTCTAATATTTCTCCTATTCAGATTTTCATTTCAAGCGGGAGAAATGAAACTATACACCCTTAGGAGAACCCTACTCTTCATTTTTACAAAAAAACTGAAATCGTAAGTAGTCTCTCTTCCACCCCTCAAACCACATACTGGTTTTGACCCCTCTCATCCTATGCTTGCATGTTACAAAGAAAATGATTAGTGTAACTATCATCGTGTTAAAGGCCATAATGCGATGGTAATTGTATTAATTTTTAATCTATTTTCCACGAAATGTTTGATAATGGAGATATCATCTTGGATAATCCTAATCCACCATCTAATAGGAACCTTCAAATCTTCAAAAAGATGTTCCCAAATCACACCCTATCATCTAACCAAACCAGATAAACCTCAACCAATGACAAAGAATATCTCGTGAGGTTCATGTTGTTTCGACATCATACCAGCTCTCCCTACCCGATTTCCTCCTACTCCATCTATCGAGGAAATTATTACATGGGCTCCTTCATCCACAGAGGGACTTGTTTCATCTACTCCTTTACCCATAGAGGAGTCTCCCTTGTTTCCTCCTTCACCCCCTAATCTTCCATATTCGTCGATGCAATTTCCCCACTCACCTCTCAACCTGATAAACAACCCGTAGTATTTACTCTTCTACCCATAGGAGAGTCATGCTTACCTTCTTCTTCGCTAAAATATGAACTTACCTCATCCAACTTGTCATCTCCCCTACCCATAGGGGATCCATTAGTAGCGTCCTTCCTATTGGTGACAATTATCCATTGGCTTTCAAGGATCCTATTGATTTTCTCTCATCTCTTTTACCCATAGAGTCTGAAGCCAACCATTTCCCTATCTCATAGACATTCTTTACAGGGATTACTACCAAATCAACATCATCCCCCTACAATGGTGCCATTTTCACGTTTGGCCGACCGCTTGGATTATGTTAACAATTCCATGCTCTGGGAAACCTTCGGCTGCCTCTCTCAACTCAAATGTAAATGTTGTCTACCGATACTTCAACTATCAATCCAAAGGTGTTTCAAAAAACCAAACCCACCATGGTCATGTCAGTTGTAGAGACCTCATATTTATTACCCTCACCCATACCTAAACCCTTACCTTCAAATTAACTTTTACCTATGCCTAAAACATTTCTTACACCTATATCTTCCTCCGCATCTAGATCCATTACAACGTTGGGAGTCATGCTTTGACATAAAGCGTAGTCCATCCTCTTGTCAAACTATATTTATCCTTGCCCTCACAAGCTATCGCAAAGAATATTCCCCACCTAAGAGGAAGACCCAACCTCTTAGGCCACATACACCGGTTTCACCCACTACCCCTCTATCACCTTCATCACTTCCATCTATCCTAGGTCCCCACCCATCAACCTTGGACAAGAAGCCTCCTACCTAGAGTAATCTAGAAGCACAACAACGTACCTCATCACGATCCTCTATTACACGCACCCAAATTACATACATAGCTTACACCTTCGCCATCACCTACATCCTTTCTACCTCCTATACCTACACCACTTCAAGTATCCTCATCATTACCTACACCATTCCCTTTTCTTCAACCATTACCATCCATTACTACAATTCCATCTCCATTTCCTTGGATAACCCATCCCCTTCCGCCATTTGCCTTCCCTTCTACATCACGTACTTCTTCTTGACCTTTACCCAAACAGTGCAACCAAAGCCCAATAACCCCTACCCTCCAAAGAGGTGGTTAAATGTACACCACCTTCGACAACTAGTTCACTTGCTAAATCTTTACACAAGAAGGTGCAATCCAAACCTAAAATTGTACTATATACCAAACAGGTGGTAGAACGTACTCAACCTCTCTCGATTCAACCTTCGGTGGTGCCTCTCCCACAAAATTCACCCACACTTCCATCAAGACCTAGACTTACTTCACATTGTGATCCATTGGCAGTGGTCTTATGCCAACATCTTAGCTAACCATTTGGAAACCTCTATCATCACATTGCCACCACTTAAACCTTAAGACTCACTCAAACCTAAACTAGAAGGGTTTGACGATACCAAATTTTTTTTACTTACCATGTGTGTCGGGAATGATGTAGAATGTTGTAAGGATCTTAAGACTATTCTTCTCCAATTATATCCTCTTGAAGAAAAGTTTGATGATGATGATATTTTAGATGAGGAATCTATTCCACTTTCACCTATCATCACACTTCCTCATCCCTTACCTAATCGGTGACCTTCATCTCCACCTCCACAACCCTTTTATCCCCCTTCAACATTTGAGATCAATATGGTCTCATAAGAGAGATAGCCAAACCTCCCCCAAAATGCCAATGCCAATGTGCTACATTGTTTTCACAAAACCAATATATACCCTCACTATATTTTCTCCCATCCTCTCGCTACACCTATAACGAATCACTTTATCCTTTACAAAAATTAATATGGTTTAAATTTCCACTCGAGCCTAGAAGGATAAAGGAAACGAGAGAAAACTAGCTCATCTCGCTACTCTTTTACCCAATATTTCATCTCGCACCTGCACCAAAATCACCATCCATTGACCCACATACCCCATTTCGACGGGGTTACCCATCATAGAATTATTAAACAGCTTCACCAATCTCCTCTCAAAATGTCTTTTTATGACCTCATCCAAACCTTTGAGTCTCATCGGCATGCCATCCTTGAAGTTGTGAAATCTATTGAGGTTTTACCTAATGACCCTACTCCTATTACATCCATTATCACTCCTCATCATGTGGCCTCTCTCACCACTTCATCCCCTTCCTCTACACCCACTACCACTCATCAAGTAGCCACTCTCAGTTTCTCTAACGACAAGATTGTACCTCTCCAATCGAATGATCCTAACCCTGCCATATTTATTTCCGTCTACATTCATAATATGTGCATTCGATGAGTTATAATCAATGGTGGTTCCACTATTAACATCATTTCATCTCATGCGTACAACCAAATGTGCATCCCTACTAATTACATGCATAATAACATAGTTATGCTACGTTCATTCAACAATGCAATGACTTCCACCCTTGGCGCCATCATTCTCCACATTCGTGTGGCCCCCATACCATTGCTAAATTATTCTATTTCTTAGAGGGGGAATAACAAGACAACATGTTGTTTGGCCGACCTCGTATCCATGTCATGGGTTGTGTTCCTTCAACCTTACACCATTGTTTAAAATTCGAGCATGAAGGACACAACTATACCGGTCTAGCCGACCCTTAACCATTCAATACCTATAACATGTTGTATCAACCCAATGATGTCTTTATATTGGTTAAAGCATCTACCACCGCTAGCACTTCTTCTTCAGCCAATGCCTCATCTACCAATGAGGCTACTACATCTTCCACAACTAACGCTTCTATTCCCGTTGTTATCGAGAGATTCTATAGTTGACCCATCAGCCAACCCATCTACTTCTCGAATGAATAATGCTTCTTCTTACCAACTCATCCAATGATTCATCCATTCCCGCTTTCCGACATATAAACTAATGATCCCTTAGAAGGTTTTTTTCAATGTCTTACTCTGGGAGTACTACCTTTATAACATTGACACATTTCTTACTCCTCAAGTGTATGGTAAACTTCACCACCACCCCCACTATGAGCACCGCATAGGTGAGGTTTTCCTCAATGGTCCTCCCCACCTTCGCACCAACTTAAAGTATGCGGGACTTAATATTTCTACCTACTCACCCAAGACACCTTCCCATACTCGACCATTTTCCTCCAACCTTCAATCTCTCACCAATTGTCGCTTCACCCATACCTTCCTCCATCTCTCTTGGAAGGGATTTGTCTTTGGTATCTATTAATAAGGTCACCATATTATCATTCCTCACACCACTCGTAAACATAAAGACTTCAATGGTATTGGAGTTTCCAAACCACCTTCTAGGAAGGCCTGATTCGAACTCATTGAATACTATAAACATTTCCCACCCCATTCACTAACTTCACCACCTTTACCTACCGATTCTATGGACCCAAAACCCATTCCTCCTAACTTTTTTTTTCATGAACACCATTTCCATTTCCTGGAACCTTTGAATTATCACCATGATGATGAGGCTCCTCTTATCTTCCCTTCATGTATCTTGACATGATCGATGACTATAAACCTTCTATTAACACCGTTCAATGTCGGGACAATGAGTCTATTCTCACTTACCTTGGTGCGAAGATTCTTATATTCACCAAACATTACCTTATGAGACACAAACCAGATTGAATGAATCAACCATCGAAATCAATATTCACACTCAAGGTGACCCGCACATTCTAAAAACAGGCCAATCTTTAAATTTTGTTGACAGAAGCTTTCACTTCTTTCCTCGGAATCATAGCAACGCTTTTTCTTGGTCCTATTCTTATATACTCGGTATTAACCCAAAAAGTTTTTCCCACAATATCGTAACCATTCCCGATGCAAAACCAATAAAACAAAAGCTACAAAAACAAATCCTCGCATTTCCCTTCTTATCAAAGAAGAACTACAATGCCTTCTTTAGGTTTCCTTCATCCTACCCATTTATTATTCCCAATGGATCTCTAACATCGTTCCTATCACACAATAAATAGGGGACTCCACATTTGCATGAATTTGGGAAACTTTAACTTAGCTTTTCCTAAAGATGACTTTCCTCTACCTAGTACTGACTAACTAGTTGATCATACCATTGACCATGAGATGCTATCACTCATGGACAATTTCTCAGGTTATAACCAAATATTACTCACCCCAGAAGATCAACACAAAAACAACCTTCATCACTCATTGGGGGACCTTATGCTATCATGTCATGCCCTTTGGGCTTAAAAACGATGGTTGTACATATCGGTGGGCTATGACTTATATCTTTCATAACATCATGCATAGTATATTGGAAGATTACGGTGAAGATCTTATTCCCAAATAGAAACATTGGCCCAAACACCTAGCCATCCTTAAGGTTGTCTTTGACTGTCTCATCAAATACTGCATTCTCCTTCAACCTAAGAAGTGTGTCTTCATTGTTCTCTCTAGAAAGATCCTTGGTTTTATCATTTCTTTGTGTGGCATTGAAGTTGATCCCACTAAAATCAAGTCTATTCTTGAAATGCCTCCACATACTAACCTTCATCAACTTTGTAGTTTAGGTAAGTTGCAATCTATTCGTCTCTTTATTTCTCACTTTTATGACCGTTTTCATCCATTTCATCATCTCCTCAAAAAGTATGTCTCCTTCAAATTTGATGATGAATGCCACAAATCCTTCGACACCTTAAAATAATACCTCCTCTAACCACCTATGCTCATTTCCCCCAAGGATGGCCAACCATTTTACCTTTACATTTATGCTACTAATCATTCCTTAGGTGTCATGTTTGCTCATCGTGATGAGCAACACAGGAGCAAGAATTTTATTATATAATTCATACGCTTTTAGAATATGAAACTAGATATAATCACACCGAAAATATCTCTTAGTCTTAGTTTTTAGAGCCACTAAAATTCATCATTACCTACTCAACCAAAAAAAAAAATTGTCACTAATACTTACCCCTTACATTACATGTAAGCTAAACCCTACCAACATCAACGTGATGCAAATTGGATCATGCTTCTTACAGACCTAGATCTTCAATTCATCCATCAAAAAAATTTCAAAGGACAAATAATTGATGACCAAATCGCAAATTCACCTTTCTCCGTAAATCAATACTCTAACTTTGATTTCCTTGATGAATCCATCGCTACCCTCTCCCCTGACGATACCACTTACCATATAACCTTATTCTTTGATGGCTCCAAATGTCGCATGGGGGTGGTGCAAGATATATCCTCATTCCTCTTGATGGTGAGCCTATGACATTATCTTTCAAAGTAGATTTTTATTTTACTAACAATATGGCTGAATATAAAGCACTCGTGTTAGGTCTTGAAACCTCCATAGCCTTAGACGTTAAATCAATTACTATCTTTGGTGACTCTCAACTAGTTTTGTACTAAGTTATTGGTATATTCTAGTCTTTTAATGAGATAATTCAAAATTATAAGCATCATGTTGACATAATTTTGACTACCTTTCACTATTATGAACTTTAAACCACCCCAGGTTCCACTAATAAATTTGTAGACACCATGGCCTGTCTTACTTCTCAAATCCCTTCCTCACCCTCCGAATCAAAAATATTTATCACATTAAAAAGGTTGAAATCACGTTCTTATCTAGATCGAGACATCAACCTTATAGGAAGCATTGAAACTAACCCACCCGACCTTTGGTATATGCAGTTTTCTCGACTATCTTTCCCTTTCAATTATGCCTCTAGATCTTACTCGCAATGGACAACGATGTTTTCTCAAAATTATCTCTCACTATGTCATCATGGGTGGTCTTCTCTATAAATACAGATTTGATGCTATCCTCTTATGATGCCTTACAAGTTCTGAAATTCCATACACCATCAAGGAAGTTCACGAAAATATTTGTGGGGGTCACTTCAAGGGTTTAACTATCGTTAAACTTGCATCCTTCACCTAGGCTATTACTAGCAAAACCTAAACCATGATTGTTGTGACTATGTAAAATGTTGTGTGAAATGTAAGAAACATGCTTATCTTCATCACACCCCTAGTCACGCCTTACAAGTCGCACAAGACCTTTTTCCTTTATCTCAATGGGGTTTGGATCTTGTCGGAGAGATCAATCCTCATTCTTCACAATGTCATCAATGGATTATTACCGCTACCAAATATTACACTAAATGGGTGGAATATGTACCTCTTATTTCTATAAAAATCGATAAAATCTGTGAATTCATCAATCATCACATCATCATTTTCACTTTTGTGTTCCACATCACCTCATTACATCGATAACGAAAAACAATTCAAAAAAAAAAAAACCATACGGAAACTTTGTGATGCCTTCCACATTCAAATCAGTTATTATTCACCTTATTATCCTCAAATAAATGGCCAAGATGATTCTACCAAAAAAACTTAAACAAAATTCTTATGAAAGTGGTTGATGATAAAAAAATTATTGGCATACACACATTCCTTTCTCCTTATGGTCTTATCACACTAGAATTTTCACCTCAACTGCTGCCATACCTTTCTCTTTGGTCTATAGTACAAAGGTTGTATTTCCTCTCAAAGTAAAAATTCCATCACTTCATATCTCACTCAAAGATATGCTCAACGATGATAATTTTCGCTAGGATCATTTGGCACAACTTGAGTTATTAGACAAATGTTGTCTAAATTCTTTTGATCACCTCCAAATCTACCAAAAATTTATTAAACGTGCCTATGATAAACATGTCCAAGAATGAACCTTTAACATCGACAAACTAATTCTAAAGGAAAATAAACATGCAACAAAAGTGGAAAAAAAGAAAACGGGAATATTCACCCCTAATTGGCTTAGACCCTATATCATTACTCGTGCCTATGGATTGATTGCTTATCATTTATCTTCACTCGAAGGTAAACTCTTGAACTGAGCCCCTCGATGCCTTGCATCTTCAAACATTCTATTGTTTAATCAAGTCCTCGTATCATCTTCTTTCTATTAAATGGTTGTCCCTTGAGAAACATCTACCTTCCACTTACCTATGTTAAGGATCAATGAATAAAAAAGAATCATGTGATTACCTGTCACCTTTTAGCCTTATCTTCAATATGAGTACCACGACTCTACTCATGGCATGATTCTCATGGATACTTTTCATCCTTTTCAAGATGGAATCTCATGCTCGTTCATTACTTTAAACCTCTCTTTCATAGTTAACCCATGTGTGCTATGGTTCTGTCTTCATAAAAGAAGCCTATACTTCTATATAGTCTTTTCCATGACCTAAAAGTCCAAAAATAATTCAAAAGTAATATACGAGATTTTAAAATTCAAACTCCTTGAGTCAAACTTCTAGCAAATATATGACTCCCTCAAAAAGGACATCTATCTTTCTATCTTTTTTCTATAAATAGAATTCTCCCTCGAAGGACACCTATAAAAATCTAGCCATATCATACTTATCCTACCCACAAAGAAGACTAGTTCTATACAAATAAAATTAAAATAGTTTGAAGCTTCCAGCATCGATTAGCTTCACGAAGACCTCAAGGAGATATTCTACTCATCCCACATACACTTCCGCATCGATCAATCTATAAAACAAAAGTAAAAAGACAAAGATAACTTTTTTATCATGGAATCCCTATTTTGATCTTGGGTATCTTATCGAAGAGGCATGTTATCTCACACCAGTTACGCTAAAACAACCTCTTTGAACTCACCGCCTTTCCTTTCTAATCTTCTCCATACTTAAGGGATGTGCCACAAATGTGACATTTCATGATCATGTGACCTTCTTCACCCTTATAATAGTCAATCATGTAACGCCTTTAGGATTTTATGTTCATAAGCCAATATTTTGTATGATAGACTCGTAATGGTTCTTTCTACTTAGGAGGATTTTGGTATCCTCTTACCATTCACCTCTTTTCATACTTATTTCTCCTCCTTCACAGGACTAGACCTTTGAAACCTACATTATAGGAATACCTCTTCCACTAACATCACCCATATCTATTCAACCTAGACTCAACTATGCCTATTCGACCTAAATTCAGCCATGCCTATGACCTAAACTCAACCATGCCTAAATGACCTAAACTCAACCATGCCTATTCAACCTAAATACAACCATACATATTCAACCTAAACTCAACCATTCCTAAATGACCTAAACTCAACCGTGCCTATTAGAACTAAACTCAACCATGCCTAAATGACCAAAACTCAATCATGTCTAATTGACCTACACTTTGAATCATACCTAAAACCTACCGACCTATTCATCTCCCTTATCATATTCTTCCCTATATTATGGGAGAACAACATCGACTCCGAGGTCACTTTCCGCCGGGATATGAATGCATCACTCTGACGAGGGCATGGGGCCCTTAGAGGTTAGCTCGCCACTTTTTCCCCTAACCAATTTTCCCCCTTTATATTCACATTTTACCCTAGTTAGTTTCCATTTTACACAAAACTTGGAAATTAAACAATCATAAAAACATACATACCTACCATTTTATAACATCAACCATATCATACATCAATCATTTAGCATTTCCATGATATCAAATACTTGGAAATTTAACCACAACATACATACAATCCATTATTTCCATAAGATCAGTAACTTGTAAATTACCTAGAATCCATCATGCCTATACCGTATCCACCATGCCTATACCTAACTCTATCATGACTATACTTAACTCCACCATTCTTATACCTGACTAAATCATGCCTATACCGGACTCTACCATGCTTATACCTAACTCCACCATGCCTATTTATGGCTCGCCATGCCTATACCTAACTCTACCATGCCTACACCTGACTTAATCATGTATATATCCGACTCCATCATGCCTAGATGACCTTGAATCAATCATGCCTAACTCACCTATTTTATATGGTACGCAATAGAAATGGAAATTAAAACAAGTAAATCATCCATCCAACAAACATCATCAACTATATAATGGGAGTGTATCTGTATCAATACATATATACAAAGATATAAATAAGTCTTAGTATCTCAAAAATCTCATGTACAATCTCACATCTTCGGCACACAAGCCGGTATATATAAAAAAAAATAAAAATGATAGTACAATATCAGCTATGGATATCAATAACCCCCACTTGATTCTTACCTCTACTCGGTACTCTCCTCGGTGGCACCTCGTGCTATGCATCTCCTGTAGTCCTCTTGCTTCTCTCTCCCGGCTCCGCCATGACCACGATTCCACTCCTTTGCTGACAAAAAAAAATGGATCCACCCGATCTCGTGGGCCCTTCCATTGGATGTCAATCACCTCCCCACGAATGTTGACTCACTGCTCATGACTTAGCACTTTTGTTTTCCACTTTCACGCCTCTCGCTTTTCATTTTATATAAATGACAATCAATAAATGAATATGTAAAAAGGAAATTTCCTTTTCTTAACCCCAAATTGACATGACTAACATCGGTCAAGTTGTGCCTAGTCAATCGATGGCGGTTAACCTCTAACCAACATTGGTCACCTCAATTAACTATATGGCCTTAAAATTCTGTTTTTCCAAAAATATGTTGTTCTTGAACCATTTCCCTTAAGCATCACCTATTAAAAACTCACCCCAAGTCTACATTACCTATACATTTCCTTAATTGTGCTAAGGGACATAATATTTACCTATACCTCGGCCTTACTTGTGCCCTGACCTATATACCCTGACCTGGATCTCCTTTTGTGACATTTAAATTTATGTACTTGTTATAACTTGTGATGTTGCTATCCATGTTGTTCAGCCTAATGAAATTACCTTGCCTAATGTCGTGATGTTTATCTCGACCAAACCTTTGGTGCCTTGGAACAAAACCTATTACCCATTCCTACACCTTGCCTAGTTGTGATTCAGGACCATATCCTATACCTTGGATACCTGAACCACTTCAACCTCATTTGGATAAACCTATCGACCTTTCACGAAGTAGAGTTTGTAAGCTCTTCAACTTAGTACCTTATCACAATCTATACGTGTGCATGAATTTGGTTTCTAGTACCTGTTACCCGACCTGACCATTACCCTTACCTACAACCTATTTATCAAACCATTCACTGACTCCATTTCCTACCTCAACATTTCATGGTTTGATGGGGATCACTTTCATCCATACTTGGGACAACCTAATCTCCACTCATATGTAGGACACTTACTTCCTTTTTTGTCAACATTGCTTACCAATACAAGTTAATGACAAAAAGGGACAAATGTAGACACCAAATTTGGGTCACACTCCCCTTGGTCCCCTTTAATTAATTAACGTAACATATTCACCTAACCATGACCCCTTACCCCGCATTCATATTAATTTAATTACTTACAATTGAATTAATGTTCATCCTCACATTATTAATTAATTTAATTACTTTAATTAAGTTAATTTACACATCACCTAGACACATCACCATGGAATTATTCCTATCCTATTAATTAAATAATACTAGGTCCTTACTTATCCTAACCAACTGGGATTTAGTCTAACCCTAAAATTAAAGTTTTATTCCTTCTCCAACAACACTCCCACTTATCTAAGTGTCAACCCTCACTTGAGACCCGGATAGGAAATCAAAATCACACCAAAAATAGTAAAGATCTCGAACATTTTTGTTAAGCCTAGGCTTACTTTCCTTAACCGATGTCAAGTTATCCCTTAACCGACGTCCGGTCACCTAACCGCCATCGGTTACTTTATATACAATTTTTTAAACTTTTAGCGGGTTGCTCATTTTCATTTTTAGGATAACTATTGCATTCAAGAGTGAATACAAATCCTCTTAGCATCTAGATGACACAAAATACACAATCACAAGCCCAAGTAAGTATCTAGTTCTCCTTGCAGTGTTGGAATACTCACGAGAACATTACGGAGTCTTGCGCCACGACACCGACTCCAAAATCTCTTCACATATCAACTACCCTCCATCTTCACCTACTATCTGTAAATGCATGTAAGTATACATGATTTCAACCATATTTTCCTTACACAAATTATAGATTCCTTACCTCTTTCATTATACTTTATTTCTTCCTATATTATTTTATATCCACCTCCTCACTAATATACCAACCTAAACACCTATAACATTTTTGCCTTCCGTGACTTCCCCCTTTCTATCCCCTCGAGTTTTCTCAAGAATATCATGAACCTAACTTCACCCTTCTTATTTTCTCAGTGCAATGATAGAGAAGCCTCAAAACCATTTTTATCAAATTATTGTTAATTTCCCTACCGACACCTTTGGTTACCTAATTGCCGATGATTTCACCTCTATCTTGAAGTTGGTCACCTGAACGATATCGGTCTCTATGTCATTTCATTCCTTTTGACTAGTGAGCTTCTCGATCAACTAAAACTAACCTAGACCTCACCCGATCAACCCCAGACCCCTGTCAGACCTATAAAAACCTAGAATAACCTACCAAACCTCCATATTTAATCATAACATTTCCTGTTAGATTAGATTTTCTTATTGTATTTGCACGAGATACCTAAATCATATAACTACAGTAGGATTTCCTTACTTCATGATATTTGCATTAAATTGTATTTGAAAGTGGATTGATAGCCTTCTAGGAAGCACCTCACTTCCCGGATCTAGCACTCGCTAGGCAGTCCACTAACCTATATTATTAATACTATTTGGTGGTCTTGTTGTGTTTCTTATATAGGTCATTCCTCCTAGCCAAAGGGAAGCTCTTCACAATCAGCTTGGATAAAAAATTCAGTAACACATGCATTCAACCTTCTTTCTACATGAGCATAGGTATTCCTCCTAACCTAATTCCTATTTAGTTTTAACTAAAAGCAACAAATTAGGTGAAACAACAGGTAATGGATAGTAAATTAGTGGGGAGATCTTTCCATAGTTAGATTTGGTAGGAATATAGTTGTAGTCCAAAATAAATTAAACTATATCGAATCCATTAAGGATGATTTATACTTAGTTTTTCCATCCTCGTGTATGTTTTTGAATAAAATAATAAATAGAAGTTTTTAATGTGTTTCTAATCAATATTATATATTAATGAAGGTGTGAGAGTTGGGGATTCAATTTGGTTGTGTGTTTTGAATGTATATTCCAATGTCTCTAAGTGTCTAGGTTAGGGAGTCGGGAATCCGTTACCTTAGATATCTCATTCTTGTCTACATCATTTAGTATCATACCAATATTTCCCTTGTTGAGTAGAGTCACTAGGGGTTTTAGGATATTTTTATAGGTATGTAAAGATTCCCACAATTACGAGATAATTGTGAAGAAAATAAATGAACAATATAAGAGTATTTCCCTTAGAAAAGGAAGACCAACAATAGTGGAATACTTGGAAGATGTGATGGGAGGTATCCAACAAAAATTTTTAGATATAAATATTTATCGGATAAAGAAAAATGATTCGATATAATCTGAATATGAAGGTGGAGCACTTGAGGTTTACCTTTATGAATTAGATGAAGAATCTATACATAAACATTTGAATTCAAGTACTAATATACTAAGGAATTCGATGTCATATTATAGATTGGATTTATGAACTAGAAAAATAATTTGAATATGATTCAACAGAGGTCGCTAAGGTAGTTAGCATTTCTTGTACAAAGATAAATGACCTATTATCCCTAAAAACAACACCCTATAAGTTTTCATGAATGAATGGATGAGAAATAACTTTTTTAGCTAACATGGGATTGTTTCAAGGTGTGCTACCTTGAAAATGATATAAACCTCTAGAGAAGGTTGGTTCCTCTACCTAATCCTAATGCTAAACTACTCCTATTATTGTAAATGCAACTATCTAATCAGATTCCAGAATCTAAGGGACCATGAGAAGAGAGAGGTGCATCAAAAGGGGAAATCCTAAGAGAACAGATGTGATAACACCAAGAAGAGGGGGTAAGATACTCTCATATGAGTGGAAATGGGAGGAAAATGAAGGAGGGGATGGAGGACATGAGTACCACAGTCCCAAACAACATCTAATCTCACATTTCCATGGAGCACAATAGAAACAAACCCCGTAAAGAGAATAAGACATGTAAAATACAACAAAAATGCAATAGAGATGTAAGATAATGCAATAAACATAGGATATGAAAGAGAATATCCATAAAATAAATATTTTATTTCTTTAAATATATAGAAGATGGGAAAGATAGGGGAGGGAAAAAAGAGGAAAACTCGAATTTCCACATTCAACGACCAACAACATGCATTGAATGTCTGAAAATAGGCATGGGAGCCCTTCTAAGACAATTCCCCCATGATAATTTGCTTGTAAGAGAAGGAATGGCACCATACATCATCAAATATGTTAGTTGATATACCTATAACTATATATTTAATGATGGAATAATATTTCCTATTTTTAACACACCTAACCTCACGAAATTTAAGAAATCTAGTTTATATGGTGTACTACATGATAAGACCTTTCCAATGGTACCAAGTTTGTGAAATTTTATGTTACAGGTTGAAATATATGGCCCTTGAAAGTTCGAGGGCTTAGGATAGTCCAGACTTGTTCCCTAAGGAATACTACATTCTGCATTAATGCTTTTGTTCCAATTACCGATGAATTGGGGACAATCTTGGAACTAGAGAAAGGGGATAACATTTCCATTTGTTCTCACGGGACCAGACTTAACTTATTCATAGTAGGTATTTTTAGGCGGAAATTTGGAGTTGGGGTGGAGCGGTGTAACTATTCCACCTTCCATTGGTTCCGATCATATCCACTTCTCTCACAATGTCTTATCCTACTCTATTCTTTTTCTCATTAGTTAGCCGACTCTCCCATGCGAGGAACCAATGTAACCAAGTAAATCTGTTCCGGCGCCCATTGAAAGCTCAGTCCACCCGATTCTAATGACCAACTCCCCTTTTACGAATGATGTGGTAGCACGTAACTATGGACCCCATGGAACTATTCTTTTAGTTCTTTAAAATCCCAACTCATCCAACTACAATGCCCCAAAACATGATGTGGCAATGTGGGGAAGTGGAGGAAGGTGGGAAATGATCTGTCTGTTTTGAAAAGCTCGATTTAGGTGATTTTTCCCCAAATGACCCAATGTTTCTGATTTTTTTGCTAAGTATGCAAATGAAAGGCTAGGCAAGGAGGAAAGGAATGTCCCCAACATTGATTTTTCCAATTTTGATCAGAATATATTTTCTAAGTCCAAATGAAAATTTAAGTTATCGAAATATCCTTATGAGGGGGTGTTTTGATAATAGGACCATACATCCTTATGGTGAGATTATGTGAAGGTGAATCGAAAAAGGAAAGAAAAAGATAAAATAAAAGATTGGAATAGGAAGGTTTCCAAACTAAATGCTAATATTTTACCTATAGATTACTAGATGATTATTTTTAAGAAGTTAGAAAGCTCTAAATAAATGATTATAAGGAATACTCAAATGAGATCTATTAATTGACTATTTGAGAAGGTCATATGGATGATGGTAATGAGATATTCTTGAGGTAATAAAATGGAAATCACATTTTTGTTCAAGATGAATTATGTATGATAATTTTTAGGTCGGTAGGAGAATCCTATCAATGTGCATTAAACGTCAAGAGAAGTTTGCTAAGAGGAAAAAATACAACAAGAGGAAGAAAATTTCTTGTAATGTGGAGTACAAAGAAGAGGTGGAAGAGGGTAGCATATCTATGAATGAGAAATAAACACTTCTTATTATAATAGTATTTATATTTAAAAAATAAGAGGAAGAGGATATCCTCTATTTTTAAAGTTAAGGGTAGAGATTTCATGGGAACATCTTATACATGTGAAGAAGTTGGGAATGGATATTTTAAATGTTGAAAATCACAAGAGAATAAAAGTAGAAGGAATGATGCAAGTACTCACATTAAATAAGTGGACATGAATAATTTTTTTCTTCACTTAATTATGCGAAAGAACCAAAACAACGAGAGCATTTTATGATGAAAAGAGTGATTTTGAAACTAGAAAAGAATAAAATGGGATAACATAAAATAGAAGCATATTCCAATTAATGTGAAAATATAGAGGTAACTATTTCTAAGTCGTTATTGATAGGGGAAGCACCGATAATTTAGTGCCTATTAAGATGGTTGATAAATTCATATTAGAGAAAATTGTGCATCTTAACCCCTACAAAGTTTCTTCCTTGCAAAAAGAGACATCAACTATTGGCTATTGAGAAATGTTTGGTTATATTTAAGATTATTTCATATAACGATGAAGGTATGTATGGTATAATATTTATGGATATTTGCAACATATTGTTGGGAAGACCTTGGCAATTTGATATAAAATCTATGTGTACACCTCATTTTTGACTCTTATAACCATTTCTCTTGTGTAGGGGATAATGATGCATATTCCTCATGAGTGGATGCCTCAAGGGGATTGTAGGGATTGGGGTGTGTCAAACATGGTCATTAAAAAGATGTTTTAATTATGTCATATTCCCTACCCTTGCTTCATTTCTTCTCGTTTGTTCACTCATTATCCATTAAGTCTACTTGTCCTATTGTGATAAATTGTTTATAGCCATTACACATTATTATCCCTACTTTCAGTCACCATGGACCTTTATCATTGACTCTATTTACTTTTTAAATTCTATCGCTCTTTGTTTCACACCCCACGACTTGAAGGTTCCCTAAAGTAGACACCATCACCCAAGGGAAAGGGTTTCGGGTTGGTTATTTCCATAGAAAATGTCATCACCCACAAAGATGATGATGGGTATATATACCCCACCACATATTTACCATCACACAATCAATAAAACATTGAAAAAGGAACTAACTAATATTGTTTACATATTTATGCACTATCTTTCACCTACTTATTGGAGTTTAGGATTTGGAGCCTACCCTTTTGCATTTGGGTCAATGTTATGAGTTAGGACTAGAGTTTTTATTCTTAAAATTTCCCTTTCTCCACCCATAGTGATTATCTCTTGGTGTTGTTATATGTAGAGAGGATTATTTATCATCATTCACACACAAACACAACACACACATACACGTACACACACATACACATAATTAAGTATTTCTAACCCGTCTTAGTATTTTATCTTACATTTACATGTTGTTTAGTGGTCATTAATTTCTATGGACTACGATAGATGAATGTTTAATTTTATTCATTATATTATCTTATTATATTACGCCCATCGTCATTGTACACCCCTTGACTACCCTTATTGTGAATCCTAGTAGATTTCCTCTCTTTATATTAGGTGTAGGACTTGGAAACCTATTGTTGTCTTAGGGATGGGATCACTATCCTCTCGAATTATGACATTAGCGCTCCTTTAGAAAATTTTGTATATACATCATGTGTTCAAACTCGAATCAATACCTACATTTGAATTTATCTAGAAATAATTAGTTGCAATATGGTAGGAAATCAAAGAATTGATCATAGAAAAATCCTTAAAACCCCGACCAATAATGAATGTCACTAGTTTTACTAGACTATTGTATGGAACCTTCAGCTTTGGAAATAATATTTTTGGTTAGTTTGGCAAACGATTTTGGAGGCCTCCTGTCAGTAGTTTTGACTAAGTCAAACTAGACCAATTATGAGTGATGTCTTTGGAAAACTCGTCGCCATTCTAAACTCGTATGCCGCCCTCGGATTACCCGACTCTAAAAATTATCCATATATAGGAAACTTGTAGGAAACTTATAGTTGCATGTTCGTCCATCAAACGTTAGTTTTTGAGGTTGTTTTGTGAGCCCTCGAACTAACTTTTGATTGTTTCCAACCAGGGAAATTACGATTGATGACCTCGGAAAACTGACCGCCAATCGTAAACCATTCGCTAGTTCTAAATCCCACCAGCTTCTTATAAATTATTGGTGTATAGGTGGACACGCAAAACGCACTTACCATGGTTTATTTGGTCATCGAGAGAAAATGTTTGAAAGTGGTTCCCTCACCTTCGAGCCTTTATTGAACATTTTTACAACTAGTAGTTAAACGCAAAAAGAAAGTTGTAGGACCCCTATCGGGTTGCAAAAACAATCATAGAAACTTGTTGACAATTGTAATTAAATTCTTGAAACTCTAATGTGTGACTGTTATGTGAAATTAAACTTTTGGCAAAATAGTGTTTCTCTCTCTTCCCTATTTCTTTCTCTCCTTGGTTAAGAAATGAAGTGAATTGAAATGAAGTAAATATGTCTCTAACCTTCTCCTTTCGAATGTAAATTATTAATTTTATTATGTAAATGAGAAACTAAAAATGTTAATTATGCTATATATCTGGGTGGATGTTATGCCAACGATTTATCACTTATTTCATGTCTGACATGGCTTTGCGGGGTGGAAGTGAGATGGCAAAAATGTGTGGGGTAATCCATTGTTTATTATTGTAATTTATATAGGTTATTGAAAAATGTATATGTGTAATGTATCACCATGTTACTGAAATTTATATTTGAAATTCGGTAATATGTATGAGATGCTAGTTTTAGGATTGTCTTGGGAAATGTGTATTTAATCATGGGTACCTTTTTGATTTAGAGTTGCATATGGAAAAACTTGGATATTTTAAATGAATTTGAATAAAATATCTTGTAGTACATTTCCGTGTGCAATAGTCGATTAATTAATTGATGTGTTTTGTTCTCTACCTTGAAAATGCAATAAAGAAATCTAAGCGAATTAGTCAACACTAGTACAAAATTTTTGTATAACTAACCCTCTTGTGTTATTCTTTTTGCATAGAAAATTGAAACCTTAGAATGAACTTAAACATGTATGGTCGATGACACCTTATATCTTAACTAAATAAGAACCCTAGGCTGAGTTACTTTGCTATAGCTTGTATATTTAGTGACATCGTCGTGAAACCATCGATTAATAATGACTTAATCAAACATTATCGATAGTAAGTGCTTCCCTTCAAGGGTTAGTTATCATGTGTGTAGTAAGAAGAATATATTATCTTCAAGTATGATTTACGTGTTAGGTGTTAAAGATCACCAACTACTCTTGAAATTAACCTTTAGTAGATGGGATTATGTAATGAAATTAATGTTTAAACTTGTTGTGCCCTCCCTCTCATTCTAGCCGCATTAGTTTGTAAAATGCTATCATCTTAAAATATATTTAATCTTCATAACTAGGATTTATGGTACTACACCTAAGAAATATGTTCATTAGTTCATTTGTATAACTTAAGAGCCATTGTTCAAAGAAACAACTATGTTGTGTAACCATGCAAGATATGGAGTAAGTAGAGCTAACACCTCCTTAGTATTCTAGTCGACTACCAAGTTAGATCTAGAAATTCTCTTCATCGTCGAATGTATTCCTTGTTAGTAGAAAATGGTCAATAACTCCTTGCAAATGAAATTGATTTGAAAGATGTTGACTTAAGAGAAACTTGGAAACTGAAAACCTGGTTCCATATTCCCTTGTCATGCCTTTTATGACATTAAGAATAAAATAATTTTGTCTTGTAGAATCATGAAATGTGAAAACATGGGATCTTACTTTGAAAACAAATCTTGTGGTTCATGTGTAGTTCTAAATATTCTAATCATGTACTTCTTCTAGATGTTAGACAAATACTTATGTAACTCTTTTTGTTATAAAACAATGCTAATAATGATACCATAGTGCAATGGAAGAATAAAGCATGTAAGGGTAAAACGAGATTTGAGGTTAGGAATAATGTCACTCTTGAAGTTCTTATAACTCAATTAGGCATTTTCTTGTGTTAAAAAGAATATGAATTGCCCTTGGTGAGATCAAACTTCGAGGAAAAAAGATATGTATATGTGTATATATATATAAACATAAATAAAGCCTTGGTGTGGAATTTATGAATGGATTCGACAAGTTATTGAACTAAATCAACTATGACAGGGAAATAAATATTCTGTGATCGAAGAATGTTTATGGAAAAATATATATATCTTGAATCTAAATCTCCCTTAATCCTAATATTTCTTTCCTGACATCACTTAAGACTCACTTGTGTTGAAAAGGTAAAATCTTAACATAAGAACGAGAGAAATAGGAACTTTGTATGCAATTTGAAATATGGAAAATAATTATGTAAGTTATGGAGATTGTTGTGAGGGATAAAGAAGAAACTTAAATGGTCGAACTGTAAGTTGAATGTGAATGAATTTAAGAATTTGTAGGTGGAAAAATGATAGTATTATTCTTGCGTAATAATGTTTTTTTAATGTTAATCATAACTAAGATGTAATCTTGGTAATGATGTGTTGTGGGTTTGCCGATCCTTGGGTCCCTTTTCTTGTGGTTGGGTCATTGTTAGTGTTCGTCCATTGGGGAAAGTGTGGCATCGATAGGTATATGGTGTTGTCATGTGTCTATGTGAGTTGATGACTTATGTAAGTATCTTATGTTTATTTGAGTTTATCTTCTTGGAGCCCTTATGGTGTTGTGTAGTGAGCATTGTAACTTTAAAATATATATATATTGGTATTTTTATAATTGTATTCATGTGTGTAAAGTGTGGGCATTACATTTGGTATCAGATCATAGGTTTATGCTCTCGAACCTCTAGGAAAGATTGGAGTTGAGATGATTTTCCTTGTTGGTGGTGAATATTGGAAGAGTAATGTGATATATCAAGACAACATATTAGATCTTTTACCACAATTTTTCAACAATATTTTTGTGGTTATATAGTATTCCAAAAAATAAAATTGTGGCATTAGAAGTGTAGAAAATCCACATTTGGATATATTATTGTAGATTTTCAACAATTCATAATAATGTGGATGGTCCACAATTAATAAAATTTATAGCTAAGCTCCAATTTTTAATTGTACATTGTCCACATTTTGTGATTTTTGTAACATTTCTACAAATTTTGTTTTTGTTAGTATTCCACAAATTTCACCAAAATGTTGTTTTTCTATAGATTCAATCTTTGTAGAAATTCCACAATTTAAATTTTTGTAACTCTCATCAATGTTATATTTGTAGAAATTTCAACAATTATTTTCTACAATTGTCTTTACCACATAAAACTTGTAGGTGGAAGCTACAATTTGATTTCCACAATAATTAATTGTGAAATTATCTTTTAAAAAAATGTAGAAAAGTTACTATTAACAACCAATTTAACATTCATTTAAATAATTCTTTATGTGGATTGTCTACATTTAAAACACACAAATATAATTTTGTTATCAATTCTCATTTCTAAAAAAATATATATATTTTTTTAAATATTAAATAATATATTATAAATGAATGCTTAGAATTCATATTAAATGATCTAAATGAAACTATTTTTAGTTTTTTTGATTTTTAGTTTCTAGAGAGGCATCTTGATGCATTGCGCTTAATGTGTTTGAGTGGGCCCATCTTACGGGCTATGAGATTGGAATGCCCATTACAATCCACCACACCCTTAACACCCCTAATATATATATATATATATATATATATATATATATATATATATATATATATATATATATATATATATATATATATATATATATATATATATATGTATATATATATATATATATATATATATATATATATATATACATACATATATATATATATATACATACATATATATATATACACATACATATATATATATATATATATATACATATATATATATATATATATATATATACATACATATATATATATATATATATATATATATATATATATACATATATACATATATACATATATATATATACATATATATATATATATATATATACATATATACATATATATATATATACATATATATATATTATTCACAATATTTTTAATATATTCAAAGTGTTGTACCATCCATTTCATACCTACAATGCCATGGGTCCCATTTGATTCATTCGAAAGCATGTATATCTATTATTCAAGTATTCGAGTACAAGCCTACCATTATCATATTTTCTTACAACATGCAAACTATTTGCTAGCTTCGTAGAGTAAAAATGTCCAATGTTTAGCTAGAACCACCATAGATTGTCTACTTTAGTCTTCCCTTTCACACCTATGATTCCTCCAATTAAAGAGCCTTATTTGAGGAAGAATATGGTTCTGCCACGAAATGGGTTCATGAAGAACATTATAATTAGAGTGATAATTCATTGGACATGATCATATGGCTAAAGATCCGTCCATTTATAGACATCACAATGGTTCACCAACCTGTCAATTACAAGGGCATATGTCAACCTTCCCTCGACTTCAATTCTTAAACTATAACAAAAAAATAGAGAAATAACATTAGATAATATTAGTACTAGAGATCCGACCTTATCACATTCATATATCTAGATCTTAACCTGAAAATTATTTAAATTACAAGTTCCTCAAAGAGCTTTTTATTCTAAACTTCAAGATTAGTCTCCCATCTCCGGACCAAGCTTTACATAGATTTAGCTTCTAATGGTTTGAAAAGGTTCTTAACATGCAAATGATATCCTAAAAATAATGAACACGAGAGATTATCAATTGGAAAGGAATTCAGCAACACGAATTCAATATGAGATGATAACATTACTATTAAATCTCCACTGTGAACGCAAAAAATTGTACAATAATAACTGAATGGAGATTCAATTATTCTAAAACCTTGCTGCGAGATACATGAAAAATTTGTACAATGATAACTAGCAAAGAAATTCTTCCCTGAAACTATATGTTAAATGGCTCGGCTCTCTCCTTTTAATGAGCTCTGAAAGCATGCAAAGCATTTTCAATTTTTAAAACATAGAAGGATCTAAACATTCAAATGAAATCAAATCTGTATTAATTCTTATCTATAGATATTTTCCTGATTTAAAAAAAAACTGAATAGCATAAATAACGGATTTTTTTTGGGTAATCAATACCATAAATCATGGTCCAGAATATAGAGCGGAACATTACTTGTAGTTTCAATTACATTCTATTAATAGCATAACAATTTTTTATTGGATGACTATGCATCTTAATAAAATAAAAAAGTAAAAACAATTAAAATATATAATAGCTATGTATTAAACTAAAACATTGAAATTGAAAAAGAAAATTCTAAATTAGTTTTATTTTTTTAAATTTTAATTAATCTTTGAAAATATAATTTATTGAATCAAGAGAAACTATGTTTAGATATGATTGATATATTATATGAAGGATTTAAATATATTTTTTGTAATGTGCAATTTTCATATTTATAATTTTAAATTTCCTTTATTTATATAGTATCTAATTTTATTTTGAGAATTAATTTGGAATTTTTATATTATTTTAGTGTTATATTTTGTCATTTAAAATTTTATGGAAAATCTATTTATATTATAGAAAATTTATAGCATGATATTTTATTGTTTTCAAAAATGTAGATTTTCCACATAGATCTTTTTGAGATATTGGTTTTCTACAAATTTAATATTTATAAAATCAATTGTGGAACATCTATAAAATATAAAAACAATGAACTAATTATAGATATATTACAATTGTAGAATAACCTTATTTTTTGTGTTGATAATTTAATATTAGTCATAGTGATGTATTTGGTAGTACTATTTCAAAACATTTATTGTGTAATCTTATAAACACTAATGTTTTTAAATAATATTTGTAATTTATGCTATAATAAATTTATGTTTTTATACAATTATGTTTCTAGACTATTCTAATTTTAATTTTCTATGTGTTTCATAAAATATGTAAATATAAGAGTTTTATAGATAATATGACATTTTAAAATTATTTAATATTGAATTTCAATAATAATATAACTTTATATTAGTTGTTTCAAAATATACATTTTAAAGTGTAATCATGTTGCAGATAAAATTTTAGTATAAATTTAAATTTTATTTTCTAAAAAAATGTAGATTTTCTATAAGGAACGGTTGGATATGTGATTTCTATATGAAATATTATTATTGTATGTAAATTGTGGAACATACACAATATTTCAAAATGAATAAAGAAAAATTTATAGAGATGCTACAAGTATTCTACAATTCTTCAAATTGTGGCAATTTTGTGGAATAATTGTGGTAAAAAGACTTGTTTGTTGTATGTTGTAATGTGACTAGTGTTGTAATTGTGACCTTATGAAAGCACATGTGGTGCTTGTCACTTAGTGCATATTTTTATCATGTTGATGTACTTGTTATGAGAGTATTCAATCTCATTTTCATGGATTCAATAAGGAGTTCACGTGCGATGTGTGGCCTTAGTGTGTGTGAAAATAATGTTGTTGTGGATTGTGGAGTGTTGGAGTTTCTTGTTCTTCTCGTGGTATGTAGGTGTGTTGATGTGTTGCATAACATAATTGGTGAATAGTGAATTGGATTATATCGTGATGTTTCCACCGTGTTGTGATGAATTGTGTGTGTCACCATGTTGTAATTACAATTGATTATATGTTGTAATGTTAGAAATTGTGTTCCTCATATGCATAATTCTTGTAATTAATGGTTCATGTCGTGATTTAGGGGTTTGTGGTGAGCATATGATCCCTATTATACAATGATTACACTTTAGTTGTAGTATGTGGTAATGTGATGTATCATAACCTGTGAAAGTAATGATTGTGTTATACCCTGTATATATACCTTGCATAAGACGCTATGGTTAATTTTTATGAATCACCATTGTGTTAGTGATGTAGTTATGTGTTATGTTGTGAACCCTACAATAACCGACCCTAAGGGAAATTGGTAAAATTGTATGTTTAGAGTGAGGAAATGTGTACCGTTGACTAGTCACTCAAGCCGAGTCCGAGATATTAAGTAGAGTCTTACATAGGCTGAAAACCCAATTTTGTTCATTTGGTATGTATGACACTTGCTCAACGGGTGTCATGTATATTGTGTTTCACGGACACCTTAGCCTTAGTAGATGGTGACTTGTACTCTTTTCTCTCTTCCTATATGGTTATCCTATGGATTCAACCTAAGTGTACTTACGACTACGTTGAGCCTTGTGGAAGTGGTGGAGGGATGATTCAGACAGAGATGATGATAGTTGTATTATTTGTTATGTTATTTTACGAGTTGAGACTTGATGTCCGAGTTCCAAAGAACTCGTTGAGTACCCTTTGGTGGTCGTATGAGGCCACATACTTATTGTGATGTTCTATATCTCTACACATATTTTATTCATAAATTAAAGACTATCCCTTTTCTTGCTAGAACCAACAGTTTTTCTTGATTGACATGTTCTTATATTTTGGGCATTTATTTGGTTGTTGCACTAACATGCGGTTTTTTTTGCACTAACCATGGCTAATTAGCCATTTTCATTCTTAGTTTTAATTTTGTGTATCATGTTTAAAAGATTTATAGCCTAGCCCAAGGCTTGAAATTTTTTCCACTTGGCATTTGAAATGGATTGTTATGCTGGTTCTAATGTCGTAATGTGTTGGAATAGCATCATGGGATTCACCATGGAGTGGTGGGACCGATAGACTTAATTCGTTGTATAGGGTACGCCCAAAGGAGTTACTGAGATACCTAGTGGGTTGTTGAACCACAAGTTATTATGTCACTTGGGTTAGAGGTATATGGACTCTATACGCCTAGGGCCATAGCATGACTGAATTCTTTTGGGGAGCGAAAAGGAAAATTTATCTTTATTTTATTACTTGAGGGAGGCATAAGATATTTGTGTGGTTGTGATTGATGCTTTGAGAGGTATATGGAGTTGTTATGTGATTCTTAAGAGGTATACGTATTTATTTTTTGCTGCTTAGGACGTATATGGAGTTGTTTGTGGTGCTTCGGGAGGCGTATGGAGTTGGTTGATTTTTGTGTAATCTTGATATTTTGGTTTATGTGTTGTGATGTTGTTTCCAAATTGACCACTATGTAGCTATAGTTATGGTATTGAGTTACGTGTAACCCTATATGTGTACATGTTGGGAATTCCATGTTGTTGTAGTCTACTTATGTTACGAATACCTTGGTGTCAGGAGCATGTGTGAAAATTTCTATGTTATGAGGGCTATGTATCTTCTTTCCATGGTTCAGTTGAGTTCTTGTGATGTGAAAAATTTGTGAGGGTACATATCATGATGTCTTGTGAAGCATTAGTGTTGTGTTTGGCCTCGATGTGGTATTGTGACATCGCTTTTCTAGGCACCAACGGACATAAGAAAACTAAAATATTAAACAATGAAATACCGAGAGTTGAGATTAATAAATACTTTAAAGGAAAAGAATAAGTAATAAAAAAATATAGAACTGCTAATTTTCACAGAACATTAAAATTTAAGATATTGCCAAATTTAGTTTCCTTCCTTGTGGTCACTTTGTCGACAAGTTGTTTATTTTTTAAATGGCATGTGTCATTATTGACCTTCTTTTATTCATACCATTCGTGATTATGCATTGTGTCGCATTGAGGACGATGCTCTTATAAGGGGAGATAGATTTAGTGCCCATCGCTCTCTTTTAAATAAAAAGAATTAAAAATAATAATAGAATAAAATAATAATAATAATTTTGTGAATTTTGTGATGGTTTGTCACTTGATTAATTAGCTCCAAGTGAAGGCACGTGAAGGCACATGGTTTTCCATGAAAGAAGCATGGTGGAGTATCTCGGGTAGCTAACCTCTAGTTGGACTTGTCTTTCTCCTTGCATAATAATGTAAACACCTAAATTGGAATCCAACGTATTTTTCCACTATCTCAAAATTGAAGTGAGCTTTTATTATTTAATGCTTTCATCCTATGTAAGTGCATCTCATCATGATTTGTTTATTTTCCAACCCTTCCGGCATTTGTGTTTTAGCCCTCCAACAATGGTGTCTTCTTCCTCTCCTTGACTATAGACCACCTTCTATTAATAACATTTTACATGGAGGATCTCCCACTAGATACTTGTATCATCAAATAAAATGATACACCAATGAGTTTGCAGACACACTTGGCCAAGGATGTTTTAGTACGGTTTAAAAAGGTAAGATTCACAACGAATCCTTGGTAGTTATTAATATTCTTATCAAAACAAAGTTAAAATCTCCTCATGAATAAAGTAGTTATGTTAGGGAGCATCCACCACTTGCATCTCATGTACATGTGCTTAGAAGACATGGGTTTCCTCTTAATACGGTCACACAATTGCACATATGCAACAAATAGGTCACCAAATGGATTAGTTTCCTTTTACTAGAATACTCACAACTTGTCTCAAACATGAGCTTTGGAACTTGCGTGAACATATTCCAGAAAATTGACACATATGAAGGATTTTCCCGTGTGCTAATATGTTTGGTTGAAAAACACAAATTCTTGGAATACCACAATTGCAAAAATTAAAAAAAAATTGTTTAAAGGCATTGAAGAATTTTTTGCAAAGGAATTTTACGCTATTTTACACCTCCATATATGCATAGCCTCCCGAGATTGTTCCAAGATGGGTTTACCGAAAAGGCTTAAAAACTTCCGAGAAAATGCATTTGTAGGTTTAAAGCCAAACCTCCTCGTGCCTTGCCTACATCCTCCGACCCTATGTCAAATGGGATCTTACGAATAAGGTATGGATGTCAAAAAACTTATAAATAATAGATGAATAGTGTTAGATGTTGTAGTTGTAAATGTTATGGCTGATGTGTATGCAAAATGAGGATCCTTACACAAGGTGGGTGAACCGTAATAACATAATAAATATAATGTTTTTAAATATGTATATATATATATATATATGGATCTGGAGCTCCGTTTGAAACATGTTGCTATCATCCCCGATAGGATACCCGATTACTACATGTCGTTGTTTTGTTTTTGTATTCGAGAAGATAACGAAGATAGAGGATCCAAAACCCTTCATCGGTCTTCTTTGTAGAAAGGAGGAAGATGAAAACATGTATATTATAGCTCTTCCTCCTTAAGAACAACTAAGTATTGCTGATTCAGTCATTAGGGGTTATAGAAATGTCTCCAAAATATGAATTTTAGTACATGAGCTTCCAGATCAAGTGACTAGCATTGGAGGTGCGACTACAGAGAGGGTTCAAGAAAGAGTTACTTTAGTAATGTCTCGAATGAAGCAATGATAGAATGGTGTAGTTGTGGATGATCACGAATCGTTTGGTGAAATGATAAAAGAAATTTGAAGCCTTGTGGAGTGCGAGTGAAACCATTTGGACTACATCATACTCTTCAGACATTGGTATTACCAGGCATGGTCTCTTTACCTCCGTCTTCTATAATTTTTGTAATTTTCCTCTTCATTTGCAATCTATTAGAAACATTAAACTACGGAATAAATTTAAAGTCATATATGGGATAAAACTTAAATAATGTGAGGTAATTAAACCCCACCTTGTTATTTTCCAAATTGTTACACCATTGTAACTTCAATTGTGGTTGTCATGATAACCTCATATGATGCAGCTCGGAGTATCGGAATCAGTGCTCATGTCCGATGATTTTTTCGAGAGTTATATGTTTCACAACTAAATACAACCTTTTTCTTTACTTGCAAAGTTGGGAAAATAGCACTTTTAGAGACTAGCAAAACAACCTTCTAAACCTCGTAAAAGAGAGGTCAAGCATCGTATTTGTTGCTTGATATGGAGAGAGTCATATAAAGCTTTAGATTAACCCCAGTCAACTGTTTTTACTCTCTTCGCCACTTCTCTAGGAGCCCTGCTAATTTTTGTACTTCCAAGTAGCTCTTAAAATTGAAAAAAAATTCTTTCGCTTTGACCCACCATTTTGTCCCTAAACAATGAAATGCTTTTGAGCCTTCTCAAATCTCTAGTATTTTTACTAGACTATTTCCTGGAAGCTTCGGTTTAGTAAAATCATATTCCTAGTTAGTTTGGTCAAGTCTTCTAGGAGGCCTCCTGTCGTAGTTTTTGACTAAGTCAAACTAGACCAATTACGACCGATGGCTCCTGAAAACCCATCACCGCTTTGAACCCCGTCTACCGGTTTTCGATTCTTTCGACTTTGACAAATTCTCCATACATAGGGAAACTTGTAGGAAATTTATCGATACATGTTCATCCATCGAACGTTAGTTTTTGAGGTGGTTTTTGATCCCTCAAGCTAACTTTTGATCATTTCCAACCAGGCCAATTACGATTGATGACCTCAAAAAATTGACCGCTAATCGTAAACCATTGTCCAGCTTCTAAATCCCATCAATTATTATAAATTATTGGTGTATAGGTGTATACTGTGAAACTTACCCATCATTTGTTTGGTCATCGAGGAAAACATTTGAAAGTGGTTCCCTCACCTCCATGCCTTTATTGAACGTTTTTGCAACTAGTAGTTAAATGCAAAAAGAAAGTTGTAGGACCCCTTGCCGGGTTGCAAAACAATCGTGGAAACTTGTAATTAAATTTTTGAAACTCTACTATGAGACTGTTATGTGAAATTAAACTTTTGGAAAAATAGTGTTTCTCTCTCTTCCCTATTTCTTTCTCTCTCCTTGGTTAAGAAATGAAGTGAACTGAAATGAAATAAATATGTGTCTCTAACCTTCTCCTTTCAAATGTAAATTGTTAATGTTATTATGTAAATGAGAAACTAAAAATGTTAACAATGCTAGATTTGGGTGGATGTCATGCCAAATGATATATCACCGATTTCATGCTCACATGGATTTGTAGGGCTGAAGTGAGATGGCGAAAAGGCGTGGTGTAATTCATTGTTTGTTATTGTAATTTATATAGGCTATTGAAAAATGTATATATGTGTAATGTATCACCATGTTACGGAAATTTATATTTGTAATTTGGTAATATGTATGAGATGCTAGTTTTAGGATTGCCTTGGAAAATGTGCATTTAATCATGGGTATGTTTTTTATTTAGATTTTCATATCGAAAAGTTTGATATGATAAATTTGAATGTAGTATCTTGTAGTAAATTTCTAGTGTGAAATATTCAATTAATTAATTGATGTGTTGTGTTCTCTACCTTGAAAATGCAATAAAGAAATCTAAGAGAATTAGACAACTCTAGTTCAAAATTTGCGTATAACTAACCCTCTTGTTTTATTCTTTTTGCAAAGAAAACTGAAACCTTAGAATAAACTTAAACATGTATGCTCAATGACACCTTCTATCTTAAATAAATAAGAACCCTAGTTGAGTTACCGCCATGATTTGTATATTTAGTGGCATCATCATGAAACCCTCATTTAAAAATGACTTTATCAAATGTTATCTCTATTAAGTGGTTCCCTTCCATGATTGGTTATCATGTGTGTAGTAAGAAGAATATATTCTCTTCAGGTCCGACTTATGTGTTAGGTGACAGAGATCACCAACTACTCTTGAAATTAACCTTTATTAGATGGGATTATCTAATGAAATTAATGTTTAAACTTATTGTACCTCCCTCTCATTCTAGACACATTAGTTTACAAAATGTTGTTGTCTTAAAAGATATTTAATATTCACAACTAATATTTATGGTACTACACCTAAAAATATATTCATTAGTTCATTTCTATAACTTAAGAGCCACTGTCAAGCAACAACTATGTTGTGTAACCCCCAAGATATGGAGTATGTAGAGTTAACACCTCCTTAGTATCCTAGTTGTCTACCGTGTTAAATCTAGACATTCTCTTCATCATTAAATGAATTCCTTGTGGGTATAAAATGGTAAGAAACTCCTTGCAAATGAAATTAATTTGAAATATGTTGACTTAAGGGAAACCGGAAACTAAAAACTTGGTTCCATAATCCCTTGTCATGCTTTCTATGACATTAAGAATAAAATATATTTCTCTTGTAGAATCGTGAAATGTGAAAACATGGAATCTTACTTTGAAAACAAATCTTGTGGTTCATGTGTAGTTCTAAATCTTCCAATCATGTACTTCTTCTAGATGTTAGACAAATACTTTCGTAACTCCTTTTGTTATAACACAATGATGATAATGTTGTTATAATATGAATTGCCCTTGGTGAGATCAAACTTCGAGGAAACAAAATATATATATATATATATATATATATAGCCTTGATGTGGAAATTATGAATGGATTCGACAAGTTATCGTGCACTATATCAACTATGAGAGGGAATAAATATTCCTTGATCGAAGAATGTTTATGGAAAAATAGATATATTGCTTGAATCTAAATCTTCCTCAATACTAATATTTCCTTCTTGACATCACGTCGACTCACTTGTGTTGAAAAGGTAAAATCTAAACATTGAATAAGCATTTGGAAAGCATAATCTTAACATAAAAATGAGAGAATTAGGAACTTTGTATGAAATTTGAAATATGACAAATAATTATGTAAGTTATGGAGATTGTCATAAGGGATAAAGAGCCAACTTAAATGGTCAAACCGCAAGTTGAATGTGAATGAATTTAATAATATGTAGGTGGAAAATGACATTATTATTCTTGCATAATAAGATTTTTTTAATGTTAATCGTAATTCAAGATGTAATCATGGTAATGATGTGTTGTGGGTTTGCCAATCCTTGGGTCCCTTTTCTTGTGGTTGGGTCATTGCTAACATTCATTCATTAGGGAAAGTGTGGCATCGATAGGTATATGGTGTTTTTGTGTGTCTATGTGAGTCGATGACTTATGTAAGTGTCTTATGCATTGTTGAGTTTATCTTCTTGGAGCCCTTTTGGTGTTGTGTAGTGAGCATTGTAAGTTTTTTTTTTTAAATCTACTAGTATTTTTACTATTGTATTTGTGTGTGTAAAGTATTGGGATTCAATTGGGTTGTGTTTTTTTCAATGTATGTTCCAATGGCTCTAGGTGTCTAGGTTAGAGATTTGGAATTTGTTACCTTAGATACCTCATTCTTATCTACATCATTTGGTATTATACAATTATTTCCCTTGTTGAGTAGATTCATTATGGGATTTAGTATATTTTATAGGTATGTAAAGAGTCTCACAATTACGAGATAATTGTGAAGAAAATAAATGAACAATATAAGAGTATTTCCCCTTAAAAAGAAGACCACCAAGAGTGGAATACTTGGAAGATATGATGTGAGTTATCCAAACAAAATTGTAGGATATAAATATTTCTCAAATAAGGAAAAATGATTCGTATATAAGTGAATATGAAGTGGATCACTTGAGGTTCACCTTTATGAATTAGATGAAGAATCTATACATAAAACATTTGAATTCTAGTTCTAATATACTAATGAATTCGATGTCATCTTATAGATTGGATTTATAAACTAGAAAAATAATGTGACCATGATTCAATTGAGGATGCAAAGGTAGTTAGACTTTCTTGGACCAAGATAAAGGACCTATTATCCCTAAAAAACAACACCCTCTAATTTTTCATGAATGAATGGATGAGAAATCACTTTTTACCGATAACATGGGATTGTTTCAATGCGTGGTACCTTGTAAATGATACAAAACTCTAGAGAAGGTTGCTTCCTCTACCTAATCCTAATGTCAAACTACTTGTACTACTATAAATGTAACTATCTAATCAGATTCTAGTAATCTAAGGGACCATGGGAAGAGAAAGGTACATGAAAAGAGGAAATCCTAGGATAAAAGAGGTGACAACACCAAGAAAAGGGGGAATATAATCTCATATGAGTGGAAATGGGAGAAAATGAAGTAGGAGATGGCTGACATGAGTACCATAGCCCCAAACAACATCCATTCTCTCATTTCCATAGAGCATAATAGAAACAAACCCTACCAAAGAGAATAAGACATGAAAAATACACAATAAATGCAATAGAGAGGTAAGATAATACAATAAACATAGGATAGGGTAGAGAATATCTATAAAACAAATATTTTATTGATTTAAAAATATAGAAGATGGGAAAGATATGGGAGGGAAAAAGAGGAAAACTTGAAGTTCCACCTTAAACGAAAAACAACATGCATTGAATGTATGAAAATAGGCACAAGAACCCTTCTAAGACCATTTCCCCATGATACTTTTCTTGTAAGAGAAGGAATGGACACCATACCTCATCAAATATGTTAGTTAAGCTACCTAGATATATATATATATATATATTTTAATGACAGAATAATATTTCCTATTTTTAATGCACCTAACCTCACCAAATTTAAGAAATCTAGTTTATATGGTGTACTACATGATGAGACATTTCCAACGATACCAAGTTTGTCAAATTTGGAGTTATAGAGTTAAATATATGGCCCTCAAAATTTCAGGGGCTTAGGATAGTCATGACTCGGTTCCCTACACAATGCTACAGATCTACATTAATGCTTTTATTCCAATTTTCGATGAATCAAGATGAATCGCGAACTCGAGGAAGGTGATAAAAGTTCCATTTATGCTTTTGGGACCTAAATTAACTAATTCACGAGTATGTCTTTATTTAGGTAGAAATTTGGAGTTTGGGTGGAGTGGTGTAACTGCTCCTCCTTCCATTGGTACCCATCACATCCACCTCTCTAGCAATGTATTTTCCTTCTATACACTTTGTCCCATAAGTCACCGACTTGCCCATGCCGGAACCAATAAAACCAAGGAACCGCTCGACAGCCCATTGAAAGTTGAGTCACCCGATTACAATGACCAACTCCCCTTATGGGCATGATGCAGAGCGTGAACTACGTGCCCCACGAAACTATTCATTTAGTTCTTGAAAATCCCAATTTGTCCAATTACAATACCCAAAAACATGATGTGGCAAATGTAGGGAAGTGGAGGAAGGTAGGAAATGTTCCATTTGTTCTTGAAAATCTGGATTTAGGTGATTTTTCCCCAAAGGACCAAATGTTTCCGATTTTTTGCTAAGTATGGAAATTACAGGCTAGGCAAGGAGGAAAGGAATGTCCCTAACATTGATTTTTCCAATTTTGGTCGAATATATTTTCTAGGTCCAAATGAAAATTGAAGTTATCAAAATATCCCTAGGAGGGGGTATTTTGGATAATAGGACCATACATCCTTAAGGTGGGATTACGTGAAGGTGGGTCGAAAAGGAAATAAAATGATAAAATAAAAGCTTGGAATAGGAAGGTTTCAAAGCTAAATGCTAACAATTTACCTATAGTTTACTAGATGAATATTTTTAAGAAGTTAGAAATCACTGGCTAAATAAATGAGTGTGAAGGAATACTCAAATGAGCTCTATAAATTGACTATTTGAGAAGGTCATATGGATGATGGTACTTGATATATTCTTGAGGTAATCAAATGGAATTCACATTTTTGTTCAAAATGAATTTGGTATGCTAAGTTATAGGCCAAGTAGGAGAATCCTATCAATGTGCATTGAAGGTTGAAGATAAGTTTTCTAAGAGGAAAAAAATACAACAAAAGGAAGGAAATTCATTGTGATGTAGGGTAAAAAGAAGAGGTGGAAGAGGGTAGCATATTTATGAATGAGAAATAAACACTTCTTATTGTAGTAGTAGTTACGCTTTAAAAATAAGAGGAAGAGGATATCCTCTATTTGTAAAGTAGAGTGTAGAGATTTCATGGGAACATGTTATAGGTGTGGAGAAGTCGGGAATGAATATTTTAAATGTCGAAAATCACAAGAAAATAAAATTTGAAAGAATGATGCAAGTACTCACATTAAATAAGTGTACATGAAGAAAGTTTTTCCTCACTTAATTATGCAAAAGAATCAAAACAAGGAGAGCATTTTATGATTAAAAGAGTGATGTTTAAAGTAGAAAAGAATAAAATGGGATAACATAAAAGAGGAGCATATTCCAATTAATGTGAAAATATAGAGGTAACTATTTTTGAGTCATTTTTTATAGGGAAGCACTAACAATTTAGTTAGTCTATTAAGATGGTTGAGAAACTCATATTAAAGAAAATTGTGCATATTAACCCCTACAAATTTTCTTCCTTGCAAAAAAAAATATCAATTATTGGCTATTGAGAAATTTTTATTTATATTGATGATGATTTCATATAATAATGAAGTTATGTATGGTATAATGTTGATGGATATTTGCAACGTACTATTAGGAAGACCTTGGCAATTTGATATAAAATCTATGTGTACACCTTGTTTTTTACTCTTTCTTTCCATTTCTCTTGTGTAGGGGATAATGATACATATTCCTCATGAGTGGATGCTTCAAGAGGCTTATAGGGATTGGCTTGTGTTAGACTTGGTCATGTGGGCTAGACTACATCATTAAGGAGATGTTTTTATTATGCCATATTCCCTTACCATTGCTCCATTTCTTCCCTTTTTCACTCATTATCCATTACATCTACTTGTTCTATTGTGCTAAATTGTTTCTAACCATTACACATTACTATCCCTACTTTCAATCACCATGGACCTTTATCATTGAATCTATTTAATTTTAAAATTCTATTCCTCTTTGTTTCAACCCCATGACTTTAAGGTTCCCAAAGCATACACCATCACCCATGGGAAATGGTTTCGGGTTGGTTATTTCCATAGCTAATGTCATCACCCACGAGAGATGATGATGGGTATATAAACCCCACCACATATTTAGCATCACACAATCAATCAAACATTCATAAATGAACTAACTGATATTATTTGCATGTTTATGCACTATCTTGCACCTACTTATTGGAGTTCAATATTTTGAGCCAACCCTTTTTCATTTGGGTCACCATAATGAGTTAGGACTACAGGTTTTCTTATTGAAATTTCCCTTTCTCCACCCATAGTTATTCTCTCTTTGTGTTGTTATATGTACAAAGGATTATGTATCATCAGCCACACACACACACAACACACACATACACACAATACTTAAGTATTTCTAACCCATCTTAGTATTTTATCTTACATTTATATGATGTTTATTGGTCATTCATTTCTATATAATTGTTGTATATATCTCCCTCCCCAGATAAATATGAACAAAAAGAAGAATATGGAAATCAAAGAAACTCAAAACCTGACATTTATTTACACCACTTGGTGCAGGTTGGAAGGTGCAGATTGAAAAATGTTGACATGAAAAGGGTTCCCTTCGCGCAGAGTTGAAAAATGTTGACATGAAAAAGGTTACACCTTGGCGCAGGTTGGAAGGCATCAACACCACATTTTCAGCGCCTATGGTGCACTTAAGAGTATGTTGACATTAGGATGGATGCACCGAGGTGCATCTTCGAAGGTACAATATTTTGAGCGTTGACACCCCAACCCAACAAGAAGAAAACCCTAACCTAGATATTCAAATGGCCATAACTTTTCACAGGGAGCTCGGATTCACACAAGGTTGGACTTTTCAGAAATCTTACAAGGTTGGAATTCTTGTTTTTCCTCCCTTCTTCTCTTTGGTAGAAAAATGTTTGGATTTCAAACCTCCCATCTAAAACTGTAATACAACTTTGCCTCTTGGCATTTTGTAGTGTATTGTATCAATCTCTCTGGAGCAAGTAATGCATGTTTGTAGATGATTCTCAACCCTCTTTATGTTCATTTGCATCCTCCTAATTTTTCACTACAAATTTTGTTATCTCAGTGCCTGATCTTGCATTACATTTTAATGGTTTGTGTTTATTGGCAAGAAAGGTGTTTTTTCATTCCTCAATGCATCACCTTTGTTAGTTTAGGTTTATTTTTTATGCATCTTCTTATCCTATCTCCTTGGCAAGTTAGATTAGGTTTTTGAGTAAACCCTCTGCATTTTTATGTGTGCATTTGAACAGAGGAATAGGAACCGGCCTTCATCCGGAGAGCTTTCTCGATTCACAAGGTCCCACACTTGGGAAAAGCTCCATGTTATGTAATCGCACTGAGAGTCTCAACCCATCGAGTTGCAGACATTCAGGGGTGTTGTGATTCACCATCAACATTTTTAGCACACCCGATGGGACCAAGAGGTCATTCCACAAGATGTGAAGGAATTTTCAAGAAATTTGGACTTAGAAATTGCAAGTTTTACAATTTCAGATTTTTTCACCTTCTAGGATGAACTCCGAAATCGATTTTCAAGGGCTTAACTTGCTCAAAAAAGTCAAAATTTCACCAGTTGATAGACCGGGGATAATATTGAAAAGGGTATTCTTAGATTTTTGAGATTCTGACTTTCAAAATTTCATAGTTTTTAGTATTTCAGGTTTTCCCAGGTGTCAAGCATGTCCCAAGTTTCACCTGTACCTTTCGGGGATTAGTAGCTACACAACAAGACCCAATAATAGAATTGAAGAACTTTATCTTTCGGGTCCTTCAAAGTTTTAAATTCTATTTTAATATTGTCAGGTTTGGTGTGTAACTTGGCGTAATCCACCTTTTAAGGCTCGTTCTCTAACACATCTAGTGACTCCGAAGGGATAGAATTCAGTGGTGTAGCAAAAAAAGTTTCCCAAGCACATGAGAAGAATTCGAACCAAGTCTGATACTCGAGAAGAGGGGCTATTTTTCTACTTGCAACTATCACCAGGCAGAGGAAGGAGAGGAAGAGGACCACAAAGATCACCATCTCCACCTAACCGGACTTTGTCTACACCTCCACCTAGTAGACCTTTTCTCACATCAACCAGAGTTCTTAGGCCAATCATAATGGCACATCTACCACCAAATCCCTTTGTCAATTTCACGGGAAGTAGTCCACTCGCCCTAAATGCTCGAAGCGTTCCAGTTGCAGTTGCGGCAAAGAATATCCCCTATTTCACAGGGGAAAAGCATACTACTCCTATTGACCACATCCGAGATATTGCCAATGCATGTGCAATCCATGAAATAAATGAAATGGATGTTGCAGTCAAGTTATTAGCTTCATCTTTTAAAGGTAAAGCCTTACAGTGGTTTAGGAGCCTAACTGAGAAGGGTCTATTATGAATTGGAACCAAATTTTTTCAGCTCTTTGCAACCAATTCAGGGAGAGGGCAGACAATTTGTCTTTATCGGAACAACTAACGACAATCAAAAGAGATCCTAATGAAAAAATGACAGATTTCAACTTCAGATTCCAATGGACATGGGACAGGATTCCAATAGCTGTTAGACCAACCGCTGAAGGCGCATTCCTTTATTTCTTAAAGGCTATAAATTCAAACATAGCCATGATGATCCAATCAATGGGAGGGACAACGCTGCTAGGGGCCTATGACACATCTATTACAGCAGAGAACTATTTGATCCAAGCTGGAAAGCTTGCACCAAGGCCACCAATGCCTCTCTATCCGGATATGGGAAATCCTACAACCAGTCAAGCACCAGAGTTGAATCCCATTCCAACTCCTAGAAATCAAAGCAATAATGAGGCATCGACTTCTTCAAATACTTCAAAGGAATTACAGGAGGTTATGAAATAGCTGTAGAACCTTGGAAATGAGCCGATGACTATCAAAAGAGAACAAGCTCAAAGTGCTAGACCGTATTAGCCTTAAGTGCGGTACCACTGTGCTAGGGCCCCATACCAACAAAATAGACCACCACTCAGTGCAAATCAAAACCAAAACCAAGGACAACCTCAAGCTGCCGTGCCATTTTGACCGTATGATCCAAATGTAACGACATCCTCAAGAGCCTTGGTTCCAATAAAAACAACATGGCACAGAGTACGACCGGTGTTACCCTTGCAATCTACCTCATAATCAATCAGTGTGTTTCAATGGTGCACTAAATCAAGATTTGATGGTGCAAACCATTGGTGTGTCTCAAGAACCAAGCCAAGTAGGGAATCAGCAGCAAGAAACACAACAAGAAACACCTCCAATAGAGACCACGTTGGCCAATTTGTAAACAAAAGACTTATGTGGAGTTAACCAACAACCTTTTTAAGGTGTGGTGCAACACATGGTCAAAGAAGAGAAGCATTAAAGAGGGGCAACCATCTAATCCAGTTGTTTCTCAGCCCACTCCTACACAACAAGGGCTCAGTAGACCAAATGCAGTTCCAAATGTACAAAATCAACCTAAGGTACCTATTATAGCGACACATGCACCTGTTCAAGCTCCAGAAAAGGTTGCGCTAAGTAAGGGATAGAAAAAAGACAGATCATCCCCTTTCAACATCATCGATCAAATGAAGAAGACACATGTGAACATTTCCATGTGGAATCACTTGCGACCTAAGAGCAATGAGATTTATTGCAAGTTGCTGCAAAGGGCTAATTGGTCTGCCTTGAATGTATCAAACCGAGCACAGAGAAAGTTCTCACTAATGCAATGCAACCGGGTGGGGTTCAACGAAGCAAGAATTTGAAGCCTCTACCATTCTATGTGTCATTGGTTGTTATAAACCACTTGGTACACAATCGCATGATAGATTCAAAGGGCAAGTAGTTCAAGATGCCGAAGTAAATAGAAGATCAACAAGGTCTCAAGTATGAGCCAAAGGTGTTGAAAGAGTAGTACTGCTAGATGGAACAACAGTTCAAACAGTTGGGGTCATAAAAGGGTTAAGCCTAACACTACATGCCTGTCCTAATGTTACAGTTCTACAAGATGTGTCTGTGATTGACCTTCCGCCACTCTTTGCGTTGTGTCTATCAAGAGACTTCACTGAAAAAAATCGGTGGATATTTATCTACAGATTGGTCACACATGATTTTCAAGATGAGGTATGGGGCCAAAGCAACAATCAGGTCAAAACCAATTGCCAATTTCCATATTGAACCTCATGTGCCAAGTCCTATCAATGCAAATTGCTTAGCCTTTGATCAGGAAGAGTGTTCAAATGATCTAGAAACAGGTACTAAGGTCGAGGGAATTCTTGATTTGAATTTAGATGAATGGGAAAATAAGACTCATGAATTTGACCCATACAAGGAAATTGAAGAGTCTGAATTGGGCGTGTATTGTGTACATGAAGAAAATTCACCCATTCCCGACATCATTCAACTTGAAACAAAAGAATGAAAATGAAGTTTGGAAACTATTTTTCGATGGTTCGAGAAGTAGACAAGGTGCTGGAGGTGGTGCAATGTTGATTTCACCACAAGACATCAAATATTTTTCAGATTTTCATTTCTAATTTTCCCCGTTAAAAAACATGGCTGAATATGAGGAATTGATTCATGGACTTCATTGGGCCGTGAAAAAGGGCATAAATAACTTGCAGGTGTTTCGGGGATAGTGAGCTAATCGTCAACAAAGTCGGGAACAACATGCTACAAAGAATGACTCTGTGAAGAACTACAAGAATAGGGTATGGGACCTCATTGAGGATTTCAAGCTTTCAACATCGTGTCCATACCCGTGAAGAAAAATGAATCCGCGGATAGGCTCACAAAGAGTTGGAGCAATGTTTGATGTGGTTGAAAACATCGAAGAAAACAAAACAAAACCACATATCCATGTGATTGTGAGGCAAACAATTCTAGATAATAACACAAGTCTAAAGTGTGTTTGAGAATTATCAATAGATCATCTTTTTTTTTCGCAAGAGGAGCCCGAATTCTCGCTAGAAATTAGGATGACTAGAGCAACAAGATGGGGATCAAGTAGTGCAGCTATGGACAAACAAGCTTCCCAAGGGTTTAGTAACATTGGAGTCTATCTTCAACCCAAACGACCAGCCCGTAAGGAAAAGGCTAACATACAAGTTAAGAGAAAAGATTTAGAGCCAATTCTAGTTGGGGAAGGTAAAACACTTCAAATTGGTAAAGTAGCCACCGAGCAAGAGAAATCAGATTTCATACAGCTTTGCCAAGAATTTCCATATGTCTTCGCTTGGAGCTATGAAGACTTGAGAGGATTCAATCCAAAGTTGGCACAACATACCATAGAATTTGATCCAGATGCTAAGCCCATCAAGCAGAAGCAGAGACCAGTCAACCCTCACATTGAGCCTCTAATGAAGAAAGAGTTAAACAAGCTAATAGAGGCAAGCATTATATTTCTGATGAAGCACTCAAGTTGGGTTACAAACTTAGTTATAATCGGAAGAAGAGTAGAGAAATCAGGTTGTGTGTGGGCTTCTGAGACCTCAACAGGGCATCTCTCAAAGACCATTACCCACTTCCTTCAATGGAACAAATATTGCAAGTGGTATCCAGTTCGGAGAGATTCTCTCTCCTAGATGGCTACTCGGGGTATAATCAGATAATGGTGAAAGAAGATGACTAGTTCAAGACGGATTTCACCACCACATGGGGCACCTATGCCTACAAGAAGATGCCATTTGGACTATCAAATGCTGGAGCCACTTTCCAAAGGGAAATGGATATGGCATTCAAGGGATTGATCAATAAAATAGTTCGGATATATCTTGACGACATCATTATATTCTCCAAAAATGCAGTAGATCACCTCTTTCATCTGAGGTAGGTATTTCGGAGGTGTAGAAGATTTGGGGTATCATTGAATTCCAAAAAATGCATATTCTTGGCTCACGAAGGAAAACTTCTAGGCCATATTGTTTCAAAGGAGGGGTTGACGATTGACCCAGAAAGAGTTGAAGCAATTCAAGTGTTGCCATTGCTAAGTCATAAGAAGGCTCTTCAAAGCTTCTTAGGAAGGATCAATTTTGTCCACAGGTTTGTTCCAAAATTTGCAACTCTCGTAAAGCCAATAACGTTGATGTTAAAGAAGAGCATGGCATTTAAGTGGACATCTGAAGGCAAGGCAAGTTTTGAGGCAATAAAAGAGGCTATATCTCAAACTCCGACTCTCGTCAATCCATACTTCTCCAAGGACTTCATGCTATATGCCTTCGGTGGTGGAGACACAATTTCTGCAATCTTGGTACAACAAAACAAAGAGGGATTAGAATAACTAGTTGCTTTCTTCAGTCAAGGCTTGGAGGAATACGAAACTAGGTACTCTTTCATCGAAAAGCATGTCCTTATAGTGATCAGGAGCTTAAAGAAATTTAAGCACCTAGTCTCAAACAACAAGATCCAATTATTGGTCTCTCATGCGGGAGTCAAGGACTTCCATCTAAACAAGGATTTGAATGAGAAATGTGTAGGATGGATAACCCGTGTCATGGAATATGACATCGAGATCAAGGTCAAAAACTAGTACAAATAAAAGGATTATGTGAGTAGCTAGCTTTGAGTTGGCAAGTTGAAGTAGGTGATGAAAAAGAGACTTTCTTGGTACTACAGGATGGTCAAGAACAGGAAAATGATGATGTGCTCGCTCCTTGTTGGACTCAGAATATGATACACTTCCTATAGGCAGGCCTATGCCCTCCAGAATTGAGCAAAGAAAAAGGAGATACTTTAGATTACAAGCCATTCCATATGTTCTTGTTGATGGTGTTTTGTTCAAGAAAGACATCAATGGAGTTCTATTGAGGTGCATTGGGACAGGTAAAATTGAGAGGGTGTTACAAGATTTTCATGATGGAGATTCGGAGGACATTTCGCCCCACAAGTAACAGCTCTCAAGATAATGAAGGCACGGTATTATTGGCCCACAATGTTCAGTGACTGCTATACATGGATAAGAAAGTGTAAGAAATGTGCACTCTTCACAGGCAAAGAAATGCTAGCAGCACTTCCATTGCACCCAATTTTGGTTAACCAACCATTTATGCAATGGGGATTGGACTTCATCGGGGTCATCAATCCAAACTCAAGCCAAGGCCACAAGTGGATTCTCATGGCAACGGACTATTTCACCAAGTGGACCAAAGTGCTAGCACTCAAATAAGAAAATGAGTCTAATATACTAGACTTTTATGAAGGAATAGTGACCAGGTTTGGTGTGTCGGCCACTATCATATCAGACAATGCATTGGCATTCATAGGTTCCAAGATTATAGAATGGGCTGTCAAGAATGGAATCTATTTGAGCACCTCTTCAAACTATTACCCGCAAGGTAATGGATAGGTAGAGTCCACGAACAAGAATTTGCTAAGGATCATCAGAAGGACTTTGGATGAAAACCAAAGAACATGGCATACCAAGCTAAAATCAGCGTTATGGGCTGACAGGATAACACCAAAGAGGTCTACAGGTAATTCTCCCTACAAGCTGGTTTATGGGAAGGAGGCAGTATTGCCTATATCATTAGAACTCGCCGCATTGGGCTCATGAAGCAGTGGAGTTGTCTAAGTTCAAACTAATGGAGGCCGGTATGCGAGTTGATAGAATTGGAAGAAACCAGAGAGCATGCGGTTCGAGACGATTGGGAAGGATTAGGCCTCGGTAAAAAGATGGTTTGATAAGAAAGCAAAAGCAAGGACCTTCCATGAAGATGACCTAGTTCGAAATGGGATGCGAGATCGGGAAAAACCAGGAAGGCATTCCAAGTTTGATGCCATTTGGAGTGGCCCTTACATGGTCACGGGATGTAAAAGTAGCAATGCCTTCTAATTATCTACATTGGATGGAGAAGAACTTCCAATTCCGGTTAACAAGATCCACCTTAATATTTTCTACTAAAAATAAATGTTTCACCCTTGTAAATAATAGCCTAGGGTTTTAATTCCTCTAAGTGCGGCTGCACTTTGTCTTGTTGTAATTAGGTTTCAATTTCCCTAAGTGTTTCAGCATAGGTTTTGTTACTCTCATGTTGAATTTTTACAGTCAGCGTGCTCTCGGAGAAGGAGTTTTGGTATCAGGCTCGGGATCAGATATCAGGATGGTTTTAGGTTATTGCTTATGACTCCATGCCCAATGGATTGCTAAAAGGCCACTGATCTTCTACCTAGCAGGTAGGTGATCCCGTTGAGTCGCCAAATTGTTGTATATATCTCCTCCCTAATAAATATGAACAAATATCTCAATATGGAAATCAAAGAAAATCAAAACCTGACATTTATTTACACAACCTAGCATAGGTTGGAAGGCGCAGGTTGAAAAATGTCAACATGAAAAGGGTTACTCCTACGCGCAGGTTGAAAAATGTCGACATGAAAAATGTTGTGCCCTCAGTGCGAAGGTTGGAAGGCATCAACACCACATTTTCAGCACCTATGGTGCACTTAAGAGTATGTTCACATGAGGATGGATGTGCCAAGGCACATCTTCGAGGCGCAACATTTTGATTGTTGACACCCCGAACCCGACAGGAAGCAAACCCTGACCTAGATATTCAAATGGCCATAACTTTTCATAGGGAGCTTGGATTCACGCAAGGTTGGACTTTTCAAAAGCTTACAAGTTCTTCAAAAATGCAAAATACAGTTCACCATTTTTTGGGTTTGCTAGGGTTCTCACCTACCGCCATAATGAGATGAATTAAATACAACTTGGAGGTGGTTGGGGTAGATTTGGAATTCCTCTCTCTTCCCTCTCTCATTCTTCCTATAAATTGTAAGGAGGGGCTTCTTTCTAAAGGTTGGACATTCTTGTTTTTCCCCTCCCTTCTTCTCTTTGCACGAGAATTTGTGGATTTCAAACCTCCCATCTAAAATCAGCTGTAATCTGACTTTTCTGTTGGCATTTTTAGTGTATTGTATCAATCTCTGGAGCAAGTAATGCATGTTTGTGGATGATTCTCAACCCTCTCTGTGTCCATTTGCATCCTCCCGATATTTCACCGCAAATTTGGTTATATGTGCATGATCTTGCATTGCATTTTAATGGTTTGTGTTTATTGGAAACACGGTGTGTTTTTCATTCCTCGGTGCATCACCTTTGTTAGTTTAGGTTTATTTTTATGCATCTTCTTACCCTATCTCCTTGGCAAGTTAGATTAGGTTTTTGAGTAAACCTCTGTATTTTTATGTGTGCATCCAAACAGAGGAATAGGAACCGGCCTTCATCCAGAGAGCTTTCCCGATTCACTAGGTGCCACACTTGGGAAAAGCTCCATGTTATACAATCACACCGAGAGTCTCAACCCATCGAGTTGCAGACATTCGAAGTGGGTGCTATGATTCGTCATCAACAAGACTATGATAGATGTATGTTTAATTTTATCCATTATATTATCTTATTATATTATGCCCATTGTCACATTGTACACACCCTTGACTACCCCTATTGTTAATCCTAATAGATTTCCTCTCTTTATCTTAGGTGTAGGACTTGAAACCTATCGTTGTCTTAGCGATGGGATCACTATCCTCCTGGAATTACGGTATTAATGCTCCTTGAGAAAATGTGGTATATACATCATGTGTTCAAACTATTAATCGATACCTACATTTAAAATTATCGAGAAATAATTAGTTGCAATATGGTAGGAAATCAAAGAATTGATAATAGAAAAATCCTTAAAACACCGACCAATAATGAATGTCACACACCTAGAAAAGAGGTTCAATTAATTAATGTTTCTCAATATATGGGTCCCATATGATAAATAGTCCTGAAACATCACTTAAAACCAATTAATCATAACAAACCTCCTTGAAGCATAATGGCCCCCAATCAATCCCCAAATAATCCTTTACAAAACAACAACATCAAGGCTCTTAACCCTAATGACCCAAATCTAACACTATATCATAATCTCATGATTATGAATTTGTTGGATGAAATGGCCATTTTAAAATCATCCACCATTGTTAACATGTTTTATTTGGTAAGAGCCTTTCCACATGAAGCACAACAAAATACCAAACAATATTGTTGTGTATTGATCATTTGAAGCATTACTGTGAGGCGAAATGGAGGAGAAAGAATAGAGATTGAATATCTCATATTATTCCATTGAACATAGAACTCACGTATAGTATTTATAGGAAAGGAATTGAACAAGACTCCCCTAAATGAATGGAGAGGTTACAAAATAGAAGGAGAGAATAATGGAATACACCTAGAAGGAGAAGATAAAGGGATAGAATAGAATATAGACTCCTAAAAATATAGATTATTCAACGTATGCTAACACTCCCCCCCTTATTACATTATTCTTGCAAATGTGACCCCTGAAAGATTCAAATTTCACTTTGCCAAGGGAATTAGTGAGAATGTCAACAACTTGTGCTTCAAAGAGGGGATAGTCTGGATCTGAATTTGATGATTCAAGATGTACTCTCGAATGAAATGGCAGTCCATTTCAATATGCTTTGTTCGCTTATGAAAGACTGGATTCTCGCACACGAGCTTTAACACACTCTGATTTTCGCAATAGAGAATAGGTGACTGCTTTTCAAGAATTCCCATGTCATCCAAAATGTGATGTAACCATATCACTTCGCACACACTCCTCGTGCGGCGCGATATTCTACCTTTGTGGATGAGATAGAAATAACATTCTGCTTCTTGCTTATCCACGAGATAGGTCCAGATCCAAGATGAAATATGTATCCTGTAGTTGACTTCCTGTCATCAACAGATCCAACTATGGTCCGAGTCGACATATCCCTATAAGAAGAATTGATCATTCTTCTTATATTCTAGACCATAATTAGTTGTTCCTCGGACATATCTCAAAACATGCTTTGCTGCAATCCAATGACATTTCTTTGGCTCCTGCATGAACTTGGAAAGATAGCTGACAGCATAGCAGAGATCTAGTCTGGTATATGTCAAATAGATGAGCCCTCCAACAAATTGCCTATAGAGAGTAGCATCTACTTGAGGTGAGTCCTGAAATCTTGAAAGTTGCAAGCCTTTTTCCATGGGAGTGGATATAGGTTTACAGTTAGACATTCTATACTTTTCCAGGAGTGTCTTGGCGTACTTTGTCTGGGAGACAAAAATGTGATGCTCCTTTTGCCATATCTCCAAGCCAAGACAGTAATGTAGTAGCCCCAAATTTGTCATGTCGAAGGTTCTTTTGAGATCATTCTTTACAATATCAACCTAATCTTCTGAACTACCAGTGATCACAAGATCGTCTACATAAACAACTAGAATGAAAATTTCTTTGCCTACCTTTTTTATATAAAAATTTGAATCTAAGGGGCTACAAGTGAACCCATGCTACAAAAAGGTGATCATTGATCTTGATATACCATGCCCAGGGAGCTTGTTTCATCAGAGATATTTGATGAGATGACATACCTTCTTAGGCTACTTTTCATCAATAAATCCTTCAGGTTGGGTCATGTATACTTCTTCTTTCAGATCACCATTTAGGAAAGCACTCTTGACATCCATCTGCTGAAGTCTCTATCCTTTCTCGTGCTGCAAGTGTGCAAACTACTATGTTTGTCGATGGATCCATCTCGCCTTATATTTTTCTTGAAAACCCATTTGCAGCCTATGGGTTTCTTTCCTATAGGCAAATCGACAAGTTCCCATGTATGATTTTTCATGAGCAAGTCATATTCTCGTATCTATATCTTCCTTCCATTGAGTTTGAATGAGTGCTTATCTCGGCTCGGAGCTATTCATCGTGAACTCATGAGTGCAAAGTTTACCTCATTTCTTTTTTGACTCCTTGGATGATGTATCTCGGGAGTTTTTGCAAATGTGAGTCCTTGATAGTGCTTTGTACCCACTTCGGATGAGAACTTGGCTGATTTTGAGAAGAACTATGTCATTTCCGTGAGGATTGATTTGGAGTCACATTCTCCGGTTCTCTGGCAGCATTTCTTTTCTCTAAGTAGTCTCCTCTGGCTCATCATCTGATTCAAAGACTAATCGGTGAGATGTGTTTTGAAGTGGATCTTCTGTTAATACTATTGAGTCAAAGGATGACTCATCACAAACCACATCCCGACTCTCGTATATTTTATTTGTCTCAAGATCCATGAGATGATACGCCTTCAAGGTAGTATTATAGCTAAGAAGGATACACGGGAGTGTTTTTGGCTCTACCTTCTTTCTCTAATGAGCTGGGACATGCATGTATGTTGTGCAACCAAATACTCGCAAATGAGAAATTGATGGTTTTTTACCACTCCATACCTCTTCTGGCATCTTGTTCAATAGAATCTTTGTCGGTGCCCTATTGAGAAGATATACAGCCGTTTGTACTGCTTCAGCCCAATAGCATTCTCCTAGCTTTGCAGTTGATAGCATGCAGCGAGCCATCTCCATCACTATACGATTGTGACCCTCAACAATGCCATTTTGTTGGGGCGTGTAGGGAGTAGTCATGTCCTGCTTAATGTCGTGATGGTTTAGGAAGGCCAAGAACTTCTTTGATGTGAATTCCCCCCCTCGATCTGAGTGAAGTAGAAGAAGTGGTTGTCTGGAATCTTTGACAACACGATGATAGACGTTCTGCAAGTGTTGAAGAGCCTCACTTTTCTTCTTTAGGAAATATACCCACATCTTGCGAGAGTGGTCATCCACGAACAACTAGAAGTATTTGTATCCTAAAAATGAAGCAGGTAATGGGCCGTTCAGATCGGTATGAACTACCTTTAGAAACTTCTTGGCATGGAAGGTCCTCGGTTGAAACAAATCTCTATGTTGTTTTCTGCAAAGATAGCCAGGGGTAGATAGGCAAGGAACTGGACAATTTGGGTAGTCCACAGACCATTGCTTTTGAACTCATCTGGTGCAATGAACTGACCAACAAGTGTCCATATCTAAAATGCCATAAGGCAGTTGATTCTATTTTTGAAGCAGATAAAGCTACTGCAGAAGATGAAATAGTATCTAAAGCAAATAACTTATCTTTTAAAAAAGCTTTAGCAAGAACCGTACCTTTTCGGAGATTAAGCATGATTTAATGCCATTTTGAACAAGAAATTCTACCTTAAGGTGATGATTCAAGAGCTGAGTAACTGACAAGAGGTTGCTAGTCAAGCTAGGAACATATAGTACCTTTGTAAGTGTACATTTTCGTGGCCCCAGAGGAATGGTCACATTCCCTATTCCTTCTGCAATGTACTCTTTGTCATCCGCTATCCGAACTTGATCTCCAGTTGGCTCTTTGTGTAGTGAATCAAATAGCTTCTTGTCACCTGACATATGCTTGCTTGCACTAGAGTCTATCAACTAGAATTTCTTTGTGGGCTGAGAAGTTTGAGAGACGAGTACAAGATTCTTACTACAATGGGCTCCTTCTGATGTCTCCTCATCAGAGTCATCATCTTCTTGTTGGGCTGCGAGATGTCCCTTGTGCTTTCTCCAGCGGGGATGTCATTTGGACTTTTGAAAATCTTCATGCCCGGATGTGCTTGTATGGCTTGAAGACCCCTATTTCAAGATATTGTGCTAGTAGTGATTAGTGTCGTGAGTATTGGTTCTGTAAATGTGACACCATCTCTTTGACTTTTGATCTTTCTATTTGGGTTACGCTGGATTTGGCTTCTCTGGGGGACCTTTCCAATTCTTCTGGCCACGGTAAGGCTTTGAGAACAAGGCTTTGTCCTGAGACTCCTCATGTGATGAAGTGATGGCCTCTTCCTGCTGCAGAAAATTCATAAGCTCTTTGAATGTCACTGTTTGTTTAGACACATTCAGTGTCGTAACGAACACTCGGAATTGAGAAGGAAGTGCTCTCAAGGTGATTACGATGAGAATTTTATCATCCACCATTTCATCGAGCGCTAATAACTCCGATCTCAGCTCAGCCATGTGATGCAAGAATTCCTCCACTTTCTCATCTGACCCCATAGAGAGGGTGTGCAGCTTTGACTAAAGATGAAGTATCTTCATCTGATTTTTGGCTTCATAAATGGTTGCCAACTTGTCCCAGGCCTCCTTGGGTTTCTCCGCATTCCGAACATGCAGTTGCACATCATCATTGATACTGAGCATTATCAGCATCAAGGCTTTAGCACTAGCCATGTCATATTTTATTAGTTCATCGGGGGTTGTGGGAGCAGGCACAAACCCTGTGACAATTCCCTATAATCCTTCAAAATGAAGGATTGTCTTCATTTTTGTCTTCAAGGCTACAAAATTATACCCTTTGAGCAACTGAGCGTCAGACAGAAGTAACTTTGGAGCAAACATCGTAATAAAAATATTTATTTATTTGAAAAATTTATTACAATTTTGACTCACTGACGAGAATTACTTGGCTGGTAGATGCTCGCGATATTCACGTGCTGTGAGACAACAACGCTTTGTAGGGTGTTCTTCTTCGTCACAATCGACGCGTCATATCCGGCTTCTAATTCTTCCCGTACTCATTTTTCTTGGCAGTTGACGTCGAAAAGAAAGTATTCAAGAATTCCTTCTCGAACTAGCTTGTCGAATGTAAGATTACCGTATTTCAAAGCTTGTTCAACAAATCAAAGTAGAACCCTGGAGCTCTCAGGAGCTTCTCCACGGTGTTCTCTGGCTGGTGAGTTGATATTCTAGCTTTCAGCTATGGTGACCGTGTTATTGACGCTCTCAATCGAGTTGTCTACACTCGACATTCGATGTAGTATTTGTAGTTTCTCCAAGTTTCTTCTCCTCATGCTATTCTACCTCTTCACGTAGGTAGCTGGTCTTTTCCTCCACGGAGTAGCAAGTGACAAATTCAAAACTTCACGTTATTTGGATGCAAGTCTTCGCGTAGGAGAGAATGAATTCCACGCAGCAATCTTCTCTTTAGATCTCAGTTACAGCACATATCATGCACAGTTGAAAACAAAACAACAAGAAAACAGCACAGATCTTAGTGCTTTTTCCTTGCCTTTGCACGACCCTTAGACCTAGTTTTGAGGAACAGCTGCCTCTTCTTCTCTTTTATCTATTAAAAACAAAATGTCCACAAGAACATAAAGCTCAAAAACACGAGTAATTTTGATTTTATTCTCGTCCTCCACATGCACAGGTAGCTGGTTATTTTTTAGCACACAAAACAACAAGAAATCATGCACAGGAACAAGACTGCATTCTTTTTTTTTAAATGTCCACATTTTTTAACAACGTTTTCTCTTTTCTGGCACAGATCTCCATGCACAGCCTTCATCATACTCCAATATTTCTACACCTCCACGCAGCTGGTTGAAAAACTTCTCTGCTCAGTGTAGAAAAAACAAGAAAAAAAGAATGCGCAGATATAAAAAAATCCAAAAACGTTTTGTTTCTTTTCATGCGCAAAAAAAAAAAATAAAAATTCCTTTCTTTCTTTCCACGCTGAGTAGATTCTGTCACATGATTTCTCCATGTTTTCTCCTGTCTTCCACGTAGGTTATCAAGCTTTCCTGTCACGTGCTTTCTCCATGCTCGTTTCTACAATGGCTACACACAGTAGGAGCTTTTTCCTTCATGGAATTTTTAAAAAAAAAAAAAAGATCTTCAAGTAGTGTACTCCATGCTCCTTTTTGCTCTCATTTCCATGTAGGAGATTCTTCAGCCAATCACTACGCACACAGGTCAGAGACTTTGAAGCTCTGATACCAAACTGTGAGGCAGAAATGTAGGAGAAAGAATAGAGATTGAATATCTCATATTATTCCATTGAACATAGAACTCACGTAGAGTATTTATAGGAAAGGAATTGAACAAGACTCCCCTAAATGAATGGAGAGGTTACAAAATAGAAGGAGACAATAATGGAATAAACCTAGAAGGAGAAGATAAAGGGATACAACAAAATATAGACTCTTAAAAATATAGATTATTCAACGTATGCTAACAATTACATAGATATATAGGAGGATGAACTCCTAATATGTAGGAGTCCTATTTTAACTTGTACAACAAACCACCATATTAGGTGAGTTGTTCAAATAAATCACGTAACATCTAATAATAGAGGATTTGCATCCATTTCATCGAGTGTTTTTCCCTGCTAACAAACGGAACATCTGCAAATTGAAAACAATTACCTTTCTACATGCTTCTCTCGGGAACTTTTTGACTAAATATCTTAAGTGCAATTGAGAGACAGATTTAGGGCTCCTTGGTGTTCCCATTAGGAATGCATATGGATTGTTCATTAAAATGTTCTCGAGCTCATCCGGGCATGTTTGTTCTATAACAGCTTCAACCATGCCTAATGATGGTCACAATGATCAAAGAGATCTTGATGCCCACACAATTACGAACAAGCTCAATCAAATGGAAATTCTCATCCATAAGCTTGAACAAAGCATGTAGGAACTCACCGCAACAATCAAAGAACAAAACCAAATCATTAAGGAACAAACATGAAAACTTGAGAAAAAAAACAAATCAAATTACCATACACAAAGATCACATCTCGGTGGAAATAGCTCACGCTAAACTAAGCTTAAAGGTTGTTGCCCATCCAACTCAAGAAAATCAAAGGTCATTGCAAACCTTCGAGAAGAAGTCCAAGCAACTAAGGAAGACCATAAGGGGCTTGCTTTGCCAAACTTGAGAGCGTAACCATAGATCAACCATGAACACAAGGAGTTTCCGGTAAATGTAAAACCCCGCCAATTATTGAAGCAGAATCCAAGAGAGATTTGCAGAGGAGAAACAAAGAGATTTTAAGGTTTTAAACCTTCGAGTTAGAGGTCTCATCAAATAAGAAGTCCCTTTAATAAAGAGCGGCTAAGAAATTTCTCCAACATAAACTCAAAATGCAGATAACATACCAATTGAAAAGGCATGATATCTACCGAGATAATTCTCTCGACCATCGATTCCACCTACATACAAGATAAGCTCACTACCTTGAAATTTAAAATTTTCCTCTTCAACCTTGACCAAAAGGTGTATCTTGATGAAGACATCACCAAAGCAATATGAGGAATTCAACAATGAAAGGGCCAAAATGATTGAAGCTATAAAATGTGATAATTGGGTTGTTATGAGGATTGGTAAGGCTGTAATATAGTATAATCCACCTCATTCGTGGGACAGGCCATGGCCTACTAAAACATCTTGATGACATATGGTGAAGCTCTGTCCTCATACATCCATCTCACTCTCATTATGGAATTGTGGCGGATCTCTTTTCTTTTCTCCAGGGTCCTCAAATGATGTTATCTAGGGAATAGATTTTATTTTCTTTACAGAAACCCATGAATCAAAATACAAGCCCCTACCTATTTTCTTTAGGTTCACTTGGTTCTCCAAGTATAGGACAAAACTTCATCATGGTTCTAGAGGCTCTGGGTGGTATCGTTTGCCTTACACATGACGATCTAGATTAGAATTCGTGTGCATATAAAAATAAAGAGGCACAACTCTCATTCATATTAGATTAGAATTTTTCAATAGCATTGTAAATCATTCAGAGTAACTTATTCCTATTTCAAATATTTTTATCCCTCATTTATCAAGGATGTCTTGTTTGCGAGCTTGTTTTTAAAAATCAAAATTAAAATGTGCTTGTTTCTTATGATAAAATTCTAAGTAAAAGATGCCCATATGGTGCATGTGAAGAACAAAGAGGAGTATATAAATTAGGGATCTATCTCTCGCCCCATTGAATTCAAGTGAAACAGAAATGTTGAATATTTTGAAGCTAACACGATGTAAGCTTCATTTAAACGATCTCCAATGTATACAAATAATATAACTACATATACTTTCATTATTGATGCATATGATCACATTGAAGTGGTTCATTGAATATTTTGAAGTGACGTGATGTAACCTTCATTTTAAGGATCTCCAATGGATACACTAATATAACCGCATATACATTCATTATTGATACATATGAGCACATTGAAGTGGTCCATGGACATATCCTAACACGCCACTATAATCTTTGTTAACTAGTCATTAATACTAATAAAATATTTACATTATAAATCGCTAGCCTAGAAAATTTACTTTAGACGCCTATTTCCTCGTTCAAGAATAAACATATTTGATATACATAAACTTAAGGGCCAGGTTAGAGAATAACAACCTAAGGGAAATTTTGAATTAAAAACTAAAACGTAAAGGGAATTAACAATAACTTATTTCAAATTTATGAAATATATATGAGAGTTGTTGCTTTTAACAATCGTGTTTATTTATCCTACATTTAGAATTAAAAAGTTTAGAATCTTGAGGAGAAACTAAACAATAAAATCTTTAAAGAGAGAAAGTGATTTTTCTTTACTTCAAGAGGCCATAGATATTTCCACACAAACTATGGAAAGTCGCAAGCACATAATTCATTTAAATATATTTGTTACAATTAAATAATTAACAATATAAGTTTATGTCTTAATAATATATATCCAACTAATTGTGAGTTTCTAGCTATATTATGAGTGTAGTACTTTTTTGAGCAATAGTGAACAAATTTCAAGACAATAATGATAATCAAAGTTATATCTTAGGGAGATAAATATATAAGAAAAATATTTCAACTCTCATTAACCTTAGCAAATGTGACCGATGGTGAAGCAAAGTTTATTTTTTGGACTAGTAGCTTGGGATTTTCTTGAATAAATTCGAGCAGTTCTCCAAAGCACCATTATCTATATTCAATACTGAAGTATTCTAGATCTATATAACATAATAACATCGAAGAAGAAATCAGAGAACCTGCAGTAACCAAAAGGGTTTATAGTTATTAGTAGAATGGAATTCTAGAAATACAAAGATTAAAATACTCAAACAAAAGAATTTTCTCTTGTATTTGCTGCAGAGGATGACGCGTTGCTCTCTCCACTTGTTTTAGCTTGACAACCATGACAAATTTTTGATTGGTAGTAGTGAAGACTATTTACCTACATTCCACATGATAATAAAATAAAGTTTTGACCAATTTGAGAAAAAAGTTATTTGATTTCCCATGTCAAATAGTCGTCGAAGTTCAGATATTTATTGACCCGTAAACTTCGGACGGTTTTTTAGCCATTCATAGATATGATCATTAAGTTGATTGCCAATAATTAAAAAAGTGGAACGTTTGAATAATTGCAGCAATATGAGAAAAGTGAGAAACACAGATCATTGACTGAATAGAAACAATATCAGATTATATGTTACCGTGTCTTCCACAGTAAAAGTAAGAGACACGGATCATCTACTGACTAAGAAAAAGGCAGCATGTTTCAAATTATATATTACCATGTATCAAGTTATATGTTAGGCCTATTTCAAGTATCAAGAAAGTGAAAATGAAAGGAAGATTTGTGATGGTAATACTCTGCTTTGCGTTGGCAATAATGGATTCTGACTGGGAGGCGCATTCTTTAGAAGGCCTCCATGACCATGTAGAAACAGAACAAAATAAAGAAGGGAGGGATGTTGAGGCTCTCTTATCTTGGAGAAAGGCCATTACATTCGACCCAAATGGATCTTTATCAAGCTGGGTTTCAAACAATTCGAAGAATTTGTGCCAGTGGAATGGTATTTCCTGCAGACCACACACTAAAAGAGTGGTTTCTATAATTCTTTCTGAATTGGGATTAGAAGGTACCATCACTCCTTCCTGAGGAGGCCTCTCTTTCCTGCACACTCTGAATCTCTCTGATAACAGATTCATTGGAAGGATTCCCCCACAGCTTGGAGACCTCAAATCTTTGAGAATACTCGACCTCAATGATAATCTGCTGTTGGGTTCTATCCCTGCTTCTCTGAGCAACTGCACTCAGTTGTTTCTTATTACACTTTCTGAGAACAACTTGACAGGAAACATTCCGTCTGAATTCGGCATGCTTACAGAGCTAGTCCATTTGAGTTTGGCGAGAAACAAGTTAAGTGGTAGCATTCCTGACAGTATAGGGAATTTGAGAAATCTTAAAACTATTTTCTTGCACAACAACAATCTCAAGGGGCCAATTTCACCCATGCTCGGTAACTGCTCACAGTTGAATATTATTAGACTTTGTGACAACAACTTGACAGGAAACATTCCATCTGAATTCGTCATGCTTACAGAATTAGTCCATTTAAGGTTGGCTATAAACAAGTTAAGTGGTAGCATTCCTCAAGGAATAGGGAATTTGAGAAGGCTTGAAACTCTTTCCTTGCACACCAACAATCTCACCGGGACGATTTCCCCGATTCTCGGTAAGTGTAGTTCTTTAAAGAGCATAAGGTTGTCAAGAAATTCATTATCCGGTTCTCTGCCTGCATCCTTGACCAACTGTACTAAACTTGAGCTTTTCGATTTCAGAAAAAATGGACTGACAGGTGAGCTTCCGTCTTATCTTGCAAATTTTCACAGGATGAGAGTTTTATGTCTTGGATATAATAAGCTCGAGGGTAAAATTGGTGCATGGATCACAAACTTAACAAACTTGCAGGTGTTGGATTTATCCAACAATCAACTTAGTGGAAGAATACCATCTAATCTTGAAAGGCTCTCGGGATTTGGAATTAACGGGGCACCAAGTCTGAGTGGCAGCACACTTTAACAGGATCTAACTATTGTAATGAAAGGCAAGGAGTATACTATCGACTATGTTCTCCAAGCAAACACCATACTTGACTTGTCGAGCAATAATCTAAGTGGGAATATACCAGGGTGCTTGGGAAGCCTGAGTAGCCTAAGATTGTTAAATCTATCCAAAAACCAGTTAGAAGGCAAGATACCGCCATCTCTTGGGAAAATATGGACTTTGGAACAGTTGGATTTGTCTGAAAATAAACTAAGCGGACGAATTCCTGAAGAGTTATCTAAATTGTCCTTGTTGGCATCCGTCAATTTTTCTGGGAATGAGCTTTGTGGTGCAGTACCCAGCGGACCTCAATTTGACACTTTCAACCAGACATCATTTGAGAGAAATCTGTGTTTGTGTGGGTCCCCATTACAGAGGTGCGAGCAACAGAATACACATCCAACACCATCTACACCTACAGAAACAGAGGATGATTCAATTTGGAGTGTTGTGGATGAGCATGTCTCGTTGATTGCGTTGTCGTTGGGATTCTCAATTGGATTTGGGGGAGTATTATATGTGATTATGGGGCGGGGTTGTTTCCTGAAACAATTGAACTCATGAATGATGTTCATCAAAGAACATCACCGACTCTCTGAAGAAAGTATCATCGTTTCTAATGTGGTTAGGATTATAATTTTGTGTAGATCAAGGAAGAACTCTGTCGAAAATCAAGAGACTTGATCATCCTCCTCCGCCTAGTAATTTAATTGTTTTTGGCGCAGGTCACTTTGCTCAACCAACACATTATATGGCACAGGGAAGGGCTACCACTAAATAATTTTTTGAATTTTAAATTATGTAAATTGATCTAATTACATAAATAATTGTAAAAGTAGGGATTGTCATTTATTATTAAAAAAGGTAATATTTTTTGAAATATTATTATAATAATAATAATTTGAAAATGAAAAGTAGTCTCAATTTTATAGACATGTCTAAACATGTTTTATAATAAATGAATATATTTTGGTGGGATTTTTAATTTATTTGATTTTAGCCATTAATTAAATGACTTTCATAAATAGTTATTATTTTAATAATAATTTTCTTTCATATATTTTGGTGATGATAATAGGAGAAGGGAACCCACTTTAACATGCAAATAAGATAAGAACTTATTCGTAAGGGGAGGAATGATAAATACAATTCATCAAGTTAGTCTCCTAACTTTCTAACCTCTTTTTCTACCGACATTTTTTTAATAATACTTTTTATGGCGTTTTTTATTCTATCCATCTCCAAAAACATTATTAAAGAGAAGAATAAATATCTATTTGTACTTCTAATCTTTGTCATTATTATATCAAGTGCTTGTTTTTGTTTAGCACCCAAGGTGTCGCAATTGAAATTCGGGCTAATTCATCATCTATAACCAACCCATTATCTTTCATGCTGCTTATGAATTTTATCGCTTTGCTTGTGTATTCTTCACCTCGATATTCATCATTCCATGGTGCTTGTCTATCAATATCTCTCCTTCCCAACATATCTATTTCCGTCGCTTGCAAAAATTGACCATGATGAAGCCTACACATGATTTCCCATTCATGTTCTATTGTATTCTGTTGAACATGTGGATTAATTTCATCTTCAGAATTACTGTTATTTTCAATGTCTTCTACTGCAATCCTCCTTTCGACATGCCATGGATTATAACGGAACGAATCCCAGTTTAAACTTATTGAATCAGAATCATGTCCGATATCTCTGTCTATATCTCGAAACGGCTTGTAAAGCAACAAATCTGACCAACAAAAATCAACCCATTTATGAGATTCCCGCGAAGGGACAGAGGAAAACCTCGGGAAAACTCTCACAATAGCTCCAAAACTCCTGACCTCCCACTTGTTATCCCGTTTTCTCCTTGGATTATATGTCCAAGATCTAGCGGCATCAATAAGAGACACACTTTCCATGGAAAAAGGCCTATTCTTGTACCCATCAATGAAACTTTTTGCATGTTCCTCATGGTCATCTGCATCAGGTGTTGTTACTTTTTTGAACACCTCACGTGCAACATTCAAATTGACAAATACTCTACTGCTCTCTACCAAAGGGAGCTCTAACAACATGTGACATGTTTCTTGTGCACCAATGTCTCTTTCAACAATTGTTTCGGTTAGAAGTCTCCTATATGCTTGTCGCTGCCATTTCATCCGGGTTTTCAATATTTGCCATCCGCATCAACATTTGATGATAAGTTTCAGAGCTTTTCTCCACTTTCGCTGCATACTTTGCAATGTACTTGACTACGGCATGTTTGGAAAGAACAGGTTGCCAATCTACGTTTGCTCTCCACAATTGTAATATGTAGCGATTATGTGTATTTACCCTATCATCATTTCTCGCAGGTTCAAAATTTTTATCTCCGTCTCTGACTCTCAATATAACTTTGATCCATCGAGATTCAATGGCCACGGTGCATTATACCTGCAAAATGTAATAATCAATTATTAGTTCTTCCATGTATGTGTTTTTTAGTTCAATTTAATTATTCAAATTTTTGAACACCTTACCTACAGACACTTTTTCCCCTTTTCTTACGTAGGCAGGCACCCTCTCTACACATCGTATGTCGTTCTACACTATTGAGAATCTCTTCATAGTCACGTTCCATATCGAATTGTGTCAGTTGTCTTGTATTTCGAAGACACGGATGTTGCATAAAATTTTGGTAGACCTGTAACATAGAACATAAGAATACACAATATATTTTGAGAACGCAAAAATTCTATATAAATCATAGACTCGATGAGAATCGATAAATTACCTGTATGTTTCGTTGGTGCGGGTCATCCCGAGGATTCCATGCATGGACAATAGAATGGAAGTATTTTTCAGCATTTCCACGTTGAAAATCATCATTCCAATCAAGGTTGTCCATATTCGGCGCCCCTTCTAACCATATGAATCCATGCACATGTGGCGAACCTCTATGCTGCCATTCATATCTAGACCAATAATCTTTAACTTTCATTCCTTTTTGTAATACCTCCTTTCGGAAAAGTGTATGTCGCAGGTGCATATAATGTGCCACTATATGTGGAAAATCGATGATATTTTTCCTTCGCCAATTTTGTACTTCTCATGGATTATCTGGCGGTGTTCCAGGCATTAATGCATGTAGATCAGGCCAATACATATCAGCCGCGCTCAATGTGAAAAAAATAGTAGGCGATCCTATTTGATGCAACATGTCAGCGAATTCACCATGACATTTTGCCCAGCAGACCTTATACCCCTCAATGATGTTCCAAACCACATCAAACGATCACCGATTGGAATGGGGAACGTTCTTCATATCCTCACGTAATTCGTTGATGGTGATTGGCATATCTTGAGGTTTTTTTCACAAAATCGTAGATGAATTTTGTGCACAATGTCTCATGATCATGTTCATCATGTAATACTTCAACCAAGGATGTCGGCCAAATCGGTGATCCCTATATAGCAATAAATGCTTTACAAATTCATGGAGACGTCTCGGTCTTAATTGCAGTTCTATCCAATCACATTTCCCATCGAAAGAGAGTAGGAATGCCATATCAAGTAGTCCCTACTCACACATACTCACTCATTGATAGGAGATGCTCCTATCCTCGGCCAATCAATGAGTGCTCCAGGGTCCGCATGAGGGTTATTCACCCACACATGGATTAATTCCATCTCCCTTGGTGCATTAGGTAGTTTAGATGCCATCGATGTTGTATGACTAATTATATTTCCTTCATTTGTCTCCACGGTCGGACCTACAAACACAATTTCATTTGCATCGAATCAAACTCCATATGAACTGAGTTCAGCTGCTCGAACACATTCTCAACAGAATGAGGTGGAAGTTCATTCAGAGCATTTTCATCGATTTGGACATCTGAGTAGAACTTATCATGTTCTATTTTATATTTCAATGCATTATAAACTCGCTCTCTATTGACTGTAAAGTCATAATTTGTTCCACACTGATCTCTCCTCCGAACAATAATCATCGACAAATCTTTCAATCTATGGGGTAAAAGATTAGCGATTTATTTTACTTCTTGAGGAAAACTTATCGTGTGACCTTTATATTTATATTGACCTCCTGTTGCATGTGTCACTGTAGGATTGGGTTGACATGGGCTATTAACATTTCCTCAATTTGAGTTAAGTTTGCAAGTTCTGGCGGTTGTGGCCCAGGATCCATATTGTTTGATGCTGAAAATCGATGATGACCTTTCTCTTGTCGACATCTAGTACACACAGGTCCTTCAGGTGTTCGAGAAACTTTTATTCCAATGTAACATTCTTGACAAATATAACACATGACCGGCGAAGAAAGGTTATCAAGACCATGTCGAAAAATCATTTGGACCGTATTGAAATCTCTCCCAAGCATTCCATTGGGATCATCTATCATGTGTTCTCTCGCAATATGCGAGTCTTGCATTCTTCTTCTTCTTCTAGGTTCGATTGTTAACTCCTCTTGTAAATCATTATTTTGCATTCTTCTTCTTCTCGTTGTTCGTATTGGTTGTAATGTCATCTCTTGTTGCACACTATCATTCTCTAAATTATTTACAACATCTATATTCATTATATCTTGGGCCAAGTTTTCTAGTGTTTCGAGCACGCAATCCATCGATGTTGAATTTTCTTCCCCAAAATTAGCTTCAACATTACCAGCCATTCTACGATAATTCCTCTGAGATGCTTCGTGGTGAAGTTCTTGTCTATGTAGTCTTTCCCCGATGTTTTCCTCTATCCTCTTGGCGTGAATCTCATAAATGGGTTGATTCTTTTTGTTAGATTTGTTGCTTTACAAACCGTTTCAAGATATAGATAGAGATATCGGACATGATTCTGATTCAATAAGTTTAAACTGGGATTCGTTCCATTATAATCCATGGCATTTCGAAAGGAGGACTGCAGTAGAAGACATTGAAAATAACAGTAATTCTGAAGATGAAATTAATCCACATGTTCAACAGAATACAATAGAACATGAATGGGAAATCATGTGTAGGCTTCATCATGGTCAAATTTTGCAAGCGACAGAAATAGATATGTTGGGAAGGAGAGATATTGACAGACAAGCACCATGGAATGATGAATATCGAGGTGAAGCACACACAATCAAAGCGATAAAATTCATAAGCAGCATGAAAGATAATGCGTTGGTTATAGATGATGAATTAGCCCCGAATTTCAATTGCGACACCTTGGGTGCTAAACAAAAACAAGCACTTGATATAATAATGACACATTATAATCAACATTGAAATAACATTCCATTGCTCATGATAGTTCAAGGAACAGTGGGAATAGGAAATCATATTTGATTGGTGCGATTCGTCAGCACTTTTGATGCATCATTCCCTGAACGTTCTCCTCTTCTATTGCTTGCACCAACAGGAGTTGCAGCTTTTAATATTGGTGCCTCGACCATCCATTCACAACTTTGAATCCCTATTACAGATTTTGTAGAATTGGAGGGATCGAGACTTGCAACATTCCAACAAGAGATTTGCCACATAAAATATGTATTGATTGATGAAATGAGCTTCGTCGGAAAAATTTTGCTAGAAAACGTGAACTCCCGACTTCGTCAAGCATTCTCTCAAAGAGCGTATGAAATCAATCATATATTATCCAAGTTGTGTGTACTAGATGTCGACAATAGAAAGGTCATCATTGATTTTCGGCATCAAACAATATCGATCCTCGCCACAACTTCCGAAACATGCAAACTTAACTCAAATTAAGGAAATGTTGATAGCCCGTGTCAACCCAATCCTACAGTGTGACACATGCAATAGAGGTCAATATAAATATAAAGGTCACACGATAAGATTTCCTCAAGAAGTAAAAGAAATCCCTTATCTTTTCCCCATAGATCGAAAGATTTGCTGATGATTATTGTTCGGAGGAGAGATCAACGTGGAACAAATTATGACTTTACAGTCAATAGAGAGCGAGTTTATAATGCATTGAAATATAAAATAGAACATGATAAGTTCTATTCAGATGTCCAAATCAATGAAAATGCTATGAATGAACTTCCACCTCATTCTGCTGAGAATGTGTTCGAGTAGCTGAACTCAGTTCATATGGAGTTTGATTCCAACGCAAATGAAATTGTGTTTGTAGGTCCAACCGTGGAGACAGATGAAGGAAATATAATTAGTCATACAACATAGATGGCATCTAAACTACCTAATGCACCAAGGGAGATGGAATTGATTGGCCAGGGATAGGAGCATCTCCTATCAATGAGTATGTGACAGTAGGACTACTTGATATGGCATTCCCTACTCTCTTTCCTGATGGAAAATGTGATTGGCTAGAACTGCGATTAAGACGAGTACGTCTCCATGAATTTGTAAAGCATTTATTGCGATATAGGGATCACCGATTTGGCCGACATCCTCGGTTCAGGTATTACATGATGAACATGATCATGAGACATCGTGCACAAAATTTGTCTATAGTTTTTGTGAAGAAAAACCTCCAAGATATGCCAATCACCATCAACGAATTACGTGAGCATATGAAGAACGTTCCCCATTCCAATTTTTTGATCATTTGATGCAGTTCGGAACATCGTTGAGGGGTACAAGGTCTTACTGGGAAAAATGTCGTGGTGAATTGGCTGACATGTTGCATCAAATAGGATCGCCTACTATTTTTTTCACATTGAGCACAACTGATATGTATTGGCCTGATCTACATGCATTAATTCCTGGAACACCGCCGGATAATCCACGAGAAGCACAAAATTGGTGAAGGAAAAATATCATCGATTATCCACATGTAGTGGCACATTATATGCACCTGCGACATACACTTTTCCAAAAGGAGGTATTACAAAAAGGAATGAAAGTTAAAGATTATTGGTCTAGATATGAATGGCAACATAGAGGTTCACCACATGTGCATGGATTCATATGGTTAGAAGGGGCACCGAATATGGACAACCTTGATTGGAATGATGATTTTCAATGTGGAAATGTTGAAAAATACTTTCATTCTATTTTCCATGCATAGAATCCTCGGATGACCCGCACCAACGAAACATATAGGTAATTTATCGATTCTCATCAAGTATATCATTTATATAGAAATTTTTACGTTCTCAAAATATATTGTGTATTCTTATGTTCTATGTTACAGGTCTACCAAAATTTTATGCAACATCCGTGTCTTCGAAATACAAGACAACTGACACAATTCGATATGGAACATGACTATGAAGAGATTCTCAACAGTGTAGAACAACATACGATGTGTAGAGAGGGTACTCCGCCTACGTAAGAAAAGGGGAAAAAGTGTCTATAGGTAAGATGTTCAAAAATTTGAATAATTAAATTGAACTAAAAAACACATACATGGAAGAACTAATAATTGATTATTACATTTTGTAGGTATAATGCACCGTGGCCATTGAATCTCGATGGATCAAAGTTATATCAAGACTTAGAGACGGGAGATAAAAATTTTGAACCTGCGAGAAATGATGATAGGGTAAATACACATAATTGCTACATATTACAATTATGGAGAGAAAACGTAGAATGGCAACCTGTTCTTTCCAAACACCATAGTCAAGTACATTGCAAAGTATGTAGCGAAACCGGAGAAAAGCTCTGAAACTTATCATCAAATGTTGATGTGGATGGCAAATATTGAAAACCCGGATGAAATGGCAGCGATAGCATACAGGAGACTTCTAACCGAAACAATTGTTGAAAGAGACATTGGTGCACAAGAAACATGTCACATGTTGTTGGAGCTCCCTTTGGTAGAGAGCAGTAGAGTATTTGTCAATTTGAATGTTGCGTGCGAGGTGTTCAAAAAAGTAACAACACCTAATGGAGATGACCATGAAGAACATGCAAAAAGTTTCATTGATGGGTACAAGAATAGGCCTTTTTCCATGGAAAGTGTGTCTCTTATTGATGCCACTAGATCTTGGACATATAATCCAAGGAGAAAACGGGATAACAAGTGGGAGGTCAGGAGTTTGGCAGCTATTGTGAGAGTGTTCCTAAGGTTTTCCTCTATCCCTTCGCAGGGAATCTCATAAATGGGTTGATTTTTTTGTCGGATTTTTTGCTTTACAAACCGTTTCAAGCTATAGACAGAGATATCGGACATGATTCTGATTCAATAAGTTTAAATAATTCGCTCATATAATCCATGGCATTTTGAAAGGAGGACTACAACATGAAGACATTGAAAATAACAAACATTCCAAGATGAAATTAATCCACATGTTCAAGAATACAATAGAACATGAATGGGAAATCATGTGTAGGCTTCATCATGGTCAAATTTTGCAAGCGGCGATAATAAATAGATATGTTGGGAAGGAGAGATATTGACAGACAAGCACCATGGAATGATGATGATCGAGGTGCAAGCACACACAATCAAAGCGATAAAATTCATAAGTGGCATGAAATATATTGGGTTGGTTATAGATGATGAATTAGCCCCGAATTTCAATTGCGACACCTTGGGTGCTAAAAAAAAACAAGCACTTGATATAATAATGACACATTATAATCAACATTGAAATAACATTCCATTGCTCATGATAGTTCAAGGAATAGCGGGAATAGGAAATTGTATTTGATTGGTGCGATTCATCAGGCACTTTTTGATGCATCATTCCCTGAACGTTCTCCTCTTCTATTGCTTACACCAAAAGGAGTTGCAACTTTTAATATTGGTGCCTCGACCATCCATTCACAACTTTGAATCCATATTACAGATTTTGCAGAATTGGAGGGATCGAGACTTGCAACATTCCAACAAGAGATTTGCCACATAAAATATGTATTGATTGATGAAATGAGCTTCATTGGACAAAGTTTGCTAGAAAATGTGGACTCCTGACTTCGTCAAGCACTCTAAAAAGTCGAAAGAGCACACATGAAATCATTCATCAAAAATTGAGAGGGTATTACAAGATTTTCATGATGGAGATTCGGAGGACATTTCGCCCCACAAGTAATGGCTCTCAAGATAATGAAGGCATGGTATTATTGGCCCACAACTGTTCAAAGGATCGCTATACATGGATAAGAAAGTGCAAGAAATGTGCACTCTTCATGGGAAAAATAAATGCTAAATAGCACTTCCATCAGCACCCAATTTTGGTTAACCAACCATTTATGCAATGGGATTGGACTTCATCGTGGTCATCAATCCAAACTTAAGCCAAGGCCACAAGTGGATTCTCACAAAATGGAATATTTCACCAAGTGGACCAAAGTGGTAGCACTCAAATAAGAAAATGAGTCTAATATACTAGACTTTTATGAACGAATAGTGACTGGAGTTCGGTGTGTCGGCCACTATCATATCGAAATGCATTGGCATTCATAGGTTCTAAGATTATAGAATGGGCTGTCAAAGAATGGAATCTATTTGAGCACCTCTTCAAACTATTACCCAAGGTATGGATAGGCGATTCCACGAACAAGAATTTGCTAAGGATCATCGTAAGGACTTTGGATGAAAACCAAAGAACATGGCATACCAAGCTAAAATCAGGTGTTATGGGTGGCAGATAACACACAAAGAGGTCTCCAGTAATTCTCCCTACAAGTGGTTTATGGGAAGGAGGCAAAGATTGCCATATCATTAGAACTACTGCATTGGGGCTCGTGAAGCACCTGAAGTTGTCTCGAGTTTGAACTAATGGAGGCCAGGTATGCATGAGTTGATGGAATTAGAAGAAATTAGAGAGCATGTAGTTCAAATGATTAGGAAGGATTAGGCCTTGGTAAAAGATGGTTTGATAAGAAAGCAAAAGCAAGGACCTTCCGGAAGGGGACCTGGTTCGAAATGGGATGTAGATCGGGAAAACCCGTGAAGGCATTCCAAGTTTGATGCCATTTGGAGTGGCCCCTACATGGTCATGGGATGTAAAAGTAGCAATGCCTTCCAATTATCTACATTGGATGGAGAAGAACTTCCAATTCCGGTTAACGGGATCCACCGTAAACATTTCTACTAAAAATAAATGTTTCACCCTTGTAAATAATAGCCTAGGGTTTTAATTCCTCTAAGTGCGGATGCACTTTGTCTTGTTGTAATTAGGTTTCAATTTCCCTAAGTGCTTCAAAGACAGGGTTTTGTTACTCTCATGTTGAATTTTTACAGTCAAATGCTCTCGAGAAGGAGTTGTGGTATCGCCGGGATCGATATCGGGATGGTTTTAGGTTATTGCTTATGACTCCATGCCCAATGGATTGCTAAAAGGCCAACGATCTTCTACCTATCGTGTAGGTCATCCCATTAGTCGCCAAATTGTTGTATATATCTCCCTCCCTAATAAATATGAACAAATAGAAGAATATGGAAATCAAATAAAATCAAAACCTGACATTTATTCACGTAACCTAGCATAGGTTGGAAGGCACAGGTTGAAAAATGTCGACATGAAAAAGTTTACGCCCTGGCGCAGGTTGAAAAATGTCGACATGAAAAAGGTTGCACCCTGGCGCATGTTGGAAGGCATCAACACCACATTTTTCAGCACCTATGGCGCACTTAAGAGTATGTTCACATGAGGATGGATGTTCCAAGGCGCATCTTCAAGAGGCGCAACATTTTGATTGTTGACACCCCGAACCCGACAGAAGCAAACCCTGACCTAGATATTCAAATGGCCATAACTTTTCATAGGGAGCTTGGATTCATGCAAGGTTGGAATTTTCGGAAAGCTTACAAGTTCTTCAAAAATACAAAATAAAGTTCACCATTTTTTGGCTTTGCTAGGGTTATCACCTACCGCCATAATGAGATTAATTAAATACAACCTCGAGATGGTTGGGGTAGATTTGGAATTCGTCTCTCTTCCCTCTCTCATTATTCCTATAAATTGTAAGGAGGATTCTTTCTAAAGGTTGTACATTCTTTTTTTTTCCCTCCCTTCTTCTCTTTGGCATGAGAATTTGTGGAGTTCAAACCTCCCATCTAAAATCTGTAATGCAACTTTTCCTGTTGGTATTTTTTAGTGTATTATATCAATCTCTGGAGAAAGTAATGCATGTCTGTGGATGATTCTCAACCCTCTCTCTTGTGTCCATTTGCATCCTCCTAATCTTTCACCGCAAATTTGGTTCTATGTGCATGATCTTGCATTGCATTTTAATGGTTTGTGTTTATTGGAAACACAGTGTTTTTCATTCCTGGTGCATCACCTTTGTTAGTTTAGGTTTATTTTTATGCATCTTCTTACCCTATCTCCTTAGTGAAGTTAGATTAGGTTTTTGAGTAAACCCTCTATAAAGTATTTTTATGTGTGCATCTAAACAGAGGAATAGGAACCGCCTTCATCCGAAGAGCTTTCCCAATTCACAAGGTGCCACACTTGGGAAAAGCTCCATGTTATGCAATCGCACTTCGAGAGTCTCAACCATCGAGTTGCGGACATTCAGGGGTGCTTTTATGATTCACCATCAACAAGACTATGATAGATGTATGTTTAATTTTATCCATTATATTATCTTATTATATTATGCCCATTGTCATTGTACACACCCTTGACTACCCCTATTGTTAATCCTAGTAGATTTCCTCTCTTTATCTTAGGTGTAGGACTTGAAACCTATCGTTGTCTTAGTGATGGGATCACTATCCTCCGGAATTACTTATTCATTAATGCTCCTTGATAAAATGTGGTATATACATCATGTGTTAAAACTATTAATTGATACCTACATTTAAAATTATCGAGAAATAATTAGTTGCAATATGGTAGGAAATCAAAGAATTGATAATAGAAAAATCCTTAAAACCACGACCACTAATGAATGTCACACACCTAGAAAAGAGGTTCAATTAATTAATGTTTCTCAATATATGGGTCCCATATGATAAATAGTCTTGAACATCACTTAAAACCAATTAATCATAACAAACCTCCTTGAAGCATAATGGCCCCCAATCAATCCCCAAATAATCCTTTACAAAAAACAACATCAAGGCTCTTACCCCTAATGACCCAAATCTAACACTATATCATAATCTCATGATTATGAATTTGTTGATGAAATGGCCATTTTAAAATCATCCACCATTGTTAACATGCTTTATTTGGTAGAGCCTTTCCACATGAAGCACAACAAAATACCAAACAATATTGTTGTGTATTGATCATTTGAAGCATTACATGTGAGGCAGAAATGGAGGAGAAAGAATAGAGATTGAATATCTCATATTATTCTATTCAACATAGAACTCACGTACAGTATTTATAGGAAAGGAATTGAACAAGACTCCCCTAAATGAATGGAGAGGTTACAAAATAGAAGGAGAGAATAATGGAATACACCTAGAAGGAGAAGATAAAGGGATAGAACAGAATATAGACTCCTAAAAATATAGATTATTCAACGTATGCTAACATTCCCCCCCTTATTACATTATTCTTGCAAATGTGACCCCTGAAAGATTCAAATTTCACTTTGCCAAGGGATTTAGTGAGAATGTCAGCAACTTGTGCTTCAGTAGGATAGTACTGGAGCTGAATTTGATGGTTCAAGATGTGCTCTCGAATGAAATGGCAGTCAATTTCAATATGCTTTGTTCGTTCATGAAAGACTAGATTCTGCATGAGCTTCAACACACTCTGATTGTCGCAATAGAGAATAGGTGACTATTTTTCAAGAATTCCCAGGTCATCCAAAATGTGATGTATCCATATCACTTTGCACACATAGCTCCTCATGCGCGATATTCTACCTTTGTGGATAAGATAGAAACAACATTCTGCTTCTTGCTTATCCACGAGATAGGTCCAAATCCAAGATGAAATATGTATCCTGTAGTTGACTTTTTGTCATCAATAGATCCAGCGATGGTCCAAGTCGACATATCCCTGTAAGAAGAATTGATCATTCTTCTTATATTCTAGACCATAATTAGTTGTTCCTCGGACATATCTCAAAACATGCTTTGCTGCATTCCAGTGACATTTCTTTGGCTCCTGCATGAACCTGGAAAGATAGCTGACAACGCATAGCAGAGATCTAGTCTAGTATATGTCAAATAGATGAGCCCTCCAACAAATTACCTGTAGAGAGTAGCATCTACTTGAGGTGAGTCCTGGAATCTTGAAAGTTGCAAGCCTTTTTCCATGGGAGTGGATATAGGTTTACAATCAGACATTCTATACTTTTCCAGAGTGTCTTGGCGTACTTTTTTCTGGGAGACAAAAATGTGATGCTCCTTTTGCCATATCTCCAAGCCAAGACAATAATGTAGTAGCCCCAAATTTTTCATGTCGAAGGTTCTTTTGAGATCATTCTTTACAATATCAACCTGATCTTCTGAACTACCAGTGATCACAAGATCATCTACATATACAACTAGAATGAAAATTTCTTTTCCTACCTTCTTTATATAAAAATTTGAATCTAAGGGGCTACGAGTGAACCCATGCTGCAAAAGGTGATCATTGATCTTGATATACCATGCCCTTGGAGCTTGTTTCAGTCCATAAAGATATTTGATGAGATGACATACCTTCTTAGGCTGCTTTTCATCAATAAATCCTTCAAAGTTGGGTCATGTATACTTCTTCTTTCGATCACCATTTAGGAAAGCACTCTTGACATCCATCTCTTGAAGTCTCCATCCTTTCGTGCTGCTGCGCAAGTGTGCAAACTACTCTCGATGGTCTTCATCTTCACAAAGGGGTGCAAAGGTTTCTTCATAGTCGATGCCTTCTTTCTCAGCATATCCTTTGGCTACAAGTCATGCTTTATGTTTGTCGATGGATCCATCTCGCCTTATATTTTTTCTTGAAAACCCATTTTCAGCCTATGGGTTTCTTTCCTATAGGCAAATTGACAAGTTCCCATGTCCGATTTTTCATGAGCAAGTCATATTCTGTATCCATAGCTTCCTTCCACTGAGTTTGACTGAGTGCTTCACGAACATTATCTGGCTCGGAGCTATTCATCAGTGAACTCATGAGTGTAAATTTTACCTCATTTCTTTTTTGACTCCGGATGATGTATCTAGGAGTTGTTGCAAATGTGAGTCCTTGATAGTGCTTTGTACCCACTTCGGACGAGAACTTGGCTGATTTTGAGAAGAACTATGTCATTTCCGTGAGGATTGATGTGGAGTCACATTCTCCAGTTCTCCAAGGTCAACAAATAGTTCTCCCGGCAGCATTTCTTTTCTCGAGTAGTCTCCTCTGGCTCATCATCCGATTCAAGACTAATCGGTGAGATGTGTTTTGAAGTGGATCTTCTGTTGATACTATTGAGTTAAAGGATGACTCATCACAAACCACATCCCGACTCTCGTATATTTTCTTTGTCTCAAGATCCATGAGACGATATGCCTTCGAGGTAGTACTGTAGCTAAGAAGGATACACGGAGTGTTTTTGGCTCTACCTTCTTTCTCTTCTGAGCTGGGACATGCATGTATGTTGTGCAACCAAATACTCGCAAATGAGAAATTGATGGTTTTTTACCACTCCATACCTCTTCTGGTGTCTTGTTCAGTAGAATCTTTGTCGGTGCCCTATTGAGAAGATATATAGACGTTTGTACTGCTTCAGCCCAATAGCATTCTCCTAGCTTTGCAGTTGATAGCATGCAGCGAGCCATCTCCATCACTGTGTGATTGCGACGCTCAACAATGCCATTTTGTTGGGGCGTGTAGGGAGTAGTCAGGTGCTGCTTAATGCCATGATGGTTTAGGAAGGCCAAGAACTTCTTTGATGTGAATTCCCCCTCGATCTGAGTGAAGTAGAAGAAGTGGTTGTCCAGACTCTTTGACAACACGATGATAGAAGTTCTGGAAATGTTAAGAGCCTCACTTTTCTTCTTTAGGAAATATACCCACATCTTGCGAGAGTGGTCATCCACGAATAACTAGAAGTATTTGTATCCTAAAAATGAAGCAGGTAATGGGCCGTTCAGATCGGTATGAACTACATTTACACACTTCTTGGCATGGAAGGTGCTCGGTTGAAACAAATCTCTATGTTGTTTTCCACAAGATAACTAGGCGAAATAGGCAAGGAATTGGACAATTTGGGTAGTCCACGGACCATTGCTTTTGAACTCATCTGGTGCAATGAACTGACCAACAAGTGTCCATATCTAAAATGCCATAAGGCAGTTGATTCTATTGTTGAAGTAGATAAAGCTACTGCAGAAGATGAAACAATATCTAAAGCAAATAACTTATCTTTTACAAAAGCTTTAGCAAGAACCGTACCTTTTCGGAGATTAAGCATGATTTAATGCCATTTTGAACAAGAAATTCTACCTTAAGGTGATGATTCAAGAGCTGAGTAACTGACAAGAGGTTGCTAGTCAAGCCAGGAACATATAGTACCTTTGTAAGTGTACATTTTTGTGGTCCCAAAGGAATGGTCACATTCCCTATTCCTTCGCAATGTACTCTTTGTCATCCGCTATCCGAACTTGATCTCCAGTTGGCTCTTTGTGTAGTGAATCAAACAAATTTTCTTGTCACCTGACATATGCTTGCTTGCACCGGAGTCTATCAACCAAACTTTCTTTGTGGGCTGAGAAGTTTGAGAGACGAGTACAAGATTCTTACTACAATGGGCTCCTTCTGATGTCTCCTCATCAGAGTCATCATCTTCTTGTTGGGCTGTGAGATGTCCCTTGTGCTTTCTCCAGTGGGGATGTCATTTGGACTTTTGAAAATCTTCATGCCCGGATGTGCTTGTATGGCTTGAAGACCCCTATTTCAAGATGTTGTGCCAGTAGTGATCAGTGTCGTGAGTATTGGTTCTACAAATGTGACACCATCTCTTTGACTTTTGATCTTTCTATTTGGGTTGCATGCTGGATTTGGCTTCTCTGGGGGACCTTTCCAATTCTTCTGGCACGATAAGGCTTTGAGAACAAGGCTTTGTCCTGAGACTCCTCATGCGATGAAGTGATGGCCTCTTCCTACTGCAGAAAATTCACAAGCTCTTCGAATGTCACTATTTGTTTAGACACATTCAGTGTTGTAACGAACACTCAGAATTGAGAAGGGAGTGCTCTCAAGGTGATTACGATGAGAATTTTATCATCCACCATTTCACCGAGCGCTAATAACTCCATCTCAAATCAAATGCATGTGATGCAAGAATTCCTCCACTTTCTCATCAGACCCCATAGAGAGGGTGTGTAGCTTTGACTGAAGATGAAGTATCTTCATCTGATTTTTGGCTTCATAAATGGTTGCCAACTTGTCCCAGCCTCCTTGGGTTTCTCCACATTCCAACATGCGGTTGCACATCATCATCACGATACATCGAGCATTATCAAAGATCAAGGCTTTAGCACTAGCCATGTCATATTTTATTAGTTCATCTGGGTCAGGGGAGCAGGCACAAACCCCGTGACAATTCCCCATAATCCTTCAAACTGAAGGATTGTCTTCATTTTTGTCTTCCAGTGCTACAAAATTATACCCTTTGAGCAGACCGAGTGTCGATGTAAGTAACTTTTTAGAGCAAACATCGTAATAAAAAAATATTTATTTATTTGAAAAATTTATTACAATTTTGACTCACCGACGAGAATTACTGGCTGGTAGATGCTCGCGATATTCGCGTGCTATGAGACAACAACGCTTTGTAGGGTGTTCTTCTTCGTCGTCACAATCGACGTCATATCCGGCTTCTAATTCTTCCCGTACTCATTTTTCTTGGCAATGACGCGTCGAAAAGAAAGTATTCAAGAAGTCCTTCTCGAACTAGCTTGTCAATGTAAGATTACCGGTATTTCAAAGCTCTTGTTCAAAGAAATCAAAGTAGAACCCGGAGCTCTCGGGAGCTTCTCCACGGTGTTCTCTCGGGCCGGGGAGTTGATATTCTAGCTTTCAGCTATGGTGACCGTGTTATTACGCTCTCAATCGAGTTGTCTACACTCGACATTCGATGTAGTATTTGTAGTTTTCTCCAAGTTTCTTCTCCTCATGCTATTCTACCTCTTCACGTAGGTGAATGTTTCCTCCACGGAGTAAGTAGTGACAAATTCAAAACTTCACGTTATTTGGATGCAAGTCTTCGCGTAGAGAGAATGAATTCCACGCAGCAATCTTCTCTTTGAATCTCGCCATTCATGACACATATCATGCACAAATGAAAACAAAACAACAAGAAAACAAAAACAGATCTTAGTGCTTTTTCCTTTGCCTATTCCTACCACGACCTTAGACCTAGTTTTGAGGAACAATGCCTCTTCTTCTCTTTTATCTATTAAAAACAAAATGTCCACAAGAACATAAAGCTCAAAAACACGAGTAATTTTGATTTTATTCTCGTCCTCCACATGCACAGTAGTCAATGTTATTGTTTTTAGCACACAAAACAACAAGAAATCATGCACAGAACAAGACTGCATTCTTTTTTAAATGACCACATTTTTTAACAACGTTTTCGATCTTTTACTCGCACAGATCTCCATGCACAGCTTCATCCTACTCCAATATTTCTACGCCTCCACGCAGCTGGTTGAAAAACTTCTCTGTTCAGTGTAGAAAAAACAAGAAAAAAGAATGCGCAGATATAAAAAAATCCAAAAATCGTTTTTGTTTCTTTTCATGCGCAAAAAACATTTTTTTTTCCTTTCTTTCTTTCCATGCGCACAAGTAGATTCTCACACATGCTTTCTCCATGTTTTCTCCTATCTTCCACGTAGGTTATCAAGCTTTCCTGTCACGTGCTTTCTCCATAGCTCTTCCACATGTGCTTATAGGCAAGAGCTTTTTTTTTCTTCATGCAATTTAAAAAAAAAAATATAGATCTTCAAGTAGTGTACTCCATGCTCCTTTTCTCTCATTTCCATGTAGGAGATCTTCATTTGCCAATCACTACACACACACATAGGTCGAGAGATTTGAAGCGCTCGATACCAAACTCGTGAGGCGTAAATGGAGGAGAAAGAATAGAGATTGAATATCTCATATTATTCTATTAAACATAGAACTCACGTAGAGTATTTATAGGAAAGGAATTGAACAAGACTCCCTAAATGAATGGAGAGGTTACAAAATAGAAGGAGACAATAATGGAATAAACCTAGAAGGAGAAGATAAAGGGATACAACAGAATATAGACTCTTAAAAATATAGATTATTCAACGTATGCTAACAATTACATAGATATATAGGAGGATGAACTCCTAATATGTAGGAGTCCTATTTTAACTTGTACAACAAACCACCATATTAGGTGAGTTGTTCAAATAACTCACGTAACATCTAATAATAGAGGATTTGCATCCATTTCGCCGAGTGTGTTTTCCTGCTAACAGACTTAGACGGAACATCTCGCAAACTGAAAACAATTACCTTTCTACATGCTTCTCTGGGAACTTTTTGACTAAATATCTTAAGTGTAGTTGAGAGACAGATTTAGGGCTCCTTGGTGTTCCCATTAGGAATGCATATGGATTGTTCGTTAAAATGTTATGAGCTCATCCGGGCATGTTTGTTCTATAACAGTTTCAACAATTCTCATCCATAAGCTTGACCAAAGCATGTAGGAACTCATTGCAACAATCATAGAACAAAACCAAATCATTAAGGAACAAACATGAAAACTTGAGCAAAAAAACAAATCAAATTACCATACACAAAGATCACATCTCGAATGGAAATAGCTCTAGCTAAACTAAGCTTAAAGGTTGTTGCCCATCCAACTCAAGAAAATCAAAGGTCATTGCAAACCTTCGAGAAGAAGTCCAAGCAACTAAGGAAGACCATAAGGGCTTGCACGCCAAACTTAAGAGCGTAACCATGATCAACCATGGACACAAGGAGTTTCTGGTAAATGTAAAACCCCGCCTAATTATTGAAGCAAAGAATCCAAGAGAGATTTGCAGAGGAGAAACAAAGAGATTTTAAGGTTTTAAACCTTCGAGTTAGAGGTCTCATCAAATAAGAAGTCCCTTTAATAGCAGCTAAGAAATTTCTCCAACATAAACTCAAAACAGATAACATACCAATTGAAAAGGCATGATATCTACCAGATAATTCTCTGACCATCAGATTCCACCTGCATACAAGATAAGCTCACTACCTTGAAATTTAAAATTTACCTCTTCAACCTTGACCGAAAAGGTGTACCTTGATGAAGACATCACCAGTGCTACAATATGAGGAATTCAACAATGAAAGGGCCAAAATGATCAAGCTATAAAATGTGATAATTGGGTCATGTTATGAGGATTGGTAAGGTCAGTAATACATTATAATCCATCTCCTTCGTGGGACAGTGCCATGGCCTACTAAAACATCTTGATGACATATGGTGAAGCTCTGTCCTCATACATCCATCTCACTCTCATTATGGAATTGTGGCAGATCTCTTTTCTTTTCTCCGGGTCCTCAAATGATGTTATCTAGGAATAGATTTTATTTTCTTTACGTAAACCCATGAATCAAAATACAAGCCCCTACCTATTTTCTTTAGGTTCACTTGGTTCTCCAAGTATAGGACAAAACTTCATCATGGTTCTAGAGGCTCGGTGGTATCGTTTGCCTTACACATGACGATCTAGATTAGAATTCGTGTGCATATAAAAATAAAGAGGCACAACTCTCATTCATATTAGATTAGAATTTTTCAATAGCATTGTAAATCATTCAGAGTAACTTATTCCTATTTCAAATATTTTTATCCCTCATTTATCAAGGATGTCTTGTTTTACGCAGTAGCTTGTTTTTAAAAATCAAAATTAAATGTGCTTGTTTCTTACGATAAAATTATAAGTAAAAGATTCCCATATGGTGCATGTGAAGAACAAAGAGGGGTATATAAATTAGGGATCTATCTCTCGCCCCATTGAATTCAAGCGAAAGAGAAATGTTGAATATTTTGAAGCTGACACAATGTAAGCTTCATTTAAACGATCTCCAATGTATACAAATAATATAACTACATATACTTTCATTATTGATGCATATGATCACATTGAAGTGGTTCATTGAATATTTTAAAGCCGACGTGATGTAACCTTCATTTTAAGGATCTCCAATGGATACACTAATATAACCGCATATACATTCATTCTTGATACATATGAGCACATTGAAGTGGTCCATGGACATATCCTAACACGCCACTATAATCTTTGTTAACTAGTCATTAATACTAATAAACTATTTACATTATAAATCACTAGCCTAGAAAATTTACTTTAGACGCCTATTTCCTCGTTCAAGAATAAAAATATTTGATATACATAAACTTAAGGGCCAGTTTAGAGAATAACAACCTAAGGAAATTTTGAATTAAAAACTAAAACGTAAAGGGAATTAACAATAACTTATTTCAAATTTATGAAATATATATGAGAGTTGTTGCTTTTAACAATCGTGTTTATTTATCCTCCATTTAGAATTAAAAAGTTTAGAATCTTGAGGGAGAAACTAAACAATAAAATCTTTAAAGAGAGAAAGTGATTTTCTTTACTTCAAGAGGCCATAGATATTTCCACACAAACTATGGAAAGTAGCAAGCACATTATTCATTTAAATATATTTGTTACAATTAAATAATTAACAATATAAGTTTATGTCTTAATAATATATATCTAACTAATTGTGAGTTTCTAGCTATATTATGAGTGTAGTACTTTTTTGAGCAATAGTGAACAAATTTCAAGACAATAAGGATAATCAAAGTTATATCTTAGGGAGATAAATATATAAGAAAAATATTTCAACTCTCATTAACCTTAGCAAATGTGACCGATGGTGAAGCAAAGTTTATTTTTTGGACTAGTAGCTTGGGATTTTCTTGAATAAATTCGAGCAATTCTCCAAAGCACCATTATCTATGTTCAATACTGAAGTATTCTAGATCTATATAACATAATAACATGGAAGAAGAAATCGAGAGAACCTACAGTAACCAAAAGGGTTTATAGTTATTAGTAGAATGGAATTCTAGAAATACAAAGATTAAAATACTCAAACAAAAGAATTTTCTCTTGTATTTGCTCCAAAGGATGACGTGTTGCTCTCTCCACTTGTTTTAACTTGACAACCATGACAAATTTTTGATTGGTAGTAGTGAAGACTATTTACCTACATTCCACATCATAATAAAATAAAGTAAAAATAAAGTTTTGACCAATTTGAGAAAAAAGTTATTTGATTTCCCATGTCAAATAGTCGTCGAAGTTCAGAAATTTATTGACCTGTAAACTTCGGACGGTTTTTTAGCCATTCATAGATATGATCATTAAGTTGATTGCAATAATAATTGCAGCAATATGAGAAAAGTGAGAAACACGGATCATTGACTGAATAGAAACAATATCAGATTATATGTTACCGTGTCTGCCACTGTAAAAGTAAGAGACACGGATCATCTACTGACTAAGAAAAAGGCAGCATGTTTCAAATTATATATTACCATGTATCAAGTTATATGTTAGGCCTATTTCAAGTATTGAGAAAGTGAAAATGAAAGCAAGATTTGTGATGGTAATACTCTGCTTTGCGTTGGCAATAATAGATTCTGACTGGGAGGCGCATTCTTTAGAAGGCCTCCATGACCATGTAGAAACAGAACAAAATAAAGAAGGGAGGGATGTTGAGGCTCTCTTATCTTGGAGAAAGGCCATTACATTCGACCCAAATGGATCTTTATCAAGCTGGGTTTCAAACAATTCGAAGAATTTGTGCCAGTGGAATGGCATTTCCTGCAGACCACACACTAAAAGACTGGTTTCTATAATTCTTTCTGAATTGGGATTAAAGGTACCATCACTCCTTCCTTAGGAGGCCTCTCTCTTGCTGCACACTCTGAATCTCTCTGATAACAGATTCACTGGAAGGATTCCCCACAGCTTGGAGACCTCAAATCTTTGAGAATACTCGACCTCAATGATAATCTGTTGTTGGGTTCTATCCCTGCTTCTCTGAGCAACTGCACTCAGTTGTTTCTTATTACATTTCTGAGAACAACTTGACAGGAAACATTCCGTCTGAATTCCGCATGCTTACAGAGCTAGTCCATTTGAGTTTGGCGAGAAACAAGTTAAGTGGTAGCATTCCTGACAGTATAGGGAATTTGAGAAATCTTAAAACTATTTTCTTGCACAACAACAATCTCACGGGACAATTTCACCCATGCTCGGTAACTGCTCACAGTTGAATATTATTACACTTTGTGACAACAACTTGACAGGAAACATTCCATCTGAATTCGTCATGCTTACAGAATTAGTCCATTTAAGGTTGGCTATAAACAAGTTAAGTGGTAGCATTCCTCAAGGAATAGGGAATTTGAGAAAGCTTGAAACTCTTTCCTTGCACACCAACAATCTCACCGGGACGATTTCCCCGATTCTCGGTAAGTGTAGTTCTTTAAAGAGCATAAGGTTGTCAAGCAATTCATTATCCGGTTCTCTGCCTGCATCCTTGACCAACTGTACTAAACTTGAGCTTTTCGATTTCGGAAAAAATGGACTGACAGGTGAGCTTCCGTCTTATCTTGCAAATTTTCACAGGATGAGAGTTTTAAGTCTTGGATATAATAAGCTCGAGGGTAAAATCGGTGCATGGATCACAAACTTAACAAACTTGCAGGTGTTGGATTTATCCAACAATCAACTTAGTGGAAGAATACCATCTAATCTTGAAAGGCTCTCGGGATTTGGAATTAACGGGGCACCAAGTTTCTGAGTGGCAGCACACTTTACAGGATCTTACTACTGTAATGAAAGGCAAGGAGTATACTATCGACTATGTTCTCCAAGCAAACACCATACTTGACTTGTCAAGCAATAATCTAAGTGGGAATATACCAGGGTGCTTGGGAAGCCTGAGTAGCCTAAGATTGTTAAATCTATCCAAAACCAGTTAGAAGGCAAGATACCGCCATCTCTTGGGAAAATATGGACTTTGGAACAGTTGGATTTGTCTGAAAATAAACTAAGCGAACGAATTCCTGAAGAGTTATCTAAATTGTCCTTGTTGGCATCCGTCAATTTTTCTGGGAATGAGCTTTGTGGTGCAGTACCCAGCGGACCTCAATTTGACACTTTCAACCAGACATCATTTGAGAGAAATTTCACAATAAAGGAAAAAATAAACTAAGATACTTAGAAGATAATTATGATTTGATATGTCTATATTAATGGATAATTGAATTATTAGGTTGATAGAAATATATAACTTGACATAGTATAATTATTTCTCTGGTATATTGCTTTGGTCTATGTTTTTACTAATTGATCTTGGAAACCTCTCTATCGAGGGTTCTCACTCCCCCATCTCCCCCATGCCTTCGACCACACCAGTTACAGCGTCACTCTCTTCAATGTGATTATCCACACAGCAATGGTCAGATAGAGATGAGGATCCAACACAAGAAAAACATGGAGAATCTAACATACACATAGTAAATGCAACAAAATAACATCATACAATAGAATAACAACAATCTACATGGGGAGGTGTTAATTCAGACACCCTGGTAACTCTCTCAATAGATCTATTTTTCTTAGTTGCACATGTACACAATTTGGCGAAAATACTAGAACATGTGAGATGATAAATAGTTATTATCTCAAGCAAAATTTCCATTGTGGAATCGAAGAACATATCATCAAGAAACTTCTTAATGAAAACATGGTGTAATAATCCCTCCCCACCGATGGTTCCTTACATGCAAAAATCCTCAACCTTAAAAAAGGAGGAGATTAGAAGCTAACATGCCACCTTTAAATAAGAAATGGAAACACACATCAAGTCATGGGAATAGATGGTTAAAGGAAAGGATAAAGCCCCCTAGTAGTAGTTAAGGAAGTGTTGCAAGGTAAACTCGTGGAGGAACAAACTAAGGTCGAAATGGAACTGAACCTCAGGGTGACTAGGCTTCTTTTACCTCTTCCATCCCTTAACCCAAATAGTGGTTGGGAACATGTTTCTTAGAGATACTTTGGATCTCCCCGATGTGACCCTTGAGAGAGCTTAGCTTGCCTATGACTCTGCACTCTTTCGTCACTTTATATCTATGACTGATTGAATTTGGGCCCCTAGAGCTAGGTAAAAGTTATTCTCTCTTCCTAGTAAGATCTTCCTTGATGATGATCTCACCAAATCATAGGTTTCAAAACATAGACACTCTAGAGATATAGTTATGGCAATATGATAGGAAGGGAAATGGGAAGTCATCGGGAACTTTAGAGAATTGAGACAAAACTCCTTCCTACCTGAGGCGGCACCCTAGTCTGGGGATTCCATACGATGATCCAACTTGGAGAGGCGATTGGGCATAGACATTTCCATCAAAATGGTAGAACGAAATTGGATCCTCTTATCCATCATCATGTCTAATGTACATTTCTTCTAGGTGGTTGGACATCCTATTCATCACCTAGATTCATGTGAGCCTTATCCGGCCTCTCCCAAACATTGTAGGTTACCATTGGTTTTTAAACTATTTTATAGGAAGGAGATGAGGGGATCATGTGGTGTTAGAGATTCGAGACGAAGTTTCCTATTTAACTAGGGACTCCCTCGACGCATGGTATCTATGGTAGTCATGGATGAGTTTCCTATATTTGTATGGATTGGAGTTAGAGGCAAATCCCATATCCCTAATGACCTTTATATTTTTTTCTACTTCCCGAGCCTCTTTGTTGTTTGTTATCCATAATGGCTCCAAAGAGGACCCCTTTATAGACTTATATGATGGTATTGCCTAGTACTCAACAATTGGAGAGGTCATCCTCTTAGGTGACTTCAATTACTGTACCAAAACTCTCAAGATTTCTCTCCATGACTGTCGAAGACATGTTTTTCACCCATAATATTGATCAAGATTCATTAGGGTTTCGCCAAATGTATGACAATTCTTTAGGGCCTACTACAACCTATGGTCAACACCTATTGCAGCTTTGGATAATATCAAGAGCTATTGATATTGAATGGAATCCCCTATTTTCCAAAAACTCCTTAATTCATATCTAGCATCATTGTAGAGGCCCAAGAGTAGTTGATTATGTCCTCTCTAGAAAAAATTTACTCCCCTTTATTTTTCCTCTAATTTCCCCTATCCCTTTGTCGACCATTCTCTACTCTCCTTCTCTCTACATGTCGACACCCCCTTGTCACTCCCTTTAGGCCCACCACATATTGTTATCCTTTTTTAACAAGGGGATCCAAACACATTCTCCTCCCACCTCAATCGATGCTCCCCTCCATGTCCTAGTTCTCCATACTTGATTCTACATCTACAAAGTGTAGGCACTCATGTTGGTAATTTATGTCTATCAAAGAATGTAAATTATAGAAAACTCTTGCAATAGCCCACACTTGCTCAATTTTTGCAATTATTTTGTCCTTAGCCATATCCCATTCATTCTTTCTTACATACAAAACCTATTTTTCACATACCAACAATATTACTCTACCAAATCAAAGCTATAGAATCAGAATAAACCATTATACCAAAACCTCGAGGCGTTAGTGAAATCTACACATGATAATCATAACATCCCACCACGCTTCCGTAGCCAGGACCCCGGGCTAGATTTGCGCCTATATAACGGGACCCTGCCCTGCCCTATATGAGCCCCGGGCGAACACTGCAATGCCGACGTAGCTACCCGTGTCGGGACTCGAACCTGGGTGGTCGCTCTGATACCAAATGTAATGAACCATTACACCAAAACCTCGAGGCATTAGTGAAATCTACACATGAGAATCATAACAAAATCACGCATGTTAAAATCCTAGTGTTCAGATAATTTTTTACCTTTCTACTTAAATTAATGATGTGAAACAATAAAAAATTGACCTTAGAAGACGTGGGGTTTAATGATACTGTAGAGATGGATCTTTGAAGTTTATGTTCAATTAAATTTTTCGCATCCATATGAATGTATGATTCCTCCCGCTTTACAAAGCAACCCGCACTCAAAGAAACTAAACAGAAAGGATTATATGAATGGATAGGTGATTTACTCAACAAAGGATGATCCCATGAATCTAAATGGAATTCCTTAAAGGGTTTCACCTCAATTTTAGTCAATTAAGTAGATTGAAAAATCAATAATATGGATCGAAAGAAAGATATATAATCAACGTAGATATGTAGATAGAGGATGAGAAGCTCTAAAAATCCATATGAATCGAAAATTTCTAAGCATATTCAAAAGTGGCCCAAGCAAGGGTTGATGTAATTTGGACACATTAAAAGTAGTTGTACAAGAAATCCTCAACCTCTTGTTCGATCTCATAAAGGAATTCAAACTCATACCCAATGTCTTGATCAGTATTAGCAAATTGTATTGCACAAAGTGTGAGATCATGCAGATGTTGTATTGTTCCTAGAAGAATGGATGTCAAACTATCGGAAGGTTGTAAATGTTGGTAATTGGATGTGAGTGACCGGGTACTGCCATCTAATAGAGAGCCATTCTTGGAAACAAAAATTTTAAATGCAGAGGATTTGATAGAGTTGACAAAAATATGATAAAATCAATAAAATGACAAGTTTTGACAGAATCACTGGTGATTAGACCAATCACCGGAGATTTTAGAAAATTTTAAAAGTTTGATAAAAATGAATTCTTTGATAATACGAGTGATTTTTAGACTGAATTAAAGGCTAAATAGAACTGAAAGAAGATAAGAAATATGTAAGGAGTACCTTCATATTGTTGTGAAGCTAAAAGATGTCAAGCAAGCCTTGCTTGGAGAAGATCTGAGTTGACCGGATGATACTATGATGCATTCTGTAACCTGAGTTGTGAAAAATGGTCTCTAGAGAGCAAGCAAAGGATTGATTATAATACTTGATAATGTATGATGATGTCTCTGATGTGATAGTGTTGAATAATGAGATGCAAGATGTTATTTCTCATGATAGAAAGCTGGGGTCAAAGATTGAAAATCAAAAGATCTTAGAAGAAGGTCTGAAAACTGATATTTATAATAGATGAAAATTCAACAAAATCACCGGTGATCCGGGTTTTTGGGGATTTTGAGTGGTAAAGTGGTTCAATGGTAATGGGATGGTTATTTTTTTGAATTGTTTTATTTATCTTTTAGTTTTCAAGTGGTTTTAAGTTGTTAAGTGTAGATTTAAAGAAGTTAAGGATAGATTTTATAGTTGTGGATAATATTTATGCTAGGTAAATATGATGGAGGATTTTAGACTTAGGATAGGGAATATATGAATGAGATAGTGATTTTGATTAATGTAATAATGAAGATAATGTAAGTGATGAAGGATAATGATTGGTGTAAATTTTGAGTGTCTACATTTTCCCCTTTTTGTCGAGTATTTTGATGTAGGAAAAGTGCTAGACAAAAATTATGATAGGTTGATTTGTATGGGTGACCCCCTCAAAATGAAGTGACTGCAATGTATTGGAAGGAACACCAATTTAATTGGTTGATTAGATATTTTGACATCCACTTCGCTTTTAAAATTTTCCCTAGGCCGGGGACCGAAATGAGGAATGCTACCATGGAATTAAGTGATAGGGGGAACCAAAGGGTCCATTACCTATGGACATATGATCTGTAAGGGTAGGCTATAAGGATGGGGAAATCAAGTAATGGGGGCTAAAGGGCACACACCCCATCAACGTATGACATATCTTGAGATGATTTTTTTGTTCAATATTTAATATTTTGAGGATTGGGGTCCTTTTAAGTGTGACAATGTGTTGAAAATATGGGATAAATTGATGTTGATTTTGAAAAATATAGATGAATGTGAAAATAAGGGGAATCACTAGCGATTTGGGAAATCGTGGGAGATTGTTATGAATCACCAATGATTCAAGGAATCATTGGCGTTTGCAAAGTGAAAGGTTTTTTGGGGGCTATAAAAGCTAAGGGTGGTGATGAATAATGCATTATTATGACCACATTTGCATGATTTGGGAGAGTGTATGAGCTAAAAATGGTGATTAAGAGGGTGATTTAGTGAGAAATAGTGATGGATTCTTCGAGAAGACACGGGAGGCCCACACATGCAAAGGTGAGTCCTTAATTTATTTATTTTTGATGAAATTTTACGGTGTTTGGATTTTTTCACTATTTTATTGCATACCTCGGTTTTATTTTGAAATCACAAGAATCATTGGTGATTCACATTGATCGCTCGGTGATTCGCTAAATCACCAAAGGTGATTCAATTGAATTGCTAGAGATTGGTTTGGTTTTAGTTTTAACTCGAAGTTTTTGATGGAAACCTATGTTTTAGATAGCATTTTTTATGTTGGTGATAGTGAAATGTGTTCTAATGTGGTTTTTATATGCAGTGGATGCGAAGTTGACTCTCTAAGATAGGATCCCATTGATTTTAGACGAGGTGTGGGAAGACATGACAGATGATGGTTGGGCCCATGTAGAGGCAATGGGTTTTCTCGGGATGAGGGATTATAGGCAAGTTCGTAGATATCGGGGCTTTTTGTTGGTGTTTATGGAGAGGTGGAATCTCACCACCGTACTTTTGGTTATCGACGTAAGAAATTACTATTACAAAGGAAGATACCCATAGGATCATGAGATTTCTAGTTCGTGGAGTGGGTATTTACATTATTGATGAGTCTAAGAGAGAGGGTGTTATGAGGAGGTTATATGGGGATGAGGTAGATGATGTGAAGTATCTATTAGGAATTTTTCTTGTCAAGATTTTTATTTTCCATCGAGAGATGGGTGGACACGGATGATGATGATGATGATGATGATGGCTATTTCATCTTTTTCCTTCCCGGTTCTAGAGGAGGTAGGTTCCCATGGATGATGATTGGAGTAGTGGATCTTGAGATGATGGAGCATCAGAATGTCTTTGAGTGGGCACCAACACTATTATCATAGACATATAGAGAGTTGTGGGCTTGGAAATTCCACAAGAGGTTTGGTATTGATGTGGCATTCTTGTTACATTATTGGGCATACAAGCATATAGCCATTTCTCATCCATAGGGTTTGCCATGGGGTGGAGTGAGTGATAGGTATGTTGGTTTTAGGAGATGGAGGGAGGATAGGTGTCGGGAACATAAGGTGGGGAAGGTAAGCTACATAGATATCTTTTGACAGATCAGTAGGTGGGTGATGTGATATGGAGGCCTTATCTAGACTATCCCGAGTAGTCGGGATATGAGGATGAGCTTGTTGGGACACAAAATACCCAATAAGTAGAAGTGTTCTAATTATTGGCATGCAACATTAAATTCAGTGAATAGGAGAAATAACATCGGAGGAGATTCATTACCTAGTGAAAGACCTTCAAAACAAACTTCGGGGTGTTTTTGCAGTGACACCATTGTTATAATCTCCACAAGCTCTAGCCATGACACCAATAGCTAAGCTTGAGGTTGAAGGAGACATTATATAGGGGCGCCCAAACGGTGAAAAACCCTAGAAATTACTGAAAAAGTTACAATCCCATAACACCCAAAGAGGCCGTTGTCCGACATTCACAAAAAGGAGGAGTACATTTATATTTTCTTGTTGTGATGGGCATTATTCTAGAGATATTATTTCTCAATTATAACCTCAATATTTTCTTCTCATGCTTCTATAAATATTCTTCTCTTAATTAGAACCTCATCTTTTCTTGCCATGACATGTTACAAATCCTTAAAAGAGACTCGTAGAAATTTTACAAAGCTCATGTAGTGACAAGTATATATAAGAAGACACTTCTTGATGTTTTAGTGAAGAGATTTCGTAGAGGACACGAAAATAAATTATTACTTTCATTGTTGTATGTCCTACCATAAGAAATGTTGTTTGATTTGTCATGACCTCAATTGGGTGTGTTATTTTGTGTGATTTTCTTTATTCACAACTTTTGCAAATGGATGGATCTCTGGATGAGATACAATAATACAATAATGCAATTCAAAATGCTATTGTTGCAGATATTAGAACAAGACACGGAGTTCAAGATTATTAGTAGTCGCCTCCAACAATCTTGTTAGTGTTAATATATGTTTATAGTTTCTTGAGATAAATTAGGATTAAAAAGTGCAAGTTATTATATGTTTACAAAGCTTGTTACGATAAATTAAGAACCCGAGGATGGTAAAAATAATATAAATAAACAACTAAAGATTTTTTTGAAAAGTTATACCTACAATAATTGCTCACATAAACCTCTCGTATGTTATTAGAAATCAATACATAAAACCCAATCAAAGTTTCATACGAACACAATCAAAAGATTCCCACAACGTGTAGGTATAAATTTATGGTGCCTATCACCTCATGCCTAGATTTAAATTAAAAGGCCCATAATATGTTTAAAAAATAAAAAATTAAATTAAATTATTTTTAATCAATTGATTAGTGTTCTAATATGTAAATTAATATAAGCTCATGATTTTTCAAATATATGTAATGTACAATATTTTTTAATTATTCTCTTTAAAACATAATAAAATAATATATTTTTGATAAAAATAAATATTAAATTATTAATTTTGAGATTTAAAATTTTAATTTTTTTATATATTATATTGATCAATAATTTCATTACATTCTTAATTAATTTTTATTATTATTATTTTTGGTAAATAGTTTTTGAAAGGGACTATACCCTTGTACACCAAGGCTCGTAACCCGAATTGAAAGTTAAAGCACAAGAGTTGGATCAAAATCCGAGATAGAACAATAAAGCCCGACTACATAAAACCTGTCTGCAAAGTAAAAACCAACAACCTATGAATAAATTATTATTATTAATTATTATTATCATTATGAATTAGTGATAAATTAAAAATACCTATGAATATAATATTTATTTAAAATTGTATATACATATACATATACATATGAAAAGAAAATCTATATGAAAGAGTTTTTCCAAAACCTTTCTAGTGTTATATTAGACTTGTGAAACTCGTTTGTACTAGGATCATTTGAATTTTAGGTGATTATGGGTACATTTTTACAATCATATATTAATATTAAAAACAAATAAATTACAATTCATGTAGCCTAAGAACATCGTAAATTGTTATTATTTATTTAGAATTTAGCAATATTAGGTATTTCTTATAATATTATAAGAAATTAAACTATATTTAACATAACTTAAACACATTTTTTTAAATAAAAATAGAATGTATTAATATTCGAACAATCAATATCAAATGTGCTACTCAAGATCAAGATTTACACAGAGAAATTCCACATTGAAGTGGAACATTTATATTCACTCCAACTCATTAATCATCGGAGATACATGCCCTATGCAGTTAGTCAAGAACCACCAAAACACATGTAATAATGCTCTTCCCTAATGGTTATGTTGTAGTCTTCTTCTCTACCAATCATGGAGTAGACTCAAGCTTCAACCCCCCACTCTTTACAACCCTCTCCCATTCATTGGGGTGGTATAAGGAGTAGTTTCAACCACGTCAATGGTGATGGTTTTGGAAATGGTGACACTAGTGGTGTTGATGGTAGTAGGTTGGATGGTCTCCTTGGTGGTGATGGTGATGATCGAGGTGACTCGGCGGTGGTACTTGGTGATCTCCCTTATACTAAATTCTCTCGAGATCACTTTGGCTATCGCACCCACACATGATGACAAAGATGATACTCATGATGGTAAAAATGGCATCCCAAATTAGGAACCTTATGGCGTTAACGGGTGTGGTGGAAAATTAGATATTCCTCCACCACCTACTCCATCAACATCCATTTTTGTTGTTGCAACTTTATGTTTTGTCTTTTGTGCTCTTTGTTTATTTCCCCTTTTAATTAAACATTCTCTATTAATATGGTGTAATTGTTAACAACATAGCCCGCGTGCTAGTCCTTTTCTCTCAAGTTATGTTTGGATTAAGAGTTCTGGGCTATACTTCCATACCACCCATTTTTTGTATGATTAACATTGCACTATATGTTTACTATCAATAGAACATGAACAAAATTACTCATCAAAAATAAATAAAAGAGCATGAAGTAAATTACACCTTAGTAATTAATAATTTGTGTAAAATATAAAACAATAAACATTTGTCATATTAATTATTAAATTCAATAAATAATTCTTTGATTTTTATTAAATTCTTATTTAATGGTTATTGTTAATTAATATGTTGATCAATAATAATTCTAAGATTATTTAATAAGTGGGCATGTAGACCAATGAATCTTTAATAGCCGTGAGAAGCTATATTTTATTAAATATGTCAAAAATTATATTAGTAAATGGCCTACAAAGTAAAAATTTCCACATTAGCTTGCTCAAAAAAAAAACACTTTTAGCATGCTTACCATTATCATATAATTACTTTGAGATCGCCACTTATAAAATGACTACCTTTTTTATTAGAATAGACATGCGGAGGCAACAATACATATAATCCATCCATAAATGATGTTGAGCTTAATATTATACCTATTCTCTTAGCTTTTCAAGAAGAGGAACATGAAAGGAAACAAATTCAAATTACGACATTCCGATCATGCAACAACCATTTGTGTGGGAGCAAATTTGACATCTTGCATGAACTTAACCTACGCACCCTTGCCCTCACTCCCAAAATTTAAGACATTGAGGAGTAACGTGAAGTGAATAAAAGGATTGTATGGAGTACTTGAATTTTGGTACATGAGATTCCGCATCAAGTGACCGGCATTATAGGTGTGACTAAAGAGAGGTTTAAAGAAAGAGTTACTTTAGTAATGTCTAAATGAAGCAATGATAGAATGGTGGAGTTGTGGATGCTCACGAACTATTTGACAAAATGCTACAAGAGAGTTGAAGCCTTATGCAGAGTGAGTGAAACCTCTCCTACGTCATACTCTTCGACGCTAGTATTACCAAGCATGGTATCCTTACCTCCATCTTCTACAATTTTCATAATTTGGTTCTTCATTTACAATCTATTAGAAAAATTAAACAACTCAATAATTTTAAAATTATATATGTAAAAAAACTTAAATAGTGTAAGGCAATAAAACCCCACCTTGTGATTTTCAAAATTGTTGCACCATTTTAACATCAACTAGTGGTTGTCACCATAACCTCATATGATGCAACTCGAGTATCGAATCAGTGCTCACATTCATTAATTTTTTTCGAGAGTTAGATGTTTCATCAAAAAATACAACCTTTTTCTTTACTTGAATATTTGGGAAAACCCCACTTTTAGAGACTTGCAAAACAACCTTCCGAACCCCGTGTAAAAATAATTCAAACATCATATGTGTTCCTTAATATCGGAGGGTCATCTAAAGCTCTCAATTGACCTCAATCAATTGTTTATAGTCTCTTCGTTTCTTCTCTAGGAGCCTTGTTACTTTATTTTTTACTTCTAAGTACCTCTTAAAACTAAAAAAGTTGGCTTTTGTTTTGACCCACCGTTTGGTCCCTAAAAATGAAATTCTTGTCTACCTTCACAAAACTCTAATATTTTTACTAGAATATTGTATGGAACCTTTGGTTTGGGAAAATCATATTCTTGGTTAGTTTGGCAAAGGATTTTTGGAGGCCTCCTGTCCCAGTTTTTGACTAAGTCAAACTAGACCAATTACGACCGATGTCTCGTAAAACCTATCATCGTTCGAAACTCGTATGCCGATTCTCATTTATGTCGACTCTAAAAATTTCTCCATATATAGGGAAACTTGTAGGAAATTTCTAGTTGCATGTTCGTCCATCGAACGTTAGTCTTAGATGTGGTTTTGTGAGCCCTCGATCTAACTTTTGATTGTTTCCAACCAGGACAATTACAATTGATGACCTCGTAAAACTAACCGCCAATCGTAAACCATTCGCTAGTTCTCAATCCCACCAGTTCTTATAAATTCTTGGTGTATAGGTGGACACGCATAAATGTACCCATGGTTTATTTGGACATCGAAGAAAACATTTGAAGGTGGTTCCCTCACCTATGAACCTTTATTGAACATTTTTGCAACTAGTAGTTAACGCAAAATAAAGTTGTAGGACCCTGTCGGGTCACAAAACAATCATGGAAACTTTTGACAATTGTAATTAAATTATTGAAACGCTCTACTGTGTGACTATTATGTGAAATTGAACTTTTGGCAAAATAGTGTTTCTCTCTCTTCCCTATTTCTTTCTCTCTCCTTGGTTAAGAAATGAAGTGAACTGAAATGAAATAAATATGTGTCTCTAACCTTCTCCTTTCAAATACAAATTATTAATTTTATTATGTAAATGAGAAACTAAAAATTTTAATTATGCTAGATTTGGGTGGATTCATGCCAATGATTTATCACTGATTTCATGCTCACATGGCTTTGCAGGGTGGAAGTGAGATGGCGAAAATGTGTGGTGTAATCCATTGTTTATTATTGTAATTTATATAGGTTATTGAAAAATGTATATATGTGTAATGTATTGCCATGTTACAAAATTTATATTTGAAATTTGGTAATATGTATGAGATGCTAGTTTTAGGAATGCCTTGGGAAATGTGCATTTAATCATGGGTACCTTTTTGATTTAGATTTGCATATGGAAAAATTTGGATATGTTAAATGAATTTGAATGTAATATCTTATAGTGCATTTCCAGTGTGCAATAGTCGATTAATTAATTGATGTGTTGTGTTCTTTACCTTGAAAATGCAATAAATAAATCTAAGCGAATTAGTCAACCCTAGTACAAATTTTGTGTATAACTAACCCTCTTGTGTTATTCTTTTTGCATAGAAAATTGAAACCTTAGAATGAACTTAAACATGTATGCTCAAAGACACCTTATATCTTAACTAAATAAGAACCCTAGTTGAGTTACCTTCATAGCCTATATTTAGCGACATCATCATGAAACCATCAATTAATAACGACTTAATCAAACATTATCGATAGTAAGTGCTTCCCTTCAATGGTTAGTTATCATGTGTGTAGGAAGAAGAATATATTATCTTCAAGTTTGACTTACGTGTTAGGTGTCGAGATCACCAACTACTCTTGAAATTAACCTTTACAAGATGGGATTATGTAATGAAATTAATGTTTAAACTTGTTGTACCCTCCCTCTCATTCTAGCTACATTAGTTTGCAAAATGCTATCGTCTTAAAATATATTTAATCTTCACAACTACGATTTATGGTACTACACCTAAGAAATATGTTCATTAATTCATTTCTATAAATTAAGAGCCATCGTTCAAGTAACAACTATGTTGTGTAACCCCGCAAGATATGGAGTAAGTAGAGCTAACACCTCCTTAGTATCTTAGTCGACTACCAACTTAGATCTAGAAATTCTCTTCATCATCGAATGTATTCCTTGTTGGTAGAAAATGGTAAGTAACTCCTTGTAAATGAAATTGATTTGAAATATGTTGACTTAAGAGAAACCAAGAAACTGAAAACTTGGTTCCATAATCCCTTGTTATGCCTTTTATGACATTAAGAATAAAATAAATTTGTCTTGTAAAATTATGAAATGTGAAAACATAGGATCTTACTTTGAAAACAAATCTTGTGGTTCATGTGTAGTTCTAAATCTTCCAATCATGTACTTCTTCTAGATGTTAGACAAATACTTCCATAACTCCTTTTGTTATAAAACAATGCTAATAATGAGACCATAGTGCAATGTAAGAGTAAAGCATATAAGAGTAAAACGAGATTTGAGGTTAGGAATAATGTCACTCTTGAGTCCTTATAACTCAATTAGGCATTTTCTTGTGTTAAAAAGAATATGAATTGCCCTTGGTGAGATCAAACTTCGAGAAAAAAATATGATATTATATAAATATAAACATAAATAAATTTGATGTGGAAATTATGAATGGATTCAACAAGTTATTGAACTATATTAACTATGATAGGGAAATAAATATACTATGATCGAAGAATGTTTATGGAAAAATATATATCTTGAATCTAAATCTCCTTAATCCTAATATTTCTTTCTTGACATCATGTCGATTCACTTGTGTAAAATTTAAACATTGAATAAACATTGAAAAGCATAATTTTAACATAAGAATGAGAGAAATTAGGAACTTTGTATGCAATTTGAAATATGACAAATAATTATGTAAGTTATGGAGATTGTTGTAAGGGATAAAGAACCAACTTAAATGGTCGAACTGTAAGTTGAATGTGAAATGAATTTAAGAATTTGTAGGTGGAAAAAGGATAAATTATTCTTGCATAATAATGTTTTTTTAATGTTAATCATAACTAAGATGTAATCATGGTAATGATGTGTTGTGGGTTTTCCAATCCTTGGGTCCCTTTTCTTGTGGTTGGGTCATTGCTAGCATTCATTCATTGGGAAAGTGTGGCATCAACATGTATATGGTGTTGTCATGTGTCTATGTGAGTCGATGACTTATGTAAGTGTCTTATGTGTTGTTGAGTTTATCTTCTTGGAGCCCTTATGGTGTTGTGTAGTGAGCAATGTAAGTCAAAAAAATATATACCTGGTATTTTTACTATTGTATTTGTGTGTGTAAAATGTGGGTGTTACATTTGGTATCAGAGAGAGGTTCATGCTCTCGAACCTCTGGGACATATTGGAGTTGTGATGATTTTGCATGGTGGTGGTGAATATTGGAAGAGTAATGTGATATATGTTGTAATGTGAACAATGTTGTAATTGTGACCTTATGAAAGCACATGTGGTGCATGTCACTTAGTGCATATTTTTTATCATGTTGATGTGCTTGTGATGAGATATTCACTCTCCTTTTTATGGATTCAATGAGGAGTTCATGTGTGTGTGACCTTGGTGTGTGTGAAAATAATGTTGTTGTGGATTGCGAAGTGTTGGAGTTTCTTGTTATTCTATGGTATGTAGGTGTGTTGATGTGTTGCATGACATAATTGGTGTATAGTGAATTGGATTATATTGTGATGTTTCCACCATGTTGTGATGAATTGTGTGTGTCACCATGTTGTAATTGCAATTGACTATATGTTGTAATGTTAGACATTGTGTTCCTCATATGTATAATTCGTGTAATATGTGATGGTTCATGTCATGATTTAGGGGCATATGGTGAGCATATGATCCCTATTGTATAGTGATTGCACTTTGGGTGCAGTATGTGGTAATGTGATGTATCATAACCCGTGAAAGTAATGATTTGTGTTATACCCTATATATATATACCATGCGTAAGATGCTATGGTTAATTTTTGTGAATCACCATTGTGTTAGTGATGTAGTTATGTGTTATGTTGTGAACCCTACACTAACCGAACCTAAGGGAAATCGGTAAAATTGTATGTTTGGAGTGAGGAAATGTGTACCATTGACTAGTCACTCGAGCCAGTACGAGATAGGAAGTGGAGTCTTACATAGGCTAAAACCACTTTTGTTTGTTTTGGTATGTATGACACTTTCTCAATGGGTGTCATGTATATTGTGTTTCACGACACCTTAGGCTTAGTAGATGGTGACATGTACTCTTTTTTCTCTCTCCCATATGGTTATCATATGGATTCAACCTAAGTGTACTTACGACTATGTTGAGCCTTGTGGAAGTGGTGGAGGGATGATTCAGATAGAGATGATGATAGTTGTATTATTTGATATGTTATTTTACGAGTTGAGGCTCGATGTTTGAGTGCCAACAACTCATTGAGTACCCTTTGGTGGTCAGTATAAGGCCACATAGTTATTGTGATGTGCTATATCTCTACACCTATTTTATTCCCTTTTTATTTCCAGAACCAATAGTTTTCTTGATTGACATGTTCTTATATTTTGGGCATTTATTTGGTTATTACACTAACATGTGGTTTTTTTTTCACTAACCATGGCTAATTAGCCATTTTCATTTCTTAGTTTTAATTTTGTGTATCAATTTTAAAAGATTTATATCCTAGCCCAAGGCTTGGGAATTTTTTCCACTTGGCATTTGAAATGGATTGTTATGTTGGTTCTAATGTCGTAATGTGTTGGAATAGGGTCATGGGATTCACCATGGAGTGGTGGGACCTATGGACCCACTTCATTGTATGGGGGTATGCCCCAAGGAGTTACAGATAACTAGTGGTTGTTGAACCACAAGTTATTATGTCACTTGGGTTAGAGGTATCTGGACTCTATGTGCCTAGGGCCATAGGGTGACCGACCTCTTTTGGGGAGCGAAAAGGAAAATTTATCTTTATTTTATTACTTGAGGGAGGCATAAGAGACTTGAGGGAGGCATAAGAGATTTGTGTGGGTGTGATTGATGCTTTGGGAGGTATATGGAGTTGTTTTGTGATTCTTGGGAGGTATATGTATTTATTTTGTGATGCTTTGGAGGTATATGGAGTTGTTTGTGATGCTTTGGGAGGCGTATGGAGTTGGTTATGATTTTGTGTACTCTTGATATTTTGGTTTGTGTTGTGATGTTGTTTCCAAATTGACACTATGTAGCTATAGTTATGGTATTGAGTTGTGTGAAACCCCGTATGTGTACATGTTGGGAATTCCATGTTGTTGTAGTCCGATTATGTGTTACGAATGCTTACCTTGTGTGTCGGGAGCATGTGTGAAAAGTACTATGTTTTGAGGTCTATGTATCTTATTTCCATGGTTTGGTTGAGTTCTTGTGATGTGATAAATTTGCAAAATATGTTATAAGATGTGTCTTGTGAAGCATTAGTGTTGTGTTTGGCCTTGATGTGGTATTGTGATGTCAGTTCTATTGGGCACCCACAAACATAAGAAAACTAAAATCTTAAATAATGAAATACTAAGAGTTGAGATTAATAAATACTTTAAAGGAAAAGAATAAGTAATAAAGTAAAATAGAACTACCAATCTTCACATAACATTAAAATTTAAGATATTGCCAAATTTAGTTTGCTTCCTTGTGGTCACTTTGTATCGAAAAGTTGTTTTTTTTTAAATGACATGTGTCATTATTGACCTTCTTTTCTTTTCATACCATTCATGATTATGTATTGTGTCGCATCGAGGACGATGCTCTTATAAGGGAGATAGAATGTAGTGCCCATCGTTTCTTTTTAAATAAAAATAATTAAAAATAATAATAGAATAAAATAATAATAATAATAATTTTGTGAAGTTTGTGATGGTTTGTCATTGGATTAAATAGCTCCAAGTGAAGGCATGTGAAGGCACATGGTTTTCCATGAAAGAATCGTGGTGGAGTATGTGGGTAGCTAACCTCTAAATGAATCGGACCTGTCTTTTCCTTGCATAATAATGTAAACACCTAAATTGGAATCCAACCCATTTTTCCATTGTCTAAAAATTCAGTGATCTTTTATTATTTAATGCTTTCATCCTCTCTGTAAGTGCATCTCGGTTTGATTTGTTTATTTTCCAACCCTTCTTCTGCATTTGTGTTTTAGTCTTCCAAAAATGGTGTGTATTCTCTCCTCGACTACGACTAAAACCACCTCTCCAAGCTAATTTTTACATGGAGGATCTCCCACCAAATACTTGTATCATCAGATAAAATGATACACCAACAAGTTTACAAAAACACTTGGCCAAGGAGGTTTCATGATGGTTTACAAAGGTAAGATTCCCATTGAATCCTGGTAGTTATTAATATTCTTATAAAAAAAGTGAAAATTTGTTCATGAATGAAGTAGTTATGTTGGGGAGGATCCACCACTTGCATCTAGTGTAGTTGTGCTTAGAATGACATGGGTTTCCTCTAAATATGGTCACACATAGTTTCACATATGCAACAAATTTCCTTGGTCACAAAAAATGGATTAGTTTCCTTTTACTAAATGGACTCACAACCTATCTCAAACATGCGCATTCGAACTTGTAGTGAAGACATCTTCCGTAACATCAAAATGACACATATGAAGGATTTTCTTGTTTTATGATATGTTTGGTTGTTTTAAAAACACAAATTCTTAGAATACCATGGTTACAAAAATTAATAAAAACTGGATTGTTTAAAGGTGTTGAATAATTTTTTCTAATGGCATTTTACAGTGGAAAATAAAAGCTCCAAACCCTTCACAACACCTCCATCTATGCATAGCCTCCCGAATTGTTCCAAAATGGGTTTACCGAAAAGGCTTAGAAACTTTTGAGCAAATGCATTTGTAGGTTTAAAGCCAAACCTCCTCACGCCTTGCCTACATCCTCCCACCCTATGTTAAATTAGATCTTAGGAATAAGGTATGGATGTAAAAATGTATAAAATAATAGATGAATAGTGTAAGATGTTGTAGTTGTAAATGTTATGGAAGACGTGTATGCAAAAATGAGGATCCTTACACAAGGTGGGTGAACTATAACATAATGTCTTTAAAAATATATATATGGATCTAGATCTCCATTTGAAACATGTTCTATCATCCCCAATAGGATACCCGATTTCTACATGTCATTTGTTTTTTTTTGTATATGAGCAATAGATGAAGAAGATAGAGGATTCAAAACCCTTCATCGGTCTAATCAGAGTGGATGAAGATGAAAACATGTATATTATAGCTTTTCCTCCTTAAGAACAAACAAAAAACTATTACTTGATTGATTCATTGGGGGTTATAGAAATGTCTCCAAAATGAATTTTAAGTACATGAGCTTCTAGATCAAGTGTGACTAGAATCGAGGTGTGACTACATAGAGAGGGTTAAAGAAAGAGTTACTTTAGTAATTTATGAATGAAGCAATGATAGAATGGTGGAGTTTTGGATGCTCACGAAATGTTTGACAAAATTCTAAAAGAAATTTGAAGCCTTGTGGAGTGCAAGTGAAACCACTTGGACTACATCATACTCTTCGGACGCTAGTATTACTAGGCATGGTCTCCTTACCTCCATCTTCTATAATTTTTGTAATTTGGTTCTTCATTTGCATTATATTAGAAACATTAAACTACTAAATAATTTTACAATTATATATGTAACAAAACTTAAATAGTGTAAAAATAATAAAACCCACCTTGTGATTTTCAAATCTAGTTGCACCATTTGAACATCAATTGTGGTTGCCACCATAACCTCATATGATGCAACTCGGGTATCGAATTAGTGCTCATGTCCACTGATTTTTTTGAAGAGTTAGATGTTTCATCAACTAAATACAACCTTTTTCTTTACTTGCAAAGTTGAAAAACACCACTTTTAGAGACTTGCAAAACAACCTTCTAAACCCCGTAAAAGAGAGGTCAAGCATCATATATGTGTTCCTTGATATGAGGAGAGTCACTTCAAGCTTTAGATTGACCCTAATCGACTATTTGTACTCTCTTCACCACTTCTCTAGGAGCATTGTTACATTGTTTTGTACTTCCAAGTAGCTCTTAAAATGAAAAAAGTTGGCTTTCGTTTTGACCCACCATTTGGTCCCTAAACAACGAAATGCTTGTCCGCCTTCACAAACCTCTAGTATTTTTACTAGACTATTTCCTAGAACCTTCGGTTTGGAAAATCATATTCTTGGTTAGTTTGGAAAAGGCTTTTTGTAGGCCTCCAGTCGTAGTTTTTGACTAAGTCAAACTAGACCAATTACGACCAGTGGCTCCAAAAACCCATCGTCATTGCCATTTGAAACCCATTTCTATTCTTCTCGATTTGTCAACTCTAAAAAATTATCCATATATAGGGAAACTTGTAGGAAATTTCTCATTGCACTTTTTTCCATCGAACATTAGTTTTGGAGGTGGTTTTGTGAGCCCTCGAGCTAACTTTTGATTGTTTCCAACTAGGCCAATTACGACCGATGACCTCAAAAAACTAGCCACCAATCATAAACCATTCTCTAGTTTTGAATCCCGTCACTTTCCTATAAATTCTTGGTGTATAGGAGGAAATGTATAAACTTACCCATGGTGTGTTTGGTCATCAGAGGACAACGTTTGAAAGTTGTTCCCTCATCTCCAGCCTTTATTGAATGTTTTTGCAACTAGTAGGAAAACGTAAAAAGAAAGTTGTAGGACCCCCTGTCGGGTTTCCAAACAATCATGGAAACTTGTTGACACTTGTAATTAACTTCTTGAAACTCTACTATGTGATTATGTGAAATTAAACTTTTGGAAAAATAGTGTTTCTCTCTTCCCTATTTCTTTCTCTCCTTGGTTAAGAAATGAAGTGAACTGAAAATGAAATAAATATGTGTCTCTAACCTTCTCCTTTTGAATGTAAATTATTAATGTTATTATGTAAATGAGAAACTAAAAATGTTAATTATGCTAGATTTGGGTGGATGTCATGCAACGATTTATCGCTGATTTCATGCTCACATGGCTTTACAGGATGGAAGTGAGATGGCGAAAAGGCGTGGTGTAATTCATTGTTTATTATTGTAATTTATATAGGTTATTGAAAAATGTATATATGTGTAATGTATTTCCATGTTACTAAAATTTATATTTGAAATTTGGTAATATGTATGAGATGCTAGTTTTAGGAATGCCTTGGGAAATGTGCATTTAATCATGGGTATTTTTTTTTTAGATTTTCATATGGCAAAAAGTTGGATATGTTAAATGAATTTGAATGTAATATCTTGTAGTGCATTTCTAGTGTGCAATATTCAATTAATTAATTGATGTGTTGTGTTCTTTACCTTGAAAATGCAATAAAGAAATCTAAGTGAATTAGTCAACCCTAGTACAAAATTTGTGTATAACTAACCCTCTTGTGTTATTCTTTTTGCATAGAAAACTGAAACCTTAGAATGAACTTAAACATGTATGCTCGATGACACCTTCTATCTTAACTAAATAAGAACCCTAGTTGAGTTACCACCATAGCCTATATATTTAGTGACATCATCATGAAACCATCAGTTAAGAATGACTTGATCAAATGTTATCTATAGTAAGTGGTTCCCTTCCAGGATTGGTTATCATGTGTGTAGTAAGAAGAATATATTCTCTTCAGGTCTGACTTATGTGTTAGGTGACAGAGATCACCAACTACTCTTGAAATTAACCTTTAGTAGATGGGATTATCTAATGAAGTTAATGTTTAAACTTGTTGTACCCTCCCTCTCATTCTAGCCACATTAGTTTTCAAAATGCTATCGTCTTAAAAGATATTTAATCTTCACAACTAAAATTTATGGTACTACACCTAAGAAATATATTCATTAGTTCATTTCTATAACTTAAGAGCCATTGTTCAAGCAACAACTATGTTGTGTAACCCTGCAAGATATGGAGTAAGTAGAGCTAACACCTCCTTAGTATCCTAGTCGACTACCAAGTTAGATCTAGAAATTCTCTTCATCATCGAATGAATTCCTTGTGGGTAGAAAATGGTAAGTAACTCCTTGCAAATGAAATTGATTTGAAATATGTTGACTTAAGAGAAACCAGGAAACTAAAAACTTGGTTCCATAATCCCTTGTTATGCCTTTTATGACATTAAGAATAAAAGAAATTTCTCTTGCAGAATCATGAAATGTGAAAACATGGGATCTTACTTTGAAAACAAATCTTGTGGTTCATGTGTAGTTCTAAAGCTTCCAATCATGTACTTCTTCTAGATGTTAGACAAATACTTCCGTAACTCCTTTTGTTATAAAACAATGTTAATAATGAGACCATAGTGCAATGTAAGAATAAAGCATATAAGGGTAAAACAAGATTTGAGGTTAGGAATAATGTCACTCTTGGAGTCCTTATAACTCAATTAGGCATTTTCTTGTGTTAAAAATAATATGAATTTCCCTTGGTGAGATCAAACTTTGAGGAAACAAAAGATATATATATATAAATAAATATATGTGGAAATTATGAATGGATTATACAATTATATATAATATATCAACTATGATAGGAAATAAATATTATGTGATCGAATGAATTATTGCACTATATTATGAGAGTGAAATATATATATATCGAAGAATGTTTATATAAATATATATATCTTGAATCTAAATCTCCTTAATCCTAATATTTCTTTCTTGACATCATGTCGACTCACTTGTGTTGAAAAGGTAAAATCTAAACATTGAATAAACATTTGGAAGCATAATATTAACATAAGAATGAGAGAATTAGGAACTTTGTATGAAATTTGAAATATGACAAATAATTATGTAAGTTATGGAGATTGTCGTAAGGGATAAAGAACCAACTTAAATGGTCAAACTTGTAAGTTGAATGTGAATGAATTTAAGAATTTGTAGGTGGAAAAATGATAATATTCTTCTTGCATAATAATGTTTTTTTAATGTTAATCGTAACTAAGATGTAATCTTGGTAATGATGTGTTGTGGGTTTGCCAATCCTTGGGTCCCTTTTTTGTGGTTGGGTCATTGCTAGCATTCATTCATTGGGGAAAGTGTGGCATCGATAGGTATATGGTGTTTTGTGTGTGTCTATGTGAGTCGATGACTTATGTAAGTGTCTTATGCATTGTTGATTTTATCTTCTTGGAGCCCTTGTGGTGTTGTGTAGTGAGCATTGTAAGTTTTTTTTTAAAATATATTGGTATTTTTACTATTGTATTTGTGTGTGTAAAGTTTTGGGATTCAATTGAGTTGTGTTTTTTTCAATGTATGTTCCAATGGCTCTAGGTTTCTAGGTTAGAGATTTTGAATCATTACCTTAGATACCTCATTCTTATCTACATCTTTCGGTATTATACAATTTTTTCCCTTGTTGAGTAGATTCATTATGGGATTTATTATATTTTATAGGTATGTAAAGAGTCTCACAATTACATATAATTGTGAAGAAAATAAATGAACAATATAAGAGTATTTCCCCTTAGAAAAGGAAGACCACCAAAAGTGGAATACTTGGAAGATATGATGGGAGCTATCCAAACAAAATTGTAGGATATAAATATTTCTCAAATAAAGAAAAATGATTCGATATAAGTGAATATGAAGGTGGATCACTTGAGGTTCACCTTTATGAATTAGATGAAGAATCTATACATAAAACATTTGAATTCCAGTTCTAATATATTAATGAATTCGATGTCATCTTATAGATTGGATTTATGAACTAGAAAAATAATTTGACTATGATTCAATGGAGGATGCAAAGGTAGTTAGACTTTCTTGGACCAAGACAAAGGACCTATTATCCCTAAAAACTTAACACCCTCTAACTTTTCATGAATGAATGGATGAGAAATAACTTTTTACCGATAACATGGGATTGTTTCAATGTGTTGTACCTTGTAAATGATACAAAACTCTAGAGAAGGTTGCTTCCTCTACCTAATAGTAATGTCAAGCTACTTGTACTAATGTAAATGCAACTAGCTAATCAGATTCTAGTAATCTAAGGGACCATGGGAAGAGAGAGGTACATGAAAAGAGGAAATCCTAGGATAAAAGAGGTGATAACACCAAGAAAAGGGGGAATATAATATCATATGAGTGGAAATGGGAGGAAAATGAAGTAGGGGATGGCTGACATGAGTACCACAGTCCCAAACAACATCCAATCTCTCATTTCCATGGAGCACAATAGAAACAAACCCTGCAAAAGATAATAAAACATACACAATACACCACAAATGTAATAGAGAGGTAAGATAATACAATAAACATAAGCTAGGGTAGAGAATATCCATAAAAAAATATTTTATTGCTTTAAACATATAGAAGATGGGAAAGATATGGGAGGGAAAAAGAGGAAAACTTGAATTTCCACCTTCAACGACAAACAACATGCATTGAATGTATGAAAACAGCACGAGAACCCTTCTAAGACCATTTCCCCATGATACTTTTCTTGTAAGAGAAGGAATGGGCACCATACCTCATCAAATATGTTATTTGAGCTACCTAGAACTATATATTTAATGATAGAATAATATTTCCTATTTTTAATGCACCTAACCTCACAAATTTAAGAAATCTAGTTTATATGGTGTAGTACATGATGAGACCTTTCCAACGATACCCAGTTTGTCAAATTTGGAGTTACAGAGTTAAATATATGGCCCTCAAAATTTCAAGTGCTTAGGATAGTCATGATTGGTTCCTATGTAATGCTATAGTCTGCATTAGTGCTTTTATTCCAATTGTCGATGAATCAAGATGAATCGCAGAACTAGAGGAAGGGGATAAAAGTTCCATTTGTGCTCGCGTGACCTGAATTAACTGATTCATAGTATGTATTTGTTTATGTAGAAATTTGGAGTTGGGGCGGAGTGGTGTAATTGTTCCACCTTCCATTGGTACCCGTCATATCCACCTCTCTAGAAATGTATTGTCCTTCTATACACTTTGTCCCATTAGTCAGCTGACTTTCCTATGCGGGGAACTAACAGAACCAAGGAACTGTTCCGATAGTTCCATTGAAAGTTGAGTCCCCTGATTGCAATGACCAACTCCCCATTATGCAGATGATGCAATAGCACAGAACTACGAGCCCCATGAAACTATTCCTTTAGTTATTGAATATCCCAATTTTTCCAATTACAATACCCAAATACATGTTGTGGCAAATGTAGGGAAGTGGAGGAAGGTATGAAATGTTTCGTTTGTTCTTGAAAATCCGGATTTAGGTGATTTTTCCCCAAATGACCGAATGTTTCTAATTTTTTCACTAAGTATGGAAATGACAAGCTAGGCGAGGAGGAAAGGAATGTCCCTGACATTGATTTTTCCAATTTTTGTCAAAATATATTTTCTAAGTCCAAATGAAAATTGAAGTTAACAAAATATCCCTAGGAGGGGGTATTTTGGATAATAGGACCATACATCCTTAAGGTGGGATTACATGAAGGTGGGTCGAAAAAGGAAAGAAAATGATAAAATAAAAGCTTGGAATAGGAAGGTTTCAAAGCTAAATGATAACAATTTACCTATAGATTACTAGATGAATATTTTTAAGAAGTTAGAAATCCTAGCTAAATAAATGAGTGTGAAGGAATACTCAAATGAGCTCTATAAATTGACTATTTGAGAAGGTCATATGGATGATGGTACTGATATATTCTTGAGGTAATCAAATGCAATTCACATTTTTTTTCAAAATGAATTTGGTATGCTAAGTTTTAGGCCAAGAGGAGAATCCTATCAATGTGCATTGAAGGTTGAAGATAAGTTTTCTAAGAGGAAAAAATGTAACAAGAGGAAGGAAATTCATTGTGATGTAGGGTAAAGAGAAGAGGTGGAAGAGGGTAGCATATCTATGAATGAGAAATAAACACTTATTATTTTTACGTGAGTTACGCTTAAAAATAAGAGGAAGAGGATAACCTCTATTTGTAAAGTAGAGTGTAGAGATTTCATGGTAACATGTTATCGGTGTGGAGAAGTCGAATGGATATTTTAAATGTCGAAAATCACAAGAAAATAATATTTGAAGGAATGATGCAAGTACTCACGTTAAATACGTGTACATGAAGAAAGTTTTTCCTCACTTAATTATGCAAAAGAATCAAAACAAGGAGAGCATTTTATGATGAAAAGAGTGATGTTTAAAGTAGAAAAGAATAAAATGGGATAACATAAAAGAGGAGCATATTCCAATTAATGTGAAAATATAGAGGTAACTATTTTTAGTCATTTTTATAGGGGAACCACCGACAATTTAGTGTCTATTAAGATGGTTGAGAAACTCATATTAAAGATAATTGTGCATCTTAACCCCTACAAAGTTTCTTCCTTGCAAAAAAGATATCAATTATTGGCTATTGAGAAATGTTTATTTATATTGATGATTATTTCATATAACGATGAAGTTATGTATGGTATAATGTTGATGGATATTTGCAACGTATTGTTAGGAAGAACTTGGCAATTTGATATAAAATCTATGTGTAAACCCCATTTTTACTCTTTCTTGTCATTTCTCTTGTGTAGGGGATACCGATGCATATTCCTCATGAGTGGATGCTTCAAGGGGCTTCTAGGAATTAGGGTGTGTTAGACTTGGTCATGTGGGCTAGACTACATCATTAAGGAGATGTTTTTATTATGCCATATTCCCTACCATTGCTCCATTTCTTCCCTTTGTTCACTCGTTATCCATTACATCTACTTGTTCTATTGTGCTAAATTGTTTCTAACCATTACACGTTACTATCCCTACTTTCAATCACCATGGACCTTTATCATTGAATCTATTTAACTTTTAAATTCTATTCCTCTTTGTTTCACACCCCATGACTTTAAGGTTCCCCAAAGCAAACACCATCACCCATGGGAAATGGTTTCAGGTTGGTTATTTCCATAGCTAATGTCATCACCCACGGATATGATGATGGGTATATATACCCCACCACATATTTAGCATCACACAATCAATCAAACATTCATAAAGGAACTAACTGATATTATTTGCATGTTTATGCACTATCTTGCACCTACTTATTAGAGTTCAATATTTTGAGCCAACCCTTTTACATTTGGGTCACCATAATGAGTTAGGACTAGAGTTTTTCTTATTGAAATTTCCCTTTCTCCACCCATAGTTATTCTCTCTTTGTGTTGTTATATGTAAAGAGGATTATGCATCATCAGCCCCACACACACACACAAAACACAAATACACACAATACTTAAGTATTTCTAACCCGTCTTAGTATTTCATCTTACATTTATCTAATGTTTATTGGTCATTCATTTCTATAGACTACGATAGATGTATGTTTAATTTTATCCATTATATTATCTTATTATATTACGCCCATTGTCATTGTACACCCCTTGCTACCCTTATTGTTAATCCTAGTAGATTTCCTCTATTTATCTTAGATGTAGGACTTGAAACCTATCGTTGTCTTAGGGATGGGATCACTATCCTCTAGAATTATGGCATTAATGCTCCTTGAGAAAATGTGGTATATACATCATGTGTTCAAACCGTTAATCGATACCTACATTTAAAATTATCAAGAAATAATTAGTTGCAATATGGTAGGAAATCAAAGAATTGATCATAGAAAAATCCTTAAAAACTTGACAAATAATGAATGTCACACACCTAGAAAAGAGGTTCAATTAATTAATGTTTCTCAATATATGGGTCCCATATGATAAATAGTCCTGAAACATCACTTAAAACCAATTAATCATAACAAACCTCCTCGAAGCATAATGGCCCCCAATCAATCCCCAAATAATCCTTTATAAAACAACAACATCAAGGCTCTTACCCCTAATGACCCAAATCTAACACTATATCATAATCTCATGATTATGAATTTGTTGATGAAATGGCCATTTTAAAATCATCCACCATTGTTAGCATGTTTTATTTGGTAAGAGCCTTTCCACATGATGCACAACAAAATACCACACAATATTGTTGTGTATTGATCATTTGAACCATTACAGAGATATATAGGAGGATGAACTCCTAATATGTAGGAGTCCTATTTTAACTTGTACAACAAACCACCATATTAGGTGAGTTTTTCAAATAACTCACGTAACACCTAATTATTGAGGATTTGCATCCATTTCGACGAGTGTGTTTTACCACCTAACGATGAAACATCTGCAAACCGAAAACAATTTCCTTTCTACATGCTTCTCTGCAAACTTTTGACTAAATATCTTGAGTGCAGTTGAGAGACAGATTTAGGGCTCCTTGGTGTTCCCATTAGGAATGCATATGGATTGTTCGATAAAATGTTCTCGAGCTCATCCGGGCATGTTTGTTCTATAACAGCTTTCAACCATGCCTAATGATGGCCACAATGATGAAAGAGATCCTAATGCCCTCACAATTACCAACAACCTCAGGTCAAATGGAAATTCTCATCCATAAAATTGAACAAAGCATGCAGAACTCACCGCAACAATGATAGAACAAAACCAAATCATTAAGGAACAAACATGAAAACTTGAAAAACAAACAAATCAAATTACCATACACAAAGATCACATCTCGAATGGAAATAGCTCTAGCTAAACTAAGCTTAAAGGTTGTTGCCCATCCAACTCAAGAAACATCAAAGGTCATTGCAAACCTTTGAGAAGAAGTCCAAGCAACTAAGGAAGACCATAAGGGGCTTGCTACCAAACTTGAGAGTGTAACCATAGATCAACCATGGACACAAGGAGTTTCTGGTAAATGTAAAACCCCACCAATTATTGAAGAAGCAATCCAAGCCAGATTTGCAAAGGAGAAACGAAGATATTTTAAGGTTTTAAACCTTTGAATTAGAGGTCTCATCAAAGAAGAAGTCCCTTTAATAGCAGCTAAGAAATTTCTCCAACATAAACTCAAAACAGACAACATACCTATTGAAAATGCATGATATCTACCAAATAATTCTCTAACCATCGATTCCATAAGCATACATGATAAGCTCACCGCCTTGAAATTTAAAATTTTCCTCTTCAATCTTGACCAAAAGGTGTACCTTGATGAAGACATGACTAGGCTACAATATGAGGAATTCAAGAATGAAAGGGCCAAAATGATTGAAGCTATAAAATGTGATAATTGGGTTGTTATGAGGATTGGTAAGGTCATAATACAAGATAATCCACCTCCTTCGTGTGACAGGCCATAGCCTACTAAAACATCTTGATGCCATATGGTGGAGCTCGCCTCATACATCCATCTCACTCTCATTATGGAATTGTGGTGGATCTCTTTTCTTTTCTCCGTGGTCCTCAAATGATGTCATCCAGGGCAAATATTTTATTTTCTTTACAGAAACCCATGAATCAAAAGACAAGCCCTTACCTATTTTCTTTGGGTTCACTTGGTTCTCCAAGTACAGGACAAAACTTCATCATGGTTCTAGAGGCTCAAGTGGTATCGTTTGCCTTGCAAGTGACGATCTAGATTAGAATGTGTGTGCATATAAAAATAAAGAGGCACAACTCTCATTCATATTAGATTAGAATTTTTCAATAGCATTGTAAATCATTCAGAGTAACTTATTCCTATTTCAAATATGTTTCTCCCTCATTCATCAAGGATGTCTTGTTCATGCAGAGCTTGTTTTTAAAAATCAAAATTAAAATGTGCTTGTTTCTTACAATAAAATTATAAGTACAAGATGCCCATATGGTGGATGTGAAGAACAAAGAGGAGCATATAAATTAGGGATCTATCTCTCGCCCCATTGAATTCAAGTGAGAGAGAAATGTTGAATATTTTGAAGTTGACGTGATGTAAGCTTCATTTAAAGGATCTCCAATGTATACAAATAATATAACTACATATACTTCCATTATTGATGCATATGATCACATCAAGTGGTTCATTGAATATTTTGGCACCGACGTGATGTAACCTTCATTTTAAGGATCTCCAATGGATACACTAATATAACTACCTATACATTCATTATTGATACATATGAGCACATTGAATCGGTCCATGGACATATCCTAACACGCCACTATAATCTTTGTTAAATAGTCATTAATACTAATAAACTATTTACATTATAAATCACTAGCCTAGAAAATTTACTTTAGACACCTATTTCCTCGTTCAAGAATAAAAATATTTGATATACATAAACTTAAGGGCCGGTTTAGAGAATAACAACCTAAGGGAAATTTTGAATTAAAAACTAAAATGTAAAGGAATTAACAATAACTTATTTCAAATTTATGAAATATATATGAGAGTTGTTGCTTTTAACAATCGTGTTTGTTTATCCTGCATTTAGAATTAAAAATTTTAGAATCTTGAGGGAGAAATCCGAACAATAAAATCTTTAAAGAGAGACAGTGATTTTCTTTACTTCAAGAGGCCATAGATATTTCCACACAAACTATGGAAAGTAGCAAGTACATAATCCATTTAAATATATTTGTTACAATTAAATAATTAACAATATAAGTTTATGTCTTAATAATATATATCCAACTAATTGTGAGTTTCTAGCTATATTATGACTGTAGTACTTTTTTGAGCAATAGTGAACAAATTTCAAGACAATAATGATAATCAAAGTTATATCTTAGGGAGATAAATATATAAGAAAAATATTTCAACTCTCATTAACCTTAGCAAATGTGACTGATGGTGAAGCAAAGTTTATTTTTGGACTAGTAGCTTGGGATTTTCTTGAATAAATTCGAGCAATTCTCCAAAGCACCATTATCTATGTTCAATACTGAAGTATTCTAGATCTATATAAATGAATAACATGGAAGAAGAAATCGAGAGAACCTGCAGTAACCAAAAGGGTTTATAGCTATTAGTAGAATGGAATTCTAGAAATACAAAGATTAAAATACTCAAACAAAAGAATTTTCTCTTATATTTGCTCCAAAGGATGACGTGTTGCTCTCTCCACTTGTTTCAACTTGACAACCATGACAAATTTTTGATTGGTAGTAGTGAAGACTATTTACCTACATTCCACATCATAATAAAATAAAGTTTTGACCAATTTTTGACCAATTGAGAAAAAAGTTATTTGATTTCCCATGTCAAATAGTCGTCGAAGTTCAGAAATTTATTGACCTGTAAACTTCGGACGGTTTTTTAGCCATTCATAGATATGATCATTAAGTTGATTGCAATAATTGCAGCAATATGAGAAAAGTGAGAAACACGGATCATTGACTGAATAGAAACAACATCAGATTATATGTTACCGTGTCTGCCACTGTAAAAGTAAGAGACACGGATCATCTACTGACTAAGAAAAAGGCAGCATGTTTCAAATTATATATTACCATGTATCAAGTTATATGTTAGGCCTATTTCAAGTATTGAGAAAGTGAAAATGAAAGCAAGATTTGTGATGGTAATACTCTGCTTTGCGTTGGCAATAATAGATTCTGACTGGGAGGCGCATTCTTTAGAAGGCCTCCATGACCATGTAGAAACAGAACAAAATAAAGAAGGGAGGGATGTTGAGGCTCTCTTATCTTGGAAAAAGGCCATTACATTCGACCCAAATGGATCTTTATCAAGCTGGGTTTCAAACAATTCGAAGAATTTGTGCCAGTGGAATGGCATTTCCTGCAGACCACACACTAAAAGACTGGTTTCTATAATTCTTTCTGAATTGGGATTAAAAGGTACCATCACTCCTTCCTTACGAGGCCTCTCTTTGCTGCACACTCTGAATCTCTCTGATAACAGATTCACTGGAAGGATTCCCCACAGCTTGGAGACCTCAAATCTTTGAGAAAACTCGACCTCAACGATAATCTGTTGTTGGGTTCTATCCCTGCTTCTCTGAGCAACTGCACTCAGTTGTTTCTTATTACATTTTCTGAGAACAACTTGACAGGAAACATTCCGTCTGAATTCGGCATGCTTACAGAGCTAGTCCATTTGAGTTTGGCGAGAAACAAGTTAAGTGGTAGCATTCCTGACAGTATAGGGAATTTGAGAAAGCTTAAAACTATTTTCTTGCACAACAACAATCTCACGGGGGCAATTTCACCCATGCTCGGTAACTGCTCACAGTTGAATATTATTACACTTTGTGACAACAACTTGACAGGAAACATTCCATCTGAATTCGGCATGCTTACAGAATTAGTCCATTTAAGGTTGGCTATAAACAAGTTAAGTGGTAGCATTCCTCAAGGAATAGGGAATTTGAGAAAGCTTGAAACTCTTTCCTTGCACACCAACAATCTCACCGGGACGATTTCCCCGATTCTCGGTAAGTGTAGTTCTTTAAAGAGCATAAGGTTGTCAAGCAATTCATTATCCGGTTCTCTGCCTGCATCCTTGACCAACTGTACTAAACTTGAGCTTTTCGATTTCAGAAAAAATGGACTGACAGGTGAGCTTCCGTCTTATCTTGCAAATTTTCACAGGATGAGAGTTTTAAGTCTTGGATATAATAAGCTCGAGGGTAAAATCGGTGCATGGATCACAAACTTAACAAACTTGCAGGTGTTGGATTTATCCAACAATCAACTTAGTGGAAGAATACCATCTAATCTTGAAAGGCTCTCGGATTTGGAATTAACGGGGAACCAGGTCTGAGTGGCAGCACACTTTACCAGGATCTAACTATTGTAATGAAAGGCAAGGAGTATACTATCGACTATGTTCTCCAAGCAAACACCATACTTGACTTGTCAAGCAATAATCTAAGTGGGAATATACCAGGGTGCTTGGGAAGCCTGAGTAGCCTAAGATTGTTAAATCTATCCAAAAACCAGTTAGAAGGCAAGATACCGCCATCTCTTGGGAAAATATGGACTTTGGAACAGTTGGATTTGTCTGAAAATAAACTAAGCGGACGAATTCCTGAAGAGTTATCTAAATTGTCCTTGTTGGCATCCGTCAATTTTTCTGGGAATGAGCTTTGTGGTGCAGTACCCAGCGGGCCTCAATTTGACACTTTCAACCAGACATCATTTCAGAGAAATCTGTGTTTGTGTGGGTCCCCATTACAGAGGTGCGAGCAACAGACAGAATACATCCAACACCATCTACACCTACAGAAACAGAGGATGATTCAATTTGGAGTGTTGTGGATGAGCATGTCTCGTTGATTGCGTTGTCGTTGGGATTCTCAATTGGATTTGGGGAGTATTATATGTGATTATGGGGCGGGGTTGTTTCCTGAAACAATTGAACTCATGAATGATGTTCATCAAAGAACATCACCGACTCTCTCAAGAAAGTATCATCGTTTCTAATGTGGTTAGGAATATAATTTTGGTGTAGATCAAGGAAGAACTCTGTCGAAAATCAAGAGACTTGATCATCCTCCTCCGCCTAGTAATTTAATTTTTTTTTTTTTTTTGGCGTAGGTCACCTTGCTCAACCAACACATTATATGGCACAGGGAAGGGCTACCACTTATTTGGTATAGTTCCATAGCTCCCTAAGGGAGAAAGGGAGTTATATGGAGAAATGTTTAATTCTCTATTGTAACTCTTTTGTATTATTAATATAAAAGTAGGTTCTAATAGTAATTTTGTGTATATGAAAATTGTATTTGATGGTTTGATAAAGGATGAATAGTGTATTTGCCAGTAATTAATATTTACAATAATATATTTTTGAATTATAAAATATTTAAATCGATCTAATTACATAAATAATTGTAAAAGTAGACATTATCATTTATTAAAATATATTATTTTACAATATTTTTAAAAATTATTATAATAATAATAATTTGAAAAGGAAAAGTAGTTTGGATCTTATAGACATATCTAAACATGTTTTATAATAAATGAATATATTTTGGTGGGATTTTTAATTTATTTGATTTTATCCATTAATTAAATGACTTTCATAAATAGTTATTATTTTAATATAAATTTTCTTTCATATACTTTTGGTGATGATAATAAGAGAAGGGAACCCACTTTAACATGCAAATGAGATAAGAACTTATTAGTAAGGGGAGGAATGATAAATACAATTCATCAAATTAGTCTCCTAACTTTCTAACCTCTTTTTCTATTGACATTTTTTAATAATACTTTTTATGACGTTTTTATTCTATCCCTCTCCAAAAGCATTATTAAAGAGAAGAATAAATATCTATTTGTATTTTTAATCTTTAAAATCCAACATATCAATTAAAGTACAGCTTTATAATAATTAATAAATTTATAAAACATATATCTCATATATAAAGGGGGAAAAAAATTGTTCGCTTATTACTTTTAAAAAAATTGAAATAGGATTACTACTATCGAATCACCTCTTTAAGGCGTAAAACTGCATTTGAATAGTATTATTGGAAACAAAAGCATACAATGATTTCTAGTTTGCCCCTTCACTTTTATAAATATTGAAGATTTTCCATCACCAACCTTTTTAACTTGGACTTTTAAGGTTAGACGCCTTATAATAAAATTATACTTACAATACAAAATGATTATAAGAAATGACTAATATACATCAATTTGCTCTATTAGACTAGTAATCGAAATCCAAAGTGCAATGCACACTCAAATGAGGATACAAGGAAAATATCATTAATCTTAGATATTATACCCAAACTCAAACTCTTTACGTACATTATATGTAGAGAATTACATCAAAATAAGTGAGTTGGATGATTTTACAAGTGTTGAATGCTCTTATAGACATGTATGGATGAAAGTGTTATTGTAACCCATGAGGTCAATATAGTTGATATATTAAATTTCCACCAATGAATGTGTAGTTTGAATGCTTCCACATGTGACACAAATATTAAAAAGTAGCATTGAAGTTTACAAACTTATACGACTAAGTACAAACATTACAATAAGTTTTTTTTTCGACAATAATGTTTGATCTTATGGTTAAAAATATCACATTAAAGCATTGGTAATGAAAATTTACAATTACATTGGAGTCATGCTAGAACACAATATAAATAATCATTCATTCGTAAAAATATTTGAGTGGGGGTTAGGTTTTAAATGTCTCAATTTCTATCTATGCATGTATAGATATAAAATGAAAGGTATTTATTAAAATAATAAAGGAAAAAATAAAATAAGATACTTAGAAGATAATTATGAGTTGATATGTCTATATTCATTGATAATTGAATTATTAGGTTGATAGACATATATAACTAGACACAATATAATTATTTCTCTAGTATATTACTTTGGTCCATGTTTTTACTAGTTGATCTTGGAAACCTCTCTATCGAGGGTTATCATTCCCCCATCTCCCCCATGCCTTCGACCCCACCAGTTGTAGCCTCACTCTCTTTAATGTGAGTATCCACAGAGCAATAGTCAAATAGAGATAAGGATCCAACACAGAAAAACATGGAGAATCTAACCTACACATTGTAAACGCAACTTAACAACATCATACAATAGAATAACAACAATCTACATGGGGAAGTCTTGATTTAGGAAACATGGTAACTCTCTCGATAGATCTATTCTTATTAGTTGCACATGTACACAATTTGGCCAAAATACTAGAACATGTAAGACAATAAATAGTAATTCTCTCAAGTAGAATCTCCATTGTGGAATCAAAGAACATATCACTGAAGAAACTTCTTAATGAAAATGTGGTGTAATAAGCCCTCCCCACCGATGATGCCTTACATGCAAAAATCCCCAACCTTAAAAAAGGAGGAGATCATAAGCTAACATGCCACCTTTAAATAAGAAATGGAAACACACATCAACTCATGGGAATAGATGGTTAAAGGAAAGGATAAAGCCCCTAGTAGTAGTAAAGGAAGTGTTGCAAAGCTAAACTCATGAGGAACAGACTAAGGTGGAAATGGAACCAAACCTCGGGTGACTAGGCTTCCTCCACCTCTTCCATCCCTAAACCCAATGGTGGTTGGGACCAAGTTTCTTAGAGATACTTTGGATCTCCCTGATGTGAACCTTGAGAGAGCTTGGATTGGCTATGACTCCACACTCTTTCTTCAATTTAGGTCTATGACTCGATCAACTTTGGGCCCCTAGAGCTAGGTAAAAATTGTTCTCTCTTCCCATTAAGATCTTCCTTAATGAGGATCTCAACAAATCACATCTTTTGAAGCACGTACACTCTAAAGATATAGTTATGGAAATACAATAGGAAGGAAATGGGCAGTCATTAAGAACCTTAGAGAATTCATTAAAAATCCTTCCTACTGAGGGGCACCCTAACTGGGATTCCAAATGATGATCCCACTTGGAGAGGTGATTGGGCACAGAGACATTTCCATCAAAATGGTGGAACTAAATTAGATCCGCTTGTTCATCATCATGTCTAATGTGCATTCCTTCTATGTGGTTGGACATCCTCTTCATCACCTAGATTCATGTGATCCTTATCCGGCCTCTCCCAAACAATATAGGTTACCATTGGTTTTTGAATAGTTTTGTAGGTAGGAGATGAGGGGCTCATCCGATGTTAGAGACTTATACGAAGTTTCCTATTTAACTAGGGACTCCCTCGATGTAGGGTATCTATGGTAGCCATGGATGAGTTTCCTATATTTGTATGGATTTGAGTTAGATGTGAATCCCAAATCCATAATGACCTTTATATTGTTTTTTTCTACTTCCCCGAGCCTCTTCATTGTTTGTTATCCATAATGAATCCAAAAAGACCCCTTTATATACTTGTATGATGGTATCACCTAGTACTCAAAAATTGGAGAGGTCATCCTCTTAGGTGAATTCAATTCCCATACCATAACTCTCAAGATTCCTCTCCATGACCAGCGTCGATGGACATATTTTACACCTTAAGATAGTTGAAGATTCATTGGGGTTTCACCATATGTGTGAAAATGCTTTAGGCCCTAGTATAGCCTATGGTCAACACCTATTGCAAGTTGGGATAATATCAAGAGCTACTCATCTTAAATGGAATCCCTATTTTCCAAAAACTCCTTAATTCATATCTAGCCTCATTATAGAGGCCCAAGGGCCAAAATTAGTTGATTATGTCCTCTCTAGAAAAAATTTACTCTCCTTTATTTTTCTCCTCTAATTTTCGCTATCCCCTTTGTAAACCATACTCTACTCTCCTTCTCTCTATAGGTTGACACCCCCGACGCTCCCTTTGGGCCCACCACATATTGTTATCCTTTTTAACAGGGGGATCTAGACACATTCTCCTCCCACCTCAATCGATGCTCCCCTCTATGTGCCATTTCTCCATACTTGATTCAACATCTACCAAGTGTAGGCAATCAATTTGGTAGTTTATGTCTATCAACAACACAAATTATACAAAACTCTTGCAATAGCCCACACTTGGTCAATTTGTCTAGTTATTTTGTCCTTATCCACATCCCATTCATTCTTTCTTTCATACATAACCTATTTGTTAGCATACTAATAATATTACTCTACCAAATAAAGCTATAGGCTCACACATGTTACAATCCTTGTGTTCAGATAATTTTTTACCTTTCTACTTAAATTAATGAAGTGAAACAAAAAAAAAAAAACCAACCTTAGAAGATGTGGGGTTTACCAATACCCATAGAGATGGATGTTAAAGCTGATGTTCGATTAAATTTGTCACATCCATATGAATGTATGAGTCCTCCTTCTCTACAAAGTAACCTGCACTCAAAGAAGCTAAATAGAAAGGATTGTATGAATGGATAGCTAAGTTGATCAGCAAAGACTGGTCCCAGGAATCTAAAGGGACTTCCATAGAGGATGTCACCTCATTTTTAGTCAATTAAGTAGATTGAAAAATCAATTATATGGATCAAGATAAAGATATACAATAGACGTAGATATGTAGATAGAGGATGAGAATATCTAAAACACCATATGAGTGGGTAAGGCCTGAGCAGCTTAAAAAGTGGCCCAAGCAAGGGTAGATGCAATCTAGACACATTAAAAGTAGTTATACTAGAAATTCTTGGTTCAATCCCATGAAGGAATTCAAACTCATCCTCAATGTTTTGATCAACATCAACAAATTGTATTGCCTAAAGTGTGATTTCATCCAAGATGTTGTATTGTTGCCAAAAGAATGGATGTCAAGTTATCGGAAGGTTTTAAATGTTGGTAATTAGATGTGAGAAACTAGATGCTACCATCTAATAGAGAGCCATGCTTGGAAACAACAATGTTAAATATAGAGGATTTAATAGAGTTGACAAAAATATGATAAAATTGATAAAATGACAAGTTTTGATAGGAATCACTAGTGATTTTAGAGAATTTTAAAAGTTTAATAAAAATAAGTTCTTTGATAATACATAGTAATGGCTTACTCAATTAAAGGCTAAATTTAACTGAAAGAAGATAATAAAGATGTAAGGAGTACCTCAAGATTGTTGTGAAGCTAAAATATGCCTCAAACCTTGCTTGGAGAAGATTTGAATTGATCGGATGATACTGTGATGCATTCTGCAACCTGAGTGGTGAAAAATGGTCTCTAGAGAGTGGGAAAGGCTTGATGATAATACTTGATAATGTCTGATGATGTCTCTGATGTGATAGTGTTGAATAATGGGATGTAGGATGCTAGTGCTCATGATAGAAAGTTGGGGCCAAAGATTGAAAATTGAAGATCCTAGAAGAAGGTCTGAAAAATAATATTTATAATCATTGGTGATTCAATAGAATTGTCGGTGATCTGGGTTTTTAGGATTTTGAGTGGTAAAGTGGTTAAAACCACTTCCAAACGAGGTTGTTTGGTTTTTGGAGTTTGGGTAAATGTTGAAGGGATGTTTTTATTTGAGGTAGATGGGTTGGATGGTTATGGGATGGTTATGTTTTTGATTTGTTTTATTTGTCTTTTGGTTTTCAAGTGGTTTTAGGTGGTTAAGTGTAGATTTAAAGAAGTTAGAGATAGATTTTATAGCTATGGATAATATTTATGCTAGGTAAATATGATGGAGGATCTTAGACTTAGGATAGGGAATATATGAATGAGATGGTGATTTTTATTAATGTAATAATGAAGATAATGTAAGTGATGAAGGAGAATGAATGGTGTAAATTTTGAGTGTCTACATTTGCCCCTTTTTGTCAAGTATTTTGGTGTAGGAAATTTGCTAGATAAAAATGATGATGGGTTGATTTCTATGGGTGACCTCTCCTAAAAATGGGGTGACTACAAATACAGTGAGTGTAAGGAACACCAATTTGATTGGTTGATTAGATAAGTTTGACGTGAATTTCATTTTAAAATTTTCCCAAGCTGGGACCAAAACAAGGAATGATACCATGGAAATAAGTGATAGGGGAACCAAAGGGTCTATTACCTATAGACACATGATCCGTAAAGGTAGGTTGTAAGGATGGGAAATTCAAGTAATGGGGGCCAAAGGCGCACATCCCATACACGTATAACATATCCCAAGATTATTTGTTTGTTCGATACTTAATATTTCAAGGATTGGCATCCTTTGAAGTGTGACAATGTGTTAAAAATATGGGATAAATTGATGTTGATTTTGAAAAATATAGATGAATGTGGAAATAGGGGAATCGTTAACGATTCGGGAAATCATGGGTGATTGTTATGAATCGTTGGTGATTCAAGGAATCATCGGTGATTACAAAGAAAGGTTTTTTGGGGTCTATAAAAGCTAAGGGCAGTGATGAATAGTGCATTATTATGATTGAATTTACGTGATTTGGGAGAGCGTCTGAGATAAAAAAGTAGTGATTAAGAGGATGATTGAGCAAGAGACAATGTTGGCTTCTTTAAAAAACACAGAAGGCCCACATAGGCAGAGGTGAGTCCTCAATTTATTTATTTTTTGATGAATTTTTCTAGTGTTTGGATTTTTTCACTGTTTTATCACGTACGTCGGTTTTATTTTGAAATCTCAAGAATTTTTGGTGATTCAAGTGAATCGTTAGCGATTGGTCTGATTTTAGTTGTAACCAATGTTTTTGATGGAAACCTATCTTTTAGATAGAATTTTTGGATGTTGGTGATAGTGAAATGTGTTCTAATGTGGGTTTTTGAATGCAAGTGGATGCAAAGTTGACTCCCCAAGACAAGATCTTATTGATTTTAGAGGAGGGTGGGAAGACATTAAGAATGATGATTGGGCCCATGTAGAGGAAATGGGTTTTTTGGGGATGAGGGATTATAGGCAGGTTCATAGATATCAGGATTTTTGTTAGCATTGATGGAGAGATGGAATCCCACTACCTGTACTTTTTGGTTATCGATAGGAGAAATTATTATTACAATGGAGGATACCCACAGGATCATGAGATTGTCAGTTAATGGAGTGGGTATTTACATTATTGATGAGTCTGAGAGAGAGGTCATTATAAAGAGGCTATATGGGGATGAGGCAGATGATGTGAAGTCTCTGTTAGGAGTATTTTCTTATCAGTCTTTGTATTTTCCATTGAGAGATGGGTGCACATGGATGATGATGATGATGATGATGATGATGATGGCTATTTCATGTTTTTCCCTCCCTAATTATGGAGGAGGTAGGTTCTCATGGATGATGACGAGAGTGGTGGATGAGATGACGGAGCATTGGAATGTCTTTGAGTGGGCACCGACACTATTACTACTGTATATCTAGAGAGTTGTGGGCTTGGAAATTCCACAAGAGGTTTGGTATTGATGTGGCATTCTTGTTACATTGTTGGGCATACGAGAATATAGCCATTTATCTTCCACGGGGTTTTCCATGGAGTGGAGTGAGTGATAGGCATGTTGGTTTTATGATATGGAGGGAGGATAAGTATCGGTGCGTAAGACGAAGAAGGTGAGCTACTATAGATAGCTTTTAACAGGATTGTAAGTGGGCAATGTGACATGGAGGCCTTATCTAGAGTATCATGAGTGGTCATGATATGAGAACAAGCTTTTGGGACACAACAAGATTTGTGGGTATAGGCTAAGTGGGGAGGGGAGTATGAGATGGTTAGATTTAGCCATTTCAGATGGAAATTTGGTTTGATACAAGATGTACCTAAGGATCTAGTATCTTATAGATGAGAGGATGGAGATACAGATACTCACAAGGTAGTTGTAGGTCGTCTGTTTGTGATAGTAAAGGAGTGGGGGTTATGGGTCTAGATGAGGATGAGAACCTAGTTCTTATTGTTGATGTTGGGGTGATCGCCGACTACACTCGGTGGTGGACAAGAGCGTAGCCGAGTTTGAGAGGACATGATTGATTCGAGAGGAGGCGGGTGTGTGCTTAAGTAGAGGGGGCACATGAGGTAGTTAATGTTAGTGATGATGATGAGGATGAGGATGAGGATGAGGATGAGGATGAGTGGTACTTGTCGGTACCCGTAGTGACATAGTTGATACATTTTGAGAAGCCCACAAAGGGAGGATGAGATGGATAGTATGAGGAAATATATATATATATATATATATATATATATATATATATATATATATTATTTAGTGAGGGATACATTGATTGGAGAGTGTAGCTAAAAATCTTTCACATTAGGCACTATTTATCCCGGTTTTCATACTACTATTTAGAAGGTTCTCAAGTGAATAAAGTACTAATTAATCCCATCTTTTTGGCCACCTTATTTTACTTTTATTTCGTCATTCCCGCACATTCCCATATACATGCCTAGTCTGTTTTGTCACTTTCTACCATTTTAGCCTTAAATGGGGTGCCTTGGTCCCACCAGGGGCACCCCGGTCCTTTAAAACTTTCCCTCCACTTTTTGGGCTCATTCTAACCATTTTTCATATTTATCTTTTTCCTAGTCAGCCATGTCGGGATTAATTATGAAATTAAAGAAAGAGAACCCTATAAATATAAATTTATGAAGCCATAATGAGGGTCCTAGCATCATCTACTACTATTGCTCCATTTAGAGTTACATCCATTACATCACTTACATGCACATAGTTACATGCATCAAAGTTAGGAGATTTGCATCAACAAATACTTCATAGGGGAGGGATTCTATTATATTTCATGCACACATGCTTTTACATTTTAGCTACTAGCTCGCTATTTAAATTTTCTCATTGGCACAAGAGCACCTAGGACACCATATTGCACACACACACACGAAATACATTTGGGTTTGAAATGTAGTTGTTATAAAAAAATTAGCACCCTAAGATTTGGCAATGTAGATCACTATTTTTTCTAACATTGGGTTACCTCTCAAGTTGTGGGACTTGCGGGCTTGAGATAACCCTCTAGATAAAGTTGGTTCTTGCTCCTAAACTACCTACCACAATCTACTCCTAATGCAGTAAAACTATCTAATCCTATCCTAATATTCCAAGGGACTAGGGAGAGAGAGTGCATGAAAATAAACCTACACTAAAAGTGGTGATACACCAGAAAAGGAGGTGAGAGACAATCTAGTGAGAGAAAAATAGAAGGAAATGAAGAAGGGAGAGGCCAAACATAAGTGACATAGACCAAATTGTAGACACCAAATTTGGGTCACACTCCCTTGTGTCCTCTTTCGAGTAGTCATCCTAATGTGTTAACCTAACCATGACCCCTTTACCGCATATTCATATTAATTTAGTTACTTACAATTGAATTAATACCCATCCTCACATAATTTATTAATTTAATTACTTTAATTAAATTAATTTACACCTCACCTAACCACATCACCTAGACACCTCACCATGGACTTGTTCTTAGCCTATTAATTAACTAAGACTCAGTCTCCACTTATCCTAACCACCTGAGACTTAGTCTAACCCTAACATTAAATTCCTATTCTTTCTCCAATAGCATGCCCGCTTATCTAAGTGTTAACCACCACTTTAGACCCAAACCAACAAGGAGAGCTTGCCAAAAATAGCCAAGATCTGTTATTTTTGGTAAACCTAGGATATCTGCCTTAACCAATGTCGGTTAATCCGCAACCAACATCGGTCACCTTAACCGTCGTCGCCGGTCACCATATATACAATTTGGCAACCTTTTACCCAGGTTGGTCACTTCGAGTTTTGGGAGAGAGATATCTGAATTCAAGCACAAATAAGATTTTTCTCAACATCAAGATGATAGAATACATCTAGCTAGAGGTCCAAGAAAGTATGAGGGCTGACCCAAAAGCACCGACATTCACAAAGTGACACTCCGGAAGCACTTCCATGGCATTGACCACCAAGTTCACAGATCAACCATCACCTTCCTTCACTCACCAATCTTACAGGAACAAGTAAGTGCATCTGATTTTGTATCGTTCCTGTACTTATTCATTAAGTTCTTTATCCCTTGGTTATTGGAACTTGTTATTCCCTATATTCTCATCTCCATTTTCTAGCCCATATCCTTATCCAGCCACCATAACCTTCCGGATCTTTATTCCTAACCTTTTACACACTTCGAGTTTTTATCACCTTATCACAAACCCAACCAGTTTCCCCTTTATTCTCTGTGCAATCACAAAGAATCCCAAAACCACATGTTAATCAACTTTCACCAAATTGCCCCTACCGATGCCGGTTACCTTAACCGTTGTCAGTTTACCATTCACCGGCATCGGTCACCAGACCGATGTCGGTTACTATATCTCCTACCAAACTTTTTCTAAATTGACCTTAACACCCCAAAGGCCTCACAAAAGTCTCACCCAAGAAAATACCCTACTTGAAACCTCTCCACAGACCTCCCCATCTCTCTGTGCAAACACAAAGAGAACACACCTGACACTTTTTTCTGATACTTTTACCATTCCCATAGAAACCGAGATCGGTTATCCCTAATCATTACCAAACATAGCTAAAACATTGTCGGTCACACCTTGACCGGCATCATCTGCTTTTGTCTGGAAAACTACCTCAGACTAGTAAGCACCCCAATCACCCAAATCAGCCCCAAATTGTACCAAGCCTTACCCAAACCCATGTCATGACTTCCAGACCACCTGCCTATCCTGTGACCTAACTCATGACCTTTGACAGTTTAATATTGAATCATTTAAGTGGATTAAAGTTGATAAGTAATCTAAGATACCTAAATCAGACTACTAGCACTTCTTGGATCTAGCTCGTGCTAGGAAATCCACTAACCTTTTGCTATTAACTATATTTTGTGGTCTTGCTTTGCATTTTAGGTAGTTCCTCCTAGACAAAAGGGAGTTCTTGCACAAAATTGATCAGGAAATCAAAACATGCACATAACCTTCAACCGACATCACAATAAGTATTCCTCCTTGGCCTATCACCCCTTATCTATTTCATTAATTTGCTAAGAATCCGGTGAAACATTTTGGCATGCCTAGTGGGACCCATCCAGGGTTCCTTGCATTCATTCATTCTTAGGGAACTGTTGTATGTTTGTTTCTTTTAAAAAGGAAGTTAACATTAAATTTTCTCCCTAGGAATCTTCTCTTTCTTCTATTTTTCTAAGTGACATTTTTATTTTGGGACTAAAAAGAATCATTCTTTTTCTTCTTGCATCTCGCATTAGTGAAATTCATTCTCTTTCTTATGCACTTTTTTTTACATCGAATATCACATTTCAATTTGGGTCCTTAAATGCTTGCATTTCATACTTCTATGCTTGCCTTTTTGGCTCACATTAAATCTGAGGGCAACCTATACGCCGGAAGTCATGCCTGCCGATGGTTGACATAATTGAATTGTATAACACTTTCTCTTCTCTCTCTTTTTCCAAACTACACAAATATAAATTCACACATCTTCTTAAACAACACCTTACCTGGAAGAAGTTATCAATGATCACACGATAAGAGGATTGATAGTGGGAACCAAACTAGTTTCTCTCGTCTAGTCATTAACTCGAGAAAGGATCTCCCCACAAAAACATAACCTGAAACCACCCTTAGATCTTACCTCTTCATAGGAAACCTTCCCAACCAAAAACTTTGTTCTAATTCACAAGTTAGTCTTAAATAACATAAGCTAAAACATAAAATTCACTTATAGGATTGTGTGTTTTTCTTATCTTTTCTTGAGTTGTGTTTTGAGTTGTGAGGTTACGTTCTTCATTTTCTTCTTCCTTTCACACTTCGCCATCATAGTTGGTGTATTTCAATTGTTTCTGAGTGTGTCAGGATCCATTACTATCATACTTAGTTTTCTGAGGTTGATATTTCATCTAACTTAATTCACAAAAATCAATTTTTATTCACTTTTTCAAATTTCACAGTGACGCGTCGATCCAGTGACTATCATCGGTTTACATATGACCATCATCAGTTTACCTAACTGTTGTCACCTTCCATCTCTTTTTGGTCATTCTAGCAAAAACAACATTCAAAGACATCTTCTATTCTTTTTTAAGTTCTCAAGACATCATTATACCCCAAAAATTTTAAAATCATAGTAAAATACAGCTTCTTTATTTAATTTTCATCATTTTTACCTCATTTACAAAACTATTGATTTCCCACAGTAACCGATATCGGTTACCCTAACCATCATTGGTCACCCTATAACCATCATCGGTTAACCTAACCACCATTGGTTCCTTTGTTTTAATTTTTAATTAAAACATCAACCAATTTCACCTCCCGAAATCTATTCTCCTCCATTTTTGTTGTTTTTCTATGTCATTTACAGAGAACAGTTTACTAGGTATATGCTGATTCACATGGTTTTGACTCACAAATGCGAAGCCAATGCCATAGTGTTTTACACTAGCCTTTAGCCTCTCCCACCTAGCCCATCACCGCCTTCGATCCTATCACCTATGGATCCAACTCATCCCATCACCTATGGATCCAACTCATCCCATCACCATTAGTACGGTGACAAGGAGTTTGTAAGACTCCTTGACCAAAATCTCATTACCCTACAATATTATCTCTCCCACTCATCTATCCTGGGACTCCTCGAGATAGTTGGTATACGACATGCCCATGTCTATCCCCCTACCCTTAACCCTACTTCCGTGTCATCTACCACTAACTCAGCATTACCTTCATCCATGTTACCACATGTGGTGTCTCAACTAGACCCCACATCCTCTATAACTGTAGCACCTACGGCATTTTTCACACTGTGGTGTCAAATATTCCTTTATTAGCTGCCTTGAGCATAGCCCCATTTACACCCTTTATCTCATATGTACCAATTGCATCACAACCACCCATGGTGTCGGCAACCCATACCCCATTCAAAAACCTTTTCCTTTCCATCCCGCAATCTCTACCCCCAATTACCATAAGAGTCATTACAACTACCCCACCTACTTATACATATCACCAACAACCCTCAATCTCGTCTATCACCTATTCAAGATACCTTCCACTTACATTTATTCCCCCTTCATAGTTCTCATACTCAACACCACCATATATTGGGATGTCATCCACATCATACATCCATCATCAACCTCCTTATACTGCAAGGGGTGCCCAATCATCACAACCCACCAATGACCTTATTAAGATGATGATGGAAAAGATGCAAACATTAAAAGCATGAGTATTTGGCTCTCACAACTCCTTAACCTATGATAAAATCTGTAATGAGCCCATCCATCCATTTATTCCCATTCACCCATACCCTGCTATGTGCAAGTGTTGTTTTTAAACTAATGCTAATGTAAACAAAGACTAACACCTAAATAGTCTTAATTAGCAAGAATTAAACAACATTATAAACACCATCATGATAATAATTAATCAAGGATTAGATGCTAATATTTATCAATACAAAACTATGAAATTAACTATGTTAAGCACCTAAATATCCTCTATTCTCTAACAACATATAAATGAAGGAACCGAGGTAGGTTCCATGGCTATCAAGAATAGTTGTCCTTAATGTTCCAAGAACCTAGGAATGGGGGCAAATCAAAGTTGGGATACAAGACCCTTTTGACACCTCCCATATGACCCAAGCACTTTAAGAAAGAGGCTTAACTCTTCAAGATGATGAACTCTCAAGAAAACAAGGTGCAAGCTCTTAGTCTCTTTGTTATATGCTTTGCATTTGCTCTCTAAGGAGTTTAGGTGTAAGTAAAAAGGTAGGTGGAGGGCTCTTTATATAGCCCAAAGGATAAAGGATTCAACACATTCTCATGAATGTGGGATAAAGGTAAAACATGATTAGGAATGGATAAGGTTGCTTTATTAAAGGTAACCTTACTTTACAAGGGTTTAATTTATGCTTAACAAGTCATGGGAGTTGGGGGGTGTTTTAATTAATCAAAGGTGATTAACTAATAGGTAGATGTAAGCTTATAGAAGATAATTAGAGGAATATTAGTACGATTTAGGCTATTAGAAGGGGATTAAATCAATTAAATATTGATTTATTGGTTAAATGGAAGGGAAAGCTAATTAATTAATAATAATTAATTAGTCTAGGTAGAAGGGGTGATTTATTAATGGAAGGTTATTAATTAGGGTATTTTTGGATAGGAAACTTAATTAATTAGCTTAGTGTAATTAATTAATGATGATATGAGAGAAAATGAGTGTTTTTGACGATATGTTGTCGATTTGCAAGAAAGATGATAATTAACACAATTTAAGTATTTAAATTGCTTGGGCGTAATTATGGGTGTCTACATTTGCCCCTCTTTGGGGTGGCGTAAGTGACGCCACTTCAAAGATAGTAGACATGTGGAATTTTGAAGAGGTAGAAGAAAAATTAGTAGAAGTGAGAGATGCCCCCTCGAGTGTCGATGGGGTGATGAAAGAAGACGATCGATGATCGAAAAAGGTGAGAGATAGATAGAAGAATGGGAAGAGGCAAGATGCCCCAGTAAGATGGAAGAATAGGGGTGAGAGGAAAGTGATGTAGAATGAATATGGAGGAGGGGAGAGAAGAGCTTAGCCTCTAGCTGTGTATTGGAACAATTTCGGTGTCATCATATTGCCATAAGAGCTACGTCATCGGTCCTTATGAAAAATATAAGCATACGACAAAGGTAGAACGACATGAAAAGCCATACTATGAATGATTGTCCATTGCTGAAAACACCAACTCCATGCAACATACAAAATGCAATGCAATACGAGAAAGTGAAAGATGCCTAACTCCATGCAACATACAAAATGTAATGCAATACGAGAAAGTAAACAAGCTAAACTAATAGAGAAACATAATATAATGTTTTTATTATCGAGCTTCAGTTTCAGACCTATGCAAATTAACAAGGGTTGATGATGGTGCCCCAAGCAAGGATACATGTGAGGGGAATAACGGAGGACACTTGGGTCCGATGGAAAAGTAATGTGCACTATGAAATAGTACCGAAAACTCGTTGTGCCCCAGAGTATGGATGAAGTAAGCAACCTAGATTTTTGTTGATGAAGGTAGATCAATATGATCCGCAAGTCGCACACATGAACAAGTGAGAACCAAAGAGTGACGTTTTGTAGGATGATTTTCAATGTTTATAAGTTTTCTGAAACATATTTGAATGTTTTTGATGATTTTTCTAACATATTTGAATGTTTTGGTTGATTTTTAAAGTTTTATGAAACTATGTACAGGAATATAAGGAAGCGTGGATGCCCCTAGCGATAGATGGGATGTATAAGGGCATAAGGCCACATGCATACCGAGAAAGGTGAAGATGCAAAAATTCCCCAACAATTAGGTGGGAGTATTCAAAGGTAAACTCTTCAAAAGTAGAAATGGGACCCAAGGCCATTATGGATAGGTTTAACTTGATGGTGAACGTAAACCCATGAAGTGTTTGGGAAGAAGCAAGGATGCCCCAGTATAAGTTGTCCTAAAAGCACATGATAGAAAGTTAGGAGAAGATTATTTTTGTGGAAGGGGACAAAGGTTTCCACAAACATGGCAAATAAGTAATCTTATACACATGGATGTTCTGAACGAAGTAGAAGAACGATGTGAATGATATGAATGTAGCTTAGAAGCCTCACGATGAAGAAGTGATTAGCCAAAGGCATAAATCATGAGACAAGATATGGACTAGAGTAAGAGTCTGAACAAGGTCCAAAAACACACTTGGTAACATACTAATCCTATTTACTCATAGAGATCCAGTGTGTGCATGTGGAGTTTATTACCTCTTGAAGTGAAGATTTAATAGACAACAAGTGAAGAGACCCTAGCCAATGTGTAGGAATGATTTATTATGAAAGGTGATTTTGTGAATGGATGGTGAAAGGATAGCCGTACATTGCTCCACTGCCAGCCAAGTATCCATAGCCCTGACGGAGATGTATTTGATTATAATCACAACATTTCTCTATTTCCAGTCAAGCATCCATAGCCCCGATAGAGATTATTGGAAATACCCCAAGAGAGAGTTATATATCAATTTGATTTTGCTTTGTAGCTTTTAGCTTTTGATTTTGATTTATTTTGATTCTTTTACTTTCTGAAAAATTATTTCAGCTCTCTTGTTTGCCAAGGGGTTAAGAACCACTGATGGCTTGATGGAAGGAGGTGGAAGTGCTTACAATGATGACATTGGCTAGTGTCAACAAATATGTCCAAAAGTTCTTCGCAACAAGTTTATTAGATGTTGAATGTGATAGGATCTCTAAGAGGTCAGTCGTTCTTTAATTTACCAAGGTGATAAAAGACCAAGGTCAAACAGATACCATAGAGATAAATGTCACAAAATGCATGTGAATAAGCTAACCAAAATATCACTGAAGGGATGAAAATGGTAGGGAGACTTGTAGAAGAATAACAAGGAAGGGAAGAAAGAAACATCCATGTGTACACAATACTTGATTGCAATATTTGATCTTTGTACCTTTGATTGTTGTTGTGCTTTCTCAATGTTTTTTATTTTTGAATTGTTTTAGATTTTTAGATTTTTGATAGTTTTAAGAGGTTGGGACTAACAAAGTCACTCGTGTGGTAAGATCCAACAACAATGTTTGCGATTTCCTTAATAAGGAGACTAGGTGCGTTTGTTTATCGAGAGTGATATTATCCCGATCTCAATGATTGATGTGAGTTCACACTCAATAAATGACTGTGATTTGTTCAAAACATGGATTTCGTATGTGGGAGATTTAATTCCCCATCTAGAGGTTTACGCACTTTGCACCATACTTGATGGTTACGTTGGTGTGCATTCTTGAATCGCGATTGATTTAGAATTTTGAGATTGTTTGATTTGTTGGGAGCTATAGAGCTCTTTGCAATTTTGATCTGAGCTTGATTAAGAAACTATTTGGGTTTCTTATAAGCTAACGCATGACTTGTCTGATCCCGAGAAGGAGAAGAAAGTGAACGTGGACATTTAGAATTGATGTGAGAAATGACCATGGGCTTGCCACCATCTTTGGTAGAAGAATAATGTGATGGATGAAATAGATATGGTCCAAGAATTGAAGAGGAGGGGTTACTGGGAGGCGAGCTACTAATAGAAGATGATGAAGGGCTTCCAGGATGTGGCCCAAGAATAGAAGAAGAAGGGCTACTAGGACGTGACCCATAGATAGAAGACGAAGGGCTACTAGGATGTGGCCCAAGAATAGAAGAAGAAGGGATACTAGGACGTGACCCATAGATGTAAGATAATGGGATACTAGGATGTGTCCCAAGAATAGAAGATGATGGACTACCCGGGGTGATCCATACCTAGAAGACAAGGGGCTAGTTGGGCATGCCCTAAGAATAGAAGATAGTGGGCTACTCAAAAATGTCCCACAAATAGTAGAGGGAGGGCTATTAGAATGTGACCCACACCTAGATGAAGATGAAGGGCTACTTGGCATTGACCCCATAAGAGATTGTGATTGAGGAATTATGATAGAAAAAGAGTTGTTGGGTGATGAGAAGATAGGCCATGGATCTATGTAAGACCAAGGAGTTTCATCACATAATGAAGAATGTGAAGATGGAAGAATAAGAGGAGGATAAAGTTGCATGATCTAAGGCTCTTCATCCGTTTCTTGATCAAAGGAATCAACCTTTTCCTCACAATATGCAGATGCATCAAAGTCTAAAGAGAATCCTTTTTGTAATCTACTAAAGCAATATCTTCATGTACCCCTATAAATTTTCTGATTGTTTCTTCATTCGAAAGAGGTCAATTGGTATGATTTGATGATCGAACACCGTGGGGTTGATTGGAAGAAAGAGGTTCAATTGGTGTGGAAGACTTAGAAGACGTTTGATGATGATTGATAGAAGAAGATGAGATGAGAGACGAAGAAGATGTGTAGCTAGATCTCTCAGGAATAGAAGAAGGTGGTGTGGACCTACCTATACGATGGTATATCATCTGTAAACTAGTAGGATTAAGTCCAAAGTCTGTAGATTGTGATGCATGGGTTGATTCAGGTGTTTGTCTCGAAGGAATTTGAGTCACACGAATCTTCAAAGGAGGAAGACTTATTGGGGGTGATTGATGAAGAAGGTCCTGTGAAGAACGGGAGGACCATGATTCAAGAATCACATCGGATGAATAATAACAAGGGTCCTATAAAGAAAGAGAGGACCACGATTCAAGAATTGTATTAGATGTTTGATTGGAGGGATTGGAGTCGCACGTATCTTCAAAGGAAGAAGACTTCGTTGAGGTGACTGATAAAAGGGGTCCTACGTAGAAAGGGAGAATCACGATGTAGGAGTCATATTAAATGTATGATGAAGAGGTTCCTACAAAGATAGGGAGGACCGTGACATAGGAGTCACATTAGATGACTTAGGAGTTGAATTAGATGAATCCAAATAGTAGTTTGGATCTGAATCATCAGAAGAGTCAGAGGAAATGTTTGGAGTAGAATTAGAAGAAGAGTGGGGGGAACTCGAATAATAATTTGGATTAGAAGTGTCCAAATCATACCACCGACTATGAGATGAAGGTGGGGAACGAGTTACCCGTATGGGATCTCTAGCATGAAGAACCAAACAAGGTTTAGTTGTGATGGGAATCCTATGATTTGAATTGCTAAACCTAGGTTTTGTATTTTTGTAAGTATGGGGAACCACACGATAGTTAGTCATTTTTGGTGTTGTTTTAAGCACAAATGTCTAGATCTAGATAGTGTGATGGAACTCCTTCAAAGGGAAGGAAGTGACATGTCGATTTGGGTAGCATAAGGACAACCAACTAGACATTTCGTAAGTATTGATATGCGTATGTGATTTTCTGAATAATTTCTAAGGAAAATAGACATCGTGATGACGTAATATCGATGAGATCGAGAGGGATTGTCCTAGAAAATAATTTTTCTGAATGAATAATCACAAGGAACAATCATGCAAGTGTGAAACAAAAAGCCAATCAACAAGGAAATACACCATATGAAAATGCGATGCAAAGATGATCAACAAGATGTTTTCACTTATGCCAAGTTTAAGGAAATGAACAAAACGTAAGTAAAAACAAGAAGTCAATGTGATCTCCCAATCAAGATATACGATGAGCGAGCTCAAACTTGATTAAGACCTATATCTCAAAAATTTCCAATTACAATTCGTGAATGACACAACAATATCACCAAGATATGTTAACCCACTTTGGGAGAAAGTGACGTATTGATATTGAGGTGTTATTGATATAACACGCACAAATGGTAACATCTAGCACTCTTTGAAATCAAGGTAATAATAGAACCGAACTAAAAAGCTCAAAGTATAGCTAGGAATAGTTTAAAATGTGTGCAACGTAGCCATACAATATAGGTATTTATGTCGAGTTTACAAGAAACAAGACGTAAATATTGAAATTGTAGTGATACGATACAAACAAGCTAACTCTTCTAAGGAAGTCCGTAGTGATGAACCATGCCTAACTACAATGATGACCTTGACATGGGTATCAAGATCACAATGGCTACCAATGACATGAAAACACCTCCACACACTTTAGATGTTTAACTAACCCAGCCGCAAACATGGATGGGTGTAAACGGACATAAAAGTGAGAGAAACAGTCGATTGGTAACACAAAGGTAGTCACCCTTCTTTTGATCAACAAAGTGTCAAAAGAATGTGAAGGAAGTAAAATCAAAAAAAGATGAAAAATGTTGGCTTCACTTCAGTAGAGTTTCACCTCACCCTAAGGCAAGTAAAAACTAGGTGAAAGTACCGCGTCACACGTTTCTCAATGAAAATATGGTTCACAACTCAACATTGTTTTAGAATGGTCAAAGTGGGCTCCTAGCCAAAGTATATTCTCCTAGGTGGTTCTCTCACCCTAGGTGTTACAAAGTTGCCACGAGCGAGTGTGATTTACCCAAAAAGTCACACTGACTAGTTTGGGAGTATCTCGGCTTTACTTTACCCCCTTCAAGAATAGTAAGCAACTAGTGTGTCTACATGTACTATCACTGGGGTCACCACAACGACAACCTGTAACGCTATCTCACAAAGGAATCACTAGTCAAGTAGGTAGTGTGGAGCACTTCCCATTTCATCCACAAGGTTCCCTCTTACGTGGACTACTTTGGGGTTCCTGGAACCACCCCCATTGTTGTAGCTTAAGGCGTTATGCCAAAGGGGTTATGTTTCAGTTGAGCGGAGAGGGACGTACCCTTTTCCGAAACCTGCAATACAATGTTTTGAATATGTTGTTCTTTTTATCTTGTTTAATTAGGTGTGGTTTATTTGAACACCTTTTGGCAACCTGTATAACAACTGTATTAGTAGTTTTTGATTTCGTTTTGATTCCTCCTTTCTTTGACAAGCGTTTTTAGGTCCTGCACTCAAGCGTTAGTAGTTCTCCAAGAAAATCACATTATTTAAAAAAGGATTAATATTTTCTTTTGATTCTCAAGATCATCCAAGGATGCAAGAGAAGAGCATACACAACAAATAATCCAACTAAAAAGTAAATAAAATCTTTTCAATCAATGAACCATACAAAAATCTTGATAATTGTTCATTCCCTTAAACCAAAAGTGAAAGATGAAGTTTCTAATTTACCAAATGTTATAAAATGGAGACTAAAGTTGCTTTTGATTCTCAAGATCACCCTAAGGTGCAAGAGAATAGCATACGAAACTTTTCCCAACTATATAGAAATGGAAAACTTCAAATCAAATAACCATTGAAAAATACTTTGTAAAAGGTTCATTCCCTTAAGCAAAATGAATAATCAAATTTCTAAGTTTAATCTCAATGTTAACAAGATAGAGATAAAAGTTGTTTTTGATTCTCAAGATCACCAAAAGGTGCAAGAGAAGAGCATACACATGCTTTGGTCTAAATCGAGTAGGCATGGAAATACAATATTCATCAAAACATTAGACATGTTAGAAAATGACCAATTTTAAACTAACGAGAAAAACATGCAATTTCTGTAAGTAGAAATCCCAAATTTATATTTTCATTTCATATTTAACTTCAATACCTTTCCAACGCAAAACAAATGGAGTCATTTCAAGTTCGGGAGAAAAATTTATGGCCTTCGGAAGATGGATTACACATATGCTCTTATGCTCACGAGTTGACATGCACTCAAAAATGTCAAAAAAATGTCTCTTAATATACAAAATGGGCAATTTTTCTAACCAAGATTCAATTTTGACAACAACCCATCACATCAATATATAAATATAAGACTCGATGCTATCAAACATTAACATACATGCTCAAGAATTTAAAATTTTCAAGAAATTGACAAAACTAGCATGTAGAATGATGAAAAAGTAAGCTCTAAAAATGAAAAAATGATGAAATATTGAAATTTTCTCACCAAGATTAAATTTTGATAGTAACCCACCACATTAATATGTAAATAGAAGACTCAGCACTATCAAACACTAACCTACATGCTCAAGAATTTAAAATTTTCAAGAAATTGACAAAACTAGCATATAGAATGTTAAAAAAGTAAGCTCTAAAAATGAAAACATGGAGAAATCTTGAAATTTTCCCATCAATTCCAATTTTGACAGCACTTCACCTCCTTTATACCTATAAGAAAGACTCAACACATGCAAACTCAACAAAACAAGTTAAGAAAAATAAGTTAGATCAACATGTGTAAAAGAGGGTTAGTAACCAAAAATAAAACTTAACTACAAAAACTTGAAATTAAGTGTAAAGGACAATGAAGTAAGTCCCACCGAATCATGCCAAATGTGTGCAAGTGTTGTTTTTAAACTAATGCTAATGTAAACAAAGACTAACACCTAAATAGTCTTAATTAGCAAGAATTAAACAACACTATAAACACCATCATGATAAGAATTAATCAAGGATTAGATGCTAACATTTATCAATACAAAATTATGAAATTAACTATGTTAAGCACTTAAATATCATTTATTATCTAACAACATATAAATGAAGGAACCTAGGTATGTTCCATGGCTATCAAAAATAGTTGTCCTTAATGTTCCAAGAACCTAGGAATGGGGGCTAATCAAAGTTTGGCTGCAAGACCCTTTTAACACCTCCCATATGACCCAAACACTTTAAGAAAGAGGCTTAACTCTTCAAGATGATGAACTCTCAAGAAAAAAGGTACAAGCTCTTAGTCTCTTTGCTATATGTTTTGCATTTTCTCTCTAAGGAGCTTAAGTGTAAGTAAAAGGTAGGTGGAGGGCTCTTTATATAGCCCAAAGGATAAAGGATTCAACACATTCTCATGAATGTGGGATAAAGGTAAAACATGATTAGGAATGGATAAGGTTGCTTTATTAAAGGTAACCGTATTTTAGAAGGGTTTAATTTATGCTTAGCAAGTCATGGAAGTTGGGGGTGCTTTAATTAATCAAAGGTGATTAACTATTAGGTAGATGTAAGCTTATAGAAGATAATTAGAGGAATATTAGTACGATTTAGGCTATTATAAGGGGATTAAATCAATTAAATATTGATTTATTGGTTAAATGGAAGGGAAAGCTAATTAATTAATAATAATTAATTAGTCTAGGTAGAAGGGGTGATTTATTAACGGAAGGTCGTTAATTAGGGTATTTGTTAGATAGGCAACTTAATTAATTAGCTTAGTGTAATTAATTAATGATGATATGAGAGAAAATGAGTACTTTTGACGATATGTTGTCGATTTGTGAGAAAGACGATAATTAACGCAATTTAAGTATTTAAATTTCTTGGGCGTAATTATGGGTGTCTACACTGCACATTAGGAAATGCCCAAATTTAACCAGTTTAACAATAAAGAAGACCTGCAACAACACTTGCAATTTTTCAAACATGGGTGTTATTTGATCACCCACAACGATGCTTTACTCCTATGAACATTCCTCATGTCCTTAACGAAACCCGCATTAGACTGGTATAGTAGGTTTCCTCAACATTCCATTTACTCATTTAATCAAGTGTCTCAAGCCTTCCTGGACCATTTTTTAATCAATATCATCAAGAAGGTCACTATGACTGACTTGTACTCAACTCGACAATACGATGATGAGTCTATCGCTGATTTTGTCACTCGTTGACAAAGCCTCGCCAACCAACTAACGTTCCAGTTGCCTCAAACCAAGCTTATAGATTTGTTCACTAGAGCTTGTGTTAGGTACATCTCACCAACTCTACAAGTACAAACCTTTCGTACCTTCGATGAAGCATTTACCATGGCATGAAAACTGAAATTCATGCCATTGAAGAGAAGAAAATTCAATTGCGTAACAAAAATTCCACATTCAAATCAAATGATGCCTCTTTGTCTTCAAAGCCCCAAAACAATTATTCAAAAGCCAAAGGATCTGCCAATGTGGTAGTTCTCAAAGTTGGCCCATCTCACCCATCTAACCAAGCAAAACCTTCCTCTAATATTTCTCCCATTCAAACTTTTCAGTTTAGACAGGAGAAATGAAAGTACACTCCAATTAGAGATCCCTATTATTCAGTCTTAGAAAATATTCTTAAGGCCAAATCCATTGCACTTCCACCTATAAAACCACATACTAGTTTCGATCCTGCTCGTCCTATGCCTACATGGTATAAGGAACATGATTATTGTAACTATCATTGCATCAAAGGCCATAGTGATGGTAATTGCATAACCTTCAAAAACATTGTCCAGGAAATGTTAGATAATGGAGATCTCATCCTGACAACCCAAACACACCGGAAAATAAAAACTTACATATCTTTAAGAAGTCATTCCCTAACCATACACCATCATCTAATCAAAATGGTGAACCTTCAACCAATGACAGAAATTTCCGTGAAGTTCACGTTGTTTTTGAATTCGTACCAACCATTCCTCAATTTCCTCTTATCCCCTCTATCAAGGAGATTCTAGCACGAGCTCCTCTACCCATGGAGGATCCTACCTCATCTACTCCTTCACCCATAGAGGAGTCCCCTTCATCTCCCCTTCACCCATGGAGGATTCCACAATTTCTACCGATCTTTATTTCACCATCTACCTTGCAACCTAATGAAAAATCAACGGTATTAATTCTCCTACCCATAGGAGAATCATCCTCACTTTCTTCTCCACTAAAAGAAGAATCTACCTCACCCCACCTGCCATCTCTCCTACCCATGGGGGATCCTTTAGACGTGCCATTGCTGTTGGTGACAATTCCCCATTAGCATTCCAGGATCTCGTTGATCTGCTCTCGGATCTTTTACCTACAGAGTCTAAGGCTAACCAGTTCCCTGTCTCACAGACATATTTTATAGGGATTGCCACTAAATCAATGACATCTCCTCTTACAATGCAGTACCATTTTCACACCTCGCCAACCGCTTGGATTACATTTATAATTCCATGCTTTTGGGATGCCTTCAATTACCCTTTTCAACCCAAATGCAAATATCACTTACTGATACCTCCATGATCTATCTAAAGGTATTTCAAGTGACCAAATCAACCATGACCATGCTGTTGAAACAACTTCTTCTTTGTCACCCTTTCCTACATCCAAACCTTTACCCATAACCAAACCCATTCCTATGCCTAAGAACCTACCTACACCTAAATATTCTCCCATATCTAGACCTATCACTACCCTGGTGTCATGCCAACATCAAGCCTTGTCCATCCACCTATCAAATTGGACTTAGCCACATCCTCCCAAGCTCATGCAAAAACCAATCCTCCACCTAAAAAAAAACCTAACTATTTAGGCCACACACACCGATTATACCCACCACACCTTTTCACCTTCGCCCCTTCGATCTATCATAGGGCCTCATCCATCGACCTTGGCCAAATAACCACCTATCTAAGGAAAATCAAAATCGTTACATTCCTCCTCTTCATCACAATGCTTTATTATAGCCAACCTATCATCACAGTGTACACCTTCATCGTTACACGCATCTTTCTTACCACCTATACCCCCACCATTCTACATAACCTCATCGGTACCTATGAGACTTCCTTCTCTTCAACATGTACTTGCCTCCGCTGAAACCTTTACCACACCTCCATTATCACCATGTCTAACCTTTCCTCTTCTACCATCCACTTTCCCTTCGCATCATGTACCCCTCCTTCACCTTTACCCAAGAAGGTGTAACTAAAATTGAAAAACTTACTACCCTCCGAAGATTTTGTCAAGCCTACAAAAGCCTTCCATCGCTAGTTCATCTACTAAGCCCTTACACAGGGAAGGTAAAACCCAAGCCTAAAACAATACCACCTACAAAATCAATGGTCAAACCTATCCCATCTCCAATTCCACCTCTGTAGTACCTCACACATCACAATCATCTACACTTCAATCTAGACCCACACTCACCTCATATTGTGATTCATTGGCGGGGTCTTACGCCAACATTCTAGCCAATATTTTAGAAATTTGTTGTTATCACATTACCCCCTTAGACCTTACAACCCAATCAAGCCCAAACCAAAAGGGTTTGATGATACTAATATTTGCACCTATTATCATGTGTCGGGGACATGATGTAGAAAATTATAAGGCTCTAAAAACCGTAATCGTCAAAAAAATTTCCTCCTAAACAAAAATTTAATGACAATGATCTTTTAAACAAGGACCCATTTCCACCTCCACATATCACTACACATCCTTGCCCACTACTACTATTCAAAGACCTACACCACCACCTCCACAACCATTTTATCCACCTCCAAAATTCGAGATCAATATGGTCCGTATAGGAGAACTAGCCAAAACCCCACCAAAATGTCAATGTTCCCTACTCATTTCGCAAGGTTCTTACCCCGTAGTGGGTTTTTTTCCATCATGTCATTATACTTTTCTTAACACACCTTCTCCATCCACCTCTCTTCCTTAGATTAACATGATTATAGTTGTCACTCGCACCATAAAGATAAAGGAAAGGAGAAAGCAACTAGCCCATCCACCAATCCTGTGCCCAACATACCATCTGAACCTTCACCAAAAATCACAATTTGGGGACCCACATATCCTATTTCTTATGATGTCGCCCATTGTATAATGATAAATAATTGCACCAATCCCCTCTAAAAATTTCCTTGTATGACCTCATTCAAACTTCTAAATCCCATCAACATTCCCTCATGGAGGTTCTTCAATCCATCAAGGTTTTACCTAATGACCTAACACCTATGGCCTCCATTCTCACCCCTCACCATGTAGCTTCTCTCACCAATTCATCCCCTTCTTCTACACCTACCACTACTCACCAAGTAACCTCCCTGAGTTTCTCTGACAACAAGATTATACCTCTCCAATCAAATGATCTTGATCCCACCCTTTTCATTTCATTTATATTGATAATATTCACATTCGACATGTTATGATCAATGGTAGTGCCAGTGTCAACATCATCTCCTCCCACGTGTACAATCAAATGTTCATCCCTTCAAATTGCATTCATAATAACCTAGTTATATTTTGTTAATTCAATGATGTCATCACTTCCACTCTCAGTACCATCATTCTCCACATTCGTGTGGGCCCCCGTGCATCGTCCCGAAACTATTCTATTTCTTAGAGGGGAGTTCTAGTATAACCTATTTCTTAGCCAATCTTGGATCCTCATCATGGTTTGTGTTCCTTCAACTTTACATCACTATGTAAAATTTGAACATGAAGGATATAACTATACCATCCCCTGACCCTTCACCATTCAAAACTTGTAACATGTTATACCGACCTAATGATGTCCTTATACTAGTTAAGGCATCTACCACGGTTGCCACTTCTTCACCCACAGCCCCATCCACTGATGTTGTTGCTACCTTTTCCGTACCTGCCTCCTTTATTCCTAATGTCGACATAGCTTCTACATAACCCATACGCTAATCCTTATAGTTCTCAAGCTCGACTAATGCTTCTTCCTCCCAATTGCCTAGTGATTTGCCATTTGTTCTCACATGAAAAATAGCATAATGAACTTGCAAAGGAAAAAATTACATACACAACACAATGCAATAAGTAATGAAGAGGTAAGGTTGTAGCTAAAACAAGCAAGGACAGACAAATGTGTCACAAAACAAGATTTATTGCAATAAAAAGTATACACAGACCATTACAGTTGCAAGGAAGGCACAATAACACATTTCCAAGCCTAAAAATGGAGGTTCAATGGCTCATGACTACTTTGGAACAAATTTTACAAAGTTCCATTATATGTTTTGAATGTCCTCCTTTTATAAAAAAATGGAAGAATTTACAATATTTAGCTCAAATGATAGAAAGAAAGAAGAAACAAAAGAGGGAAAAAAGAAGCGGCATGAATTTTTGGGCTCTAACCACCAAAAAAATTTCTTAAAGACTTCACAGAGTGATTACCATGTCAAATATGTCACTGTAGAAGAAAATAGAGCCATGCTTCATTATATCTAGTGGTTGAGTAACTTAATGTGACCGTTTATGTGGCCAAAAATTCCTCTTCTTCTTATGTAATCTCTTTTTTCCATTTTGACCCACTAAACGCCACCAAAATCAAATTTTGATGATGTCAAATTGAAGAGCTCTATGAAAGATTTCTAGTGATATAAATTTTGTCTAATTTGGTGCAGAGGATCAAAAGATATGGCCATTTGAATATTTTTAAATAGGAAGCACAAAACTTTGACACGTGGTAACCTTTAATTGGTTCGGGGATCATCCTTTGTGTACCTTATTTTCCTTTTGATAAGTTTCTACCTCCCATTGGGTTGCAATATCAAGATTTACTTCTTCGTTCGCCATATGTACTCTCTTTTAACTTTTGTAGGATACCTTTAGGAAAATATGGGCCAATAGAAATTCATCACATTCCTTTGAGATGTCAGGTTTTCCTTTACCTTTTCTAGTCTCTGGACACATGGACCAATGAAAAGGCTTCATGCTCCTTCACATTGCACTGTCGCAGACCCTTAGAACCGTGATCCAATAAGAAATGGCCACGTTTTTTTGTAATTTTCCCCTCCACTGACAAATGTGAAATATGAGCCAATAGGAAGGCTCCATGCACTTGTATATCAATCCTTTCATAGCCCCATCCTCTAACAATTATGAAATTCTAGCCAATAGGAAAGCTCCATGCTTTGATGCATTGTCAGACTTTTCTTTTATGTCCACTAAAAACTGTGAAATGCAAGCGAATGAGAAAGTTCCACATTTCCACGGTGTCAGAACCTGTCAGTCTTTGCTTCGTGCTTGGATCTAATTAGATGAGCCTTCACATTTTTCATATTTTTGAAATATGAGCTATAAAATGACCCCACGTAGCTCATTGCTTTCCTTTGTATCGCGGCTTTCCAATGTTCTCGCGGGTTTAAGAAAAACCTACCTAAGTCTTCGACCAGAACTCCTATTTTTGTGGATTTAGACATTTTAGCTCATTGAATTACTTAGCCATTTGTCTTTGACCCTATCTAACTTAGCTGAGACCACTAAGCTCTTGACACATAGCTCCATCGATGTTTTCATTGAGTTTGACATCCATTTGAACGTCAGTTGGATTTCTTAATATAGTCCACTAATGAAGCCAAACCACATGGATTTTTTGAATGCCAACAGCTAGGGATTTTGGGAAGTGAAATTTTATGGCCATTTGACCATCACAAACCTGTAAATATGGCTAAGTCCATTTTTAAATCTTGTTAAAGGAAAAATAACCCTAGAGGTAATTTTGGATAGTAGTTTGGTGACCTTTCGGGATAATCTGTCTGCTAGATTAGATCAGTAGCCTTTATGCATTCCATTAGACATGGAGTCAAGCCAAAAACTTGAAAATTGATTAGTAACATTGAAAATTCTTACCCCATGGTTGTATTGAAGCATGAAATGAACTTAGGAAGCTCTGGGAGCTTGAAGTTGATATGTGGAGCTCTAAATGAATTTTTGAAACCGTTCCAAATATTTGATTCGCCATAAACATTGCTCAAGCTGAAGGTGAAGCCATAATTTACCATTTTTTTGTGTAAAGTCCTTTGATTTTGAATTTGTGAGAGTGGAAAATTGTAAAGCTTGAAGCTTCACTTTGTTTACTCTACTTTTTATCTACTGAGACAAAGAAAAGCATCTGAATTTGCCTAAATCTGATTTTGCCAAGTTTTGGAGAAAAACTGAATTGAATCTTTGACAAATTATGAAGCATTGCAAAGTTTTGGATCTCATGTTGATTTGGAAATGAAATGTATGAAACTAGCACTGTCCCAAGTAGTGAATTTGGACAAGAAAGAGGAACCGCATGCTCTTGACTGCAACTGATCTCTCAGGACCCAAAAATGAACTTTAAAGCTGCCCCAAATTTTGATTTGGCCAAGAAATTTTCACCAAACTGAAATGAACAATGCAACAACAAAAAATAAAGAAAAAAACTGTATACAAACATGGAAAAACATACATGCTCCAAGTGGAGACATGCAGAGTGTGCACAATGCAATTCTTCTTCTAAAAGTAAACTTATTCCTACCCTACTCTAACCAGGACAATGAAAAGCTAAACAAATCCTATAACATGCAAGGAGAAATAGTTTCCCTTATTTACAAAGTGTGGCCATGTAATTAATTTAGCAACGGAGATGGCACTGTGATAAGAGTGAAAAAAATAAAAAAACCAATCTTCCACCAAATTACCAAAGTATCAACATCAAATGAAAATGCCTCCTCAAGTTGATTGACATTAGACTACTAGAGGTATTGATGGTGACCTTTAGTGCATTGAATATCATCCTCATTCTCTAAAGAAGTGAGTATCACTTGGTTTGGTTTCTCCATTGGATCCAATGAATCCAAGTACCTTATGGGGCAAGGTTTGATCCTTGAATTTTTCCCACTACTTTGAAACTTAACTCCAAGAATGGAGTCTTCCCTTAGGCCTTATGGAAGAAAAGAGGGGGTTCTTACATGCTGACTTGTGTTTTGCATTACTCCTGCAAGCAATTGGTCTTCTACCTTGATGACTGGTATGGAAATGGTGTCATCCTTGTTCCTTTCCTTTCGTGGCGGCATCTTTTCGTTCTCCTCACCTAATGAAAAAAATTGGAATATTTAAATCCTCCAATCTTTTCCCAAGAGGATTGTTTGAAGGAGTAGGTTGTTCTTGCATGTTTTCCTCCATGGCAGTAGGCTCTTGATGTTGGAGGATGAATGATGGAGCAGAAAAAGTGGTGATTTCTATGGGCTCTTCTCCATCAAATCATTCCTCCAAGTTAGATAGATAATCTGCCTCCTCATGGTCCTATTGTGCCAAGTGCTCTCCTTCCTCCATGATGACCTCTAAATCTACAACTTGTTCATCATGGTTCCCCTCATCTTCAAACATGAATTTTGAGAGCTCAAACTTCTCCTCATCATCATAATTTGGGGAGGATGAAGTGAAAGAAAGTCTTGGAGCTTCTTGTGCAGCGTTCTCTACATTCAAGACCAGTAGATCTATGTGGTTCTCTCGCATATGCTCCTCTTCAAATGAACTTGGAGCTCTTTTTTCTTCTTCTTCTTGGGCTTATTTTTCAGTTTGAATTGGATCAACAGCATCTTTAAATAGAGTGCCATCATGGACATTGCATTCAGAGAAAAAATATTGATGATCGTCATCAACTTGTTCTTCTTGTTCCATTGCTGCTAGAAAATCAGCCTCTACCATCACTTGTTCTTCAACTCTGGACTCCTCTTTTGGCTTCACCATCAAGGGAATTTTTTCAATAGCAAACCTAAGAGCCCATATTTTCAGATTTTTTTCATTTTTTGTTTGTTAGGATCTTGCTCTTGTTTCCCTTGGCTGGTATTTTGACTATTTTCTTCCCAAGATGAATTTGGGAAAGCAAGAGGAGGGTGGGTTGAATTACAACTAGTTTAATTATTATTTGTGGTATTGGAAGGGGTGGAACTTCTTTTTATTTGATGGGATAAATTCTTGGAAGGTAAAAGGGTAGGAGAATTGAGATGAGATGGAAGACTAGAAGATGGAAAAGGGAACTCAACACTTAGGGAAGAATACAATGGGCTTGAATCTTTATACTTGTTGAAATGATAAAGCTTGGGAAGGAGAAAAATAGGAACAAGGAGCTAGTGACTAAATTACCCATTGACAAGGTTGTCTGCATTTTTCTCATATGCTTCTATCTCCTCGAGTCCATTGTGTAAGCAATGGCAGCATTTCAACCATGAAGTCAAGCTTTTGTTGAGGGGTGAAATGTCTTGGAAAAGGGCCTTCCAATAGACAAGGTTCCTTATAGCCAATCCTGAATGCTTTCATCGTGTTTGTAGCCTAGGATTGAACCATGACTACCTCCATTCTTTGAATCTTCTCCTACACATCAGCACTCTCTAGGTAATTGCTGCCATCATATGCATACCCTTCTTCTTGATAGGATTCATAGCCAAACTAATCTTGACATTGTTCATATGGGTAAACATGATGGTTTTTAATTTGATCATAGGAATGATCTAGAGGAGTTGGGAAGTACATTGGAGGTTGGTTAGAGTCTTTGTGAGTGTGGATTCCACTTGTGGGATGAAGCCATGATTTCACAACTTCATAGAATGGGAGAAAATGGAAGATACATGAATAAAGATGAATGAAAATGGATGAAATGGATAGAAAGAAGGTCTAAACTTTTAGAGATTGGGTTTTTTGGACCAAATGGAGCCGCTAAATGTGTTTCCATATACTTCTAAAAGCTAAAACATTAACAGGAACACACTAACCTGCTAAAATGAAGCCTTCTCTAGAGATGAATTACACACCTGCAAATGATATTTAATTTGACTCTACAAGAGAACACCTTTAAAAAATGAAAATCTAAATTATGTGATGTCGATCACACATTCCAAAATGTTATCACAAAAATTAGCACCCTAAGATTTGGCAATGCAAATCTCTACTTTTTGCTAACATTGGATTACCTCTCAAGTTGTGGGACTTGTGGACTTGAGATAACCCTCCAAAAAAGTTAATTATTACTCCTAAAATACCTGTCACAATCTAATCCTAATGCATGAAAAACTATTTAAGCCTATGCTAACATTACCAAGGGATCGGGGAGAGAGAGTGCATGAAAATAAACTTGCACAAAAAGAAGTGATACACCAGAAAAGGAGGTGAGAGACAATCTAGTGAGGGAAAGAAAGAATGAAATGAAGAAGGAGAGGCCAAACACAAGTGACACAGAACCAAAGCTTAATTTACCATCTGTTCTCACATGAAACACAACATAATGAACTTACAAAGGAAGGAATACATGCACAACACAATGCAATAAGTAAAAGAGAGGCAAGGTTGCAAATAAAATGAGCAAGGACAAAAAAATGTGTCACAAAACAAGTTTTATTGCAATAAAAGTATACAGACCATTAAAGTTGCAAAGGAAGGCACAAGAACACATTTCCAAGCCCAAAAATGGATTTTTGATGGATCACATCAGCTTTGGAGCAAATTTTATAGAGTTCCATTGCAATTTTAAAAATTGAAAGATTTTACAATATATAGCTCAAATGACAAAGAAGGAAGAAAGAGAAGAGGGAAAAGAGAAGGGGCATGAATTTTTCTGGGCTATAACCACCAACAATATATCTTAAAGACCTCTGCAAAGCACATGGGCACTTCACATAACCATTACTATGTCAATCTCATCATGTAGAAGAAAATAGAGCCATGCTTCATCAAGTCTGGTGGTTGAGCAACTTGATCGACCATTTTTCATACCCAAAAATCCTCTTCTACTTTTGAAAGTCATGTTTTCCATTTTGACCCACTAAACACCACCAAAATCAGATTTTGATGATGTTAAATTGAAGAGCTCGGTGAGAGCTTTCAAGTGATATGAATTTTGTCTAATTTGGTGCAAGGGATCAAAAGATATGGCCATTTGAAGATTTTCTGTCGAGAAGCACAAAATTTGACATGTGGTAGCCTTTAATTGGTTCGGGGATCAGCCTCTGTCATGTGTACCTACTTCACCTTTTTCCAAGTGTCTACCTCCCATTGGGTCGTAATATCGGGCTTTACTTCTCCATTCACCATCTATCCTCTCTTTTACCTTTTTAGGTTGCCTTTATGAAAATATGGGCCAATAGAACTTCACCATGTTCCTTTGGGATGTCGGGATATCCTTTACCATTTTTTCAATCTCTCTGGCGGGTAGGCCAATGAAAGGGCTCCACGCTCCTTCGCATTACAGACCACCTGTCGAACACTTAAAACCATGATCCAATAAGAAACGACCACGTTTTTTCTTAATTTTCCCCTCGAATGACAAATGTAAAATGTGAGCCAATAGGATGGCTCCATACACTTGCATGATAGTCTTTGAATATCTCTAGCCTTTGACAATTACGAAATGTGAGCCAATAGGAAATCTCCACTTTTTGATGCATTGTCATTTGACTTTGACAACTTTGAAATGTAAGCTAATGAGAAAGCTCTACGTTTCCACAGTGTCAAAACCTATCATTCTTTGGTTCGTGCTTGGATATTATTGGACAAGCCTTCGCATTTGTTAGATTTGTGAAATCCAAACTAATAAAATGGTGTCACGTAGCTCATTGCTTTCCTTTGTATCACTGCTTTCTAATGTTCTATGGGTTTAAGAAAAACCCACCTAAGTCTTTATTGAGCTCCTTTAAACGAGCTCCATTATTTTGTGGCTTTAGAACTTTTAGCCCATTGAATTACCACCAACTTTCTTTGACCCTATCTGACTTAGCCGGACCACTAAGCTCTTGCCACGTAGCCCCATTGATGTTGTCATTGAGTTTGATGGGCATTTGAACGTTAGTCATATTTTCTTAATATAACCCGCTAATGAAGGCAAACCATGTGGATTTTTTGAATGCCAATGGCTAGGGATTTTAGGAACTGTAATTTGACGGTCGTTTGACTCGTCATAGACCTATAAAAATGGCTAAGTCCATTTTTAAATCTTGTTAAGGCCAAAATAACCCAAGGGGGTAATTTTGGATAACAATAGTGCAATGCTCTTAGTAGTAAGTCCACTTTATTATAGCAGGTGGGGTCATTCAACCGATTCATTTTACATCTTTATTTTTAGGTTTTCATACTTTTTCCTCTTTTTTAGGTCATTAATTTATCCTTCATTCTTCGGCACAATCTAGTGAATCGATGAGACAGACGGAAAGGGTTTCAGATTAACTTATGACCCAGTGAAAACCATATTCCAAGCATTGTAGAATCCAAGGCACTTATTTATGCATACCAAAGCACCCCGGTGCCCCAATCCCTTCTTGGGTGCTCTAGTCTTCTCAAATCACCCAAATCTGACCTTTTCGGGACTTCTGAGTGATCATTACTACTCCTATATTTTCCTTTCACACATGCGACAACCTGCGATAGTCTTCAGTAACCAGATAAGTCATTTCCTTTCACATCTTTACATACTTAGGGTTTTATTTTATTAGATTTAATTATTTGGTTACTTTATACTACTTTAGCATAGTCATTTACAACATTTTAGTCCTCCTATATTAGATTAACTATTATTACACTTTCCTATAGTTTAGTTTAATTTTAGTTAATCATTTTGGTGAACTTGACTCTCTTCACGCTTAGGATCCTCATTTTCCCCTATCATGGGTCATCAAGTCTCCTTATCTAATTTACTTAAGAAACATCCCACTTGTCAGGCTATTTTCCAAAGTGCCTTAGACACCAAGTATTATGATGACAATATTCCTCCACATGAATTAAGTGTTATGCTTCATTTTTTCTTTGTCGACCCTGACCTTGATGACCCTCCATCTAACCAACCCATCTTAGACTCGATTCAAGCCTTACATGCAAAATTTTCTATCATGGAATCCATAATCACATCTCTTAGATCTGAAGGTCAACAGTCTAAGGATGCTTCTCAATCGCATACATCCTCTATGCAATCTATGGAATCAACGATCACATCTCTTAGATATGAAATCCAACAACTTAAAGATGCTTCTCAATTGTATACATCCTTTATGAAATCTATGGAATCCACCATCACATCCCTTAGATCTGAAATTCAACAACTTAAAGATGCTTCTCAATCACATGTTTGTTCTTCTTTGCCATCTCCTATTCAATCTATGTCCGCTATAAGTCATATACTTAAACCTCTAGTCACCCCACCGCCAAAACCTCTCATACTTGATCACAATGCCAAGCCACATGACATTCTAACTCAACTTCTTAGTCGTCAATTGATTCTTCTACCGCCTACTCATTCTTATCCTCGTTATCGGCTAGCAAAACACCAAGATCTCCATATTTCCATTATCATCAAATCAATGGGCATAATGACCATGATTTTTATGCTTTACATCGTAGATTTATACATCTTGATCGTAAGGTATTTATTTCATTCACAGGAAAACATCCTATTTCATGCTCGTATACAAATACTATACCCACATGGGCTCCTAAGTCTATTCTACCTTCGCTTAGTCAAGATCAATCTAAGCAAGCTCCTATGGCCACTAGTGAACCTCCCTCTAATCTTTCTATGGAAGTTCTAGATGATTCTCTTATTAATTACATGCATGATATTGACAACCCCTCATGTTTGCATAGTGATCTTTCCCCTAGTTAGGTAAACACTTATCCTATTCCTAATGTTGTTTCTTCCCCATAAAATGAGCATCAAGTTGGCATCACTCAAGAAATTTCTAAGCAACCACATATCGACATCAATTCACTAAGTTCTCCTACTAAGTTGTCATGCAGTAAAATTACAAAATCAACCTAAGCGACCTCCTTTAAAACTCAGTGCAACATGGCCTCCTCTCAAATATAAACTCCAATCAATTAATTTGGTCAAAGAAACTAATCCTCCCTCAAATTTTTACAATATATCTTCATCTTCACCACCACCAACTACTTATAATGTGAACCTTGACCACCAAGGTCCCACCATGTGTAAACTTGGCCTTTAGTAGGTAACTCTTATTGCTCTACCCACCCGATGACGCACTCTTGTATTTCGGTTCACACTTGACTATTTAGGGATTACCATTACACCGAACCCCACATCTTGCACTATGGCATTACACACTACATTTCATCATATATGCTACCGTGTCATACACCATACATCCTATATCATTTTTCCATTTATACATTTCACATATTTACTAGCTTTTCAATTTTACTATCATCCACGCATTTAGGACCATACAATATTCCCCTACATACTACATATATCATTTACATCACCTACACATAGTCACATCACACACTACGCATCTATACATCACATTCCTTTTACATACTATGCTAGTCTACATTATATATGAGTCTAGCCTTACATTTCATCTCTATATGTTACATTATCAATCTACATACATCCCTACATCATACATTATGCATTTATCCATTTTACACGTTATGCTAGTCCACACCACATACGATTCTAGCTTTATATTTAGTCCTTACATACTACATTACTAGATTCTCTACACTTATTGCATTTTACACATTACATGTTACACATCCTACATATACTACATCCTATTATACAAACTATGCATTTACAACACCTTTCCCACCACATGGTCGTTTCATCACTATACACACTACATTGTTTTCTATGTGTTGCACTCACCACCCTATGACACACTTTAGTTCCTCATTCCATACTTGACTACCTAGGGTTTACCAATCAAATGGACCTTAAATTTACCATGAAAAACTTCATCATGCAAACATTCCTAGTTTAGTGACATACGCTTTAGGCTAAATCGTCACCCATCTTTTTCATCTCGTAGTGGTATACACCTTAGGTAAAATCACCACCCCATTCATCTTATAGTGACATACATGTAGTGATACATCATCTGTTTGGTATACACTTTAGGATAAATCACTACCTCCTATTATATTCATATTATAGTGATATACACTTAATGCTAAATCATCACTTGCCCTAGTCCATTCATCATTAGTGGTATACACTTTAGGCTAAATCACCACCTATTGTTATAGCATATTATAGTGATATATGCTTAGGATAAATCATCACTCATCCATTCATCAAAGTCATGATATATGCTTCGGCTATAAGGTTCACACACATCCTTTATCTATGTCACATTTCATCACCAATACATACGCACTCATCACAAGTGCATTAGGTAAAACAACAAACACTATTCAACCATTTCCCAATGACATACTCTCATTTATGAGGGGGTAAAATGAACCTTATTGTATACACTTCCATACACTCGGGGTGCATTGCTCCTATCATTCCATCTTTCATTCCATTCCATCCATCCACACATGTTGCATTGTCTTGGTCATTCACGTTTTCTTGGTAGTGTTTTGCATGATCATTTTACTAATAACGTTAGACTAATTTCTTATATGTCATTATTTATATCATACACACATGCATTTTCACACCTTTATTTAGTGTGATTGCATATACATGACTTTTACACATGGCATGGATGCTCGCCTTCTACCCTTCTGTATTGTCACTTTGGGGTTATCCACATTCATCTTCTCCAGGTGTTATTGTTTCATTTTGTACTTAACATCTTATATTTATTTTCTCATACACTCTTTGACATATTAGTTATTGTTTTAACATGCTAATGGGTGTTCCATGTGTAACACTTGTTTTGCAGGATTACATGTTTCAATGACTACTTATTTATTTGTTTCTACTTGTCTACCTTATTTTCCATTGTATGTGGGATTTTCCCTTTGCTTGTGTGTATAGTTGTTTGTTGTTTGTGGCCATGATGGCCTTACGTGTCTTGTGAAATCATGAGTGATGTCCCATGTTTGCAACCCGCTTTGTGCGTTCTACTTTCTGTCTTGTGTGTTTACACTATTGTGCTTGGTAGTTCTTACATTGTTTGCATATTTTACACTTGTCTTATTGTATGCATGTGTTTTCAGACTAACACTTGTTTTGGCTAGCCATCCCCTTTTATGTGCACCTTGGTTTCTACCAAGCAATTTCCCTTTCCCCTACAGTAGAGTTATATAGGTCAGAGTGTGGTAGGTCCTCTTTTGGGGCTGCATTCTCCTTTTAGTGACATTGCATGTGCCCCCAAAGAGGGGGCATCATTGAGGGTTTTTACATACTAACACAACGTATTTACACTAGTTTAGTACAATGCACTTTCTGCCCTTGGCATTGTGGGTTTACATATAGTGAGTGAGTTTAGACCAATCTACAAACTCCATACACAGTGGATTTTATAGGACATGTTGTCCTTAGCATTTCTAGGAAGAAATTATAGGCTTGGGGGTTACAGTGGGTGTGCCTCTCTACACTACTTCGGCTAGTTGGCATTGGATCGCCAAACAAACCAGGATAATACAAAGATCTCTTCACACACATTTCAACAGAAGTAGTTAAAGGCTAGAGGACACGAAGCATTTCCTCCCTATACTTCTTCAGCCAGGGTGGCGTGAGATCACCCAAAATACTTGCGATAGTATAGGATATCCTTCTACACCCTTTCTCTTATCATGGATCAAGTGCACATGTTTGTGCATTTTACATATAGAAATATTTGACTACTTGATCATTTTTTCCTTGCATGTCCGGCCATATGAGAAAATAATAATCAAATTGGGGCAACAACAACAACCGTGTCAAAAAAACACTCTACTCTAGGGACATGCTTTTACTAACCATGTGCAAGTAAACTACATGCTACTGGCAGCTACACACGCGTTCCTCCTTAGGTTCACTCTCATCACTTCTTATGTGCATTTTTCATCTTTAGAATTCCACGCTCCCCCACCATTTTATTTTTGTCATTCCATTCTTTAGTCTAGTTCATTGACACGTCTCTACTACCAATTGGATCTGCAATGCAGTCTTTAGAGACCAGCAAAGTCATTTCCTTTCACATCTTGACATAGTTAGGGCTTTATTTTATTAGATTTAATTATTTGGATTCTTTATACTAATTTAGCATAGTCATTTACAAAAATTTAGTCCTATATTAGATTAACTATTATTACACTTTCCTCTAGTTTAGTTTAATTTTAGTTAATCGGAGAGAGAGATAGTGTCATAGTTGGGTGAGAGGAACCCGGAGAAAAGTTGGCATAGGTGGTAGTAGATCGAGATCAGTACTATCGAAATAGGGATACTTTTAGGAAGGCTCTAGGAAATACGGTGTCTTCTATATCGGTGCATAGTTAACAACTCGTTCTCGGGCTAGCGATCGGATGGGGGCACATGGTATGATTAGTGCTGGTCACTATTAGTCCTTACATGCAAAGTTGGCATACTATGAGGATATGGTTATATATAACTTTCCTAATGTTTTATTGTATGTGGATCATCTAGCACACCAAGGGATAGTGCTTTGAGTGCTAGTGCGAGGAGTGTAGGTCAACCACCTCGGGGTTGGATGAAGGAGTTGGTGGTGGTGGGGTCCTCAGGGAGGTGATGGGAGTGATATCCGTGTCAATGAGTTCCTAGGAGGTGTCCAGTTTATTGGAGAGTGATTATGTGTATTTGGATTGTGGATTTTGATATGTATACAACTCTTTGTGAAACCTTCATATATATGATTTACAAAGACTCTTTTGATGATGCATTTGAGACTTTGATTATATAAATGGTGAAGATTTGGTTTGTGATTTGGCTTATGTTGATTATGATATATGTATTGATACATGGGTTTTGATGTTTTCTTTAATTGGTGTGTCTATGAGTTTTTAAATATGGAAAATGTGAATTTATGATTAAATGTTAAATGTGATTTGGATGTATGATGTGACTTAATATGTGATCAAAAATGTTAATCAAAATGTGTTCTATATTTTTGAAGTAGGAGTAAAAAATGGAATGATTGATTTTGATATGTATTTGATACATATGCGATGGGTATAAAAATGTGAAAGCACTTGCACTTTTAGCCTTTAATAATGTTAACACAAGACTATCAATGGGTAGTGATATATTGGACCTCAATTATAGAGATGAAGTGATTAGATGTACCTTCATAGGACATGAAAGGGGTTTGACATGTATAGGTCATGTGGGAAAGAGGGTTCTCCTTTTTAATAGTTTCATAGAGAAATGCCCCAGCTTATACATACATATTTTAATTTTGACACAAACTGATCGATGCGGGAAGTTTTCTTTGATGGGAAAGTTGATCGATGCAGGAAGATTTCCTAGGATGCATTTGATATTTTGAATTTTGAAGGTTAATCGATGCAGAGGCCAATTCCTTCAGGGGAATGGTCTATAATTTTTAATTTTATCCATACATATAGTAGTCCTTTGAGGGATTGATCTATATTTTTGACTAATAGTTGTGCTTTTAGGTATCATCCTACTTTTTCTTTCGATAATTTTTATATATTTTTAATATCTTTCCTTGAGGGATCAATCTATCTTATTTTTTACAATAAGCATCCATGTATATTTTTGAATTTAATTTTCAGTTGAGAGAAAACCTAATATACCATTTCGATGAGAGGGAAAAATGTGTGCACGCACTACACATGTGTGCCCCATGACATGCCATCAATTGGTACAAGGTTAGATGGATGTAATGATTACAAGGCTCTGCTAAGGAAGAACTCATCCATGTGAAAGATGCGATGAAAAAAATTATGGTGATCATCTTTAAGGTTTGCGAAGGAAAGTAATGTAAAACCACATACTTTTGAATCATTACAATGAGAAGATGATTGGTTAATGGTGGGATAAGGTCTTAAATATAAATATTTTCATGATAGTAATAATTTAATAGTAGAAAGGTCGTAAGTGCAAGGCATTCAAAGGTTCCTTTTTAGGTTCACCATCAACGGAGGTTAAGCAATAAGCTCCTGACCCATACTTGTGAGTAATGATGTATGGACTGATCTAATTAGGGGAAAAATTTCCACGTTTACTTTGTTCTAAAGTAGTGAAATTTTGATTTTCCTTGAGAACGAGATCACCAATTTTAAAGTCATGTTATTTTACATGTTTATTGTAGGCACATTTGACATGTTCTTGATAGAATTGATGATGTTCAAGGGCCATTAGGAATTTTTCATCTAATAATTCAAGTTGTGCAAGACGGTCTTGTCAATATTCTTCATCGTGGATAAAGTCTTTGAGTGATACACAAAGTGATGGGATTTGAACAAAGTAGTAGAACCACCTCAGATCTATAGAATAATGAGAAGGGAATAGCACCTGTAGTAGTATGAATGATATTTCAATAATCCCAAAGAGCAAACAGGATTCAGAGATGCCAATTCCTACCTATGTCATCTATTATTTTCATGAGAATTTTAGTAAGTGTTTTGTTAGAGGCTTTAGCCTATCCATTTTCTTTGGGATAGTATGGTGATGAAAAGATGAGTTTAATTTTGAACGGATCACAGAGATTCTTAACATCCTTGTTCTTGAAGGATTTTCCATTATCTGTGACAAGTTTATGAGGAACACCAAAATGACATATGATGTATTGATAAATGAATTTGACGATTTGATTTACTTTAGTTGAAGTCAAGGGAATAGCCTCGACCCATTTCGTGAAATATTCAGTAGCTATGATAATTGAATGGTGTTGTTGGAATAAAATTTACTACACTACGCTAGTAAATCACTCTTTCTAACCTCTTATAAACCCCCTAAATCTACTAATTCCACTCTAACCAGCTTCTATAAGCTTATTTTCCCTTTAATTAACCTTGTTTAGGTTAATTAACCCTCCTTTTGACTTTCTAATGAGAGTTTGACTTTCTAAATATCTCACCTTTTCAAAATAGCCACTTGGCTTCCCAAATCCAGTTCACACCTCCCAATGTGCTTTTCTAAAATTCACCTTTTTGGCCCCTTTTTAATCCCACATGCATCCAAAACACCTTTTCCTCCAAACCAAAAGCTATAAATACAAGGGTACCCCTCCCACCTTTTCATAAGAACTCCTCTCTCTCATCTCATTTCTGATTTAGATTATGCTTTAGTCATTTTAGAGTCATTTCATTTCATATTTGAGCTATTTACTTGTATTTGCTAAATCTTTCAAAGCTTTAGGTAAATGGGAGAAGCCATTAATGGTGAGCTTCCATTCTTAAGCTTTTGAGACATCCATAAAACACATAACTGATTGCTAGAACTTTAATAGGTTCATTTATAGATAGCTTTCATGGAGTAGAGAACTAATATAGTCATGTTTTAGAGTTTGATTGTTTGTTTCAAGCTTTATTGTATGCATGCAAATAGGTAGCTCTTGTTTATCTCTAATCTGATGGTCATTACATTGTTTGTTCCAAATATTTTGGGGTTTCTTTAGAGATTCTTACCCCATGTTCATAGCTTTAACAAAATTTTCATTGTACACATTTGGCATGCTTGGTGGGACACTCACCATTGTCCTCTAGGAGCCTTTTTCAAGATTTTTAAGTTCACTTTCATGTTTTCTAGGAGAAACAACTTGTTATTTACTTGATTTCATTTTTAAATGAGCTAAATCATCCTTGTTCATACATATTTTGTGGGTTTAAGCTAGAAATAGGCTTCTTTGACTAACATTTAACCTATTTGACTATTGAAAATTTTCATTTCCATGTGACTTTTGCAAGTTTTTTAGGGGGTACACGTAGGTGTTCTAGAGGGGAGTGTTTCCGTCGAAACCCTAGCACACCCTTTCGAGTCAGTCGCCACACACACCATCTAGTCAATTTTTTATTGACATTTCATTTTCAATTCATTTACAATGGGTGAACGCATACCTATTGAACCATGTGCCTCTGGATGCATTGGTGTGTCTTTCGACATATTGTATCAAAATTTTCATTTTGGCTCATGCATATCATTCGTATCCTCTACCATAGGTGTCTTCGTTGATTGTATTGGCTTTAGTACCCATGCCTCTAGATGCACTAGTGTATTTTAACATAATGTGTTGATTTTTATTTTTCTACAAGTCCATCAAACTACATGCATCTCCATTGAAACCCTAGCATACCTATCTCTATAGGCCGCATAGGTGTTGAACCCCATTGTATCAAAATTTTCTTCCATGCGTCTCTGTTGTTTTTTGGGTGCATATCCGTTGGTGGCACGTATGCGTCATTCTAGACGTGCAGATGTGTGTTGAGTTAAAAATTGAATTTTTTCTCTTTGAGTTGTAAGATCAATTTGTTAACTTTTTCTGGTTGTTTATAGGCTCTAACAAGTGATTGCAGGTTCCTTTGGGTTATTTAATCAACATAGTTTAAGTGTTTCATCTTCTTAGGTAGAAAGAGGTTTGTGAAGTGTGTATGCTCTCTCCTCGCACCTTCTAGGTGATCTTGGGGATCAAAAACACTTCTAAAAACCTTCTTGTCACTTTCAAAAACACTTATTTTACGTTTCTTAATTGATTAACTTTCAAAGTTGGTTAAAAATGAACTCTATCTTTTGCAAACACATTTAAAATTATTTTCCATAAAACTTGTTTTAGTGGAGTTTTCACATTGTGTATGCTCTTCCTTCACACCTTTTGGTGATCTTAGGAATAAAAAACAACACGTAAAATCTCTCTTTCTTGATATCATTTGTAAATGGAAAATTACTAACTCCATACGTGTAGGGCCTAACACTTGTCAAAGAAAGGAGTTACAAAAACAAAACCTTCTAATACGTGTTTTCATAGGTTGCCAAAAGTGTGTGCTACTTAAAACCACATTAAGTTAAGCAAGATAAAAACACACCACTTCACATCACATTGTATTATAGGTTTTGGAAAAGGGTACATCCCTATCCACTCAACTAGAACATAACCCCTTTGGCATAATGCCTTAAGCTATAAACAATGGGGGTGGTTCTAGGAACCCTAAAGTAATCCACCACTGAGTAACCTCATGGATGAAACAGAAGCACTTCGCTTACCCACTTGACTAGATTTTACATTGTAAGTTAGAGTCAAAGTTGTTTGTATCATGACCCCAGTGAGAATACACATGAACACACTAGTTTCTCATCATATTTGAAGGGGGTAAAGTAAATCAAGATACTCCCAAATTAGTTAATGTGACTCTTTGGGTAAATCGAGCTCACATTTAGACAACTTGTGACACCTAGTTGAGTGATCTTATTAGGAAAGCCATTCTGTCTTGGAGCCCACTTTTCTAGTCCATATCGTCTTGTCAAGCCATCACGAAGTGATGACTTACTTGGAGTTTGAACCTTGTTTTTCGAACAAGGAAAAGAGTCCACTTAAGTTATATCTAAGTGTCTTTCATCACGAAATTAAACGATGTCTCACTTAGCTTAGTTTTTTCTTTCCTTCGGACAAGGAAAACTCTACCCAAGTGGCACTTAGTTTATTTTTCATTTTAATCTATACCCTTGCATTCTCACTACCCATTTTGGGGTGAGAAGGAAGCATACCTCACAAGTCTTATCAAAGATGGTACTCGCCACTTTTTTTTCATTTACACCCATCCATGTTTGCGGTTGGGTTGTTAAATGTCTAAAGTGCACAAGTACATTTTCATATCTTTGATAGTCCTTTGATCTTGATTTCAAGATCATCTTCATTACTATGATTTCAGTTCATCATTTATCTCTCCTTAAGTTGATAGTTTTTCACATTCTAGTCACACAATCTTGGTACTTACATCATGTTTTCAATTTCTTGAGAACTTGATATAAGTCCCTTTATTGTGTGGTTACATTGCTCACACAACTAAAACTTCTTGCTATACTCATACTTAGTTTCAGTTCCAACGTCATCTAAGTCTTTTTGAGAGTGTCAATATTGCCTTATATATACCGAAATAAATAATGTCATCTTGATACTAACACCTTGCTTTCTCGGTTAATGTATCAGGATAGTGTTGTTATGCTATACATATTCACAACTTCCATTTTTCAAAAACTTAGCTTTCATCGACATTTAAACTAGTTTTAGTATACCTCGTCGAGAGATTGTGTCAATACCACTTTAATATTTAGGCCTTGTTAGAATTCTAACTTGACCTACGTATTGATAGGATATTGTCACTATCCACTTTGGACCCTTCACCAGTAAAATCATAGTTTAAGGTATAAACTTGGCAAAGCAAAAATTTGAGTGACCATTTCATTTAAGTGTTCATATGAGTGTTCTTTGAATGATAAAAATGATTGTATAATATTACATCTAGAACACACTGGGATATTTCAACATCACATCAAATGACTTACACAAACATACGTCTAGGTTTCACACAAACTTTGAAGACATTTAGACAAAACCTAGTATCATTTTGACTAGTTATGCCTAAAATCACAAAAATGGCATCTAAACCAAATGAGCGCAACTTAGGAGAAAATCCTTTTGAATCCTTCCCATTTAGCAGCAAACAACTTAGCACCTCTCTTTTCACAGGTAAAGACACAAAGCCATTGATTGATCATAGTGAGAGAAGAATCTGATTCTTCTAAAGAACAACATCAATTAGACCTAGGTCGGTTTGACGAGCTCCTTTATTATAACAGAGATCAAGTACTACTGTAAGAGTCTTGGAATTAGGGGCTAAGCTTCCACAAGAACACGAAATGGAGGCTAAGGTCATTAATCATAAAATAGAAGAATGAAGATCCCTCTTAGACATGGATAACCCCTTTGACATAGGGTATGCTTCTACTTCTGGGAAACATCATAACACCGTTGAAGGAGACCCATCAAAGCCACTTGGTGATTCATGACAACCTTATTACAAAGCTTCACGTAAAGTGAAGATTGAACATGAGCGCAAAGCCTCACCACCTCCCAAGTTTGATGAGGAAGAGGATCCTTTAGTTGAAGAAGAGATCCTTAAAAAAAAATCTTAAAACTGAGCCAAAAATTGGCAAACTTAGGCTCTTCAAGTAGGAATGTATACAAAGACAAACTCAAAACAAAATCTAGTGAGTTCCACTTTGATCCATATAATGACACAAATTTTAAAGTGGCTAAGGCACAAAGACCAATGTTCACCTACCAAAGAACAACTCATTCAATGGGAATTACAATCCATGAAAGACACACTTACTATGCTACAAGAAGGAAATGTAGGACATAGTAGGAAATACTTTTATGAAGAACTATGCCCTTACCCCTTTGATAAGGACATGTTGTGGCAACCCTTCCCAAAGCATTTTTCCATTCCTAAATTTGATAAATATAAAAGCAAAGGTGATCCTCATGATCACATCAAGGACTTTTATATGGCTTGAAGAGGTCACATACAATGATAATTTCTTAATATGAATCTTCCCTCAAAGCCTAGGCACACTAGCATTAGAATGGTTCTTTAGCATACCCAAGGGCTCTATTACAATGGCCCACCCTAGCAGAAAAATTTGTATGAACATTATTCCTTCAACATGGAAAATGATATCACAATGAATGATCTCTGCAATGCAAAGTAAAAGCCCAACGAGACCTTTGCAGATTTTTACAATGATGGCATGGGTTGGCAAACCGTTTCCCATGTGCCTTACCAAAAAAAAATAGCTAGTTAGCATATTCATTCCTAACCTAAACCCAAAAATAGCCTTCCATTTACAAATGCATTGTGGCTCTAACTTCGAAGAAGTTATAGAGAAGGGTAGTCAAATCGAAAAGGCTCTCATCACAAAAGGTACACTCAAACCGGTTTGTTAAAGACAAACATGAAGCAAAATCCTTAGACAAACCAAAATTCTTCAACAAAAACAAACATGTCATCATGATGGCATTACAAACTCCAAAAGAGTCCAAACCATGCAGACCGGTCCACTTTTAAAGCTCTCTAAGGACCTCACCCAAAAGCACCCACCAAACGTACATTCACACCACTAAATAAATCACTTTCAACTATACTTAAACAACTAGATGCCATGTGAACATGGTGGAATACCCAACCATGATAGTACCATATCCATAGAGGATGCTCCAAAACCTAGTTGGTTCAAAGAGCATGAGTATTGTGATTTCCACCATGTTAAAGGACACAAAATAGATAGGTGCTTGAGACTACGTCATTACATACAAGACCTCATTGAAGAGGGAAAATCACCATAGATTCTCCCCCTAACTCAGGACAAGGTCCAAATGAGAAAATGGGTATCTTCAAAGATCCCTTCCCTAACCATGCATAGATAAAAAGAAAAGGAAGCCAGATCACGGAAAAAACTTCCAATGACTATAGGATTGTTGCCTATGTTTATCCCACTAATGATAGTCCCTTTGATTCCCTCATAGGATGTATCCGTTCATCTGATGAACAGGTCAATACTATTAGGATCTTAGAAAAAATTTGTGGTAGGGACGCATGACGCGCTCATTTGATCATACCATATCCCCTACCTATCCCTCGGAAGGTCAATACAATTTAATAGAATAGTTAGAGAAGACACCCACTAGGATATCAATCTTAGATCTCCTCAAAATCTCTACTACCCATAAAAACATATTGTATAAAACACTACAAGTTTGGAGTCTCCATAGATGTAGATCTCACGCACCTTCAAGCCATGATTTCACACCTTGACTCCAATGATCATATCACTTTTGATCACATTACAATCCCACGTAATGACCCAGAGCACAACTTACCCTATATATAGAAGTGGTTATTACCCATCGTAAGATCAAGAGAGTACTTGTGGATGGTGGATCTGGTCTAAATATTTGTACTTTGAAGTTGGTTAAGCAGCTAGGCCATTTAGAAATGGATCTAGGGGCCAAAACTATTATGATCACAACCTATGATAATGAGGAGTGAGAGTCAAGAGTACTATAGTAGTTCCAATGGAAGTAGGGCCAACTTGTCATGATACAACATTCCATGTCCTTGACTTGGATCTTCCATACAACATGCTCTTGGGCACCCATGGATCCATGCCATGCAAGCCATTCCTTCAACTTTCCATCAATGTATCAAGTTGTGTCATGAGGGACAAATAGTCACCATTCAGGGTGACCCAGAACCATTCACGCATTATAGGTGCATTGCACAATTTTTCTCGTGCAGCTTATGAATGCCCTTCTACGAGATATTGTTGTTCCTTTACAAACAAAAGCTATCAAGAAATGGGTGGATCCAGATTCACTCACTCCTTGTAATCAAAACTTTCCTTCGTTGTTAGTCAACCCTTTTACATCATGGGAGGAAACATCGAAAAATATGGCCCAGGAAAGCCGTTCACCCTTGAACAAGCTTTATTAATATCATATCTATCAGTGTCACCTAGACATGTGGTAAACCTTACTTTCAGTTCAAGAGCACTCAGGATAAATTCCCTAAACCACTAGAGAAGTTCATCCCTAGTGGTCTCCTATCCGAGGAAAAGATGTTAGAGGATCCCACTAGCAGAGTGCCGAAAGGTACCATGGCTTCATGCCATCAGCCCCCAATATATCAAAGGCCACCACATGATGTTCATCATGGGTTATAATGGGTTTGATGTGGTATCAATGCACAAGGATGATTAGAACCCATTCATATCCCTCATTTCAAATCTAATAGACATGGTCTTGGAATAAGACCTCATGATGATCCACCCTTTGAGATTGATGCCACCTCTTTCGAACGTGAGGATGACTCATCTCATTCGAGATAGTGACAGATTCCCAATGTAGCCTCTACGAGGATCTTTCCTCCACTAACCTATTCCCTGATTCAACTATCCTTACCTTATCCAATCTAATCCTCAAACCAATTACCAAGTAACCCTTGTATATCCCAAACTTGTAGATTGGGATCAACAATTTCATGTGCCAATCGATTTCTTTGAGAATGATGAGCATTTGTAGAATTCATGGGTCTCGGGATTTTATTCCAACTGGGGATCACAAGAAAGGATTTTCAATCCAACTAGATGCATGTGCATACTTTGGAGAAGAGGAAGAGATGTGTGGATGCTTAAATAAGAAGGTCATAAGCAAGAGTAAGAATGCTTCAGAAAAGCCTTGTGGAAAGAGAAAACACAAGTCTCATAGTGACAAACTTTTTGAAGCACTAATAGATAAACAAATAAAGAACCTATGGAAAAATGGTATATCCATTCAAAGATGATGATGAGCCACCTAAAGAGGTTGATCTTACTCTTCCCCTTGATCCTACGTGGATGGAGGATGCTTCTAAAATGTTGGTTGAAGAAATGATCAATGTCAACATTGGCTCAAAGAGGAACCTAGAATGATAAAGTTGGGAGCTTCACTCTCAGCTCAAGAACATAAGGTTTTTGTGGAGTTATTAAGAGAATATGCAGATATATTTGCATGGTCATACGTAGATATGTCCTAGTTTGGACCTAGACTTGGTCATGTACACAACCTCATTGTGCACCCAGATGCCAAACCCATCAAGCAGAAGTTGAGAAGATGCACCCTAAAATTACACTCCTTGTCAAAGAAGAACTTGAAAAGTTATTAGCTATTGATTTCATTAAACCTATTGACTATTCAGATTGGATATCTAACATAGTCCTAGTTTAAAAAACTTGTTGGCATAAGGATCTACACCAAATTCCATGACATCAATAAATCATGTCCCAAAGATGACTTCCCTTTCCTAATATTGATATGATGATCGATTCCACCACCAGTTATGAAATGTTGTCCTTAATGGATGGTTTTTCAAGTTATAACCAGATCCGAATTGTAGGAGGATCAACATAAAACAAATTTTATCACCCCTGGGGGAATTTTTTTACAAGGTCATGCCTTTCGGACTCAAGAATGTCGGGGCCACCTATCAACATGCAATGATAGTCATCTTCCATGACATGATGAATGACATCATGGAGGATTACGTTGATGATATTTTAGCAAAATCTAAAAGTAGAGGAGAGCACCTGAAGTGCTAAGACATATTTTTCAACATCTCCAGATTACAAAGTACATTTGAATCCTAAGAAGTGTGTCTTTGGAATTTTTTCAGGAAGCTCCTAGGTTTCATCATTTCACAGAGAGGCATAGAGGTGGATCCTATAAAAGGTTACAACTATCACAAAAATGCCTCCACCTACAAATCTCAAACAACTAAGAAGTTTACAAGGAAAATTCAGGCAATCCACCATTTTATTTCACAACTTATGGATAAGTGTCACCCATTTACACATCTCCTCAAAAAGGATGTTGCATTCAACTGGGGACCAGATTGTCAAAAGGCCTTTGCACTACTTAAACAATACCTTGTCAACCCACCCATACTCATGCCACCTACCCCGGTGAACCTCTCCTATTTGTACATTTCAGCTACCCAATTTGCTATTGGTGCACTACTTTCCCAATATGACCTAGACCATAGAGAAAGGGTAGTTTATTACCTTAGTCACACCTTGATTTCCTATGAACTGAATTACCCACAAATTGAAAAGGCCTTCTTAGCAGTCATCTTCACATTTCAAAAAATACCATTATCTCCTTAACAACAAGACCAAGCTAATATCCAAAGTTGACCCTCTCAAATACCTTTATCCAAACCTACCCTTACAAGATGAATGGCTAATTGGATCATTCTCCTAAGTGAATTTGATATTGAGTTTGTAAACCAGTCATTGAAAGGACAGGTATTGGCTGATCAGTTGGCAGAAGCTCTCTAGGGATGGAACCTTTGTGTCTGATCTTCCAGATGCATCCATGATGTATGTTGAAGAGTCTATAGAATGGCAGGTCCATTTTGATGGATCATTCACCTTCCATGGATCTAGAGTAGGAGTGGTGCTCATCACTCCCACATGTGAGGTTATTCCAAGAGCATTCTTGTTTGGGATTCCATGCACTAATAACATTACAGAGTATGAGGCACTCATTGTTGGCCTCAAGTTAGCTATCACTTGGAATATCAGCAATAGCTACGTGTCATTAGGGACTCCCAACTCATTATTAAAAAGTTAATGATGAGTATAAGGTTAAAGATGAGAAACTTGTTCCATACAAGAAATTGGTTGAAACCTTGAAGGAATATTTTACATAGATTGTCTTTGAGAAAAAAAGGTCACATAATAGATCAATAGATGTTATGGCTACAATTGGATCTCTCTTACGCATTCCACCTCAGGAAAGAAAATTCCCTTCTTTATAGAGCATTTACAAGTGCCCGCATATGACATGCCAAATCTTGTTTGGCATGTGAAATTGTTGGTCCATCCTCCCCTTGGTATGACCCTATATTTAGATACCTACAAGATGGCACATTTCCCCAGACATTACCCATTCTAAAAAAATCCTTATCCATCCATATAGCCCATTATACCCTCCTAGGAGGCACCCTTTATCATCATGGCTACGATGGGAATCTACTTCTGTTGTTTGGATGTTACTGACTCATCCACACTATTAAGGAAGTACACAAGGTATTTGTGGAGTGCACACACTAGTGGCATGGTCTTGGCTAAGAAGATCTTAAGGGTAGGTTATTATTGGCCCACCATGGAAGCAGATTGTTGTAATTTTGTAAAGAAATGTGAGCTATGCCAAAAGTATGGCAACTTAATACATGCACAACACAGGCTTTGCAACCTATCACAACACCTTGGCATTTTCTAAATGGGGCCTGATCTCATAGGGAAGCTCCATCCTTCTTCTTTAGATGGCCACACCCACATTATCACTACCACCAAGTATTTTACTAAATGGGTAGAGGTTGTGCCTCTTACTTATGTCACTAGTGCATGCAAATTTCCAAATTCATCATGAATCATCTCATCTTCCATTACGGTATCCCCTCCGCCATTGTCACAAATAATGGTAAATCCTTTAAGAATAAAATGGTTAAGACATTGTGCCAATGCTTCCATATTCAACTCAAGTGGTCTACCCCCTATTATCCCCAAGGTAATGGGAAATGAGGCTACCAATAAAACTCTTGTCTGGATCATGGAGAAAATGGTAAGTAAGATTGGCGTAATTGGCACTTACAGATACATCCCACCCTCTGGGCCTATCAACCTCCATCCGCACTCCTACTGGTGTGACCCCATATTCCCTAGTCTATGGAACTAAGCCATCATACCCTTAGAAGTGGAGCTTCCCTCCTGAGAATATCTCTCTCGGGACTATCTTGATAAAGATGAAGACTACAAGTTGCTCTCCACTAGTAGAGAGTTAGAAATGTTGGATGAAAAGTGTATAAGAGTGCTTAATCACCTAAAGGTTTACCAAAAAAGTATCAAGAGGATATAACAAATGGATCATCCATCATGAATTTGATGTAGGTGATCTTGTTCTGAAGGAAAATCATAAAGAACACTGTCAAGGATAGAAAAAAGAAAGGTAAGTTTGAGGCTAACTGGTTAGGGCCTTATGTGGTGGTTGCTAAATATGGATCAAGAGCTTACAAACTGGCATACTCAGATGGTGAAGAGCTTCCAAACCTATGAACACCATGCATCTCAAGCGATTCTATGCGTAAGCATGCCATGAATATCAGATAAGAACTAAAAAGTAGAAAAACAAAGAAAAAACAAGCAAAACATGAGAAAATTAAGAAAATAAAAAAAAAAAATAGGTCATCCACATGTGAAAACCACACAATTGTGGGCACAAATGGGTAGTCTTTTGGGTGAAAACCGGTTTCTGCTCAAGGAGGATTCATTAGTCACAAGCTACTCTTACATCTAGATGGGTAACTCTTACCACTTTTTAGGATTGATCTCCTTTGCTAGGTCTAGGAACCCTACCAAATCTATCTTGCAAGTTGTGATCTGGCTTATTTGTTCTTATATTTGCATGAAGGATGTGCCTTTGTATATTCCCATCTAACATTGGGGGCACCTTCATATTCCACTTTCTCATACATATATGCGTGGCATTCTACCTTTTGTATATTCCCACATCGTGTTGGGGCATCCACGCTTCTTTGTCTTTGTACATTGCTTTGGAACATGACCTTAGAAAATACAAAAACATTCAAAAAGATACACAAAAATTCTAAACATTCAGAAAATTCCCCTTGGGATGAAGCTACAAAAACATTGTCTTAGGAAAACCTCAAAACAATGTGAACAATAGCCTTGAAAACTTATCTTTCAAGATAACCCAAAAACATTAGAAAATATATCAATGTTGTCCCACAAAAAAAAGTAGTGATTTAATTACTTTTAGTTTTCAGTTTGTATAGTTTTGATTGTAAGTACTTTTTCATGTTGTGTGATTTTAAAAATGGTTCATTTTCTTACCTTAGATTGATCTTGTTTGATTTAATTGTGTGTTGCATTGAGTTCATTTTTAGAATTCATACTTGTAAAAATATTGTTGTGTTTTTCATCATCTGTTGTGTGCATCTTTTAGGATTCATTTTACTTAGATTGAATTCCAATTTAATTTGTTGATAAATTTACATGAATTCATTTTTAGTTGCATATTGTTGTGTTGTTTTGTATGTGTATATTTGTTTAGTTTTGTTAAACTTTTTCTTGTGTGTTTGTTTACACATTTGTTGGTTATCACATCTATCATCTATCATTCATCACATATAACATCATCTAATACATCATATATACAAAAATGCTAAGTTTTACATCATGCATGTATACTAAGCTAATCATCACATATCATATCATCAATGGGGGCAAGAGGGGTTGCACATAATCACAAATCTATCCCCCCCACCAATATCATCTAGTATCATCCCAAATGCTAGCATATAACCATAACATCTCATGTCTAAAAGCATATGATATCATCTGAAGGTATATCATCAATATAAAATCATGTGGTACAACATCTCTATCTAAGCATGAAATATACATAGGAAATGAGAAATCATACATCATCATGATACACTCATACATACTATAAACATGGATCATCATCATAAGAGCATATAAAAACATGACAAAACATAAAAATCATCAATGTCCATATATACATGTATAAATGTCGGTCTCAAAATAGATATACATCATCGATACAAATCTTCCATCTAAAGGGCATATATCAAAACTAAGCCTTCATCAAGAGGCATAATCAAAACAATGATACATCAAGTACATATATCGATCAAAATCAGCCTTCATAAGAGGCATGTATACATACATATATCTGTAAAAGGAGAATCAACCATGACTCTCACCCTCTCTGGGATTTCCTTGGTCTATGTCCTGGGGGATGAAACAATGGTGGTTGTGATGGGTCGGCTCTAGGTGTATCACCCTACTTGTCTAGTTGGCTATTATATTGATCTTGATCTATTGATCAGCCTAATCTCCATGATCTAGAGCTTGTCCTACTCACATCTAACTGATCAAAGGGTGCAACTCATTGCCCTACTATGGAACTACTCTGTAATAGGCGGCCTTGTAATACGAGGCCTCACCACTAGCTCTCATAACATCCTGGATCATCTTTGTGTCCCCAAAGGTACTAGCTTCTGTCATACAACGGCATCCCACTCACCTATCAATCTACCCCTATCAGCATGGGCATGTCTCATGTAAGGTGGCCTCCCACGATCTCTATCTACGTGTAGTAATAGTCTGACTACTGGGCTCTTACTCTGGTCTCTCTAATGATAAAGCCCTGCACATTGTGCTGGGCTTGATCCCACTCATGTAGTGACACTGATATGTACCTAAGTTTGTGACTGATGTAAGAGGCTCAATATCTCGCACCTATGTTGCCAACTACCTATCTGTGACTGACTACCATGCTACACCATCACCCCCCTAAGTGGCCTGGGCTCTCACTTGATCTCTCTCTATTATCAGGGCATGTACTCTATGCCCTATTTTGGTCTCTCTCACCTGCTACCTGTAGCTACATGGCTATCACCACCTATAACTAACTGAAGTGTAACTAATTGTCCATCATCCCCACCACCCCCTAGAGCATGAGGTGGAGGGCCCTGTATGTGGGAACACCTATTGTAATGGGGCATATATCCCCACTAGAATGCCTACTAGAGGAAAACTATATATCTGGAGCCCTAGGTACCTATCTCTACCTGAGCCTAGGCCCCTGTCTCTATGGCTGTTGTAGTGGAGGACCCTGTCCCCCACCCCCATCATGACATTGCCATCAAAAGGATCATCATCATCATCATCATCATTCATCGCACCCACCATCACCTCCACCCTCATCTCCACTAGGAGGCCCCACTAGGGGTGCTCTCACTCCTGCATCATAAGTAACTCTAGGAATCATCAATCGATGAGGATCACTCCATGGTACCATGGGGCATACTCTAGTGTACAACCTAGATCTCAAACCTATCTCAAGGGTACCCACATGGTAGGCACCACCTAAGAAGTTGGTCAATGCTCGGCCCCTAGAAATCTGGCCCCATGTCAAAATACTCTTTGCCCTCTATGAGCATACCACATGTCTAGCCTAGGTACATCCTGTGTGATGCCAAACTATCTCTACACCGATCCACCCTATAAATCTCCCACATATAGTTGCGGTTCCTAGCATAAAGTGCTCAACTACCATAGTGTTGAGCTCTAGGCCATCCTAAGGCCACTAAAAATGTCTGTATGGCCTCCATACCACTACGGCCTGTTGTAGATCATCTAGCTCATGGTGGTAATGGTATGCATCTCCCATGTATACCGCACACGTCATCTCCAATCGAAACCCAACCCATACTAGAAGGCTCCTCTGGAGCTCAAACTCTCAATACACCTTTCAGGTGACCAATCACAATATGGTCCCATGCCCAAATCTGAAGAAGCCTAGCTAGGTCCTACCATCTTCTGATGGTAGTATGTAATCAAATGTAAATCCCAATATAAGTGTGCCAATATGCACTAGCCCCAACAATATGTCTCCCCATCGATCAATCCACATATCACTCCAATGAGGCCAAGTGGAAATGAAGCTCTAGTTTTTTCGGGAGTAAAACTCCACTGACAAAATCCATCAAATAAACCATAACCCGATCAAGCTCGGGATCCTCTATGCACCGTGATAGTCTCAACTATCATCTCGTGACGTGGTATTGCATTGGAACTCAAATGAAAAATAGCTCAAGAATGCATTAATCGATATCAGGTTGGTGGTGGTAGAGTACTGAATCAGCTCACCCTGATGGGGACCCACATGATGCACCATACATCCTCTAATGTGATAGTGATCTCACTAGTAGGAAGCCAAAAACACTGACTCTCACTATGCCATCTCTCAACTAAGGCTATGTTAGGAGGTGTGGTCTAGGGTAATCTGTGGCATGTCGGCCACGTAAGCTAAACCCATAACATATAAGAGAATATCCAGTATCCTCTATCATCCTCATCAAACTATGCCTCAATCGCCACCTTGTCAGGCGGCCATATCTCTCATGGGTATGAAGGATGGGTAGTATCCACTGCACACAAAAAACGATGCACACATTTAGGGTTACATTTCTATCTACTTCTATCTAGTTTTCTAGTAAAATTCTTCTTTCTTTCCTCTAACATACTAATTTTTCACTTTCCTCTACAAACAAATTAGTCTATTTTTCATCTATACTTAGCTAATTGTTTGCAGGGGTAAGTTGTCTCCTTCCCCCTGGTGCATGCATGCACCTACTTCAACGTACATGCATGCATGTGCTATCTCTGATGACTCATGTACATCACCTAATGTGTATACCCTCCACTTTGACGCCTATTCCTCTACCCCCCATGTGTGCCCCACCCCCTTTTTATCTAACTATCCCTATCTACCCAGATGCATATACGCATCTAGTTTGACACATGCACTTTCCCTTGGCACGCGCGCGCATGCCATCCATTTTTTTCCCTCCCTCGACAATAATAAAAATCCCCTTGGATATGATGCATATGCATATGCATATACCCATTTTTTGATATGTATGTGTGCGTGTACCCATAGTTTTGACACATTCACATGCGTGATATGCCAAAAATTGACCTATCTAGCCTAAAAAATGCCTCCTAAAATGACATTAAATGCAAAAATGATGAAGTAGGGTTAGGGCACTCACGTAGGGTCCATCCACTTGGGTCCCGAAGGTACTCTCGGATGTGATCTTCTCATCTCCTCCTACTCATAGCCTCACCATCTCACTCCAAGGCTCTCACACTCACTCACGGTGAAAATTTGCAAGAGCTCTACTACAAATGAATTGGTCATGATTGATTTACCCCCCTGGGGTGGGTATATTAAGTTGTCATGATGCCCCTGGGGCATGTTTTCTCCATTGTGATCACTCTAACACTTCTTCTGCTCACCAAAATGATTATTTTTATATTTAAATAATTATTTTTACTAATTTTCACTACGTTGAGCACTATGTGCTACCTAGTGGTCACTTCTTTCCCTGAATAGTTTTGAATATTCCAGTGCTATTTTCTTGCATTTTCTTCTATTTTCTTCTACATCACCCATCACAATGATTATTGTTATTAAATAATTATTTTGGGACTCGTCGGGGCATTTTACTACCACCCACACCTGTTCTCTTTGCCTTGGGGATTTTCGTATGCTTTTAAGAGATATTTTCATCTCTTAAATTCTTCTAACCGATCAAAAATTTAAAAATTATAAAATCATCCAAAAATTCAAAAAAAAATCGTGAAAACTTTGAAAATGGACTAAAATTGGTAAATCAACTCATTTGTGGCTGAAATTTGTGTCTTTCACATGGTGTTCATCTCAGATCTTGTTGGCATTTCCACGCATATTGAAACAATGACTCATGGATCATCTGAATCTCCAACCCATTTACAAAAGCTATGTTTCTTACTTCATCGATACTCTGGGGCAGGAATTGTCTAGTATTGTTTCACTGTGCACACTACTTTTTCATTAGACCTAAGTGTCCTCCATCATTTCCCTTGCATATACCAATTTCTTGGGGCATCATTTTAAACCCTTGTCGTTTATCAAAACATTTGGGATTTCAACTTGATAACAAAATATTTTTGCAACTCATCTTGAACGTTGTTGGTTTGAGTGTGTGTGATTGTACTTATTTCCCTATTAGGTGAGTTTGTTTGCTTCTCATTGTATTGCATTCATGTATGTTGTTGCAAGAGTTGGCTGTTGTAGCAATGGACGGTTGTTTGTATCTTGAATTTTCATGTCATTTTACGCTTCTATCGTATGCTTATATGTTAATAAGGACCAATGATGAAGATTACTAGCAATATGATGAATAAGAATTGTTTATATGGCAATACCTTGATGGATAGCTCAAAGTCCCTCTTCCTTGTTATTTTCTTCTATCTCCCTTTTCTTCACACTTTCTTTCTTTTCCATCCTTCTTTTTTGATCGCATCAATCACGTTCTTCCATTACCCCCATCAAACTCGAGGGGGCATCCTTCATCCTACTAATTTTTCTTCTACCCCTTAAAATTTTCTACTCGTTTATGCTTGTCTACTTTCTTTGAAGTGATGTCGCACATGTCACCTCAAAGAGGGGAAAATGTAGACACCTATAATTTGGTCTACATGATCTTATTACTAAGATCATACTAACTATTCTAGTCTCGTGTCAATTTAAAAATTGATTATCCAATTTAGTGTCCCTCGTGCGCGTTTGCTCTCTCTGGTAACCTGGGGCACGTTTATGTCACCACTATCCCCTTGGGATATTATTCGATTTGTGATTTAAACACCTATCCTAAGTTTAATTCACCCCTTTATGTTTTACCCATGAGTAATTAAATATTAACCATTTAATTACACCTTTTCACATGTATCCTAACCACTTATTTACCCCATATCTATCCTATCCATGTGTCCCTCCTATTTCTCCTCCTCACAATCAAGCAGCGGGATATTTCCCGTATTTGAGGTGGAGGGATAACTCTTATCTTTCTAGAAATCATTCATTTTGGCCATCTCGGAGTTCTGTTCACGATCGGCGCCGACGTGCAGATGCGACGCCGATTTTTAGGAGCGGCGCCGATTATAAATAAAGCCCAGAACTCAGTTGGGACGGGAAGAAAAACACACGCACGAACACGAAGGATAGAGACAGAGACAGATCGCGAAAGAAACACAGACCGTGAAAGAGAGAGAACGAGAGATCTTTGCGCATCTAGTGTCAACATTATCTATCAAATGAGAACGGATCTTGTCCAAATCAATCCCTGAGAGGAGCACCGTTACTCTGTTCTTATCACATCAACATCGCACGTATCCATTGATCTTCTGGTGACTCTGTTCCAGTATCTCACCGGCTTCGGCATATCCAGCAGACGTTGACGATCTGGCCTTCACTTTCCGATTTCCAAATCTTCTCTCACTTGTCCCCCGATCGACCGATCTACTTTTAGTCGACGCCGATCTTATTCAGTCACGCCCGATTCTTCATAATCGACGCCGATCACATCAGTCGACGCCGATTCTACATAATCGACGCCGATCATCCTGCAGACAGGTAAAAGGACACAGGTAACACAAATCTAGCTTTGTTTTCACAGTTCCCTGTCTTCTGTTGCTTTCTGCCTGCTGTTTAGATTCTGTTTATTACCTTGATCAGAAAATCTAGTCTTGTACGTACATCTTTTATCATGTATGCTTCTTTACTTAATTGAAAACGTGGACTGACATCCGCCGAGGGAGCTCATCGCTTCCCAGACCCGCTTCTCGGGCAGTCCACCTAAATATCTTTTAACGTGGTCTTTTTCTGTCAAGCATCGGTGTCTCGCAGGTTACTTGGATCTATTGTGCAGAATTGCTCGTGTGCGCCCGTCTTATCTACATCGGCTTCCTCATCCATCTACATCTTCGGATCTTGTCCATCAGGTATCAATTTCATTGGAGTTTTTCAGGGTTTTTGTGTTTAGTTTGGTGCATTAACTTGGACAGGTAACAAGCGCGAAATTCTTGATCTACATTCTGGCACGCCCGGTGGGACCCAACCAAAGTCCCTTATTGGTAAGTTCATCTCTTTTCTAGTTTTGAGCTTTGTTCTTTTTCCTCGCTGATTTTTATCAGTTCTGTTTGAGCATTTCCTTTCATCATTTCAATCTTGTTCTTTATGCGAAATCGTTATCTTGAAATTTTTCTAGTTCATTAAAATAGAAATTTTTCGTTTCACCATTATCTGGATATATCTTTCTGGATCTTGGTTGGTGTTTGCTTAACCTTTTCTTGCGGAGCACTTTGCTTGTTCGTGGGATTGTTCGAGGGGAAGAGCTCAACAATGCGCTTTTTGAAGTCCACACACCTTGGAGAGCTAAATCTACAGGTATTTCTCTTTTACGGTGTTTTCTCCTTTTTAGGAACTAAAAAAAAAAAAAAAAAAAAATTCTTTGTTTGTTGTCCATCACATTCGAACATTTCAATTTTTGGTGCTTAAAAAGAATTTAATCGCATTTGGGAAAGAATCTGTTTGACTTGTCTTCATCGAAATCAAACACTTCATTTTTAAGTGCTTAAAAAAAAAAAAAACTCTTTCTTTGTCATTTCTGCTGTATGTTTTTCATCTAGTTTTAATTAGGCTGGAAAATTGATCAAAATCGGTAGTGACACTATTTGATTTTTATTTTTCACCCTTGCACACAAAGCCAAAATCATTAGGTGTAAAGCATTTAAACAAAAATTCTTTCCCTGGCCTCGCCTACTTGGAAGTGACATCCAAGAGGAAGAGCCTACGCGGTACTCGGGCCGCGCTATAAATTCACGAAGTTCTGGTATATATTGGCAAAGCACCCGACTCCCTTATCGCAGCGGTGTGTGAAGTGCGGGGGTAGGCCCCTATATCAAGCCACGTACCGGTCTTTTACTGAAGTGCCTTCGGGACTCCTCACCAAAACATCCCCCAAACCATCCTTAGTTTGGCTATCTGAGTAGTTCCTGTTCTAAAAGGCCTTCCCTAATATTTTCTTTCTTAAAAGCATAAAAATTTAAAAGAGATAATCACCTACGCTGCTTGAATTGTCTGTGCATTAGTTAGGTCAATCTTCTTTTCTGCTTGTTTATGACGGTCATCACTCGGTTACAATCTAGAAGAATGGCTCAATTAGCCCCTTCTTCCTCCGAGATCACCACTAGTGTGGAGGTTTCGGCACCCCCCAGGTCTTCCTCGGGACCACTGTTAATGGGTTCCCCATCTTGGTCATATAATCCTTTTTATCAGGCCAAAGCAACCCCATCACGTCCAGCTTCCCCTAGTCCTTCAGAAATATCATCTACTTCTGACTCAGAGTATGTTCCTCGCGGGGATCCTGAATTTCAGGCGCTCCTCGATCGCAATCCGGTAGCCCTCATGGACTACCTAGTACACAAGTCTATTCAAATATCTGATCAGGGACCACCAATCCAGCAAGTGTACGATTATTCTCGTGAACCACCCCAGGCTTTTGTAGAACAGCTAGCATCGTCTTTCTCACCTCGAGCCACGGAGGAGGGCGGCACACCTGTGCCTCCTTTTTCTCTTCCACCGACCATATCGACTAGTTCTCAAGAAGTCTTACCTATTCCTAACGCCGCAGTTACCTCGACTATTCCACAACCTACTACTGAGAGGTCCTCTGCTCTGGCTATAATGAGTGCGTCTGCGCACCCGCATATTGCTTTGTTAACTCATCTATGCCATCCATTGTGTCCCAGGGTCAGTACCCCTTTATGAGTCAACCCCCTTCGACTAGTCAGTTGGTTCCTGCTTCTCGTCCTTCAGTGGGTCTTTCTTCCAATGTTCCAGCAACAGTGACCTTCGCCCATCCTCTAGCATCGGCACCCTTAATAACTAATCCGGCAGTAGAAACCCTCTTTCAGGTCTTGTTCCCCAATATGTCCAATCAAATCGGCACCCATGTTCCTCAATCTGTTCCGATTCAGTCAACAAGCATAGGAGTCCACCAATCACAGGCTCCGTCCATCATCCAACCTTCATTTTCTCAACCACTTATTATCCCACAGCCTGCCTATACACAGGCTCCTTCACAACAAATACCCCACCAGGCGTCACCCAGAACGCCTGGTTACTCCTCTTATCATCCTATCAATCAACAGATGAATCCCCCATTGACACCTCAACAACATCCACCATTTACTTCTTATGTAGGACATGCCAGTCTGCCTCCTCCTCAATCCGACGTGGTTCAAATTCTTTTCAAGAAAATCGCAGACTTGGAAGCCTCCACCAAAGGGGCTCGTCCTTCATACTCTTTTGAAGAAGTATGTAATGAACCCATTCACCCCTCAGTGGCTTTTAAGCCTTATCCTCCCCAATGGGAACTTCCTAAATTTTCAAAATTTCATAGTCGGGAGGACCCTCAACAGCATTTGCGAGCATTCAAACATGCTTGCTACCTCATAGTCCAGGATCAGGAGCTTATGCTCCATACTTTTCCTATGTCTCTAGCAGGTCCTGCTTTAGACTGGTACAATAACATTCCTCAACATTCCTTGTTTTCTTTCTCTCAATTGGCTCAGATGTTTGTTGAAAAATTTTCAATAAATATCACGCATAAGATCTCGATTACAGATCTTTATAACATTCATCAATTCGATGATGAGTCTATTGTAGACTTTGTCGCTCGTTGGAGAGGGATAATCAACCAATTGTCTTTCTCCCTTCCTCAATCCCAACAGATCGAGTTGTTTACTCGATCTTGTGCTAATCATATTTCTTCCACTTTAAGGATCCAGACTTTTCATACATTTGAAGAAGCCTTTACGATGGCACGCAAACTTGAATCCCGCGCCATTGAACAAGGGAAGTTAAAACTTCGCTCCAAATCTAAACCAGATTTTTCTCGGTTTACCAAATCAAATCCTTCCACTTCTAAAGACAAGAATCAGGGATCCACCAACGCTATCGTATTAAAAACATCACGAGCCGATACCACTTCTAATCAAACACCACGAAGAGACTCCTCATCTTCTCGAAAAGGGTCCTCGTCATCTCGATCTTACACTTCGTTGGGGGAATCATATGCTTCTATCCTGAAAAAAATGTTGGAAGTCCACATGATCGAACTTCCTCCCATTAGGAATATTGATGAAAGCCAAGAACGTCCATTCTGGTATAGGGAAAATGACTTCTGTCATTATCATAGAACCAAAGGTCATGACATTGAGCGATGTCAAACCTTCAAAAATCTTGTCCAGAAATTCATTGATAAAGGCGAGCTCATTCTGGATAACCCAAATGCTCCCCCAAATCAAGCGTTGGATGTCTTTAAACAACCTTTTCCTAATCATTCCCCGAACCATGATGCTTCAGAGTCTCAAAAACCAAACACTCATACTATCAGCGTCATCTCTACTGAAGAATCTTCTTCTAAAACTAAGCCATCTGCAAACACATCGACCGAATCAGAACCTCCTTCCGCTTCGTTAATCGTTGGGATTCCACCATCTTCAGATAGCCCATCTTTGAATATTCCAACATTGTTAGATACGGATTCACCTCTCTCTGCTTCTTTGTCTGATCTTCCATCCATACCCGAGACAGTGTCATCCTCATCTGTCTCATCGTCAGACATTCTTTCAATGCTCGAGGCAATTACATCCCTTCGAGTTTCCACCACGGATACATCTACTTCTATTTCTCCCATTTTTGCTGCGACTATGCCCTTGGTGAACGTACCTATAGTTGTGCCGACTTCGACGGAAGCGTCTTCGATTTTGACTCTTCCTGTTTCCTTTCCTACAGTAGTTTCACCCACAATTACTGTACCAGAAGTAGTTCCCTCGCAAGGAACTGCTTCTTCATCACTCACTTCTTCCATCACAAATGCTACTTTGCCTATTAAGGGAAATATAAAGAAGTAGCACCAACACCTATACGCTCGGTTCCTGAACTTAGACCGAGACAACCGAAATCTAACGTTGCGTCATCAGTACCACCCCATTTGCTTTCCCCAAAAAGGTTGCAATCACCTTATGCGGTTGAAATTATCACCATCCCTGAAAAAGGAAAGCCCATATTTCGAACCATCAAGACTCTTGGTGCTTTTCCGCAAAAATCTCTCTCTGCGCCTCATAAAAGATTGGATTTGTCTCACTGAGAAGGTGTCTTCTTCTACACACTTATCAAAACCATCATCTTCTTCTACAACACATTCTTCACCAGCACCTCGAAAAGTGGACTTACCTACTAAAGAGACGTCACCTCTTTTATCAGAATCATCATCTTCATTACCAAAAGCCAGGGCACCCTATGTTCCTCCGATTACACCTACTTTGGAAGCTTCTCCCTCATCTAAATCGACATCATCTAAATCATCATTAGTTTCGACCAAGCAACCTCCCTTATCTCTGAAGACCACAACACTTGTCACATCTCCATCATCTTCAAAATCTATTTTAGGGGCTCCCCCTCCACCAAAATCAATCATGTCTCACTTACTTCCATCTCAAGTGCCCAAGGCTGCTCCTCCAGATGTCCAAAAAAATAAGATGATCCCTAAAAAGACTGTCAAACCAAACATGCAGGTTCTTTTACCTCGGCAGTCTGTTAAAGTAAAAGAGGCACCTTCATCATCTCTGTCCTCATCCTTGTCTACCGGGTTCTATACTGAAATCCTTCACCAACTTATCCAATCTTCATCCATATCTCTTCCTCCGATTAAACCCTATAACCCTAAAGGAGTTAAACCGGCCTGGTTTAACTCTGATTTGATTTGTGCTTACCACCGTACCCCGGGTCATGATACTGAGGGATGTAAAGCTCTTCAATCAGTCGTCAACAACCTTTTGGAAGAAAGTGATCTTTTGCTGGAGGAGGAGAAACAAGCACCTCCTGTCATCTTAGCTCCATCTGAACCCCAACGATCTACTCAGGCCTCTACTTCTAGTGATTACACTCCAAATGATCTTCCACCTTCTCAAATCGACACAATCCATATCGCCACTAGAACCCAACATTATGATAATCCATCCTCATCTACAACATCTCGACCACGGGTTGTCATTTCTGCAGCCCCCGAAGGAGTTCCTCCTTCCTCATTAGCCCCGAGACCTCGGGTCTCTATTCGTGCTGCACCTCGGGCTCAAATTCCCGTGTCAGTTGAGGAGAGTGTTATGAAACAACTCACCCAGGCTCCGGTCAAAATGTCTCTTTTTGACCTCATTCAATCCTCTCCGCAACATCGCCAGGCTCTGATTGATAATCTGCGTCACATCGCAGTGAATTCAGATGAGCCCCAGCCTTTCGAGATGGTTGTTGGATTGAATAGACCATCAACCACCATTTCTTTTGAAGATTCAGAAATTCCTTCTCTTTCTTCCGAGGATTTGGAGGCTCCCCTCTTTATCACAGTCCAAATCGACAACACTACATTAAAACACATTATGATCGACAGTGGTGCTGCACTCAACGTCATCTCCTCACACACATTCGAGCAACTTAAGTTACCAAAGAACGTAGTGTCACCCCCGCCTTTCGCTCTTCGATCATTTAACGATCAGCTAGCAGTTACTTTAGGAACTGTGGTCTTACCCATTCGAGTAGGTAAGAAGCTGCTTCACGAACTCTTCTACATTGTTGAAGGGAAATTCCATTATAATATGATCCTCGACGCTCCTGGATTCACGCAATGCATTGTGTCCCATCTACCCTCCATCGATGCTTAAAATATCAATATGAGGGCAAAATATATACTCATCCAGGAGATCCTTTGCCTTCCGCGCAATGCGACATGACCACAGGGTCTGCCCCTCTAAAGGAAAATGCCTGTTCTCCTGACGGGGCCTCATCTTCTTCCATACCTGCAACCAAACTACCGGATGTACAAAATCTAGAAGAGACATTGCAGCGTTTCTCACTAGGAGAGCTTCCTCTCCTTTCTTTTGACACCCATCTCAAACCTAGTGAGTATGGTAGACCAGACAAACAACCTGAATATCAGCCAGGTCTTGGTCGCATCGTCACCATTGGTCTACCCAATCAACAGACTAATTTCATTTACGGTGGTCTAGATACACCTCACTATCGCCCGGATTCTCCTCCTAGGGCCAAACCTTATCTAACAGGGTTTGATTATCTACAGAATCCCACGTTTGCAAAAACTTATTTATATCGATGCGCATGGAAGGGCTTTGGCTTAGGTAAATATGAACAAGGTGTACATGACCTCGCGTCCATTCCAACTCTCAAGCCACATCAAAAATTTGGTTTAGGATTTAAACCTCTTTCAAAAGCCACCGTCACTGTTCTCAATGAGCCTCTTCCTATCGAAGAACCATCTTCTCCCGCTAAGTCAGAAGCATCACTCGATGTGGACGACGACATTTCCATCCCGTCTAACTTTTTTTTTTATCAATACCATTTCCTTAGGGCCACTAGCCTATAAGACTAATGACAGGTCCACTTCCATACCGTTAATTTTCCCTGAAATAGTTGGAGACGACTCTCCTACTATCAACACTATCCACTGTGCGGATGATGATTCTGTCCTCACCTATCTGGGGGCAGAGGATTCCTATCTTCCCAAAACTATTCCTTCTGACACGTCTACGCTTCTCAACGAAGCCACTATCGACCTTAATATAGGGACTTCTAAAGACCCTCGCATCATTAAGGTCGGCCAATCCCTTAATCCACAGGAATTAGGAGACTTTACCACTTTTCTTTCCAACCATCGTCAAGCTTTTGCTTGGGCATATGAGGATATGCCAGGACTCGATCCCGATATTGTGGTCCACAATATCGTTACTCTTCCCGACATCAAACCAGTTAAACAAAAATTACGTAAAATGCACCCTAGAGTAGCCCTTCTTGTTAAAGAAGAATTGCAGCGCTTGCTCTCGCTAACTTCATCCAACCCATCGATTATCCACAATGGGTTTCCAATGTAGTACCAGTAACTAAAGCTACTGGGAAAATTTGAATTTGTACCGACTTCCGGGATCTTAATCTTGCTTGTCCAAAAGATGATTTTCCTCTACCTAATATCGACCAACTCGTGGATTTAACTGCAGGTCATGAGATGCTTTCGCTTATGGATGGTTTCTCTGGATATAATCAAATTCTCATCGCACCAGAAGACCAACATAAGACTTCTTTCATAACTCCTTGGGGGACCTTTTGTTATCGTGTCATGCCTTTCGGTCTTAAGAACGCTGGAGCGACCTATCAGTGAGCAATGACCTACATCTTCCATGATCTCTTACACAAAACTGTGGAAGATTACGTCGACGATCTCCTCGGTAAATCCAAGCGTCGGCAGGATCATCTTTTCATCCTTGCACCTCTCTTTGAGAGGCTTATCCGCTTTTGTCTTCGTCTAAATCCATCTAAGTGCGTGTTTGGCGTTCTCACTGGTAAACTTTTAGGTTTTATCATTTCCATTAGGGGTATTGAAGTAGACCCCACAAAAATAAAAGCTATCCTTGAGATGCCTCCCCCTTCTAACTTAAAGCAACTCCATGCAGTCTCCAAGGACGTCTTCAATCAGTGCGTCGTTTTATCTCACAATTGTCGGACCGTTGTCAACCTTTTCATCATCTCCTCCGTAAGAATGTTCATTTTGAATGGGATGAGCATTGCCAAAAGGCCTTTGATGATCTCAAAGCTTATCTTCTTTCTCCACCTGTGCTTACACCTCCACGCGAGGGGGAGCCTTTCTATCTTTATATCTCTGTGACTGACCATGCTCTGGGAGCCATGATCTCGCATCGGGACGCTTGCGGTAAAGAACAAGCCGTCTATTACATCAGTCGCACCCTCCATGAGTATGAAACACGTTATTCCGAAGCTGAAAAGCTGTGTTGTGCTCTCTTCTTCGCAACTTCTAAACTTCGTCATTACCTTCTTAATCACAAAACTTACATTGTCACAAGTGTCAATCCACTCAAGACAATTCATGCGAAGCCTTATCACAATGATCGTATCACTCGTTGGCTCATGCTTATGACTGAATTTGATCTCGAGTTTATCCCGCAAAAATCTATCAAGGGTCAGGTCATTGCAGATCAACTAGCTGATGCTCCTCTCCCGACACTCAAGTTCCCCTTGCTCGATTCCCCGATGAATATATCCAACAAATTGATTTTGGTCTGTCTCCATTTAAAGTAAAACTCTTCTTTGATGGATCCAAATGCCAGCAAGGGGGAGGTGCGGGTTTCGTGATGATTCCTCCTTGGGGTACGCCTATCCCAGTCGCACACAAACTAAACTTTGAGTGCACCAATAATATGGCTGAATATGAAGCTCTTGTCTTGGGTCTTCAAAATGCCATTAATCTCGGCGCTCGTCATATTGACATCTTTGGTGATTCTGAACTCATCGTTAATCAAGTCACGGGTGTCTATCAATGCAGAATGATATCCTTCAAAAATATCGTGATATCGTTCTCGTTCAACTCCAATCTTTCGATAAATTCACCATCCAAGCTATTCCTCGCACTGCGAATCGATTCACAGATACAATGGCTTCGTTAGCCTCACTTATCCCACCTTTTACCGAAGACTCGCGACTTTATGTGGCTGTGCAACGATTAGATCAACCATCTCATCTTAGGCAACTAACTTCAATCCATGCTATCACAACCCATACTCAGGATGAGTGGTATCAACAGATCGTTGATTATCTATCTCATTCGGTGCTTCCTCCAGATCTAACTTCCAATGGTAGAAGATCTTTTATCCTACGTGCTAATCGCTATACTATTCTAGGAGGGATCCTCTACAAACGCGGCTTTGATGGCATTTTGCTTCGGTGCCTCAAATCCCTTGAATCATCTAAAGCTATCCAGGAGGTCCATGACGGTATCTGTGGTGGACATTTTAGTGGCTCGGCCGTAGCCAAACGCATCTTACGTTTGGGATATTATTGGCCTTCTCTTAATCGAGATTGTTGTGAATACACTAAGAAATGTGTCAAGTGTCAACAACATTCCAATCTCACACATATCCCTAGTCAAGCTTTACAACCTACAGCGGATTTGTGGCCTTTTTCGCAATGGGGTCTTGATCTTATTGGTCTCATCAATCCCCATTCTTCACAGCGTCATCATTCTATCATTACTGCCACTGAGTACTTTACTAAGTGGGTGGAAGCTATCCCTCTTTCTTCAACAAAAGCTAAACCCATAGTTGATTTTGTCTATCAACACATCATTTGTCGCTTTGGTGTTCCACACAAACTCATCACAGATAACGGTAAGTCTTTCAAAAACGTTGATTTGCAGAACCTCTGCGACGCTTTCAATATCAAACTCAGCTTTTCTTCTCCATACTATCCTCAAGCTAATGGTCAGGCCGAAGCTTCCAATAAAACTTTGCGTAATATCCTCGCAAAGGTAACTAGTCGAGCTGGTAGGGATTGGCATTTACATATCCCTTTTGCTCTCTGGGCTTATCGGACTAGCATTCGTACTCCTACTGGTGCTACTCCCTTCTCTCTCGTCTATGGGTCTGAGGTTGTTCTTCCTTTGGAAGTCCAAATCCCATCTCTCCGTGTTTCTCTTAGAGAATTTGTCTCCGATGAGGACTATCGTCAAAATCGTCTAGCACAACTTGAATTATTAGATGAGCGGCGTCTCAATGCTCTTGAACATCATCAAGTCTATCTTGAGCGTGTCAAACATGCTTATAACAAGCACTTGCAGCATCGTGACTTTAAAATTGGTGATCTTGTTCTTAAAGAAAACCAAAATGTCACTACACTCGAAAGGAGTCAGTGTGGTAAGTTTGCTCCCAACTGGATGGGCCCGTACATTATCACTCATAAATATGGGTCTGGGGCTTATCGTCTATCTTCCATGGATGGTATACCTGAAGTGGAACCTCTTAATGCCTTGCATCTAAGGCCCTTCTACTGTTAAAATCTATCTTACACAAATCTAGTCGCAAGACAGATCTTTCATCCGTCTAACAACCAGTCATCTACTTTCATGGTGATTCGAAATTATGTGGTTCTCCGCCTTTTGTCTTTTTTACCTTAAATATGAGTATCGCGGCTCTACTCATAGCATTTTTCTTCTGGATATGTTCCTCCTCATGGTAGGAATACCTTAATCACCGTTTCATTTGTCCCAAGTGCTTATCTTAATCGGATCTACTCGGGGCATGAGTGCATGCTCTTTATATGTTTTCTTCCCCTCTATCTGATCTATCTAGGTCTAAACTCAGCTTCTTCCAAAAAGCTTTTCAAAAAAAAAAAAAAAAAAAAAAAAAAAAAAAAAAAGAAAAGAAGAAGAAGATGCTATCCAAAAAAAAAAAAAAGATAGACTGATCCCTTGAAGGACAACTATCCATACATTATCAAATGAATCAAAAGATATAGACCATACCCTCGAAGGATGGCTATCATTAAAATTCAAAATACAGACCGCTCCCTTGAAGGACGGCTATTTCTCAAAGGAATACTCAAGGCTTCTTGCATTGATCAGCCTTTCAATCAGTTTCTACACTTTTTAGCATCACTGAAAGACTTCCCGTATTGATCAGTCTTTCCATATCTAGCAAACTTCCCGCATTGATCAGTTTGCTTTTCTGCCAGAAATCATGAAGCTGAGATATAAGACCTTTTTGTCGATCATATGGAGAATCCTATTTTCCCAGTATAAACATGTATTCTGTCCCTTGTAAATTTCGACGAGATACTTACTTACTGCTCCTTCCGTTTCCCTCCTAAATCTGGTTTGCGACTAGTTAGTGTCAGGTTTATTTTAACCTCATGTAGGGCCTTGTATGCACGATCTTTTGGTTTCTTATCCAGATTCTATTTATGGTCGGTTGAGAGTCCAACTTATCATTTTTCCTCTTATCTGGGTGTATTTCCTTTATTTCTAATCAAGGTCGTTTTCATTACATCCTTGACTCTCACAGAGAGTATGTCCGATTATTTCATCCAGTTAAATTGACATTTCACATGTTAATTTAATCAAAATTTATCATCTATCTAATTTCATCTTATTTACTTTGACATATCAAAGCATGTATTGTCAACACATGTGAATCTATCTATCTATTTTCATCAAAATTTAATCAAAATCTCAAAAATATCAAATCCATTTCAACTATCAAAACCCATCTATCCATCACATCATCTAAACACTTGTCCATCCAAGTAACACTACATCTATCTATATCTATTTTCATCAAAATTAAATTAACATCTCAAACATACCAAATCTATCAATCACATCTATCCATCTATCCATCAAAACATCTAAAAACTTGTACATCCAAGTTACACTACATCTATCTATATCCATTTTTCATCAAAATTAAATCCATACATCAATCACATCTATCCATCTATCCATCAACAAATATAAAAATATGTACATCCAAGTTTCATTACATCCATCTTTATCTATTTTTCATCAAAATTATATCCACATATCAATCACATCAAATCACATCACATCTATCTATCCTCTATGTCTATGTTCATCCAATCTCATCTATTTATCATCTATCAATCTATGTCTACATCCATCACAATTACGCTACATCTGTCCATGTATATCAAAATTAAAAACAGGAGAACAATCATATGACAAAAACAATGATAAATCTATATATATACATAAGTGTCTGTACAACAAAAAATGGGTGGCTCTCAATCAAGCCATCTATACAATGCCTTCCAATCGAGGCTACATCACTACACTGATACAAAATATAAAAAAATCCCTATATAGTAAAATCTGATGCATGGAGGACACTATCTCCTCCACCCTCCTCTGGACCAGGCTGTCTCTCCTGGCCGCCGCCTATCGAGCTAGATGCACCTGCTGCTGGAGGTCTCTGCCCACCTCGGTCTCTCCCGGTGCTCCCTCCACCTGAGGCCCCGCTCGCTGTGGCCGTCGCTGATCTCCTCCTCGCCCCGTACCGAGGCACATCTGGGGCATGCTGCGCTAAGGCATCCTCATAGTATCTCACCTCAGCGAGGAGAGACTGATATGTGCTCAAGCTCACGGTACCCGGTGCTCGTAATGGTGCTTTTGGGCTGGTGGTGGTGCCCTCCTAGGGTCGTGCCCTGTGTACCAGACTCTGACGTGGTACCTGTCTCCCCATATTTGGCCCTGAGGGCCTCCCTATGTCGAAGGTAGCGATCCCTCTGCTGGATCGCTGTATCTCGCTCCTGGCGAGTGGTGTCTCTCTCCAAAATCAGGGCATCCCTCTCCTCTGTCAGAGCTCGAATCTCCTCGAGAGCCACCTGGTGTGTCTGCGTCAGGGTGGCGTGCTCTCCCTCCAGTCTCTCTAGCACTGTAGCCATATCCTCCTCGTCGGCATCTATAGATGCCGGAGATGTCGTGGTAGCTCTGTCGCATACCATGCAGCATAACCATCACCTACTCCAGCATCATCATCACTGTCTGTGGAGGGTGGGGCCTCTCTCAATGGATCTGCCGGGATCAAAATCGGCAGATCAGTCTCCCTGCTATCTCGCCTATAAGGCCTGTAAGTAGTCGGCACTGTCTGCACTAGGCCGAACTGTCTCAATACCCGCATAAACGGGACTCGCTCCCACATATCAGGCCTGCGGCCCCTAACCACCCTGCTCCGTCTCAATGCCACCAAGTGAGCATCCTGACCAACCCATGTCGGAAATACCCGATATGGCCTCCAGATAACCTGATCCGGTGTCAGCGTCCTGAAACGCTCAGTATACCAATCCGCCGAACCTCCCTGTATCCCCAGCGGCCATATCAGCCCGCCATCGCCGGAATCCATAATCAATAGCTCCCACTGCTGCTGGCATCCAAGGAAGCCCGGATGGCCTAATCACTGCTATATGCTCATATGCCCAGCAGTGGAGCACAAAACTAACATCAATACCTGTCCTCCGGCCAGTGGTATACATCCATAGCTCGTGATATATCTGAGCTATCAGAGCATCAGCAAAAGCAAATACCTGTCTGAACTGCAGGATGTCGCAAACGCAATCTAATAATAATAGTGGGAATCTCCCACCTCCTGAATCTGGCAGAGTGAAATAGGATATCGCCATCTGAATCAAAACTATCCGTCTGCTCCGGGGGCTATCCTGTCTATACTGCGAGGCTATCCGCACTGCCCCGGACACTATCTCTGAATCATCCACCCTATCTCCATACAATCGAACTAGGGCCCTCTGCTGCTGCTCTCGTGGCGTAATCTCTATCGGATCCCCAGTGATCGGCAGCCTCAAAATCCTGTATATATCCTCATGGGTGATGGTCATCTCACCCGTCCTGAACCAAAAAGTGCACGTCTGGCTATCCCATCGTCGCACTAGTGCTCGCATCAACTCTACATCCCGCGGCACTCGTCTGTAGTACCTAAAGCCCCCGAGCCCGGCTAACTCTAAATGCCGCCAATCTGCATCAGTCACATCAGGAAGAATAGTCTCTAGTAACTCGGGAATAGCATCCCTCATGTGTAGAACCTCTCGTGCCTGCATCCACGACATCAAGAGCAATATTAGTCTCATATTTACCCAAATCAGAACATCCAAAAAAAAAAAAAAATCTATTCAAAATTAAATATAATCGGCGTCGTTTATTTATAGTCGACGCCGATTAACATAAATCGGCGCCGCTTACTTGAATATAATCGGCGTCGACTATACCAATCGGCGCCGATTTCTCGGTCGGATGTACAAAACACCCTGGCCTCCCACCCGGCAAAATAGAAATTAAAAAAAAAAATAAAAAATAAAAATAAAATAAAGCAAAAGTAAAACAACGGGTTCACGAAGAACCACTTACCCCAGGTCGTGTCCTCCTCCGCTTCTGACCGCTTCCAGAGGCTTCCATGGTGCTCAAATCCAATTTTTGACTCTCTCTGATTCGATCGTCACGATGTAAATAAATCGTTCACGTTTTCCGTTCACATATTTATATGTGCTTTCAACGGTCGGCGCCGACTATTTTGGTCGACGCCGTTTATTTTGATCGGCGCCGCTTATTATAATCACCGCCGATTTTCCATATCTCTTTGCCATAGTGTTGATACTTGGCTCATTTATCTATCTGATCATTATGGTGCGTTGAATGTTGCCTTTCGGCACATATTTTCGATATCACCGTCCATTTCGAGTTTGTTCCCTTTGCATGGGGCACTCATACTTTTTGGCAGCTTAGAGTTAAACGGGTCTGTAGGCACTAACGTCGTCTGCTTTGCAGACCGTCTAGTTGTCCCTACCAATGTGTCTCTCTTTAGATGCTGACTATTTTGCAGCCCTCCTTACACTCATGGGTCTGTAGGTACTAACGTCGTCTCATGAGGAGACCGTCTAGTTTGCCCTACCAATGTGAGTTCCTTAGGTTGCTGCCTTTTTATCTATTTTTATGCGTCATCAATGATCAGATCTACTCCAGACATCCAGCTGGGGCATCCCGTCTTCATCTACCTTTTTTCAAACTTGGGATCGTTTGTTCTATCATCCATCCCATCCCTAGTTTGAGGGGGATCACATCATCACTTTTTCTTCCCTTCTTCCATCTCCTTGTTTTTGTCTCATAACCTTGCTTATCGCAAGTTACTTGACAAAAAGGGGCAAAATGTAGACACCTAAAATTGATTATCCAATTTAGTGTCCCTCGTGCGCGTTTTCTCTCTCTGGTAACCTGGGGCACGTTTATGTCACCACTATCCCCTTGGGATATTATTCGATTTGTGATTTAAACACCTATCCTAAGTTTAATTCACCCCTTTATGTTTTACCCATGAGTAATTAAATATTAACTATTTAATTACACCTTTTCACATGTATCCTAACCACTTATTTACCCCATATCTATCCTATCCATGTGTCCCTCCTATTTCTCCTCCTCACAATCAAGCAGCGGGATATTTCCCGTATTTGAGGTGGAGGGATAACTCTTATCTTTCTAGAAATCATTCATTTTGGCCATCTCGGGAGTCTGTTCCGCGATCGGCGCCGACCGGTACGGTCGACGCCGATTTTTAGGAGCGGCGCCGATTATAAATAGAAGCCCAGAACTCAGTTCTGGGACGAGACGGAAGAAAAAACACACGCACGAACACGAAGGACAGACAGAGACAGATCGCGAAAGAAACACAGACCGTGAAAGAGAGAGAACGAGAGATCTTTGCGCATCTAGTGTCAACATTATCTATCAAATGAGAATGGATCTTGTCCAAATCAATCCCTGAGAGGAGCACCGTTACTCTGTTCTTATCACATCAACATCGCACGTATCCATTGATCTTCTGGTGACTCTGTTCCAGTATCTCACCGGCTTCGGCATATCCAGCAGACGTTGACGATCTGGCCTTCACTTTCCGATTTCCAAATCTTCTCTCACTGTCCCCGATCGACCGATCTACTTTTAGTCGACGCCGATCTTATTCAGTCGACGCCGATTCTTCATAACCGATGCCGATCACGATGCCGATCACGATCGGTCGATGCCGATTCTACATAATCGACACAAATCTAGCTTTGATCATCCTGCAGAGACAGTAAAAGGACACAGGTAACACAAATCTAGCTTTGTTTCCATCGCTTCCCGTTCCTGTCTTTTTTGCTTTTACGCACTGCTTTTAGTTTGTGCTCTGTTTATTTATTACTTGATCGAAAATCTAGTCTTGTACGTACATCTTTTATCATGTATGCTTCTTTACTTAATACCTGGTCTTTTTCTGTCGAGCATGACATCTACATCGGCTTCCTCATCCGTCACATCTTCGGATCTCATCCATCATGTATCAATTTCATTGGAGTTTTTCAGGGTTTTTGTGTTTAGTTTGGTGCTTCTCAGTAACAAGCATGAAATTCTTGATCTACCAAATAAAAATAGCTTTTCCCAAATCCAGTTCACACCTCCCAATGTGCTTTTTTTAATTCCACATGCACCCAAAACACTTTTGTCTCCAAACCAAAATCTATAAATACAAGGGTACCTCCCACCTTTCATAAGAACTCCTCTCTCATCTCATTTCTTATTTAGATTATGCTTTAGTCATTTTAGAGTCATTTCATTTCATATTTGAGTTATTTACTTGTATTTGCTAAATATTTAAAAGCTTTAGGTGAATAAGAGAAGCCATTAATGGTGATATTCCATTCTTAATATTTTGAGAGATCCATAAAACACATAAGTGATTGCTATAAAATTTAATACGTTCCTTTTTAGATAGCTTTCATGGAGTAGAGAACTAATATGGTCATGTTTTAGAGTTTGATTATTTTTTTCAAGCTTTATTGTATGCATGCAAATAGGTAGCTCTTGTTTATCTCTAATCTTATGGTCATTGTGTTGTTTATTCCAAATATTTTGGGGTTTCTTTAGAGATTCTTACCCGTTTTCATAGCTTTAACAAGATTTCATTGTACACTATAGAAAAATAGTAATTGTGTCATAAGACACATTTAGTGATAACATTACCACTGAAATGTCCACCACATATGTCGTCATGGAATTATTGGATTGCTTTGATAGATTTGTGAGACTTAAGACACCTTAATAAGAGGCCATAAAAGCTACATTTATACAAGATACCACCTATGATGATAAAGTGAGAGGTGCGTTGAAGAAATGATCTTTTAGCATTTCATGATAAATTAGAGGGGATTTTATATTCAAAAAGATAGTCAAATATTTGAGAATACCATAGATCAGTTAGATGATTGTCAATAGTGTCAATAGAAGGGAGTTCATTTTGATGTGAGGGCTAATCTAATCTTTGAACGACCACAGATAGTTTGGGATTATTGGTTGATTCTTTAGTTTGTAAGGGGATGAGGGCTCTTAAAGAAGCCATTGTATCTGTAAATTTGTTGGAAGACAAAGTGGAATTTTTGGATAGTAGAATGATCAAAGGCTTCAAGGAGAAAATCAACATTGGATGTATACTTTTGTAAGATTTCATTTTTACATTGATACTCTCCTTTGACTTGATTGATAATGAGTTGTGAATCTCCGTAGATTTCCAAGATATGAACACCCAATAGGATAATAGTTGTAAGACCCATAATTAAAGCTTTGTATTCTACCATGTTATTAGTACATTAAAAGTTAAGTTTAAATGATAGCAGAATAGGAATTCCCCAAGGAGGTATGATAATGACAAGAGCCCCTCCCCTTGCTTACATTGAGATCCATCAAAGAAGAGATTCATTTTGATAGGAGTAAATTCGTGGTCATTGATAGTGTTGATATATTTGTCAAGAGATTGTTTGTGAGGAAGGTGAGTATTAGGAAGGGGAGCTTTAGCAACCTTTTAGCTGAGTATTAGGAAGTGTTTTGTACCTTTTAGCTAAGTTAGATGGATGAGAACTAACACCTAAATAGTTCTATAACAAAGCCAATGACAAAATCTAAACACCATCAAAGATGAGAGCTAAACAAGATTAATACCTAGCATAATGCATTAACTTTGAATTAACAATGCTATAGTATTTGAACCTCTACTTCTCTAGACTACCAACAAACAAGTAAATGGACCTAAATAAGCTCCATGGCAATCAATATTTGGTTGTCCTTGATATCTCCAAGAACCTAGGAATGGGGATTATCAAAATTAAGCTACAAGACCCTTTTGACACCTCCCATATGACCCAAGAACTTTAGGCTAGAAATAGGAAGCTTAGCTCCTCAAGATGATGGACTCTCAAGAGAACACAAAAGTAAGCTCTTAGTCTATTTTGCTATATGCTTTGCATTTGCTTTCTCAAAGAGTTTAGGTGTCGGTAAAAGGTAAGTGGAGGGCTCTTTATATAGCCCAATGGATAAAGGAAACACTTCATCCCTTTGCATGTGGGATAAAGGTAAAACATGATTAGGAATGGATAAGGTTCCTTTATTAAAGGTAACCTTACTTTAGAAGGGTGTAATTTATGCTTAGTAAGTCATGGGAGTTGGGGGTGCTTTAATTAATCAAATGTGATTAACTAATAGGTAGATGTGAGCTTATAGAAGCCAATTAGAGGAATATTAGTACAATTTAGGCTATTAGAAAGGGATTAAATCAATTAAATATTGATTTACTAGTTAAATGAAAGGAAGACTAATTAATTAATAATAATTAATTAATCTAGATAGAAGAGGTGATTAATTAATGGAAGTTTGTTAATTAGGTTGTTAGTGGATAGGAAACTTAATTAATTAGCTTAGTGTAATTAATTAAGGATGATATGAGGAAAATGAGCACTTTTGACAATAAGTTGTCAATTTGCGAAAAGGGCATAATTAGCGCAATTTAAGTATTTAAATTGCTTAGGCATAATTATGGGTGTCTACATTTTCCCCTCTTTGGGGTGGCATAAGTGGTGCCACTTCAAAGATAGTAGACGGAAGAGATTTTGAAGGGATAGAAGAAAAAATAGTATGAGGGAGAGATGTCCCTTGAGTGTCGATGGGGTGATGGAAGAAGTTGATCGACGATTGAAAAGATGAGAAAATAGATAGAATAATGGGGAAGAGGCAAAATGCCCCAATGAGAGAGAGAAAATTAGGGGTGAAAAGGGAAGTGGTGTAGAAGAAATAAGGAAGAGGGGAGAGAAGATCTTAGCCTCTAACCACTATTTATTTGGAACAAATTTGATGTCATCATATTACCATAGAACTACATCATCGGTACTTATGAAAAATATAAGCATACGACAAAGGTAGAATGACATGAAAAGCCATACTACGAACAATTGTCAATTGCCGAAAGTGCCAACTCCATGCAACATACAACAATGCAATGCAATATGAGAAGGAAACAAGCTCATATAACAGGGAAAACAAGTAAGAACGCACATATCAACCCAACAATGGTCAAGACAGCTTGTACAAATGTTTTGTTATCGGTCTTTGAAGAGATCCATAAGTTCATGATTAATGACAAGGGTTAAAAATGATGCCCCGAGAAAGGATACATGTTAGGGGAAATGACAATGGACATGGGGTCCATGAAAAGTGTTTATGCGCAATGAAACAACACTAGGAAATGAAAGTGCCCCAGAGTACAGACGAAGCAAGCAGCTAGTTATGTGAATGGTTGTGAATCCGGTGATCCGTGAGTCGTATTAATCGGGGAAGATGTGAGACAAACCAACAGGATATGGAGAAAATACCATGCGTAAGACACAAGTTTTAGCCGTAATAAGCAAGTTACCATTTTTGTAGGGTTTTTTACTTTTTAGGATTTTTTGGAAAAATGTTGCCCTATTTTGGATTTTTTGATATATATATATATATATATATATATATATATATATATATTTTATTAACTATGGTGAATAATAGAAGAAAGTAGAAGAAGAAAGCAAAGGGCCTAGGGGCAACAGAAGTGCCCTAGGAGGAAGAAAGGAGCAAGCACCAATTTGGTGGTGCACATGCCAAAAAGGGGGCGCAGACGCTTTGAAAAGAGGGTGCACGCGCGAAAACATATGCGTCTGCAAGCGCAGTACACCGAAACATGGTGCACACACCCAAAAGGGTGCGCAGGTGCCCTAGACAGGTAGAAAAAGATAGGAAAGTGTCCAAAAATGTGACACTTAGAAGAATTTTTAGGATTTTTGAGTTAACCCGATGGCATAAGCGAGAGTCGGCTTTTTCAAAATTCCCACATGTGGAGATGATAGTGACCACAGATGACATCAAATTTTTTTCTCATGTGTTACGGTGATGCCTATGGATGGGATGATATGATGATATTGGTGCGGGGGGGATAGATTTTTGATTATGCGCAACCACTCTTGCCCCCATTGATGATACGATATGTGATGATTAGCTTAGCATACATGCATGATGTAAAACTTAGAATTTTGTTTATAGATGATGCTAGATGTGATGATAGTGATGTGAATGATAACAAAATAGAGCACATGCATTCCAGAAACACAAACCAAATGCTCAAGAAAGAACATAATGAATTAACACATTACATCATGATTTCCCAAGGTTCACTAGCATGTCGAGACACACCGCAATATGCAAAAGCAAGAATGAATCTAATCTAAGCAAGAAAAGATGAACTATGAAAAAGGAAACCCAAGCAACAAATAACTCAAAAGCAAACACGCAAAACACTATACAAGCAACAAGAAAAGCAAGGAAACAAGACAATGCAAGTAAATTTTTTTGTAAGATATGTTTTCACGCACCGATTTATATTGTTTAGGTTTTTGTGACATAATTTTCTATTGTTTTTTTTTTTCAAAACAATGTTCTATTATTTTTGTGTTTTTCAAACGGTTTTCCAAAGCTATGTGTAGGTAACCAAGAAAGCATGGATGCCCCCATTAGGTGGGGAATATACAAGGGTAGAAGCCACGCGCTTATGAATAAGAAGGTGAAGTCATTGAGTTGCCCCCAACATAAGATGGGAAATAACAAAAGACCACATCCCTCACAGACAAATAGAAGAAGGCAAATCCGGATCAAGGCTGGACAAAATGGTGTGCACAAGGAAACTCGAAGGCAGAACTAGGTCTAGGCCAAAGACAACTACCCTTCTAATATAGAATGCTTGTGAACAACGAATCCTCCCCGAAGCACCAGAAACTAGTTTTCACCTAAGGACTGTCCCAAAGTGCCACAAATGCGTGGTTTTCACTAGTGGACGACCTATTTTCTCTTTTTATTTTTTTGAATTTTTATTTTATTTTTGTGCCATGTTCAAGCATAAAACCTTTTAATATGCATGGCATTCATGGGCTCTGGAGCTCATCACCATTGGGGTGAGCCAGTTTGTATGCCCCGGTGCCATACTTGGCAACTATGACATAGGGTCCTAACCAATGTGGTTCAAACTTCCCTTTCTTTTCTCACTCCGCTCTGGTGTTGAACTGGTTCTCCTTCATAACCAAATCACCAACCTCAAACTGATGAGGGATGATTCTCTTGTTGTAATTTCTAGAGACTCTATGTTGATACACCTTTAGGTGATTAAGGGCGCGAATGCGCCTCTCATCTAGTAGCTCCAACTCAGCCAGTCTTGCCACTCGATAATCTTCATCCTTATCTAGATAGTCTTGAAGAGAGATCCTCAGGGATGGAAGTTCAATCTCTAAGGGGATGATAGATTATGTCCCGAACACTAAGGAATATGGTGTCGCACCTGTAGGGGTGTGAATGGATGTTCGGTAAGCCCAAAGGGCTGGATGGATTTGTAGGTGCCAGTTTGAACTGTTTTGCTAACCATCTTCTCCATTATCTTGACCAAAGTCTTGTTTGTTGCCTCAACTTGTCCATTACCCTGAGGGTAATATGGTGTGGACCATTTCAATCTGATTTGGAACCATTGGCAAAGACCTTTCATAGTTTTTTTCTTAAATGACTTCCCATTATCTGTAACAATGGCTGCCGGAATACCATATCAGCAAATAATGTGATTCATGATGAATTTAGAAATTTGTGCTCCTGTGACATAGGTTAAAGGGATGGCCTCCACCCATTTTGTAAAATATTTTGTGGCTGTGATGATATGTGTATGACCATCAGATGAGGTAGGAGTAAGTTTCCCTATTAAATCAAGTCCCCACTTGGAGAATGGCCATGGGGTAGTGATTGGTTGCAATGGTTGCGACGGAGCATGGATGAAATTTCCATACTTTTGGCAAAGCACACATTTTCTAACATAATTGCAACAATCAATTTCCATGGTAGGCCAATAGTAACCTACTCACAATAGTTTCTTAGCCAAGACCATTCTATTTGTATGTGCTCTACATACTCCTTCGTGTACTTCTTTGATTGCCTGGATTGACTCCGTCACATCCAGACAACGTAATAGATTCCCGTCGTAGCCATGACGATAAAGTGTACCTCCTAAAAGGGTGTAACAGGATATCTAGCGAATTAGGCTTTACTTTTTAGAACGGGAGATATTGGGAGGGAATGTGTTTTCCTTAAGATAGGTGAAGATGGGTTCATACCATGGGGAATGGGGACCAATAACCTCACAAGCCAAACAGATTCTAGAATGTCATATGCGCAAAGCGGCGTAGGTTTTCTACGAAGAATTTCCTATCATTTTTCCTTGGCGAGAATACAAAGCATAGATCCCACCATTACCATGGCATCCACTAGATCTATTTTGTGCTCTTGGTATTTGCTCAAAGGTAATGCACACAAAATACTCCTTTAGAGTTTCCACTAAATTTTTGTAAGGTATGAGCTTGTCATCCTTAACCTTATATTCATCATTTACCTATTTGATGATTAACTGTGAATCACCTACAACCTTAACATGATGAATATTCCACTTGATGGCTAGTTTCATCCCTGTAATGAGTGCTTCATACTCTGCAATGTTGTTCGTGCAAGGGAAGGCTAGGTGGAAATCCTATGGTATAGGATCACCCGAAGGAGTAATAAGGACCACTCCTGCACCTAAACCATGAAACATAAAAGATCCATCAAAATGTATCTACCATATGAAAAATTCTTCAATGTAGAGTAAGGAGGCATCTGGTAGATCCAGACTCAAAGGTTTCATGCTTTGCAAGGGTGCTTCCGCTAGCTGGTCTGCAAGTACTGTCCTTTAACTGATTTTTGATGGAAAAATTCTATATCAAACTCACTAAGTAGAATGATCCAATTAGCCATTCTACCTATAAGGGTGGGTTTGGAAAACAAATACTTGAGTGGGTCGACCTTGGATATGAGCTTGGTCTTAGTATTTAGCAAGTAATGGCAAAGTTTTTGAAAGGTAAAAACAATGGCCAAGTAAGCCTTTTCAATCTAAGGATAATTAATTTCATAGGTGATGAGGGTGCGACTCAGATAGTACACCACTTTCTCTTTATGGCTAAGGTCGTATTGAGTGAGCAGCACACCAATAGCAAATTGTGTAGCAGAAATATAGAGCAAAAGTGGTTCTCCTGGAGTGGAAGGCATCAAGATAGGTGGATTAGCCAGGTATTGTTTAAGAAAAGAAAAGGCTTGTTGTTGCTCGGGTCCCTAGATGAAAGTGACATCCTTCTTAAGCAAATGAGTGAATGAGTGACATTTATCTGCAAGCTGGGAGATAAAGTAGCGAATGGCTTGAATTTTCCCCTATAAGCTACACAGTTGTTTGATATTCTTAGGTAGAGGCATTTCGGTGATGGCGAGACATTTTAGCAGGTCTACCTCAATACCTCATCTTGACACACTGAATCCCAATAGTTTCCCGGATAGCACACTGAAGACACATTTCTTTGGATTCAACCTGACTTTATATTCACGCAGGTGTTCAAAGATACGCCGCAAAATGATAGGATGATCCTCTCTAATTTTGGACTTTCCCGGATGTCGCTACGTAGTCTTCCATAATGTCATGAATCATATCATGAAAGATTACTATCATGGCCTCGCTGATAAGTTTCTCCTACATTCTTAAGGCCAAATGGCATCACCTGATAGCAGAAGGTGCCCCAAGGAGTTGTGAAAGTTGTTTTGTGTTGGTCCTCCTCAGCAATTTTAATCTGATTATAACCCGAAAAGCCATCCATGAGTGATAAAATTTCGTACCCTGTTGTTGAGTCAATAATCATGTCAATGTTGGGCAATGGAAAATCATCTTTAGGGAAAGCCTTATTGATGTCCCTAAAATCTGTGTAGATTCAGATATCGACAGGTTTCTTCTAGATAGGAACAATGTTTGATATCCATTCAGAATAGTCAATTGGTCTAATGAATCCCACTGCAAGCAACCTTTCTAACTCTTCCTTAACCTACAAGGCCACTCTTGGATGCATCTTTTGGAGCTTCTATTTGATAGGCTTGGCATCTGCGTGCATGACTAGGTTGTGCATGACCAAAGTTGGATCCAAGCCGGGCATGTCTTTGTAAGACCATGCAAACACATCAATGAACTCTCGCAACAACATAAAGGATCCTCTTCGGTATGAATGTTGACATCAATGGTTTCCTCGATTAACAATTTTGATAAATCCTCCATATCATAGGATCAAGAGGTAGGTTGAGATCTTCATTCAAGAATGTCTCCATGAGATTTTCATCCTTGGCGTGGTCACTTTGTTTGTCCTTTGATTTTCTTATTTGTTTTTCAGCCAAAGGTGCCTCAAAGAGGTTTTCACTTTGCAACTTGGACTTCGGTTTTGTCGAGGATTTTCTTTAGAACTTTTGCCCTCACTTTTCTTTAAATTTTGTTGACCAAAAGTTCACCTCCTTGCCAAGTAGGCATACGCGTCTAAGTCAATAAATAAAGCTTTCTTGTGATCTCCAATGGGGATTGTATCCCTTATGCCCATGAACTCCTCAATAGCTTATGCCAATAGAAATGTGACATTGTTGGTCCCATTCAACAAGGGAAGGGTACACAAGGTCAAGGGTTGGTTCGGTAGGGATTATGGTCAGGACAACATTATTCATGAAAAGGTTTGTGGAGGCCATATCCTCATATTGGCTACAAAAAGAATCTGTATCGTTGTCTAGGTAATCAGAGCTATCCTCACACTCAGAACAAGTCGCATCTTGATCGTTGGGGTGCGCTCCATAAGGACAAATCTTGATGTCGTATCTTTCTATTTTGAAATGTGGAAGAGGGACTAGTTCTCTTTGTCCTTGTTCATTCCTCCCACATCCTAATCCTTTGTATCCCATGGATTACATCATTCTATTTAGATTTTCATATTCGGGGTTTGATAACAAGATGAAGGAGTGTCCTCGGGGACCCAAGTAGTAGGAAGATCAAGCAATTTTTCCTCAACTAACAAGCCTCCAAGCAGAATGACCCAATAGTGTGTTCTTCTCTAGGTCTCTTGAAGCGGGAGTTGGGTCAACCTCTAGTCTTGGGTGATAAAGAGAGATTCGACACCAAGAGTGCTTATTGTACATTATACTTCCCGCAGCCATATTCCAGATTTTCATCTCCCATGAAGCAAATGGAGATGTTTAAGTATACGCCCATGAGTGCAAGAACTAAGAGAATCATAATCTACTTGGGATTCCATGGCCTCAAACTAAAGAGGGATAGCTATATCTACGGAGGGACATGTGTATGTACCCATTTGTGCAAAGCTATTGAGAGCTCTACAATGAGAAAAGGGCTATGAATCTCCTGGTATTTTAATTGTGTATCCCTCATGCTTCAATTTGATGCATTGATGAAATGTTGATGGCACGGCCTGCATGACATGAATCCATGGTCAACCTAGAAGCATATTATATGGAAGTTCTAAGTCTAAGACGTGAAACTTTGTCTGATGACAAGTGGGGCCCACCTCCATGGGCAGCATGATGGTACCTGTTGACTCTCTTTCCACATTGTCGTATGCGGTGATAGTGATAATATGGGACTCAAGATCTTCTTTTGTATGTCCCAATTGTTTGACCAACTTAAGTGTGTAGATGTTCAATCCCGATCCATTGTCCATAAGCACCCGTTTGATTTTCCTACGGGTGACAACTACCTCAATGTATAAGGGAAGATTATGTGTAGGATTCTCGGTAGGGATATCCCTATGGTTAAAAGTGAGATGCTCACTTGGTGCAATATTTGCCACCGTAGCTTGAAGGTGTGCGGGTCGACTTCTAAAGGCACTCCCGACCCTAAAGAGTTTGATACAGAATGTCCTTATGCACATTGGATATCTTGAGAAGATCTAAGATTGAAATATTAGCAGACGTCTTCTCAAGTTGTTCTAAAAGGTTATACTTACCAGTATGCGGGGTCAATGGAGAGGGTTCCAGAATTACGAGGCGGGTGTGCCTTGTTACCGTAGCACAATCCTTTCCCTTAATCTGGATAGTGTTGACACAGTCAGTAGGGGAGCGAATACATCCGATAAGTGTATCGTAATTATTGTTATCTCTCTTGGTATACAAGTAATTCATGGCTTTATAGGTTTGTGATGACTCTCCCAATATGGTGTTGTCTTTTCCGACTTATCATGCTTAGGGAATGGTTTTTATAGATCCCCATTTTCTCATTTGTTATTTGTGTTTTGCAGGGTTATCTACCTCTATCTCCCCGTTGTCAATGAGGTCTTGAATATAGTGGCGAAGTCACCGACATTTGTCCATTTTATGACCTTTAACGCGATGCATTTTGCAATATTCATGATCCTTATACCATGAAGGTTTATAAGCGTTGTCATCAAATGGTTGTGTTGTAGGATAGGTCATCATGTGGGCCACATCCAACTGTTTTAGTATGACTGACAACAGTTCATTAAGAGAGGTGAATGTTTGTCACTTTGGTGGTGGTTGTATTAGGCCCTTGGTCAATTTAAAAGGTTGACCGATTTACTGCTTGAATGTATTTGGAATCAGTGATTCCATCTCCTACCACATTTTTGTTTTTGTTGAAAATCTTTGGATTTTCCGCGGGTTTGACACTTTGGTTGTCTTTAGATTGGTTTTTAAGGGTGCCTTTGGAAATGAGAGCCTTTTCTATCTGAATCCCTTTCTTGATAACCTCCTCAAAAGTACGGACACAATGCATTTGGAGGTGGAAGGCGATATCTGGGTTAAGATTGGGAACGAAGATACTAACCAACTACTTTTCAGGGAAAGCACAAGGGAAGCAACTAGTTATCCCTCTCCATCGTTGAAGGAAGCTGGAAAAGGTCTCATTTGGGTGTTGTTTGATGCCACACAAGTCTGCCATGGTGACGTCACTCTCATGTTATATGAGAAGTGATGCACAAATCTTTCTCGCCAATTTTGGAGAGGTGAAAATTGATCCTCATGGTAAGTGTGTAAACCATTCCAATGCTTGACCTCCGAGACTCTTGTCAAAAATCCTAATGAGGTAATTATCACTACAAGACACCTTTTGACATGCCATGTAAAAATATTTAACATGATCCCTTTGGTCTCCCTTTCCTTTGTATTTGTCAAATTTTGGCATATCAAATTTCTTTGGAAAGGGTTGAAGGGTCATTGTCTTATAAAAAGGATAGGGGCATAGTTCTTCATATTGATATTTCTTGCTGCTCCCTATATTGCTTTTTTGTAAGCTTGCAAGTGTTGCTTTCATAGATTGCACTTCCTATGCGAGCAATTGTTCTTTAGTGGGAGAAGCGGAGATGTATATGTAATGATTCCCTATGTCTTCTTCTCCTTGTTTGTCCCGATGGAGTTCGTTGATCTTAACCTTAGGCCTCAACTTTTGAACGTTCTTGTTTGCATCCTTTTGTACATGGGAAGTAAGCAAAGCTAGTTGCCGGCTTAGGTTACTAATTTGTTGTTGAATTGTGGCTTGGTTTATAGCCTCTTCTTCTAAAGGTTCCTCCTCTTCGTACTGTGGAGGTTCTTCCACTATCTAAAGTTCTACCTTGTTTCTTCATGGTACTTTGATGAGGGGTGTTCTATGCCCTACCACTTTATCATTTTTCTCGCATAAGAAGTGGAAGCATGTTCACTGTTACCGTTAAAATATCTTCCATATTAATAAGGGGCGCGTTCTTCCTTAGTAGTTTCATTTGTCTCGTAGCATTGGTTCATTCTCATTATGGGAAATTCGGCCCCTAATTTGACAACATGGGCCAATACCATGTCTTTGTTTCTAAGAGAAACTCGTCTAGTAAAATAGGGTTAAAATCAAAGTCCGCACGTGGTGGCTCTAATTCGTTTCCGTTGTGGTTTACCATTTCTTTTGTTTCCTTTTTATAGAAAATAGTGGTCCTAGGTCATGTCCGATGAATGGGTTTGACCATTTTCTATTAGAGGTTTCCCAAGCTTGCACCTTTTGTTCCTCATATGTCTATTTCTTTAGCCCTAGACATGTTTTGGGAGCCATGTTTTCGTGACAATTTCACTAGGGTAAGTTGTAAATGTGTCTAAAGTCTAACGACTACCCTCTTAAGTGAAATGCAAGATGCACTGAGTTAAAAGTATAAATAAATCAACAGTGTGAGAATACCAACGTGATAAAGTGATAAATCCCCAATGATACAATCATTTGGTATTGAAACCCGTTCAAATGAAGTATCTCCTAGACTATGTTTCAAAGTAATTTGCATCGCAAGATGATCAACAAGATGTCTTCACTTATGCCAAGTTCAAGGGAATGAACAAAACGTAAGTAACTACAAGAATTCAATGCATTCTCCCAATCAAGATGTACGATGAGCAAGCTCAAACCCGATTAAGATTTATATCTCAAAAAGTGCCAATTACAATTTGTGAATGACACAACAATATCACCAGGATATGTTAACCCACTTTGTGAGAAAGCAGGGATAATTTTAGCGGCGAATATTCGTAATATGGCGAAAATTTCATTTTAGGAAAATTTGAAAAGGTGAATTATTCGGAGTGGGTCGGTGTCCTGTTCGCCTAAAATATATAGTATATTTTTTTTGGGGGGTCGGCTTCGCCTTCATTTGAAAACATCTCCTATAAAAACCTATGTGATTCGCCGGGTAGTATACCTCAAGTAGCTTACCAAATTACCAATACTGTGAAATTTGAACTCACATACCCTTGAGCACCAGAGATTCATATTACTGTTAGCCTGTGATTGTTGACGCGTGAAAATGCAGTGTTGACGCGCGACAAGGGCATTATTGACGCCATGCGAAAAGAGTCATGCGGCGCGTGACAAGACTCAAGAGTTATCTTGACGCGCGACAAGAGCTGTCTTGACGCATGACAAGTCTTTATCATGATGCGACAAGAGCTGTATTGACGCGCGACAAGAACTTTATTGACGCGCGACTTGGGCTAGGAAGTGACGCGCGACAGAGGAAGGGTTGACGCGCGACAGTCTGGGCAGAGTTGACGCGTGACCTCAGACAGTTCACGCGCGACAAGACCTCAGAGGCTGGACAGAGTCGCTTCTTGGTTCTTTTGCTGACGCAGGACTCTTTTCAGAATAATGGAAGGTGCCAACTCAAAGAATACGAATAACCTAAAAGTAAGTAAGAAATCTCAGAAATCACTCTTCAAGTATTTTGGAAACTCTGCGGATACAGATATTGTAAATACCAATCATATAGATGCCACCAAAAAGAATCGAATATCTTGACCGTGTGGGAAGGTATTATTGAGGTGGACATGCATTCTACACAAAGATCACAGTCAAACAAATGAAACCTACGATAATATGCCGAGATCTTGAAGATATTGTTCCCGTTGGGGTGCAACCGTATGTGCGGCTAGATATCACAGATATAAACACTCAAAGAAAATGGAAGACAAAATCAAAATCAAACTCGGTCCAAGAAAGAGGAAACCAGGTGATTGTGATATTGCTCAAAATTCTACTCAAAAAAGTAAAGCATTGAAAACGAACAAGAATATGTGGACCATTGGCGTAACATACAAGTTTGATTGGGTAGCTAAATTTCCATTTATTGAACTGTATAATCCTCTAATTCTGAAGAAATCCCATGTGAATGTACATGTACAATATGTATGTGGAAATTGGGAAAGCAACAAAAAATGCAACTGAAGCTGGACACTATAGAAAAACATTGTGGAAAACAATATTTAATCATGTAGGGCGGATGGCCGAGAAAATCAAAACACATAGGTGGAAAACTGAAAAGGAGTGCATGCATGTTAGATACGCAGCGGAATATGAGGCAGAGCAGAAAAAACATAGACATCTGTTGGAAAAGGGAGGAACGATCACATCGCATATTGGTAAGATGAAAGAAACAAATCTACATGCAAAATTCATACAATTCTCTACTCTTTTTCAAATACTTAAAAAAGGAAGAGCGATGTCGGATTTCCTCGATTTCAAAGTTTTGTATCAATTTAATGGAATGCTGAATGTACCTCAGTCTCATTGGTCTGAGAGTAGTGGATGGGAAATGGCAAAATGCCTCTCGATGATAAAGAAAGAAGATTTGAAAGAGAATGTAAAAAAAGCAAACTTTATCTCTCTTTCAATTGATGAAGTGACAGCAGTTGACAACACCGCATGGGTATGTATCCACATCTATACATTAGAAAATCATATAAGGACACCTCATCTGTTGGGTGTTATGAAAATGGTTGAAAACTGCAATGCTGAAAACCTATATAAAATAGTTGTTTCTCATTTGAAAGATGTTGCTGGTATGACTGATTATGAAATTGCTACGAAGTTGGTATGCGTTGGAGCAGATGGTGCATCTGTCATGCAGGGTCACCGAACAGGGCTGTGTGTTAGATTACAAACAACAGTGGCCCCATATATGCTACCAATTCACTGTATGGCTCACAGAATGAATTTGGCGTATAAAATGGTAAGCAACCATGAAAATGTTGCTAAATTAGAAGACCTCATAAGAGAACTTCATGCCTATATGTCAAGCAGCCCAAAGCGTTTTCTCGAGTTCCAAAAATTTGCAATTGGAATTACAGATGGCAAAAAAATTCTGAAGGATGTGGAGACTAGATGGATATCTTTGTATGAACCTGCATGCAGAGTTCATGAGGAGTATCCTTCATTGGTTGGTTTCATGCACAAATACCGTCATGATGTTGATAGGGCAAGGGACCTGTTGTTCCGCTTAACTGATTTGGAGACATTGCTTACATTGGTTGGTATTCTTCTAATGTTAAAGGATATCAATACACTCGATGAAGCATGCACAGGCGGATTAATCTATATTGTGGATTTTATACGGATGAGGAAAATGGTATGTCAAAGTCTTGATATATTGTCTTGCTCCCGGATAGTTTTGATGCACTGTTTTTGAAAATTGGAGAAATTTATTAGATCTTAAAAATCCTAACACCTTTTTGAGATTTAATATCCACGATCACCTATGCATCTCTCGTTAATGGGAGGGAAATACCAATGCACATTTTGCAAAAACGTCAAGATATTACAGAATTGGAACGAGAAGATTTTCCCGTGACACGTAATTTGTTTGAGTCTGTGATAATTGAAACCGAGAATAAAGCTTAAAAATTTTCAGAAACCTTGTCATCGGAAATTAGGGAACGTTTACGTAAAGATAAAATTGAAGCCATGGGTGTGATGAATCGGAATTTTGGAATACGAGAAGGTGGCCGTGTAGACTTTTTCATAAGCATTTCCAGAAATCAATGGGTACAATAATGGAACAATTTACAAAGACGTCAAGTCAAGGGTACAGAAATCACGTATATCTTGAATGCCGATTTATTAAAGTCTCAGTCAACAAATTTTGCAACAACAATGAGGAACCAATATAGGAATTTAGATCAACCTTCTGAAAGTGGAGCTATTACAAGGTTGTGGCGAGGAATCTATCAAAGTTCTATCTTACAAGAAGATATCAGTGAATACTTCAGACTATATGAGTTATGCCAGACAATGATTTTGGGGTCTGTGGAGGATGAAAGAGTTTTCAGTGCATTGTCATTTATAAAATCAAAACTGAGAAACAGGTTGGATAAAAATCTGGAAAGTTGCATGAGGTGTTACGTTTCTCGATACTCCCTCGAAACCTTTCCGTTTGATAGAGTAATTGCGCACTAGAATTCCCTTTGTGAAAGAAGAGGCGTAAATAATACAACTACAAGTACAAATACTCCCAACCTTGAGAGTGTAAATGGCTCTTCATCACATTCTACAGAAGACAACATCGACTTTGATGAAGCTATTGATAATGGATTGTTTCAACTTTAAGTAGGTATCTTCTTTATCTATCTTTTATTTTTATCATTAAAGATGTTATAGGTCTATATACTAAAAATTTCAGGCAATTCACCCATCTATCTACTAATCCATTTCTCGTGTTGGAATTTTTTAAAACACAGATCTAGCTCATTACCAGTGGCAGTGATGATTTCAACTTTAAGCAGGTATCTTTTTCCCCTTAATCTTATTGTTTGTTTCTATTCATTTTTTGTCACAGCAATTGCTCACTGGAATTCCCTTTGCGAAAGAAGAGGTGTAAATACCTTGAGAGTGTAATTGGCTCTTCGTCACATTCTACAGAAGACAACATCGACTTTGATGAAGCTATTGATAATGGATTGTTTCAACTTTAAGTAGGTATCTTCTTTATCTATCTTTTATCTTTATCATTAAAGATGTTACAGGTCTATATACTAAAAATGTCAGGCAATTAACCCATCTATCTACTAATCCATTTCTCGTGTTGGATTTTTTTAAAACAAAGATCTAGCTCATTACCAGTGGCAGTGATGATTTCAACTTTAAGCAGGTATCTTTTTCCCCTTAATCTTCTTGTTTGTTACTATTCATTTTTTCAGCTATGGTTATATTTAAAGATGTTACAGGTGTATGTATTTACATTTAGTTAAATACAATCTTTTTATTTTTTGAAAACGTGGGTTGACATCTGTCCGAGGAAGCAGTTACTTCTCGGGACTGACAATGTCAGGCAACTCACCCATCTATCTACTAATCCATTTTTTGTTGAATTTTTAAGACAAAGATATAGCACATTACCGGTGATGATTTCAATTTTAAATAGGTATCTTCTTCAACATAATCTTATTGTTTGTTACTTTACATTTTTTCAGCTCTTGTTATCATTAAAGACGTTACAGGTCTAATTCTTTATATTTACATTTATTTAAAGATATTGTTGGTCTATATATTTAAAGATGTTGCTGGCACTTCTCAGGACTGATAATGTCAGGCAACTCACCCCTCCATCTACAATGTCATGTTACCCTTGATGATTGCAATACTCAAGAGGTAAGTTAACCCGTAGCATATTTGCAATTATGTTTAATTTCTTACCAGTGATGATTCTTTCTTGATTTCATAGAATTATATTTAATTTATTTTTAAATACAAGTCCACATAAAATTCCGAATAAAATTCACATAAAATTCGGGATAAACAATACATCATCCTCATTATCATCATCTATCATTAATTATCAATTATCATCATTCATCATCTACGTCCACATACAATTCATGACAATGCAAGTAAACAAGAAACATACATATAATTCATGATAATCAACATCTAATGCAATTAAAATTAAAGATTGTATGTAAATCCATATAATTAAATTCAAAGACCATAGTACATACACAATAGACAATAGTAGAAGTTTTCAAATTCATTATTTAAAGTTTCCACAATAATAAAAGTTTCTAGTTTTCAAAACCCTCTTTTTCTTTATCCAATTCTACTCCTCTGCACTATTCCCCAACGGCTTCTTCCACTGTGGCTGTACCTCTTTACCAAACACCAGAAATCTCCATGCGACAGCAAATTTGGATCAGTGCAGCAGTATAAACTATCCTTGCCAATAATTTTAAGTAACGACTAATAATCTCATTGATAAGAACCTTAGCCCTTCTGTCCCATTCTATAAGCTGATTGATATGAGGAAGCATCTCCATCTTTCTCATCAACCCACACAAAATCTTTTTTATGCTTGTCCAGATCTATGAAATACTCCTTGCCCTCTTTAGAAGTACTTGTGCCCAAACCGGGAACCCTGTATGGTCCAAGCAACAAGTGATACATAATCAGCAAGTGAACAAAACCATAACTTGAAAACATATAAAGAGAGAACAAACTAGCATTACTTTGTTGTACTATATGGTCCAGCCGGTTATCGATCCACTCAATGATTCTCTCCAAGCTTCATACTCAGGAATTGTGTAGAAAGATAACACATTTCCATTTTTGTGAGTTGCCTACATCAACATGTGCCGACATTAGACATGGAGATACATAAATCGGAGGCTTAGAAAACAAATATAAAAAGTCTCAAACACAACCAAATATACAGGGGAACATTTACGAAACTAAAGCTGCTGCGCTATACAAAAAGATCATGTACAGTGGTCCGTCATTATCATCGAGATGGCCATATCTTAAAGATTTAATGCTGTTATATATTTTATCTGCCATTTGTTGGTGAGTGGTAGCTTCCCAAAAATAGATATTCCCGCCACTTGATAGGATAAAGATAACTAAAATAACAAAAAATTAAATTGGAAAGTGATGTCGAAACATGTCACAATACTACCAAATTCAGTATTCACATTTCCCTGATTAAAGGCACAAACACTTACAATGACTGCAAGAGCCTTGGCTGAGTCATCCTCCGTTAATATTAAAGTACATTGATCAGAATTCTTTCCCCCTGCTTGATTTGCTTCATCAAGTTTGGGAACATCAATTAATTTCCTCTTCTTGGTTCCATCAGTTTTCTTAAGATCTTTTTTTTGTTTAAACTTTTCCACTGCACTCATCAGGTAAAACAAACTTACAAAGCTCATCTTAGACACTAGCATTGCAAAAATTACATGTACTCAGAAATGCTACATATTAGACACCACGCCTGGATATATGGACATGGGCTAAAAATGCGAAACAGAATAAAAAATATGAATTAAAACGAGTTATACTTACAATCAACATGGAAACCAAACGTTGATTCGAGAAATTTCTTTTCTTCCACGAGTGTTGCCTTGGTTGTAACAATTGGTAAATTCTTTTCTTCCACGAGTGTTGCCTTGGTTGTCACATAAAAAATGCCGTCCTCTGAATTGTAGGATGACAGAAAGTAATTCAAAATATCCGGATCTGTTTCGAAATGGGGCATATTAACGATATGGATGTGAGGGCATAAGGGACATCGATTGAATTGGATTCTCTTGATTTTTGTTACTGAACTTGCAGTTGGGAAGCATTGAGACCTGCAAAAATTCAAGAGCCGGAAGATGAAAATGAGAAAATGACAGGTTGAAGGGTATTTATAGGCTAAATAGGGCGTCAATGGCTTCACATGACGCGCGTCAATAGATGCCACTGACGCGCGTCAATAGACGCCATTGACGCGCGTCAATAGATGTTACTGACGCGCGTCAATAGATGCCAATGACGCGCGTCAATAGATGCTCGCGGCGTTAAAAGATGCCAATGACGCGTCGAAAAGATGATAGAGACGCGCGTCAATAGGGTCGAGTCGCCGCGTCATCGATAGGGGCGATATCAAAATTTAATGGAATTCAAAGTTTTCACCTCTTTTGCAGTAGAGGAAATTCCCTTCATGTTTGCAATGCAGCCAATTGAGATGAAGATTTCAAATTTATCCCCAGACCAAAGAAACAAACAGTGATTGGTGTGTACTTGATGATGATAGGGTCTTGTTTAATAAGTTCATAAAGAAACTTGTTTGAGATGAGGTACCAGTAAGGCACTCTTGACAAAATTCACACAATGTTATCTTTTTAAGATGATCCAACCTTGCACTCTTGACAAAATTTACACAATGTTACATTTTTAAGATGATCCAACCTTGCACAGAGAACGTTATGTTGAGCTGTAAATTTTTTTTCAATATTTTAGACACTTGATTTTATAGATTGTACTTCAAGAAGATCATGATTAATCAATTCAAGGCATAGAAATGGGGGAGCTTCAAGAAAATTGTCTTCAAACATACACTTGAACATTGTATCTTCAGCAATGGAAAACAAAACAAGGTGGTAGCAGGAATTTTATACTTTGATACTCATTGCACGGGTCAACCAAGTATTTCATCAGCTCAACAATGATAATTAGAAGAAAGTAAAAACAACTTTCCGTTACACAACAATTTTGATCACTTTACCCTTATTGTATCTTTCAAACCTTCTTGTAACTAATACGATATGTAAACAACCTTATTGATCTATGATCGTATGCACCACCTTACAAATTTGAAAAAAAAGAGATTTTTTAATTCAACAACTGCAAGAATCAGTCCCGAAGAGAGAATCTCAATATGTGAATCCTATACAACATATTTTACTATGATCATGTTTGCAAAATTCAATATTTTCTTATAGACTCAAAATTATTCCAACTTATAGCCTCCCAGTTCTAATCCACAGTTATTCTTCACCCTTATCAAATATAAAAAAATGATCCAGTTCTTCAACCTATGAACTTCATATATACAGACTTTGGTTAATTCACATGGTTATTCCAACTTTGGTTAATCTAGCCTCCATAGCCTCCATAATCTACTCTACACAAAACAATATCCATGATAAAAAAACCATATTTTTAAACCATGCTCTTGATTATTTCCCAAGCTCTGTAAAAAGAGATTACGCACTAATATAGAGGTGAATCTCTTTAAAATAGAATTTTCCGACACCATAATTCTATTAAGGAGAAATCCTAAATAGTAAAGATCTGTTTACCAATGTTCTTTTTCCCCAAAGACAATTTTCAAGATAATTAAAGTCCTACATTAAATTGATCATCGTCTTTCATCATCATCTATCATTGATTATCAATTGTCATCATTCATCTACGTCCACATACAATTCATGACAATGCAAGTAAACAAGAAACATACATATAAATCATGATAATCACCATCTAATCACCATATAATTAAATTCAAATACCATAGTACATACTCAATAGTAGAAGTTTTCAAATTCAATATTTAAAGTTTCCTCAATAATAAAAGTTTCTAATTTTCAAAACCCTCTTTTTCTTTAGACAATTCTACTCCTCTCTCTTCCCCAATGGCTTCTTCCATTGTGGTTGTACCTCTTTCCCCAACACCGAAATAACCCCCGAACTTATAAGATCTTGGCGAGTCTTTGTCCCGTTTTTAAAATTCTTTCTTCTTGATTTGTTGCATCTCCATGCGACAACAAATTTGGATCAGCAACTGCTTTGGCTTTGAACAATATGTCAGGGTCGAGACCATGCTCTTTAATTATCTGATTTAGTGTATTGTTTTGTTTGTTAACCAAAACAATACTTTGCTTCAAATTTTTTTGCTGAGGATAAGTCGTTCTTTCTTGTTTCCAAGTGAACTTGTAAAACCTTTGCCTGACTCTTCAAATTTTCATATTTCAACTGCACAAAAAGAGTAATGTCAATTCAAAATATTAATGTAAATTCAAATTTTCAAATTAAAAAAAAATGATTGTTTGAATGTAATAGTACTTACAACCGCTCTATCTCTTTCGGCATTTGCGATTGATACCAAATCCTTGTCCTTGGACCATTTGTTAAAATATGCCTGGGCCTCGGCACTAATATTTTCCAATTTGTTTAGTGCCTTATCTAAAATGTCATCTTTATAGTTGTTGTTAAACGTGACAGTCCCACATTTTACTTGGGTAAGTAAGGAATCCATCTTCGCAGGTTGATTCTAGACTGCAGCGTATAAACTATCCCATTGCCAATAATTTTCATAATGACTAATAATCTCATTGATAAGAACTTTAGCCCTTCTCTCCCATTCTATCAGCTGTTGGATATGAGGAATAATAAACTCACTGACATGGGATTGACAATCATTACCTATTAAGTTCTCCAAAGGAAAAGGTGGGAACTCTTCACTATCTGAATCTGATGCAGACGATCTTGCTGGAGAAGAATGGGGGCTTTCACAAAGATCAACTGCTAATTGTTTCTGCCTTTGGGTGGGCTGATCCTGTTTTTGAAAAAATAAATCAAGATTTAGTTAAATAAATTTAAATCAGAATGTAATTCAAAATTGTAAAGCATATTAAAATTGAAATTTGAAGTATACCTTCTGGCCTTGAATCATCTCGCGGGTATCGAAAAAACTAGTTAGGTCAGTGCTATCAATGCCCAAATAATCTTCATCTAAATTTATATTGTTTAAAACAGATATGCCCGTTGCACTGGGCAAGCCACCAAGTGAGAGAGTTGGAATTCGAAACGAGGTGTCAAGGTTTAGTGTCCCACTAGGGGCCGGAGCAAAAGGCATGCGTTTACCAATGTTCTTTTTCACTGAAGCTCTGGTTGGCATTTTAAAAATTAATGGTTGAGTGGGAATCGGTGCCGTGGTTTGATCATGACTGACATGTGCTGAAAAGTATAAGAAAAAAATGAAACATATTAAAACAATTCATAAAGTGAAAACTACGAAATTAAACGTACTATAGAAAAGTTGTACCTTGTTGTCGAGGGGTTGATTTTTTTGGTGCTACGGGTGGCCTTGTAGGAGTTGAACTCAGTGGCTGTTCAGAAGATATGAATGCATGCGACTGTATGGAGTGAGTTGGGGAAGAAGGTTCCAAATTCCCTGCAATTCATCAATATTAAATGTTGTCAATTCATTTGGTTAAAATTTAAATTGAAAAATAAATATGCAACTTTGGAATTTGTAAATAATATATGAGAATGTATTACTTCTCTGGCGTTTAACGAGTTCAAACGCTTGAGGGTTTGGAGAGTGAGCTTCCATTTCAGATTGGGATTCCCCGAAGCCTCCGCGTGTTGTTGGCCTCTTCCTCTTGATTGCTTCTTTTTTTTCGGGAAGGGCTTGAAGATATCTTCTCTGTAAAACATTAAAATTTAAGATTTAATAAGCATGCAATGTAATGATGAAAATTGTAATACAATTACAAACTAAATAGTTTATACCATTTGTTCATCAAATGGAATTGAGAATTTCTTCAAAGCCTCATCGAGCAAGTAGGAATTTCTTTATGTTTTAAATTTAAAAGTGCCTCATAGTAGAAGTTTAGGAGATAGTTTGTTGAATAAATGAAAGGTTTATCGAGAGTTTTGAATTTGTTATGTCGGTTCTTATTTTTTTGGATAGATATGTGCACCAATCGAATTTATGTTTTGAGATAGTGGCACAAATATATGCAATGGCCCAATTTGGTATATCCGTTTGGCGACCCTACAAAACAATTCTGGCTTGAAAAAATGAAATAAGTGCAGCAAGAAAGTGGTGTGCAACTGATTGTGTATCTACACCACGCCTGGATTTATTGACATGGGCTGCAAATGCCAAACAGTGAAAATTACTTTAAATTTATAACAGCAAATTGTATCAGAATAAAATACAGATAAAAAAATAAGAATTAAAAGGAATTATACTTACAATCAACATGGAAACCGTACGTTGACTCGAGAAATTTCTTGTCTTCTTCCACGAGTGTTGCCTTGGTTGTAACAATTGGCAAATTTCTGATAGGAAGGCCAGTAAACCGATGTATGTCATTTGCTTCAATAGTGAATTGGAACATTTGGCCATCGTTCAGAGTCACATAAAATATACCGTCCTCTGAATTGTAGCATGACAGAAGGTAATTCAAAATATCCGGATCTGTTTGAAATGGGGCATATTGAGCCATGTAAATTCACACTCTTCCATTATAGCTTGATATTCTGAAGACATCTTTAAGGCCGTATGGATGTGAGGGCATAAGGGATTCCTGTAGTTGATCTTGGAAATCGATGGAGTTGGATTCTCTTGATTTTCTTGCTGAACTTGCAATTGGGAAGCATGTGAAGTCGACATTGTAGCTGTTATTGCGTCTTTGTCGAAGATTTAGACCTGCAAAAATTCATGAACGGGAAAACGAAAACGAGAAAATGAGCGGCACAAGGGTATTTATAACCTAAATAGGGCGTCACTAACCCCTATTGACGCGCGTCAACAGGTTTACATTGACGCGCGTCATTTGATTTCACTGTCGCGCGTCAATAGAATAGAGTGTCGCACGTCAATTGAAGATAATGTCGCGCGTCAATAGAAGACAATGTCGCGCGTCAATAGAAGATAATGTCACACGTCAGTAGAGGATAATGTCGCGCGTCAATAGAAGATAATGTCGCGCGTCAATTGATGATAGTGTCGCGCGTCAATTGACGATAGTGTCGCGCGTCAATAGATGATAGTGTCGCGCGTCAATAGAAGATAAGTGTCGCGCGTCAATAGAAGATAGTGTCGCGCGTCAATAGAATATAGTGTCGCGCGTCAATTGAAGATAGTGTCGCGCGTCGATAGAAGATGGTGTCGCGCGTCAATAGAAGATAGTGTCGCGCGTCTATAGTAGCAAGTTACTCGCGTCAGTAGATGCAAATGACGCGCGTCGTCAGGTTCTAGAGACGCGTCAGTGTCGCGCGTCATTGCTATCTAGTGTCGCTAAAGTGTCGCGCGTCATTACGAAACAAGTGTCGCGCCAGTGACGTGCGTCATTACGAACTAGTGTTGTCGGACGTCACTGATGGAGCCTTGAAAAACCAGGTGAAAATTTTGTTTTTTTATACTGTCAAATTCGCCTTTCGCTGAAACTGGTTACGGGGATATTCGCCAGGTATTTTCCACCTTCAATTTTATAGGGGTGTCTTAAAATGAACCCTGCGAGAAAGTGAAGTATTGATATCCGGTGTTATTGATATAACACGCACAAATGGTAACACCTAGCACTCTTTGAAATCAAGGTAATTAATAGAATCGAACCAAAAAGCTCAAAGTATAGCTAGGAATAGTCAAAAGAGTGTATGTAGTATAACTATACAATATAGGTATTTATGTCGAGTTTATATAAAAAAACAAGACATAAATATCGAAATTGTAGTGATATGATACAAACAAGCTAACTCTTCCAAGGAAATCTGTGGTGAAGAACCACACCTAACTACAATGACGATCTTGACGTGGGTATCAAGATCACAATGGCTACCACTGACGCGAAAATGCCTCCACTCACTTTAGATGTTTAACTAACTCAAGTAAAACATGGATGGGCGTAAACGAACATAAAATTGAGAGAAATAGTCAAATGGTAACACAAAGGTAATCACACCTCTTCTGATCAAAAAGTGTCAAAATATTGTGAAGGAAATAGATCAAAGAAAGGATGAAAAATGCTAGCTTCACTTCGGAAGAGTTTTACCTCACCCTAAGGCAAGTAGAAACTAGGTGAAAGTAACACGTCACACGTTTCTCAATGAAAATACGGTTCACAACTCAACACTACTTAAGAACAATCAAAGTGGGCTCCTGGCCAAAGTATATCCTCCTAGGTGGTTCTCTCATCCTAGGTGCTACAAAGATTATCCACGAGCGGGATGATTTACCCAAAAAGTCACAATGACTAGTTTGGGAGTATCTCGACTTTTCCCCCTTCAAGCACAGTGGGCAATAAATGTGTCCAAATGTGTACTTAAAAGGGTCGCATAGGGACAACTTGTAACTCTATCTCACAAAGGATTTACTAGTCAGACAGGTAGTGTGAAGCACTTCCCGTTTCATCCACAAGGTTCCCTCTTGCGTGGACTACTTTGGGGTTCCTGGAACCACCCCCATTGTTGTAGCTTAAGGCATTATGCCAAAGGGGTTATGTTCTAGTTGAGCAGAGAGGGATGTACCCTTTTCGAAACCCACAATACAGTGTTTTGAATATGTTGTTCTTTTTATCTTGTTTAATTTAGGTGTGGTTTTCTCGAAACACCTTTTGGCAACCTGCTAGAACAATTGTATTAGTAGTTTTCACTTCATTCTTAACACCTTTCTTTGACCAACGTAAGGTTCTATAGACAACAAGTTGGTTAGTAGTTTTCTGGTTCACCGATTGAGGTAAAAGAGAACTCACACTTGCTTTTGATTCCTAAGATCGCCCAAAGGTGCGAAGGAAGAGCATACACAAAGTGGAAATCCTACTAAAAGCACATAAAAATGTTACTTTATCCTTAAAAAGCAAGTGTTTTTAACATAAAAAATAGAATTTGTGCAAGTGTTTTTGATCTCCAAGATTGCTTTGGAAAGCACAAGGAGAGAGCATACGCACGTTTCACAAATCCTATTTTAAGCTAAGGAATGAAAAACACTTAATCATGCAAACTGAAATTTTAAGGAGATAACCCTATTTTTAAACTCGTTAACTTTTAAAACCTCGCATCAAAATGTCGAGAAACAATTAAAAACAGATGTAAAAAAAAAATTAGACAAGTAACACCTACGCATCCAAACCAACATGTATGCGCCCCAACCAATGGGTACGCACCTATACCAACACCTACGTGGGTCATTTAAAATCAAAACAGTCACCAACACCTACGCGCCCTAATCCAACAGGTATGCTAGGGTTTCAACGAGGGCGCGTTCTTACCGACGGATACGCCTGCAACATAGAAACAGAGAACCCAAAATATAGAAAACACAGATGTGCCCCAAAACACGGGAATGCTCACAACCCAACATAGACGTGTGAATCACAACGGAGATGCGACCCAAGTAAAAATAAGTCTACAAAATTTTTACAGTGATATTAATTACACAGACGTGTCCAAAGAGATAGAGATGCGGAAAGATCAACGGAGATGCGGATGCGTCCCGTAGAGAAAAATTCTTATTAACACAGAGGACACCCTGACAGGTACATAGCCTTTTCGACGAAGACACGTGTATATCAACGTGTATGCGTTGCTCTAAAAAACCTACGCGTGCCCTGTGCAAAACCTGCAAAAACACAGATTTTCAAATCTTTAAGAGCAAACAGGTTACTGGTTAGTCAAAGCTTCCTATTTCTATGTTAAACCCACAAATGTATGTAAATAGAGTTCATTAATCCAAGGTTTAAAATAGAAATGAAGAAATAACAAGTGATTTAAACTAAAAATCTTGAAAAATAACTTTGAAAAACCTAAATGACCTCCATTAATGGAGGATGGACATAAGAGTCCCACCGGCATGCCAAATGTGTGCAAGTGTTTTGTACCTTTTAGCTGAGTAATATGGATGAGAACTAACACCTAAATAGTTCTATAACAAAGCCAATCACAAAAATCTAAACACCATCAAAGATGAGAGCTAAACAAGATTAATACCTAGCATTAATGCATTAACTTTGAATTAACAATGCTATAGTATTTAAGCCTCTACTTCTCTAAACTACCAACAAACAAGTAAATGGACCTAAATAAGCTCCATGGAAATCAATATTTGATTGTCCTTGATATCTCCAAGAACCTAGGAATGGGGGCTTATCAAAATTGGGCTACAAGACCCTTTTGACACCTCCCATATGACCCAAGCACTTTAGGCTAGAAATAGGAAGCTTAGCTCCTCAAGATGATGGACTCTCAAGAGAACACAAAAGCAAGCTCTTAGTCTATTTTTTTATATGCTTTGCATTTTCTTTCTCAAAGAGTTTAGGTGTAAGTAAAAAGGTAAGTGGAGGGCTCTTTATATAGCCCAATGGATAAAGGAAACACTTCATCCCTTTGCATGTGGGATAAAGGTAAAACATGATTAGGAATGGATAAGGTTGCTTTATTAAAGGTAACCTTACTTTAGAAGGGTTTAATTTATGCTTAGCAAGTCATGGGAGTTGGGGGGTGCTTTAATTAATCAAATGTGATTAACTAATAGGTAGATGTGAGCTTATAGAAGCCAATTAGAGGAATATTAGTATGATTTAGGCTATTAGAAAGGGATTAAATCAATTAAATATTGATTTACTAGTTAAATGAAGGGGAAGACTAATTAATTAATAATAATTAATTAATCTAGATAGAAAGGGTGATTAATTAACGGAAGGTCGTTAATTAGATTGTTAGTTGGATAGGAAACTTAATTAATTAGCTTAGTGTAATTAATCAAGGATGATATGAGTAAAAATGAGAACTTTTGACGATAAGTCGTCAATTTGCGAAAGGGCATAATTAGTGCAATTTAAGTATTTAAATTGCTTAGATGTAATTATGGGTGTAGTGAGCATTGTTGTGTTTTCTTTCAATTTGAAGATATTTCAAATAGTTATTCATGTTCCTGTCACAATCTTATGTAAGAATTTCCTCTTAATCATAGAAGATCTTATCCTTGTGGTAGTATTGTGGCATTTTCAATTGTGTTATGAGAAGAGCTTTCATTTCATTGCACAATAAACAATTTAAATTCACCTTACTTCCATTTTTTTGATACAGATTGTTTGTTAGCTTATGAGTGTATCTTAGGCATGATGGATCAAGGATCTCTAATGTTTAGTTGAGTCTTTGACATGAGATTTTATGTTAAATTATCAAAGAATGTGTGAAACCGTGCATCTTTGGGCTTCCATGGGTGCACACCTTCTAGTTAAAGGTTCATTGTTAATTGTTTGAAGTGTTGTTATCGTCTTGCTTGGCAGATTTTCCAACATTTGTTAAAAGTTCCCAAGAATCTAGTATAATCAACTTTATCCTACTTAATTCCCCAACAAAATCCATCTATAAATGATAAATCCTACAAGACTTACCCGCTTGCACTTTTTTTCCGTGTGAATACTAGGGAGATTTGTTGAATTTACCCATCCTTTATTTGAAACATGCAGGAGAAATCGGGTCTTATTGTTGTCTTTAGTAACCTAAACCTTATCTAGGAGACATCTTCATTCTCTAGAGTGACAACTCGTGAGAGTTAGATTATGTTGCATTGACCATTTCTTCTCAAGGCTTTCTTTCAATATCATGGAAGGGGATTCAAATATTGTTTATCCATTTATAACTATCACAAATACATGTTACAAAACGGGTCCTCTCACCCTGGTTGAAGGAACAACCTAAAGTAGGAGGGTAGGTCATACCCTCAACATGGTGCTATCCAATTTCTCCAAGCTCGAGTGACAAAGAGTTAGTTAAATCCATCCCTAGCTACAAAGTAACTCAAATCCTAATGTATATGTCTCTAAGAATCCTTGTCTTCCTATTGATGATGCTTGACTTTTCAAAGGGAGAACCATTTTGGGTACTAACACCAATTTGGTGCCATTGTTAGGGACTAATTATGAAAATACTTACGCATATTGATCTTTGGTAATGTCTTTTATGTGTTTAGATGCAAATATGTGGTTTAAATGTCATATTTTGTCAAGCTTTATAAAGATTGAGCAAAATTAGAGGTTCATTGTCTAATATTTCCTGGTTTTAGTGAAAGTTGCACTAGATTTGTATTGTTAGTGGTAAATATTGATAAAGGATGATCAGATCTGTTAGAATTTGTACACATTAAGCATTGATAGATGCTTAACAAGTTACTTGCAGTGTTTTGGCACATCTAAGGTGAAAATACTTGGTGGCGAATTCGTTTTGGTTTGAATTTTTGGTAAATACAAGTTTCTTAACCTTCATCAATTAAGATTTTTGTTAATATTTACAAAAATTTCAGGAAGTAGGTCTTTCTTTGACAAGGAACGTCGAGAAAATTGTTTCCAAATCTTGGGGAAAAAAATCCAAAAAGGAGACAAGTCTGGAAGGTATTGGGGATCAAGAGTCAAGAGAAAGGGCAATACCAGTCATGGAAAGTGATCAACCTATAGTTGAGGATTATCCTACACCTTCAAATAGTTCAAAATCAAATAGTCCTCGGTGAATCTAAATACTCCAACTGGTGAGGGGTCATCATTTGTATCTAGAATAAGTTCCCCTCATTTATTTCCTTCATCACTCAAGACTGATAAGGTTTTTGTGAAAACAAGTCACTAGAGGTTATTTACTTTGAAAATCATATGCATGTATCCCAAATACCCTTGGTCCCGCACTGTCTTAATCCTCCTATAGGATCACCTCCTTAAAATAACATGGCTCAGCCTCCACCTAGACCTCCTTTTGTTGTCAACACGTTTGGACCAATAAATTTTAGAGGCATGGTTGGATATCCTAATGTTGTACCACAAGATGTAAGAAATAGGTTGCCTAAATTTTAGGGAAACAATGCCATCATTGGTGACCAACATTTGAGACTTTTTGTTAATATGATGGAGGATTTCGAAATAGAACATGGATATATATATATATATATATATATATATATATATATATATATAAAGGTGTCAATCCATACGTTTGAATAAGATGCGCATGATTGGTACAAATCTTTGCCATATAACTTAATAGATTCATAGACGAGATGAAGAATGCTTTCAGATTATAATATGGATATAAGACGGACCCAAGGTTCCTCTTGTCTGAATTTGAGAATATAAAGAAGAATCCCAATGATTTTGTCTAGGATTTCAATACCAGGTTCAATAAGACTTTAAATAGACTACCTATAATTTTGAGGCCTAGTAATGAATCCTACTTAATAAATTACTCTAATGCTTTTGAAAAAAAAATTGCTTATTATTTGAGAGATAAGAACCCTAGAACTTTAAGGCGGGATTTTACAATGGCCTTACGAGATCAAAAATAATATTAAGGCAGCTGGAAAACCACCTAAGAGGGAGGGTTTCAAATTGATTAATCCTAATAGACCTCAGTCAAACAAGGCAGTGGATCTAGAGAAGCTTGTGAAAAAATTGGCTGGAGTAGTTAAAGAAATATAGGATAAAGTTGCAGGAGCAGAGAAAAGGAATAGTACATAGTTCTCAATGTCTACACAAACCATAGGGCTAAGATAGATTTTAAAATAATCTTAGGAGTGATCACATAATAGATGAAAGAGGAAAATTACCCATGGAGTTAGGAAATAAATAGCAACAACCTAGAGAAAATAAATATATCCTTGATCCTTTGACTACTAGATTTGTTGTGGTGGAAGAAGATCATGCTATTGAATGGTGTTATAGGTGTTTTTTCCAAATTCTCCTTGTGATCCTATTGAGAAAATCGAAAATAAAAATGATGATGAGACCTATGGTGATGTATGTATGATGGAAAACCCTGAAAATCCACAAAGAAGGATTTACTTGAACCGAGCTTATAAGTTTGAATTGTAGAAAGTTTTTGGGATTGCATTTTCCAGGTATTACCTTTTCCCCCTAATGATGATGTTGAATTTGATATGGTGCAAGCATTTGATTTACCTAATCATGATTTTGAATATCTAAGGGCTTTAATGATCAAGAAGTATGATGGGGGAATTCCTTCTGAGGAAGACAAGAAATTACTCATGAATGTAGCTATTGCTCAAGAAAAGGAATACAATCTCAGAAGTTGAGTTGTTAAAGGAGGAGGACTACAGCCCAAACCCAAGACCCCACTTCTTACCAATATCCCAAATGAGTCTCCTAGAAAGGATACGCCAACTAAAGGTCTGATTATCCCAAATAGAACTTGTACCCCAGTTCATGCCCAAACCTTGAAAGGTCTTGTACCACCAGAAGGAGTTGTTACCCTTCCTCCTAACACGATCTTACCCAAATATGTCCCATGTGACATTGCCCATATTTTGAGTCAAATGAAATTCATGGTTCCTATTTTTGAATTAATTTGATCCTGAACATAGAAAAAGAGCATTTGAGCACACAGGATTCAAAAGGATACATTGCCCCCATGTAACAATATGAATCATGTGGATACTCGCCCTGTCATTGAAGAATTGGTAGTACCTCAAGTATTAGAGGATTTGGGAGAACTTCCTAAGGTCTATTTGGGAACTTCTCTTGTTGAAAACCAGCTTGATGTTGAACCTTTTTACACTAATTTGATCATACATGATAGGTTAGTGCACAACTACATGTTTGACTCAAGGGCCTCTTATAATGTGATTCCCTTTGAGGTTATGAATGTATTAAATATCAAAGTAACAAAAACTTTTGGAAAGTGTGCTGCTATGGATTCACAAGAAGTGTCATTGATTGGATACGTCAAAGGTTTGGTTATAGAATTGGCATCTTATCTGGGCAAGTTTTTAACCATGAATGTGGTCATTGTGGATTTTCCTGCTAAATGGGGAATGTTGTTGTCAAGGAAATGGGTTGCTAGTGTCGGAGGAAGTGTGCAGATGGATTTTTCATATGCAACCATACCAATAGACGGAATCCTTGTTAAACTATGTGGAGAAAAATAATGTTGCATCTCATTGAGGATCCTAAGAACGCATCCTATGAGGTATTATACACTGACATAGATGCTGATAATTTTGTGGGTTATGCAGATTTTAAAGATCATAGCATGGATGAATGTAAGTATCCTGGGCAACTAGGTGCCCTTTGGACTTTAATGTTTTGTGTAGCTTGTTCCAATTCAAGAAATTGTGTCGGAGTTTTCCTTATATCCCCAAATCATGAGACTTTCAAGTTTTCCTTTAAACTTAAGTTTGAATGCACTAAAAATATTGCAGAGTATGAAGTGTTGCTTTTGGGATTAAGGATTTCTTAGAGGTACAATATCAAAGATGTGATTGTCAAAGGAGATTCAGAGTTGGTGGTTAAACAAGTCAAGAAGCTCTATGCAACTAAGAATCAAAGGATGAAACAATATAAGCACGTAGTATGGGAATTTATTGAGTTATTTGATTCCTTCAACATATTGTATCACAACAGAGATCAAAATGTTGTTGTAGAAAATTTTGCGATATTAGAATCCAGTTTTGACAAGTTGTACAATGTCCCTTCTTGTGAGTATGATGTAGAAGTGTTGGCAGACCAATGGTCCCTAACAATGTCAAGCCTTTGGAAAGTTTTTGAAGATGATGCCCAAATTCAGAGGTTTCTACAAAATAAAGGAGAATTTACAAATCAAAATATGGACTAGGAACCGATGGTTTTTGTATGTGATGGTAAGGAGACTCTTTTTAGCCAAGAGGTTATTCAGTTGAAAATAAATACAATTCCAAGAGGGTTAGTGGCCTTGGAGTCAAATTTTGACAATGTTGATAGGGTTGTTCACGGCACATCCATGTTTTGAGAGATGTAGAAGAACACAACTTGGGGACTGATGATAAACCTAGAAAAATATGGTTGGGTAGTAACCTGAGTAAAGAAGAAAAGTAGTCATATGTCTAGTTGTTGAAGAGGTACCAAGATTTCTTGGCGTGGTCATATTCGAATTAAAGGCATATAGGGAGGACCTTTTCCAACATGAAATACCTTTAGAACCCAATGCCAAGCCATTTAGACAAAAAAAGAGGCCAATTAATCCCCTCTTATCCTTGAAGATGCAAGAAGAACTCAAGAAACTCAAGGATGGAGGTATTATACAACCTACAAGGTATTCTTCTTGGGTGGCAAATTTAGTACCAATCAAAAAGAAGAATGGGGATATAAGACTCTGTGTAGATTTTAGAAATATGAATAAGGCCTCAATGAAATATAATTATCCATTTCCTAACATGGATAATATGTTACAATTAATCACTAGGTCAGAGTTGTTGTCTACGTTAGATGGATTTTTGGGATATAACCAAGTGGTTGTGAAGCAATCGAATGAATCAAAACTACTTTCACTACTCCTTAGGGTGCATATGTATATGTGAGAATTCCATTTGGTTTAATGAATGTTGGTTCCACCTTTCAAAGAGCTATGGATGTGGCATTCGATTGATATATAAGTGATTTAATAGTTGTATACCAAGATCATGTGACAGTATTTTCAAGAAAAAGGGGTGATCATTCATAGCATTTGGAAAGAATGTTACGAGAGGTGCAGGGAGTACGGTGTCTCGTTGAATCCTAGAAAATGTCATTTTGGGGTTCAAAAAGCCAAGTTGCTAGGGAATATCATATCAAAGGAAGGGGTCATGATTTATCTTGAGAGAGTGAAAGATATTGGGAAAGTTCATATCCCCAAGAACAAAAAGGGTATCCAATCCTTTTTCAACCAAATAAATTTCATAAGAATATTTATTTCTAATTTTGTGCAGATGACTATCCCCATCACGAAGATGTTGAAGAAGGATCAAATTATTAAATGGGAGGACAAATCTATCCAAGATTTCACTAGGATCAAAGAGGCATTAAAAAATTCTCCTATCCTAATGGCCCCTGATTATAAAAAGATTTTTCAAATTTTCTCTTTTGCATCTAAAAACACCATCGCATCTGTATTATTGCAAAAAATGAGGAAGGAAATGAAAGACCAATTTCCTTTTTTAGTAAAGCATTACAAGGAGCTGAGTTGAAGTACACCATTATGGAAAAATAAGATTTTCCTTGGTCAAAGTGACAAAAGCTTTTAGGTCATATATTCTAAGCTCAAAGGTCATAGCTTATGTTCCTCATACAATGGTCAAAGACATTTTATCAGAGATGGAGGTTTCTAGCAAGAGATGTCGATGGGTGAATAAATTGTAGGAATATGATATGGATGTTCAGACCACTAAATTGGTTAGGGGTCTGGGCTTAACAAAGCTGATGGCAGAAAGCAACTTACAAGTGATGGAAGTAAATGAGGTAGAAGGAAGAGATGTGGAGGTACATGAGAAGTTAATCAATTCTATATGGTACAAAAATATCATATTCTACCTCAAAAATTTGGAATGTCCAAGGCATTTGGATAAAAATCAAAGAAGGACACTTAAGTTGGATTCCTAAAAATATTTCATCACTTGATTATGGGTTGGCTTGGAAAAATCTGAAGGGTCCTTCTCATATGTGTAACGGAGGATGAAGCCCCGGTTAATTTCAGACTTTCATGAGGGAGTGTGTGGGGGGAATTTTTCCGGAAGGGTAATTGTCCATAAGACAACGAGGCGGGATATTGGTGGCCTACACTCCTCAAGGATTTAGCCTTTTTGTAAGAAAATGTGAAATTTGTCATAGATTTTCAAGAAAAATGAAGGCTTCTAGTGCTCTCCCTCTGCAACTAGTATCAATTGAGGCTCCTTTCAAGTAGTGGGGCATGGATTTTATAGGAGAATTGTCAGAACCTTCCAGGTCTTTGGCCACAAATGGATATTAGTGGCTACTGATTATTTCACCAAATGGGTTGAGGCTATCCCCACCAAGAAGGTGACTCATCAGGTTGTTATTGATTTCATCTTGAATCATATAATTTGTAGGTTTGGTGTACCTATGAAGATAGTTGTTGTAATGCCATGAGTTTCCAAGCCAAACCATTAGTTTTTGTGTGTGAAGAATATGGTATAAACTTAACATATGCATCTAATTATAACCCACAAGGAAATGGACAGGCTGAATCAAGCAACAAAAATTTACTAAAGATAATTAGAAGGACATTAGAAATCAACAAAAGAAAGTGGGAGAGCAATTGAAGTTTTTTGTTTGGGCAGATAGGATTACTGCTAAGAGAGCCACTAGGAAAAGTCCATTCAAACTAGTTTATGGAGTCCAAGCTCTCCTTCCTTTACACTTGTAATTACCTTCTTATCAGTTCATCCAATAGCTTGAAGATGAGGAAGTTGGCCCCTATAGTGCGAGAATAAACCAAATCATTAAGTTAGATGAGGAAAGACGGAGTCCCACCAAAGGCATTTGAAGTTTAGAGAAAAGTTCAAAAAATTATTTAACAAAAAGGTAACTCCTAGAATCTTCAACATTAGATACCTTGTATTGTTATGGGACAGTAGACATGAGGATAAGGGAAAACATGAAAAATTCGATGCATTATGGATGGGCCCTTATTCCATTGATACTAGGATTTTTGAACATACTTTCTTCTTGAAGGACCTAGATGGAGAGTTGCTCGAGTTTCTTGTTAATGGTAGGCACCTAAATAATTTTCTTGATTAGCTTTCAGAGAAAGGTATGAACCAATGTACAGTGTATAGTCTTCCTACTTTATTTTTCCTTTTTGTTTGTGTTTTTATTTCCCTTTTCTTTCCCTGGTCTTTTGTGACTAGTTGCTTTGGTTTCTCGGTTTGTTTTTAGAGGATGGTTTGTTATCACTTGACCTGGTACATATTATATTTAACTCCATATCCCAATGGATTTTTGGCACATGGTCTACATTGAATAGTTCTTGTGGCACCCGTAAGGGGTACCCATCCTTGAGTCGGAGCTAGTGTTGGAGCTTAAATAATCTCACCTATTTTATTTGATTAATGCCTCTAATGTTTGCATGTCCAATTATTCCACTTTAAAATATGTTGAGGGAAAATTCATGACTCGAGACCATGTGGGACCCTATATCTATCTTTGTAAAAATCCCTTTTTAAGTTGAGGGTCGTAAAGGTTACAAAAATTTCCATAAAATTGGCGAGGGATTAAATAAAAATTTGGGAACCACTAAAAGGGAATCCCTAGAAAAAGATGAGAAGAATGTGCACGTGTTTCCTCAGTGTACCTTTGAAAAGGAATAGAAATTCGGGCCTCCCCCAAGTTGCGAGCATTCACCACGTGGCTTATGTGCGAAAGGAAGTTCTAGCAAGTTGAAAAGTCAAAGAAAGGGGTAGGATGCAGATGTTGCCACATGTCACCCAAGCACAATTTGAAAAAAAAAAAAGAGCCCACGGAGGGAATGAAATCCTGCGAAGCTATGTTTAGAGGTGCGAACTCATATTGTTGTGAACTAACAAGATAGTGCGAGGAGGATTGAAAATCACCATGAGATGAATCGTTTGTTCTAGATGAGTTACAACATGTTCAAGATGATGTAATACATTAAGAGGTTGAGGAAAAGTACATAATTACAAACCATTGAAAACATAGTACTAGTTTCTTTTCATTACTGGTGCAATACTAAGCTAAGGATTTTGTAATGTGGAAATAGAAAATAATTACATATCAGAAGGTGAAAATATAAATGTGACATCATTTGAAATTTGTCTCACACATAATTCAAAATGGGGATTCTATAGGGGCCCCAACCCATGGTAAAAGGGTCCATTTACATAACTAAAAACAAAGGCATAAGAGACAGACATAATACTTAAAGACCTCTCACTCCTTCACAAGCTCTCCTCCCGAAGAGGCAGTTTTTCTTAAGATTATTCTTCCTTAGCACGAATTAATCTGAGCCCTATGCTATCTGGATAAACATGATAGACCCTGATAAATCTCATGACATCCCCATATCCATTAATGACTCAAGAGTCATTCGGGGTTCATGCATGATCTTCTCAAGCTCAATCTTCTTTTGGTAGGAAGACACCCAATCTAGAAGATCCAGGCCACCTATGAAGAATGTTGTCTTCCCCTTCCCTTTTGAATAGTATACTTATTGAGAATAGGCGAGGGGGAACAACATGAGTGGTTGGAAGATCAAGGACTATATCATGGGGGACAAAAGGAACAAGATACTTTGAGCTAGATTCGGATTTCCATCTCCTTGAAAAGGGCGGGTGCTCTCTTAGAGAAGGGATTGGATGAGGACCTAAGAGGCCATGCCCTGATGAAGGAGCATAGTTCCTTGAGTGAGTGGACAACTGAACTACAAACCTACCCCTATTATCCCATGAAGAGGAGATTACTACTCTTGAATGATGAATAGATAAGGACAACTCTTCTTCTTCATCTGATATAATGATTAGGGGCTTAGAGATTAATTCGCCCTTTCTCTTTCCTAAAGATGGTGTTAGCATTGAACTTGGTTGTGAGGGTTCAGGTCTTATCTACCCCTTCTCTAGAAAGGCAATCCTCTGCTCTAATTCATCCACCTTGTGAGAAATGGAAGACACGGTGTCAATGGAATATTTGTCGTATAACACATAAGATTCCTTGGGAATCTCCTTTAATACAAATTATTCATCACATAGGAATGGACACTAAAATTTAGTTTTCCCAAACACTTGGGGCCTCCTCTTAATCCATAATTTCTTCAGGTTTTCAAGAGTCTTTAGATGTTCCCATCGAAAGAGATGAAAATACATGAATTGGAAGGTTGCAAAGACATGACTAATCCTAATTAGCCTTGTGAGAAGTGTGATCTGGACTTGTTGATAAGTCAAGGGCCCTCTAGTGTCTCCTACACATTCTATGTCAAACAGGGCCCTAACAAAAGCTTCATTAAGACCACACAGGTCGAAGATTTGATTCAAATCTTCTGACAAAATTTCCTTCAAACTATTTTCCATGGGTACTCTTACCATGTCACTAGTAGAAGGTAGTAAAAATTTCCTCGCTTATAGGATAAGAAAATTAATGCATCCTGGTGATGGGATAAAGTTGGGTTTTATAGTAGAAGTAGCACATATTGATTGAATTGAAAGAAATCATTTTCACTGATCTAATATCACGCTTAGTTCATACGAGGATAATTTAAAGGTTGAAGTGAATCCAAATAAGTACGGTTAATGAATTAAATGGATTTGATAAGAAGCTGTGTGGGATAGTTGAACCAAGAAAATGTGAGAAGGAATGCACAATACCCAAGGTGTATTTTTTGATAGTTGATAAAAAGTGTTTGTCACCTCATGTCACCTCAGAGTGCTCAAAGGATATCAAAATCAACTATCCAATCATCAGGTGGAGGGAATCATGAAAAAATTAATCACAAGCAATGACATGGTATTCTAGTCATATATGATAAGAGTAAAATAAAGAATACTCATACTCTTCACACCTGGAAGAGCCAAATAAATTATTTTCATAAAAGTGTCATTGATACACCTAGCATTTTGGGAAAGCAGAATATACTTGTGAAATATCCACGTTTTTGGGGGGAAAATTAAAAATAAAATGGGAATGGAATTTTATAAAGGTGATGAGAACACTCTCGCAAAGGGGGTTAAGATTTCTATGAAATTAAGAAGAGAAAAGAGAGAAGAGACTGAAACAAGCCATTTTTCCAAAAGACTTGTCTAAGAAACCTGTTAATTTCTGGAGCCTTTAAAATAAATCATGTCAAGATGGTTGTAAGTGTATAACCATTGACAAGCATTGAGACTATAAATGAAACTTTCCCTTGTTGATGAATTTGACAAGCCTTGAGTTAATTGTGTTAATCATGAGCATTTTTGTGTCTTCTTTCAATTCAAAGATATTTCAAATAGTTATTCATGTTCTTGTCACAATATTATGTTATAAATTCCTATGAATCACACAAGATCTTGTCCTTGTGGTAGTATTGTGGCATTTGCAATTGTGCTATGAGAAGAGCTTTCATTTCATTGTGCAATAAATAATTTAAATTCACCTTACTTCCATTTTGTTGATACAAATTGTTTGTTATCTTATGAGTGTATCTTAGGCATGATGGACCAAGGATCTATGATGTTTAGTTTAGTCTTTAACATGAGCTTTTATGTTAAATTATCAAAGAATGTGTGAAACTGTGTATCTTTTGGCTTCGATGGGTGCACACCTTCTGGTTGAAGGTTTATTGTTAATTGTTTGAAGCTGTTGTTATCGTCTTGCTTGGAAAATTTTCCAACATATGTAAAAGTTCCTAAGAATATGGTATAATCAACTTTATCTTACTTAATTCCCTAACAAAATCCATCTATAAATAATAAATCCTATAAGACTTACCCTTGTTTGCATTGTTTTTCCATAAATGCTAAGGAGATTTGTTGAATTTACCCATCCTTTATTTGAAACATACAGGAGCAATCAGGTCTTATTGTTGTCTTTAGTAACTTGAACCTTATCTAGGATACATCTTCCTTCTCTAGAGTGACAACTCATGAGAGTTAGATTATGTTGCATTGACCATGTCTTCTCAAGGTTTTCTTTCAATATCATGGAAGGAGAGTCAAATATTGTTGATCCATTTATAATTCTCACAAATACAGGTTACAAAATGGGTCCTCTCACCCTAGTTGAAGGCACAACCTAAAGTAAGAGGGTAGGTCATACCCTCAGCATGATTTTATCCAATTTCTCCAAGATCGAGTGACAAAGAGTCAGTTAAATCCATCCCCAGCTACAAAATGACTCAAATCCTGATCTATCTTTGTCTCTAAGCATCCTACTCTTCCTATTGATGTTGCTCAACTTTTCAAAGGGAGAACCATTTTTGTACCAAATGATGAAATTATCAAGAAAGACGCGTTGTAACTCTTCTTATATAATGAGATTCGTGCGGTGATTCATCCTACGGAGCTTACGTTTGTGATTTGGCATTAGGATAGGTGACGATATTATGTACAATGATATTGGGGTTGATACTTGGCATATCACTATATGACCAGGAAAAATCTTGACTATATTTGGATAAGAAATTGGTGAAGTCTTTTAATTCTTGTGGATTTAGGGATTGACTGAATTTAACTATGCAAGGTTCCTAAGGGATTCCTATGTTAACGTTGAGGGTGGATTCATTAAGGATGGTTGATGTATCGGTGGTAGGATTTTTTTAAGGAAATGGTTGTTAGATCCCATATGGGATAGGATTTCTTGATCATTGTGGCATTGGAGGGTATTGATGGTGGGTGAATCTTCTTCAATCATTTCTAGCCAAATGAGAGGAAGTGGCTTGGTGATATGGTTGGATTGATAAGTTAAAGGACATAAGGAAATAGTATTGACTAAAAATAAATTTGGGTGGGATGGAAATGGTGTCATCTGTGTTTATAGGATCGTCGGGATCTACGGATGGTGATGGATCAAGTTTAGTGATACATACGGTGTGGTTTGAGAAGATGATTCGATAGAAGGCATTTCATATCCTAGCTCGTACTTTTCATATGGTTTGAGAGAATTTTGGATAGTCAAATCATGCATTCCTTATTCATAGCATCTGAATCCAACACTTTTCCACACGCAACAATGGAGGTACATTTGAACGAACATAGGATTGTATAAAGATTCAAAATCATATTTAAAGGGCATGGCATGGTGTTGAAGATTGTATTATGAAGAGGAATAAACAATCCCCTCATAGACGATGCTGGTCTTTAGATAGGAAGGGTTGTTAATGCAAAATTACAACACCTATGATTGCTTTTGATTCATGTGTGAGGCAATCAATGTAACTTGTACAAAATGGGATTATCCTACAAAGTGTGGAATGTTGCAAGTAGGATAATCCTCCGAAAAATTTGGCTTCTTCTCCTAACCTAGCGCTTACTTTTCCAAAGTGCAGAGAGTGAAAAACTAAACTAATCTTACCTTAATGTTTTCTAAGGAGATAGAGATAGAAGAATGCATAAAAATAAATATACTCTAAGCGAAGGTGATGTACGAAGAAAGGGTGAGACAATCTAAGTGAGTGAAGAATGGCAAGTAAAAAAGTTAAGAGAGGGTAAGTGGAGGCACCACAGTCTAAGATAATATTTAATTCCCTATATTCATAAAGCACAACAAATTAAAAGGTCTTGCAAAGAGATATAAACATGCACAATATACCTACAAACATAATGGAAGGAAAAAGATGCAATAAAAATCAAATTAGGGAAAGAAAATCCAAAAATACAAATTTTATTTCTCAAAAACATGCACAATCCATTACAATATAGGCATAATGAGAAATCCTTTACAATAATCCCAAATTTGATGCCTTTAGCTCACAATAGCTCTGGAACAATTTTGACAGAGTTCCTTTCCATTACAAAAAAATTCCCCCTTCTAAATGAGGTGAATTTTACAATATATAGGAAAAGAACCTTGAATTTACTTCACCAACCAACCTACTTCATTAAAAAGTATGGGAAGTCATGCAAATCTACTTCCAAAGGGTACTTTTCTATCAGAAGAAGACATGGGCGCCATAATTCATTAAAACCACTTATTGAGCTATCTATTCACCCACCTACCTCACTTTATATGAGGTCTGTCTTCAAGGTTCTTGTATTCAGACCAAGAATAAGTTGACTAGAAGTGATGGTGGTTGGGAATGTTTTCCACGTTGTCGATGAACTAGTTTTATTGTTGGCGGTAACAACAATTTTGTTACCAGATGGTAATGGTTGTACAGATATCACGGTGTTGTCTAGTAACTATCATCCTGCTATCATCGGTCATAACACAATTATGTTACCGGCCGGTAATGCCCATACATGTTACCAATCGGTATCATCTGTACAATTTCAGTACCTTCATTGTTGTCGGTTGGTGATACCATCCCTTTTACCGACCAATTAACATTCATACATTGTCATTCAAGAACACCATCCCTGTTACCATCCGGTAATGTCCATACGTTGTCGATCTATAATATTTTCCTATTTTCTATAACCAATGGCTTGAACCTTACAAATAATTTCTTCCATCAACTGCCAACACTTTTTCCATTTGGTTTTCCATTTTGCAGGGGTGCAAAATATGGATAACAATTGGTGACTTGTAGGGTGATCTTCCTGCTAGATCTGAAAGACCAGTGACCTTGTAGTGTCCATTGGGCATGGAGTCACTTTGATTGTTGAAATTGGTCTGACACCTGTGAATTCACCCCTCAAATTTCTGACAATGTTGGGGCATGTCATTGCTTTAAACCATGGGCTAGAGATTGATTGTTCCATTACCAAACTTTTCCTAAAACTGGAAAGTGTAGGAGCAAAAAGGAATAACTATGTACAAAGATACAAAATCATACACATCCCAAATGGAACATGTAGAGAGTGCATAAGCACTTATTAAAAATCAAACCTAAACTAAAACAATGCAATGTGTTAAAATAACTTGGAGGAATTACAAACTCTAAACTAATATGTACAAGAAGGATATTTCACTCAATAAAAATTCTTAAGATAGATTCTATTGACTAGAATTTGCAGTTCTTCTCTATCCAACCTTGATAGCTGGAAATCATTTTTTTCTTTGCAGCCTGAAATCATATAAGGGCCACTCCATATTACATCAAACTTTAAGTTCCTTCCTGGTTTTTCCCTGTCTACATCCCATTTTAGGACCAAGTCTCCCTCTTAGAAGTTTCTATCTTTTTCCTTATTGTCAAAGAACCTCTTAATCAACGCTTGATCCTTCTCCATGATGTGCATGGCTTGGTTCCTCAGCTCTTTCAAATTCATGAGTTCTACATATCAAGCTTCTATGGGTTCAAACTCAGATAGCTCTAGCTACTTCATGAGCTCCAATCTAGGAAAATAAATGGATATAGAAAGCCTTTCCTCTCTTCCATATACTAACTTTGTAATGGGAGTTCCATGTTGACTTCTTAGGAGTAATCCTATCAGCCCACAAATCTGATTTCAAATTGGTGTGCCAAGTTCTATGATTCTCATCTAGAGTCCTCTTTATGATCTTCAAAATATCTTTGGTAGTGGACTCAGCATGCCCATTACCCTTTGGGTAGTAATTTGATGAGGTGCTCAAAATAATCCCATTTTTGACTACCCACTCTGTGATCTTGGCACCTAGGAATGCTAGAGCAATATTTGATATGTCGGTGGATGGGACTCGAACCTCATCATTTTTCCTTCATAAAAATCTAGTATGATGACTTCATTTTATTCCTTGAGGGCAACCTCTTCCATCCACTAGGTGAAATAATACATGTTTGTGAGGATCCACTTGTGACCCAAGCTAGAATTTGGATTAATCGCCTAATGAAATCTAACCCCCATTACATGAATGGTTCATTTACAGAAATTGGGTGGAGTGGAAGGGTTGCTTAACCTATCTTTGCTTAAGAAGAAGGCACTCTTTTTTACACTTTCTAATCCATACATAACAATCATTAAAAAGGTTAGGCCAATAATATCCTACCTTCATAATTCTAAGAGTTGTCACCCTTGGGGTGAAATGGCCACCTATTTCTCCATCATGGAACTCATGTAGCACCTTCTCTATCTGATCTATCTTGATGCACCTTAGGAGGACACCATTGACATATTTCTTGAATAAAATACCATCAACTAATGCAAATGGAATATAATGAAACCTAAAATACCTTCTTTTGGTCTTTCTCAACCCTTGAGGACATTGACTTGTTTGGAGGAAATGGACTATATCTTGAGTCCAACAAGGATCGGGTGAGGCATTGGTTGATTTGTCTTGATCGTCTTGTAACACCAAAACAACTTCTTCTCTACCAGATAACACATCATGTTGTCTAAGCTAACTATTCACATAATCCCTTGCCCCTGACCAGCTTGGTCACCTTAATATCAATGTCATATTCCATGACCTTGGTCACCCAGCCAACTCTTTTTCATTGAGGTCCTTGTTTAAAAATATCTTTTATACCAACATGTGTGATTAATATAAGAATCCTATTGTTTGACACTAAATGCCTAAATTTATTTAAAATTCTAATCACAAAGAAGGACATGTTTCTCAATGAATCTATTTCTTACCTCATAGTCCACAAGGCCTTGGCTAAAGAATACAATATGTTGTTTTAGTCCATCTCTATTTTGTTGCACCAAGATTGTGGAGATGGTATCCAAAACACCAAATGCATAGAGGAAGAAGTCTTTGGAGAAATATGGATTAATGAGAGTTGGAGCTTGAGATATGACCTTCTTGATAGCTTCAAAACTCCCTTTTCCCTCCGTTATCCATTTGAATGCCAAATTCTTCTTCAACATCATGATTAGTGGCTTCACAAGAGTAGAAAAATTTGGCACAAACCTTCGAACAAAGTTTATCCTCCCCAAGAAGATTTGGAGATCCTTCTTGTGATTTGGTAATGGTAGAGCACGGATGGCCTCTACCCTCTCTGGATCAATCGTCAACCCCTCTTTAGACACAATATGGCCTAACAACTTGCCTTCATGAGCCAAGAATATACATTTCTTTGGGTTCAAAGACACTCCAAACCTCTTGCACCTTTGGAATACTTTCCTGAGGTGAAAGAGGTGGATTTTTGCATTCTTGGAAAACACAGTGATGTCATCAAGATAGAAAAGAACTATTTTTTTCAAAATCCCTTTGAACGCCATATCCATAGCCCTCTAAAATTTTGCTCCGGCATTTGACAACCCGAACGACATTTTCCTGTAGGCATAAGTGCCCCATTTTGTGGTGAAAGTTGTTTTAAATTGATCTTCATCCTTCATGATCTAATTATACCACAATATTCGTCAAAGAGGGAGAATATTTTTGAACTAGCCACTACCTCCGTAATATCTACTCCATGGAGGGCAACAGAGATAGCGATCTTTGAGGAGGACCTTTTTTAAATTCTAAAAAACCACGCATAACCTAATTTCCCCATTCCTTTTCCTGACCGGCACTAGATTTTCTACCCAACTTGAGTGCTTGATCAGGAAAATGATGCTCGCCTCAATGATCTTGTTCACTCCTCCTTCATGAGAGGTTCAATATGGGGGTTGACCGATGTTTTCTTTTGCCTGATGGGTTTAGCTCCTAGATCCAGTTTAATCATGTGTTGTGCCAACTTAGGATTAAATCCCTTCAAATCCTCATAGCTCCAAGTGAAGACATCACGGGAACTCTTGGAAAAGTTGTATGAATTCATATTTTTCTTGATCCATGCTCACCTTGCCAATTTGGAGCATTTTACCCTCTCTAACCAAAATGGGCTCTGAATCTTCCTTTTTACCTAAATGTTGGCCTTCTCTTTTCGGAATTGATCATTTGGGTTGAATATTGACTCTAGAGTCACTAAACCCTTTGGCAATTTGTTTGTCCACAACTGCACCACTTGATCCTGTATTGCTGCTCTAATTTATCCTAATTTTTAGCTAAGAACTCAACCTCCTCCTATAAAAAAATTAATGATTTTTTGATCATTCTCAAACACTTGCTAGCTTGTGTTATTATCTAATACATCTAGCCTCACAATTACATGAATATGTGGCTATGTTCTGTCTATCTTGATATTGTCTACCACATCAAATGTTGCTCCAATCACCGCAATCCTATCTCGCAAAGTTCTTATTCCTTGGTATGGCATGAATATTGAATGATTTAAGGTCTTAAATTTGATCCCATACCTGATGCTTGTAGGCTTTGAGAAGATTATTTTTAGTTGTATGGGATCCATTAACCTGGTTCACAATTAACTCATTATTCTCAAACACTTGTAAGTTTTTTATACCCCTCTTCCTTGCCCATTGCAACCCATGGATCAAAGCCTCATACTCATCTTTATTGTTTGAATATGCAAACTAAAAATGGAAAGTTGAGTAGTATTTCATACCTTGTGGTGACAAAAGCATCACACCTCTTCTAGCACATTGCCTACTCCTCGAACCGTAAAAGAACAGCCTTCCCATACTTCATTAACATAAGGAGGAAGTAAGGAAGAAAATTCCCAACTCCTCTTCATCATCTCTTACACCTAAGAAAGAACCATGGAAGAAATTTAGAATGAAAATTAAGTTTTCAACTGATACTAATAAGAAATCAGCAACAAATAAGTTTGTTGGTAATGTGCGGAACAACTTTGTCAAGAACAATAATAATGGATAGAAGACCTATGGGGGTCGAACGATAACTCTATGGTGACAATAAAAACCTAAGCCTAAGAAGGGACTGTAGGAGGCTGTTATAACTATGGAAAATATCATTATGTAAATCAATGCCCTTTGAAAAAATATGGTCGTAATCAACAACACAAGATAGATGTTACGGTAGGTGACAACCGTGTTGAGAAATGAGCCATGCCCATAGAATTTCTGAGTAAGTTATTTGGTTTACCTATAACTATTCTTTTTGATATCGAAGCTACTGAATGTTTTATTTCTAGTAAATTAGCATCAAAACTAAAAAGAAAATCTGGAAACATTGATAAGACATGGACTCATGCAGATGGAAACAATGTTGTTCATATAGTTAGTATATATATTTTTGGAGTAGTCCTTGATTTACCTAACTTTTCCACTAAATTTGATCTTTATGTTGCACCTTTGGGGTCTTATGATGTAATCATAGGTGTTAATTGGTTAGCATAACATAAGGCTAAAGTGGACTATTTTGAAAAACACATTAGTTATTTAGACGACCTACAAAAAATAGCAGAGATTCAAGGTGTGAAACGTGAGATTTCTGTTAGAAAACTGTCAGCTATGCAACTTAAAAAGGCCAAAAATAAAGGTTGTACCTTATATGTAGTGAAAATTACGAAACAATTGAAGAAAACAGCGATGTCATGGAACGATATCCATTGTTACAAGACTTCAGTGACGTATTTCTAGAAGAATTGTCAGGTCTTCCACCCAAAAGGGAGTTTGATTTCACAATAGAGATCAAGCCTAGAACCAGAATGATTTCTAAAGCACCGTACCGAATGACTACTATAGAATTAGTAGAGCTTAAGGCTCAGTTGCAATAACTTTTGTCTAAATGTTTTAATAGACCAAGTGTTTCACCTTGGGGAGCACTTGTAATTTTTGTGAAAAAGAAGGATGGAACACTTAGATTATGCATTGATTATAAAATGTTAAACAAAGCAACAATCAAGAATAGATACCCACTCCCTATGATTGATGATTTATTTGATCAGATGCATGGAGCATCGGTATATTCTAAGATAGATCTTCAACTGGATATCATCAATTGTGGATTAAGGATGAAGACATTCATAAAATAGATTTCAAAACAAGGTATGGACATTATGAGTTCACAGTTTTACCTTTTGGATTAACAAATGCACCTACGGATTTATAAATTTAATGAATTATATCTTTCAAGAATACTTGGACAAATTTGTGCTCGTATTCTTGGATGACATTCTTATATATTCTAAAATTTTAGAGGAACACCATGAGTATTTGAAGATAGTTTTAGAAATATTAAGAAAGAGATGGTTATTTGGTAAGTTGTCTAAATGTTCTTTCTATGACACGAAGTACACTATTTGGGACATTTAATAAGTAAGAATGGAATTGTTGTAGATCCTTCAAAAATTGTAGCTATAATCGAGTGGCTCGCACTAAAGAATGTACATGAAGTTAGAAGCTTCATGGGATTTTTTGGCTACTATAGAAAATTTGTAAAAGATTTCTCTAAGGTGGATGCACCAATAAATTCTTTACGAAGAAGGATAAAAATTTTGTTTGGAGCGAAAAATGTGAAATTGCATTCAAAAATTGGAAGGAACAGCTTAACTTCAACACCTATTCTAGCGTGCATTTGCATCCTAATGGAGATTTTATGGTGGTAATCGCGTGCATCTGTGAAGGTCCGGGAGGTATTTTGTTACAAAATGATCATGTCATAGCTTACAAAATTAGAAAACTAAAGTCACATGAATTGAATTATGCTCCACATGATTTAGAGCTTACTTTGCCATTGTTCATGCACTACAAGTTTGGAGGTATTACCTGCTTGGTAAACCTTTTGAATTGAAAACTGATCATCTTGGACTGAAGTATATCTTCACTCGGCCAAATCTTAATGCAAGACAATGAAGGTGGTTAGAGTTTTTGTCTCAATCTAATTTTGACATCAGTTATATAAAGGGTAAAGAAAATAGAGTGCCTAGTGCTCTAAGTCATAGGAAGCACATTTATGCTCTTATAACATTGAGAACTCAATTTAAGGATGAAGTAAAAAGTGTTATGGAATCTGATTCTTACTTTCAGCAAGTAAAGACAACGCTTACTACAGATCTGAATGATTTGAGGTATAAAGGTTTTCACTTTGATAACAAAGGAATATTACGATTTGAAAACAAAGTATATGTACCTTTGCTAAATGATTTGAGAAATAAATTGTTAGCAGAATTTTACATTTCACCTTTTTCTGGACACCATGGTATTACAAAGATGTTTGCTGATATAAAACACCAATATTTCTAGAAGGGAATGAAAAAGGATGTTATAGATTTTGTGACACATTGCCTTGAATGTCAACGTGTTAAAGCGGAACATATGCACCCAACTGGTTTATTGTATCCTCATAGTATACCGTAGTACAAATGGCAAGTGATAAGCATGGACTTTGTTCAAGGGTTGCCTATGTCAAGAAATAAACATGATGTTATTTTAGTAGTTGTGGATAAACTAACAAAGGTAGCACATTTTATCGCGGGTAATCTGAAGGATGATTCTCCTGTGTTAGCTAAAATATTTGTACATGAAATTTTCAGATTACATGGAGTACCTGAATTAATCATATCCGATAGAGATCCTAGAATGACGTCAAGGTTTTGGCAAATGCTTAATGCAACTCTAGGAACTAAGCTGAACTTCAGTTCTGCGTATGATCCAGAAATAGATGGACAAACTGAAAGAGTTAATCAAGTTTTGAAGGATATGTTATGAATGTATTGTATGGACTAGCAGTATAAGTGGGAAGAGTACCTTCCACTATTTGAGTTTGCATATAATAACACATATCATGTCTCTCTTAAGATGACACCTTTCGAAGCATTATACGAAAGAAAATGCAGAACCCCTGTTAGTTGGGACAACATTGAGGATAGAGAGGTAATTGGACTTGAAATTCTTACTAAAATGGAACAACAAGTTAAAATGATTCGTGAACACTTGAAAGAAGCAGAAGATAGGCAAAAGAGTTATGTTGATTTAAAGAGGGTAGATAGGAAATTTGAACCTGGTGAGAAAGTCTTTCTTCGGGTTAAACCAAAATATCTCTATAACTTTTGGCAAGGCTACCAAGTTATCACCACGTTATGTGGGACCTTTTGAGATAGTTGAAGTAATCAACCTTGTAGCTTATCGTTTAGCATTACCTCCTGCTTTGTCACGAATGCATGATGTTTTCCATATTTCTTTGCTTAAGAAATATGTTTTAGATTTATCACATGTGTTAAATTGGAATTCCTTGTAGGTCCAAGACCCAGGAATAATCATGGTTAAACCCATATGAGTGTTGGAAAATTGTCAGTTGCATTTAAGAAATCGTGAAATAAGTCAATGTAAGGTCCAGTGGGACCAGTTTAATGAAGAAAGTGCAACTTGGGAAAACCTTGAGGATATGAAAACTACTTTTCCATATTTATTTGAACAGAATTGATTCTATTGACTGATAAAAATTGTGATTTTATCTCTATATTACAATAAGTATGCCAGTTTTGGGAAGATATTTATTTGTTTTGAATAAACAACTATGTAATACTTGATTTCTAGAACTTTGAAATTCTTATATGTTTTTAACATATGATAAGAAAAGTGAATAAGTTGATTGTCCTAGATGCAAACTGTGAAAGTGAGGTAATCATCGGACAATGATTCTTTTTAGGAGGGAAGCATGTAACACCCTTGACAATTGTTATATTCCTCCTTTGCATTTCAAGCATTGACATATGATTTTCTTGATAAAGGTGTGTTCTTTTGACTGTTGAAGATCATGCTTGATATGGATAAATCATTTTGTTCTTAAAATCATTAGACTAAAATAGTATGGCTTTCAAGAATTCATTTTCACTTTGGAAAGGTAAGTTGCAATCTAGCTTTAAGAGTTGCAGACTTATTCCTATTTTTGACTCATCCTTGGATCAATTTCAGTGATCCAAGGAATGTTTTAAATCTTCTTCATAAACTGAATGGTAAATTGGCATCCAGTAGTTTGAGGGACATAGCAGATTGAACTTTGTATGTTACAAATTCTTTGGTCTTATGTGAACATGTTTTTATTCAGCTATATGTTTGTGCTCGGGTCTTTGGGGATTGATCTTGGCAAGACATAATGGACGTAAACAAAATTCAATTTATTTTATGACAAAGGAGGAATTCGAGTCCAAAAACCAAAAGATTATCCTAACAATGTATCCTAAGCTAGGTAAGAACACCTATGTTCTAGCTACATCTACTTATTTGGATTTCATTCTAATCTAAGCCTCTTATTCTATTTTGTTGGGTTGGCGTCCTAACCTAAGCTTTGTGCTAAATGAATATGGGAGAGATTACTAAAGTAATGCTAGGCTATTTTAACTAATACCTAATACTAAATGGTTATGAATTTAATCTAACCTAAGGTGGGAATTACTATTGGCAATGTTTTAAGACCTAAGGTGGTTATTGCTAGACTAACCTAAGTTTTATGGGATCCATCCTAAACTATTGAAAGGGAACCTAAGGGTTGCATGTCTCTAAGGTGACAGTTCCACGGACATTTAAGTGAGTTGATAGGGTTTAATGGATGGTGGTACTACTAGTTTTGGTAGGGGCTAGTTGACTTTAGTGGAGGCATACGTGGAAGCTCCACTAAATATGGAATTGCATGTTTAGATGGAATTGGCATTCACCAGTTTTAGGAGGTGGTGGCAAGGAAAGATAAGCGGGAAATTTGGAATTAATGGCATTGATGGACCTCGCTTTTTGTGTGTGAACCGTCTTAAGGTGTGTTTATGGGAGGTTGTTTGGTTTTGCATGCATTGCGGATTTTTCTCTGCATGGAGCTATCTGGTTCTTCGAACCAGCAGTTTGACCTTCACTTCAAAGATATTTTTGGTTTCTATGGTCTATTTTTTATCGAAGGAAAGTATATGAGGCATAGGAAGAAAAGATGTTTGATTGTTGATCTTTTGTGGAGGAGAAAAAGAGTTGGAAGCTCGGCTGGAAGTCTCCTTCGATTTGGCAGAAGCACTATCAGGCATGATAGGCTCTACCCATTAATATTTCATGCTTTCTTCTAAATGATTCATTAGAATAACTCTCTTATGCTTATTAATATTTGCATGATTTTTCTGTTGATTACTTGCATGCTTTTAGGAATCTCTATGATTTTTGGATATGAATCCATGGCTTAAATAATGTTGTTTTGGAAACTCTCTTTCTCTATGCAAGTTCAGTGATGTCATGCATGTGAAGCTTGTATGTGAAACTTGTTTTTTTGTAGCTCTATTTTTCATTCTGGAACTTGCATTCGAGGTTGTTGTGTTTTGAACAGGCCTTCGTTGCAATATAGGGTTCTGAACTTTATGGGAACCTTGAGTTCTGTTTGATCTTGTATTAGGGCTTCGTGTTTCGATATAAACTTGTGTTGGAGCTTTGTGTTGTTCTAAACCGGTGTTTGGAAACTTGTGTAACTCTAAACTGTTGCTTGAAGTTCATATTTGACACTTTGTACTCGTATTTTATTGCTTATGTAGTTCTGAACTTTTGTGAGAAGCTTGTGTTAAACACTGTACTCATATTTGGCACTTGAGTGTTATGAGCTTTTAATTGGATCAATGAATTCGATTTTGTTCGGTATTTCGAGTTGGGTTATACTTGTATTAAAATTTTAAAGCTTATAATTCTTTTATTGAGCAACTTACTCACAAGAAAACTAGGTGATAGTTTGAATGAGTTGTTTGGTAATCCCTTCAAGATCTTGAACTGGGAATGTCTTGTTTAAATGAATGTGATTTTTTTGTTTTTAAGACTATATTGTCTTCTCTGAGATGGTAATGGCGTAAAATTTGGGGTATTCTTTTCCCCTCTGTTTGAGGAAACCCGTGTTCTGGGTTGACTATTTTGTTTGAAACTAAGTCTCCTATGTCACAATTTTGAGTTTGTGAAAGTCTTGTTTTGGATTTTTGTTTCGGTTGCATTAGAGGTAAGAATGGGACATCTTCTGACTTAAAAATCTTTGGGTTTCTTTCTCTCTCTTCAGATCCTTTAAAATAAGTTTTGGGTCTCATTGGAAGGTTGAGTTATTACCCTTATACACTGAATTTATAAGGGAAGGATTAATTTCTCTGTTTAGTTGTTTTGTGTATAGTTCTTTTTGAATCAGAAATTACTTACTCTTCATACTAAGTTGTTGAAGCATTTTAAAGAGACTTCAGTCCTTGAGTTCATGGATACTTCTAAACTTGTTAGCTTATTGTTTCAGGATTCTATTCTTGTTAGATACAGTGAATGAGTTCTTGGGTCTTTTAAAGAGAGAGGAAATATATATTCTCTTGGGATCAGTATGTTGTTTTTGGGACTGTAATGTGTTTTTCGTTCTAAATTGAATTGATCAGGAATTCATTTGTTAAGTAATGTAACAAATAATTATATGGACCTTTCCTAATAGAGATCCCTTTTCTCTGTCATTTGGATAAGTTCGTTTATTGAACTCCTCTGCACTCGATTCTCTTATGATATGGTGATTTTTGTATGGTTTTTTGGTTTACTTTTTTCGAATCATTTTTGTAATGATGTAGAAAGATAGTAGCTAAGTTGGTTCTACTGATAAGTGAATGCATACTTGTTTGATTGACTATTGTTGACTAAGCCTTGCTTTATTTGGATGGATAGGAGTAGGTTTTGTCTCTTGTACTCTATCTTTTTGGGTGAACTCGAGTAGAGATTAACTTCTGTATGGGACTACTTTGATTTGTGAACATTGGTTTCAGATCTTTGAATGATAACTTATAACATGCAAAAGTAGAATTAAATTTGTAGTTAGATTGTTTTGATTCTCTATACCTTCTTGGATTGATATGGAATTCTACTTAGATGTATATCTTAAATGTTGAATTTATAATATTGTTATCCCTGAAAGGAAATAGTTAATTCATGTTATGAACATGATCTATTTTTCGGATGTTTTGAGTTTGGATATGATACGTAATGGTTCTTCTTATTCTTTTCTTAATATTTAGATGAATCATCCTAAAATGAACCATGCTATAAACACTTCTTTTGTCTTATAGAAAAGATAAATGTTGTATTCTATTAGGATAGAATTATGATATAATGGGATGGTAAGATCTATTGTTTGTTTAAAGGTAATTGATAGGATCAATTAAAATTTAATTTTTAAGACAAATGTTGTGGATTATATTCTACTCTTCTCTTAAAAGTGGATCTAGATTTATTATTGTACTTCTTTTCTGGTTGGTATCACTTATGCTTATTGTATGATATATTAATTGTCTCATTAAAGTAGAGTTGTTTTAATGAAACAATTAGTGGAATGCACTTCATTTTAATGCTTAGTGCTTATCATGCTCAGTTCATTGAACTGACCCATGCTAGCAATTTTTGCAGATGGACATCGTAAGTGATAAAAGAAGGCAAAAACTTATATGATGCATTGGCTGATATAAGTCTAATTCTTTGTAAATAATTCTGATTCATTCTCAATGAAGGTTTTTGTTATGTAAGTACGCCTAAAGTGCATAGTGTTGTAAATATATAAGTTTATAATGAGGAATGCGAGTTGAAATTTACTTGCATTGGTTGTGTAAATTATCTCATACCTTTATAAAGGAGATGGAAGTTCTATCTTGTTGATATTCTTCGTATTATTTTATATGGTTATCTGGTTATCCTTTGATAAGTTGGATAAAGGGAGTTAGTTCAATTTCCCTATAAGATGCAGCTTATAAAGTTGTATAAGATGATGTTTATTATCTAAATAATTTAACATAGTAATGTGACGTGTAATGAACATGCGGATGAACTATAGAAATGTGAAGGATAAACCCGACACTTAATCATTTAGAGGAAGACTCTTCCTCTCTTAAATGAATGTAAACCAAAAAGGATTGGAGATATGATTGTAAATCATAGGACTTCATTTTGTATGAATTCTATTTTAGTTGGACCTTTGTGGTCATGCTTACACCTTGATGGTTAAGTTACATTTAATGGAACTTATGATGTTGTTGACCCGTCCTTTGGTTATCTATTCGTTAACCCAAGTAAAACGAACATTAAAAGCAATCATGAGTTAAGGAATTTATTTAATGACTAAATGAATCAAATTTAGAAAATAACTTATGGAGTGTTGGATTAGGGTTTAGCATGTTTGTTGTAATTGGTGTAATAATCCAAATTAATAATTTATTAATAACATCCTTATGGTATGTACATCTTTATGAGGTAGTTTCTGTAGGATGTTGGCACACGCCACCTACAGGACTATACCTTCGCGAAGACAAGGGTCTTCTTGAGGATACCGCATTGCAGTTGACATGTGGCAACACCCTTCTGCATTGATCATCTAAATCTACACACAAATAAGGACTTGAACTTAGTTTCTCTCTAGGTCAAGTTAGTGGCATGTTTAGGATAGGCGATAGCTTTCAATGGCTCAGGGTACCTTGGCACATCCGGTTGACTTAGGTCAACCGAGTATGCCCATATACCCTAAGACATTGTGAGCATCTTCCTATAATAAATTATGTTTTTAACCAGAGCTAGGGTTAAACCTTGGACAAGTGGACTGATGCTAGTCAGTAAAGACCATTCCTCACCTCACCTAACTCCTTATATAACAAAGGAGTGAGGTGAAGGACGTATTCTGAACGACGAGTATGTCGCTCAGGAATAGTAACATGAATAGTATGTTGAAAATATTTGGCCAAAGTATCGCAAGCTACTAGTTGCATTGTCCTATGTCACCTAGTTTAAAGCAACGTGATGTCAGATGAATATTGGTAACAAATATTCAGATAGGTTCTTTAAATAGATCACTCAATACCCAATTTCGGGTAGGAAAACCAAGTATACGATAAGTATTAAATACTTAAAGTTAACATAAATAGATCGGTAGATCACCGAGTTATGAAATGAATAGACCAGTGGATCACCAAGTCATTTACAATTGCATATGGTTATCTATTATGAGATTGATTGGCATGGAATGTGTGTTCTAAATGATGTTTTATTTAGAATAGAGAACATTGTGTTTTTTTTTTTAATTTCCTTATTTCTAAAAGTCTTAAAATGGGAATGTTACGAGATCCGATAGTGACCTTAGCTCCATACCTTGTCCTAAACAACATATGGGACCAATATGCTGACAAGTACTCATCGATCTTGGTTGTAAAGTCCCTTGAAAGGCATAAAGAAAATAGTGGTGGCAATTCAATCACTGATACATCTTGTAAAATTGTGACATTTGGGAAAGCATGGAGCATAAGGCTCAGTTCCTTGATCACTCCAACTATCCCTACTATTGTTCCATCTAATTGCACTACTCCCCTCAATATTGGCTCATATTTCAAGCCCAATTTATTTGTGATTTTCTTTGTCATTCTTGAACTACTCACCCCGCAGTCGATATGAAATTGTGCACTAATTTATCCCCAACGATCAATGAGACATAAAATGGTGGAGGTTTCACATTCTTTCCTGAATGACCTTCTACTTATTGTGTAGTGTTAGTAAGAACCCTCTCCTAATTTTTGGATGGCTCATTAGAAGGGGACCAATTTTCCATAGTTGCTTGCAATAAATCTCACTACCTTGGAATTGCCAATGATTCCCACATAGAAATGCTGACATTGGTCTTCTTCATTTGATCGATGATATTAAACGGGGGCGTGTTTTTTTTTTTTTCCTTGATGGGCATGACCTTTTTGGCATTTGGACTAGTCCATGAGTAGCTACAACTGGAACCCTGGACTAATTCTACACATTGGGGCTGCTACTACGTAGTCATCTTAGGTCTGGTTTTGTAAATTAGGAGCAACATGTGGTTTGTTGACTCCCTCTATGTTAGAGTAAGTTGTTGTGTGAGAGTAGGTTGAGAGATAATTGGACTAGATGATTTCCCCTCCTCTATGTTCCTTTTCTTTGACCGTGTATTGGTAGCTACCCCTTGAAAAAGGAGATTGATTTATACCATAAAAATCCTCTACTTTCCTGTTCACAAGTATGGTATCACTTAAAAGTTCCTCTTGAGTGGTTGTTTTCTACTAATTTTATTTTTGACTCGTATCTTGAGGCACACCAATAGTTTGTACCATCAAGGCCTAGTTTAGCATACTATTGAAACATGTTTCCTGATTGTGAGGTTGACCACAAGGAAAGAACCATTCATATTCTTGTGCAATGTTATTCTGGACTAGAACCAAGGCTTGGGATGTTGAAGGTGCATTAGGATTGTATGGCTGAAATGGCCTGTAAATTTGAGACTTACCTTGACTTGGATTTTTCTTTGACTCCTAAGAAGGACGCATGTTAGGCTAATATGGAGGCTTATTTACTTGAGCATAAGGCTGGTATGGTCTAGAGCTCGAGTTTGCTTCCTTTTGATCATCGCAACTCATTCCCCAAATTCTACAATTACTTCATGACTTCCTAGAGTTCCTTAGAAGTACTAAAATAAGTGGAGGTCTCACTATTTCTCTGATTTCTAGGAGATAGAATGACGGCTATTTCAAGTACTTGACTAGTAGAGGGGTTCCCCAACTCTGGTTATAGGGGCCTAGGTGGCCTAGGTGCTATTTTACTAGCTTGGATTAGACAATTATCATCTCTAATTGTCATGAAATAATCATTTGGTAAGGTTATCCCTCCCATAGATTATATCATAATAGATATATCAAAATTTAAAGCTTTAAGGAAATAGAGAAATACACCTTCAAAGAGCCTAGCCTTACGAGAATTAGGATATGGTCCCATGTTCACTGGAATAAAAAATTAAAGTCTTCCATTTTTTCATTAGGAGCCCTCTTGATTATAGTTAGTTACTCCAATAGGGACAAATTATCTCCTCTTTCTCCAAACTAGTTACAAAGGGTTATGCATATTTGATCCCAATTTGTAATGGACCCTGTTGCTAAGCTCTTGAACCACTACAAGGCCTTTCCTTTAAAAGAGGAAGCCAACAATTTAACTGCAACATCCACTTCATTGATCTCATGAATGGTACATATATTCACAATATCCTGAATATGGTCAATGGGAGTCATGTGGTTCTCCCCCATGAGGGAATATTTTTAATGTTGTAATCAAAATAGGGTTCTGGCATTGAGGGAAAGTGGACTACTACTCCGTGAAGTGGACATAGGGATTTGGTGGTCCCTATGGTGGTGGTGGTTGATGTGCCATCTTGATTGGCCTGAGGACCGTGGTTGATTGAAGGAATGGCCTACCAGGTGGAGGTGTGGACAAGGTCATGTTTGGTAGAGATGGAGACCTTTATACTCTTCTTCCTCTCCTTCCTCTACCTGGTGATAACTGTAAGTATTCAAAGACACCTTCTTCTCTTGCTCTAGACCGAGTTTGGATCCTTCTCATGTACTTGGGCCACTAGTACTACTAAAACAAATGATACCTGGCCCTAAGAGTCACCAGATGTGCTGCTACAAAGCCTTTAAAGGCTGGGATTCACCAAGATGCACATCCAATCTTGATAAATATGGAAAAATTGACTTCTATCCCACTGGGCATGCCAAAACTATTAATGTAAAATTATAGCACCCCTGATTTCTTGTGATTTATGTGTGAGGAAATTAGTGTAACTTGCATAACATGGGATTATCCTATAGTGTGGGACGTTACAAGTAGGATAATCCTCCTGGAGAAATCGACTTCTTCTTCTAACCTAGTGCCAACTTCTCCAAAGTGCAGAGAATGGAAAAATAAACTAATCCTACCCTAATGCTTTCCAAGGAGACATGGATAGAAGAATGCATAAAAATAAATCTACTCTAAGTGAAGGTGATGCACCAAGAAAGGGTGAGATAATCCAAGTGAGTAAAGAATAGGGAGTAAAAAAGGTAAGAGAGGGTAGGTGGAGGCACCACAATCTAAGACAATATTTAATTCCCTATATTCATAAAGCACAACAAATTAAAAGGTCCTACAAAGAGATATAAACATGCACAATATACCTGCAAACATAATGGAAGGAAAAAGATGCAATACAACTCGAATTAGGGTAAGAAAATCCACAAAATACAAATTTTATTGCTTAAAAACATGCACAATCCATTACAATACAGGCATACCAGGAAAAATCCTTTATAATAAGCCCAAATTTGAAGCCTTTAGCTCATAATAGATCTGGAACAATTTTGACAAAATTCTTTTGCATTCAAAAAGTACCCCTTCCAAATGAGGTGAATTTTACAATATATAAGGAAAATAACCTCAAATTCGCTTCACCAACCAACCTACTTCATTAAATAGGCATGGGAAGCCATGTAAATCTACTTCCCGAGGGTAATTTTCTAGCAAAAGAAGACATGGGCACCATACTTCATTATAACCATTTGTTGAGCTATCTTTTCACCCACCTATTGTTATCTCTCAAAAGTTCACCCCATAGAGAGATGGTCACAGGTGTTCTAAGCTTGCAAATTTTATCTCTCTCTTTCGTAGATATAATGGAAACACCTTAGTCTGTGTATACCTATTTTGAGGTGAGTCTCTGGTATCAAGTTTGGTTCCTTATTGATGTATCCTAAACTAATTTTCTAGGGTTTAAGGGTAAAATATGACTGTAAAATGAAATTAAAACTGAGGTGATACACCAAACTTATATGAGGTCTTTGACTGAGTACATGCATAATTGATATGGAATGAATTTTTGATGCACAGGCCAATAGTTTTTGTAGAATATTAAAGGAAAACACTTGGATGTATTGAGGGAAAAGAATCACAACAACACTATTAAGTTAAACATGCACATTAATATCTAGTAGAAATTACTGAAATTTACAGCGGGTAAGATGATTAATCAGGGAATTAACATTCACAAGATTAATGGGAACATACACAAGATTGCAAATAATTGGAAAGGTAGAAAATACTTCACATTCAAAGGGAAAAACTGGCATAAATTTGCTTCAGCACTCCTGTATCTAAAAATTCCTCCTTAAAACTAACTCCCTTGTGCTTTGCCAAGGCACACAATATATAGCAAAATTATTTCCCACCCTTCCTAAAAATAGGCTAAAATTGTACTCGCCCATGCATCTTATTTTTATAAAGGAATAAAATAAAGCAAACTAATACAAAGAGGCATTAATAGCCTTTGATTACAACTCAGTCAACTACAGTCAACTGTTCTATTTTTAAGAAAAGCATGGGTGAATAATTTGCTAAAAATAAGTTTTGCTTGATGAGCAAGTCTCCTTCCTTGTGCATGCAATTTCTATCTTCTTGTCTGTTAAAGATTTTTGAGCTTATTTGCTATTTAAATAGTTGTATTGTGAACTCGCCATCATTTTTCTTAAATCTAGGCTTACTTCTCTTGCTTGGAGTCATTGATTCGAAACTGGTAAGGTTCTTGATGCTCGGTTAGCACTGTTCTTTTGCATCTCTATTAGGTTCATGATATTCTTTAGCGAGCTCGATATGTAGAGATATTGAACCTCTAATTTTGAAACTTATGAACTAAATGGAATTTTTGTGTTATTACTTGAATCTAATGTGGAGGCTCTATTTTTTCAAAACCTTGAAAAATATTCGTTTCATGTGGAACAAATTTTAATTGAAACGGGCCTAGGGGCATCCTTCACATTTTGATTCTTATGGAGATTGTGCATTTTAGACATTTTGGCCCGCCCATTCACTTTTGATGTGGGCTCCACACATGTCTTTACCTGGTGTCACGGGGTCGCGGATCAACTTTACTCCTTTTTCAAAACAATGCTTAAAGTTTCAAAGTTAGAAAATACTTCAACGACCACCTATCCGCTTTTAAATTTTGATAAAAGGCTCAATACGTGGGTTTATTTGGTCCCCATAAGTCGCAGTCACTTTTATAATTTTACTCCTTTTCAAAAAACTCAAATTCTCAAAGTGCCCTGCGATCCACCTCCCCACTTTTGACTTTATCTCGCGATTGACTTGCTCAGGAATCTCCGGCATCACGGAGCCATGGGTCACTTTTATAACTTTACTCTTTTTCAAAACAAAGCTCAAATTTTCAAAGTGCCCCACGATCCGCCTTTATAATAAAAATAGGCCACGTGTCCTTTTGCGGGTCTTGGCATTCTTTTTATACTTTACACTTTTCTCCATAATGTCTCAAAACACAAAAGGGGCCCACTTCCCGCCGCTTCATAGTTTCAACTATCCAATTGTAATTCATCAGGCCGCTGACCAATTTAACATTTTGTAAAAAAAAAAGTGACAAGTTCACAAAATGGACCCACCGTGCCGCATCTAATTAAAGATGACCACGTGTCCACGAGACATTGGGACAAAAATTGACAAAGAAAACACAAATATTTTAACTTTGGTTGAGTTTCATTAGCTCGCCTCTTAGGTTTGCGTGGTAAAGGTGTAGACACCAAAATTGGGTCACACTCCCTTGATCCTCGACAAATAACCAACTCGAACACACTCACCTAACCATGGCCCCTTTCACCCCACTCTAATATTAATTTAATTAAATTAATTCATGATCTCATAATATTTATTATTTAAATATCCTAATTGAGATAATTCTCACACCACCACCTCACCTATACACCTCACCTAGCCACCTCACCCCAAATCTATTCTTAGTATGTTGTCATAACTAACTAAGACCTACCTAAACCCTAAAAATCAAAGCCTACATTCCCTCTAACCACATTCTCACCCGTTAGAAAAGAAGCTTCCATTCTAATCCGCAAAGAAAAAATGAACAAGATCCAAGAAATCAAACAAGATCTTCCCATTTTAGTAAACCTAGAAAATCCCACCATAACCAACGCTCGGTCACCCTAAACTATCACCAATCAACTCGGAACCATCATCGGTTACCATTTATTCCCCAAAACATCATTATTTTGAGGTTGGCATGTTTAGAGAGAGCAAGAAACGAGACCAGAGCTGCATGCAAGCATAACCAGCATTTACATACGCATCCAAACATCCACAGCCAACATCAGAAGCAATCATAGAGCCACTTGCATTCATGGGAGCATCCTAGGAAGTACCATCACCACATCAAACTCCATCCATCTAATCAACTGAAATTTCCATCCAGCCATCAAGCTCGTGCATAACAAAGAAGAAGTATTTTGTTAACCAAAGATTCATCTACTTTTGTTTTAGTAAGCTCATTACTTCTATTATCGGTTTACTTACATGCCCATTCACCCATCATTTACCTTCATGCAAACTTGATAATTCCTTCACCCACACCATTAAATTTCCCATACTCAACTGTTAAAGACCTTTGAGTATACCTAAGATTTCCATAAACCTTTTCATTTCCCTCTTCATTGCCATTTAGCCTTAGATCTGTCCTTACAACAAGGTTTTAATAAGTTTCTGTCACCCGACTGTACCAACGCCGGTTACCCATGACCGTCGTCGGTCCATCCTGAACCGTCATCGGTTACACTAGACCGACGTCGGTCTGTGTTTTACCCTCAAACCAAGAACAAAGCCTAAATTCCCCACCAAATACCCAAAACAGCCCAAAACTGACCACGACCAAGATACGAGACTTTCGACAAAGACCTTTCCCTTCAGATTCAATCATAGCTTATCCTGTTGTGAACAAATTTTCTTATTGTAGTCGAATGAGATACCTAAATCATTTTAACTACAGTAGGATTTCATTTATTGTTAACATTGAATTGTTTTAAACAATGGATTGACAGCCTTCTAGGGAGTATCATGCTTCGAACTAGCATATGCTAGGCAATCCACTATCATATGCTATTTAATCTCTTTTGGTGGTCTTGTTGTTCATTTCGGGTAGTTCCTCCTAGCCAAAAGGAAGCTCTCACGGTCAGCTATAAATTAAGAAGTCATTCGTGCGTAACAACCTTCAACCAGCTTTAATAGGTATTCCTCCTAGCCATTTTTACCCTTATTTGTTTCTTCACATTCAATGAAACGCTCTAAGAATCAGGTGAAACAAAAGGTCACTTGACCTATTTTTTGGCTCGACGCCATTGTTGAAGGTTTTTTAGCTCGACTCTACTACAAAAATGGTTCTCTCATCCTTTCATCATTTCCATTTTGACCTTTTGATACTGATACTTCATTCTTTCTTGGCATTATCTTTGTGATTTTGTGGTTCCCTTGGAGATTTCGAGTTGAGACTCATTCTGGGTCCTCATTTTCACTCTGAACTTGATGATTTTCGAGGGTTGTTTGTATCAAACCCAACTGGCGAGTCCTGAGCTCTTCTATTTTTAAAATGTTTTACCCAAATCTGGGTGTTTTAATTTATGCATACTTTGCATTTACTTATTGTGAACCATTTTTTTTCCAAGCCTTTTCTATATATGACCCTCATTTTACGAGCTTGAGAAGCTTTGGGTATTCCATTTGCATTCGATAATCATAGATCTGGAATTCTGTTTTGACGTTTGCATAACATGGCCATTATTCGACCTCTGGCTCTGTTCTACCTCCATCTTTTGTGATTTTTGAACTTTGTCTTCAATTTCTTTGTGTATTTAGAGTTTCTCTACCCATCTTGAGAAGCTTTGTGTACATTACGAAGTTCTATTTCTATACATTTGAATGTAATCTATTTTTTACTTCCTTTTGTTTGAAAGATGGTAGATCTAAAACCACTTATTGATTCTTTCTAGTTTTGAGCTATTGAGATTCTGTATAATTCTTGAACTTTAGATGTGAATAAACAATGCATTTCAAGTCATTATTCTGAGACTCTGTGAAAAATTAATTGTTGCATTGTTTAGCATGTTCAAATTCTCTGTTGAATCTTCTGAAAATGGCCTTCTTGAGACTCATTTTTCCTTTTGGATGTAATATTACTGAGTCATATCCATTTATGAAACATAATTATTGAAGTTTGTAACCTACTTTGAAACTTTAATGGCTTGTGGAATTCTCTTCTTTCCTTGAGTCTGCAAACTTTACATATGTACCTTATCCTTGTTATCTCTTATTACTTCTAAAAGCTCTCCATTCGAGCTTCCGTATCTTCCCTCCTGTCCTGATTCAAACTCAAACTATTATGTTCTCTATTTCAACTTTGTTGAGGTTTATTTGCACTCCTTAGTGAATTTTTGTTCATACCTGTAAGTTGAGATACATACTTGGATCAAAGATTTTATGTGAAGAAGGATACTTGGATCTTGAGCTTTCGTCCTCCAAACTGGGGCTGTCATTTTCCTCTGTTTTACTTGAGCTGGACTCCTCTCCCTCTTACTTTTTAAAACCTTTACATTCCTTTCTCTTGATGGTTTCAGATTATAACCGTATCTTTTCAGTTAACATCAACCTTTATATTATGATTCTTGATGCTTCACCTTTGAGTTGTATTCTAAAACATGTACTTTTATTTGCAAGTCTCTCCTTTGATCTACACTATAACTTCTTCTATTTCTAGAATAGCTACTGAACTTTGAGTTGCATTCTTCCTTCATTCCAGCATGTACTTATGACTCATCTGCTTCATGTACCATAGGATAGAATTCTTTGAACTCTGTAATCTTTATCTCTAGTGAGGACTGTAAGACATGATTTATTTCTTCTTGGTTGCAACCTATACCTGCACACTTAAGAAAATAGTTAGAAAATATTTAGGCTTTTTGGCCTCTCTTGTATCCATGGTTTTTCTTTTCTTCTCTCTCCTTTCTGAGTGAGAAAATCATATATGTTGTTTGATCTTCATGTAATTTATATCTCCTGTTGTTAAGAGATCCATATGCATGAGTTAGGATAGTATAGGAATATGGATGTACCCTGAGCTCATAAACTGATAGTTCTCTCTTTTCTATTTTCAAGTATAGTGCTTTCAGCAGTGAAGATGGAGAGGGAACAAAGTTGAAGATGAGGATGCATCAACCAAAGGAGAAACCTCCAAGGCAATGATGGGTTCACTCATACTCCTTTATTTTCTCTTTCATGCATATGTACCTCTTATTTTAGTAGTTGTACTTTACTTTCCAGTTACATCCCATGGCTTGTGTGGGAACATTTGAAATTCCTTATGAATAAAACATTGAATTGTGAAATTGAGTTGTGTATTTCTTTATGCATTTCTAGCTTTCGATATGGATTGTATGATGAACTAAACAACCCAATAATATAATTGAATGTCTTAATCATGAAGGAAATAACATTAAAGAATACCTGTAACATCTAGTAATGAACTCGATTTCTGTAATCTGTAGTCATGATTGCTTCTCTAAAACCTAACACTTCATCTATTATGCAATTTGGTGTCTTCATCAAGACAACACAACTATGCTTTGAGGCTTTGTGTTCTTTTGCTAAATATAGTCATGAAATTATAGACTATGTGATCTGATTATGTTTTGTAATAGCACACATAGCTGCAGATTTCATGTAATCATTATTAATTCAACAGTAATACTATTGTCTGAAAGAACCTCCCTTAGCTTAGGTATACTTAACCAATGCTATCCATCGTAATGAAGTTTTGAGTTGCCCATTTTTACACAAGTGCAAAAATTGTCAACACCTACCTCACCTAATCTGAGGTCCATCTTTGATATTTCTATAGTTGGTGGGAATAATTCGACCTGGAAGTGTTGACAGTTGAGAATGTGTTCTATGTTATCGGTGAACTAGTTTTTATTGCTAGTGAAACAACATATTTGTTACCAGTTGGAAATGGTCATATAGATATTACAAAGTGCTATCGTGGTTGTCATCCTATTTTCACCGATTGGTAACATAATTATGTTACCGGATGGTAAATCCCGTACATGTTACCGGTCACTAACTAATGTACCTTACATCGCAAGTGCCTTCACCGTATATCAATCGGTGATACTATCCCTATTACCGATCGGTAATGTCCATATGTTGTCAGTCGATAACACCGTCCATGTTACTAGCTAGTGGCATCTATACGTTGTTGGTTGGTAATATTTTTCCATTTGCTATAATGAATGGCTAGAACCTTCTCCACAATGATTTGGCTTACCATGAATATTTACAAAGAATTTCTTCCATCAACTACCAACACTCTTTCTATTTGGTTGTCCATTTTGCAGGGGTATAAAATATGGATAACAGAGGCTATAGGAAATAATGTCTCCAACATTGGGCTCATACAATGGTTTTTTTTCTGGTCTTCCATATATCTTAGGTTTTGGAAGTGAGTTAAGCATGAGGAGATAGTACTCCCCTAGCAAAAGATGTTCCATAACATCCCCGAGAGAGGATTCATCAAGTAGTTTTGATGATGGAATGGATGTGCTAGTGGATGTTTCATCAAAGGATTTTATTTCCATATAAGGATGTCATTTGGATGGTATGTCATATTACAATTGGCGAAAGGATTAGGATCTACAAGGACCATGAAATTCTTACCTTTGCATTCATATTTAAGACATCGGTGAAGCATCAAAGGGACACAATGCATGGTGTGTATCCAAGTTCATCCTAACAACATATTATACTAGAAATATCCCTCTATGATATAGAAGAGTTCAGGTAGGGTTTTGATGCCAACTTTAAAAGGTAAAATAACATTATTTAATATGGATAGGATTGTATCATTGAAAGCTTGAAGGAGGACTAGTGTTTGAGAAATAACGGTATTCATGAACCAAACTTGGTTGTGGTGATGATTGAGATGATGTTAATTGTGTTGCACCCAACAATCATGATCCTCTTGATGAGGACATCATTTATTTGAGTGGTAATGAAGAGAGGTAAGTCATGATCCTCAGGCTGAAGTGATGGTATTTCAATAGAGTCAAAGGAAATAGCTAAGGAGGTTTTGAGAGCACCTACGAAATATGTGAAAGAGTGGGTATCATCTGTAGGTACTAATATAGACTAGAGGGCTTCAATCATTATTTATTTATGTGGGGGTGATGTCTGAACAAGCTTGTAAAGTGACATTTTAACAGGATCCTTGGTGTAATTGTTTAATGACGACTTTTTGTATTGTAGTGGAAGACGGAGGTGCAGCGAGAATGGAGATTTTAGTCTTTGATTGTGATGTTTGGTTGGATATTTCAGGGGCTAGAGGGATGGAAACCTTAGGTTTATCTTTGGATGAGGATGAGGTGAGCTCTGGAGGTGGTGGGATAGCGAAAAGGTTTTGGTTTATTTTAATCTAAGGGATTGGATTCATGGGTGTGATCTCGGTAGTAATGTGAATAACATTGATCCGATGGGGAAGGATATTACTCAAGCATTCTTCAATAGTATGGGTTGATTATGTTGTAGGTGTTGGGTGAGGTTTCTTTGATATATGTGAATCTAAAGGGAGGAGGTTATACGCACCCAAAATTGTATGTGTTACATTTTCCAAAAATAGTTATAAAAGTCCCCAATGATGATTCATGTCCTTTCGTAAGATGTTCAAGATCCTAAATCCATCTGCAAGTGTATATTTGTAGCCTAGAAATTCTTACTTAGATTTTCGATGCTTTTTTCCAAGTTCCTACTTCATTATGTGCATATTTTGGCCTTTAGTGTCGATCGCCGCCCCGCCTAGGTGGGAGTTACGAAACCACCGCCCAGGCAGGGCGGTGGTCCCGAGTGATTTTTCCATAATCTGTCATGTATGTTTTTGACATGGGATTCTTCACTTAACTTAACTTTTAAGATGCATTTGTGAACCAAATTACCTAAAAATAGACTTGATGGTTTAGTTTTCCTTCCCTCTTCTATTTTTAAATAGATTTAGTTAGTTGAACTGCCTCTTCTTGTCTTGTGCATGAAGGCACATCCCAACCCAATTCTTATATATTTCATGCTTGTATTCAAGCAAAAGGCCTGAGAATTTTGTGTATCTTGCATAGTATTGCTGCCACAATCTTGCTAGAAATTACATAGCCAAGCTCTATTCACTTGTGTTATCTCTCTTCCTCTGCATTGCAACCAAACTGCCTTCAAGTTACCATTACTCAAGCACCTTCTCCTACTACTACCTTTGCATTCCCAATTCCTTGGACTCATATGGACACACAGAGAAAGAAATGGACAAATTGAGGGGACATATTACTACACAACTGGATTTACCTTTGTTCTATGAATTCCAAGCTAGATTTGTTGTTTTGTTTTCCTTCATTCCTAAAATTTATCATCGTTACATCATATCAAATAGAGTAGAAATCAACTTCCTTTCATTTACAAGTAATTAGTTGATTTCTAAGAGGGTTTAAATCATTAATATCAGCTCCTAGTGACGGATCATCTTCTTACCATCCCTATGGATCTAAAGGAGAGAATATCTATAAGAGGTTGTCTACACATCATAGATCATTTGGAAAAGTACTTTTTTAGGTTAGTTTAGTTTCAATACACTCAACATAGGTGAACAACCACACCGGGTTATCTCACCTGTTTATTTTTAGTGTAAAAATATTTTAATTATTTAGAAAAGAAATAAATTGTTGTTTGTGATTGTAATATTTCATTTTTTTATTTTTCTAGATTAGTTTCCCTTCGATGAGTAGAATAGATTGTTAATTTCATTCATTTTACATGGACACTTCAAACTATTTTAGCACTTAGATCCAAGTTAGGCAAACAAACCATAGGGAATTTACACTTCCCGCTCATAGCCTCTAAATCTCCCCTTGCCAATTCTCGCTACTAGGAAATCACACTACAAGATCTTAGTCATTGGTTCTCTTATAACCAGATCATCCACACATTCAAAGATGGGCTGCACCGGCATTACCTCGAGGGGTCGAGTGTGAAAGAAGCTCATGAATTCATTTTCTTTCATACAGAGGCCTTTATCTTTCATATTTTTAATGGCTACATGAAATGGTTTACAATCTTCCACAGAGTGTCCAAGTTTCGATGGTAGTCATAGATGGCTTCAAGATTATACTAAGAAGGTTTCCACCCTTGAGTTTTGGATGGTTTAAGAGAAGGTAACACTATGATTGATTGTTGAAATAGTTTTTCTAGAATACTTGCATAGTGTCCTTTTGATGCGAGAGGTTAAAGGAAATGGTGTTTCTTTATTTAGCGGTCAAGGGATGCATTTCCTTTGTGTGGGTTATTTTTTTTTTTTTTTTATGAGTATTTTTTTCTTTTGTGATGATTATAGGTGGTACGAATAAGGGATGGGGCCCTAAGTTAGAGTTTCGATGTTTGGTTCTTTACATAGGAGTGGTGGAATGGTTTATAATGGTGACCTTTTTATATGCAGGAGGAAATTATGGGGGTTATGAAGATGATATCGGGATGCGAATTCATCATATGAAATTTTCATAATTTGAATGATGGGTTGTTTTTGAGGTGTTTGCGAAGGATCCCTAGAAGGGTTGGGTGAAGAGGATGTAGCTACGGATGTAGAATGTTTATTCGACAACATATTGTGGGGATGTTTCTAGTTATCTATTATATGTTGAGTAAAAGGTGTCATTAGAAGGTATAGGTTTGGTTTTAATGATTGGTGATGGAAATTTCTTATTAATGGTGTTTATGGTATGGTGGGCTTATACATTGTTCGCTTGGGTTGACTACTCGATCCGGGATAATTCAAAATACTTGTTTGAAGACGTCTAGGTTCGATTTTGAGGAACATTAGGGTTGTTGAAATGTAGCTCTACTTTATCAATCGATCCGAATGGCATTGTGAAATGAACAACACCTTTTGATGTCATGACCTTTGACCCTATGGTATTTACAATATTCATTATCTTTGTACCAAGAGGGTTTGGAAACAGAAGTGTTGATAGGATGGATGGGTGGAAGAGAGATCATATTAGTGGTGAGGATTTTATCAAATCCGCACTATAAGTCTCTCTAATATGGGTATAGTTACATTGAGGGTCGGAGCATTCAATGGTTGAACATTCTTTTGAAGAAGATCGATGATTGCGACATTGGTTGACAATTTGGATTTGTCTTCATTGGAAGATGATTTGGATGGAAAATCATATTTTGGTTTATTTTGTCTAAGTTTGACTTTGTCTTCTTCAAGAGCACAAAGTTCAAGTTTACGGGCCATAACAAAGGATTCATCAAATGTTTGAAATGATTGGATTTGGAGTGTGGAAGAAATATGTTTTGCGCATGAACGGAAAATAATTTGATTAATTCTATCTGTGGGAGAAAGAATGATAATTGATTGATTATACCCCTCCAATGGGGCTACAAAGTTTGAAATGGATTCATCCTAAAAAAATTAATAAGATATAGGTCTATGATGGTGATTTTACGGGTGATATTTATTGAGAAATGTTTGAGGAATAGTTGGGTGAGTTGTGCGAATGAAAAGAGGGAATATTGTGGAATGTTATTATACCAATCTAAAATAGGTCCTACCAAGGACATCGGGAACATTCTTAGCATAAGGTCTTGGTCATGAGATATAAGGTAACAAGCATGATGAAAGGCTTGGATGTGTTGTTGGGGGTCTTCCTTGCTATAGAATCTGAGGAATTTTGGAAGCTCCCAGTGAGGAGGGTAAGCCTTATATGGTATGAAGGGGTGAATAGGTTCATTACATATTTGTTCATATGATAGTGTATTCTTAGGACCCATGGAGGAATATTCAAGGCTGGATATGTGGTTCATTAAGGCTTGAAGAGGGTTGATATGTTGTTTTGTGGTAGATGAGGATGAACCCAGTTGATTAAATGAGAATTTATTAGCTTGCTGATATGATTAATATTGTTGCGGTATGTTTTTTTCGAAGGGAATGTTTTGTTTGAGTGATGTTCATATGAATGTTATAAGTAGGTTGTGATGGTTGGATATATTGATACTAAGGAGGGATGGATGTATTAAAAGGAGGTAATGATTGTTGTGGTATGTGTTGGAAGGGAATATATGTGTGGATAAGGGGATGAGAATACTGAGGTGCTTGTTGAAAGGGGACAAAAGTGAAAATAAGGGGTTGCGATGATTGTGGGATGTTTTAAAGGGGATTAGATGCATGGATAAGGGGCTGAGATTATTTTGGCATAGCTTGGGAGGAAGAAAATGATTTTCATAGTCGAGTAGGTACGCTGCGTTGTGATATAAGTGGGGTTGAAAACTATTGTGAAGTCGAATGAGTACTGCGGTAATAAGCACTAGTATTGATTAAAGGTGTAGATGTGGGAATAGACATAGTAATGTTTTGAAGGGGTGGTATGGTTTTTTGAGATGGTGGTGGCTGAGGTATGCTAATAAGGAAAATGGTAGAACTCACATGAGCTATTACAATTTTAGAGGAAGTTGGGACGAGTTTGATCTGGATGGAGAGGTGTTTGTATCATTTTGAAGTGGTGTAGAACTAGTTGAGGGGTCGGGTTGTTGAATGGTCATGTCTTTTGAATAAATCACGTTAAGGTCAAAGGTAATCATGTGGACTAAAGATACAATGGTAGATGTTCTTGGTCAACTGCTAGTAGGATAGAAATATATTTTCTAGATGACATGTTCGTGGTTTGGATCAATGAGATGGGAAAAACCTCATGAAGGATCAGGTGTATATGGAAACGGTTCAAGTAACAATGATTGAATATGGACACCCCTAGCAGTAAGGTATGCATTAAGAGCCACGAGGTTCAAGTCATGTATTTCTAAGAAGACGGGATCCATGTTGTTGAAGAACTAGGGACTAAAGGGATCAAGTATTTCACATGAAGTGGATTTAATATTGGGAGAATGTGGTTGTTATTGATCTTCGGGTGGGGGTGAAGTAGCATTTTTCATTCATGAAAGGAAAACTAGGCGTTCCAAGAGACATTTTTGAGTGTTATTAATGGAACATGTAATATCATCTATCATGTTTTTGGATTTTTAGGTCGGGGTGTTGATAAAATTTCTTAGCGTTGATCAATGAGTCATTGGGCTTCATCTAGTTGGGTTTGGGCTTGTTGTAAAGTTTGGTGGTATTGTGGTGTGGATTGTTGGAATGGACTGGACATGTTTTTGAAGTATAGGTGCAGGATTTTTGTCTTGTAAGTACCATATTAACAAACACACAATCACCTAAAAAATGAAAATAAATCTAGATTGGTTGATTACAAACAACAAGTAAAATCACACAAAAGAGTTTTATTATCTTGATTAATTAAGAAAAAGTGGAATGTGTAAAATGGATTATAGGGTCCTAGGAAATGAATTTATATGGATGGTTTCAGATAATCTTTAAGGTTGGAGTCCTTGATATACCCAAGGGTACGTGAGGACCAAATCTATGCTTCACAAGACGGGGCCTGGTATTGGGGCCTACCCCCTCACTTCACAACCTCGCGGTGATAAGGGAGTCAGGTGTTTAGTCAATATACCAAGAACCATTTTTTTATACTTGGCCAGAAAATTGATTCAGTTTCCTATTGGGTGATGAAATCCCAATAATTATCACCTGGGTAGGAGTGTTTGATGCAAATTTGATGTTTGATGTGGTTTGGATGTGTGTGGGGGAAGAATTAAGTGAATGCAACAAATTAATATATGTGATCAAGCATGATGCAAGGTTCATTTTAATCCAAAAGAACAACCGAATTCAATGAGAACAGAAAATAAAATGCATTACGAAAAACAAAAAGAAAGGGAAATGACTCACCTCAAAAATGCTTCCTTTTTAATTTTTCATTTTTTTGATTTATTTTTTTAGCAAAAAAAAAGTAGCAAAAAAATCCTCCAAAGCAGAACCTGCAAAAAGGTTAGCGAAAAATAGAAAACACTTGACTAAATGAGTAATCAAAAGTAGTCACGGAGTTTTTCGAGTGATTGATAAAATCATTGGCGATTCACACAATCATTGGTGATTTGACTGGATCGCTAGCAATTACATGACATAAGGCCTAAAATATATGGAAAATTGATTTAAATGAAATGAAAACACAAATGAAAAAGGGGATAAAGGTCCCACTGGGTGTGCCAGAATGATCAGAGAATTTTTTACCTTTCTACTCAAATTAATGAAGTGAAACAACAAAACTAATCTCGAAGACTCAGGCTTTACAAATACCCATAGAGATGAATGTTGAAGCTAATGTTTGATTGAAATTTTTGCATTCGTATGAATGTATGAGTCCTCATGTTCTGCAAAGTAACATGCAATCGAAGACACTAAACAAAAAGGATTAGATTAATGGATAGGTGAGATGCTTGAAAAAGGCCAATCCCAGGAATCCAAAGGGACTTCCTTAGAGGATGTCATCTCACTTTTATTCAATTAAGTAGATTGAAAAATTAACGATATAGATGGAGATAAAGATATACAATCAACATAGATATGTAGATAGAGGATGAGAAGCTCTAAAATTCCATATGAATCAAAGCAAGTCTGAGCAACTTTAAAAGTGGTGCATGCGAGGGTAGATGCAATCTGGACATGTTCAAAGTAGTCATACCAGAAATCCTTGGTCTCTTGTTCGATCTCATGAAGGAATTCAAACTGATCCTCAATGTCTTGATCAATATCATAAATTATATTACGCAAAGTGTGAGTTCATGTAGGATTTTGTATTGATCCTAGAAGAAAGGATGTCGAACTATAGGAAGGTTGTCAATGTTGTTAATTATATGTGAGTGATTGGGTACGCCATCTAACATAGATCCATGCTTGGAAACAAAAATGTTAAATGCAGAGGATTTGATAGAGTTGAAAAAGATGATAAAATGACAATTTTTGATAGGAATCACTGGTGATTAGGTCAATCGATGGCGATTGGGGGATCGCCAAGATTTCGAGAGAATTTAATAGTTTAATAAAAATGAGTGCTTGATAATACATAGTGATGTTTTAGATCAATTAAAGGCCAAATTGAAATGAAAGAAGATAAGAAATATGTAAGGAGTGCCTTGAGATTGTTGTAAAGATAAAGATGCCCCAAGCCTTGCTTGGAGAAGATCGGAATTGATCAGATGATATTGTGATGCAATATGCAACCTGAGTGGTGAAAATTGGTTTGCAAAAAGCTGGAAAAGGCTTGATGATAATGCTTGCTAATGTCTGATGATGTCTTTGATGTGATAGTGTTGAATAATGGGATCTAGGATGCTATTTCTCATGACAGAAAGTTGGGGCCAAATATTTAAAATTGAATATCCTAAAAGAAGGTCTAAATTAGGATATTTATAATCACTGGTAATTCAACAAAATCATCAAAGATCCAGCTTTTTCAATATTTTGAGTGGTAAAGTGGTTAAAACCTCTTCCAAACAAGGTTGTTTGGTTTTTGGAGTTTAGGTAAATTTTGAAGGGATGTTGTTATTCAAGGTAGATGGGTTAGATGGTTATGGGATGGTTTTGTTTTTATTTGTCTTTTTGGTTTTCAAGTGGTTTTAGGTGGTTAAGAGTAGATTTAAAGAAGTTAAGGATAGATTTTACAATCAGTGGATAATATTTACGCTAGGTAAATATGATGGAGGATTTTAGACTTAGGATAGGGAATATATGAATGAGATAGTGATTTTGATTAATGTAATAATGAAGATAATGTAAGTGATGAAGGAGAATCAATGGTGTAAATTTTGAGTGACTACACCTAGCTTTCAAATTACTCACAAAAAAATCCAAGACCATCCGACCTGGTTGTTTTGGTCCCTTTCCCTAATGGTATTTTTATTGATTTGAATCTCTTTAGTACACTTCTAATTGGCCTTTTTCGATTTTTCTAGAGCTGAAATGTGTATATAAGAAATTTATTCATCTCTCATTAGAGGAGTGCATTCATCTTGCTTGGCCCCTAGCATCCTAATGCGCTAATACTAAGAACAATCACAAGAAAAACCATCAAAGACTTCCTTGATATTCTTGATTTAATATAAATTAAATTAAATATTAATCGCATAGTAACTACTCTAACAAAGGATATTGACGTAATAAACTATAGTAATGTCCAAGAAATAATCATCTCGACAATGTAAAAACCTAACAAAATGAGTTAGGGATGATGGATTAGCTGATTTCGAGCAACACGGGAGTGATCTAAACTATGTATCTGCTGGAATAGGATGGGAATAGTGTCATAAAGGGTCGGTGAGGAATTGGAACCCTAGAAATGTATAGAATGAAATCGTCCATAGGAGGATAGGTTTTTCCCATGTCTAGTGACTAATCTGGGTGTTTGTGTCTACTCGATGCTCAAGTTCTCGATCTTTTCTAGGTCAGAAGATATTTGCTTGTACTCTCTCATTTTCAATCTAGTTTTACCTTTAGATCTCTAGTCATACCTATAACTTACAAAAAAAATGCCTACCTACACATTCCCACAAACCACATCAAATCTAATAAAAACATGCATAATGTGGAGTCAGAATGACCGATGGACATCTAAAGAGTGAACTTACAACTGAGCATTACACTACATCTCAGAATCCATGTAGTTATCTATGTTGTGTTTGTGTAATGATGCCCTAGGTTTCCCTTGTGTAATATGCATGATGATTATGGGATAGATGCAGATTGCACCGAGTATGCAAGATGTGTGTGATGAAATAGAATGAGCTACCATCTTATGTTGTGTATGCAGATTGATGCAACCCTTGTTCCTTGTATGAATGTGCTAGATGCATGCCTTGTAAAGCTCTTGTGCCTTTTTGCAAACTTATTTGGTGATAAATAATGCTTTATAATGATTTTCCCTTATTTGAGAGAAGTAACTAAGATTCATCGAGGGAGGTAGGAGAAAAATACCTAACCATTTACTAAAGGTGAGGTTCTAAGGATCGAAGGAAGAATTGGAAACGACTATCATTCGATATATTATGTTTTTCCTTAGTAGATAAAGTTTTCCAACATTTGATGAATATTTGAGATGATTCATTTTCATGTTGTTTGCAATTAATGAAATCATTAATGTTATTTTCAAGTAATTCATGGTATTGAAACTCATTAACTAGGGTTGTCACCAGGGATTCTAACTCCACTATGGAGTTAGGGGTAAAGTGTAATACCAATCCAAACCATCTCTAGTAAGAGTCTTAGCTAAGAGTTTAGTGGCAGCATAAGAATTAAATTTGATCCATTCTTTATAAAGGTTGTCAAAGGCCTTGATGTGTAAATTAGGATCGGTTGACCCATCATATGAAATAGAAGGGGCAATGCCTCCAATATCCATACTAGTGATGTAAGGCACTAGCGGATCTTTTTGGAATTCCCTCAAGACTTTGTTGTGAATGGGAGGTTGGTAATAGGTGCCCCATTAGGTCCGTTGGGTAAGGGCGGGGAATTGCACCCCAAATCTCATGTTAAGATGGTTAACCATTTGGACCATATTGGTTTGTATTTGAAGGAGTTGGGTCATAGTGGAAGTTTTTTTATGACTCATCTTGTTTATGAGTTGTAGGATAATATTAGTGGGATCGAGCTAGAGTCATTCGTAGGTGAGAATGCCATGGTATCCTTCCCATTATCCACCCTATCATCAAGTTACTCGGAGAAAAAGTCAAGGAGATGTTTATGAATTACTGACTTAGGTTCCCCTTTGTATTGAGGAAACTTATCAAGGAATTTTTGGATTTCATGGTGGAAGGTCAAATATGTCCTCAATTTGAATCTCTTCTTCTTCCTCACCTGAGACATTGTTGTTGCGGGTATTATACTTTTTCCTATTACCTCCTACAACACAACATTCTGAATAGAAAGGAAAGCTTGATGTTGGACAATTAATTTCTGAAAGTGATTGTTCACCAAATTTGGAGAGACCTAGGCCAAGATAATCCATGATGGAGTATTAATTTGATCAAGAAGAATCTTGGAAAAATGGGCTACCAACACAATCGGCTCTATAAAAAAAATTCATAGGGACCGAAGGTGTCATAGGAAGTTTGCACAAGACATACATGATTAGCCTTGCACAAATTTGACACGGGGCATATGAAAAGATTGATTTTTAGGGTTTTTGAAATTTTCAAGACTGAAACAAGACAAATATAAAAAATGTGTGCTTCTAACAAGTTGTTCTTGATTAAAGGTAAAAAAGGATTCATGTCGGGTTCACTAATACGGTAGGAAAAAATGTGCCTAGGCACCATGCACTCTTATCATCCGTTCAACCAGAGTATTTGAGGCAATGAGTCAGGGACACACTAAGACCGACACACAAATGGATAAAATTAAATGGGTTACGAGACCGTTATGATCGCATACCCCAAGGAAGAAACCCTTACACTAGGACAAACTAAGGTTTTTAAGGTCTTAGGTTGAAGAAGAGGAAGGAACCCTATGGAGGTATCAACACTATAGGGGTAATGGTAAATGAAAGAAGTATGCAATATCCATGTTAACGAAAGAAAAGCATGTAACATGAAACAAATAACTAAAATACAATATGTTAACATAGCATGTCCATAAAATACTAAGCTAACATATAGTATGTAATGAATGTAAGGAACTACTCTATACAAAATGACAAAGTAAATTAGTGCACTTACCCATTGGGGCGAAGTCGGTAATGCATCTATCTCCCAAAGGACCATTTACAAAGAGAGAAAAAATTTAGGTGGAGAAGGGGAAACAATCAAATCCTAGCTCACTATAGATGACCCAAAGTGTAAGAAAACTAATCCAAGAAAGAAGAATCTCCAAGCCAAGAGTCAAGATGTAAGAAATCTAAAAGATGAGTGAGCAAGTGTAATTTGGCTCAAGAGATAAAAAATAATGTCTAGTTATTTTGTGCAATTGTCAAAGCTTATGATGTCAAAATGAGATTTGGGTATTTATACCGATGCCATCTCTCGTGGGCAAAGGCATCAACAGGAATTTAAATTTATAAGGGGAGATGTGCAAAGTGTCATGGGAAGCAAGGATAATGCAAAACGAAAGAAATGGGGTCATAAAAAGCTAGATGTTGGGAGAATGTGAAGAAAAATAAGAGGATAAGAGAGAAAAAAAATACATAAATGGGACCAAAATTTGTTCTCTCTCCATGTATCATCCCTAACCCAATGGTTATGTGAATAACCATACCCCTATCCTAGAATGATCCCCTTAAGGAACCCATTCCAGAGATAGATGCATTAAGCGACCTCTAACCTAAAAAGAGAATTGTTAATGTAATGGTATGAAAATAGAAAGTATAAAAATTAGGTGTATACTGCCTTTGTTGAAACCCAAAGACTAAAGTTAACCTTTTTGTGGTGTCTCATTTATCAGGGTCTTCCTTAGGGTGAACATCTCAGTCACATTGGCATTCCTAATCCTAAATTCCCTTTCTGTTCTCGACCTGAGTCTTTTAAACATCTATTTTGGTTTTGTGCTCATGCTCAAGCTACTTGGTCATGGATACATTCCTTGTTTCAACCTTACCACCCAAACTTCTTCCATTGGCAGGTGACATTATTTAGAGATTTCAGTTCTTGGTCATCCTCTATTGATTAAGCCCTTCTCAAAGAACAAGGAAATCCCATGCGTGTCAGCCTATTACCCAATGGGCACTGGGTGCTCACGTAAGGCACGTGCAGGTACCGAGTCCCTCCTTTATGCGAGTTGTGTGAGAATGCATTATTTACAATAGAAACTTAAGTGAACAGAATGGAAGGGAACCATACATTCATCTTAGAGCTCAGAATGACTTCTAGACCAATGTATTCATTCATATAAGGAAAGCATTATAGAACATAGATATGAACCATAACAGAAAAGAAATGCACAGGGGTTTACACCCACTTATATGAAATAAACATATAACCATGTAGTAGAACTGGAACCACACATATTCATATTAAGCATGTTGATAACCATATTAAAATAACTCGGAAATCATAGATACATATGGTAATGCAGATCAATATCATGCATCAGAACTGGACTTGTGCCCTTCATATTACAAAGAAAAATGTTCAAAACCCATCCCCTTAGTAAAATGTATTCCTATAGACCCTCTAAGCCCAACCTATGGAGCTCTCACAGTATTCCTGCATGGCTTCACCTCTTCCTCTCTCTATATCTTTTCCTCTAGTGAGTGTTTGTATTTATAGCCTTTTCCAACATCTTCAAGCCTTCACGGGAGTTGTAGATTCGTTGCCAAGTGTCCAAGGTGTTCCTCCATGGGGGAATGCTTCTTTAGGCTTGAACTCTCCAATCTTTGCAATGATGGCCTTCTAGAATATTCCATCGCAAGGTATATTCCTTCTGTGGGCACCAAGCTGCCAGTTGGCACCTTATCCATTCCACATGCACACGGTGGGTCATGCTTTTCTCGTGTTCCTTCTGATATGCCAAATATGGCTAAGTCCCAAAACCTTTGCTATGTCTTGCGTGCTTTCTCCTTACATGCCCATCTTTAAATAGGCCTTGTGCGCCCACGCACCTTCTTATACTTGGCCAATATTTTAGGGGCCCAACATTACCCCACACTACGCATGTTCTCCATCCATGGGAACATTTTCTCAAAGAATAAAGAATGATTGTTCTTGAATGGCTTGGGGAAAGAATAAAGGAATGAAGAATCTTGAGGAACTTTGATTATTTCTGCAAGAGGAGAGGGAAATATTTCATTAAGTTGGCCTCTAACTTATTCCAGGTATCGACCCCACTGCTCGTGGTGACAAAGGTCACCGACTAGGTGCTCACCTCTTCAAAGCTTAGCCCTTCTCCTTGGGTATTCATTGCTTCCATGATCCCCTCCAACTGTTTTCCCAAATCCTCGAGCGTGTCCATCCTATGAGTGATATGGGGATACAACTCCTTCAACCAGTTCTTAATTGAGCTCTGCAAGGTCTCAATAGCCTCTAACTTTTTCTCAACCTCGGCTAGAATTTTGTCACATTCCACTCTATTCCCTTATTTTTCTCCTGGAATTCCTTGAGCTCCGCTTCATGGGTGGTGACCAAAATTCTCGCCACTCTATCTCTATCAATGAAGTTGTCATATGTGGCTTCAACATCTTGGGCGACAACTTTCACATCCACAAGGAATTTCTTATACTCGGCCATAATGGCCACAACCTTCATATTTTCCTCCTTTTCTTTGTGTGTCGATGCCTCCTCTACATACTCCAAGGCCAAGGGTCGTATATTCATTATGAGGACGTGGTTCAAGTCCTCTAGATACTCTCGGGGGATCCATACTTCTACGCAGTGGTGCTAGAAAAGGATGCTTCAGAAAATGGCATCTGTGATCATTTCTGCTTTCTTGTAGACTTCGCACACCCTTTCTTTCTCTTCTTTTAATTCTCACCTTAGCTGAGCGCTGACCAGTTCCTCATGTTTTAACTCCTTCGTTCTCTTCTCCAACTCCTCTTCCCTCTTCTCCAGCTCTGCTTCTAGGAACTTCACTCTGTCATTTCTCCCGAAGAGTCTAGCTTCTACTTCCACCGAAACTTTGTTCAACGTGTTAAAAATGTGTTCGTCTAATAGCCGGTGAAAGTTCACTAAGTGGTTGTCACATTTTGACTTTGGTAACTTCATTATTTCCCCTTAGCTTACCTTAAATTCTGGTTCATCAATGTGGGACTTAAATGCCCAAGAAATCATTTTCCTTGTCCGAGGGTATGCACCTTCCTCATCAAATGATGTCATAGCCAAGAGTTTCTCTGTTGGCATGGTGCTTTGAAAACACACGCACAACACCTTGTTTGGATCATCAATATAGCCCATCCTCTGAACCTATGGAGTTTCTACACTTCTTCTCCCTGTGTGTGTGGCCTTAGGAAATCTCACAGCCAAACTGGGATCCCCTCCCATTCTCATATTCCTTTTCTATGCTTTCCTCCTCTATTTCCTTCATCACTAGGTCTGCGTTACATTCCAATTCTTGTTCCACTAGGTCTTCAATGATTTTGGCTACTTCCTTCTCCACGGCCTTGTTTATCTGTTCCTTGGTGAGGCTTGGGGTCCTTTGTTCTTTTGTAACTTCCTCACTTACCCCTCTGTCCTGAGTGTCTTCTTCTTCCTTGTTATCCTCCCTTCTGGCAAAGATGTATTCATTTTCTTCTTCCTCTCCTTCCTCCTCCAATTCATGAATCTCATAGACAGGATGAACCTCACCTCCTAGTTCATCTTCATCATCATCATCTCGCTCACCTCTATAGGCCTCTAAGCTCTCTGTGTCCTCTGAGTCATTTCCTTTTGTCACCTTCTACTTCTTCCTGACAGGAGACTTTGCTTCATTTTCCTCCTCCTCTAGTGACTTCTCCTAGGTGGAGGGTTCTTCATGCTCCAAAGTGCTTCTTCCTCTAGATTCTTTTCCTTCACTAGGGACTTCTTTCTCCTCATGTAAGTATTGGGCTTAATGCTTGTCTCTGGCATTCTTACCACTTGTGTATCCTGAACACTTGGTGCTTTCTGCACCTCTTCTCTTTCCCTCTTCTTTGGTTTAGGCTTCTTTTTTCCCATGGGGTCCTTAGGGATGGTTATATCATTTTCGAAGTATGTGCCCTTCTCAAATTTTGGCTTGATGTGAAGGTATATTCTTGTTGCAGCCCTTCCAGTAATTGGAAAATTCACTAGTTTCATCATTTGTATCTCATGGGAGACATATCTCTCCACGTATGTGCACTTCTTGGGGTAAACCAACATTTTGCGTAGCTCTCTCTGTGGTCTTGATCTACTTCACTAAGGTCGAACCTTAGTCTTTTGGCCTCTTTAAACCTGTTTACCCCTGCTTGGAAATATAGTGCGGTGAAGGAGAAGGGAAGCTTGCACCATGGGCTCATTGTTTCATCTGTCAACCTAAATCTGCCAATGTAGAAGTGTTGATATACTACAAATTCTGCTTCTCCTTTTACGAGAACAAGTAGTTGCTCTAGAATCCTCTATTCCTCCCCGAATGCATCCCTCATGCACTTGTACCATTTTACTATATGTGCCTTATAAGTGGCTATCATCATCTCACAAGTATACTTTGCAAACCACTTCGTGGGTGAGGGATCCTCTTCTGGGTACTCCCAAACAAACCTTTTTGGCCCATCGGGCACTCCGATTTATGAGAAGACAATTGTGAGGAGAACATTGCCAAATAGTATCTTCTCACCTTCTTGCGTTGTTGATGATTTCATCCGTGATGAAAGTGGACAAGTTATAGATGGTCCCCTCATATATTTTTCAGCACACATTCAACCATGCCTTGTTTACTTGAGTCCATCTCTCCTGATCATTGAGCTTGGTTACCAAGTGCGCAGCCATCCTCATCACGGGTCTTGGATCTCAGCGATGTCAAAGTATCATGATCCTTTCTTATAGTCAAATGCAGCAATTGTTTCCTTGATGGCCTCCTTGTCACTTAGGTCATCATCAATGTTGTCCCCTTCACAGATAAGTCCCGTGAACTTGGAAATTAGCTTGGGGATATGCGCATCTTGCACCCCGTGAAATAAAAGTGGTCTTCATGAACACGCACCATTAGCCATTGGTAAAGGCGTTCAGGTTTTCCAAAGTATGGAATTTCATAAAGTGGTAGTAACCCTACCTTCTCTAACTCAACCTTTACCTCATTGATGTAAATGGGAATTTCTTTTGGTGTTCTCTTTTTGGTTAGGAGAACCAACTCTAAAGCCATCTCCTTCTTTGTTGTGTTGGTGCGGTGATTATAGTCACACACAATCATTTTTCTCAGGTGTGATTCCCATTCTTTTCCCAGCAATACCTCATCTAGGTACTACATTTCCACGTACCATTCTTCATTTGTGCTTGACGGTAGTCATTTGCTTCCCCTTACCCTTTCCCTTCTACTTCTTTGGTGAGATGGTTGCTTTCTTTGGTGCCATTCTTCTGGTTAGGTTATCACTTCAAACATATTTTCCTTGCTCTTCTCTACCACTCTATCCAACCCCAAGCTTGATCTTTGCGGAAAACTCCTTCTAAATCCATGCCCTAGTCGTCAAACCCTAACTAGAAAATCCCTTCCATAAGACAACGCTTTCTTTTTAACTTCTCCATGCCTGTGTACTCCTTTCCTACTGGTTTGTGATTTTACCCTAGCTATGCACTTCAAATCTCTCAAATAATTCCTTTGACACAAAGATCTTACTTTAGATGCCCTAGTTCACAAGAGCTTTCTTTTCTTTATAAACGCAATGCAAATAATGAAGTGCTCGACCATTTATTTATATTTTTTCTCTTTTCCCATCATTAAATGCTCTCTCACCTACCATCGTACTTCAACCTTAAATGTGACTTTTTCCACTAAGCCAATCTTGAGTACTTTTCCCACGCGCCAAAACTTATACACAAACCCTTTACAACCTTCTAGCACGTAAAAATCCAACCCAACTGAAGCCTCTTCCACGTGTGTTCCTAGCGCCAAAGGAACTTCTTCTATCATTTTCCCTATTTTTTCCCTTACCTACCTCATGTTGTTCCTATGCTCTTCCTTTTTTCTGTATGTGGTTTCTTCAAGGATTTCTTGACACCAACCATTTACGTCCATCTCTTCTTTACGTGCCTATTACCCTTATGCACCTTTAGTTCTTTAACTAGGCCATTCACCACAACTTCTACTACCAATTCAACTTGTATTACAGGCCTATACTCCACATCACTCCACCCCACACTAAAAATATGCGCGGTCTTCTACGCATGCACAACCTTCAAAAATTAAATTGGTTTTAAGTGCCTAAGGCACAAAATAAACAACTGAACGAACGACGAGAAAGAGAAACATAGAAAAGGAAATTACATAAAGGGAAACCTAAACTAACTGGCGACACAACCTTATTTACAAACACTAAGAAGACTTATTTATAGTAGGTGTTGGGCCTCTCGAAATATAAGCTAAGTCTAAAACAGACGCATAGGAGTGCAAGGTTGAAAAAAATTGCGCAAGATAAGGCACACAGGGAAGGGTTCAAGTAGGGTTTTGGTAGACCCAGAATGTGCACCCGCAGAGCGAGAATCTAGGACTTATCCATTTTGATCTATCGGGAAGGACGTGAGAAAAATGTGACCTGTGTGGATAAGGTGCCAGCCTGGCAACAAGGTGGCTTGGAAGGAATATGCCCTACGATAGAAGCTTCTAGAAGGACATCATGGTAAGGAGTGGTGAGCTCAAGCTTGGAGGAGCATGTGCTCATGGAGGACCACATTCAGACACTTAGCGATAGGTTTGAGGCCGCAAAAGAATGAGTTGGCAGTTCAAGAAGGCTATATATATAAGTGCCTGCAGAAGCAAAGAAAAATGAAAAGGAATAGAGAGCAGAGCTCTACGAGAAATATTGCAAGGACTTTGTTAGCTTGGGTAAATAAGTGTAGGAAAGGATGTGTCAAGGGTAGGGAGTTATAAATTTTCTTTTAAGGGCCTAGTTATTTGAATCCAGTTATAATGCATGACTACGGTTTTCCTTTCTGTGACATTCTATAATGGGCCTAATGAATGTAATGAGGTTACCAATTTATGTGAATATGAACATTAATGGTTATGATGCATACATCCTTCTTCATAGCTCTTTTTCATTTATGTTTATGAACTAAGTATGAATGCTTGTACAACGTATGAATGCTTGTACAACTTCCTTTCTGTTTTGGTGTAAGTTCTATAATCTGTTAAGCTCTTTTCTGTCTAGAATGACTACAAGGATCTAGAAGCCGTTCTGAGCTCTATGGTGCTTGTATGTCTTATTCCCTCTCAAATCTCTTAAACTCAGATCATAGATGATGTTTCCCACTAAAATCACATAAAAGAGAGACTCAACACCCGCGCGTGCCTCGGGTGAGCACCCAATGCCTGCTGGGTGATAGGTTGGCACGCATGGGATTCCTTTCCTTTGTGATGGGTGTAAAAATGACTACATCTTGGTTCCATTTCTGGACCTCTTTTCAAAGTTGTAGTGGGAAATGGCATACATCATGATCATGTAATGAGTAATGATAGAGCGTTTAACTTTGGAAAGTGTTGAATCATGGTTCAAAAGCACGAGAGGATGAATTTTCTCAGAGATTCAGCAATGGATCTCAGTTTAATGCACATAGATGGGTAGAAGAGAACCTCTACCATGATTTATATGAAAAAAATTTCTATTGCTTCCTAGTAGAACTGTATGAATGGCTCTCAGCATATGCATCTAGATCAAGCTGGTATTATAGATCACGCGCGTGGACCTAAGAAGAATACTAGAGGTTGCAGGATGTAAATTTGACGTGGACTCATGTTGTGGATCATTGGTGGAAAGGTGTGTTGGCTAGCTACACTCTGGAGTATGCTATTTCTACATATTCTTGTCTGGAAGTTGCTTGAGTTTGAATTTTTGTGGGAGCCCAGAGGATCATTTCTACATGTTATCCCTCTGGCAATGAAGATCTTGATTGTTACCTTGAGTTTAGAGGCATTTCCAATGGTCGGCTAAATTGTTCTAGGTGTTAGGCGAGGAAGCTAAGGTGGAGGAAGATGGCAGATATTACGACAGAGAAAGAAAGGGAGGAGAGATGACTCAAGTATAGTGAAGCGCATGAAAGGGAGATTGCTAGATAATGTGAGGTTACAAGTGTGATGGATCTATAGAGGTAGATGTTGCGGAAGGAGTTGAGGTTCATGCAGAGGACATGGAACTGAGCGATCTATCTTTCCCCATCTTGGAAAGTGCGTAAGAGAGACCCCTTTAGATTCTAATGAGAGTTCATCGCGTGGAGAGAGAAGATTCATTAGCATGTATCTGAACCCACCTAGTGACCAAACCCTGGCACTTGGTTTTCCAGATCAAGGAAGGAGTATTGTTGACCTAGTTGGTATTAGTGGAAGTGATAGATCTGCGCCCAAGAGATATAATTTTTCATTTCCCACTTCTATGGCTATGCATATTCTAGTATTCGGAGGAATTTTTGGACAAGGAGAAAGTACACAAGCCTTCGGTCTCACATCTGGGAGTGGCACGGGGTACACTAGTGGTAGTGGGGCATTATCACAAACCATCGGCATGTAGTTTAGTGGAACCTTGGGGACACTTGCACAACCACTACGAACCTAGTGGACCTGGTGGATCTGGTGGGTCAAGAGGAATAGGACCTAGTGGTTCTAGTGGATCTAGTGGGTCAAGAGGAATAGGACCTGGTGGATCCGGAGGATCTGGTGGCTCAGGAGGCACAAGACCTAGTGGATCTGTGGATCCAAAGAGTGGAGGAAACACCAGAGGGAACCAAGGCTCTAGCTCAGGAGGACAAGGGCCCCAACCACCCCCTCAAGTCTTATTTGAAATGTCTTTGCATTTTCTAGATTACATAGGCATTGAAGATGCTGCAGAACATTTTCACAAGTGTGAACTACTATGGCATGTAAAAGGGATCACAACCCGGAGAAGGCAAGGCAAGCTAATTTGCAGATGACGTTGGAGGGGCACGCGCATAGCTGGTATAGGAAATATGACCCTCATCAAATGGTGGTGGATTATATTTCTTTAAAGAACACCTTCTTGGCATAATTCCACATTCCTGAGTTTGAACAAAAGAACATCAGCGCCACAAGGAGAGATTGATAGGGAATTGCGAGAGAGTGTGTGGGAATATGATGCATGCTTTAAAATTCTCTTGTCTAAGTTGTCATATGATATTCACCCTTGATAGCATGCTCAATGGTTTCTTGGAGGGTTGATCACACCTTTTAGAAGGTCCTTATCTCATAAAAATTTCACGCACTGCACGAGGCGTTAGAAGTTGATCTACGTGCCGAGGTTGTTGGAAGTGTTGATATTGGTGTTAGCCCATTTTTGGAGGCTCAAATTGCTGCTATGGCTAAGCAGCTGGAGAAGTTGTTTGCGAACTCATCCCATGAGACTTGCAGTGGTATATGGTGTACATATTGTGAAGTAGAGGGGCATGTCAAGGATAGTTTCCCCTGGAGGACAATACACGCCATGATAGTAGATTGTGAAATTTGTCATGGGGACCATGATGCAAGTAGATGCCCCTTATTACAGCGCACAATTCGGAAGAATGTATCTTGCTACTATAATATTTGTACCTCTACAACCCATGATACTAAGGATTGTAGGATTATTGACCAGATCCATGAGGCCATTGATCATGGGTTGCACCAGACCATCATTGCTAGTAGTTCTAAAGGTGATGATTACCATAATGAGGAAGGCGTAGATGGAGGTACGCGCGGAAGGGGATTTCACGGAGAGGGATTCTATGGTCATGGTAAGCTGCAGAGAGGAGGAAGAAGTGAGTTCCCATGTGGAATTTTTTTTAATTGTGGGTCTACATAGCATTATAAACGAGAGTGCCCAAACCTATTACAGTGCTCATGGTGCGGGAAGAAACATAAGTATGAGGAGTGCCTTGAGTTGTTTGAGCACATGAATCAGTAGCAATGGAAATACAAGGGCATTGCAATGGTAAGAATTAAGAAGAAGGAGACACAATGGATGCCACAGTAACACATGATGCAGGATTAAAACCTATTTTAGTAACAACAAGAGCAGAGGCCGCGCGCACAAAGGAAATACCAAGGTAAAGGACTCTGGTTTCAAGAGAAGAAGTGGTACATGAATAGTACCCAGATCCTTCTCATTAGAAATAGGTATATCAAGATACTATGGACGTCGTTCGGAGTTTATAGGGAGAATCTAGTGTCTAAAGGAGTGGTTCGGAGGGAGGAGCAAAGAAGGAAGGTCAAGGCACCAAGAGATGACTGGATGAGGTCAAGGAGGTATGTAAAATGCTAATGCAAGATAATATTATCCCCTTGCGAAAGAGCATGGTTGAGAGAGAAGGTACCATGTTCCAGAGAAGAGTGTGAGAGGCAGGTCTTGCATGCAAACCTCCCCCCTCATAACCTTGACTATGATAGGGAGATCACGTTAAATGCAGTAGTGGATGGATGGCTGCTGAGTAATATCCTCATTGACACATGTGCGGAGGTCAATGTTCTCACATTGGATGCATGGCATCAGATGGGAAGGCCCGCATTATAGCCATCTTCGAATGTGTTGTATATGGAAAACAAAACAAAGGCAATGCCCATTGGTGTCTTAAAAGATGTAGCTATCACCATTTAGGGAGCTAAGTTTACTGGGGACTTGAAGTCTTGGCACTCACCAAGGTAGACAATTTCCTAGCACTACTTGGGTGCCCATGGTGTTATAAGAATAATGCAGATCTTCGGTTCAATAAGGGGTACATCAGCTTTGAAAATGAGGAGGAATGAGTCATCATACCCCTGGCTGATGGGAAGTCAACACCCTATACTGAACCTTTGGGAGAAGAGGTCCTGGATAGAATATATGTGCACTCAATCAGGGATCCAGAGATAATCCATCCTACCGATGGAGTTATCCAATTTGAAGATGCTCAGTCGATAAGTGACACCACTAGTCTAGCATGTGATAATTGGGTGCATGGGACCTACAAATTGATTAGACGACATTTAAGAGGATCAGTGATAAAGGTGACAAAGGTGCGTAGATTCCAGTGCCTAGGAGGAAAAGAGCTACCTAAGTATTCGAAGGATCCTTCCCGAGGTATTTTTATAGAAAATAGAAGCTCGGTGGAAGAAGGAAAATGAAAGAAGGGGGATAATAAGTTGCATCCTACTAGAACTCTAACTACACACTTGGTGGGCAACACATCAAGATAATCTCTTGGAATGGCACGAAGTGAGAATTTCCTTTGTTGTTCATTTCTCTAGAAGTAATGTGCCCACCACCATAAAATACTACCTTCGTAAGGATCCCACCTCTTTCCACATCTAATCCTGTGAGAGAGCCTAGAGGAAAGGTGCGGAAGATTTTCCACCATCCCTCTGGGTACACAAACTATATTCTACACTACAAGGTTACGATCATGCATAGTACATCCACTCTGAGACACACTTCCAAACAGGGAATTGGCACGAGCTAGTGGTTGACCTCATTCAAAAATTTGAGTATCAAAGTACCAAGCCATTAGTTGATAAGGCAATTATAGGTTGTCAAGCACCTTACCATGGGGGATAGTGCCATGATAGAAGATAGGCTGCTGGACTTGCTTGGTGAGCCAGGTTTGGAGGTGCACTTTGAAGAAGAGGAAACAGAGGAGGTTCAGCTTGAGCATGCATATGTGAAAAAGGATAAAGGAAAGCTTGTATATGTGATTGATGGGGAGGAAGCGAAAGCTTGGATGTTAACCATTCTGTAGGGATGCGCGAGGTAGTGGATAGTGTTGATACTCGCGTGTGCCTACCATGAACCTTTAAAAACTAAAAAGGTTAACATTAGCTCAAGAGAAGAACCTAAGGAAGCTATCATTGGAGATTACTGGTCGGAGAAGGAAGTCTCTAAGATCATTGATCTTTTGCGTGAATTTGAGGATTTATTCCCGCGTGGGTACCATGAGCTCAAAGGCGTCCACCATTCCTTGGGGAGATGAGGATAAAGTTGAAGGATGGTGTGCACCCAGTCAGGAAGAGACCCTACTTGGATGAATCCCAATTTACACGTGAAGGTAAAGGAAGAGTTAGACAAAATGATAGCATCTAGGATCATTGAAGTTGTTGAAGAATCGAGTGGATAAGTCCAATGGTAATCAACATCAAGAAGGATGGGCGGATTAGGATCTGCGTGGATTATAGGGAGCTGAATGCAATTTGTGTCATCGATCCTTTTCCAACCCCCTTCACTAAAGAAATTTTGGAGGGAGTCGCTAGGCACAAAATATATTCCTTTACGGATGGATTTTCGAGGTACCAAAGAAGTCCAAATTACAAAGGAAGACCGGAGAAGACAACTTTTTCCACTAAATGGGGAAGTTTTCTTACAAGGTCGTGCCCTTTGGGTTGAAGAATGTGCTGTTGTTTTCTCATGCATAGTGAGTACAGGCATTCCAGGACTTCATCCATAAATTTTTCCAGGTTTATATGGATGATTGGACAATGTATGGCTAGTACAATACCATTGTGATAATTTGAGGTTGATGTTTGAGAGGTGTCAGAAGTTGAGGATATCCCTCAACATTAAAAATTGTGTCTTTGCTACCCCCTTTGGAATGTTATTGGGGCATATCATATGTAAGGAGGACTTGCTAGTAGATCCTACCAAGGTTACAATTATTGTGGGATTGGGGGAGCCTACTAGCCAAAGCGTAGTGCACGAGTTTCTTGGATACGTGGGATACTATCGAAAGTTCATCAAGGGGTATGCCAAGATCACTGCGCCTTTAGAAGAATTTCTTAGACATAAAAGTGCCTTCCATTGGGGAAAGGCGCAACAGAGGGTGTTTGACACATTAAAGGATAGGCTTGTCACCACACCTATATTATGTTTTCCCTCTTGGGATAAGCCCTTCCATGTTCATGTAGATGCCTTCGAATGACCATTGGGGTAGTACTTGCACAACCTAGTGAGGGAATTGTTGATCACCCCTATGCTTTGCAAGAAGGAAGTTGACACCAGCAGAGCAGAATTATACTACGACCAAGCGCGAAGCACTGTCAATGATCTACGTGCTTCACAAGTTCAAGAAGTATCTATTAAGACTCCCTTTATCTTCTACACTGACCACATGGCATTAAAGTATTTGGTGAACAAGCCTATTCTACAAGGGTGCATATGTCAGTGGGTGCTATTATTTCAAGAGTTTGAGTTCATAGTAGTTGTGAAGCCTAGAAAGAGTAATTGTGGACCTGATCATTTGTCAAGAATTAATTCAGGGGAGGACACATAGAGCATTGAAGAGACTATGCCATACATGCAACTATTTAGGTTACGGGCACACCCCCTCGGATTTGGAGAAATTGTAGTATTTCTAAAGGAAGGTGTGGCACTGGAAGGGATGAAGACATTAGAGAAAAAGCAACTAGCCATACATGTCGCACCCTACATGTTGATCAGTGGGGACTTATACAAATTAGGGCATGATGAAGTTTTGCGCAAGTGTGTACTAGAGCATGAGCACCTTGCCATCATAGAGGAAGCACATGGAGGAAGTGCAAGTGGACATTATGTAGGTGACACCACTGCATGTAAAATATTAATGGCAGGATTGTGGTGGGAAACTCTATATAAGGATTGCAAGGAGTATTGTAAAGTGTGTGACCATTGTCAACACGTTGGCAAGCTAGGAAGGAGAGATGAAATGCCTTTGCACCCTATCCCTAGCACTAAACCTTTTGAGAAATGGGCAATAGACTTTATAGGCCCTATTGCACTAGCAGCGTAGGACTAGATCACGCTATGTAATCACTTGCATGGACTATTTGAAAAGGTGGGCAGAGGTAGCCCCAACTAAAGATTGCATAGTAGCTATAGCAAAAAGATTTTTATGGGAGAACATTATCACAAGGTATGGATGCCCTTTAAGTTTAACTAGCGATAGGGGTACACATTTCTTGAATGAGACCATGAGGATCTTGTTAGCAGAGTTCATGGTGGCTCATCACAAAACTACACCTTATCACCCACAAGAAAATGGAACCGCGGAAGCATTTAACAAAATACTGAGTCATACCTTGACAAAAAATTTTGATGTCGGAAGACAAGATTGGGATGACAAGGTATTATCTATATTATGGGCTTATAGGACAACTTATAAAAGTTTGAACAAAGCCACACCATTTCAATTGGTGTTTGGCACGGAAGTTGTTCTATCGATTGAGTTCATGTTACCTTCTCTGTGAATAGCGTGCGCAAGAGGGTTGGCTGATGAGCAAGCGTTGGAAGAAAGAATTGATGAATTGATGAAGCTGGATGAAAGACGATCACTTGCCAGGTGGAGCCAAACAGCAAAAAAAGAAAAGCAAAAAGCATGGCATGATCGCCACATTAGGAACAAGAAGTTTGAGGTTGGGCAGATGGTCTTACTGTATGATTCTAAGTTTCTGCACCACCCTGGGAAGTTAAAGGTCCATTGGTTAGGTCCCTATATAATCTCATACATCCTTGATTCGGTGCGTGCCAGTTACAAGTGCTAGATGGAACAAAATTTCTTGGACACTTCAATGGGAGTAGGTTGAATCCCTACTATAAATAAGGCTTCTTGGTGTTTGTAAATAAGGTAGTTTTTCCAAATAGTTTAGAATTTCCTTTATGCATTTCCTTTCTTGTGTTTCCCTTTCACGTTGTTGTTTTGTTTTACACTTTGGGTGCTAGTAACCTTGTTACTTTTTGAAGGTTTTGAATGCACAGAGGACCGTGCATCATTTTAAGTGTGGGGTGGAGTGATGTGAAGGAAAGTGTGGGTAAAGTGCCAAGGAGGATTGTGTTGAAAATCTTGGTTGAATGGCCCTATTGAAAAAGGTGCATGAAAGAAAAGGTAGAAAAGAATGGTTAGTGTCAAGATAAGGCTACTTTCGATTCCATATACAGAGGAAGAAGCATATAAACAACATGAGGTAGGAGAGAGAAAAAATCATGATAGAAGAAGTGCCTTCGGCGCTAGTTATGTGCGCACAAGAGTCTCCTGTCAAGATGGATTGGTTGCGCACCAGAAGGTTGGAAGATTGTCCGCATAGGGTTAGGTGCGTGAGTTAGGGCGCAAAAGTCAGGCTTTGTTTGAAAAAGTTGCATTAAATGTTAAAAGTATGGTGGTAGGTGAAGTAGCATTTAATGCTTAAAAATGGGAAAAACTATAAATAAAGGTTCGGACATTTCATTTTTTCACTTTGCATATACGAAGAGGAGCTTTTGCAAACTAGGGTTTCCAGAGTTGATCCATGTGAAGAAAAATTACAAGAATTTGAGTGTGAGTGACCAGTTTGGATTTAAAAACTAGAAAGGAAGTGATTCACGAGCATGGGAAGAGTTGTGGAGAAGCGTCGTCTGGTGAAAAGAGGTTCCAGTTAGGGTTTGGCATCTAGGGCATGGGTCGGAAAAGAGTTTCTTTGCCAGTTTGAGATCTAAACTTGGAAAGGGGTAGTAAAACAAAGCAAGTGAAAGAAGTTGAAGTGTTAACATAAACAATGGCACCCAAGAAACTAGTTGGCACACCTAAGAAGGGAAAGGGCAAGAGAAAGCAACAAGACATTGTCGCGGGTACAAATGAAGAGTGGTACGCAGAAATTCAAGTACCCAGACGGAGTATTGCTTGGGCGTGAGTGGGAGTCCCATTTAAGAAATATGTCAATAAATGATTACAATCATCGCTTCAAGCACAATTGAGAAGGAAATGGCACTGAGTTAGTGCGCTCGATGAATAAAAGGACACCAAGAGGGTTTTCCCATCTATAATGATGATGTAAAAGTGAAGATGGAGAAGTCAAGATTATTGCAACTCTTTGAGTTTCCCTACTTCGGGAAGCTTGAGCACCTATATCAATGGTTGATGTCGCACGTGCATGAAGATTACTTTCACTTCGCAAGGTACAAGATGCACATTACCCCTCATCTTGTTTCACATTTCATAGGCCTCATCTGTGAAGGAGAGAGTTTGGAGGATGACCTAAGCGACAAGAAGGAAATTAAGGAAACCATCACTGCTTATGCGTACAAAAAGGGGTTGAGGTACTTTGATATCACAGACATCAAGGACCCGGTGATGAAGATGGTCGTGCACCTTGTGACAAAGTTAAATGGCCAGAGAGATGGACCTAGGTAAACAAGGCTTGGTTGAATGTTTGCAGGAGGATTTTAGAGGGCACCATCTATAACTTGTCTACATTCATTGCAGATGAGATTATTAGTGCTGGCAAAGGAAGGTGATAAAATCCTTTTTGGTAATGTCCTATTAACCATTGTATTCTCATAGATTGGGGTGCTAGATGTAGTGGACAAATTCGTGTGGGAGTACCCTGTTGAAGACCCTTCACCCGTAAAGAGGTTTGAGAAGTACACATGTGATAGTATGATGGCCATGCACAAGGTACACCTGGAGAAGTGGTACACGTGCCTGAGGAATGCATTTGGGGTGGAATGGAGGATCCTTGAACAACTACCAGTGACCACCGAGGGAGAAGCTGAGTTTGTTGTGTACCAACATTTCTGCCTCGGCAGATTTAAACTGATGGATGAGACATGGAGCCCATGGTGCAAGCTCCCTTTTGCGTTCACATCTCAACACTTCCAAGCGGGAGTGAACAGGTTCAAAGAATCCAATAATTTGAAGTTGGACCTTGGTAATCTAGACCGGGATCATAGAGAAATGCACAAAGGGTTGGTCTACCCCAACAAGCATGCATACATGGAGAAGTACATGTCGCATGAGGTCCAAATGATGAGACCCATGACTTTTCCCATTACAGGAGGGACCGCGGCGCAAGTATACCTCCGCATAAGACCCAAATTTGAGAAGGGCGTGTATCTGGAGAATGAGGTGTCCATACCTAAGGACCCAACTGGCAGGAAGAGACCCATGCCTAGGCAGAAGGAAAAAGAACCAAAGGAGAAAGTACCAAGTGTAGTGAATACATAGGAAATAGGTACCCCTAGGACAAGCACCAGAACAAGTATGTATTCGTGCAAGAAAAAGTCCATAGTCAAAGAGAAGACTTTGGAGCCAGAGGAGCTGTTAGACAAGGAGTCATCAGAAGAAGAAGAGACAGAGTCACTGCGTCGGAATCCTTGGTTGGAAAGAAGCAGAAGATGATGGAGGAGTCGATTCGAGCAGGCACCTTTGAAAGCTTGGGGGCCTACCAGGGTGAAAGGGATGATGATGAGGAAGATAAGCCTAAGGTAAACCAAGAACAACCTATGTTCAGTATACATGACTCGGAGGAGGGAGAAGGAGAGAAGAATGAGTACATCTTTGTGTGGAGAGAGGGAAGCCAGGAGGAGGAAGGCACCCAGGATAAGGAAGGGAGCGAAGAGGTAAACAAGGAGGCGAAAGAGAGGCTAAGAAGATCATTGAGACCTTGGTGGAAGAGGAGTTGGAACGCAACATTGAGCTGGTAATGAATGAGGATAAGGAAGAGAGCGGGGAAAAGGACCACGGTAGCACTGGAGGCCCCACTTTAACTGTAAATATTCCTAAGGGCACGCGCACGGAGGAAAGCGCGTGGAGGAGGAGAGGCCATGGTTGGGTTATATTGATGACCCCAAAAAAGTGTTACGCACATGGTTCCAAAGCACGGTTCTAGCAGAGGGGCTCCTGGAAATGTCATCTTTTGATAAGGAGGTTGCATACCCATGGATAAGGAAAATGCTCTCATGGGCATTTGAGTCCCATCTTGATGAGCCAGAATTTGAAGTAAGCCACGGGAAATAATAACATTGCCAGAATCAAAAGGAGACAACCCATTGGTGAATGCTCAGCAGCTCTCAGATGAACAACTGTGCAATGCACTCAACAAGGTCTCCATTGAGGTTGAAGCTAGACTCTTTGGGCGGAATGATAGAATCAAAGATCTGGAGGATGAACTGGAGAAGAAAGAGGAAGAGATAGTTGTGAGGAAAAAGGAGCTAAGTCAAGAAAATATTATCAGCGCCCAGTTGTAGCGTGAGTTAAGGGAGAAGAAGGAAAGAGTATGTGAAGTATACAAAAAGGTGGAGTCCATTACAGATGCAATAGTGTTGAAGCATCTGGACCTAGCACCTCCTACGCGGAAGTATGCATCTACCTTGGAATTCCTAGAGGACTTAACAAGAATCCTCACCATGGAGAGGTAGCCGCTAGCCTTGGAATCTGCAGAAGAAGTGGCCGCACGTTTAGAAAAGGAGGATAAATTGAAATTCATGGCACTCATAACTGAATACAGCTAAGGTCCTTGCTGATGTAAAGATTGCTTCCCAAACTGAGGCCATGTACGAAAATCTGGCAGATAGAGACAAAGTGGCAAGCATGTTGGTCGCCAATGATGAAGTAGAACTTAAATATTTCCAAGAGAAGAACAAGGGTAACAGAGCGGAGCTGAGAAAGATCCTAGCTGAGGTAGAAAATAAATCAGAAGCTATTGAGGCCTTATGGGGCTCAATTAAAAACTAGCTAAAGGAACTATACCCACAGATTACATGAAGGATGGATGCACTGGAGGATATAGGTAAGGAGTTAGAGAAAATTTTTGACACCATGAGTGCCCAAGGGGATGGGCTGGGTTTTGATCAAGTGAGCGCCTTAGTAGGTGATCTTTTCCAGAGAGCATAGAATGAGGTCGATTCCTGGAACAATCTAGAGGTTGAATTATAGAAGAAATTTCCTCTCTTATTTATTTAAGTAGCATCATTCCCCATTCTTCCTTCTTTTCCCATTCTTTGTCCCCTTTATTGTGTATTTATTTATTCTTTGAGGAAGTTTCTGAGGGCAGAGAATAGGTAAAGTGTGGGGTGATGTTGGGCCCCTAAAATATCAACTAAGTCCAAAAAGGGCGCATAAGCGTGCAAGGTTGAAAAAAGTGCGCAAGATAAGGCGCACAGGGAAGGGTTCAAGTAAAGTTTTGGTAGAACCCGAGATGCACGCCTGCAGAGTAGAATCTAGGACTTAGCCATTTTTGACCTATCGGGCAGGATGTGAGAAAACATGACCCGGTGGATAAGGTGTCATCTTGGTGATAGGGTGGCCTAGAAGGAATATGCCCTACGATAGAAGCTTCTAGAAGGACATCATGGCAAGGAGTGGTGAGCTCAGTCCGGAGGAGCATGCACTCATGGAGGACCACATTCAGACACTTGGTGATAGATCTGAGGCTGTAGAAGAATGAGTTAGTAGTCCAAGAAGGCTATATATACAAGTGCCAACAGAAAAGCAAAGAAAAATGAAAAAGAATAGAGAGCGGAGCTCTACAAAAATATTGCAAGGACTCTGTTAGCTTGGGTAAATAAGTGTAGGAAAGGATGTATCAAGGGTTGGGAATTATAAATTTTCTTTTGAGGGCCTAGTTATATGAATCCAGTTATAATGCATGACTATGGTCTGCCTTTCTGTGACATTCTGTAATGGGCCTAATGAATGTAATGAGGTTACCAATTTATGTGAATATGAACATTAATGGTTCTGATGCATACATCCTTCTTCATAGCTCTTTTTCATTTATGTTTATGAACTAAGTATGAATGCTTGTACAACTTCCTTTCTATTTTGGTGTAAGTTCTATAATTTGTTAAGCTCTTTTCTATCTGGAATGACTGCAAGGATCTAGAATCCGTTCTGAGCTCTATGGTGCTTGTATGTCTTATTCCCTCTCAAATCTCTTAAACTCGGATCATAGATGATGTTTCCCACTAAACTCACATAAAAGAGAGACTCGGCACCCGTGCGTGCCTCAAGTGAGCACCTAGCACCCGTTGGGTGATAGGACGGTGTGCATGGGATTCATTTCCTTTGTGATGGGTGTAAAAATGACTACATTAGGGCTTCATCCTACTCCTATTGAAGTGACCTAGTAATCTTGTCCCATCCAGCACTTATAACTAGCAAGTGCCTAAATCAAGAATGTATGATATGAGGTAAGGTCCCAACCAATGGACTTTCAACTTCCCAAGATGATGCGCAGATACTTGGAATCATACAATAACACCAACTGCCCAACCTCAAACTTCTTGTTCTTGATATGATGATCATGCCATGCTTTTTGTCTTACTTTTTCTATCTTTTGACTCCACCTAGCAAGTGATCACCTTTCATCCAACTGCATTAATTTATCAATTCTTTCTTCCAGTGCTTGCTCATCGGCTAAACCTCCTGCACGCACTATATATCAGCGAAGGTAACATGAATTCAACTGGTAAAATAGCCTCCGCATCGAACACCAATTGAAACAGTGTGGCCTTGTTCAACCTTTTATAGGTTGTCTGTATGCCCATAGGATGGATGATACCTTATCATCCCAATCATGCTTTCTCCGACATCACAGATATTAGTTAACGTATGACTTAGTATTTTGTTAAATGCCTCAGTAGTCCCATTTTCTTGAGGGTGATATGGGGTAGTCTTATGATGGGCCACCATAAATTTTGCCAACAAGATCCTAACTATTTCATTGAGGAAGTGTGTACCCCTATCACTTGTTAAACTTAAAGGGCAACCATATATGCTGATTATATTTTCCCATAAGAATCTAGTAGTTGTCACCACGGTGTAATCCTTTATAGGTGCTGCCTCTACCCACCATGTTAAATAATCATTGCAAGTGATGATATACCACGAACCAGTCCTTCGCGCTATTGGCTGGTGAGATTGGTCCTGCAAAGTTGATAGCTCATTTCTCAAATTGTTCCGCACCGGTTATTGGTCGTAAGGGCATTTCATCCCTCTTTCCAGGTTTGCCAAGGTGCTGGCAATAGTCACAAGCCTTGCAAAACTCAATACAATCTTGGTAAATGGATTCCCACCAAATCCCTATGAGAAGAATCTTCCATGCGGTTATATTTCCCGCATAGTGTCCTCCTGCGATCCCACCATGCACTTCTTCCATAATTGCAATGCACTCATGTTCTAGCACACATCGGCGTAAAACTTCATCACAACCTAATTTGTATAAATCTCTGCTAATAAGCATGTAGGGTGTGATGCATATAGCCAACTAATTTCTCTCCATAGCCCTCATCCCTTCTGGTGCCACACCTATCTTTAAGAACACTATGATATCTTCCAAGTCTGAGGGTGCGCACCATAATCTAAATAGTTGTGCGTCTAGCATGGTATCCTCAATGCTTTGTGTGTCCTCTCCCAAATCAATCCTTGACAAGTGGTCAGGCCCTAAATTGTTCTTTCCTAGATTTACCACCACCGTAAATTCAAATTCTTGAAATAAGAGGACCCAATGACATATGCGCCCTTGTAGAACGGGTTTGTTGACTAAGTATTTTAATGCCATGTGATCTGTAGAATATGAAGGGTGTTTTTAGTAGATCTTTGCTTAAACTTATGCAACACATAGATAATTGAAAATTCTTCGCGCTCAATAGTTATGCAATTCTTCTCTGCTTTGGTGTCAATTTCTGATTGTAAAGCTCAAGGGATGATCGACAATTCCTTCACTAGGTTGTTCTAGTACTTCCCCATTGTTATCCCTAAGGCATCCATGTCCACATGGAAAGGCTTATCCCAAGAAGGGAAACATTATATGGGCATTGTTATGAGCCTTTCCTTTAAAGTGTCAAATGCCTTCATTGCACCTTTCCCAATGAAAGGAACTTTTATGTTTCAACAATTCTTCTAAGGGCATGGTGATTTTGGCATACCCCTTAATGAACTTCCTGTAATATCCCATATGTCCAAGGAATCCATGTATGACGCTTTGGCTAGTAGGCTCCCCCAAACCCACAATGACTGCAACTTTGGCAGGATCTACTAGTAAGCCTTCTTTGCATATGATATGCCCTAATAAGGTTCCAAATGGGGTAGCAAAGACACACTTCTTGATGTTGAGGGATATCCTCAACTATCGACACCTTTCAAACATTAGTCTCAAGTTATCACAATGGTCCTTGACGAGACCATATATAGTCCAATCACTTGAAGAAATTTGTGGATGAAGTCCTAGAAGGCTTGCACTACAATGCGCAAGAACACAATAGGCACATTCTTCAACCCAAAAGGCATGACCAGTGTAGGAAAAACTTCCCCATTCAGTGGTGAAATTTATCTTTCTTTGGTCTTCCTTTGCAATTTTTACCTGGTGGTACCCTGAGAACCCATCCGTGAAGGAGTAGGCTTTGCACCCACCTCCCTCTAATATTTCTTCAGTAAATAGGGTAGGGAAAGGATCAATGACACATACTACATTCAGGTCCCTGTAGTCAACATAGATCCTGATCCTCCCGTCCTTCTTGATGTTGATGACCATTGGGCTTATCCATTCTAACTCTTCAACTGCCTCAATGATACTTTATGCTATCATCATTTTTTACCTCTTCCTTAAGTCGTATGTGTAAATTTGGATTCATCTGATAAGGCCTCTTCCAAATTGGGCATACACCTTCTTTTAACTTGATATTCATTTCTCCCAAGGAATGGTGGATGCCTTTGAGTTCATGGTACCTGTGAGGGAAAAAATCTTGGAATTCGCATGAACAGATCAATGATCTTCGAAACTTCCTTTTCCAACCAATAGTCGTCGATGATAACCTCCTTAGGTTCAGCCTCGACCCAATGTTAACCTTCTTTGTCTTTAAAGGCTCATGGTAGGCACATGCTTTCTCATCAACATTGTCAATGACCTCGTGTGTACCCTCCGAATGATCAACATCCAACATCTCCATCTCCTCCCTGTCTATGACATAGACCAATTTCCCTTTTTTTTTTCCATACACACGCGCTCAAAATGTACTTCCTCTGATTCTTCCTCATAGAGGCGCATCTCCACATCAGGATTTTCTAGTAATTCTAGCAGCCTATCCTCAACCATGGCACTATCTCCCACTATAAGGCACTTGATTGTCTGCAATGCCTTATCCACTGATGGTTTGGTGCTTCTATACTAAAATGCTTGAATGAGGTCAGCCACCAACTCTTGCCAATTACCCATTTGGCAACGCATCTCTAAATGAATGTACCATGCGTGTGCACAACCTTGCAAGGTGGAGTACAACTTTTGTACCCACAATGAAGGTGGTAATGCTTGACACTTCCCATCCAGGCTTCCTCACATGCTTGGATATGAAACAAAGTGGTTTCTTTCCCATGGTAGTCTTGTATAGCCGTGGCGCATTACTTCTTGAAAACCTTACAGAGAGTTTGATTCTTACCTCGCACCACTCCAAGAGGTTCTCCCGATGTGTAGCCCACCAACCCGTTGCAGTCCTAGGCTATAGTTGAGCATTCTTCTTCTTTCGTCCTCATTTCTCCACTAAGCTTCCATTTCCTGCAGGAAAATCTCAGGAAATGCTCCTCCTAAGTAGCTAGGCAACTTCTTTCCTCCTAGGCACTTGACTGAGTGCGCCTTTTTCACCCTTGTTACCGGTTCTTTTAATTGTCACCCAATTAACTCATAGGTCCCATGTGCCCAATTGTCACACACCACGCTAGTGGTATCACTCATAGACTGAGTTTCCTTGAACTAGATGACCCCCTCATGGGGTGAATTACCTCGGGATCTCTAATAGAGCACACATAGATTCTATCAAGGACTTCTTCTCCCAATGGCTCTATGTAGGGTGTTGATTCCCATCCATTAAAGAGATGACCACCCATTCTTCCTTGTTTTCAAAACTGATATATCCTTTGTCAAACCTTATTTTAGCATTATTCTTATAACACCATGAGCACCCAAGCAACGTTGGAAAGTTGTCTACCTAGCGAGCGCCAAGAATTCAAAATCTCTAGTCAACTTGGCCCCTTGAATGGTGATGATTGCATCCTTCAGGACTCCAATGGCATTGTCTTAGTCTTGTTTGCCATATACAACACATTTGAAGATGGCTGCAACATGGTCCTTCCCATCTAATGCCAGGCATCTAAGGTAAGAAAATTCACCTCTGCTCCCATGTTGATGAGGATATTGTTCAGAAGCCATCCATCAACAACCACATTCAGAGTGATCTCTTTGTCATAGTCAAGGCTATGGGGAGAAAGGTTTTCATGCAAAACTTGTCTCTCACACTCTGCTCTAGTGCGTGGTACCTTCTCCCTCATCCATTCTCCCAACAAGGGAATAATATTCTCTTGCCTCAAAATTCTACATACTTCTTCTACCTCATCCAAGTTACTCCTTGGAACCTTGTTATCCTTCCGCTACCCCACCTGCCTTGATTACTCCTTGAGACATTGTATCTCCCCTTGTAAACTTTGAATCACATCCATAGTCTCTTGGTATACTTCTTTCTGATGGGCAGGGTCTAGGTACTTTCCATGTAGCACCTCCTCTCTAGAAACTAATGTCCTTGGTCTTGGCATCTCCTTGGCACATGTGGCCTCTACAAGCATTATCACTAAGATACGAGTTCTAGTTCTAATCGACGCGCCACTCTTAGCATCCATTGTGAATCAACCTTTTTGACGCTCACCATAAGCGATTGCCCTTATCTTTCTGATGTTGCTTTGGTTCATATGCTCATAGATTTCTAGACACTCTTTGTACTTGTGCTTCTTCCCGCACCATGAGCATTGTAATAGATCAGGACACTCACGTTTATAATGCTCTGTAGATCCACAATTATAACATGTTCCCCATGGGAACTCACTTCTCCCTCCACTGTGGTTACTGTGACCACGAACTCCTCTATGAAAACCTCTTCCATGCGCCCCTCCATCTATGTGCCCTTCATAACATTGGTCATCATCTTTAGAAATGCCAGTAAGGCTAGTCTGGCGTACACCCAAATCAATAACATCATGGATCTAATCAATCAGTCTACAGTCCTTGGTGTCATGGGTTGTAGAGGTGCATATCTTGCAGTAGCAAGAAACATTCTTGTGGATTGCGCATTGGAGTAGAGGGCATCTACTTGCATCATGATCTCTGTGGCAGATCTCACACTCTACCACCATAATGTGCATCGAATTATGAGGACAACTATCCTTTGCATTCTATACACCAAAGCCCACTATGGACCTCATGCGTTGAGTTTGCAGAGAGCTTCTCCAATTGCTTGGCCATTGCGGTGATTTGGGCCTCCAAAATGGACTAACACCAGTATCCACACTCCCAATAGCTTCAGCGCATAAGGAAGCCTCTAAATCCTCACACGGGTCAGTGAACATTTTATGTGATAATGCCCTCCTAAATGGAGTGATCAACCCTCCAACAAACCATTGAGCATGTTGTGAGGGGTGGATGTCATATGATAGTTTGGACATGAGAGTTTTAAACCATGCATCATACTCCCACACACTCTCTGCCATTCCCTATTAGATCTCCTTCAAGGCATTGATGCTCTTTTGCTCAAACTTTGGAATATGAAACTTTGCATGAGAAAGCATTTTTCAACATTGTATAATCCACCACCGTTTGATGGGGATCATACTTCCTATACTAGCTATGTGCGCGCCCTTGCAATGTAGTTGTAAAATGGATTACCTTTCGTTTTGGACTAGTGATCCCTTTCGCGCGCCATAGTAACTCGCACTTATGCACATGCTCTGTAGCATATTTAATACCCCTATAGTCTGGTAAGTGCAAAGACATCTTGAAAAACACTTGGGGGTGGTGGGGTCCTTTTCCTCTGAGCCAAAGCCTTGGTTTCCTCTAGTGTTTCCTCCATTGTTCCCTCCACTAGATCCACTGGGTCCACCAGGTCATGTTCCTCTGACCCACCCAGGATCCACCGGATCCACTGAGTCTTGTAGTGGTCACACCAATGGTTCCAAAAATTCCACTGACTTACACGCCGATGGTTTGTGATAATGTCCCACTACCAAAAGTGTACCCCGCGCCACTCCCACACATGAGACCAAGGCTTGTGTATCCACACTTTGCCAATTATTCACAAATCACAATTATTCGCTGTTGTTTACTTTCTATTAGAAATAACAGAGAAAGCTAGTGAATGAATTATAATTGTGCTTAGAATCAATAATTGTAGAAAAGGAAAGAATATAAGCTCATAACACCAACAATTTTATCCTGGAAAACCTCCAATGGAGGAAAACCAGTCGGAAGGGCAATTGCTCTTTCTTCCCACTTCTATTGGCCAATTCAAATCAACAGTACAAAATTTACAATAAGTAAGAAAGAGAAGTAGATAATATCTCAACACTTCCTTTCAGTTACTTACTTGCTCTCTCAACACTCCTTTCTTCTACAAAAATACAATTTCCAAAGACTAAGACTTCTTGCTCACTTGCTCCCATGCTTCGATGATCTTCTACACTTCTACAATCATGTATTTATAGCCTTTCTCATGTCCTCCCATGCACTGGAGAATGGGAAAGGTCATGAAGGAGAAGAGAAACGAACATCCTTTCAAATTCGAGGTTGTTTCGTTTCAATTTTTTTTAGTTTTCTCCGTAATGGCCAGACCGCCGCCTGTGCAAACCGGCGGTTCTAGCCGCACCTGGGACCCTCCGCCATGGCTGGGGGTGGGCCCTGGATCACCGCCACCCACAGGTGCTAGTGCAGTAGGCGGTCCTGGTCCTATTACTTAAAAGACAAAACCTCCATTTCATTGTTTTTTCTTCTTTGTGCTGATTATTTTTCGATGAAGTAGAGTTATTTCGATCCCTATGGATCACACCTCCTTTCTTAGGAGGCTTTTGGTCCCACAAAAGCTTAGTGGGGGAGTAGATGAGGGAACAATTCCTCGCTTGCTCCTTCGAGTACCACCGGCCTCGCCTTGGTGTCTTTCCTTTCACCCAATCTACCAAGACTCCTCGTGGACCTCTTCTAGTCTCTCTCGACCTTCTATCAGAGCACTACATCCTCCTCCATTCACCTCGTGAGTCCAAGACGCAATCCTCAATGGAAGGTAAAGAATCGTAGTTCTTCATCTTCATCCAGCATGGATGGCTCATATAGGTGCAAGTTCTCACAATTTACTACAGAGTACATCCTCATGAATGATGGCAAATCAAGTCAAAAAGCATTTTCCCCAACCTACTCCAATATGGTGAAGGGTCCATATCGTAGTGGCTTGAGCTTCCGTGCTTGACCTTGTAGTCTCTCCTTGCTCAAGTAAAGCCAAACTTTGTCTCCAACATGAAGCTTGTGTTCCCTCCTATGCTGATCGTGCCTAGCTTTGTACTTTGCTTGAGATTTTTCTAGTTGTTCTTTGACCTTGAGATGGATTTTCGATCCTCTCAATGAACTTGTTGGCTCTAGTCACCTCTGTGTCTCGTGTATCCTCCTCATCCTATTGTCCAACTGCTATGTCCAAATGGATTTGTAGGTAGATATCCCAAGCATGCTTCAAATGGTGACTTCATAGTATGTGTGTGTACTACCCTGCCCGTTATATAGGAATGTTGAATGTAGGCTAAGGACTCATCCCAAGTCCTTGGGTACTTACTGTTATACCCTCTGATCAACTATACCAAAGTCCTATTTACCACCTCTATTTGTCCATCTGTCTGTGGATGGAAAGTTGTGCTCCTCTGTAACCTGGTATCCATCTTGTCCCACAAAGTAGTCCAAAACTTCCCCAAGAACCTGAATCCCTGTCAGAGACAATAGACTTTGCAAACCAAAATGCACCCATACATTAGCAAAGAAAAGATCTCACCTCATGTGCTTTTACTATCTTTTTACATGCCATAAGAATACACATTTTACTGAATCTATCCACAACAACATAGAGATAGTCATGGCCATGTTTAGACATAGGTAATCCTCCTACAAAATCCATAGAAATGTCCTCCCACGGATGAGTAGGTACTGGTAAAGGCATATACAAACCTTCCTTCCTAGTTTTAGGCTTTGCTATAGTACAACAAAGTTTACATCCACGAATAAATTTTGATACTTCTTCTTGCATGTTGGGCCAATATACATACCTTTGCAAGTGGGCTAGGGTCTTACCAACACCGAAATGTCCCGCTACTTTCGAGGTATGTGCTTCCCTCATCAATAGAAGTCTTTCTTCTTTAGGCACACAAAGTTTCCCCATCGGTAGAGCAGCCCGTCCTTGAGATAACAATCTTCAATCCCCATCTTTTCAGCCCCTTGGGACTGCAACTTCTGAAATGTTACCCCAAAGTCTTTGTCTTGGGCATATGCTTCTCCGTAAGCTTCCTTCGTGAAGGGCTCGATCTGAGAGATAGTGGCCAAACAGAGAACTTTTCCTGTGTGGGTGGCCTAGACAACATGTCTGCCACCAAATTTGTACTACCTTTCTTGTATTTGATCACTAGATGGAACTGCTGAAGAAACCCCATCCATTTGTAGTGCCTTTCCTGCTGCAATTTAGACTATGCTTGCAAATACTGAGAGGTTTGTGGTCAGTGCACAATAGTTTCTTTACCCAACAAATAATGTTTCCATTTTTTAATTGCTTGAACTAGTGCATACATTTCTTTATCATATATTAATATCCTTTAACTGCTGAAGTGAAGGTTTCAATGATAACATACGGGTTTACCTCCTCAAGCAACACTGCCCATAATCAATCACTGCATCTGTCTCTACTTCAAAAGGTCAAGCAAACTAGGAAGAGCAAGTACTGGAGCATGACTAATCTTGTATTTCAATAACTCAAAGGATTTGTCTTGTTCCTTACCCCAGTCAAAACCCTTACTCTTTGCGGCCACTGTGTGTAGAGGTGTTGCAATCGCCGAGAAACCCGAATGAACTTCCGCATGTACTGTACTGCTCCCACAAAACTTCTAGTCTCTATGGCTCCTGTTGGTGTTGGCCAATTTGTGATGGCTTCCACCTTCTTTGATCCACTCGTAGCTCTCCTCCTCCAACCACGTGCCCAAGATAGACAAGTGACTGTTTGGAAAATTCACATTTCTTCATATTACAAAGCAATTGTTTCTCCCTGAGAACTTGCAAGACTTGCTTGCAAAAATGCATTAGATGTTCTTCCCATGTGGCACTAAAAATCAAGATATCATCTAGATATACAATGACACATGAATCTATGAAATCCCGCAATACATCATTCATCAATCTCATAAATGTAGCGGGTGCATTGCATAATCCAAAAGGAAGTACTAACCATTCATACAAACCCTATTTTTTTGAAGGCAGTCTTCCATATATCCTCCTCCTTCATCCTGACTTGGTGATAACCTGACTTGAGATCCAACTTCGTGAAAAATTGGCATGCTGAAGCTGGTCCAAGAGATCATCTATACGGGGAAGTGGATATCGGTTCTTTATGGTGATCTTGTTCAAAGCGCGGTAGTCGATGCACATTCTCCAAGAACCATCCTTCTTTGGCACCATCACAATAGGTGAACCACATGGTGAGGTGCTCGACGATATCACCCTCGGTCTATTAGTTCTAGAGTTGTTTCTTTACTTCAATATTTCTCAAGCAAGGATTGCCTATACAACCCGATGTTCGGTAGAGGTGACTCTGGCAATAGCTGAATCTCATGCTCTACTTCCCATTTTGGTGGTAATCCACTAGGAGCCTGAAATACTTCCTAAAAAGACTGAATAATACTATCCAAATCTTGTTTTCCTTGGTTAGAAATCTCTGAAACTTCTACCCCATCTTGTTTATCCTTTAACAAAAGTAAACAAAACTGATTATGATTTGACTGAATAAGTCATTTTTTGCTTGGTTAGCACTTACCATAGTAACCCGTGTCTTACGCTGGTGTGCCCGATGTTGTAGCCGATCCCATCCTTGACCCATCTGTACTGGTTTTCCTTCTCATAAAGATAACATCCCTAACATACAAGTAAGGACTCCCGAATACCACATCAAAAGCATCAAGTGGAATAACGTCAGCTTCAAAAACATCTATATATTGGGAATTTATCCCAAACTTGACCTTACATCTTCTTGTTACCTGAATTTCAACACCCTTCTTCACCCAACCCAAAGGATATGGGTGCGGATGCTCGTAAGTCTCAAGACCAAGCTTCTTTACAACTACCTCAGAAATCAAGTTAGATTGAGAACCGGTATCAACCAAAGCATTTACCTTAGTCCTCTTGATCTGGATTTTGATCTGGAATAGTCTACTCATCTCCTCTTCACCATGTTGGTGGCCATGCATCCAAGCCTTTCATCTACATCAGAGTCATCTTCGATTTCCACCTCCCCTTCTATCTTTACAACTGTCATGGACTTCTTGAGTCCTTGGTTCGGTTCTTCAGATGTAACTCCGATGCAACTTCCAACATGTAGCATCAGTATGACCATTGATATCACAATTCTTGCAAAAATTCTTGGGATCTTTACAAGTATTTAAAGTAGTGGCAGCTTGTTTACCTTTCCTTTCCACTTACTCTTGTTACTTGTTTGCCCCATAATCCTTTTTCTACTGATTTGTTGACTCGCTTTTACCCTCGGCTCGCTTCTCCTCTTGCTTTTTCTCATCATCTATGTAGTATGCCTGTACACATGCTTCATTGAGATCCTTGGGCTTTGTGGAGATGACTTTTCTTCGAAGGTGAGTGTGAAGTCCTCCCAAGTATTTGGTCAGAATATCCTCATCCTCCAAATCCATGTTCAGCAACATGGCTTGCCTCCAAACTCCGTAGTATAGTCCTGCACACTTTGACCACTGCCTTGTCTAAAATACTGCCATTTAATCATTTGGTCAGTTTTATGGCCAATAGGATAGAAGTTAGCTCTAAGTAATTCCTTAAATTCTTGCCAAGATTTCACAATAGGACGTTTCTTCTTTTCACAAGTAGTTAGATGAGTTTCCCACCAAACTAGAGCATGTCCCTCCATTTTGAGACGTGCAAAGGTGATCCTTTGTGCCTCAATGACATTATGGACGCTAAAATAGACTTCTAACTATTTCAACCATTTATCCAAGTAATTCTACATCTACTTGTCCTTCAAAGCTTTTGATTTCACTTTAGTCTCAACTTTAAAAGGAGTATGTTCAGATTTTACCTTTTCTCTTGTGTTAGAAGTCTCTTCTTCATGCTCTTCCCCATAATCTTCCTCATGGTGACTCTTGCCTATACCAAACTTTTTGGCTAAGCCTCGAACCACCGAGTCCATGGAGTCTTGCTTGACGGAAGCTGTCTTCTGCAAATCTGCAAGTTCCTCTTGCCTTCTAAACATCCTATCCATCATGGTCTCCAACATCTCGATTCTACGGACCAAGTTCTCTTCCTCCATTTCTCCCCGAATTCTCTGTTTCCACTTCTTTGTAGAAATCTCTGGATCGCAAGGTAAAGCTTCTTCACCTTTAGATCTTGTCACTGTCATACAAATTCAAGAATGAAATACCACAGTCCTGGATACTTGTTAGCTCTGATACCAAAATGATCTGTAAACTCTTCAACTTTGGAATTATTCACAAATCACAAATTAATCGTTGTTGTTTACTTTCTATTAGAAAATAACAGAGATAGCTAGTGAATGAATTACTATTGTGCTTAGAATCAACAATTGTAGTAAAGGAAAGAATATAAGCTCATAACACCAACAATTTTATCCTGGAAAACCTCCAATGGAGGAAAACCAATCGGGAAGGGCAATTGCTCTTTCTTCCCACTTCTATTGGCCAATTCAAATCAACAGTACAAAATTTACAATAAGTAAGAAAGAGAAGTAGATAATATCTCAACACTTCCTTTCAGTTACTTGCTTGCTTCTGTCTCAACACTCCTTTCTTCTACAAAAATACAATTTCCAAGCACTAAGACTTCTTGCTCACTTGCTCCCATGCTTCATGATGATCTTCTACACTTCTACAATCATGTATTTATAGCCTTTCTCATGTCCTCCCATGCACTGGAGAATGGGAAAGGTCATGAAGGAGAAGAGAAACGAACATCCTTTCAAATTCGTAGGTTTGTTCATTATTTTGTTTTCTGTCATAATGGCCAGACCGCCGCCTGCCCTATGCAGACCAGCCTGGGACGCCGCCGCTGGTGGGGCGGCGTTCTAAGAACCGCCGCCTTCTTTGGTGGTGGCGGTGGTCCTATGTTACTTACAAGACAGAACCTCCATTTCATTGTTTTTTTCTTCTTGCTGATGATTTTTGATGAAGTAGAGTTATTAATCATTTTAAGCCCTTCTCAAAGAATAAGGAAATCTCGTGCCCCTGCTTATCACCCAATGCGGGCACTAGGTGCTCCCGAGGAATGCGCAAGCGTCGAGTCCCTAATTTATGCGAGTTGTGTGAGAATGCATTATTTATGATAGAAACTTAAGTGAACATATTGGAAGGGAACCATACATTCATCTTAGAGCTCAGAACGACTTCTAGACCAATGTATTCATTCATATAAGGAAAGCATTATAGAACATATATATGAACTATAACAGAAAAGAAATGCACAGGGGTTTACACCCACTTATATGAAATAAACATATAACCATGTAGTAGAACTAGAACCACACATATATTCATATTAAGCATGTTGATAACCATATTACAATAACTCAGGCAATCACATATTCATATGGTAATGCAGATCAATATCATGCATCAGAGCTGGACTTGGGCCCTTCATAGTACAAAGAAAAATGTTCAAAACCCATCCCCTTAGTACAACGTATTCCTACAAATCCTCTAAGCCCAACCTATGGAGCTCTCACAATATTCCTGCATGGCTTCGCCTCTTCCTCTCTCTATATCTTTTCCTCTAGCAGGTGCTTGTATTTATAGCCTTTTCCAACATCTTCAAGCCTTCGCGGGAGTTGTAGATCCGTTGCCAAGTGTCCAAGGTGGTCCTCCATGGGAGCATGCTTCTTCAGGCTCGAGCTCTCCACTCTTTGCAATGATGGCCTTCTAGAATCTTCCATCGCAAGGTATATTCCTTCCATGGGCACCAAGCTGCCGGCACCTTATCCATTCCGCATGCACGCAGTCGGGTCACGCTTTTCTCGTGTTCCATTTGATATGCCAAATATGGCTAAGTCCCAAAACCTTTGCTCTGTCTTGCGCACTTTCTCCTTGCCTGTCTTCAAATAGGCCTTACGCGCCCACGTGCCTTCTTATACTTGGCCAATATTTTAGGGGCCCAACAGATTCTTTGTGGCATTTTGTCAGAGCTTGTATTCTCTTTCAAATTTGGAAATCTCGCAATATTGCTATCTTTCATAAAAATAATTACGGTGCTTTATTCTCCACTAATGATAAAGTAGTTATTTGTTTTATTGTGCAAATACATATTTAAGCTCAAGCGAGAAAAATTTCCCTAGAGTTTGCTCACATGCATGAACTGTTTGCTCACTGGGGAGTGCTCCATGCACGATGAGTTGGGTCCCTCTCGACCCTTTGTCGTTGCAACCTCGGCCATCACCGCCACGCCAACCACCTCCACAAGGTCTACGTCGTAGAAGCCGCTCTCGTAGCCATCGCTCCCTCTCGGGGGTCGCCCTTAAGCTTCGTCCTTCTCGAGGTCGGGTGAAGTCCTCCTCGGGAAGGCGGTGGCGAGTTCTCCACAATGGACCTCTCTTTTGTTGGCTCTCTACCCCTGGTTGGGGAATTGTGGTGCCTTTGCAAATCCAAATGCCCAATCAAGATGGTTGGCAGGTTGATCCACCGTCGGCTGAGCCTTCCAATGGAGTTTAAATACCTCCTCGGGATGATCGTCATCCTTCCGATATGGCGGCATGTGCTTAATCTTTTTGGTTTGATGTTTTAGGGTGGTGGTGATCTTTTCCCTCGTGGCATTTGTTTTTGCTTGTCCATTGGACATTCGTGGTGCCTTCGTGGCCTTTTTGTGGGACTGTGAGTTGTTCGGTCACCCCTACTTTTATAACTCTATTATATTTTTATTAATATAATGTGCAGTTCCAATTGTAAATGGGAACAAATCCTTACATTAGTGCTTTTAACGTTTTTTAAAATAGGTATCCTATTTATTCTACACAATCTCTAAATCCATATTCATATATATAAAGTTAATTGTTGAAATACATGTTTTGGGTGGGAAGTTGAAATACATGTTAATGGTGTGTTTATATGCACCACGAGGGTCAAAAATCCACATTTATGGGCATGATGTCCTTTAACATATAAAGCATCTCTTGGAAGCTACTAAGTACGGGTAACTTAGTGAAGGGTTGTTTCTTTCCATCAAACTTCATTACTTGTGGAAGATGAAGTCATTGGTTGATTGTTGAGTCAATTCAAGACATTTTCTTTCTATGGAATGAACATGTTGGGAGCGTGGGAGGAACAACACTTACATGAATTTGGACACTGATAAAAAGGACGGATGGGTCAGGGGACATACCATGTTAAAAATAAATAACTACTTTAAAAATAACTTGCTACTTATCATACGTCAAAGAAGTGGGGAGGCGAGTCACGCTCAGTCTAGTGCAGCAGTTTATATGCGAGGAAACTTATATGTGGTTGAAACAGGGATGTCAAAGGTCTTTAGTGTCCTTTCAATAGGAAAACTTTTTCGAAATAAACATTTATTTGTTGAATTGCAATAACAATGAAAAACCAGTTCTTTAAATAATATCGGTTATTTATGCTTCATTTTATTGTCTCTCTTATTTATGTTAGTGTAATTTATATTTAAAGAGGTCAAAATAAAAAATTAAAAATGAATAGATTTCAGATTCAAAACCAAATTGTAATTATTGTTATTTGTTGTAGTATTTGGTCATTTTTTTCAATTTTAAGTTCAAGTAATTATAAGAAAACTAATGATGTGTGAACAATCATGGATATTGGTCAAATGAATGCCTGATTGCAAGTTTTAAACTCAGACTCCACATGATTTCATCTATTATCTGATTTACAAGGAGAGATTTTTACTAATAAAATTATTAAAATGTACGTGTATTGTTTAGGTGTAAAAGAGATTCTTTGTTTACTTAATTTAATATCTGATGTTGAAGCTACTGATTTATTGCCAATTCTAACCCTGGAATATATGAAGAAAAGAATCAACAACTATATTTTAGACTTAAAAATTGATGAAGAAAAGAATAAACAACCATATTCTAGCCTTGGAATTTCATTTATGAAAAAGAAGCTACAAATTGATTTATTGAATATTTTTAAATTACATACACACACCCCATCTCAGTCTATATTTTAGACTATAGATAGGGATTACAACACATCTAAATCAGTACCTTAATTTAACTAATAAGAATGATGATTACTTGCATCTATCCATCAAAACACTAGCGGAATTAGGTCCATGTGCTGCATAAGAAAACAGCCAGAACACCAGATTTCATGATCACACTCCAAGGAATGCCTTTCTTCCCCTTTCTGACTAATCCCTTCGCAAATGGCCAAAGATTTATGATTACAAAAATACTGCATAAATACTCTGCATATAACCGCTCTCGGATATCGTCTCCACCCCCAACAAGTGAAACAGTGTTCCATATAACACCTGCCATGCTTATGAACAAAACTGTAGTGGGCACAATGATTAATGGAGTTGAATCAAATGTAAACTCGCCCTCATCACCCTGCCCTTCCTCATCAGACCCCTTTGGAGTTACAACAAAAACTGTTTCAGACAATCCTACCAGCTTCTTTACAACATCGAACAGTGCAAAGAGCCAGGAAGATATGCACACAATGAACCACATCCTTTGGTTATTCCACCACTCTCGAAGTGAACAACCACAACGAATGTATTGCAGAAGCTGAAATCCATAGACTGAAACGAACAGTGCAACTGCAATTGGAAAGAAAATCTCTGAAACCTGCATCAACAAATGTTACCATACATTTATTTAAAGTTCAGTTGGCAATTCTTAGGTTTTTTTACACACCATGTTGTGGGTAATGAACTAATGTATCATTTTAATTTCTGGTATCAAATAAATATTAACATGTAATTTTCTTACCTTGGGCAGAAATGATTTCCCATGCAGCAAACACAGAGCAGGAAGTATGGCATAGCAGAGTACTGGCAACGAGCAGATTGCCCATAGATTGAAATAAGCATAAGCCATCCTCTGTCTCAGTGTAATGCTCCTTTTGATGCCTAGGAATGGACATGATTTGCTTACAAATACTTCTAGCAGTCCTGTAGCCCATCTCTTCTGCTGCACAAGACTGTCTGGCCCGCTCCCTGGTACACATCCCATGAAACCTGGTTCCTCAGGATCAAAAGCAAGAGAGTGCCAACCTAGATTATGAATTTTTAGCCCAGTGAGAATATCCTCAGCAGTAGATCCATACAGCCATCCCACCTGCAATACTTCACAGTAATTAACTTATATTTTAATTCTTAAATCAAAGCCAAAAACACATCCGTTCATAAGCTTCTAAATACTCGTAAACTTCTATTTTCACAGTACCGTTTTACACTACTAGCCCTGTTTTTTCTGGTTTTAAAAATTATAAATAGCAAATATGCCAGGCATACAGTCCTAAAGATGATCCCGTGATGGGATGGAAGCAAACTTAGGGGTAGAGAGGATAATGAATGTACCACTTCGCCCCAGGCGGTGTTGGTTTCATAGCTGCAACTAGCAACCTTCAAGGCCTCCTGTGTAGCCAGTGACAGAGGAGTATGATTACTGCAAGGATTGCCAGCTAAAATATTCTGAGCTGCTGCTACAAGAACAGAGGATCCTCCAAATGCTTTTCTCAAATCCTCAAAAGAGCAAGAGGATACAAAATCAGGAACCTCTGCTTAAGACACATGAAAAGACATTTTAATGCTTAAACAATAGTATATCTTTCAAGAAAATTAGTTTCAAGATAAATTTCGATTAGGTGGGGAGTCTTGCTAAGAAGAAATTTTTTTCAAAGCACTGCTTTTAAAAACTATCATTGCAAGTTTAAGTAAAATAGAAACCACCATTGGGCCATTGGCAGTACTAAGTTTTAACAGCACGAATGTGTTTGTTAGTATTCTACCTTTTCCTTGTGTTTCATGCCCTTTATTGTGATCCTGATTCATCATGGGTGGTAATCCATACAAGCCTTTTCTTCGATGAAAGCAGCAAGTTCCTCCATATATAGAACCTTGCATTCCATTCATTCCTTTTGTTACGGTCTGCACATATTCAACAATTCCATTATTACTCTTATAAATACTTATATAACAAACTTTGAAGATTGCATAACCAGTTCACATCATTTGAAATTATCGCTTACTTTCACTAATACTTTCATTTGATTTCCAAAGGGATCATCCTTGAGATCTCCATATAATATTTGAGGAAATTGCACAAAACCACATTCTTTTTCAGATTTACAGTCAAGGAAGAAGCACATAGCATGTTGTATGGCTTTGCAATCATTCATGTGCATATCAGAGTCCAGATTAAGTGTGAAAGGAGCATTTGTCATCACTGCTGATACTCTTGCCTTAAAATCCCAACACATAAAAACTAATGTTACTCGTGGCCCTTTTGTTCAGTGCCAAATTTTATACAGCTAAAAATAATCTTTAAGAATATGATCTAAAGTTGTTCACTAGTAAATTTGTAATGCAAAAACATTGTCAATGTAAGTCCTTGAAAAAGAGATAATAAAAGTGAAATTACCATGGCATTCATGGCACCAACTTTATAATGATGATCAACCTTAGGGCCTTTTTCCTCCAACATATATTAGATGGGGCAAGTATCTCTTTCCTCTCCTTGAACCCCTTTATTTTCATGAATAACCTATAAATATACAGTTTCATCAAGGATCATACTACTCAAAGATGGATATCAATTCTAACAATCAAAACTATTAATTTTAACTTTATAATCATGTTGTCACCTGCACTATACTTGAATGGTTTGTAATATCAGAACTCCTCTGGACAAAACCATCAACACTAGAAATCAAGTTTGGTGGAACTTGTCCCATCTCCAATGCTTTGGCAATCCTTGTCTTCAAACTTTCATACTCACCCTATAAGTTAACAGTCAACAATGTTAAGAGGTTAAATAATTTAGATAACAAGACAATTCTTTGTACTGACATGAAAATCATGAAAATACTTTATAATAACTGAAATGTTCCTTCATATTGGCTTCTCTAGTTGGTTATGCCACCACCTTCATGTCTTGCCATTCTCTGAGAAAATTTGGATCAGAAGACTTGATTTCTTTGGAGAAATACATAAAGGGAGCCCTTTTCTGTATATTGAATTTCCTGCAGAAGGGCACCCATTTTTTGGCAAAGCTCAAAGTTTCTACCAGAGAGTAGAAAGTGATGGGGAAGCCCCATCATCTGAGATATAACATGCAAATTTTCTACGGGATAATCGAGTGCAAGAACTGAAAGAACTGTATTGGCAGTTATCAAAGCAGGCTCTTTGAAGGGATCTGTTGTGGTGATAAATATGTCCACAGCAGGAAGCTTTGAAGCGGATTCTCTACTATACCTACAAGTCATCAAAAGAAATATCGATCATGGTAGAACTTGTAGAAACCACCATATTTATATTGTGTATGCCACCAATAATATAAAATGCCTGATTTTTTCTTACCTTTCTGCAAGTCTCTCTGGGTTTGTATTAAATTCACCATAAGCCCATGTGAAGTTATGACAGAGCACCCACATAAAAGCAAACCAAAACTCGCAGGCAGAAGACACCATCCAAAGCCCATAAGACCCATGAAGAGGATTCAATATGCGATAGCGTATGAAACATAATAATAACAACAAATGAAGGCATAAATAAGCTCTATGTAGTTTTGATTTGTGTATGATTTTCTCATACAAGGGAGCAGGATTGAAGGCATTCAGCTCCATAGATAAGACCTCTAACCTTAACAAGCTAATAGTTTACACTGCAGGGCATTGCCTCTGGTTTATTATAAGCATTTGCCTTCAATCATAACCTCATATTCCATTGGTTTAGTCTGAAACAAGTGTCGTGTAGAATTCGTTTTCTAATCAATGATAATATTTGAAGTTAGGTGTCGAAATTAATATGTTCATCATTGCCTTGGAATTCGTAATGCAACTTAAATGGTAACCAGAGAAGGGTACAATCAATTTATGTATTTTCTGCAATTTGCGTTGTCAGCTTTTCCAGGAAAATGTACAATTATAGAAAAAAACAAGTGATGATGCAGTTCTGAACTTGATAAAAACATCCAGAATTGTTGTTACATCTCTGACACTAGGTATCTCTGGACATTTCTTAAGATAATTAAAAGCTTGTCTTCATGTGTCATGTGTCATGTGTCATGTGTCATGTGTCATGGCTCATAATCATCTATCACAAATTAGTTTAGTAGGGTTAGAATTGGTTAAAGATGGCGATAAGATTCAGAGCAAGAATGTTGTGATTAGTATGTTGAGCTACTATTCAAAGAGTGATTCCTCTTTCTCAATTAGAACTACCATTCAAAGTGAGATTCCTCTCTCTATCCGCGTTACCAAATGGAGTGAAGAAATTCTGTTGTCATTGGCCATAGGTAATTCTCCTCTCATTTCTACTTTTGTGAGCCAAGTATAATAAACTTCAAACAATGGATGCTTTCCCTACATTCAATTGCCTATCCTAAGGTAGGCCACTCGCATTGACATTAAAAAGACAAAACAATTGCTGATGTCACGGCAATGCAGAGCTGATTGTGAGGGAGTTGTTTGGTGCTAAGCAAACAGATTACATTATTACTCGATTTTCAGGACAAAAGGGAAGAGCGTGCATCTGGCTCTATGGATGGTCCTCGCGGGACTTTGAAATAATAATGTTCTTATGGATTTGGATTTGGGGGATTGGGGGATTAAGGGTTTTTACTAAACAAAAACTCAGGTTGTATATGAGGAATGGGGAGGACTAGCAAGTAAACATATTCATCTTAATTATTTATTAGTATAATTGAAAATGGTGTAACTTAGTATATTTATCAATAATTCGTCGGTAGGTGTCCACCTTTGAAGATGCCCTTGCTTGGAAAGTGTCAAATTCCGACATCTCCATTGTTGTCTTAACTTTATAGGTTGCCAGATTTTAGATATTTAAGTGGAATAATGTAAGTTGTCTTGAATATCTATTTTGTGATGCAATTTTTGTACTGAACAATGTTTGCAATTAATTCATTTGGTGAAACATGAATGCAGAAGTAAATATATGCTTTCAATTGCCTCCCTCAACCGCCTTGCACTTTGTAATAGCGGCCACATTTATAAATAAACCATTATGAGTATATGAAAGATGTGTGCGAGAGAGATGGTAATGGTAACATAACACTTGGCGCACTCAAATTCATCCAAAAGTTGTCTGATGCAGTTGTGTAATATGCCACCACGCCACCACTAATTTTTTTGCATCGTACAACCCTAGGCTCGCCACCATTCACAGACTTGTATTGTGAGGTAAATACATCATCCTCGACACAACTTGTTCTTGAGCTCTCACCACTTTCGAAAAAGAAAGATCACCATGCTGAAAAACAATGATTGTAACAAATTCTTTAAGAACTTCCCCTTCTCTCTGAATTTAACATTATAAAGGAGCAAAATGAAATGGACTCGCTTATTTATTGAATTCCTCGAAAAAGTGTGCAAGTCACTTAATGTCTACATTAGTTAGGAAAGCTTCCCTACCGTTCTCTTCAAGACCTTGCTCAAAATTATGGCCTCATTATGTGCTTGAGACTGGGTTATTTTCCTACTTTGGTGGTTTCATTTGCAAAGACGGCAAAAGAGTTTCTAAAAACTCATTATTTGACTTTTGCCAGCAGACCTGAATCTACCCCTGGAAGATAATTAGCTTATAATTATAAGGACATGGCACTTGTTCCCTATGGACCTTACTGGAGACATGTTAGAAAAGTATGCATGACAGAATTGTTGAGCGCTAAAAGATTGGAGTCATTGAGATCTATAACGAGAGGAAGAGGTTTATGAAGCAATGCGTGGTATTTGGGAGAAGAGTAGGCAGGGCAGATTTGCCATCAACATTAACACTTTCACCCAATCGCCCATTTTTGCAATAATTTGGCGAATCTGGTTGGTACCAAATATTTTGGAGATGATGTGGTAGGCGGTGACCATGGTAAAGAATTTAGCACTATGGTGGAGGAGGTTTCCTCTACGATGTGATTGTTAACCTTGGAGACTATATTCCTTACATAGACTGGCTTGATTTGCAAGGCATCAAGAAGCGGATGAGGAAGGCGAACGACTTCTTTGTGATTTGTTCGAAGATTATAGAAGAACATGATAATGTTAAGTGCAAACATGCATCAAATGTTAAGGACATCATTGATGTGCTCCTGGAACTCTCCGAGAATGATACCCTGAACATCAAAGCAATCATTTTTGTAAGCCCCTTACCCACTTCAATTTTTTTAAGGCACAATAGGTACTGCTTTGGAATGGACTATGAGTGAGATTGTGGGAAATCCCCATGTTGCAAAGAAGCTACATGAAGAGATTGAATCTGTAGTAGGCAAAGTCCGAAGAGTAACAAAATATGATCTTGGAAGCATGGAATACCTTAAATGTGTGGTTAAAGAGTCCTTGTTGAATTGTTGTTCCCACATGAATCTACAAAGATTTTGTTGTGGGTGGGTTCTTTATACCCTAGAAAATAAGGCTTATGGTCAATGTGTGGGCAATAGGAAGAGATCCAGCTGTATGAGATGATCCCCGACGTTCAAAACTAAAATATTTATAAGTAAAGATATTGATATTGTTGGGTGAGACTTCAACATTCTTCCCTTTGGGGCAGGAAGAAGGGGATGCCCAGGGTCTCTAATGGCAGTGGGGACTATGGAACTTGTATTGGCACAACTTATGTCTTTGCTTTAACCGGACCGATTGAAGGCGGTCCATCCAATCTGGATATGATTGAAGCCTTTGGTGTTGCTCTCACTAGAAAAGAACATCTTCTTGCTCTTCCTTCATTAAAAGTGACTAATTGCCTCTAAATTTTCAGATTCTCTACCAAAGAGTTGTCTTTTCTAAAACTTTGGGCAACAAACTTACCCCAGGATTGCCTGACTGATAAGGCAAGTGATCCTAACATATTGTGGACTATGTGTTTGGTGGTCTATGGTTGATAAATATTTTCTTTCCTTGTTTGTGTGGTGGTTGTGGGATGTATTTCTACAAACTTTGATGTATGTATGTTAAGTGCGAGAAGTTTGATAGGTTCCCGTAAATGTTTGACCAAATGAAAGAACGAGACAAATTCTCATGGCATATGATTATGCTAGCAAACAAAAAAGACATGGGTTTCTTGAGAGTCATTTCACCATATGCAACAAACTTGTCTCTAACCAATTCGGTTCTGACTATCAAAGCATACTCCCTACTTGTGCCAAAATACGAGCTTTAGAACAGGGTATGGACATCCATCAAAGCATAAAATTGGAATTTTCTCTACCACCATAGTTAAAAATTCCGCAATGAACGCATTTGGTTGGTTTAATACGCCCCCTTGGAATAACTATTACAGTTGTCAAGAACCTTCGATTATGGGGTCATTGTCAGACTCCAATGAAAATTAACTCCAAGATTATTGCAAGAGAAATTGTTGTGATAAATGAGAACCATTTCCTTCATTTTAAAAAGAGAGAATGTTCTTGTCGCGATTATTGGTGATGCTAACTAAAACAATCTAAAAACATAAGCTTACACTGTAATAATGTGTCATGTGCTTGATGATTCTCACTTTCTTAAAAGTTTTTTGTTTAATTTTAAGTTTGCATACACTTTGTTGTAAATTACAACTCCAACAAACTTAACATTGTTATCCTCTCCGATGTAATTTGCAACTCATGTACAATTGTTAGTTAATGAATTATTATGTTATTAGGGTGGTCACTTCTATTGTGATCTACAATCAATCAACTCTTATATTTGTAGAAAAAACACATCAATCTAAATAAAGGAATGTTAAAGTTGCTAATAAGTATTGAAATTGCTGAAATTTCACATAAATGTTGGAGTACAACTTTCTTCGTGTACTATGTGCGCTCTCTATTCGAGCCACCAAATTGTCGCACACCTCTCCCTTCTTCGACTCTAATAAAATATGATTCTTTTTATATTTTTTTTTAAAATTCTATTTATATGTTATTTCGGTTTAAATTAGATTTAATTTAATTTAATTTGTATGATTTTAAAAGAAACAGATTATTTTATATATCTTAATATTAAGAAATTAAGAGTTTTGTATTTAATTTAAATATATTAAACTATTAAGATGTATATAATTTGTTAAATTTATTTAAAATATTTTATTTAAACTATATAACTTTTATCCATACAAATTCATCAATGGACAAAAGATTACTTGAAAACTTCATATACTTTCAATTTGATAAATTCTTAATATTTTGAAAATGTTTGAGAAAGTGTATCATTGTGTATAACCATTAGATAATTTTTTTGATAGTTCACCTAATTAATCTTTTAGCACTCAAAATAGAACCTATATGAAGCACACTAAACATAAATATATGGATTTAAATTTAGGTGGTAAATTGACTATTAAGATAGTTTTCATGCACCCCTTTTGCGACCCTTTTGCAGGGATTTTCTTAATCTACTTCTTCGGGGAAAACGTTATCGGCTTCTGTTTTGAATTGTAACAGTAATTACTAACATTGTTGACATAGTTTTTACGACTACCAAATCTCATGGCCACCTCCCCACAATAATTTAAAATCTATAATTTGTTGTACAAAATAGATTTCGATCTGTAGCTCCAATTTATTGCTTGTTTTTGGTAGAGAATGTGAGAGCGAGTAGGCATCTGGGTTTAATATTGGAAGCAAACGGGTGTGTAGGTGTGGGTGAGTGATGAAATAATGAAAGCAAACATCGAGGCAATGCCACCAAATTCTCTGGATGCTTTTTAAGAACTGTTTGGTTATCCACAGGTGGCGATGGGCGTGTACAAGTGTCTGTCTACTATTTCTCAAACCCATGCGTCCATTCTCCCGTTGCAACAAGAGATCCTAGTTTCCCTCTTGACTCATCCCTTCGTGCTTTGTGCTTCTTAGAGCTTCCTCCACCTAGGCTGCCAACCACCTCGCTATTCCACTTTCAATAAACCTCTTCTCTTGTATGTTCACTTTTTGTAACCTTGGATGACCTTGACGATCGAAGGAGGACATGGTGCACACAAAAAAAATCCCTCTCTTTTCAATGCACAACCATTGATAAACCTAAAAAAACATTTCTAAATGAAAGTATCAGTAAATGTTCCTTTCACACATCAACAAAATGATATTTCATGGTGTTTTCACTTCTCCTCGAGCGCAATATTCTTCTTTGTCACTATCCTCCTCAAAACTTTATTTCTGTCAAGTTTAACTCCTTGATACATCCCCTTCGTCATTTCCATTGCACATTCCACACGTGATTGCTAGATTTTATGTTCTAGGTGCATCTGGGTCTATGGATGGTCCTCGGCATGAATTTGAAATATTAATGTCCTTACATTCAACTCACAAGGGAAGCATCTTACAAACCCAACTTATGGATTTGGGGGATTAAGGGTTTTTTATTTAAATTTTCAAGTTGTATATATGAGGAATGGGGAGGTCGAGTGAGTAAATATATTCATCTTAATTATTTATTAGTATAAGTAAAGACGATGTAACTTAGTATATTTATTAGTTATTAAAGAGAGTCATTATGTTATTCGGGTGGTCACTTCTATTATGATCTATAATCAATCAACTCTTATATTTATAGAAAAAACACTTCAATCTAAATAAAGGAATGTTAAAGTTACTAATAAGTATTGAAGTTGTCAAAATTTCACATTAATGTTGGAGTACAACATTATTCATGTACAATGCACGCTCTTTATTTAGATCCATCAATGACTCGAGATAGTTGATTATCAAGTTCAAGCTCTACAATCAACTTCATAAGATAAAACAATCAATTCTTACATGAAGCACTTGGTTAACATGAGAGATTGTCATGACTTGGAAGTTCGTCATCCTCAATAACATTGGTTATTTTTCTACACTCTAGTGGTCCTACCTACTTCCATCATCTTGGTGAATGTTCTATTGTGGATTACATTATTGTTAACATGTCTCTTTGATAAAAAAAAAAGACAAGGCTTTCAAGTATCTCCATCCACACCTCCTCCCCTCACCGACCATGCTATTCTATCTTTTTAGGTCCCACTTGGTTATTCTTCTACCTATCCTTGATCTAATTCACCTTGTAAGTCTATCTTCATCCATTTTGGTCAACAACATGATGAGATATATACAATTTTGTAGGCAAGGCTCCTCTTAGTGTATGATAACCACTATCGATGTGGACCCAATTGGGTACTCTCTCTGCTTCCACCCATGACATTTGGTCTTCCATGATAAACACTTCCCCATTCCGTTCACACTTCATGCACTTCTAAAACGAGTATTTTCCTCTTAATGCTTGGTATGGCTCTGTCAAAAAGCATTCATATCTTAACCAAGCATATTCTGAATCATAGACCTTCTAAGTCAAACAAAATGCAAATGATCTATAAACACAATATTAGAAGGAAAAATAGGAACTATACTTTGAATATGCATAAAAATCTTCCTAACCAATTCCAGTTTACTCCAAAATTTTTTTGGAGAGTCTTCCTTCATAAGAAATTAGTATGTGCAATATCTAATCTCCTTACTTGGTCGATTATGCTTCCACCTATCTGAATGCTCAAAACCAACCAAGAATTCAAGTCAACCTACAACCTTCTCACTGTTATTTCTTCACTAATTGTGTCATCATACACTCTAACCTTAAAATCCAATCCCACAAATTTCATGATGTAGAGAACCTCAAAGCTGAATTTTTTAAACATAGCCCAAAATTTTTAGCAATCCATATCATAGGCATATTTAAGTATACGGTGACCTATTTCATTCCACCTTTTTAAACCTCCCATAACATCCATCCCATCTACACGAGTGGAGATATGAACAATCCTGGTAATTTCTATACTATTATGCTTGGACACACCTTAGCTAAGATCATTACTACAACTCTAGACATTCATATCTCTAAATGGGAAGAGACAAAGAACCTAAGAGCCAATAAAGGGAAAATAGGTTTTAAAAGAGGCCACCGCATAGGTGATCATATCTTTTCTTCTACCTCTATCATAGAGGAATCTAAGGTAGAGAAACACGAGGTACATTTTTGTTTGTAGACTTCTGCAAGCCATTTGATTCGGTTTCTTGACACGTGTTTATTGAAACTCTTAAGGCTTCAAGTCTTCCACACTTTGTAGTTTCACTTTTAATGACACTTTATGATGTTATTTTTGGAAATGTATGAACAAGGAATAATGATACATAGGATGTCAAGATGACCATAAGTGTTAAACAAAGTTGGCCACTCTCTCGTATACTTTTTGGTTGTTACGTTGATGAGCTAGAGGAACTAAATTCATTACATTTGGTGTAATAAATGGTTTCTTACTCTTCAAAGATTCCATTGTTATTCTTCTATTTATAGATGACATTATTATCATGTGTTACTTTGTGAGATATCTCTAAAAACAACTTGATATTCTAGCCTCATTTTGTAAAACTCACGAGCTTAAAGTTAATGTGGGCAAGAAAAATTCGAGGATTTTAATATCTCTATCAATAAAGCAAGTGAAGTGATTCTTACTTATAAAGAAAAGAGGGTTGAGATAGTCTCTTCATATGTATATTTGCATGTCCTCTTCTTTAGATCACAATTGACCTTGACTCCATATATCTTCCAAACTGAGTAAGGGTTTGCAACTTTCACCACCCTTGAAAAGAATTGTTCTCGTGTCTAGTTTCAAGACATTCGGATGAAGATCCACCTCTTTCACTCAATGGTAATAGTTACCCTCTTATATGGTTGTGATGTTTGGGGGCCATACCATGAAGTTGAGGACAAAAATGAAAAGGAAGTGATGGTCACAATGTTATCCAAACATATTAATCATAACAAATCAGTCTCACTTGTCGTCATCTGTGTAAAATTTGGTACAATGTTTCTCATTGTTTCATTAGTCTTTCATATGTAATCTATTATTCAAATACTAAGGCAATGGGGTAAATCCTAGAGTGGGCACCTTAGGTATCCATAGCTTGCTTTCGGTTTATCCATGGAGTAAGGAAAACATTGGTTTAATTCATGTTGAATGGTTATGTGAGAGCATCCTCATTACTTCATTACATTGATCTTGATATTGAAAGGACACCCCTACATAGTTTTCCCATGGATGAACCTCTTCTCCCCAAGATAGAGAAAACAATGACATTCATATTGATATATACATAACGTTAATTCTATTAGTCTTGAACCTAAAGTTGTGCTCATGGTCTAAAAACTTCAATTTTACTCATAATTATAACTTCATTTTGGTGATGGGTTAATCCAATCTCTAGCCTACACAAAACTACAATTACTTGTAGCATGAGAGTTCCCCTTGCTATGATAAAAAATTCTTGCATCACCTTCATGTTGAGATAGATCACCACATCCCTCCGGAACATTATATATGTCATATTTTCTCTTTGGATCCTAAGATCGAAGATTATTTTGTTTTCATATGCTCTCCTTAAATATGATATAAGGAGTTTCTTATTTTACCTCTTCATAGACTCTCTTGGCTTTCTTTAGAATTTCATGGCTTATGAAGATCAAATAATTATCCCTCTTCCTCTACGAGATGTCGACCTTAACCAATGGATTCTCAAACATAATTTTGCAAGGTGGGCTTATACTAGCTTAATTACATCCTACATATTCTATCCAAATGACATTCTCACTAGGAAGAAACCATGTGGCCATCCTCTATATTTATGAGTTATACTAGCAAGGAATCATAAACTCAATGGCTCACATGGCGTCACACACATTACACATTTCTTCACCACTTTGAGTATTAGAAGTGTTTCTCCGTGGCAACAAGGTTAAATTTACTTTGCAAATCTTCTTTCTCTTTGAGTCTCTTTACGTTATCTCTTTTGGACTATTTCTCTTTATTTTTTCTAATTTAGTCGAGCTCTTTTGTATTATTTTGGATGTGTTATGGAACTTCCTTTTTCTTCTTTATATTGTATATTTTGCAATCCTATAGGCCAATCTTGGCCTTTTGTGGAAATTAATATATAAATTAAATCAAATCAAATATGTGCAAAATTAGTTTTTTTGGGTACTATACCCCATTTACTTTAATATCTTATTTAGAATCATATATTTTATAAGGGTATAATTTTCCTTATTTTTCCGTTGTGGTTGTAAGATAATAAGAGCGTTTTTTAGAAGAAATTAATGTGTGAAAGAAATATCGGGTATTGATTCCAAATTATAATAAATTTATTAAAAGCTAAGTACAACTATAAACTTAACATCTAATCAACATGCATAAGCATTACGATAGATGATTTAGTTTAAATCTTAAAACAAAATCCTTCCAACATATATCAATATATCAATAGGATAATTCCTACGCAAAAGATTTACTATAAGTAGCACTTTGCAAATAATAAATGTGCCACCTACTCGGGCCTAATGTTTTCGAATTTTATCTAATTTTTATCATAATATGTTATCCAAAAGATTGCTTCACTAGAATGTAATCATTAAGAAAAATATCAGTTTTTAAATCCTTATAACTTGAAATATTACTTTAGGCCTCTAAAAATTACCATTTAAATTATGCTAATTTTTGTTTTTGGAAAATCATAGCTGTTTGAAACTAAATTCTTCCTCTTCTTTTTATGGTCCCAAATTATTATTAGGATCGTTTATCTCCACTTGAGACTAAATTGGCCCATTACACTCAAAACTTCAATCTAATGTGGAAAATTATAATGAATATGAATTTTGGTTAAGCACTTTCCTTGGTGAGAAATTTTCCTGCCCTGATCATTATAAGAGTTTTTAAAAATTCTTGGTATCATTTACCAATTCTAAATATGACTAATTAATAATATCTTTTATTATCCAAATTAGAATTGAAGGGTTGATTCCGACACTTGTGAGAGAAGTGAACAGCTGTGATACATTCTGTCATTGATACACCACATAACAGTGGTATAATCCACCCACACGTCCAGTTGCCCTAATTAGTCATTCCATAGAAGAAATTAGGAATCCATCGTGGCATTGAAAATATTATCATATGCGTGTCCACCATCAACAAATGAATCTGGTGATGTGAAGAACACGTACTGCAATGAATTTGTGTATGTTGTTGATTTACTTAGGAAGCCCGCCATTGAATTGGGTGGCACTAAATTTTCGACCACCCACCCCTAGCATATACTTATCAACTCTCCACTTGCAAAAACAAACAAAACAATTACACATGTGAAGGTCCATTTGTAAGCAACCCTTATGATATTTGTCATAATGTATACATGTTATACCATGTTTTTTTGGTTTTGAAGTATTTTTATTTTATAAACTTATGTTATTAAAACAGGAGTAATAATGTAAGATTTTTATGGATATATTAGTTCAACCCTTATGTTATTGAAACACATAATAATGTAGTCATAGTATTCAAAAAAGTTACATATACATTAAAATGGAATGCTTTCTAGATTGGTGGCAACTAAGACAAATTTGATACTCGACAAATATTACATCAAATAGGACTGTCTCTCAAGGCTTCACCTATTGGAACCCCCTTCGCATCCACTCATGTTGTGCTCACCTTGTGCTATGTGTGAGAGTTGTTGGAGCTCAAAATTGCACCCTTACTCCGAATCGTGAGAGATCCAAAATTTTGGTCCAACATGGGACTCAAGCTTCCAAGTGTGGGAATTGTGGCTTGAGACAGGACCTCCGAGAAGCCCAATTCCCCTGTTTCGCGGGTTAGGAGAATTTTCCATACACGATCTAACTTAGCACTAAAACTACTTCTACAACTAGCCTATACTAGCACATTCAAGTAACCAAGGAGAGAGAAAAGAAGAAATAAATGCGAAAAGCAAATCCTAAGCTAAAAGGAGTAATGATAGCACCCAGTTGAAAAAGTGGAGCTTCTCTAGTTCTAATGACATAGACACAAGTGTACAAATGAAGATATTAAAGGATGCGCACGACTCCAATGCAAGATATTAAAGCGAAATACACAAGAGGGTAGAGATATTCACACCAAATGCAAAACATTTGAAGGAAAGAAAGAAGCCACACTTGTATTAATCGATGCTTAACAATTTACATACTGACAGGTCAATGCAAGAGAATATTCCATTCACGAGTTGCAGAGGTTAGATGCATTAACTTCAAGTTCAAAAGAGAAAATCTTGAAAATATGTGAATGAAGAAAACCGAAGAAGAAACCTTACAATTTATGCGTTAGCACTTACATTTATACTATTCGTGGAGAAGAGGAAGAAATAGAAGAGGAAAGGAAGGACCACCATGTTGGAGTACCAATCCCTAAAAAATTGCTAAAAAAGCATGGACGCCACGATTTATTACAGTGTTGACTTATAGTACAGGGAATGTGCACCATTACAAGAGATACAACCACCACATCACAACACCTTGATTCTATCGCATGCCATTAGACTATGTAGAAGAACACCATACTTCATTAAATTCCACTTGTTGAGGTAGTTGGTTGTTTAGTTCAGGAACATGCACCTGACCTTCAATTTTACCTCCTGCGGTTTTGATGGTTCTGCGTTGATTTGCAGCTTTCCTTATTCCCTAAGTGATGAGAAACGCGTTCCTTTTTCATGCAGTGCTTGAATGTTTCTACCCTTAGCCATTTTAATGCTCCTTCTATGTCGTGGTCATATTTTCTTTTTCCTTATGTGGCATTTTGACTTGGTGACTGTTATCTAAAATAACTCACCTATTTATTTGGATAACTTGCATTCACATCCTAGCTTTGTGGTTCTACATTGTAGGTTGCACACACTCCATTTGCTCCTTTGGCACATTCCCTTGACTGTAGATTCCTCGTGTGCCCTTGCATGCTTCCCCTTTCCTTCATCTTTTCTTTTCGGTTTCCTCTTTGTTCCATTTTCCTTACGTGCACTACTTGTACACTCACCTTCTTTCCAACATTGCATGTACCCTTCACGTGCCTTAGCCCTACTTCTCAAAATCAGCTAAGTCCTGGCCCTCTTGCACGCCCTCTCCTATGTGCCACAGTTACTTTGTAATAATTGTGCCTCGACCATACATTTCTTCCTTAGGTATTTCTTCCATTTCTCCGTGCACGTCATCTTTGCGCACACCCTTCCTCTATTTTCCTCCCGTGCCTCACTCTTCTGTGCACCTACCTTTGCATCTTCTTTTGTGCCATCTTGTGCCACGTGGCATCTGTAGAAATTGAGTGTTCTACACACAACCTATCAAAGCGCGCCAACAGGAGTCAATTCCTTGTATTTGTTTTGTGGTGGAAACAACAAAAGCAGATGCACAATTGGCGATCTTTGATCAATCAACATGCGCCACGTGTCTTGCATGCCTAGTTAGCATTACGAATCTTATGACAATCATAAATTTTGTTCCAGTGCTCGGTTCCTTCACGCTCAAACTTTTTGGAAAACTTCTAACGTCATCTACAAAGCGAACATTCAAATTCAAGTTTCAGTAGGATTTGGTAGGTGAAAAGATGGAAAACATCTTTCACGCCATTAATGAGTAGATCTGATTGCTCCAACCACCTAATTTGATATATATCTCACCTCCTTCCTTCTCCTACATGCCAAACAGACATGGGGAAGCACATTAGACTAATTTGCAGGCATTCAATTCTTGTTATCGGTGGTTGTGTTTCAAATTTGAGTTTTCCCCCTCTCCTCTTCTTCCTTGATCTATAAATGTAAGAGCATTGTTCATTGTAAAGGGTTGGAAATTTTACATCCTTTAATGTTTGCTAAGGATCTTATATCTCTTCATTCTGAGTGGTATATACCTCTAGATCCGGTTCATGCATGTGTAATATCGGCCTTCGAAGCCATTATAACCGAGTCGATTATGCTTGGAAGTAGTAGAAGCTTTATTTTGTGGCTATTATTTGCCTTGACGTGTTTATTATATTCTTCTTTCTTGCCTTCTCTTTGCATTATGTGTTTGTTGTGTCACTTTAAGTTCCTTGCAGCTCCATTTTCTGTTGTGTTTCATGAGATCGATGGTGTAAATGCACTTTGGTTTGTGCTATGCGTGCCTAGCCTTCCCTCATTATTTCTCCTTCACTTTCACCTAGAACAAATAGTGTTCATCCCTCTTTTAAAAAGTGTTATCACCTCCCTTTTGGTTTAGATTTCCCTTATGTTATCCTTCTATCCCTGGTCCCTTGGCTTGTTAGCTTAGATTTCCATTTCAGCATTAGGAGTAGAAGTAGTAGTAGAATTAGATAGAAGAACTGGCCTTTCCGAAGGTTTGTCTCAACCGCACAAGGTCCCACACTTAAAGACAGTCCCATTGTTGACTCAAATGACTTGGTTCTTCCAGATGTGAGACATGGGTGCAAGTTTGTACAAACAATAGTTTTACGGCATGCTTGGTGGTACAACCATTAAAAGCTTAAATTTTAGTATTGCTAAGTTTGGTGTATGGGTTAGTGATTTTCAGCCTATGGAGGATCATTTCAACACATATGGAGACTCCCAACACTAAAATCTACTATTTTAGCAGCAAAAACACCTTTTATAAGAAGAGTGCATACCAAACAAAGTGTTGCAGCTTCGAGATCCTTTGAATATCTACAATATTCACCAAGAAGCACACACAACAGAGTTCCCGTGCGCGAGATATCCATCTCTAACATGTCATGAACATTCCAATCCTTCTAAAAGCATACCTATGCACCTTTCCATGAAGTTGCAACCACCTCCTCCTCCTCGAGGAATTTTTCCAGGCTTCGCTTGTGGAATCTGCTCAATCTTGATGCACAACATGATATGCCAAGAGCCGTGTTAAAAAAATTCCATACTTCACGGAGAAAATCAAGTCGTCTTTGTTGAGCACATCCAAGATGTAGCAAATGTGTGCTTTGTCTACTTTATCATGCATGATGATGTAATAACTAGGCTCTTTGCAGCCTCATTCAAAAGAAAAGCACTCCAAGGTACCGAGGTTTGAGACCTGCATCTATTGCCACATGGGACGAGCTTGGAACAATTCTATGTAATTAATTTGAAGACAAATTAGATCACCTATCTTTGGTGGAGCAACTGACTACAACAAAGAGGGCGCCTAATGAAGAAAATGATTGATTTCAACACCAAATTCTAGAAGAATTGGGAAAAAAATCCTCAAGTGGCGAGGCCTATAGCCCAACATGATTTTCTCAGATTATCTAAGGTATTTGAATAGTGACATTTCAGTCATGATTCAATCCATGGGAGGAAGAACCTTACTTGCAACTTATAATATTGCAATAAGGGTAGAAAATAGTCTCATCTAGGTGGGAAAGTTAGTGTCGAGGCCGCCCCACCCTTGTTTCCGAAGATGTCTTATGTGCCCCAACCTTCCATCACTCTTGTTCCAATGTAGAGCGTCAACCATTGCATCTATGTCCTACCCTCCCGTGCAATAGAAAGAAGATGAAGAATTGAAAACCCTGATTAGAAACTTGTCCAATAAGGTCATATCGTTGGAAAAATAACAAGCACAAGCCTACAAAAGTAGTTCTAATTAGTTACAAAGCCAAAGCAATCAACCTTGGCAGAATCAGTATGGAAACCAAAGGTATGGGAAAACCCAAAAAAATGAGAGATGACATGCTAATGCGCATCTTCCCTAAAAATTTGTTCCTCTAGCACAACCTATTCCAGTGCCCAACACAAGTCAAGAACTTGTTCCAGTTTAGAATAATATGGCTCAAGAGCTTGAATGGTGCTTTCCTTGCAACATGCCTCATAGTCAATATCGATGTGCTAATGTTGTGCACACGTAAACCTACATGATCTAGAATGCTTCTAACTGTGAACCCTCCGTAAGCGTAAGTGAGCCCTACAATCAAGAACAACCAGAAGTTCCTCTTGAATCCAATTTGATATTCTTTAGCGCCCGAAGAATTCTATGTAATCAATCAATCTACGAGATGATACAAATAGGCTATGTGCCCAGTTACGAAAAACACAAGGTTCAAGAAAATAATGCTTGAGTCTGGCACACAAGTTTTATTTCTAGCTACATTTTCTGATTCTCAAAAGCAAAAGGATGTAGCTAAGTCATCTAGCAATAAAGGTGCACAAGTTCCTGCACGCGAGGTTCCACGTAATGCTCCTCTTGAATCAACGTGCGCCCTTCCTTTGGTAGGTCAAGTCTCTGTGCCAGTTAAGGATCCTACATTTACACCTAAACAATCAAGAAAAGATGTTGTTATGCCTCATATGCATAAGTTAGAGGGTCTTCCATTCAACATTGTGGACCAGATGAAGAAGAAAAACATAAATATCACAATGTGGGATGCCCTGGCCATTCCATCTCAGTTCGACTTGTTGCATGAAGCTCTCACCCTACTTCCACGTGTTGACCCAGTTGTTCAAAAGTCACGCACCTCTTTTAATATTTGTCAAGAAGAGGAGAAGTAGGTAAGTAAGGTTGTTAAAACCCCACCCTTTTATATGTCCTTGATCATAGGTAAACACCTTGTGCATAATTGTATGATTGACTCGGGCGCTAATACTTCTGTCATGCCTAAGAAAATTACTGATGTCCTAGGTCTTAAGTACAACCCCTTGAAAAAGGAGTCCTACAACTTGATGGCTCAATTGTTACAACTCTAGGAGTCATCAAGGATCTTAAGTTAACCCTTCATGCATGTCCAAGTCTCATAATAACTCAATATGTGTTAATCATTGACCTACCTCTTTTGTTGTCTGTATGTGCTCCAAGGGATTTTACTTTGCAAAAGTGGGTGGTTACTTGTCTTCTGATTGGTCCCATATGTTACTTAAGAAAAGGTATGGTACCTAGTTTATAATACAAGTTGAGCCAATATTTTCCTATCATGTTGAATTATATGACCCATCCCTTCTCAAAGCCAATTGCACTGATCCAAGAAGAACACATTTCAATTTCTCAAGAGTAGCCATCGTCGTGCCTCTTATTCCCGACTTAGTTTTGGATGAATGGGCGAAAAGAATCATAAATTTGATCCATATGCTAAGGATCTAGAAGCTTATTAAACTGGGTTTGACACTTATTGCATCCTTGAAGAAGAATTTGTGCTTCTGCGCGTACTCAAGCAAAACAAAGAAAGCGCGGGTTTTGGAAGTTATACTTGATGGATCCGTATAGAAATGGCACGAGCGCAAGATTTGTTCTCATTTCTCCTAAGTATGAGAAGTTCTTATTCGTGCATAGGTTACAATTTTCATGTTCCAACAATGTAGCGAGAATATGAAGCTTTGGTGCATGACCTTTTGATTTGCGGAAAAGAAAAGGATCAAGGCGCTACAAATCTTTGGGGACACGGGTGGTTATCCACCAGGTCACCAACAAATGTGCGACAAAGAATAATATTCTCAAAGATTATAAACATAGAGTTTGGGACCTCCTTGAGGGCTTTGATACTCTAAACCTATAGGTGGTGCCAAGGAAAATGAACAAGGAGGATGGTACCGATGGCTGCACTTGGCTCACGCTTATCTCCCGTAGAGGAATTTTTAAAAGGAAACACACAACACATCAAAATGGTGATTAGGCCATCCATTCCAGACAACAACATCAGCTAGAAAGTGTCCGATGTGATGCGTAGATCATCCAATTCATATAGAATGAAGCTGAGTTCTCATCAAGCATACAAGCTGACTTGTATGATAGTTACTGATGACCAAGTGATACAACTTGAAGAAAAACAAGTTGCCTAAATGGCTGGTCACCCTAGAACAAATATTTAGCCCGACAATGAGTTTAGGGGCAAAGAAAAGAGTATGCATGCTTTGTAATAAGACTTATCCCCATTCACTATTGTGCACGGAAAGGAGTTGTTTCTCGGTAAAGCTTGCACTAATGAAGAAAAATAGGCCTTCATCTCTCTCTGCAAAAATATAGTGACATCTTCTCGTGGGAGTATGAAGACCTCAAAGGATTTGATCTAAGTGTTTCTCAACACTCCATTGACCTTGATCCTAGTATCAATCCTATTAGACAAAAAGAGAGGCCAATCAATCCAAAGATAGAGACCTCCACGAGGAATGACTTATCCAAACCCATTAAGGTAAAGATAATATTTCCAATCAAGTATTATACTTAGGTTGTGAATATGGTTACGTGCATAAGAAGAATGGTGAAATTAGACTCTGTATTGATTTCAAATATCTAAATAAGGCATCTCTAAAGGATCACTATCCTTTTCCTTTTATGGAGCATATTTTGCATATTGTGGCTAGCGTCAAAGATTCTCTTTGATGGATAGATATTTTGGCATCAATCATATCTTGGTCAAGGAAGAGGATTAATACAAAATAGAATTTACAACCAAGTGGGGAACATATGCTTATCAAAAAATGCCCTTTGGTTTTTCAAACATAGGTGCGACATTTCAATGTGCCATGGATATTCCCTTCAAAGGATATATCAATGAATTCATCTTGGTTTACCTCAATGACATAATTTTTTTTTAAAAGCGAGCATGGATCACGTGGCACATCTAGAGAAAGTCTTTGAGAGATGCAAAAATTGGGGTATCTCTTAATCCCAAGAAGTGGAATTTTGTTGTGGCATAGGGTAAGCTACTAGGCCATGTAGTTTCAAAGGATGACATCACAATTGATCCTAAGCGCGTTTCATCTATCCTGGTTCTTTCCCTACTAGCGCACAAGAAATCCTTGCAGTCCTTCCTCAACAAAATAAAATTTGTTAGGTGATTCATTCCTAACTTTGCAGGACTGGTAAGGCTCATCACCCTCATGCTCAAGAAGGACATAACCTTCAAATGGACAACAAAAGGAATAGAAAGATTCAACAAGATCAAGCAAGAAATTGCTTGCATGCTAACACTTATTAACCCAAATTACTCAAATAATTTCATACTTTGTGCTTATGGTATTGGTGCAAGTGTTGTTGCTGTCTCGAATCAAGAAAATGAACGAGCACTACAACAAGTAGTGGATTTATTCAGTCAGAAACTGAAGGATTACGAGTTGAAATATAGTCACATGGAGAAATAGGTCTTCACCATCATGTGCACACTCAAGAAGTTCAAAAGTATGCTCACCACGAATCATATCAAGGTATTAGTATCTTAGTCTTCTGTGAGAGACTTCATCATAGGAGCATAAATCAATGAGAAAAGAGAAATATGGGTGACCAAAATCATGGAGTGTGATGTGAATATCAAGGCCACAAAGCCGGGTAAGAGGTAGCATGCTCTGCAAAGTAATTTGCTAAGGATGTGTAGAATGAAGTTGAGGATTCATTATTTTTAGATGAAGATGTTCCTAAGGTAGAACTTGAAAAAATACGAGATCCTGACGCGTGCGAATGGATGAAGGACATGATCACATTCCTTTTCGAGGGTACATACCCTCCCGCTTAAACAAAGCAAAGGGAAGAAATCTAAGGCTACAATATATTTCATACATGTTGATTAATGGTCTTCTCTTCAAAAACAATCTTGATGGTGTGATGTTGAGAAGTATTAATGGCATGGAAACTAAAAAAGTGTTAGCATAATTTCACTATAGATTCTCTGGTGGACACTTGTTTGCAAGACTACAACAATGAAGATCATAATGGCAAGACTATTTTGGCCTACCAAAGTTCACGGACGTGCATAAGTGGGTAAAAAAATGTAGAGAATGCATTTTCATTACAGGTAAGAAAATATTGGCAGCGCTTCCCCCAACCAGTCTAAATAGATCAACCTTTTGTGTAATGGGGTCTTGACTTCATAGGCATGATCAATCCTCCTTTAAGTGTTGGCCATAAATGGGTGCTAACCGCTATGGAATACTTCACCGATGGACATAAGCTATCACTCTCAAGGAATCAACTGAGTCACTCATCCTTGACTTTCTTGAGGGGCTTGTTACAAGGTTTGGCGTTCCTTAAACAATCATTTCAGATAATGCAAAATCCTTCCTTGGTACTAAGATTAATGATTGGGCACTTAGTCTTGGCATATACTTGAAGTCTTCTTCCAATTATTACCCTCAAGGTAATGGTTTGGTAGATTCAACAAATAAGAACTTGATCAGGATCATGAAGTGCACAATGAACATCAGCCAAAGATAGTGGCATACAAAGGTCTCACACACACTCTGGGTAGATAGAATCATAGTGAAAAAGGAAATATGAACTTCACCTTACAAGCTTGTCTATGGAAAAGAGGCTACACTTCCTTTGATACTTGAGTTGAATTCATTATCACTTGCCCAACAACTAGAATTCAAAGGCACATACACCATGGGTGGTTGCGATACAATTAGTGCATATGAGGTACAAGGTGCGAGATGGGGCTATGCTCAAGGTGGCTGATGAAGGAATAGTTGACACCATAGGTGTGACAGATGTCGTAGGTGTAGAAGTTATAGAGGATATGGGGTCCAATTGAGACACCACAGGTGGTAAGGTAGATGAAGGTAATGCTGAGCTAGTGGTAGCTAATGTGGTAGTGAGGGCGAGGGTAGGAGGGATAGACACAGGCATGTCATATACCAAATGTCTTGATGAGTCCCATGTAGATGAGTGGGTGAGATAGTTTTGTAGGGAACCGAGATTCTGGTTAAGGAGTCTTGTGAACTCCTCATCGTTGGTACTAATAGTAATGGGTTGAGTTGGATCCATAGGCGACAGGATGGAAGGTGGCGATGGACTATGCGGAAGTGGTTGAAGGCTAGCATGAAACACAAGGGGATTCGCTTGGCTACAAGTCAAAACCATGTGAGTTAGTGTAAACCTGGTAATCTATTCTCTATAGTGACATAGAAAAATAATAGAAATGGAGAAAAAATAGATTTCGGGAGGTGAAACTGGTCATTTTTAATTAAAACTTAAAACACAAAAATCGACGACGGTTAGGGTAACCGATTACAATGATAGGGTGACCGATGACAATTAAGATGAACGATACTTTAAGTTCTTGTGGGAAATCAACAATTTTGCAAATGAGCTAAAAAATTAATGAAAATGAAGTAAAGAAGATGTATTTGATTGTGATTTCGAAGTTTGGGGGTATGATGATGTCCTAAGAACTTCAAAAATAATAGAAGATGTGATGAGTGTTGTTTTTGGTAAAATGACCAAAAAAGCTTGAAACAAAAAATAGTTAGGTAAACGATGACGGTCAAATGTAAAGCGATGATACTATCATTTGGACCGATGTCGGTCACTATGAAATTTGAAAAAAATGAAGAAAAATTGTTTTTGTGAATTAAGTTAGATGGAATATCAACCCGAAACACAGTATGATAGCAATGGACCTTGACACACTCAGAAATAGTCATAATACACCAACTATGATGGCGAGTGTGAATTGAAGAAGAATATAAAGAACGTGACCTCACAACTCAAAACACAACTCAGGGAAAAGCTTTAAGGAAAACACGAAATCCTATAAGTGAATTTTATGTTTTAGCTTATGCTATTTAGACTGAATTCTGAATAGAACAAACTTTTTTGGTTGGAAAGGTGTCCTACGAAGAGGAAAGTTCTAAGGGTGGTTTTAGGTTATGTTTTCGTGGGGGTGGTCCTTTCTTTGAATTAATTACTAGAGACAAAGAAACCAATTTGGGTGCCCACCGTCAATCCTCTAATCATGTGGTCATTGACAAATTTTACCAAGTAAGGTGTTGTTTTAGAAGATGTGTAAATTTATTTTCATGCGGTTTGGCAAAGAGAGAGAAGAGAAAGTGTTGTAAGATTCAATTATGTCAACCATCACCGGGCATGACTTCCAATGTATAGGTTGCCCTCGGTTTTAATTTGAACTAAAAATGCAAGCATAAAAGTATGAAATGCAAGTATTTTAGAACCCAAATCGAAATGTGATATTCAATGTAAACAAAGAGTAAATAGAAAAAATAATTAATTTCACTAATGCAAATATAAGAAGAAACAATATGATTCTTTTTAGTCCGAAATACAAATGTCACCGAGACAAATAGAAGAAAGAGAATATTTCCAGGGAGATAATTTAATGTTAACATCCTTTTGAAAAGAAACAAACCTACAACAGTTCCCTAAGAATGAATAAATGCAAGGAACCCTGGATGGGTCCCACTGGGTGTGCCAAAATGTTTCACCATATTCTTAACAAATTAATGAAATAGATAAGGGTTGAAGGCCAAGGATGAATACCTATCTGTGATGTCAGTTGAAGGTTATGCATGGGTTCTAATTTCCTAATCCAAGTTGATTGTGAGAAATCTCTTTTGGCTAGGATGAACTACTTTTTAATGCAAAACAATACCACCAGATAGAGTTAAACAAGACAATGAGTGGACTGCCTAGCGGGAGCTAGATTTGGGAAGCGTGATGCTTCCTAAACAGTTTATCAATCCACTTTTATATAACAATATTAATTCTATTCAAATCATACATGAAGTAAATATCCTATTGAAATTGAAACAATTTAGGTATCTCACACAAAACAATAAGAAATATCAGATAAAAGGTGATTGAGGTAAAAATAGTTCAGGTGATTGGTTGGTGTTGCATTGCAGGTCTGGTACAAGCTCTAGGTAAGGTCTGGTAAAGATTAGAAAGGGTTCTGGGTTGTTGGGAAGTGGGTATTAGCTCGCTGGTCTGAAATATATTACCAAACACAATAACCGATGTCGGTTGTGTGACTAATGCCAGCTAGGTAGAATGATCGACGTTGGTTGGCTAACCGGCGTTAGTAGGGGTAATTAGTAAAAATGACTTAAAACTTGTTTTTCAGACTCTGTGATTGCACAAAGGTTGGAAATGGTGAGGGTAAGGTCGTAAAATGGCCTTGGAGGCTCAGAGATGATTAAAAGAGGATAAAACTAGGTGAAAGGGTCGGGTATGGTAGGGTGATAGGTTGGTAGGAGGAGGGAGTGTACAGATGTGGAGAAAGATAAATTACTGAGATGAATAATAAATATTACTAGAATAAAATAGAAATAAATGAAGAGATGTTAGGTACTTACTGAAGAGTAGGTTTGGAGAATGCAGGTGATGAGGACAGTGATGGCAGAGATCCGGAGAGAAGAGATGTTGTGTTAGTGCTGCAGTAGTTCAAACCTCTGTGCTTCTCTATGTGAATCCGTGATCATGAAGAAGATGATGAATGCCAATGGTTGTTGGTAGTGCTCCTGTATATTTTCCTTTTCCTGAGTGCTTTAGAAATTTTGAGTGCTCCAAGTCTCTGTTCATATGAGATCCTAAATTGAATGACCAACCTAGGCAAAGGCTTTTGGAAATGTATTTAACCAAACTAGCGAAGGTTAGGTGATCGACGTTGGTCAAGGCAGGAATATCTTGGTTAACCAAAAATAGCTTGATTGTTGCTATTTTTGGCATGGTCTCCAATCTTCATCTGAGTCTTGAGTGATAGATCATGGAAGGATGAGTAAGAGTCCTTTTAGGTTTGTTAATAGGAGTTAAGTCTAGGTTTAGACTAAGTCCTAGTTGGTTAGGATAAGCTTAGACTTGGTCTTAGGTCATTAATGAGGTTTGAGTGGGTCATTTGAGTGAGGTGGCTAGGTGAGTTGGCTGGGTGAGGTGGTTAAGTGAGGATATTAATTAATTTAATTAAGATAATTAATTCAATTAACATATGCACATGGGGATATGAATGGGTAGGATATGATTAATTTAATGAATGGGGTTTTAATGTAAGTATGACCCAATTTTGGTGTCTACAATAGTCTTTTCCCTTCACAGAGTATTTTGATACCTCTATATTATTCTCTATTTTCATAATATTCAAACATGAGTTACATGTACTTGATAATCTAGTTTTTCCTTCAACACAATTAGGGACTCGATCATCCACAATCGTCGTCAAGTTTAGAAATGAGATCTCTTCCTCCACACAAGAAACAAGTGTATTTCTTTTATGTTTAACATCACTTTATTTCATTTTATGCAAGTTCAAATTTTGCATTTAGATTTCAATTTCTCTGTGAACATTAAATGTACTCTTTGTGTTGCAGGTTTCACCATGGAGCATTCAAACACCAATGCATCTAGAAAACAAAAATCTTATCAAAGACAAACTATGTCTGCAAGACTTAGGTATATTTTTACTTTAAGCATGTAATTTTCATTTTATACTTAAATGAGGTTCAAATGTAGACACTCAAATTTGGAAATTTACTAGATTTGACATCATTAGTTGTGAAAGTGTTCCTTTGTTGAGACAAATATCCACATTCTATACCCACTAAATACATCTTACTTGTCTCTCTCCCAACTTGCTTATTTCTACACACCAATGTGTCATTGTATTCTTATTACAAATTCATAAAACAAAAATATCACCTCTTCTTACCATGATATATCTATAAGATGCTTACATTTCTAACTTGTCAAAAACTACACGGTATGGTCGAATGTAATATTCATTTATGACAGACTGTATGATCTTAAACAGACACATACTCTTACTCTTTCAAATCTATTATTTTTGTTCGACCATTTTATTCTCCTCGGTTGGTCTTGTCATGAAAAATTACCTTCGAACCCTATAGTTAATTAAGTAAATATCACTTCATGTACTTACCTAGATCTCTTATGAGCCCGCGTTACAAATATTAACACAAAATCCACTCAAGGCTGCCTAAATGTTCCTAAATATGGTTACATACATTAGATCAACAATTACTATAGTTCTAAAAAAATCAACCCGGTCCTGGAATTTAATGTTCATTATTTCTAGGCATTTAAAGATGCCAATTGAATGTCTTAGAAAGAGCAAAAATCATCCCAAACATTGTCAAAGTGGTTCAAGTTGTGAATCTAGTTGCATTCATATAGATATCACATTTATGTGGAGAACTATATGTGGTTTAAGGCATCTTCGTGGTAGTGCTAATGTAGGCGGTGCATGGATTACACTTAAACCCAAATACTAACTTTTTTGTATGGTCTTCTACATATGATTAAGGTTTGAGTTTGGTTTAGATTTCTCATAGGGTTTTCTGAACTATGCAATACTTAGGGTTTTATAGTGACACTGATTTCCAAGCAAGCGAAGGGTATATGAAATTACAAAGCCATAATTTGAGCATGTCCAAAATCATATAGAAATTCTAAGGCCATACAAATGTTTATTATAGAGGTTTACAATTTCATACTAGTGTATTTTCCAACTACGGTCTCAATAAATGAATCTTCAAGTTCATTACTCCCAGATTCTCCAGTTTGTGTACCTAGATCTCTCATGTTTCACTTTGCACAACTAGTTGCATTCCTCTTCTTGTGATTTTGAGCTTATAGCATAAAACTATCAGTAGTTGAAAGTATTAACGTGTTGTTATAATATTGTATAATTAATCATGGAAGTTAAATAATCGAATAACCCCTATAACAAACCTTACATCACTCTTATTGTCTTGTATTTGCATAACATATGTTTTATTTAAAAGGGTGTAAACAATCTTAGCCATACCAAATATCTCTTAATTTTCTCAAATTTTTACGCTTTTACTTGATATTATGAAATGAGCAGGGAAAGTATTAAGGGTCCCTCCAAAAAAATTAGAAAGTATTTGGTGAATCTCGAAAATTAACTTTTGCAATGATGACAAATATAAAAAAAATGGGTTTCAAAGTAAAATATGTTATTGTGCAGTAAAGCATGTGTTATGTTACCGAATCGACACAACATATATCATGCTCTTAGGTGATAGTATATGATGTTAGCCAAAAGCAAATGTAATTTTCTCAAAAATATTTTTGACAATAAAAGTTAAAATTATTGGCTTGACGAAAATCTATCCTTAAAAAATATGGTGCAAAGAAAAAAATTCAAAAACAAAAAGATTTTTTTGAAAAAATATAGATTTCGCTAATTTTGTATGGAATTTTTTTGAATTTTTTTATGTTAACAGTTAAAATGATCATCTTAATGAGAAATCAGTCATCCCAAAATATGTCCTAAGCAACAAAAAAAATCTCATACTCTTTTTTTTTTTTAGTATAACGACATCACTATAAAATGTCACGTGATAGCTTTTTTGTGTCTACCAACAGTAGCATAAAATATTTTCGTTTCGGCGGTAGCATGTTTTTATGCTACCGTCCGACAACATATATTATGCGGTTGGCTAGTAGCATAAAAAATACTACTTGATAACAACATAAAGAGAAATATCACAAATTTCTATTTCGTGGGAATGATGAATTGACCGCTAAAATTAATTTGTACGCATAAAATGTTGGCAACCCCATCCTAATTCCTACCCTAATAATTTGCCAAAACCGAATATTTGTGAATTAACGAATATTTGCCACTAAAATTTTCCTTGGAAAAGAGACATTAGTCAAATAGGCTATCATTACGAGAACTCGTTGAGCAATTGAAGCCTATATGCTTGAGAGAGAGAGACTACCTTTCCAAGCACTTATTTATGTTGAAATTTATTAAGGAGAGAGTTATGACTAATGATAGCCATTTTCCTTTCAAAAGAGGCATTCCAATATATGAGGAAGGAATATTTTGAATTTGGAATCCAAGAAATTCTTATATTCTCTTTTACTTAAGTTATTAGTATTAATGAAGAAAAATGGATCTCTCACCCATATTGATACTATGACTAGACAACTCCTCATACACTAAAATGATATTTTTCATTACTTTTGCCTCTTGAACTAGTTTTTCTTGAGCGATAGAAGTATCATTAAAAAGTTGTTGATGGGAAAGGGGACGAATGGAAGGGGCTATGTGCGAGACCTTTAAATTCTCAATCGATTTTATCTTGTTTGAACCTTCTTCGAATGTCTCATCCATTATAAATAACATTTAAGGTGATAAGGTGTCATCTTTCCTCAAACCTATTTTTATTGTAAGGAAAACCTTTCGAGCCCCATTGATCAACACCAAAAAAATTTCATAGTGAAGAAACAAGCTTTGATCATCTTTTTGTTTTTGGTTGGAAACCCAATCTTTTAGGATTTTCTCAACAAAATTCCAATAGCCACGATCATAAGCCTTGTTCTTATCCAATTTTGGAAGAACCTGCTCTAGATGATTTACCTATAGAATGAACGATTGCATTAAACATAACTATACTATCTACTTAGAATATCACCTTTGGTGATATTAACAAGCCGATAGGCCTTTTAATAATTAAAATAAAATTATAATTATAATTACAAGTAATAAAAATGAAAAAATAAAATTAATGAACAATTAATTAAAAAAACTTACAAAAATATTGACAAATTAATAAAAATTAACAAATAAATTAATAAAAATCAACGAAAAATAATAAAATATTAACAAAAATTAATAAAATTTAAACAAAAATTTAATAATTTTTTTATAAAAATTAGTAAAAACTTAATTAAAAATAATAAAAAATTGTAATAATATTTTTATAAACAAAAATTATAATAACTATTTTAGAAATTAAAAAAATTAAAATTAACAAATTAATAAAAATCAATAAAAATAATTAAAAATTATAAGAATAATTTTTATCATCATCAAAAATTAATAAAAATTTATAATAATAATAATAATAAATCAATATTAATAAATAATTAATGAAAAATTAATTAAAAATAATTACAATTTTAATTAATAAAAATACTAATAATAATTAATTAAAAAAGACAAAATTAACAAAAAATAATTAAAAAAATAAAAATAAAAAAATACTAATAATAATTAATGAAAAATTAATTAAAAAATAATTACAATTTTAATAAATAAAAATACTAATAATAATTAATTAAAAAATAAAAACTACAAAATTGACCAAAAAAATAATAATAATAAAAAAATTTTGATAAAAAATCAAAGAAAATTAATAAAAAATAAAAATACAAAAAATAAAACATAAATTAATAAAAAAGCTAACAAAAATTAATAAAAAAAAGTATGGAAAAATTAATTAAAAGTTAGCACAAAATAAAAATGAAAAATAACACGAAATTAAAAATAATACAAAATTTAAAAAATTTAATAAAAATCAAAACATTATAAAATTAATGAAAAATTAATAAAAATTAAAAAATAATAAAGAATTAAAAATTAATTAAAACATACAATATAATACAAAATTAACCAAAAAATATATAATAATTAATGAAAAATTAATAAAAATTGATAGAAATTAGAAAATTAATGAAAAATTAATAAAAATTGATGAAAACGAGAAAATTAATGAAAAACAATTTAATAAAAGTCAATTACAAATTATAAAAAGAAATAAAGATTAATAAAAATTAAAAAATTGTGAGGAGGAAATGATGGAAAGAAAAATAGAGATTAAACATTTCTTATTCATTCACTGAATATCAGAAACACGATACATATTTATAGGGACGTGTATGAACAATACTCCCCAGAATGGATGGAGTTGTTACTAACAACAAGAGCGAATAATGGAATAGATAATAACAACTAGCCTAACAATAAAATATTATGTAGACTATGCTAACATTCTCCCCCTTATTACATTATTCTTGCAAATGTGACCCCTGAAAAGTTCAAATTTCACTTTTCCAAGAGATTTTGTGAGAATATCAGCAACTTGTGCTTCTGTAGGACAATCTTGTGTCTTTGAATGCAATGTTTCAAGATGTGCTCTCGAATGAAATGATAATCAATCTCAATATGCTTTGTTTGTTCATGAAAGACTAGATTTTGCACGAACTTCAACACACTCTAATTGTCGCAATAAAGAATAGGTGACTGTTTTTTAGGAATTCCCATGTCATCCAAAATGCGACATAACCATATCGCTTCCCACACAAACCTCGTGCGGCGCAATATTCACTACAAGAAAATGGGTGAGTTATTCATAATGTTTTCACAATTTTGTTGTGGATATTTTAATTAAAATTGTGAATCCGATTTTGTGGACTCCACCCACAATTTTTTTGTGGAAGCATTAAATTGTAGAAAAATTGTGGTAATTACCACAAATATGACAATAATAGATTGTGACAATGTTCCAATAATAGATTGTGACAATGCTACAATAATGTATTGTGACAATGCTACAACTAAAAAATTATGAAAATATCATAATTCAAAAGGTATCACATTACCATAACTTAGGATAGACATTCCATTTCTTAGATTGAAAAATTATTACTTTTAAGCAAGTAATGTGTAGTTATATAATCTATAATTTTTAAAAAATATATTTTTGTGATCTAATTAAATAAGAAATATGTTATAGTTTTTGCTAAATTATGTTGTGTTAAAAGATTTAGATTTTTTTTTCCAAAATATAATTATTGATTTATTGTTTGTGATTATATAATTAAAATAATAATAATGATATAAAATTAAATATATAGAATAATGTGTAAAACATTTTTTGTAAATAAAAAATAAAATTTAATCATAAAAATATGTTAAGTACTATTTTCATTATATATTGTTTACTATATACCTTTGTTATATACTTTTAATTATAATAAAACAATTCAATTTAAAATGTTGGGTTATTTAAGGATCGTATTGTTATTACAAAACTATATATGTGTGTGTGTACACACACACACACACAATACATTTTTGCGAGGTTTTTTTTTGTTTTTGATTAAAAATATTTCTGTGAGGTTTTCATGTTGTAGAATAGATAAATATCTTCCACTTAGAATTATTTGACCTTATCTACGGCTTAAAAACTCCAATTAATGACAAATGTTACTTTTTATACTAAATTTAAGGCATGATTAGGGCTTTCCAAATTTTCTTTGATACTTAAGGATTTGACATGAATATTTTAATATGTACATGATTTGGGGTAAGTTAGTTGGCTTTAAATAATTTAGGATTCAAAATAGCCATGTAGCATATTTAAATTTCTTTTTTAAAGGTACAATTCAGATTAAATTTGAATATATTTAGTGATGAATAATTTTATAAAAATAATATACAAATTATATTAATAGTAAAAATATTAATTAATTAAAATATTTTAATTTTATTAAAATTATTATTTTTTCTTTTAGAAAAATGAACTGTTTATATTTTTAATTTAATAATTTATCCACAATTTATTTACACATATAAATTATATTAATTTTTATAAGTGGCTTTTAAAAATAAGAATTTATATATTCATTAAAAAATTATTGAGACTAAGATTAATGTGGCTTAAATTTTTATAATTCTATTTCAAATAAATTAATATTCATATTGAAATATTGTTTACTTTAACAAAACACAATTAACTCAACACAAATATGATTTTGCATATTAAAATTGTAGTGATAATGTTATGTTAAAAATATATAAATTTTTACAACATTTACATTGTATATTATATTGTGTATAGCTTCATAGTACTAGTAAACAATATTAAGGAAATATTAAATATTAAATTTATATTTTAAAATAGAAAATTATATTAATTATAAATATTTATGTTTATTTATTTAAAATATTATATTCATAATCAAATTTGACATAGAAACCCAAATGTCTATATTAAACTAATTGTTACATTAATAACGTAGATTTTGTAATAGTTATATTTATAATATTTTAATCATTCACATAGCTAATGTAGTTTGTAACAAAATTTTCACAATTATGTGAGGGTTAATGAAGCATTATATATATATTTAAAACTTATTGATAATCTATAATTTATACTATACATTATTAGGTGTATGTTTATGGACAATATGCTACTAGATGGTTGATCTATAATTTAAAAATTTATTTCAGTTTTATTAATGTGGAAAAATGTTTATTTTTATATGTTTTCTACCATAAATATTTTTTAACATGGATAATTCACAATTTTATATTTGATTATCATGCATTGTAGAAAATACACATTTTCTTTTCCTCACAATAAAAAAATTGTGGAATATCCACAATTATTTCACAATATATTTTTATTGTGGATACCATTGTGGATAAATGGTCCCATTTCTAGTAGTGATTGTGCCTTTGTGGATGAGATAGAAACATATTCTCGCTTCTTGCTTATCCACGAGATAAGTCCAGATCCAAGATGAAAAATGTATCCTGTGGTTGACTTCCTGTCATCAATAGATTCGACATGGTCCGAGTCGACGTATCCCTATAAGAAGAACTGATCATTCTTCTTATATTCTAGACTATAATCAATTGTTCCTCGGACATATCTCAAAACATGCTTTGTTGCAGTCCAGTGACATTTCTTCAGCTCCTGCATGAACCTGGAAATATATATAACAACATAGCATAAGTCAGTGGTCAAGTATATGTCAAGAAGATGAGTTTTCCAACAAATTCCCCGTAGAGTAGCGTCTACTTGAGGTGAGTCCTGGAATCATGGCGCTTTCAAACATTTTTCCATGGGAGTGGATATAGGTTTACAGTTTGACATTTTGTACTTTCCTAGGAGTGTTTTGGCATATTTTATCTAGGAGATAAAAATGTGATGCTTATTTTATCTCCAAGCCAAGATAGTAATGTAGTAGCCCCAAATCTGTCATGTTGAAGGTTCTTTTGAGATATTTCTTCATAATATCAACTTGATCTTTTGAACTGCTAGTGATCACAAGATCATCCACATACACAACAAGAATGACAGTTTCTTTTCCTACCTTATTTATATATAAATCTGAACTTGAGGGGCTACGTGTGAACCCATGCTGCAAAAGGTGATCGTTGATCTAGATATACCATGCCCTTGGAGCTTGTTTCAATCCATATAGTGATTTGATGAGACGACATAAATTCTTCTTCGTGAGGCTCTTCATCAACAAATCCTTCAAAGTTGGGTCATGTACACTTCTTCTTTCGATCACCATTTAGGAAAGCAATCTTGAATTCCATCTGTTGAAGTCGACATCCTTTCTCGCGTGTATTTAAGTGCACATACTACTTTGATGGTCTTGATCTTTGCAATGGGTGCAAAGGTTTCTTCATAGTCGATGCCCTCTTTCTAAGCATATCATTTTACTACAAGTTGTGCTTTATGTTTTTCGATTTATTCATCTCCCTTATATTCTATCTTGAAAACCCATTTGCATCTTATGGGTTTCTTTCCTGTAGGCAGATCGACAATTTCCCATGTCTGATTTTTCTTGAGTGAGTCAATTTCTATATCCATGGATTTCTTCCAATAAGGTTAACTAAGTACTTCACGAACATTATCAGGCTTGGAGCTATTAATCAGTGAACTCATGAGTGTAAAGTTTACCTCATTTCTTGTTTGACTTCTTGTTTTGACTTCGGATGATGTATTTAGGAGTTGTTGCAAATGTGAGTCCTTGATGGTGCTTTGTACCCACTTTAGATGAGAACTTGGCTACTTCTGAGAAGAATTGTGTCATTGTCATGTGAATTGATGTGGAGTCACATTCTCCAGTTCTCCAAGGTCAACAAATAGCTCTCTTGGCAGCACATCTTTTCTCTGAGTAGCCTCCTTTGGCTGATCGTTTCATTCAGAGACTAGCCTGTGAGAGGTGGTTGGTAATGGTTCTTCTATTGTCACTACTGAGTCAAAGGATGACTCGTCAAAAACCACGTATCGAATCTCATAGATTTTCTTTGTCTTAGGATCCATAATACGGTATGCCTTTGAGGTAGTGCTATAGCCAAGTAGGATGCACATAAGCGTCTTTGACTCAACCTTATTTCTCTTCTAAGCTAGGACATGCATGTATGCTATGCAACCAAATACTCATAAATGATAAATCGATGTCTTTCGAACACTCCATACCTCTTCTAGCATTTTATTTTGTAGAGTAATTTTTGGTGCCCTGTTGAGAAGATATACAATTATATGTACTTTGCTTCATCCCAATAGCGTTCCTCTAGCTTTGTTGTTGTTAACATGCAATGAGCCATCTCCATCACTATGTGATTGTGATGCTCAACAATGTCGTTTTATTGGGGTGTGTAGGGAGTAGTCAGGTTCTATTTAACACCTTATTGGTTCAGGAAGGCCAAGAACATCTTTGATGTGAATTTCCCTCGATCTAAGTGAAGTAGAAGAAGTGGTTACCAGGTCTCTGTCACAACACGATGATAGAAATTATAGAAATTTTGAAGAGCCTCACTTTTCTTCTTCAGCAAAACACCCACATCTTGCGAGAGTGGTCATCCATGAATAGTTGGAAGTACTTGTATCATGAAAAACTAAACAGAAGTGGGCCATTCATATCAGTATGAACTACCTCCAAACGTTTCTTGGAATGGAACGTGCTCACCTGAAATGGATCCTTGTGTTGTTTTCCTGCAAGACAAACAGGGAAACGAGGCAAGGAACTAGACAATTTGGGTAGTCCATGGACCGTTTCTTTTGAACTTATCTGATGCAATGAACTAACTGACTAGTGACTATTGAGAATGGAACTTAATTTCTTCACAAGAAACTTGATTTTTCATTTTACTGGTTCTCGGCGATGGTGGCGTCAATCAGGCTATAATCGATGTCGGTCGATAAAGTTAGGAAGTGACCGGTGCGGTCGGCCGATGCAAGAATCGTGATTACTTGTGCGAATTAGTTTTTGTTTTTGATGAAAAATTAGAATAAATAAATTATTAAGTTACCCAAAATAGATATATATGCATGTATGCATTGTATGAGGGTAAGTAAAAAGGAGAGAATATATAGCAATTGTTTTGCATGTTAGTTTTCTTGGTGAGCAAGAAAGAGTAGGCCGAGAAGGAAAAGCATTAAACATCCTGTGAGGTGTTGGAAGACAGTAGATCTTCATTGTATTTCCTCTGCAAAGCACTAAATAATAATATTGGTTGTTTCTTAGTGGACGTAGCCCACACTGGGTGAACCATGTTAAATCTGGTGTAATATTTGGGTAAGTGCACCAAGTTGGGGGACAATTAAGTGGACATCAAATCCTGAATTTTACATTAAAAACAACAAAACATCAAATTTAGTCTTCCGCAGACTTGAACCATGCCGAAAAGTAAAAAATATGTCATAAAAATGGTACCATTGCGTAGGGGAGACTATTAGCTTTGTAGAAATACTAATTTTAAAGTGAATAGAAGAGGATAAATATCATTTTATAATTTTTTACTAATAGTAGGTCTTTAAGACACTTTTTCCTGTGAATGTTTATGTCTACGTTTAAGACTGCAAAATTTGTTTCACTTATCAGAATGTGATAAAACTTATACCATCCCAACTGTGGTGAAATTATATACATGTTCAAAAAAATTTATTTGATTTCAATATTTTTTGATGAAGTTATGGCGGGCAAATGGAAAGTGCTCTGTTTTCTTTATGTTTTCATACCACTTTCACGGAAAAAATCATAAAAAATAAAATATTACTCAAAAAAATACAAAATAAAATCCATCCCAAGATAGATAGTGGCATATAACTTCTCACCAAAGGAAAAAAATATATATCAATTTTTGGTCATCCAAATTGTGGGCAAACGGACTATAATCTTATCGGCATTTTTAAAAAAAAAAACCAAGTCATTGAATTTTGAGTGTTTAATATAGCTAATCTTGTCCATTTTTACAAAAATTAGTATTTTAGAAACTAGATTCCGGATTCTACGATTCATATTAATATATTTTTTCTAATTTTGAGTGTATGTATTGCTAATAATCCCTACAAGTTGATATTATGTTGTTATTTGCAATATGATGTCCACGGATGACCCTATATTTGTCCATCAACTTCCTGCACTTACCCATTTATCTTGTTTATCTTATCTTCTCGGTTATTACCGCATTCATTACTTGTATGTTTTATCTGATTATAGATCTTTACAACACTTGCTATATGGTTTAACCCCAACAAATGGTATCGGAGATTTGTTTTGGAGGTTTTGTGTCTTGACAAGATTTACTCACGAGAGGGTTTTCTCGATTGAGTGGGAGCTACAACAATGGCGAAGAAAACAAATACACAATAGAGAAATTTGATGGTCGTAATTATCAATTATGGAAGATGCAGATTGAGGATTATCTGTATCAAAGAGATTTGTGTTTATTTTTGGATGAGAAGTATAGACCTACGAAGATGACTAAGAATGGAAGATTCTTAACGAAAGGCTTTGGGATCTATAAGATTGAGCTTGACAACATTCGTGGCTTCCAATATTACAGAAGTGACTTATACAATAGAGTTAATGAAATCTCTTGCTAATTTATATGAAAAACCTAGTGCTTCAAATAAATTTTATTTGATGAAGAAACTATTTAGTTATAAGATGCATGAAGGTGGATCTGCATCTATTCATTTGAATGATTTCCTATCTATTATAAATCAATTAAAATCGGTTGAAATACAATTTGATGATGAAGTAAAAGAACTCTTATTCTTATGTTCTTTGCCCGATAGTTGGGATAACTTGGTAATGGTCATTAATAATACAATATATGCTAATAATGTTTTGAAGTTTGATGATGTGGTTAGTATAATCTTGAATGAAAAAATTTGTAGGAAGAGTACACAGAATCATCATCTAGAAATGCTTTGAATGTAGAAAGCGGGGGCAAGTAAAAGGAGATATCAAAGAGTAAGAGTAATAGGAAATCAAAGTCAAGGGATAACAGATCTAAATCTAGAAGTAAGGAAATTACTTGTTGGAAAGGTGGAAAGAAAGGACATGCGAAAGAAATATTGTTGGTCAAAGGATAAAGAGAACCAAAAACCGAGAAAAAGGTAAAGAAACAAATCTTACTTTATCGAGAGGTAATGTAAGATGATATTATTCTTTCTTTAGATAGTAGAATTGAATCATGGGTTTTAGATTCAAGAGCTTCTTTCCATGTAACCCCTAATAAGGGTTATTTCAAAAATTATGTCCAGGGTAATTTTGGGCATGTTTATTTGGGTGATGATGAACCTTGCAGTATTACTAGTAAAGGGGAAGTTCATCTAAAATTGCAAAATGGAAATACATGGGTATTGAAAGATGTGAGGCATGTGCCAAGCCTCAGGAGGAATCTTATTTGCAGGGCAACTAGGTGAATTTGGTTACATGGTTACTTTTACAGGAGACTATTGGAAAGTCACCAAGGGTGCTTTTGTTGTGGCAAGAGGTAAGAAGGTAGGAACGTTATATTTATCTACCTGTATTATTGATTCATTTTCTGCATTATCTACTTCAGATTCAGATGCATGCATGTGGCATAATCGGTTGGGTCATATGAGTCAAAAAGGAATGCAGATCTTAAAGGCTAAGGGTAAGTTATCAGATTTGAAAGATTTAGATCTTGATTTATGTGAGCATTGTATCTTTGGAAAACAAAAGAGAGTGAGATTTCTCAAAGTTGGGGCAACTAAGAAGGAGCAAAAATTAGAGCTTGTACACTTAGATGTGTGGGGACCAGCTCAGGTAGCTTCTCATGGAGGATCCCAGTATTATGTTACTTTCATTGATGATGCTACAAGAAAGGTATGAGTTTATTGTATTAAACGTAAATATGATGTTTTGAGACTTTTAAAAGATGGAAAGCCCTTGTTGAGAATGAATCAAATTCTAAATTAAAGTGCCTTACATTTGACAATGGTGCTAAATACTATAGCAAGGCTTTCATTGATTATTGTTTAGTGAATGGGATACGTAGAGAAAGAATGGTTCCAAGAACACCACAAGAGAATGGTGTTGCAGAAAGAATGAACCAGATAATCATAGAACGTGTTAGAAGTATGAGAATACATTCTAGATTGCCCTTACATTTTGGGTGACACAGTTGATACAACGGTTTATTTGATTAATTGTGGGCCTTCAAGTTCACTAGATGGAGGAGTACCAGAGGAAGCTTGGACTAGAAAAGAGGTAGATTTTTCTTTTCTTAAATTTTTTGGTTCAGAAGCTTTTGTACATGTTGATAAGGAAAATAGGAAAAAGTTGGATGCAAAATCCAAGAGATGCACTTTCATTGGTTATGGATTTGGTGATTTCGGTTTCTATTTTTGGGATTTAGAGAATTCTAAAATTATTAGAAGTCATGATGTTGAATGGAATGAAAAGAGAATGTATAGGGATCAAATTTTGGTACCAAAGGATGAACCAACTGAGAAGTTTGTGAATGAAAATGAACTCTTAGATTTAAAATTATTACCTATAGGGTTACACAAACCAGATGTCGGTTACCCCGACCAACATCGGTTAGTAGAACCGGTATCGGTTACAGAAGATCCAAACCGGTATCGTTTAGCGAGAATCGGTGTCGGTTAGAGGTGGTGGCATCGGTCATTGTCGATTTGGATACAAATGTCCGTGGAGGTCCAGATTAAGCCTCCAAAGACCCCAAACTCTGTGAAAAGGTCACAACAGTAAGGAAACATATAGAAAGATTTACACCACCTCTATTTTATTTATTATTGACTAATAATGGTGAACCGAGAGAGTTTTGAAGAAGCAATGCAAGATAAGACCCACATCCAGTGGGAGCATGGCATTGATGAGGAGATGGAATCCTTGTAATAGAACCATAATTTGGATTTGGTTAAGTTGCCAACAGGTAAGAGAACATTGAAAAACAAGTGGGTTTACAGGATTAAGGAAGAAGAGGGTGGACATAAAAGATACAAGGAAAGGCTTGTAGTAAAGGGATTTGCACAAAAAAATAGGTATTGACTTTGGTGAAATATTTTTTCTGTTGTTAAGATGACTTCTATTCTGTTGTTGTCCTCAAAATTTCCCTCTTTTTGAAGTCAGGTTTCGAAAATTTTGAGTCAGTACCTTGGAATATTGGATTGCATCAAGCAAGGTATTGTTTGCCATTTTCTATTCCATGGAGAACAATTAGAAATTTGGGCATACAAGTGGAGTTTTTCCTCTTCTTTATTTCTTCCCACAGTCGGGAATGACAGGCATATCCTCCTCGTTAATGTTTTCCTTAGCATCCATGGGTAGTACGTGGATATCTCTGATTGGATGTGGCATGGCCATGTTTCAAGCAACAACAAAAGCCTCCACATGTCCAAATGATGCAACTCTAAGGGTAGGGCCTAGGGGATAGTCCTCAAATAAGCATAGGTTTTCCACATGTCCCAGGTCTAAAATGAAAATAAAACAAGCCCAAATCGGCTAAGTATGGAAGGTTCAATGACGATGCCACGTGCCTCATTGGTGCAACTTCAAGGGTCAAAGCCAGGGGTAGTTCTCAAACTTGCGCCAATCCTCCACATGTCCCAGGTCTAAAAAGGGATAAAGCCGGTTATTTAAATTGACTAAGTATGAGCGGGTCGGTGGAAGCCTCCACGTGTCAGCTTGACACAATTTCGAAGTGAAAGAAAAATTTTGCTTTCCAAATGAGCTCCAGATCACCACGTGGTTAGAGTAAATGGAGAGACAGAGTTGGCCATTGAAAATTCCAAGATTGGTAGAAGGAGCCATGCATCAGCTCAACACAATTTCAAAAGTGAAACCAAAAGGCTGGTTTCCAAATGAGCGCCAGATCACCACGTGGTCAGAGTCAATGGAGAGATAGAGTTGGCTGTTGAAAATTCCAAGACCAGTGGAAGGAGCCATGCATCAGCTCAGCGTAATTTCAGGAGGCATACCCAAAGTGGAAACTCAAATGCATGTAAGCTCACAACGTGTCTAGAGGTCAACAAAATTCAAGTGGGAAGTAGGCCCAAATCGGCTAAGTATAAAAAAACCGGTGGAAGCCTCCATGTGTCATCCTGGCACAACTTTAAAGGAAAAAATCTAGAGGTAGGTTCCAAATGAGCGCCAGCTCACCACGTGTCCAAGGTCAGATATACGACCCCACCAAACAAAAGGGAGAAAGTCAAATATTAAGCCCAAATATAAATTCAAGGCATCCTCGGTCCGTTTAGGTTTATATCTCTCCCACATGGATGGTTCGAATTTAAAGCTTGTAAAGGCAGGGTGGACAACTGTGATTCAATGAGTCTGGTATTGCTGCCAGACATGGAAACGACTGAGGCATTGGAGAAACTCAGACATCAGTTTCTCGAATAAATTTTCATCATTTTTGTAACCGATGTAACCGTTCTTTGAAACTATTTAACAACTTCTCCATGTTGTTGTTCGGGTTGGATCTTGGTACTCTGTAAAGTAATAGATTCAAGTAATCAATACATAAGTTTTCCCCTTTCTTCCTCTGCTTTTCTTCTTTCCATGTCTGAAACTTGGGAATCATCAATCTTTTATGATAAGAAACTTTGTGTTCTTGTTTATATGATTTCTAGAACTTTGTGTCTTTGGAATTATATTGGTTATGAAAGTGAATGATTCTATTCTGCATCTCCCTAGTTCAATACGTATAAGGTGATACTCTACCATCTATATCTCCTGAAGGTATTGTTATGTTCTTCCTTCCTCATCTCCTTAATTCTTCCATCCTTTCACATTGATGATCTTTGGGCATAAAACATTTCAAAGGATCAGGAATCCACACTTTGAAAGTTGTACATTTGTATATAAGTTTGCTACTTGCTTTCAATAAGGGAACCTCTCCCATTAAAGAGGAGGGACTTGCTATCCCCTGACTATGGTTTGTTAAAAGTATCATTTTAAAACCCAACAGTTTTTGGTGACTCTATTGGGGATTTCATTTCAAATGGATCCCTTTCTAAAAGAACAACTTCAAGATCATTTTGGTCTAGCGAATCTACGGTATACACATGGGAAGAAAGCTCTTGGGGTTGAGGATTCCCATTTTCAAATTTTGGAACAACAAAACCTCTCTCTTCCAGCAAGAAGGAACAAAGGGACTCGTTCTACAAGCACACCTCCTACTAAAGATAGAAATTCCAAAGATAGTGTTCCTCAAGAACATCTCAGTCCTAATCTTTGTGCTTTGATTCTTCTGGTGTTTCAGTTCCCCTTCAGTCAATTTTCCAAAGATGGCAGTTCCTTTGCCTTAGGGACAACAGGTTGGGCCTCTTGCTCTTCCTCAGCCATTGCATGAGTTGCCTAGGGGTAACAAAAAGTTTTCCCAAGTTTCGGGGTGATGGGAAGGTTCATCTAGATGAACACATTGCAACCTTCATTGTTGCATGTGGGATTCTTGGAGTTGAACATGAAGATGTCTCTGTCAGGATTTTTGTGGAGACATTGTAGGACAATGTTGCTGATTGGTTCTACCATCTTCCTGTTGGGTCTATCACTAATTGGAATACTATGACAACTCAGTTTGAGCAGCGTTTCAAACTGCTTGAAGATGTCCATGCTCTGTTAGCACAAATTTCTCATATCAAGAAGGAGCCATTTGAGCCCATGAGGGATTTTGTGGCTAAATTCAACAAGCTAATTAATAAAATTCCACAGAACACTCATCCAGTGGATCAAATCCAAAAGTTATTCTTCCTCAATGCCCAGTTTGCTTGAAGTGAGTTATGCACTAAGGAGAGCTAACCTTACAACTTTGGATGTTGATCAACATTTGGCTATCAGTGTTGAGGATGATTTGATCATGTCAGTAAAATTGAAAAGATAATCCTCCAAATCTAAAGCTTCTTCCTCTTCCTCTTCCCCTGGAACCAATTCTAAGCAGTTAGTACAAGAAGCTTGCAAATGATCTCATTGCTCTCAAGAAATAGTTGGCTTAGCATACTCCTTATCAAGATGTTCCAAGGAAGAATTTTCAGCCCAGGAACCACCTACCTTCCTCTCAGACTAAATTGGCTATTGAAGGCCCACCCATCAAGGTTCTAATCAATGCCACTTGTGAAGTTAAAGAACCTGATGATGAGGAGTGTAATGAATTATATGAAGAACCAGAAGAAGAAGTTGAAGAACTGGAGGAGCTTGGTGGGTCTCAAGTTCATTTCCTCACCACTGAAGGTATGGATGATGAAGATGAATATGAGGAAAGAGTGGCAGATATGAATAGTGAGTCATATGCTATTATGACTCGGGAGCAAAAAAATAGAAAAGAGAAAGTGGTGCAGCCTGCCAAGAAGTCTAAGGAGCTTCCTACAACTATTCCAGTGATTGCAAGAAGAGGAGCTCCCATTCCCACTACCTCCACACAAAAGGTGAGTAATTCTAATCCTCCTTCTTCTACTTTTGTTTCCAAAACTCCTTCTCCTTCAAATCCTAAAACTGATAGATCAAGAGTCTCTCAAGTTCCTAGCAATGATGCCCCATCCACCTCTGGATCTTTTGATATTATTGATCACCTCAAAAGGACTAAAATCCAAATTTTAGAGGCAGAGTTTTACCAAACTCATCCAAAAGCTTTTGCTAAAATGGTAAAATTTGTAAATTCCAAATCCAAAGTCTCATCCAGTACTTCTAAAGGCCTTTTTCCCACCCCCTCTTCCTCACCTCAATCAAGCCTTGTGGCTACTGGTCACTTCCCCTAATGAGAAAATTGAACCATTTTATGTGACCCTTCTCATAGCTAGCCATAAACTCAGTAACTGTGTTATAGATTCAGGAGCATCAGATAATGTAATGCCTGCAAAGGTAGCTCATGCTCTGGGTCTAACCCTAACATGTGCCTTTGGTTCTTGTTATTCCATGGAAAGTAGGAAGGCACTCTGGTTGGTAGAATTAAAGATGCACAAGTAAATTTTGTTGCTTTTCCAGAGAAAAGGATCTTAGCCACCATTTTGGTAGATGATATTCCTCCCTCTTATGGGATGTTGCTGAGTAGAAATTTTGTAGGGAGGTAGGAGGTGAGATTCAAATGGACTAGTCGCATGCTTTGATCCCAGTCAATGGAAAAATGAAGAAGCTGCTACCTAAGAAATAGACTGAGTACATTGTGCAAAATACTGATGACCCAAAAGCACAGATACTCTATGAGGATGCAGGGCATGGGAACTACATGATTATGTCACAAGATGAGGCAAGGCTTCCCAAGGGAGTTATTCATGACCCCAATGGCATTTGGACTCGGAGTTTGATGGAAGCTGCTCTTCAGCTGGTTCTAGAGTAGGAGTGGTGTTGACATCTCCAGAAGGGAACATTCATCCTTTCTCCTTCAAGCTCTGTTTTGAAAATACAAACAATACAATTGAATATGAGGTGCTCATACTAGGATTGAACATGGAAAAGAGATGGGAGTGAAGAATCTTTGTGCTCGTGGTGATGCAGAGCTTATTGTGAAACATGTCAGAGATCTTTTTCAAGTCAAGAATAGGATATTGAAACATTACAAAAATCTTGTCTGGGATTCCATTGAGTTCCTTGACGCTTTCTCCATTGAAGCTGTGCCAAGAGAAAGGAACACTAGAGTTGACTCTCTAGTTGTCTCAGGATCTTTGTTGATTCCTCATCCAGATTTCTCTCAGGAGAAATTTACCATTGAAATGATTCATAGGCCTAGCATACCAGATAATGAAAATAATTGGCAGGTTTTCAATGATGATCAACATTTGCTCTCTTTCTTGGAGCTTAGGGATAATTTTGACCAGCTGTATTTTGAAGGAAGTGAGACCTTGCCTAGAGAGTGTGTATCTTCCAATGAAGGAGATATCAAGGAAGAGATGGATCAAGATGGTTGCATCAAATTGAAAGGTAACAAGATTCCTAAAGGGTTGGTGAGTTTGGAAGACCTGTTTGATAAGCATGACAGGTACATTAAGTCTAAAACTTCCCAAGGAGCTCGGCAGTCTGCTTTGAGTGTGAAAAAGTGAATATTGGGAGTCTTGATGAACCAAAGATGGTGAACATTGGGAAATGCTACACTCCAGAGGAGAAGAAGAAGGTAGTAAATATGTTGAAAAGGTATGTTGATGTCCTAGCCTATTCATATGATGATCTCAAGGCTTTCTAGCCAAAGGAGATGCAACACTTTATCCCTCTGAAACCTGGGATCAAACCGTTCAAGCAAAAACAAAGGAAATATAATCCCAAGGTTGCTGGCACTATTTTCTAGGAGATTCAAAAGTTGCTAAAGGAAAAAATCATCTTTCCTATACACCATTCAATGTGGATTGCCAACATTGTGCCTGTCAGAAGAAGAATGGTGAGATTCGCATCTATGTGGATTTCAGGAATTTGAATCAGGCTTCTCTGAAGGACAACTATCCTCTCCCCATGATGGATCAGGTTTTGCAAGTTGTTACAGGATTTGAGATGTTGTCTATGTTGGATGGATTCTCTGGATACAATCAAGTGGAGGTTAGTACCCCAGATCAACACAAAACTACTTTCACTACTCCTTGGGGCACCTTTACTTACAAGAGAATGCCTTTTGGTCTTATCAATGCTGGTGCCACCTTTAAGAGGGAAATGGACTTGGCTTTTGGCAGTTTGAAGGGAAAGTGTGTGGTTGTGTACCTTGATGACTTGACTATTTTCTCCAAAACAAGGGAAGACCACTTTTGACATCTTGAGGTAGTCCTCCAGAGGTGTAAAGAGCATGGAGTCTCTCTTAATCCAAAGAAATCTGTCTTTTGTGTCACTGAGGCAATTTTCTAGGGCACATTGTCTCCAAAGAAGGAATCAAGATAGATCCAAAAAGAGTTCAAGCAATCCAATAGATTCCTCTTCCCACAAGTAAAAAGGGTGTTCACTCTTTCTTTGGTAAGATTAATTTCCTGAGGAGATTCATCCTTGATTTTACAAAGTTGACCATGAGCATTTCTCACATGATGAAAGGAAATCAACATTTTGGTTGGTCTTCTAAGGGTAAGGAGGCATTTGAAGGTATTAAGCAAGCCATTGCTAAGACCCCCATCTTGGCATGTCCTAATTTCAATAAGGACTTTATCATATATTACTATGCTACAGAGTTTACCCTAGCTCTGTGCTGACTCAGAAGAATTATGAGGATCATGAGCTTCCTATTTCCTTCATGAGCTATGTTCTAAAAGATCATGAGTTGAAATATACTATGATGGAGAAACATGCTTTTGCAGTGGTCAAAGCTGTCAAGCAATTTCATTTTTATATTCTTAATTCTCACTCTGTTGTGCTTGTTCCTGACACAACCATCAAATCCATTCTTACACAACAGGAGTTTGGAACTAAGAGAGGAAATTGGGTAGCAAAGGTCCAGGAATATGACTTGGATATCAAGCCAACTAAGCTAGTCCGGGGTAAAGGCTTGTGTGAACTTATTACCAAAGGAGCTGATGCAACATTGTCCAAAGAAGCAGTTGATGTTCCTATTGTCCTTTTCCTTAGTTCAATGGATGAATGGTATGCAGATATTGCACATTTTATTACCTATGGAGAGTGTCCATCTCACTTGAGTGCTAAGGAGAAGAGGGCTATAAAGCTAAGGTCTACACAGTATGTGCTATGGGAGAATGCTTTGTTCAAGCGAGGCAAAGATGGAATATTCTTGAAGTGTGTGGACAAAGAGCAATAAAAGAAGTTGTTCTCCACTTTTCATGATCAGGCTTGTGGAGGTCACTTCTCTTCTATCATTACTCACTGACAAATCCTTCGTGTTGGGTACTATTGGCGTACACTATTCAGAGATGCATCCAAATGGGTAGGTAAATGTGAAGCTTGTCAGACTTTTGTTGGGAGACCTAAGTTGGTTGTTTTTCCACTAAAGCCAGTAGTAATTGATGAGCCCTTTCAACAGTGGGGATTGGATTTCATTAGAACTCTCAACCCATCCTCTAGTGCTTAGCATAATCACATGTGAATTACTATAGAATACTTCACAAAGTGGGTAGAGGCCATTCTAGTCAAAAGCACTACTTCTGAGGTAGTGTGTAATTTCATTAAGGAGAACATATTGATAAGGTTTGGGGTACCAAACAAAATTGTGACTGATAATGCCTCAAATTTTTCTTCTTCTGAGATGATGGATTTTTGCTATGGCTATGGAATTTCCCTTGCTCACTCTTCAGACTACTACCCCCAAGGGAATGGACAAGCAGAATCAACAAACAAGAATCTGGTAACCATCATTCGGAAGCTTGTCAATGAATCTCAGAGGAATTGGCACAAGAAACTCTATGATGCTCTCTGGAAGATAGAATTACACCCAAAAGAGTAATTGGGATGTCTCCTTTTCAAGTGGTGTATGGTGTTGAAGCTCAGTTACCAGTGACAGTGGAATTACCAACCTTGCACTTAATGAAGGCTATTGAAGATTCAAGTTTTTCCAATTCCTTGGACAAGAGGATCATGTACCTCCAGAAGCTGGATGAAGACAAGTTGCATGTTTTTGATAGGATATCAGCTCATCAATTGAAGGTGAAAGCTCTGTTTGACAAGAAATCCAGACCCAAATATTTTCAAGTAGGAGACATTGTTCTGTTGTGGGACAAAAGGCATGAACCTCAAGGAAGCCATGGTAAGTTTGATTCCCTTTGGCTTGGTCCTTTTAAAATCAAGAATTTTGTTGGAGAAAATTTGTTCTATTTGGATTATCTAGATGGTTCTCCTCTCCCACTTCCTTATAGTGGGTAGTATCTGAATTTGTTCAAGTCCTAGGTGACTAGGCGGTCCTTCTATATATTTTGTACAATGTTTTGGTTTTGGGTCGTTCCTTTGTGTTTTGTTTTTGTTCCTCCTTTTGGTTTGTTTTCTTTTCGTGTGTTTTTTCTTCTGTGTTGGTTTTCCTTTGACTCTATTTTCCCAATGGATAAGGCACTGGTCTGATTTCCCCAAGTTTTTCTATGGTTCTTGATCTTTTTGCTTTCCTCTGTCAAGTCATCCCCAAAAAGAGCCAACTATTGTCATCCTCAAAATTACCCTCTTTTTAAGTCATGTTTCAAAAATTTGAGTCAGTACCTTGGAGTATTGGATTACGTCAAGCCTGGTATTGTTTTCCATTTTCTATTCCATGGAGAACAATTAGAAATTCAGCATACAGGTCGAGTTTTTTCCTCTTCTGTTTATTTCTTCCTGCAGTTGGGAATGATAGGCATATCCTCCTCATCAATGTTTGCCTCAACATCCACAGGTAGTACATGGATATATTTGATTGGATGTGGCATGGCCATGTTTCAAGAAATAACGAAAGCCTCCACGTGTCCAAACAAAGCACAACTCTAAGGATAGGGCCTAGGGGACAGGTCCTTAAATAAGCGCAGGCTTTCCACATGCCCCAGGTCTAAAATGAAAACACAACAAGACTAAATCGGCTAAGTATGGAAGGTTCAGCAGATGATGCCACGCGTCTCATCGGCGCAACTTAAAGAATGAATCAAGGTGAAGTTCTCAAACTTGCGCTAATCCATCACATGTCCCAAGTCCAAAAGGGACAGAGCCGATTATTTAAATTGACTAAGTATGAGCGGGTCGGCGGAAGCCTCCATCGTGCCTCAACGGTGTAATTTCAAAGTCAAACCAAAAGTCTACTTTCCAAATGAGCAGGTAGATCGCCACGTGGTTAGAGTCAATGGAGAGAAAAAATTGGCCGTTGAAAAGTCCAAGACTGGCGGAAGGAGCCACGCGTCAGCTCGGTGCAATTTCAGAAGTGAAACCAAAAGGCTGGTTTCCAAATGAGCACCAGATCGCCACGTGGTTAGAGTCAATGGAGAGATAGAGTTGGCCGTTGAAAATTCCAAGACTAGCGGAAGGAGCCACACATCAGCTCGACACAATTTCAAGAGGCATATCAAAAGTGAAAACTCAAATGAGTGCTAGCTCGCCACTTGTCTTGAGGTCAACAAAATTCAAGTGGGAAGTAGGCTCGAATTAGCTAAGTATAAAAGAACCGGCAGAAGCCTCCACATGTCACCGACTTGCAACTTCAAAGGAAAAAAATCTAGAGGTAGGTTCCAAATGAGCACCAACTTGCCACGTGTCCAGGGTCAGATATACGGCCCCGCCAAACAAAAGGGAGAAAGTCAAATATTAAGCCCGAATAGAAAGTCAAGGCATCCTCAGGCCCGCTTCAGTTTAAATATCTCCCACATGGATGGTTCAAATTTAAATGAAAAGGTAGGGTGGACGGCTATGATTCAATGCATCTAGTTTTTCTTCCAAACATGGAAACGATGGCGAGGCATTGAGAAAGTCGACATCGGTTTCTTGGAACAATTTTCATCATTTTTGTAACCGATGTAACCATTCTTTGAAACTATTTAATGGCTTCTCCATACTATTGTTCGGGTTGGATCCTGGTACTCAAAATAATAGATTTGAAGTAGTCAATACAGAAGTTTTCCCCTTCTTCCTATGTTGTTATTCTTTTTGTGTCTCAAAACTTGGGAATCATCAATCTTTTATGATAAGAAACTTTGTGTTCTTGTTTATATAATTTCTGGAACTTTTGTCTTTGGAATTATACTTGGTTATGAAAGTGAATGATTCTATTCTACATCTCTCTGGTTCAATACATATAGGTGATACTCCACCATCTATATCTCCTAAAGGTATTGTTATGTTCTTTCTTCCTCATCTCCTTAATTCTTCCATCCTTTCATATTGATGATCTTTGGGCATAAAATGTTTCAAACGATCAGGAATCCACAATTTGAAAGTTGTAAATTTGTATAAGTTTGCGGCTTACTTTCAATAAGGGAACCTCTCCCATTAAAGAGGAGGGACTTGCTTATCCACGACCGTGGTTTTTTAAAAGATCATTTTAAAACCTAACTCATTCGTCTTGACATGTTGAGCTTAGTTTCGTAGAATATTTGCATTTAGAGCAACTATATGTGAAGAAGGCTTTCCTTCATGGTGATTTGGATGAAGAGATTTATATGTAGCAGCCGCTTGGTTATGAAGTCAAGGGTAAGGAGAAACTTGTGTGAAAATTGAAAAAGAGCCTATATGGGCTCAAGAAAGCTCCAAGGCAATGGTATTTGAGATTTGACAGTTTTATGCATGAGCATGGTTATATGAGATGTGAATCTGACCATTGTGTTTATTTTAAGAAGCTTGAAAATGGGAGCTATGTTATTTTGTTACTGTATGTGGATGATATGTTGATTGCAGGATCTAATATGTAGGACATTGGTAAAATTAAAGAAAGGTTAGCTCACACATTTGCAATGAAGGATTTGGGAGCTATAAATAAAATATTTGGCATGCAAACTCACCAAGACAGGAAAAACAATAAGTTCTATTTGTCTCAGGAGGCTTATATATCAATAAGGTTTTGGAAAGGTTTAATATGCAAAAATCAAAACCTGTTGGTACACCTATGGCTGAACACTTCCAATTGAGAAAAGATCAGTTTCCTTCATCACACGAGGAGGTTGAGTACATGGCACATGTTCCCTATGCTTCAGCAGTAGGAATTCTTATGTATTCCATGGTTTTTACTAGACCAGACATTGCACAAAGCGGTGGGAGTTACGAGTAGGTTAATGGCTAATCCAGATAAAGAACATTGGAAAGTAGTCCAATGGATTCTCAGGTATTTAAGAGAAACATATGGAATGGAGTTATGCTATGGAGGGACAAATACTTATTTATGTGGCTATGTTGATTCGGATATATGGTGGAGATTTGGATGGCGTAGCGAGAACACCACTAGATATATTTTCACTGTAGGTGGAACGATAGTTAGTTGTATTTCTAGATTAAAAAGGTTGTGGCTTTGTCTACTACAGAGGTAGAGTATGTTGCAGCTACAAAAGCTAGCAAGGAGATGATATGGATGAGTAGGTTCATGGAAGAGTTGGGTAAGGAGCAAGAGGATTGTAGATTATACAATGATAGTTAGAGCACGATTCATCTGGAAAAGAACTCAACATTTCATTCAAGAATGAAACATATTCAGTTGAGGTATCACTTCATATGGTAGGTATTGGAGGATGGACAGCTGAAGTTAGAGAAAATCCATACGGATGAGAACCCTACATATATGCTAACAAAGCCATTGGTAAGGGAGAAGTTGGAGCTTCACTCCACTTCGTTGGTCTTCGAGTTTAAGACTTGAAGAGGAAGAAACGGGCCAAGGAAAAGGAACCAAGGATGGTGATGCATAGTATAGTGCAACAATTGATCTCCAAGTGGGATATTGTTGAGTATGGAGCTTAATTACTTCATAAGAAACTTTTTTACATGTTACTAGTTCCGATAAAGAACTCGATCGGGCCAAGGTGTAATCAAGGCGTTGGTCGATATCGTCAGAGGCGTGAAAGTGACCGCGCCGATCGTGCACTAATAAACAATGGTTACTTGTATGCGACACGCTTTTTTATTTTTGACAAAAATTAGAATAAATCAATTATTTTAAAGATGATTTATTAATTGTAAAATCAAGTTAAGTTATCCAAAATAGATATATATGCATGTATGCATCAGACGAGGTAAGTAAGAAGGAGAGAATATATATAGCAATTGTTTTGCATGTAAGTTTTCTTGGTGAGCAAGAAAGGGTAGATGAGTGAGGGAAAAACATTAAACATTCCACGAGGTGTTGGAAGATGGTAGATCTTCATTGTATTTCCTCCGTAAAAGACTAAATAATAATATTGGCCGCTTCTTGGTAGACGTAGCCCACCGGATGAACCACGTTAAATATAGTGTAATATTTCTCTTGTTTATTTTATCTTCTAGTTATTTCGCATTCATTACTTGTATGTTTTATCTGATTATAGATCTATGCAACATTGTTATATGGTTTAACCTCAAAGCAGTGACCATATCTAAAATGCCGAGGGGTTGTAGATTCTACTTGTTGAGGCGTATAAAGCTACTACGTAAGACGAAACAATATCTAAAGAAAATAACTTATCTTTTATAAATGCTTCTAGCAATAACTGGAGATTTGAACTCGATCTCCAGTGGGTTGTTCATTCAAGAATCATACGCTTTCTTGTCACCTGACATATGCTTATTTGCACCATAGTCTATCAACCATAATTTGTTCATGGGCTAAGAAGTTTGAGAGACTAGTACAAGGTTTTTACAACAATGGGCTTGATCTCGATGTCCCCTCATCGTATTCATCATCTTGTTGGGCTACGAGATATCCCTTTTTCTTTCTTCGGTGAGGACGCTCGCTTAGATTTTTGAAAATCTTCGCACCTAGATGTGCTTGTTCGAATCAAAGACCCTTGTTTCAAACCATTGTACCAACAATGATCAGTGTCGTGAGTGTTGGTTCTTCAAATGTGACACCACCTCTTTGACTTTTGATCTTTCTACTATTAATTTTGTTGCATTTCAGTTGGCTTCTCTGGGGGATGCTTCCGATTCTTCTGCCATGGTATGGCTTTGAGAATAGGGATTTATCCTGAGTCTCCTCTTGGGCTGAATTGATGGCCTCTTCTTGTTACAACAAGTTCACAAGTTCTTCGAATGCCACTATTTGTTTAGATACATTTAGTGTCATAATGAACACTCGAAATTGAGAAGGGAGTGCTCTCAAGGTGATCGACATGAGAATTTTTTCATCCACCGTTTCATCGAGCGCTAATAAATTTGATCACAGCTTAGCCACGTGACGTAAGAACTCCTCAACTTTCTCATCTGACCCCATAGAGAGGGTGTGTAACTTTGACTGAAGATGGAGGATCTTAGTCTAATTTTTGGCTTCATAAATAGTTTCCAACTTGTCCCAGGCCTCCTTTGGTTCCTCCGCATTCCGAACATGTGTTTGCACATCGTCACTAATACTGAGCATTATTAGCATCAAGGATTTGGCACTAGCCATCTCATACTTCATTAATTCATCAACGACTATGAGGACTGGCACATATCCAGTTACGATGCCCCATAATCCTTCAAATTGAAGGATCATTCACATCTTTGTTTTCCAAGCCGCAAAATTTGGCCCTTTAAGTAACTGATCATCAGAGAGTAGAATTTTTAGTACAGTATATGGAATAAAATAAAATAGTTTTTTTAATTTAATTATTGATTTCCAAGAGATATTACAACTTTGACTCACTGATGGGAAGTAATAGCTCATAGATGCTATCAATACTTGTGCACTAAGAGATGATGATGCTTTGTGGGGCATTCTTCTTCATCTTCGCAATCGGCGCGTGCATCTCCACTTCTAGCTCTTCCCAAACTCGCTTTTCTTGGTAGTTGACATTAAAAAGGAAATATTCAAGAATTCCTCTTCGAACTAGCTCATCGAAGACTAGATTGCCGATGTTGTGTATCTCGTTGAGCAATGCAAAGTAGAACCCGGAGCTTTCAGGAGCTTCAGGACGGTGTTCTTTGGCTTGTGAGTTGATGTTGCGGCTTTCAGTAGTCTTGATCGTGTCATTCACACTCATCATTTAGTGTGGATTTGAGAGACTCCACGTTGCCTTGGTAGAGTATTCATCTCCAGGAAACTAATGACATGTTTTTGTTAATGATTTGTGACTTTTAGACTTCACACAAACTAATTATCCTCTCCTTGTGCTACCTTTACTCTTCACGCAGTCGCTCCTTTCTCTACCTCCATGTAGCATGCAAATGCAGGTCATTAGAATATTTCAACGTCCGGCTTTTGAAACAATTTTTTTTTACTAAAGACAATTTCAACGTCCCACGTCCAGTCTTGAAAGAAATGTAGGTTACAAGAAGGAGGGCACTTTTCCATGTAACAGTCTCCATGTGTGGGCTTTTCACGCCGCTGGATTCAACAAATTCCATGCATTGAGTTTTGAGGAGCTTTTAACCATCCACTTAGATATGAACTGACTTCACGCAACAATTTCTTCATCAAATTTCCACGCATTCAATTCGACCTCCCATGTTGATCAAAGAGTCTTCTCCCACACATCCAAGCTTTTACAAAACTCGGTCGTTCCTCCTCCACACTTAAGCAGTGAAACCAAGCAGAGAACATACAATTTTTTTTTTTAATTCTTCTCTTGTCCATCCTTCCATGTGGTCTCGGACTTACTATGAGAAAAGACTGGTTAGGTAACTTCCATGTAGGTTTCACTCTGCACATGCTGTCATGATCAGGTAAAGAATCGAGTGGGAGATTTCATATGCATGATGCTTGATAATCTTGTCAATGAATGTTCTCCATGCAACTTTTGCAAAACAACTCTCCATGCAGGTGAATGGTCTTCTCCTTCAAACGCACATGCTAGAGATCAAGTTTTCTCTATTACTAGATTGTGAGGAGGAAATGATGGAGATAAAATAGAGATTAGATATCTCTTATTCATTCACTGAATATCAGAAGCACGATACATATTTATAGGGACGTGTATGAACAATACTCCCTGGAATGGATGGAGTTGTTACTAACAACAAGAGCGAATAATGGAATAGATAATAACAACTAGCCTAACAATAAAATATTACGTAGACTATGCTAACAAAAATTAAAAAACCAATAAAAGTTATAAAAATTAATGAAAAATTAATTTAAAAAAATGAAAAATAATACAAAAAATAATAAAAATCAATTAAAAAATAATGAAAAATAATACAAAATAAACAAAAATTAAATAAAAAATAAAAATGAATAAAAATTATGAAAAATTAATTAAACTTAACAAAAACTAATTAGATGTAATGAAAGTTAATACAAATAATACAAAATTAGTAAAAAAATAATAATAAATAACTAATGAAAAATAAACAAAAATTAATAAAAATTATTGAAATACTAGTTAAAAAGTTAATAAAAATAATAAAATTGATAAAAATTTTTAATAAAAATTAATAAAAATCAACAAAAATAATGAAAACTAAGCGAAACTAATAAAAGCTATTGAAAAATTATTATGAAAAATAAATTAAAATTAATAAAATTAAAAAATTAATAGAAATTAATGAAAAATAAATAAAAATAATAAAAAATAATGAAAAGTTAATAAAAATTAATTTAAAATAGATGAAAAAATAATAAAAAATTAACAAAAATTAATAAATTAATTTAAAGTTCAATAAAAAAATGAAAAATAATACAAAATTAACAAAAATAAAAATTTAATAAAATTTAATATTAGTTAATTAAAATTAAAAAATGAATGAAACATTAATAAAAATAAGTTACTGGAACTTCAAATTTGATCCACACTATCCCCTTCTTGACGTAAAATCGTGTCTAGAGTCGCAAATGATGAAAATAATTTCCATAATCTTTTTCCTTCCGAGCTTCCTACACACATTGTTATGTAGTCCTCAAAGCAAACAACTATGAAAGATTTTGTATTTGTTCTTCTTCGACACCGCTATATCCTGCACTCCGTCTCTTCCAACACATTCTCTTGTACCATCTTGTATCTCAGATTCTACATGACGAATTTTGTTTGATACATATCCCTCTTCTTCAAGACTATCATTTGATGTTGCATACTCTACCTCCACATTTCTATAATACATGTCATTACGAATCTTGTAACATAAAGCATTGAGAACACGTGATCGACTAATAATACATTCGTACTCCCTCCGCCTATGTTTTGTCTTTTAACTATAAGAATATCCACATCTTCAACTCGGCGTGGTAGGAGTCTCACAACAAAGATACGTCTTGGGAAAGCAAATCCATGATATTTGTGATCTTGCCAGTGTGTGCATGAGTTATTTGCAATATGAGATTCACTTGCACTATAACCATTTTGTTGTGGTTAGCACACCAAATGTATGAAAAAATATATCGATCTAAGCATACATGCAAATAAAAGTGGATATTATACCGGAAGAATTATGCAAAACAAGAGAAATAAATCAACACCGTATTTAACGTGGTTCACCCAATGTGGGCTACATCCAACACGAAACAAGCCAATCTATTATCCAAAGCTTTGACAAGATATACAATGAAGATTTGCAATATTCCATACCTCTCGATGTTCAGTACATTCTTCCTCAAGCTTTTCTTCTCTTTCACCAAGAATTCTCTCTCACATAATTCTCTTGTAATTATGATTCATCCTCTACTTCTAAACTCTAATTTTAACTTCATATAGTCGTTTTTAGACTTAGGGCACTTAGCCATGCAATTACAATTAATAAATCTATTTTAATGCTAAAAATAGATATAATTCCCAAGAGTTAGTTAAAACTTTGTCGCATACGTAACCGACACCGCTTACGCCTAACCATCTGCAGCCTTCCTACTTACCTTGACCGATGCCGGTGTGTCCCTAACCGATGCCGGTTACTGTGTTTTCCAGCAAGTTCCAATTGCATGGTAAAATGAAGTAATTGAGCTCCACAACTCAACAATCTCCCACTTGGAGTTTGATTACTGCACCATACCTATACAATGTCATCCTTGGATCCTTCCTTAGCTTTTTTTCTTCCTCCTCAAGTCTCAAACTTGAAGATCAATAGAAGTGGAGTGTAGCTCCAACTTCTCCTTTGCTAATGGCTTCGTTAGCATATCCACAGGGTTCTTGCTCATATGAATCTTTTTCAGATTCAACTACCCATCCTCCAATACCTGCCGTATGAAGTGATACCTCAACTGAATGTGTTTCGTTCTCAAATGAAACACCGAGTTCTTTGCCAAATGAATTACACTCTAACTGTCATTGAACAACTTGCAATCATCTTGCTCCTTTCCCAACTCTTCCATGAACCTACTCATCCATATCATCTCTTTGCTAGCCTCTATAGCTACAACATACTCTACCTCTGTAGTAGAAAAATTCACAATGTTCTCGCAATCTCGAAATCCAAACTAACTATCGTCCCCACCTACTTTGTGAAAATATATCCAGTGAGTGCTCCTTCTACCATTCGGATCTCTAGCCATATCCGAATCAACATAGCCACGTAATGACTTATTTGAACCTCCATAACATAATTTCATGCTAGATGTCCCTTTCAAATACTCCGAGTATCCATTGGACCACTTTCCAATGCTCTTTACCTGGATTAGCCATATATCTACTCACCACTCCCACTACTTGTGCAATGTTTGGTCTAGTATAAACCATAGCATACATGAGACTCCCAAGTACTGAAGCATATGACACTTGTGTCATGTATTTGACCTCCTCATCTGATGATGGACACTGATATTTTCTCAATTTGAATTTTCTAGCCATAGGTGTGCTAATAGGTTTAGCATTTTGCATGTTAAACCTTTCTAACACCTTATAGATATAAGCCTCCTAAGACAAATATAATTTCTTGTTTTTCCTATCTCTATGTATTTGCATGCCAAGGATTCTTTTTACAGCTCCTAAATCCTTCATAGTAAATGTGTGAGCTAGCTTTCCCTTAAGCTCACCAATGTCTTGCATACTAGATCCTGCAATAAGCATATCATCCACATACAATAACAAAATAATATAGCTCCCATTTTTAAGCCTCTTGAAATAAACACAATGGTCAGATTCACATCTCAAGTAACCATGCTCATGCATAAAACTATCAAACCTCATGTACCATTTCCTTGGAGCTTGTTTGAGCCCATATAGACTCTTTTTCAACCTGCACACTAATTTCTCCTTACCCTTGACTTCGTACCCAAATAGGCTGCTGCATATATATTTCTTCATCCAAATCACCTTGAAGGAAAGTCGTCTTCACATCTATTTTCTCTAAATGCAAATCCTCTACTACAAGTAAACTCAATACAGTACGAATAGAAGTCATCTTAACAACAGGAGAAAATATTTCACCAAAATCAATACCTACTTTCTGTGCAAATCCTTTTACTACAAGCCTTGCCTTTTACCTTTTTTATCCACCCTCTTCTTCCTTGATCATGTAAACCCACTTATTCTGAAATGTCCTCTTGCTTGCTAGAAACTTAACCAAATCCCAAGTCTGGTTCTATTTCAAGGAGTCCATCTCCTCATCCATGTCATGCTCCCACTTTACGTAAGTCTTATCCTGCATTACTTCTTCAAAGCTCTTTGGTTCACCATTATCAGTCAATAATAAATAAAATAGAGGTGTAAATATTTTTAGAGGTTTACTTACCCTTTGTGACCTTCTCACAAGAGTTTGGGGTACTGGAGGTTTAATCTAGGCCTCCTAGACATTAGTATCAACTTCTAATAGTGACCAACGCCACCACCTCCATCCGACATTGGTTTTACTAACCGATGCTTTGGTTCAGTCCTCTGTAACCGTCCAACGGTTCATCTAATTGATGCTTTGAGTCGGGGCCTAATCGACCATAGTTATTGTGTATTTATGTAGGTGTTTCTTTAAAACCCGAGAGTTCATTTTCATCAATAAACTTATCAATTTTCTCATCCTTGGGTACCAAAATTTGATCCATATACATTCTCTTTTCATTCCATTCAACATCACGACTCCTAACAATCTTATAATTCTCTAAATCCCAAAAATAGAATTTGAAATCACTAGATCCATAACCAATAAAAGTGCATCTCTTGGATTTTGCATCCAACTTTTTTCTATTTTCTTTATCAACATGCACAAAAGCTTCTGAACCAAAAAATTTAAGAAAATAAAGATCTACCTCTTTTCCGGTCCAAGCTTCCTCTAGTATTCCTCCATCTAGTGAACTTGAAGGACCATGGTTAATCAAATAAACCGTTGTATCAATTGCTTCTACCCAAAACTTTAAGGGCAATCCAAAATGTATCCTCATACTTCTAACACATTCCATGATTGTCCAATTCATTCTTTTTGCAACACCATTCTCTTGTGGTGTCCTTGCAGAATCAAGTTATTTCTCTACGTATCCCATTCACTCGAACAATAATCATTGAAAGCCTTACTACAATATTCACCACCATTGGAAGATCTAAGGCACTTTAACTTTGAATTTGATTCATTCTCAACAAGGGCTTTCCATATTTTAAATGTTTCAAAACATCAGATTTATGTTTAATATAGTAAACCCATACCTTTCTTGTAGCATCATCAATAAAAGTAATATAATACTGGAATCCTCTAAGAGAAGGTACTTGAGCTCCTCTCCACACATCCGAATGTACAAGCTCTAATTTTTGCTCCTTCTTAGTTGCCCCAACTTTGAGAAATATCACTCTCTTTTACTTTCCAAAAATACAAGCTCACGAAATCAAGATATAAATCTTTCAAATCCGACAACTTACCCTTAGCCTTTAACATCTCGCATTCCTTTTTGACTCATATGACCTAACCGATTATGCCACAAGCATGCATCCAATATGAAGTAGATAATGCATAAAAGGAATCAGAACACATGTAGATAAATATAACATTCCCACCTTCTTAATGTTGGTGTGTGTGACATGCCTAGTCATCGTCCACATCACCTGGTGAGTCATCTCGCCTTGCGAGAGTCATAGGTCTTAGGAAGTCAAATGACAAGTGTCAGATTCTGTCATAGAATCTGTCATTGTCATTTACGTCAGTGCATCATAGGAGTTACATTCCTTATTTGGAATTGTAACTCCTCCTTTAGTGGCATCATATGTGTCAGTCACGTCATATGCGTCAGTGGCGTCATTGATATTCTTTCCTTGTTTAGGCATGGGGGTTACACAACACCCCTATTTGTACTTCCTTTTTTGATCTATGAGTATGAGTAGACCTGTTTTCTTATTTGCATATTCTTTCCATTGTTCGAATCTTCTTGCTTATTGCATTGGAGCTTGACGTTACCATCGGAGTGTAACTTCGTTGTGGTGCATTATTTTCGACATCGAGTTCTCGTGAATCCCTCTTTCATGGTATCAGAGATGGTTTCGGTAAAATGTGCACTCTTCGTTTATCAAGTTGTTTATTACTTCTGGTTTCTTCTTATTTCCTCGTGCAAGTTTTTCAATTATTTTGGAATTGTATTGCTCACCTCGTATTGAGGTTTCAGCAGTTGCAAGTTTGAGGTATCTGGTTGGTTTGCTTTATCATTGTTGTTGAGTTCGTTCGGGATTGCTTCTATTCTTGTGAGCTCATTTTTACTCTAGTGTGGACCTGTGGTTCCTTCTTGGTTTGTGGTTAATGTGTTTGAGTTATTTAGGTGTTTCAGATTTTGCATGAGTGTTTTTTTCTGGTCTATTACAGTTTGAGGCTGCATTTCAGAGGCTGCAATTCAATGTTGACTTGGTGGGTTGTTTGGGTTAGCTCATATTTTGGCTCGAAGTTTGCATCACATCTTTTTCCGTTGCTCGTACTTCTGGCGACTTAGCCTCTCCCACTTATTTGTGGCTTGGTCTACTTTGGTTCACTTGGGTCTATGCACTCTACCCTATTTTATAATAGGTTTTTGGCTTCTAACTGGTCACTCCCCGTGTTTCCTTGGTTCTGCGTGATGTTCTCTTGCAGGGCTTGTGTTTTGCAGAGCATCCATTCTCTACCTTTCCTTTGGCCACTCATGCTCCCATACAACCATTCTTTGTCATTCCCTTGCTCCCCGGTTCACCTGTGCACCGTCTTCGTGCTCGTTTAGGGTTCTCACCATCTCTACCCTCTAGTATCCATCTCGCCACTCCATGTTTCTTACTGTTCTCATGCATTCGGTTCACCTGTACCTGCATCGACAACTTAGGAGTGGTCTTTTTCTTGATAGTCCACTTGTAGCCAGGTAACGGCTAGCAGCTTGGGCCTGTCACATTGACTTTGAATACTTCACTCCAACCAAGACATGGCTCCCATGCTCGTTGTTTCAAATGGTATACAATTCGGTCCACATTCTCCAACACTCCCACCGCTCGTGCTCCTTGCCGTGAACTGCACTCCATCCAAGCTCCTAGATTCTCGCCGGCCTTCTGTGATTCACGCCGACCTCACCATTTGAATCGGCATCTTGACCGCTGCCCCTCCCACTCAAACGGTTTTTAATGTTTTAAGAATAAAACAACTCAACTCGGTCAACATTTCTTTTTAAAATATTTTAAGGTGTAAAACATTTAATTGGCATTGTAATTCTTTTTAGATATTTCTTTGCTTGTTTTAATATCCTTCCTTTAAGTGTTGAAGATGGAGGGTGAGGTTCGGGGTTGGCAGGAGGCTAATCCCCCTCACAATTAAAACAAACCCTATCTAAAATTCGATGCCATTTCCAACAAGCATACATACGACACCATTTACATGCATTTAGGACACTTTTAAAATCTGTTTGCAGGCTTATTAGTGTTTTTCCATTAGTTGTGGGAATTATTTTTGTTATAACTTTTGACTCGTTGCTCGGTTTTGAGCACTTCTTTAGTCAAAGTTGCATGTTTTTTTGCACTCTAGTTGATGGGATTATCATTTTTGTAAATGCACTATTTTATAAAGTGCCACATTCTGGGGGTGTCTTTGTATTGCTTAATTCAGCTCATTTCAAATCATCTTGAGCTTTGTTCTATCCCTTTTATTTCTTGTGGACTTGTGAGCGCGTCCACCACAATCTTACAGAAAAGGGATTATTTCATGTGATGTGACATAGTATTCCTCACAAAGTCTGTTCTCTTCCCCTTCTTGTTTTCTCTCGTTCTTGTGCTTTGTGGTGTCGATCTATTACACCTAACGAACCTTGATTGTTATCTCCACTATTACATGTTATTATACTTGATTGCAAGGTGAGTGACAAACTGGTTCTCAACACACAATCACATCTAGTTGTAATCAACACACTAAACTATAAAGTGCCAAACTTGGGGTGTGATATTGTTCTGGGGTGGTTATTTCTTTTCTCTCTCCTTCCTTCTGCATCCTTTGGTTCTATCTCTTCATTATGGATATCTCTAAAGTACTAGTGCTCACACATTTTAACTTCTTTGAATGGAAATCTAAAATTATATTGGTTTTGCAAAGTAAAGGGTTATACCATGTCACCATGGGGTTAGAGACCAAACCTAATGATGAACCCGAAAAATCTAAGTGGTTCAACCATTGTGATGAAGCCTTAGGTCTTCTCTATATGTTCATCTCTCCCGACTTGCTCTTCCACATCGAAACTTCCTTGACTCTTGATGCAACATGGAAAATGCTCGATGATATGTTTGGGAAGCAAGATGACATGAGAGCGCATGAGTTGGAGAATGAACTACTAGGGTTAAATCCTAGTGACTTTGAAAACATGTAGGCCTTCTTCTCAAATTTTTTCCACACTAGACGCTTCTAAAGGAATGTAAAGTGGAAAAGAAATACTCTCAATTGATCTTGTCGATTCTTTCTAAATTAGGTCCTGAATACTCTATCTTCGTTTCAACTTTCCACGCCATGAAAGCCACCTTGGGTAGTGCTTGGACAATGCCCTCCTTTGACAGTTTTTTGTCCCAACTCATTCGAGAACAGGACAAACTCATTCAAATGGGGACTCTAAAATCCAAGTCACATGCCCTTGTGGTAAATAAGGGCAAGAAAAATGAAAATAAGAAAGAAACAAAGGACCAACCTAAGAAAGAAACCAAGACCAACCAACCCCCAGCTAAGCCCAACACTAACACTTTGACTTCTGAGCCTAAAGCAAAGAAGGAAAAGTTTAAATGCTCCTATTGTAAGAATTTTGGCCATGATGAGCATCATTTTTTTGGAAACAAATTGATCACTTAACTCATTTGCTTGAGAAGAATAAAATAAGTGTTCCTAAATCCATTAAACAAAATGCTTAGAAGGGCGAGTCTTCTAAAGCAAAGGAGTCTAAAAATGAAAAGAAGAAAGGTAAGGCCCTCGTAGCTAGATCAGCTCCATCATCAACTTGGATTATTGATTCTGGTGCCTCGCACCACATGGATTCTTCAGAGGTTGAATTATCTAGCATTGAACCATGTGGTATGTCCCAAATCACATTGGGTGATGACACTCATGTGTTAGTTTTTGGTAGTGGATCGGTAGAGATAGAAGGTGGAACATTTAACCAAGTGTTGAGTGTTCCCAATCTCTCTACCAATCTCCTATCGGTTTACCAAATCACCCACCTTGGTGAAGGAATGCGAGTGGAATTTGGTCCTAACTTGGTGATTATTCGTGAGCATAACTCGATCGCATTGTAGAAATGAGAGGGAAAGGTGGATCATCGTTCACGGTTGTACACCTTTTCCCACTTCTCTTCTGATTTGATGCCCAATGCCTTGCTCACTCATGCAAATGAGGTTAACAAGCTATGACATGAGAATTTTGGTCATCTAAATTATCGTTACCTTGAACAATTGAGCCAAAACAAAATGGTCAATGGGTTACCTCGAGTTAAGTTTTCTAAAGGTCTTTGTGAGGGTTGCACCGAAAAAACTTTGATAAGGGAAAATCCTGGAGAGCTACTCATCCCTTGGATCTTGTTCATAGTGATGTTTCTGGCCCCTTTCCATATCCTTCTTTCACTAGAGCTCTATATATACTAACCTTCATTGATGACTTTTCACGTTATACTTGGGTATATTTTCTTAAGCTTAAGTTTGAAGTCTTTGAGCATTTTCAAAACTTTAAGGCTCTTGCTGAGAAACAAGCGGAACAATCTATCAAGGTTCTTCGAACCGACAATGGAGGCGAGTATGTGAGCAATAGGTTTGAGGATTTCTACACTTCTAAGGGGATTTATTTGCAGCGTATACAATTGCTTACATCCCTTCCCAAAATGGAGTTGCAAAAAGAAAGAACCGAACTCTAAAGGAGATGGCTACTTGTATGGTTCACTCAAGTCCCTTCCTCCGCAGTATTGGGCTGAAGCAGTGAATTGTGCTTGTTACATTCATAATCATGTTCCACATAAGGCAGTAAGAGGGATGACACCCTTTGAAGCCTGGTTTGGACACAAGCCTGATGTTGAGAACTTTTGAGTCTTCGGATCCAAGGCTATGGCTCGGATTCCCAAGAAGAAATGCAAGGCATTGGATCCACAATCCAAACCTTGTATCTTTGTCGGGTATCCTGATGGCGTGAAGGGATATCAATTGTTGAACCCTACTACCCATGAGCTCTATATTGAGAGGAGTGTGAAGTTTGATGAGTCATCCTTGAATTTGACTTCCACTGAGGTTCTTTTGCCCACTCGATTAAAATTCGACTCGTCGATGATGATGTTGTTAAGCGAGTTCGTCCTCTCCCTGATCCTCCAGATCCCCAAACTTCTGAGTCTTCTAATTCTGATAGTAGTGATGATGAGGACTATGTCCCTTCTCACTCGAGTGAAGAATATTCTGACTCTGATCTTGAACCTTCGGGACCTCTTTGGGCTAGGAAAAATTTATAGAGTGTTGGAGATTTAGTTGGAGATCCTTCAGATGAGAGACATACGTGCTCAAGTTTCATTAGACCCCACTCCTTCTTCACCTCTACTTCTGATCCACCGTCTTTCCAGAAGCTTCTGGGATTCCTGAGTGGGATTCTACTATGGATGAGGAGTATTCCTCACTCATAAAGAATGACACTTGGGATCTTACCCCTCTTCCGAAAGGAAGAAAATTCATTCAGTGTAGGTGGATATATCGAAAAAATTATGGAGCCAATGGAGAAGTCGAGAAGTATAAAGCACGACTTATAGCTAAGGGTTTCTCCCAGGTAGCTGGGGTTGATTACTCGGAAACCTTTTCTCTGGTTGTGAAGATGACTTCCATTCGACTGGCCCTTACCATCGTTGCTACTAACAGATGGGAAGTCCACCAGATGGACGTTAAGAGTGCCTTCCTTCATGGGGACCTAGAGGAAGAGATCTATATGGAACAACCTTTGGGTTATGTCCATGATCCATCCCTCGTTTTCAAGTTAAAGAAGTCTCTCTACAGCCTTAAAAAAGCCCCTCGGGCTTGGTATGCCAAGATGGACTCCTTTTTACTTGCATCGGGTTCACTCAATGTCACTCTGACCCAAATGTGTATATTCTATGGCAGGATGACTCCATGCTTATTCTTGTTCTCTATGTTGATGACTTTTTGATCATGGGTAGCTCTTCCTCTATCATTGATTATGTGAAGATCTCCTTGGCCAACAAGTTCTCCATGTCTGACTTAGGATTTCTTCATTAATTTCTTGGGATCCAGATTTCACAATCTGACTCAGAATTATGATCTTGCAGCCTAAGTACTCTCTTGATTTGCTTGCTCGGTTTCACATGTCTGATTGTAAGTCCTCACCTACTCCTTTTCTTTCGGGGTCAAGTTGGTTTCTGATTTCTCTTCCCCCTTGGTTGATGGTACCCTTTATCGGTAGTTGGTGGGGAGCTTGATCTACCTTACTCACACTCGGCCAGATCTTTTGTATGCTGTCGGGATCATGTCCAAATTTATGCAAGAGCCTCATGAGCTACATTTAAAAGTAACAAAGAAGATCCTTCACTATGTTCGTGGCACTCACATAGATGGTATTCATTACTTAGGAGGGACTGAGATTGACTTGGTTGGATTTATAGACTTAGATTGGGCCGGTGATCTAGATCATCGAAAGTCTACCTTAGGCTACAGTTTCACTCTTGGTTCAGGTCCTGTCAGTTGGTCCAACAAGAAGTAGAACACCATTGCCATATCATCGACAGAAGAAGAATACAAAGGAGTAGTTAACACTGCCACAGAAGTTGTTTGGTTACAGGGTATCTTGACAGAGTTTGGCATCCACTTTTGGTGGCCTACCATTATCTACTGTGACAACATGAGCACTATCTCGATTTGTAGAAATCTAGTTCAACATCAATGGATGAAGCACATTGAGATTCACATGCACTTCATACGGGAGCTGATACATGAAAACATCATCGACATACAATATGTTTAGACAGTTGATCAAGTTGCAAACATATTCACCAAGCCCTTCACTGAGGTGAAATTTCTTCACTTGCGGTCTCTTCTTGGGGTGAGGTCAGTGTAGCTGCCCATCTTCTTTGGGCTATATAGTCCTCCTTCTTCTCCTCTTCTTCTTTCTAGAAAGATGTTGTTTGTATATGGGCACCTTATCAGGCCTTTAGTTTCTAGGCCCCATTGACACATCTTTCTTAGTTGTCTAGGGGAGTCTTCTTTTCTATTTTGGCTTACCTTGACCTCTTCCTTGGCTTCGATGAAGGGGGTGTTGGTGTGTGTGACATGCCTAGTCATCGTCCACATCACTTGGTGAGTCATCTCACCTTGCGAGAGTCATAGGTCTTAGGAAGTCAAATGAAAAGTGTCAGATTATGTCATAGAATCTGTCATTTTCATTTACGTTAGTGCGTCATAGGAGTTACATTCCTTATTTGGAATTGTAACTCCTCCTTTAATGGCGTCATGCATGACATCGTCATGTCATATGTTTCGGTGGCGTCATTGATATTCTTTCCTTGTTTAGGAATGGGGTTACACAAAGTAACCCTATTTGTACTTCATTTTTAGATCTATGAGTATGAGCAAACTCGTATTCTTATTTGCATATTCTTTCCATTGTTCAAATCTTCTTGCTTATTGCGTTGGAGCTTGATATTACTATCGAGTGAAAATTCATTGTGGTGCATTTTTGTTGACATCGGTTCTCATGAATCCCTCTTTCACTTACCTCTTGCCACAAAAAAGCACCCTTGGTGACTTTGCAAGAGTCTCCTATAAAAATAACCATGCAAACCGATTCACCTAGTTTTCCTGTAGAAATAAGATTCCTCTTGAGGCTTGGCACATGCCTCACACTTTTCAATACCCATGTATTTCCATTCTACAATTTTAGATGAACTTCCCTTTACCAAGAATAATCTGCAAGGTTCATCATCACCCAAATAAACATGCCGAAAATTCCCTTGGACATAATTCTTGAAATAACCCTTATTAGGAGTTGCGTGGAAAGAATCTCCCGAATCTAAAACTCATGATTCAATTCTACTGTCCAAAGAAATAATAAGAGCATCTTGCATTACCTCGATGAAGCAAGATTCACCTCTTTACCTTTGTTTGGTTGTTGGTTCTCTTTATCCTTTGACCAATAATCTTTCTTTGCATGTTCGTTATTTCCACATTTTCAACAAGTAATTCCCTTACCTTTGGACTTGGATCTGCTATCCCTTGACTTTTATTTCCCATTACTCTTACTCTTGGATATATCCTTCTACCTGCCCTTGCTTTCTATATTCAAATAATTTCTAGATGATGATTCCTTTGTACTTTCGTGTGAGTTTCTTCATTCAAGATTATACTAACCACATCATCAAACTTCAAAACATTATGAGCAGATGTTGTATTACTAATAGCCATTACCAAGTTATCCCAACTATCGTGCAAAGAACATAAGAGTAAAAGTGATTTTACCTCATCATCAAATGGTATTACAACTGATTTTAAATGATTTACTATAGATCGAAAATCATTCAAATGACTAGATGCGGATTCAACTTCATGTATCTTAGAACTAAATAGTTTATTCATAAAATAAAATTTATTTGAAGCACTAGGGTTTCCATATAAATTAGCAAGAGATTTCATTAACTCTACCGTAGAAGCCGCATTTGTAATATTGGAAGCCACGGATGTTGCCAAGCTCAATCTTATAGATCCCAAAGTCTTTCTTCAAGAATATTCCATTCTTCATCACATCTTCGTAGGTTTGGACTTCTCATCCAACGGTAAATATAAATCTCTTTGATACAAATAATCCTCAATTCGCATCTTCCATAATTGATAGTTTCTACCGTCAAATTTCTCTACCTTGTATTTGTTTTCTTCACTTCATTGTTGTAGCTCCCACTCAATCGAAAAACCCTCTATGAGTAAATCTATCAACACACAAAACCCTCAAATAAAGTTCGATACCAATTGTTGGGGTTAGCACATCAGTTGTACACACAATATATCAGATCTAAGCATACATGCAAATAAAAGTTGATACTATACCAGAAGAATTATGCAAAACAAGAGAAATAAATCAACACTAGATTTAACGTGGTTCACCCAATGTGGGCTACGTCCACCAAGAAACAAGCCAATCTATTATCCAAAGCTTTGACAAGATATACAATGAATATTTACAATCTTCCACACCTCTTAGATGTTCAGTACTTTCTTCCTTAAGCTTTTCTTCTCTTTCACCAAGAATTCTCTCTCACATAATTATCTTGTAATTATGATTCATCCTCTACTTCTAAACTCTAATTTTAACTTCATATAGTCATTTTTAGACTTAGGGCACTTAGCCATGCAATTACAATTAATAAATCTATTTTAATGCTAAAAATAGATATAATTCCCGAGATTTAATTAAAACTTCATCACACAGTAACCGACGCCGATTACGCCTGCCAATCGGTGGTTCCTACTTTCCTTGACCGATGCCGGTCTTCCCGATCGATGTCGGTCTATCCCTAACCGATGCGATTCATCGTGTTTTCCAAAGAAGTTTCAATTACATGCTAAAATGAAGTAATTGAGCTCCACAACTCAACACATTTCCTTCACATGCGTCAAAGACACGTAATACATCTAGTTTATCCTCGAGATCCATATTGTTCCACTTCAAAAATTGATGACCTCTTTGTTCTCTCTTACCCCATACCCTCATCGTTCACATGTATGAAAGAATCCATATAAATCATTTTCTCACATGAATTTTGATCGCACGGATTTTTGTTATCCTCCACATTCTCATGTACCTCATTTATTATCTTGATACGTAATTCATGTGTAAACAAAGCTCTTGTTCGGATTTTATCTATTTCATTCCCCTACATGATTTTAGAAGCAACATCTTTGTTATGACCTACACATATAAATACCAAAAAAAAAAAAAAAAAAAAATGCACCATCTATGACGTCACATCTTGTTTTAAAGTATAAATTCAAAAAAGAGCTCATAGATTAAATTTCACGTGCACTTTGGTTCACGATTGAGTTGTTGTGTTCCTACTTGGAGATATCATTTAACATTAGATCAGGAATACCATATATTCCAATAGAGATATCTTGCAACGACCCTCTCCCATAACTACATCCACTTAGTAGCATGTTTCGGTGTGCACATCTATCTCCATTTCAGCAAGAGTAGTGCTTATAAGGTAATAATAATTTACCGAAAGAGATGCGGGAAAATGGTATCTAACATGGTTTAAATTAGCTAACACACTTTTTACATGCAAAGTTTAATATATTTCTGTGTGTTCAAAACTGCGTAGCATATCATCTTGTTCTTCAAGTCGTGTGTGCATATCTGGCATGACTCCTCGTCCATCGCACGATGAGGGAAATTGTTGGCAAGATTCTACGCCTAATATAGGTATGATGTGCATGAAATATCCCTTATCGGATACTAAAAATGCACAAAATATTAAAAATTTGCAGCCAAATAAAATACTAATTTTTGCAGATTTTTACAATAAGGACAACGGACTAAAGAAAATTAAAATCTCCCAAAATATCCACTCGAATTACTTTAAAATTTAAAGAGGGCTTGCTAATATTATGAAGGACATAATAAAACTATTTTTTGGAATTTTACACAAATTAAAAAGCACAAAGTGTGCCCTAGACAACTGGAAAACTTTAGAGGTTTGTAACTCTCCAAATACAAGAGAAAAAATTAAGGGTCTTTGGAAATAACATTAACAGGTATAGGAAATGACATTTCAACCTTCAGATCTGAAGGGGACCAACTGGAAAACCCTCCAAATAAGGTCTGCAAGTCGCCTCGCTTGGAAAGGGGTTGGAAACTAATGGAGGTGCCTTCAAAGTGATGCTAAGCCCAACCCAAATGGCTGTTGTAAGTCTGATCTGGAAGCCCTCTAATTATCCTCCCCAAATGCCCCCAAAAATCCTCAAAACCCTTCCTCTGAACCCTTTGATAATATCTCAGTAACACAGCCCTGAAAGTGGCTCCAAAAATGACAGACTAGGGTAGATCTCTCACTATCAAGAATGCCCTGCTAGCTAAGGATGGGTCTCTCACCACCAAAGCTAGGGTCCTTGTGGGATTTGAATTTACAAGATGTAGATGCGCAAAAAACAGTTGCACATGAAGGGTCGATAAAATGTATGCCAAAAATTTCCTTTCCTTACTCTCCCTACTCCTTATATACTTCTCCTCAGCAAACAAGTCCCAATAACCCTAGGCGCATTTCATTCCATGGAGGGGCCAATAAAATAAAAGTAACTAAAGTTAATTTTTCCCTTTTAAGTCGCCATGGTCCAAAAGTGACCCCAAATGCAAAACGTGGATATTAGAACCATGTGGACTGTAATATCCCTTCCCAATAGCTCCTAGCATCCACAGCCCCTTGGGTATGACCACGGTTTGGACTCAACTTGGCACGTAGGCCTTGGGTGTTGGAAAAGGGGAAATTACAATCCTCCTTTCCCGAGAAATGCTTGATCGCAAACATTATCCTCGTCATGCCGCATAAGTTGAACCACACCGTAAGTTTCTCCATCTCCTCTCATGGGTAAGTGCACCAAGATGGTGGACAAAAATGGGTCATAAGTGGACGTCATATTGCAAAAAACAATGAAATCTCAACTTGTAGGGATTATTAGCAATACGCGCACTCAAAATTAGAAAAATTTATATAAATATGAATCGTAGCATCTAGAATCTAGTTTCTAAAATACTATTTTAAAAAAAAAATAGACAAGTTAAGCTATATTAAACACTTAAAATTATATGACTTGGTTTTTTTTTTTGAAAAAACCTATAAGATTGTAGTCCGTTTGCCCATGAATTTGGATGACCAAATCTTGTTATTTTTTTCCTTCGGTGAAAATTTAGATGTAGTTATCTATCTTAGGATGGATTTTATTTTGTATTTTTTCTAGCAATATATTTTTTTAATGATTTTTTCCATGAAAGTGGTCTAAAAAGATTTAGAAAATGGAGCGATTTCCGTCTGCCCGCCATAACTATATCAAAAAATATCGAAATCAAATATATATATTTTAATGTGTATAGAATTTCTCCATGCTTGGGATGGTATAAGTTTTATCACATTTTGATAAGCGAAACAAAAGTTGCAGTTTTAAATGTAGACATGAACATTCACGGGAAAAAAATGTCTTAAAGACCTATTGTTAGTAAAAAAATTATAAAATGATATTTATCTTATTCTATTCACTTTAAAATCAATATTTATATGAAGCTAACAGTCTCCCCTACGTGATGGCACCATTTTTGTGAAATGTTTTCAGTTTTTTAGCATGGTTCAAGTCTGATGGAAGAGAAAATTTGAAGTTTTTTGACCCTTTACACTTCATAATGACCTTCCATAGCTTTGGTTGGGGCAAAACAAAGATTTCCCGAGCCTTAGGGTCAGATTTGATGATACAGATAGAACCACGATCACGGTTTACAAACCGCAATCGTAGGTTTTTAAACAAGAACCACGATCGCGCTTTATAAACCACGAGCGCGGTTTATAAAGTGCGATCATGGTTTATAAATCATATTTATACACATCCCAATGTTTTAATTGCCATGTGATTTTTATTGTTTGAATTTACTGTACAAATTACTGTGAAATTCTATCATTTTCTGCATGTTTTTCTTATCACCAAAAGTAAAAATCATTAAGTAAAAGACACCAAAAAAGTTAGACGCAAATAGATTTCAAAATACAGAATCTTCGTGAATCAAGAAGAGGTTCATCTTCAACCCCTACTATTGTAAGCAATGAGGAACCAGGTAATGTTTCTATTGTCAATGTTGAAGTTGAATTAAATACTCATGATGAAGATGTTTTTACTGTCAATTTTGAAGAAAAATTAAATACTCGTGATGTAGCAAATGTTGAAATTGAAGGAGACAATGAAAATGTGAATAAAGAAATTTAGGTTGAAATTGTAGACAAATTAAATTTGACAAAAACACCTCCTAGGATTTTCCGTAAGAAACCTAATTATTTTATTGAAATTGATGAAAACATTTTAAAACCAATGTGTGACAAAATTTCTGAACAACAAATCAGAAGAAAAACCACTAAAATTTGGGATAATCATTTTAAAATTTTAAATGATTCCTAAAGATGTCAGTTATTGGTTAATTTGATGAAATTGAATAAAATGAGACCTACATTAAACACCTTAGGATTGACAACATCTAATATACGTGGTCAAACCTCTACAATTGTTGAAAACATTCATGATGCATATCACACTGTTGGTGTCAAGAGATGCACTAGGGATAGTAATATTGTGTGTCGTGTACTTGCTACTAGTGTTGTAAGTGAATCAATAAAAAAATAACGTTTGATTATGCAAACAAGTAGAATGTTGCAAGTTAATCGAAAAACTCTAATGAAAGCAATTGAAAGACATAATATCCTTCAATCACTCAATAACACCGATTTTTGGGCATTTTCTGCTAGAGCACTACGTAAGGACAAATATAATACTGATGATATAAGAGAAGTTATTATTCAATTTTGGCATGATAACGTTAGAGTTTCACCTAATACAAGAGATGTTGTAAAACAAAGAGTTAGTTCTATTAATCACGAACCACATCCAAAGCATTTCTTAGATATGAGTCAAACTCAATTTTTTCATAAGTTTGAACAAGAGCATCTGGAAATTAAAATTAGTCAACATTTTTTTGAAATGTTAAAACCATTCTATGTGAAAATCAACCACGCTTGCACCACTTGTTGTAAGCAACATGTTGAATTTGCTATGCATTATGCTAAATTTTTATGTATTCGTTCTATTTTGCATTCTGAAACTATGTTATCGAATGTGGTGTTCAAGTTCCACCAATATCTTCCAGGGATTTCATTCCTACGATATTTTGTGAAAAAGAAGTTGGACAATTTTTTTATAGTCATGATTGTTTAGATGGAAGTTGTGGTACATGTGGCGGATTACCTAAATTGGAAAGTTGCATCCATGAGCAAATTGAAGGTGCAATAGGAAATAATTTAGTTGAGTTTGATAAATATAAATCAGTTGCATACCAGTTGAAAGATGGAAAAGAGTCTAAACAGTGTGAGCTAGTTACAAAACATATGCCTATTTTTCAATTTATGAGAAAATTTAAGGATGAAATTGTTTATGAGTATGCTAGGCATACACACAGAGCTCGATGGTTGGATGAATAGTTCAAGATATACAAAGACACATTTCCTACTAGTACTATTGTTTCAAAGGGTCGATTTTACGTATAATTACACATTACAACCACAAATGGAGGTTCAATCACAATATTACAACTCAGTACAAATTGCCATTTTTGTGCATATAGCATTTATAAATTCTCCTGACAGTACAGAGAATGATCAATTTTTTTAAAGAGAGTACCACTTTTATATCAGTGATGATAGTACTCATTCTACTGAATTTGTGCAAGGGTTTTCCAATTATTTTATGGAAACTTGTCTGATAGGGACATCCACTTCAAACAACATTATATATAGTCAGATAATTACACATCTCAGTTTAAGAATGCACAAATGTTTTATTGGATGAGTAGGATGCACGTCAAGATGGGTGTGCAACATATTTGAAGTTTCACTAAGGTTGGACATGGAAAAGGAGAACATGACGGTGCAGGGGCATGTGTGAAAAGAACTCTTGCAAGAGAAGAGTTGAAGTACAAAGATGGTGCTAAATTGAAAGATGCAAAGAGCATAGTGGAATGGTGTATTGACAACATGGCCCGAGGTTCTCAAGAAATTTCCACGGTTCACATATATTTTTGGTTGATAGAGGAACAACAAATTGCTAACTACGAGGATTGTATGACATTCACCGGGTTCAATGAAATGCACTCATTTTTAGCTCGAGACACTATTTTATGGGCCACATAGACAAGAAAGTTGACATGTTTTTGTGCATCTTGTATTGAATTTGTCACTGCTGAGTGTGATTCACAAGAATGGGTGGATGGATGGATTTGTAGGCCTCTAACTCCACTTCCTAGTTATCAACCTCCACAAGCATTATGACTTGTTTCTACAGATGAAGTTGCAACATCCAAGGAATTTGATGAAATTTTGATTTTGGTGCGACAAGGTATTTATGGTTATTTAAAATTTTTGTATTGAGTTATGTCCATTGAAATTTTAATATGTACAATTTAAATTTGAGTTGAAACCCTTATTTTTGTCGGACATGTGTTTGTAGTTATTGCAACAAAAGACAATGAAAAAGGAACAGACTATTTCTTATGTTGTTGCATCGAGGAAAGAAAGAATTTGACTTCTCATGTTATAGATGGCAAAGATATTGAGTACCCTACTTTGGATCGGTGGTAGTTACTAGAACTTGGTTTCGATGGTATCCATTAAAAAAATGCTTTGTTTTGGTGTTTGAAGACTTTGAGACACAAAGGAAAATACTCTTATATTCGCATCTAGTTATAGCGACAAATATTCAGTGTATAGATATCGAGGAAGGCCTAATAACAAGATTCTTTAGATGGTTCGAGATTCGAGATCATGAAGCAATCATGTCCGCTATTTAGAGTATAACCGATCCCGATGGTTCATTGGAATGAATTTACATTGCTCATGTCCGTACATATAATTTCTTTGGTATATATAAATTTGTTTGTTAGATAAATTTAAGTTCATATATTTTATTAAATTTGTATATTTTGTATATATCTAGTATGGTTTTGATTTGAAACTTAAATTTCTTTGACTAACGCTTTTATATGCAAGTTAGTGGTGCCATAAAAGGTTCCACCTTCACATGGTTAACAATGTTAGTAGAGAATTATAAATTCTCGAAGCTAAGAGAAGCTTTCATTATTTTACAAGAAAAGAGAAGCAATTAACAATGATTTATGTAATCGCGTGGAGGGGGTTCTTAGCTCCGCAAGAGGTAGCCCGAAGAACTTGGAGCTTAGAGAATCGAAATGACACCTCCCCAAGTGTTTACAAGACCATCCCTACATGTGTGCATAGTCGGTTCGGTGCCACGACCCACCATTTGTAAAATATACCATTTGACAGCCTTACACTGTCTCAAACTACACTATTAGGTGCATTTGCAAACAATAGGGCAACGAGAGCACCAATTGGAGAAGGAAAAAACTGAAACAGGCTATTTTAGATGGTCCTTATGCTTTGAGGTGTAGGATTGAATGAGATGTCTCTAAGTTCCACGAGTCTACGTAGTCACCCGTCAAAGTTGAACGATTTTTTGGTCTTAGGGATCTTAAGGGACTTTACTCGATCGAGGTAGCCTCAGAAGCAACGATGATGTCACACACCAAAATAATTCCTCCTCTAGCATTCACCTAGCTACCCAGACATGTCCGAGCGGTTGGTTCGGTGCCACGACCCACCGTTTACAAAATATACCGTTTTTCAGCCTTACACTGTCTCAAATTACACTATTTGGTGCGTTTGCAAACAATAGGGCAGCGAGAGCACCGATTGGAGAAGAAAAAAACTGAGACAAGATATTGTAGAGGGTCCCTACGCTAAGGTGTAGGATCAAACAAGACATCCTTACGTGCCATGGAGTCTGTGTAGTCACCCGTCAAAGTTGAACGATTTTTTGGTCTCAGAGCTCTTAAGGGACTACGCCCGAACGAGGTAGCTCTGGAAGCAACAACGTTGTCACACACCAAAACAAAGCCTCCTGTAGCATTCACTTGGCCACTCAGATGTGTCTATGTAGTCAGGTTTGGTGCCACGACCCACCATTTTCAACTTTTTCAACAATTACAACTTTTTCAAGAAATTGTTGGATCGGGAATCGAAAGAGAAGAAGAAAATGGTTATGCAATTATTAGTTATTGTGTTCATACTCACCCAACAAAGATCCTGAATAATCTAGATCTATGAATAATTACTCTTGTTTAGTGTTCACCCACTCATAAAAAAATAAATAAGCCTCTTCTTCTACTTCCCAAGCAAAACACTTTAATCCTCGTCTAGTTTATCAAAGGAAGTAGTAAAAATACATGTTCCAAGAATCCTAACAACACTTAAGAATCAATTCTCACTTCTAGAACCACTCATTCCTAAAACCTTCTTTCCTTAAAATCCTCCTCTTCTAGGGAATAAGAACCTTTCTATCTTTCCTTATTGGTCAATGGACATATAAATTGAATAATTACATTATTGACTCCGGCGCCTTTGACAATGTCATGCTTATAAAATTTTCTAACTCTATTGGTATTACTCTCAGCCTTGCTATTGGCCATTATTACTACATGAAAAAATAATTACCTCTTTTCGGCTAGGTGAAAGATTCTCGAGCCAGAATTTGTAGACTTCCTTGACAAGAAAATCAAGATGGAAATACTTGTGGAAGACATGCTAGCTACATATGGTATATTGTTGAGTCAAAGTTTCTATCACGATATTGGTGGGGATATAAAGATGAATTGGTCATACACCACCATACTCATCAATGGTAAAATGAATAATATCCTTCTGATAAATAAAATTAAATACATAGTTTAAAAACCAAATGACCCAAGGGAAGACATCTTATTTCAAGATTCAAGGTATGAAATATTTTTCATGACTTAAGAGGAAAATGATAAGTTGCCCATGTTGATGGAGGAATACACATGCTTCCCTTAACTTCTTAACAATTGTACCATGCAATGTTGCACCATAGTAACATTATATTCATATATGTTGCACCATAGTTTTTAATTTTAAATCAAACATACATATAGAATTAATATACATAGAATATACATATATAGAAGGATATCATGTGCAATGAATTTGAATCAAACATATAAGTAATATATCGTTATGAAAACCAACACATGGATATATAATGTATCAAACTAAGTGTGCTGAATGCACGTCTCTGAAAATATAAGTTCATAACATGTGTACATCTCGAACCAAGTGTATCATACATATAGGACCACATGCAGTCACATAAGGCTATATATACAATGTTCTATGAAGAATCACAAACTAGGACCAGCTGGCCCATATATATATCTATGTACATCCACATCCTATGAATCTAATCATGAAACATCTTCCCTCTCTTTTCCCTACTAGAAGTAGCATGTCCACGACCCGGATGTAGCAGAGGGAGATGCCACTACGGATTTCATCCGTGTGGTCCTAGGCGTCTCTAAGCAGGCCTACAACCTAACTTGCACATTCATAAACAACAAGTTTTTAACACCCATATTTTAAAAATACATTCAAAATCTAAAAACTTAGAATTTAATTAAAATGCATGTGAAATTTTACCGAATGTCATGATCCCTATCAATTTGTCGTTGATGCATGTATAGGACAAGAATAGACTCATTAAAGGTAAGCTACATAAAAATAATTAATTTTCAAATTAAGTATTTCATGTACAAAATTTGATATTGTAGATTTAAGTAATAAGAAATAATTCCTAAATAAATTTAACAAATTTGAAAAATTGTACCTCGCTTAGTGGATCTCACAGATGCTTGTATGGCAAATCTCATAGTGATCTCCATAGTCTGCATATATGGAGGAGTCCCTCTGTGCGGTCATAAACTATACAAAAACATGTACAAATCAATATTAATCTACATGGCTGCCACATAATAGAGCCAAAGCATAATCCACGTGAACTTCCACAATTAGAAACAAAGTATAAAAAGAAATTAACTGCGTAAAAGTCACGTGAGGCGTGCCAATAATCTTAGTTCCCAAAGTAGATGATGACCCGCCAGGATCCTGCACGTATAAAAGACAAACATATATTAATATGTACATGTACAGGTGAAACATTATAATAATAAAAGTGCACAATCAAATGAAATGTGAATTTTAAGTACAACTTGAAACTTATGTTTGTAACATGCCCAAATTACACATAGCTAGTATGTCGACGCCTTGATGTTTCCTTCACCGATCTTGTTGTTTAAAATATAAAAAAATTAGTTTTTACATGTATGTACATAACGTACAATGAAATACATATATATTAAAATCTCAAACATGAATTAAACTATTATATATATATATAAAATATTTATTTGACATTTACTTGTGAAAGACCAAGATCCTTTGCACTAGCCCAAAACATCTTCCATCATCTCATCTAAAGAAAAGAAATCATGTGATCCAAAGAAATGATGTCTTGTCATAAAGGCATACGACACCACATGATCCACAAAGTGGTGTGGTGCGCTAGAACCGCGCGCTCCATCAACATCACCAAATTCAAGCTACTCACTATGTTGGGTCGAGTGTCGTGAGCTCCTCAATGTATGTAGTGTGTCAATCTCCACAACCTCCTTCACCGTAAGAGGGATAACTAAAGGCAAGTGGGGGTTTTGGGGCATGGGGATCCTTGGTTGACCTTTGCGTGTACCAGGTCTACTCTATGCAGAACCACCACCTTGCCCATAAAAAATAGAAAAGTCAAAATAATTGTGGGCATCATTAAGCATGAACTCGAAAATAATTTCTTTAAAAATAGAGGGAACCTCATTGTTGTTGCATGGTGGATAATCAAAAACCATCCACCATTGGTCCCCAAAATTGTTCTTGATTCGGTCATCCCGCACTAATGGATTGGGAACCATTTGCAAGTAACTGTGGGGGGAGGGGGCATTGGTTCTTGGGTCAGTAAATAATGCACAAATGTGGTCTTTTCCAAAAAAATTATCTTTTACGGCCGCATGGGATAATTTATTTGCATACCACTACCTACAATCACCTCTAAAGGTATTCCATCTGTCTATTTGATTGGTTACGAGTCCACTTTGTGAATCAATGTTTGTAATGTGTTGGCTAAAGTCATGCGAGATGGATTTGTGGCATGATTTTGTCTTATATTTTGAATAAGGTTCTCAATGGCAATTTTATTTTTTCAGATTTTTCTAACGATATCAACTTGTGTTCTTGTTGGTTCCATGGGGACAGAAGGAGCCATAGGAGGTGGATCTATGTTTGGAGGAGGGTTTTGCATAATGTTTGGAGGGTTTTGACGATTGTTTGGAGGGTTTGCAGGATTACGAGCTCGCCGAGCAATTGACAAAACAAAAAAATTATACATAAACAAAAAATTGAAAAACCCATGAAAATCACAAAAAATAACCTAAAATGCAAACAAATTGATCAAAATCGAGGGCTTACCTCTTTGTCTTGGTGGCATGGTTGAAACTATCGCAATCCACAAGTCCGAAGAGTAATTTTAAGGGGTTTTCAAAGTGCGAGTGCCAAAGGTCTAGGAGAAATCATGGTTGGAAAGGAAAAATGAGGGAAAATGAGGAGTCACGCGGGTCTTTTTTTTTGTCTTAGAGGACCATGATCACGTTTTTAAAACACGCTCATGGTTTGCAAACCGCGAGTGTGGTTTTAGGTTCAGAAATCACTAAGCCTATAAAAACAGTTATGCAAGCACAATTTATAAACCGCACTCACGATACCTAAATTTCAGGTTTTTATGTCAACTTAATTGTCCACCATCTTGGTGCACTTACCCCCGCTGTCAACCAAGGATCGGTGTAATCCGAGTAATCAGAAACCCCATGTAGTCATCACGACCTCCATATCAGTATCAAGAGCAATGTTATCCGTGAAGGAGAATGACACCCAAACCGACTCTCCACCGGTACCCACATCGGGATTTCTAATCATCCAATACCGCCACTCTAATACCCACATCTTGGGACTCATCACTATCTCTCTGATTAACTCTTGGGTACAAAAGTCCACTTTGAATCTCGTAGAATTCCTGGATCAACATGTGAAATAACTCGTATACGCACAAAGTGTGCCGATCTCCCACATGACCCGTATTAGTGTGAGAGTACAACTCCTCATAATGTATCTTAATGTGTCCTGGGGGCAAAATCCCAAGATTCCAAAGATATGGTCAATCGACAATGTCAACTCTACATAGTTCACCGTACGTACTCAAAATTGTAGGGTACCGCACCGCCGAACAACGTAACACATGCCCCAATGTGATACGGTCTCCTCACAAGGTGTTCGGGATCCGTAAAAGCTCTCCAAGTATGTGTTAATATCCCGCATGTCCCACTTAGCCCCGCATGCTTTTTTTTTTCCTTTCCCCTCTTTTCTTTTCGCTTTTGATCTTCGATTGAAGGATCGCGCCCGCCTCGGGCGGCGGTCTTGTGACCGCCACCTAGTCGTGGGCCGGCCGAGATCCCGTAATCACCGCCTCTACTCAAGGTGGTGGTCCTTCATGCATTTTCCAGAATGCTCTTTTTAATGTGACTCGTGTAAAATTTCAATGTTTACAAGATTTTTTTTCACCGCCTCTGCTTGTATTTATGATTCTAGTTCCCTAGAATAGTGTTTTGGCATTGTTTATGGTTTAAGAGATCAAATTGGTTTTCACCTTTGGGTAAATGGGATTCTATAAATAGTTGGCTTGTGCTCAAGTAAATGGCCCTCAAATTTGCCTCTCTCAATTTCTCATTTCAATAGTTTAGCCTTTCAATTTTACTTAGGATTCATAGTTTCATTTGTTGTATGCATGCATGGTTAGTATGTATGCATGGTTAGTATTGTTTAGTTGTCGAAAAGCCACATATTCTCCTTGTGAAAATGCTGTTATTATTTCATCCAATCAATTGGAGTAGGATAGTTTGATTTTCAAAAGGAAGCCATTAAAGTTCTAGGTTTTGTTTGTCAAATAAGATAGTTTAAGTTTCGGACGTTTTATGTTGCATGACTAGTAATAAATCCCACTAGGAATTGCATAAGCCAATCTCTGTACTCTTGCGCTATCCCTCTCCTACTCACATTGTATTCATTTGTATCCTAAGCTGCCATTATTTCAATATCTACTTCTGTTGATGCTAGCATTACATGCTTTTCTGGGTCCACGTGAGCACAAAGGAACGAGGAGATCACACTGAGGGGACAAAGCCACACACCATCGGATTCACCACTGTTCTACAAAATCCAGGTTCAAGCTTTCAAATTTCTAGTTAAAGCATATCAAATAAAGTAGTCAATCATTTCATTTTAGTTAATTTCACTTTCGATATTGCCAGGGAAGCTATGGGGATTGATAGTTTCTGAGAAACTATGATTCACTCCTCACTTCTGAGGTAGGATCGAGAGTCTTTCAAATAGAGTAGATCAGTTATCAGGTTATTTAGAATAGATCTACAAACTGCACAAACAAGTAGCTACACTCGGTTACTTTGTTTGTTTTAATTACGTTATTAGTTTAGTTATCAATTTTAGATATATTAGATAATTACTCTTAAAAATTATGTTCATTAGTTTATCAATAAATATCAAACTTAGGAATATACGTAGATATATCTTACATAGTTAATTTATTCTGTCATTAGTTATCTTTATATCGTTTTCTTTTGTATGAAAATCACGAGACCTAGAGAGCCCAGAGAATACATATTCGAGCCAATCGTGCATCAACCAAATCTCATCACAACAATAACTAACATAGATCAGAATCTTAGAATCCAAGTCTTCCGAACAACAGCAGACTTACAATAGATCAGCTCACAGTTAAGAGGGTTAAACATAGAAGATGACCAAGTGCACATGTTTTGGTCAAACCAGCCAAACTACAGATTACCCTAAATAAATATCTGCATGACTGTAGAAGGGCTTAAAAGAGAGCAAACGTTTGGTTGTGATCCTTTGGTCCCACAGCCAGACGTAGGAGACACTCTCACAAACATAAATACTAGCTTAAGAATTCAAGTTGCGGAACACCTGTGAGATACTTTGAGAAGATTACACAAATGTTAATTCTGAATATAGAGATCGAGAAGGCATACGACTAATGGATATTAGGGATTAGAGAGTGAACCCTCGTATGACCATAGTAGGTCCACAACAACCACGAATCTACGGTTGTGACCCACAAATCCCACAACCCAAAGAGTCTACAGGTCAATCTGACGTTGACGCTGGCTTACGCACATTAATATTTAGATCCACTCACTTCCGCCTATCATTATCACACAGTTATCCTTATTAGATATAGTAGCTAACCAAGCTAAGGATTTCTGGACTAGACCATAGAATCACCCATAGAATCCACTATATCCATCATCCATCTTATGACCCTATCTGGAGATATACACGAAACTATCCCAAGTCATTTTCCACGTATCCCACAACCCATAGATCGAATCACGCGAGAGCTCAATATTGATTGGAGCCTTCGAGTAGTCATCCTCGCCGATTGATCTATTACACCAATTCAGGTTAGGAGGGCCTTCTTTGCCTTAGATTCACAGATTCCACTAGTGCACGTCGAAGACATAAGATTTCCTAACTAGTTTGTCTACACCCCACATGTATTCCATCCCACCGGATGTCTCGGCACAACCTCGGGAGGTCGGGTGCGAGGAAGAGTTACTTGTAGATTCCCATGCTCACTTGTCACTTTTCCATCGTACAAAATTGGTGAACCCGACGTGAAACAAACAACTGTTTCACCTTCTATACCTCATTAGCCTTCACATCAGCTTCACCAACAAAATTGGTGAACCCGACGTGAACAAACAATTATTTCATCTTTTCCATACGTCATCAACCTTCACATCAGCTTCACCAATGAAATTGGTGAACTTGGAACAATTGCTTCACTCTTGAATTTTCTATTTTAGTGTTTCCTCTTATTTCATTCACCTTCCCTCCTTCCCATTATTCTGTGGGTATTCATATACCCCCTGAATATGTTGGGATTTGATGCGTATGGCAGACCTCTCCTAGGTCTTGAGGCATACTACGCTCAACTGAATAAACAGTCATCACCCTCACTCTCAGTATGGGGTGACAACTATTCAACTAACCAATTATCAACACAAAATTCACCTCCAAGGACTAGATATAGCTCATCTTTCCAAACAGAGGAGTTGGATCAATCCACTCAAACGCAACAAACAAAGCCTTCAGGCTCGAACAATATGACGTTCACATGAGAATCTGGTTCGTCTCCTCAGGTGTTGCTTAGACCACAAATTAGTAGACAATCAGACCCATACCTGGTTTTAGATGATGAACATTCAGTGTGTTATGCCAGGAATGAACAATGCTCTTGGAGTATGTACCCACCTATAGGAAGTTTACAAACACAACCCGAGGTCTCTTTTCAAGAAAATACCTCCATGCCACTACATATAGGAAATGCCCTCGGGGAAACTTGGCAGGGAAACAATCAGTTCATAGTGGGGTATCACATGCCTATACAACATCAAGATATACAACAAACGCCACTAAGGAAAATACCGTGACTTCACCGAATGAAGTCATTTCGACTTTAGTAGAAAAAGTTAGGGGGTTAGAACTTGCTCAAGCAAATCACAATTCTCAATTCATGCAGGCAGGAAATTCCAATCCTCCACACCATCCTAGCCAAGTAGACCTCCTCACAAGAATAGGCACGTTAGGCATGACTCCTCAATATTCACAACAAATGCCAACTAGAACCACCATTTCTAACACTGCTTCCAAAGACTCTCCCGTCTAGTACAAAATAATCCATTCCTAGACAATACCCCTTCATACTTAAACATGTACTCCAAATCACCACAAGGAGATATGTTCTCCTCTCCCAGCATGTTTTCTCAACCACAAGGGTTTCCTTATGCCCCTACCAATGCATACGCTACGCCATATCAACAACCCATTCCACCTCCACCCCCGCAGTAAGCACCATCATTGGTCGAAACCTATGCGATAGGGACTTACTCAGAATATTTGAAAGAGCCCTTAGACTTCACCATATGAAGTGTCATGCTTCTGAGACCTCTTCCCGATTTTCATAAATACAAAGGGGAGGGAGACCCGAACGCACATATCAAGGCCTATGCCACAGCCATTCGAGAACTACTCCCTTGGGACGGGGTTGTTGCTAAAATATTTCCCAAAACCTTGGAGGGCATCACCCTTGATTGGTGTTATAGAATACCTGAGGCTTCCATCCATTCATTTAAACAACTCATTTCAGAGTTCATTAAGGTGTTTGACATGAACAAACTATTGAGAACAGGGATCAGGGAATTCTTGCACATTAAGCAAAAACACAATGAATCTGTCGCTCATTTCATCTAGAGATGGCGTACAGTCCTTTATTCTTTGGCCAGTGCTCCAAACATGGACCAAATGGAACTATCAGATTTATTCCTTCATTCTCTCAGTAGAGAAGTGAAGGAAGAAGTCTAGAAGTTCCCACTAAGGACTTACGATGAAGTACTTGAGAGTGCTCTCCGAATAGATCAAGCTGCAATAGATAGTGGTCAAAAAACGTATGGAACAAATGGGAGGTTAATCACCCCAACTAGAATTCTACGACTTATCCTACTACCACAAATGTCAATTAAGGACCTAAAATCCTTAACAAAAACCACGGAGTGACAATTGATGGAGTAACTGATCAAGCTAAAAAGATAAATGTTATGAATACTCCACCATTAACGAACAACCAACGAAACAAAACTTCACCCCAATAATCAATGCAGTGGATTTTAATCATCCACAACAACAACAACAATGGCGAAACCCTACACAGGGTCCAAGCCAAAACTCAACTAGATATCAAAACTAGAACCAAAACCAAAAACAACAAATGTAAAACTTTAATCCTAATAGGCAACGGTTTGATCAGAGTTTTGGGCCACAATATGCACCAAACCAACAAACTAGGAATTACAATCCTAACTCGTATTGTGGTTTCCACAAGATTCGAGGCCATGACACTAGAACGTGTCCATGATTACAATAAGTTCATGCAACGTCTTCTAGAAGAACAAAGACAACTTTTCATAGATATGTTCTTAGCAGATCCTGCATCACTAGCGCTAAATACTTTTACAGGGGCGATTTCCCTCAAAATGCTCCCCTCAAGATCTTCAATGATCCGCTCCCAAATCACAATAACAATAGGTTAAATCCGAATGGGACAAACAAAGGTGTAATGGCAGGAAATAATGATCATGAAGCCTCGACTTCACTAAACCCACCAGTTGCACCACAATTATGAAGTCAACCACGACCCAAGATAGTTGGTTTAGTGGAGTTAGACACCGAACTTCCCATGGAAGTCAGAATAAGGACACGAGAGTATTCCTCTCATCTAAGTCTAAGTTACCCGCTCAGAGACAGATAAAATCCAACACATATTAGTAAAACCCATAGGTGCCTATGATTTAATTAGTTATCTAACAAAAACCTTCTCGCACATTTCTTTTTTGGACTTACTGAAGAACTATCCTGCCCACAAGGCTGCTCTTTTAGAGGCATTAGTTTTAGGTCATTTAATTAACATCACTCCACCTCCCGAAACACAGGTAAACCATATAGACTTTGATATCCATCCTCCGGGGCAGCCGGATAGGGATACCGAGTTTATATTCAAATAAACAAAATGCCAAAAGACACTGAGATTGCACGTAGAGGTGATCCAACCTTACATTTGCAAGTATGGGTTTATAACAATAATGTGAAATGCACGATGGTTGACGATGGGGAAGCAAATTAACATAGTCCCCTTCTCTTTCCTTCAAAAGCTAGGGTATGGAGAAACAAATTGTTCCACGACTCGAAATACACTAAGAGGCTATGATAGCCTTAAATCCACGTCGATTGGAACTATAATACTACCGGTCACCTTAGGACCCAAAACAATCCTGACTGAGTTTTATATCATAGATCGGGAAACCAACTATAATATGATCCTTGGCCGACCATGGATACACCGTATGAAGGAAATTCCTTCTACATTATTTCAAGAAGTAAGATTCTTACACTTAGGAAAGATATTCATAGCCAAAGGTGATCTGAAACCATTCGATATACACCTCTTTTAACAAAAAGACAAATCTACTATCACTCGAGTTGAAATACACACCACTTAATAAACCCAAATGCACAAACTGCAAGAAAATTTGGTACCTACAAAATATATAGACTATGAGCCTAATCAAGACTATCCTAGCCCTCAAGGATGAGGCTAACATGATAGAAACATTATCGTTAGAAGGAACTCAGCATAAAAATTGTCGAAATTAGAATAGATCTACCGATGTTCCTACCATTTGATTCTCGTAGGCATGGGATATACCTCGGTGTTGGTTCTCTTCCAAGAAACAATTGATCTCTATGGTGGAAGTAACCAAAGGATGAACCACATTAAGACAACAAATATCCCAACGTCCATATTCCCAACTAAATATTGACTCTCCCTTTCGAGGAACATCGGAGCTTTTGCATGTAGTTATAAAGAAATGATAGGTGTAATCTTTACTTCTCCCAGGGAAAGATCCTCGTCATTTTCCTTTAAACTAAATTTTGAATTTACAAAAACGAGACCAGTACAAAGCCCTCCTCCTTGGCCTCATCTTAGCTAAGAGGTAATAAAAACCTCGGTATTAGGATTCATAAAAGCAAACTAAGTACTCTAAGGTGTATGAAACTATAATTCGAGCACTTACTCTCTACAAAATGAATGGGAAGATTGCATTTTAACAAAGAGTTTGACTTCATATCAATTGAAGAAATCCCAAGAACAAAATTTCTCACAGATTCTATCCATAGACCTCATCGTCACGCTTCACTCCAAACAAATGAGTTGAAGATACCCATTTCATGGTGGATCCTCGTTACAATCAAATCCATTAGTATCCGAACAAGACCAAGTCAAACCACTCTTTATAACGAACATAGATGAGAGCAAATATACTATCCTAGACCACATTGATAGTGATAGAGCCACTCTGTCTTACTTAAACGCCTATGTAGCATTACATCTCACCCATCATGTTATATATATTTTCCTTAATCCCACATTCATCTTCCTACTGGAAATCCCATTGATGAGCTTATTGGCCAAAAAGGAACTCGTTGTGATCACAAAGATAAAATGGAGACGATCTAGAATTACCTCACGCCTCGCCTAATAGAAGAAGGTAACACTTCTAAATTAAAGAAAAATTGATATTAACATCGAATGGAGGATGAACAGAGGAAGCTCCTAGGTTAATTATATCGTTAACTCCGGGATAGAAATACACACTCGAATCCTCAAGGAACATCAAAGGCTTTTGCATTTAATTATAAATGAATTTGGATGAATCTAGAACACATCGCGTCATAACCTCGTCACTAAAAATGCATGTATTAGGAAAGGATGGTGTTCAGATAATTAGTAGTAGCGTCATCCAATCATACAATCTACTCAAGAAATATTATAATATATAAGACGGTAATAGTCAAAAGTACAATAGGAATGTTGTGGTAAAAAGTAAATATTTGTCGTAAGTGGTTTGTAATGTTAAAATGTCAAAGTTGGGGTAAGTAGAGAAGTAGGGTCTACATGATTAGGAATTAAAAATATTATATTGGTAATAAGGACAAGGAGTGAGGTCATAAATATTTTGTGTATTTTATTTGTAAAAAGTCTAAAAATGTGGAACCCATGAGAAATGATAAGGTTTATCTTATCTTAAAAGATTAGCTTAACATGTACGATAAGAGTTAAGGTATGGAATATGATTCGTAGAGTGAGAATTCCTATCCTATAGTCTTCGAGATAAGATGGATAAGCATTATATTCTAAATCAAGAAACAAGGGTCATTTAGTATAAAGTAGTGAGAAATATTTATGAAATTTCCTACAAAGGTTCCATGTCTAAAAGGTGGATGCTTTATAACCTTAATGGGGGTAATTCAAATTTCTCCCATTTTGTAAATCAAAGTGAAGTCAATAACACTTAAAATCATTACATGGGTGAGATTGTAACCCATTTCATGTTAATATCTATAATCTCTCTTTCCCGATATTTCAGATTACTATCATCATTCCTTCTTACCTCATATCTTTGAGTGTCCTTGTGTATACTTGATATTATTAATTATTCATGGACCATACTATCCGTAAGGTGCTACACCGCAAATAAAGAAGGTTCCCGGTGACGAATTATCATAGCTAAATATGATTATAGATGACATGTGCTCTATTGTAAGGTGTTCGATGGAATGCTTCTAAGATGTGTCGACACAAAAGAATCCAAGAATATTCTCCACGAATCTCACAGTGGAATATGTGGAGGCCACTTCGGTGGTCATGCCACCACTCGTAAAATACATCGATGGGCTATTTCTGGCCCACTCTAGAACACGACGCAGTAGAGTTTGTACGCAGGTGTCATAAGTGCCAAGAATTCTCCCACGAGATTCACATGCCGGCACAAGCTCTACAACCAATCGCTACTCCATGGCCCTTTTCTACATGGGGCCTAGATTTGATAGGAAATTTCTCTCCCTCGTCTATAGATGGCCATAACTTCATAATCACGGCCACCGAGTATTTTACCAAGTGGGTAGAGGCTATGCCTCTTACTACTGTACTAGGTTCCGTAATCGCCAAGTTCATTTTGAACCAAATCATTTACAGGTACGGTGTCTCAAAATCATTATCTCAGATAATGGGACTTCTTTTAAGAATGACGAAGTTCATGAATTATGCAATAAATTTAAAATAAGCCATCATACATACTCTCCCTCAGATACCCTCAAGCCAACGGGCAGGCTGAAGCGACAAACAAAACATTAAAATCCATTCTTCTTAAAATGGTGAAAGAAAACAAACGAGATTGGCATTTGAAGTTATATCCGGCCTTGTGGGCCCACCAAACCTCAATAAGAACACCAACAGAGAAAACTCCTTTCTCGCTGGTATTCGGAGCAGAAGCAGTTCTCCCACTTGAGGTTGAAATACCTAGTCTCCGTATCTCACTACAAGGGATTCTGGATGAAGACACTTATAAAGAAGCACATCTCTCCCAACTAGAAAGCCTAGATGAAGCTAGGTTAGATGCTGAACAGTGACACAAAATCTATGCTAACCGGATGTGCTAGCAATATAACAAGAAGGTCTATGAATGAGACATATATGAAGGTGATCTAGTTCTAAGGCTAAACAACCGATTGACAAAAATACCGGCGAAGAAAGGAAATTCCGGCCCAAATGGTTGGGCCCATACCAAGTCACGAAAGACTATGGAAATGGTGCATATCTCCTATGTACACTAGAAGGTGAGAAATTTGGTGAAATAGTCAATAACCTACACCTTAAACGATTCTATACATAAGCGACCAACACTATTTGTATAATTATATCTACATTGCATCTTCATATAGTTAGGATCATTTTGTCCACTTGTTTCGTACAATTTTGTGATCAAGGAACTCATTCTCAAAGCAATTCATTACAAACTTCTGATGGTATTGGCATAAACACTCTAATCATACTTCTTCATTTTATAACATCATCACCTGCTTCGAATCATTTCATCAAATAAAGCTAGATATGATAAAGTCTTAACAGTAACCATACCAAGATCTGTGGGCTTGTTCTCACTTTTGGTTTCTTCCTAGGATAGGTGTCTTGCCTATGGTCTGTTCTAGAAGCTTCATCATGTCACATCTATCCCGTATGTATATCTCTTTGGAAGTAAGAACATACTGACATTTTACTCAAACAAACAAGTCAAATATAGATCAAATAGAAAATTTTATTTTTACACATTTCCTTGCCCTACCAACCTCTAGTGATGAGCTTGCGTCTCTTAATAGTGACGTAGGGTTGGGAAAGGATGGAAATGCCCTTACTCGCCTATGCCTTGTCCATGGTGATAAGCCCATGCTTCTGACTAGTAGCATGGGACAAGGTATAGGGGGTCCTCTTGACAATAAACGTTGAAGGTAGTCAACAACAATTCAAATGAACCTTTGAAATATTGAGTCAAAAACAAATGAATCAGATGTCCAAAATTCCAAGAGAGTTAAAAACCCTAAAACCCAGATTTTTCTACCATGTGGCCATCTACGGATCTAAGTCTAGATAAACCACAAAGCAAGTTACATTCTAAACTATGGAGTCACTCGAGTAGAGTAGGCTTGTAGCATCCTAATTTGGTTCCACCAAAGCTTTGTCTATCTCTCATCACTACCATTTCAACACATTTCATAACTTGTGCCCTTTTTAGCTCTCGGTGATGAGCCCTCGCATCTTACTAGTTGTGTGGAGTTAGGAGTGGGGCAAGTTTATCTACTCATCGTACTAGTTTATCATCACATTTTGTCAAAACAAATATGAAGTACCAAAAATTGCTTATAGAAACTAAAGTTCAAAATCACATTGTGTCTACATTATCATATATCAGCATCACGAAATACAAAATGAAAGTAAACATTTGTATCATTTGTTCTCCATTGCATACATTCTGAGAAGCATATAAAAACAACATTATAATTTACATATGAAAGCAAATCACAAGAACATTGATACCAAGCGTCTGATCCAAAAAAGAATATATATATATATATATATATATATATATATATCAAGTTCTTGTACAATGCCATCATGCGCTAAGCATGGTCAAAACACTCAAAGAGCCTAGGAAATACAAATATATCATACAAACAATCCAAGAGAGCCAAACGGCTTCTCAACCCCTATGAGATCCCTCTTGAGGGTTTACGCCTACGTCTAGGACTCCGGCTACACCGGCGCTCTGAGTGCACGGAGGGCTCACGGTCCCGAGGAGCAGCTGCGGCCTCACCATGAGAGTGACTCCTCATCGTGCACTCGCTATCCTGCACTCCCATCGCCTTGGTACGGAGGGAAGTCACCATCCTGGCCACATGCCAGATAGGGGCAAAGACATCGATATGCCTACCGGATGCTCAAGGATCCTCTACATCCATGGATAGCTCCGCACGGGTCTTCTCCATAGGGATCATCAGGGTATCGGTGCATACCCAACGAATCAGATCTCACCACTCATAAGCAATCTCTGTAAATAAAGGAGAAAAGCCAATTAGAAATAATCAAGAGATAAAAACAAATGTAAAAAAAGGAGAGATAGCAACTAAGGCAATCCTAACTCAAAACAAACATTAAAAGGAAGGATGATAACTCACTCGGATCTCCGGCCTCCAAGATGGATCTCTAGGATCGGCACCGCCGCCATGATGCCACCACCGACCGTGCGCTCCTCTTGGCCGGTCGGGCAACATATCCTCTTTCTATGGACTCATCCTCTCCACCAAGGCCCTGAGAGAGTGGCTCCTCTGAAACAAGAGTCACCCTCTCCGCCCTCTCCGCCTGTAAGATATCCTGAGTGTCATGCCACTCAGGATCACTGTCCTCCTCTCCACCCGACTCGCTGACCTCATCCTCGGTCTCCTCCTCCATCTCCCCCATGTGAACTCCTCGGACTCAGAGTCTATGTCAATGGGTCTTCACTACTATGGGCGGGACCGGCGGTAATTTGAATTAAGGGTGCCTGAGGAGCACCGCTCTCCCTCGAGCTCATACTACCCGCCTAGCTGTAATAGGGACACCAGGAGTAACAACTATCCAACCCCGCCTCTAGGACCTCCCCTGGCCTCTCAAACTAATCTATATATTGGCACCACTAGGGAAGCATACCCACGTAAGGTAGGCCAAACTGCTGAGGCACACGACCAAAAGGATGTATCTCCACCCTCCCCATCCTGTCAACAAGCTTCCTATGGTGGAGCAAGAAATCAAAGTAAGAGCCTCCTCGCCCCATAAACCTTCCATGGCCTGATAAGGTGTGGCCTCCATGTCATCAGTGGTCAGGGAGGTGACTGGCAGTGAGGTGCTCTGAGCATCGACATGTCTATCCATCTGGCTGCCCTCACAGCTCCGAGATCTACCACCTCTACACCTCTACCATAGGGGATGAAACGCTCATAGACCCAGCTCATAACCAAGGTCGAATGGCTCAATGACTTCCCCTGTAAATGGACCACCCGGATATAAATCATGATAGGTGGTCCCAAGAATGTCGGCTCCCAAGGCGTAAATCCGCCATGTCCTCAATCTGCAATGATGGGGACCAACAATAAAGTAAGTGTCTCCTCCCTTGTCCCCGATCAATCTCGAGGCAAGGATCCCCATAATGGCTTGACGAATCAAGGGGATAGGCAGGCTAGGAATAGATCGGACCCTCACCCCTTCTTCAAACCAGTGAGATAATTACATCTCCCATATATGAGGCCCACTGTGCTATCTGAGCCCGTGACCCTGCTGTCTCAAGAGTGAGTTGTCTCCCGATGATCGGGACCCCCAGGATACGGTAAACATCCTCCAAAGTAATGGTCCACTCACCTCGGACCCTTGGTAATCGGAAAGTGTTCCGATCAACATCCCAATATGAAAATAAGTCACAAAGTATGTGACTAGATGGTGCAACATGCGGGACCCATGATATACGCAGTATACCGCCCTCTGAAGAGTGTCCTACTCATCCTGAGAAAGGGCATCTAATACTTGTCGGGAGCCAATCACACTCTCTCTCTCGGCTCCATCGAATATACTCCTCCTTCACCTGCATACACCCAAAAACACACAAAAAGAGTTAGTATCCAAATGACATTAGAAAAATCATGAAAACATATAATGATGCTAAAAATGCAAAAACAAATTCAAATAAGTGTTGTTTATGCATTTTGTGCAGGACCACCGCCTTGAGCATGGCGGCGGTTCCGTAATAATTGCCACCTTAAAGGCGGTGGTCTTGTAACCACCACCACCGATTAGGAGGTGGTCTCAGGTCCCGCCCAAATCATGTCCCGAAACGCGGATCACCCTAAAAATGCCTAAAAGAAATAAAGACTATTTTAACTAAAACAAAGCCTACCCATTAGGCGCCCCCTAGATAAACCTATTAAAATTGACATTTTCAAAAATAATCCCCCATGACAAAGATTTCACCATTTTAATATTTTAGGGGCAAAAACGGTAAATCAAGAAAAACTAACCTATGATCTCGCAGGGTCGGTGTTCCGCTCATGGAGGCATGATCACGATCTCATCCCAAACATTTTGACTATACTCTCGTGAGAAACCATCACCGTGGGTCCCAGAGCTCAAAATCAACCAAATCAACACGCACAAATGAATAGGAAAATGGGCCCACTTTTACATATATAGCACCCTGACTTGTTTTAAATCCCCTTTTCACAGGTTTGGAGTGCCGATGGAGGTAAGTTCTTATCCCCGCACAAATGGTACGTCCTCATTTCATAATATTTTAGTATTTATTATTCGATCTATTTTGTCTATCTGCACTTGAGTCCTCTTTTCATTTTGCAGGTAGTGGGAATTTCGATGGCGTCATTTCGACACACGGACATGTCAGGTATAACTTCTAACTTCCCATTTCGGGACCACCATACTGATCCACCGTTTTACACCTCTTCATGGCTAAAAAGTTTCTCTCGAGGGGGCAATATGTACGTACCCAAAATTATAGGGTACTGCACCACCAAAACAATGTAACACGTGCCCCAATGATGATATAGGTCTCCTCACAAGGTGTTCGGGATCCGAAAAAGCTCTCCAAGTATGTGTTAACATCCCGCATGTCCCGCTTAGCCCCTATGCTTTGATTTTTCCTTTTCTCTTTTCCTTTGCGTTTTGATCTTTAGTTTATGAAACCTCCGCCGCCCTACTGGCGGCGGTCTCATGACCACCGCCTGTCTCGGCGGTCTGTCTCCACCACCCCTACTCAGGCGGCGGTCCCTTCACGTGTTTTTCTAGAATGCTCTTTTTACGTGACTCACGTAAAATTCAACGCTTACCAGCTTTTTTCACCGCCTTTGCTTGTATTTATGATTCCTCGTTCCCTAGAATAGTGTTTTGCATTGTTTATAGTTTAAGAGATCAATTTGGTTTTCACCTTTGGGTAAATGGATTCTATAAATAGTTGGCTTGTGCTCAAGCAAATGGCCCCTCAAATTTGCCTCTAAATTTCTCATTTCAATAGCTTAGCCTTTCAATTTTTCTTAGGATTCATAGTTTCATTTGTTGTATGCATGGTTAGTATTGTTTAGATGTCAGAAAGCCACATATTCTCCTTGTGAAAATGTTGTTATTATTTCATCCAATCAATTGGAGTAGGATAGTTTGATTTTCAATAGGAAGCCATTAAAGTTCAGGTTTTGTTCATCAAACAAGATAGTTTTAGGTTCTGACGTTTTATGTTGCATGACTCACAATAAATCCCGCTAGGAATTGCATAAGCCAAGCTTTGTACTCTTGCACTATCCCTCTCCTACTCACATTGTATTCAGTTTGTATCCTAAGATGCCATTGTTCCAATATCTACTTCTGTTGATGCTTAGCATTACATGCTTTTCTGGGTCCACGTGAGCACGAAGGAACGAGGAGATCACACTGAGGGGACAAAGCCACACACCATCGGATTCACCATTGTTATGCAAAATCCAAGTTCAAGCTTTCAAAGTTCTAGTTAAAGCATATCAAATAAAGTAGTCAATCATTTCATTTCAGTTAATTTCACTTTCGATATTGCCAGGGAAGCTATGGGGATTGATAGTTTCTGAGAAACTATGATTCACTCCTCACTTCTGAGGTAGGATCGAGAGTCTTTCAAATAGAGTAGATCAGTTATCAGGTTATTTAGAATAGATCTACAAACTACACAGACAAGTAGCTATACTCGGTTGCTTTGTTTGTTTTAATTGCGTTATTAGTTTAGTTTTCAATTTTAGATATATTAGATAATTTCTCTTTAAAATTTTGTTCAGTAGTTTATCAATAAATATCAAACTTAGGAATATACGTAGATATATCTTGCATAGTTAATTTATTCTATCATTAGTTAGCTTTATATCATTTTCTTTTGTATGACAATCACGGGACCTAGAGAGCCCAGAGAATACGTATTCGAGCCAATCGTGCCTCAACCCAATCTCATCACAGCAATAACTGACATAGATCAGAATCTTAGAATCCAAGTCTTCCAACAACAACAGACTTACAACAGATCAGCTCACAGTTAAGAGGGTTAAACATAGAAGATGACCAAGCGCACACGTTTTGGTCAAACCAGCCAAACTATAGATTACCCTAAACAAATATCCACATGACTATAGAAGGGCTTGAAAGAGAGAAAATGTTCGGTTGTGATCCTTTGGTCCCACAACCAGACGCAGGAGACACTCTCATAGACATAGATACTAGCTTAAGAATTCAGGTTGCAAGAACACCCGTGAGATACTCTGAGAAGATCGCACAACTATTAATTCTGAATATAGAGGCCGAGAAGGCATACGACTACTAGATATTAGGGATTAGGAGTGAACCCTCATATGACCATAGCAGGTCCACAACAACCACGAATCTACGGTTGTGACCCACAAATCCCACAACCCAACGAGTCCATACAGTGTCAATTTGACGCTTAGCTGCTTACACACATTAGTATTTAGATCCACTCCACTTCCACCTATCATCATCACACAATTATCCTTAGACAGATATAGCCTAACAAAGCTAAGGATTTCTAGACTAGACCAGAGAATCACCCATAGAGTCAACTATATCCATCATCCACCCTATGACCCTATTTGAGACATACACGAAACTATCCCAGGTCATTTTCCACGTATCCCACAACCCATAGATCGAATCACGCTAGAGCTCGATATTGATTGGAGCCTTCGAGAAGTCATCCTCGCCGATCGATCTATCACACCAATTCAGTTTAGAGAGCCTTCTTTGCCTTAGATTCACAGATTCCACTAGTGCGTGTCGAAGACATAAGATTGCCTAACTAGTTTGTCTACATCCCACACATGTATTCCATCCCCACCGGCTGTCTCGGCATGACCTCGGGAGGTCGGGTGTGAGGAAGAGTTACTTGTAGATTCCCATGCTCACTTGTCACTTTTCCATCGTACAAAATTGGTGAACCCGATGAACTTCTATACCTCATTAGCCTCACATCAGCTTCACCAACAAAATTGGTGAACTCGACGTGAAACAAACAACTGTTTCACCTTCTATACCTCATTAGTCTTCACATCAGCTTCACCAAAAAAATTGGTGAACCCGACGTGAAACAAACAACTGTTTCACCTTCTATACCTCATTAGCCTTCACATCAGCTTCACCAACAAAATTGGTGAACCCAATGTGAAACAACACAGTGCTTTCCTTTTCCTTATTACCTCTTTCTTCCACCTTCGCTTCTTTCCCATTATTCTGCGGGTATTCATATACCCCCGAATATGTCGGGATTCGATGCATATGGCAAACCTCTCTAGGTCTTGAGGCATACTACGCTCAACTGAATAGACAGTCATCACCCTCACTCTCAGTATGGGGTGACAATTATTCAGCCAACCGTTGTCAACACAAACTCCACCTCCAAGGACCAGATATAGCTCATCTTTCCAAACAGAGGAGTTGGATCAGCTCGCTCAAACACAACAAACAGAGCCTTCAGGCTCGAACAATATGACGTTCACAGGAGAATCTGGTTCATCTCCTCAGGTGCTGCTTAGACCACAAATTAGTAGATAATCGACTCCATACCTGGTTTTAGATGATGAACATTTAGTGCATCATGCCAGGAATGAACAATGTTCTCGAGTATGTACCCACCCATAGGAAGTTTACAAACACAACCCGAGGTCTCTTTTCAAGAAAATACCTCCATGCCACTACATATAGGAAATGCCCTCGAGGAAACTTGGTAGGGAAATGATTAGTTCATAGCAGGGTATCACATGCCTATACAACATCAGGATATACAAAAAAAGCCACTAAGGAAAATACCGTGACTTCACCGAATGAAGTCATTTCAACTTTAGTAGAAAAAGTTAGGGAGTTAGAACTTGCTCAAGAAAATCACAATTCTCAATTCATGCAGGTAGGAAATTCCAATCCTCCACACCATCCTTGCCAAGTAGACCTCCTCACAGGAATAAGCACGTTGGGCATGCCTCCTCAATATTCACAACAAATGCCAACTAGAACCGCCATTTCTAACACCATTCCATACCTCCTGGTCTAGTACAAAATAATCCATTCCTAGACAATACCCCTTCATACTTAAACATGTACTCCAAATCACCACAAGGAGATATGTTCTCCTCTCCTAGCATGTTTGCTCAACCACAGGGGTTTCCTTATGCCCCTACCAATGCATACGCTATGCCATATCAATAACCCATTCCACCTCCACCCCCTCAACAAGCACCATCAATGGTCGAAACCTATGCGATAGGGACTTATTCAGAATATTTGAAAGAGCCCTTAGACTTCACCATACGAAGCATCATGCTTCCAAGACCTCTTCCCGATTTTCCCAAATACAAAGGTGAGGGAGATCCGAATGCACATATCAAGGCCTACGCCACAACCATTCGAGAACTACTCCCTTGGGATGGGGTTGTTGCTAAAATATTCCCCAAAACCTTAGAGGGCATCTCCTCGATTGGTATTATAGAATACCTGAGGCTTCCATCCATTCATTTAAACAACTCATTTTAGAGTTCATTAAGGTGTTTGACATGAACAAACTATTGAGAACAGAATCAGGGAATTCTTGCACATTAAGCAAGAACACAATGAATCTGTCGCTCATTTCATCCAGAGATGGCGTACAGTTCTTTATTCTTCAGCCAGTGCTCCAAACATGGACCAAATGGAACTATGTGATTTATTCCTTCATTCTCTCAACAGAGAAGTAAAGGAAGAAGTCCAGAAGTTCCCACTAAGGACTTACGATGAAGTACTTGAGAGTGCTCTCCAAATAGATCAAGTGGCAATAGATAGCGGTCATAAGACATATGGAGCAAATGGGAGGTTAATCACCTCCAACCAGAATACTACGACTTATCCTACTACCACAAATGTCAATCAAGGACCTAAAATCCTTAATAAAAATCACGAGTGACAACAGATGGAGTAACTGATCAAGCTAAAAAGGTAAATGTTGTGAATACTCCACCACTAATGAACAACCAACAAAACAACAACTTTACCCCAACAATCAATGCAGTGGATTTTAATCATCCACAACAACAACAACAACAATAACGGTGAAACCCTACACAGGGTCCAAGCCAAAACTCAATTGGATATCAAAACCAAAACCAAAACCAAAAACAACAAATGCAAAACTTTAATCCTAATAGGCAACGGTTTGATCAGAGTTTTGGGCCACAATATACACCAAACCAACAAACTAGGAATTACAATCCTAACTCGTATTGTGGTTTCCACAAAATTCGAGGGGCCATGACACTAGAACGTGTCGTGACTACAATAAATTCATGCAATGTTTGCCAGAGGAACAAAGACAACTTTTCATAGATATGTTCTTGGCAGATCCTGCGTCACTAGCACCAAATACTTTTACAGGGCAGTTTCCCCTCAAAATGCACCCCTCAAGATCTTTAATGATCCGCTCCCAAATCACAATAACAACAAGTTAAATCCAAATGGGACAAATAAGGGCATAATGACAGGAAACAATGATCATGAAGCCTCGACTTCACTAAATCCATTAGTTGCACCACAATTAGGAAGTCAGCCGCGACCCAAGATAGTCGGTTTAGTGGAGTTAGACGCCGAACTACCCATGGAAGCTGTAACAAGGACACGAGAGTATTCCTCTCAGCCAAGTCCAAGTTACCTGCTAGAGATAGATAACATCCAACAAATATTAGTAAAACCCATGGGTGCCTATGATTTAATTAGTGATCTAACAAAAACCTTCTCGCACATTTCTTTTTTGGACTTACTGAAGAACTCTCCTGCCCATAGGGCTACTCTTTTAGAGGCATTAGGTTTAGGTCATTTAATTAACATCACTCCACCTCCCGAAACACAGGTAAACCATATAGACTTTGATATCCACCCTCCGGGGGCTAGCCGATAGGGATACCGAGTTTATATTCGAAATAAAAAAATGCCAATAGACGCCGAGATTGCACACAGAGGTGATCCAGCCTTACATTTACAAGTATGGGTTTATAACAATTATGTGAAATGTGCGATGGTTGACGATGGGGCAGCAGTTAACATAGTCCCCTTCTCTTTCCTTCAAAAGCTAGGGTATGGAGAAACAAATTGTTCCATGACTCGAAATACATTAAGAGGCTATGATAGCCTTAAAGCCACGTTGATTGGAACTATAATACTACCGGTCACCTTAGGACCCAAAACAATCCTAACTAAGTTTTATATTATAGATCGGGAAACCAACTATAATATGATCCTTGGCCAACCATGGATACACCATATGAAGGCAATCCTTCTACATTATTTCAAGAAGTAAGATTCTTGCATTTAGGAAAGGTATTCGTAGCCAAAGGTGATCCAAAACCATTTAATATACACCTAGCTGACTTAAAGAAAAGACTAGGTGTTCACTCGAGTTTGAACTCCCAACAAACCAACTTAATAAACCCACCGACGCAAAACCGGAAGAAAAGTTGGTACCTACAATAGATCTTGAGACTATGAGCCTAATCAAGACTATCCCAGCCCTCAAGGATGAGGCTAACATTGTAGAAATAGTATCGTTAGGAACTACTACAAAATTGTTGAATTATTAGAACAGATCTACCGATGTTCCTACCATTTGATTATGTTGGCATGGGATATACCCTAGGTGTTGGTTCTCTTCCAGTAGAGGATCTCTGCATGGTGGAAGTAACCGAAGTAGAAGATGTTAACACAACAAAATATCCCAACGTCCATATTCCCAGCTAAATATTGGACTCTCCATTTCGATGGAGCTAGATGTCGTTACGGAGCTGGGGCAGGTGTAATCTTTACTTCTCCCGAGGGAAAGATCCTACCATTTTCCTTTAAACTAAATTTCGAATGTACAAACAATGGCGCTGAGTATGAAGCCCTCCTCCTTGGCCTCATCTTAGCTAAGAGGATCGGTGTTAATAACATCAGGGTGTTAGGAGACTCACAATTGGTAGCAAACCAAGTCTCTGAGGTGTATGAAACTAGAGCCGAGCACTTACAACTCTACAAAATAGCTGTATTAGATTTAAGCAAAGTTTTGACTTCATATCAATTGAAGCAATCCCATGAGAACAAAATCTTCTCGTAGATTCTATAGCAACCTCAGTGTCACGCTTCACTCCAAATAGTGAGTTGGAAGATACCCGTTTCATGGTATCCCTTCGTACTGAACCATTAGTGAAAAAATGTCAAACCCTCTTTTAACGAACATAGATGAGAACAAATCTACTATCCTAGACCACATTGATAGTGATAGAGCCACTCTTGATTACTTAAATGCCTATGTAGTGTTACATCTCACCCATCATGTGATAGATTTGTCCTTAATCCCACATTCATCTTCCTACTTTGGAAATCCCATGATAGAGCTTCCCCCACAAAAGGAACTCGGCATATACACGTAGAGAATGGAGACAATATGGAATTACCTCTAGCCCCGCCTGAGTTTGAAGAAGGTAACACTTCTTTAATCAAAGAAACAATTGATATTAACATCGGAATGGAGGATGAACCAAAGATCTTGAAACTAGGATCCTCATTAACTCTAAAAGAAATAGAAATACACACTTGAATCCTCAAAGAACATCAAAAGGCTTTTGCATTTAATTATAAAGAAATGATAGGGTTTCACCACACATCGCAGTACATAACCTCATCACTAAATCAGATGCAAAGTTGATTAAACAAAAATCGAGACCAATGAAACCCAAGGTAGCTCTCATGGTGAAGGAAGAGGTAATGAAACTCCTCCAAGTAGGATTCATCAAACTAGTCAATTACTCTCAATGGGTATCTAATATCGTTCCCATTCTAAAAAATAATGGGAAGATACGCATCTACATAGACTTCCGAGACATTAACAAGGCATGTCCCAAGGATGACTTCCCATTACCATCCATAGACATCATCATTGATGCAACCGGATTTGAGCTTTTATCTCTCATGGATGGATTCTCGGGATACAATCAAATCAATATATCCAACAAGACCAAGCCAAAACCACATTTATAACTCCTTGGGGAACCTATTGCTACGTTGTTATGCCATTCGGTCTCAAGAACACTGGCGCTACATACCAGCGAGCAATGACATATATATTTCATGATCTTATTCACAAAATCATGGAATCCTACGTAGATGACTTGTTGGCCAAGGCCAAGAAGTGTTGTGATCACCCGGAGAAGTGCTCCGCGTCATTCTTTCACGTCTAATAGAATACGGAGTCACACTAAATCCAGAAAAATACGTTTTTGGTGTGACAGGAGGGAAGCTCCTAGGTTACATTATATCATCACGAGGGATCGATGTTGACCTAACCAAAATCCGGGTTGTTCTCGAAATGATCCCACCTTCGGATGAATTTGGAATCAGGTCATTTCTTGGGAAAATTTGGTGCAATCCAAAGATTCATCCCAGATTTAAGCTTTTCCATTCATCCAATCAACAATCTACTCAAGAAAGATTATAGTATCGATTGGACTGAAGACTGCAACGAAGCTTTCAAAGCAGTTAAGCATTTCTTGTTATCACCACCTACGCTAATGCCACCTAAGCCAGACCACCCTTTAATCTTATATTCACGAGCTACCAATGTCTCGCTAGCCTGTATGCTGGCTCAAGAAGATGATGACAAGAGAGAACACATGATCTATTTCATTAGCCGAATGTTGCTCAACTATGAAACACGTTATACACAGCAAGAAGAATGAGAATGCCTTGCCATAGTCTTCACAACCAAACGCTTAAGACATTATATGCTAAATCAAGAAACAAGGGTCATTGTAAAAATAAACCATTTATGAACTTTCCTCACACAAGGGTCCTTGTCTAAAAAGGTTAGACGCTTTATAACCTTAATGGGGAATTCGAATTAACATTTGTAAATCAAAAATCCGTTAAAGGACAAATCATTATGGATTGGTTAGCTGATAACCCATTAGATGGAGGCGATCTAGTAGATCTGGACTTTCCTGATGAATGCATATACTACATCGAAACTAGACCTCCTATCTCTGAGTGTCCTTGGTATACTGATATTATTAATTATATCATGGACCATACATATCCAGAAGGTGCTACACCGCAACAAAGAAGGCGGTTACGCATTATCATAGCTAAATACGTCATTATAGAACAAGTGCTCTATCGTAAGGTGTTCGATGGAATGCTTCTAAGATGTGTCGACACAGAAGAATCCAAGAAGATTCTCCACAAATCTCACAGTGGAATATGTGGAGGCCACTTCGGTGGTCATGCCACCGCTCATAAAATACATCGGATGGGCTATTTTGGCCCACTCTAGAAATGACGATGCAGTAGAGTTTGTATGCAAGTGTCATAAATGCCAAGAATTCTCCCACGAGATTCACATGCCGGCACAAGCTCTACAACCAATCGCTACTCCATGGCCCTTTTCTACGTGGGGCCTAGATTTGATAGGGAAATTCTCTCCCTCATCTACAGATGGCCATAACTTCATAATCATGGCCACCGAGTATTTTACCAAGTGGGTAGAGGCTATGCCTCTCACCACTGTACCAAGTTTCGTGATCGCCAAGTTCATTTTGAACCAAATCATTTGTAGGTACGGTGTCCCTGCAAATCATTATCTCAGATAATGGGACTTCTTTTAAGAATGACGAGGTTCGTGAATTATGCAATAAATTTAAAATAAGCCATCATACAACCTCCCTGTATTACCCTCAAGCCAATGGACAGGTTGAAGCAACAAACAAAACATTAAAATCCATTCTTCTTAAAACGGTGAAAGAAAACAAATGAGATTGGCATTTAAAGTTATATCCGGCCTTGTGGGCCCACCGAACCTCAATAAGAACACCAATAGGAGTAACTCCTTTCTCATTGGTATTCGAGCGAGAAGCAGTTCTCCCACTTGAGGTTGAAATACCCAGTCTCCGTATCTCATTACAAGGGATTCTAGATGAAGACACTTATAGAGAAGCACATCTCTCCCAACTAGAAAGCATAGATGAAGCTAGGTTAGATGTTAAGTAGTGACACAAAATCTATGCTAACCAAATGTCTTTGTAATATAATAACAAGAAGGTCTATGAATGAGATATATATGAAGGTGATCTAGTTCTAAGGCTAGATAACCATCGATAAAAACACCGGTGAAGGAAGGAAATTTCGACCCAAATGGTTGGGCCCATACCGAATCATGAAGGACTATGGAAATGGTGCATACTCTTATGTACACTAGAAGGTGAGGAATTTGGTGAAACATTCAATTCCTACACCTTAAATGATTCTATGCATAAGCGACCAACACTATTTGTATACTTATATCTACATTGCATCTTCATGTAGTTAGGTTCATTTTATCCACTTGTTTCGTACACTTTTGTGATCAAGGAACTCATTCTCAGATCAATTCATTATAAACTCCTAATGGTATTGGCATAAACACTCTAATCATACTTCTTCATTTCAAGTCATCACCCATTTCGAATCATTTCATCAAATAAAGCTAGATATGACAAAGTCTTAACGGTAACCATACCAAGATCTGTAGGCTTGTTCTCACTTTGGTTTCTTCCTAGGATAGGTATCTTGCCTATGGTCTATTCTAGAAGCTTCATCATGTCACATCTATCCCATATGTATATCTCTTTGGAAGTAAGAACATACTGACATTTTTCTCAAATAAACAAGTCAAATATAGATCAAATAGAAAATTTTATTTTTACACATTTCCTTGCCCTACCAACCTTCGGTGATGAGCTTGCATCTCTTACTAGTGACGTAGGGTTGGGAAAGGATGGGAATGCCCTTACTCACCTGTACCTTGTCCATGGTGATAAGCCCACACTTTTGACTAGTAGCATGGGAAAGGTATGGGGGTCCTCTTGATAATAAACGTTAAAGTTCATCAACAAACAATTCAAATGAACCTTTGAAATCTTGGGTCAAAAACAAATGAATCGGTCTCAAAATTCCAAGAGAGTTAAAAACCCTAAAACCATATTTTCTACCATGTGGCCATCTATAGATCTAAGTCTAGATAAACCACAAAGCAAGTAGCATTCTAAACTATGGAGTCACTTGAGTAGAGTAGGCTTTGTAGCATCTAATTTGATTCCACAAAATTTCTTCTCATCACTACCATTTCAAAATCACGGCATAACTTGGATGCCCTTTCGGGCTCTCTAGTGATGATCACTCGCATCTTACTAGTGATGGAGTTACATGGAAACCTCTCTCATCGTGGGACTTGTATCAGAGACATTTTCCAAAGGCGAATATGAAGTACCAAAAACTACTTACAAAAAATAAAGTTCAAAATCACATTATGTCTAATCTAATCCCATATCTAACATCATGAAATACAAAGAGAAAGGAAACATTTGTATCATTTGTTCTCCACTACAAATGGTGATACACCGAAAAGGAGAATGTTGAACATCAAATCAAAGAACATTGATACATGGGATCAAAGAGAGGTGATATATATATATAAGGATGGACGGATGATCACAGTTTTCGAGGATAGATTTCACCATCATAAATGTCCAAAATTCCATGAACATAGCTCCGGCTGCAATGAGCGTTCAAACATGCACAAATACCCTTTTCTACATGGGACCTAGAAGAAAAGCAAAAACGAGAAAGGATGGACGGATGCATCACAAAACTTTTTAATGCATGGTTTGCCTGAAAACATCATTTCATTAGTAAAAGGCAAAAATGCCATTACTCAGAGCAGGGAGGAGGTTCGAGCTCCATTTTGAACCCTAAATCATTTAGAGGGAGGACGGTCCGAAAAGATGAACATCTTGTAATAAAATGGGACAAATCGGCTTTTTACATTACAATGGGTCGAGCCTGGGAGATTGTGGGAAAACATTTTAAAATAAGCCTATTCCTCATTGGCTCTCAGATGCATTAAAGCGGCATGGGATACCTTACCAAAACCATACCCTGCCATCTTCTTAAAACGATTTGAAAGAGAATCAAATGATTGCACAATTTGAAGTTATATCGCTGAAATGTCACTTGTGGCCCACTTTCAATAAGAATACGACCCATGTGCATTAACTACTTTGTTGAAACGCTAGCTATTCGAGCCATGATCACGTGTCGAGCCGTTTCTCAATTTTCTCTCTCAAACTACACCAAAATCTCTCATTGATCCTATAATCATGTATAGAATTTCTAAGCTTTCTATTGATATAAAGAAGCACGCAAATCTCCCAATCGAAAGTTAGATGAAGGTCTAGATTTAGATGTTGAACAGACAAAACGGATTTTGAAATCTATACTCTACCACCGGATGACACGTGTCAATAACGAAAGTAAGTCTATGAATTCTCATATATGAAGCTTTCTTTAGTTCTTGTGGTTAAACTTGGACACGATGTCCTCTTCGGCGATTGGAAGGAAGTTCCCTTCAAATGGTCACCCTTTGACTTTTGGACTCTTTCCCCTGCTATGGAAATGGTGCGTGATCTTGTTTGTTCTCGGCCCTTTCGGCTTTTCGTGCCCTTGCATCTTTATGTCCTTAAACGATGTATACATAACTACTTGGGCGAAACTTCTCGATACTTAAATGGGCTTCCTCGTCCCTCATTTGGCCGATGACACGGATCGTTGTTTGATTGGCTTTCGGCTTTCGGCGATCCACGTTTTGTGTCCCTCGTTCTCAAAGCATGTCCATTACAAACTTTCTGATGGTATTGGCATTCACTCTAATCAAACTCTTGTCCCGAATAACGTCATCTTAGCGCTTAGTCATTTTCAAATAAAGCTTCCTCTTAATGATAAGCATACCAAGATCTATGGGCTTGTTCTCACTTTTGGTTTCTCCCTAGGATAGGTGCATTGCCCTATGGTGTGTTCTGAAGCTTCATCGTGTCACATCTATCCCATATGTATATCTCTTTGGAAGTAAGAACATAGACATTTTTCCCAAACAAGTCAAATATAAATCAAACTAACTTATCATTTTTATGATTTTCCTGGATCACTACATGCTTGGGGTAAAACTGCATGCATGTTATCAAATTTACCATCAAATGAAATTTTACATTAAAAACCATTTCAAAAATTTCATAACTTTAGTCTTCTAGCTCTTGATGAGCCATGCGCATCTTAAAAACTATGTCATAAAAAGGTTAGGAGTAGGGCAAGTTTATCTTTCATCGTACTCGCTTTATCATCACATTTTTTAAAACAAATAGAAGAGGACCAAAATATCTTTTATAAACTAAAGTTCAAAATCACATTTAAGATCATTTTCAAAGATCATGAAATACAAAAGTAAAGAATGTTTATGTATAAATACGTTTAAGCATATAAAAACAAAATTTGTTTCACTTATCGAATGTGATAAACTTCTACATATAAAAACAATATTATAATTACGAAAGCAAATCACAAGAACATATATATAAATATAGTCAAAATTCCATCCATCATGCACTAAGTGGTCAAATGCTCAATACAGTTCAAATAAAATACATCATGTTTCAATAGTCTAAGATGAAGTTATGGCCTCTCAACCCCTATGAGATGCTCGTTTTCTTTATCAGTTTTCATACCACTTTCATGGAAAAAATCATCTAAATTGATGTTTTAGGCATCCGGTGTGATTACACAAATAAAACCTCTCCCAAGATGTGTGGACTTGTAAAAATGAGAAAGGAATCTCCGTGTATCAATTTTTGGTCATCAAAATTATGGGATTAGATCTATTATTTGCTGCATTTAAAAAAAAAAAAAAACCAAGTCATAATTTTATCCTTAGATAGCTAATCTTGACATGGATAAGAGATTAGCATTTTAAACACTAGATAATAAGGGTGATTCATATTAAAGGAGTTTGTCTAATTTTGAGTGTATGTATTGCTAATAATCCCTACAAGTTGATATTATGTTGTTATTTGCAATATGATGTCCACGATGACCCTATATTTGTCCATCAACTTCATGCCATAAGCTTACCCTTTGAAATGAAACAAACAACACATCTGAGCATTCACGTCTTTATTAGTGATTTTGGGAAAGGATCAAAATCCTTGCATTCCAACGCCTTGTCCAAAGAGGCAGAAGCCCATGCTTCTAATCATGGGAAAGGTATGATCCTTTTCACAAAAATCACGTGCTGAAGGTGAAAACGAAACAATTCAAAAAAGTGTTCCACTTTGAAAAATGAGCCAAATCTAGCTTTTGATATCAAATGTCCAACCAAGAGAGAAAATGTGAAAAAACCCAGGGATCCATTCCTCATTACCAAAATACATTAAAAGGGTGAGCTGATAGACCCATTCCTCGACATTTTTGACCATCAGAAGAATAGACCCATTTTGCATTAAAATTGGTTGTTGAAACGTCGAGTAGAGTATGGCGCGTGCAGAAGTGTTTTTAATTTGGTAAACAAAAATTTGTCTCTCTCAAAACTGACCATGGAATCAGATAATTTCATAACTTTCCATTGATATAAAGAACGTTGAAAATCTAAGCTCGGATGAAAGTTATGGCCATTTGAAGATTTAGGGCAAAAACGTGGAGTTAGGATCGGGGGCAAAAAGTTTGAATTTTTACCCGTTTGGTCTTATCATCACATTTTCAAATTTTACGCTCCACCAAAAATTGCCACATGGCATGTTCGATTGTTCAAACCATTTTTCACATTGGTCTACATTATCATTTATCAACATCATGAAACACAAAATGAAAGTAAACATTTGTATCATTTGCCTCCATTGGAAAATTCTAACAAAAAAACTCCACGATAATTTACTTGAAAAAACATGGAGTTAGGAGGAAAATTTACCTTTCTATAAATTTGAAATAGCTATATCCAATGATCATTTCGTGTCAGAATGTTTTCAGTGCACTAAATGTAAAATTTATGATCCCGAGGCAAATACAAATATAAAGAATGAAAGGGAGTTAGCCAAAAATGAGTCTCATTTGGATAAAAGATCCCTCTCGAGGGTGCACACCCATGTCTAGGACTCGGCTACGCCAACGGTGCTCTAAGTGCACGAGGGCTCACGATTCCTAAGAGAGCAATGCGACCTCACCATGAGAGTGACTCCTCATCGGGCACTCTACTATCTTGTACCTACCGCTCAGGTATGAGAAAGTCACCATCCCGGCCTCATGCCGAGATAGGGGAAAAATTTCGATATGTCTACCCTTCTGAGGGCTCCCTTGCATCCACGGACAACTCCACACGGGTCTTCTCCATAGGGATCATCAGGGTATCAGTGCATACCTGGCGAATCAGAAGTCTTACCACTCATCAACGCCTCTACTGCAAGCAAAGGAGAAAAGTCAATTAGAAATAATCAAGAGATAAAAACAAATGTAAATAAAAGGAGAGATAGAGAATAAGGAAATCCTAACTAGAAACACACATTAAAAGGAAGGATGATAACTCACTCGGATCTCCGGGGCTCCATGATGGATCTCTAGGGTCGAACCTGCCATAAATGCCACCACCTTGACCGGTGTGCATCCTCCTGTGGCCTGGGCCAACATATGTCATCCTACTACGGACTCATCCTCTCCACCCTGCCACGAGAGAGTGGATCCTTCGAAACGAAGTCACCCTCTCTTTTCGCTCCGCCTCTCTCACTGTAAGATATCCTGAGTGTCATGCCACTCAGGATCATTGTCCTCCTCTCCGCCCAACTCACTAACCTCAACCTTGGTCTCCTCCTCCATCTCCCCCCTGTGAACTCCTCGAACTCATAGTCTATGTCAATGGGGTCGTCATTGCTGTGGGTAGGACCGGTGGCAATCTGAAGTAAGGGTGCTTGAGGAGCACACTAGCTCTCCCTCGAGCTCATACTACCCACCTAGCTACAATGGGGACATCAGGAGTAACAACTATCCAACCCTAGCCTCTAGGACCTCCTCTGGCCTCTCAAACTGATCTATATACTGGCACCACTGGGGGAAGCATACCCACATAAGACATGCCAAACTGCTGAGGTACACAACCAAAAGGATGTATCTCCACCCTCCCCATCTTGTCAACAAGTTGCCCTGTGGTGGAGCAAGAAATCAAAGTAAGAGCCTCCTCACCCCATAAACCTACCATGGCCTGATAAGGTGTGGCCTCCATGTCATCAGTGGTCGGGAGGCGACTGGCTGGTGAGGTACTCTGAGCACCGACATGTCTATCCATCTGGATGCCCTCACAACTCCGGGATCTGCCACCTCTACACCTCTCCCATAGGGGATGAAATGCTCATAGACCCAGCTCATAACCAGGGTCGGATGGCTCAATGACTGCCCCTATAAATGGACCACCCGATACAAATCATGATAGGTGGTCCCAAGAATGTCGGCTCCCCAGGTGTAAATCCGGCCATGTCCCTCAATTTGTGCAATGATGGGGGACCAGCAATATAGTAAAGTGTCTCCTCCCTTGTCCCCGATCAATCTCGAAGGCAAGGATCCCCATAATGGCCTGACGAATCAAGGGGATAGGTAGGCTAGGAATAGATCGGACCCTCACCCCTTCTTCGAACTAGTGGAGATAACTGCATCTCCCATATATGAGGCCCACTGTGCTGTCTGAGCCCGTGACCTTGTCTCAAGAGTGAGTCGTCTCCCGATGATTAGGACCCCAAGATACGGTAAACATCCTCCAAAGTAATGGTCCACTCACCTCGGACCCCTGGTAATCGGAAAGTGTTCCGATCGGCATCCCAATATGAAAATAAGTCACAAAGTATGTGACTAGATGGTGCAACATGCGGGACCCGTGATATGTGTAGTATACCGGCCCTCTGAAGAGTGTCTGCTCATCCTGAGAAAGGGCATCTAATACTACCTGGGAGCCAATCACACACTCTCTCTCTGGCTCCATCGAATATACTCCTCCTTCGCCTGCATACACCCAAAAACACACAAAACAAAGTAAGTTAGTATCCAAATGACATTAGAAAAATCATGAAAACAAGTAAGGATGCTAAAAATGTAAAAACGAATTCAAATGAGTGTTATTTTTATTATGTGAAGGACCACCACCACGAGCGGGCTGCAGTTCCGTAATCACCGCCTTAAAGGCGTCTCAGAACTCATGTCGGGGCGGCGGTCGAAAACCCACCCACCCAGGCGGCGGTCATGTCCCAAATTTCCGTACGGATCACATGCCCTAAAATAGCTAAAAACAAAAATAAAGACCCTTTTGACTCAAATAGAGCCTACCCAGTAGGTTCCCCCTAGATAAACCTATTAAAATGACATTTCCAAAAATAATCCCCCATGACAAAGATTTCAACATTTTAATTTTTAGGGGAAAAAGGGTAAATCGAGAAAAACTAACTATGATCTCGCGGGTCGATGTTCCATTCGTGGAGGCATGATCACGATCTCGTCCCAATGTTTTGACTATACTCTCTGAGAAACCGTCACCATGGGTCCTAGAGCTCAAAATCAACCAAATCGACACACACAAATGAATAGGAAAATGGGCCCACTTTTACATATATAACGTCCTTGACTTGTTTTAAATGCCACTTTTCATAGGCTTGGAGTGCCAACGAGGTGAGTTCTTATCCCCGCACAAATGGTACGTCCTCATTTCATAATGTTTTAGTATTTATTATTCGATCTCTTTTTTCTATCTGCACTTGAGTCCTCTTTTCATTTTACACGTGCGAGAATTTTGGATGGCATCATTTCGACACACGGACATGATCAAGTATAATTTCTAACTTCCCATTTTGGGACTGCCATACTCGGATCCACCGTTTTATGCCTCTTCATGGCTAAAATGATTCTCTCGAGGGGGAAATATGTACGTACCCAAAATTATAGGGTACTACACTGCCAAAACAACATAACACGTGCCCCAATGATGATACAGGTCTCCTCGCAAGGTGTTCGAGATCCAGAAAAGCTCTCCAAGTATGCGTTAACATCCCACATGCCCCACTTAGCCCATGCATGGATTTTTTTCTCTTTTCCCCTCTTTTCTTTGCATTTTGATCTTGATTACTGAAACCGCGCCCTACACAGGCGGCGGTTTCATGACCGCCGCCTAGGTCCTGTAACCACCGTTACGGTGGTCATTCATGCATTTTCCATAATGCTCTTTTTAACGCGACTCGTGTAAAATTTCAACATTTACCAGCTTTTTTCACCACCTCTGTTTGTATTTATGATCCTAGTTCCCTGGAATAATGTTTTGGCATTGTTTATGGTTAAAGAGATCAAATTGGTTTTCACCTTTGGGTAAATGGGATTCTATAAATAGCTGGATTGTGCTCAAGCAAATGGCCCCTCAAATTTGCCTCTAAATTTCTCATTTCAATAATTTAGCCTTTCAATTTTGCTTAGGATTCATAGTTTCATTTGTTGTATGCATGGTTAGTATTGTTTAGTATTACAAATCCAAGACACATATGCTCCTTTGTATGCATGGTTAGTGGTGTTATTATTTCATCCAATCAATTGGAGTAGGATAGTTTGCTTTTCAAAAGGAAGCCATTAAAGTTACAGGTTTTGTTCGTCAAATAAGATAGTTTCAAGTTCTAGACGTTTTATGTTGCATGACTTGTAATAAATCCCGCTAGGAATTGCATAAGCCAAGCTCTGTTCTCTTGCGCTATCCCTCTCTACTCGCATTGTATTCAATCTTCATCCTAAGTTTTCATTGTTCCAATATCTACTTCTGTTGATGCTAGCATTACACACTTTTCTCGGGTCCATGAGCACGAAGGAATGAGGAGATCACACTGAGGGGACAAAGCCACACACCATCGATTCACCACTGTTATGCAAAATCTAGGTTCAAGCTTTCAAAGTTCTAGTTAAAACATATCAAATAAAGTAGTCAATCATTTCATTTCAGTTAATTTCACTTTCGATATTGCCGGGAAGTCTGTGGGGATTGATAGTTTCTAAGAAACTATGATTCACTCCTCACTTCTGAGGTAGGATCGAGAGTCTTTCAAATAGAGTAGATCAGTTATTAGGTTATTTAGAATAGATCTACAAACTACATAGACAAGTAGCTATACTCGGTTTCTTTGTTTGTTTTAATTACGTTATTAGTTTAGTTGTCAATTTTAGATATATTAGATAATTACTCTTTAAAATTTTGTTCGATGTAGTTTATCAATAAATATCAAACTTAGAAATATGCGTAGATATATCTTGCATATTTAGTTTATTCTGTCATTAGTTAGCTTTATATTGTTTTCTTTTGTATGAAATCACGGACCTAGAGAGCCCGGAGAATACGTATTCGAGTCAATCGTGCCTCAACCCAATCTCGTCACGTAAAATAACTATAGATCATAATCTTAGAATCCAAGTCTTCCAACAACAACAGACTTACAATAGATCAGTCACGCTTAAGCGGGTTAAACATAGAAGATGACCAAGCGCACATTTTGGTCAAACCAACCAAACTACTACAGATTACCCTAAACAAATATCCGCATGACTATAGAAGGGCTTAAAAGAGAGCAAACGTTCGGTTGTGATCCTTTGGTCCCACACCAGACGTAGAGACACTCTCACAGACATAGATACTAGCTTAAGAATTCAGGTTGTAGGAATGCTATGAGATATTATGAGAAAGATTACACAAGTGTTAATTACTCAATATAGAGGCCGAGAAGGCATACGACTACTGGATATTAGGGATTAGGGATTGAACCCTCGTATGACCATAGTAGGTCCACAACAACCACGAATCTACGGTTGTGACCCACAAATCCCACAACCCAACGAGTCCACAGGTCAATCCGACATTGACGCTGGCTTACGCACATTAGTATTTAGATCCACTCCACTTCCACCAGCCATTATCACATAGTTATCCTTGTTAGATATAGTGGCTAACGAAGCTAAGGATTTCTGGACTAGACTAGAGAATCGCCCATAGAGTCAACTATATCCATCATCCACCCTATGACCCTGTCTGGAGACATACACGGAACTATCATAGGTCATTTTCCATGTATCCCACAACCCATAGATCGAATCACACTAGAGCTCGATATTGATTGGAGCCTTCCAGTAGTCATCCTCGCCGATCGATCTATTACACCAGTTCATGTTAGGAGAGTCTTCTTTGCCTTAGATTCATAGATTCCACTAGTGCACGTCGAAGACATAAGATTGCCTAACTAGTTTGTCTACACCCCACACGTATTCCATCCCCACCAGCTATCTCGGCACGACCTCGGGAGGTCGGGTATGAGGAAGAGTTACTTGTAGATTCCCATGCTCACTTGTCACTTTTCCATCGTACATTCGGCCTCCCGTGATGAGTGATAACCTACTAAATAATCAGTAATCGAGTCAACTCCATCCCTCCACCGACTAACACATGGGTGAAATGCCCACCACACCTAAAGTAGTAAAATACATAGGAGTGCTATCCCATGTTGACTCGTAACATGATGAACTCCGTAAGATCTGATTTTTATAACAAAAACGTACATCCATGTATGAAGTTGGGGATATCCTCCATCAACCCATGCCATTTGAAGCTCTATGATATGATCTTGTAGGTCTCATGACAACTCAGGTGTCTGGTCACGAAAGAACAATGCACATGTCACAATATATCCATCCTCAACCTTGATTCTGACACAAGGTATAATCTACCATGATAGAATATCATCTCATCCTCCAATCTATAGGTGTCATCCTGTATGTGACCATCTAGAATCTCACAAGTGTTTTGGTTCTTGGAGTACTTAACAAGCAAATGAGATCTCCAGTTTACCGACCCCTTAGATAACCAACATAATGATAAACTCAGATGATCTAAACCTGTAACCCCAATCTCTGTAACTATCTCATGTGCAACATTTCTGGTCACATCCACATCCATCATACTCTATATCGATCCACAATAATAAAACTCCTCACCATGCTAGAAAATCCTCTCCATCCCCTCGGCTGTAACCACCCTAGGTGCTCCTGTAGATAATCCCCTCAAAATCACATTCCTACCATCATTTAAACTTCGATCCATCGTTTGAAATTTAGTCTGAAACTCAATAAGAGAGTGAAGCCACTACACTCCTAGCACTATGTTGGTCACTTCCATACCAACAATGTGGAAATCATCGGTAATTGTATAGTTACCCATCGTGATGCTCACTTGGGGAACCCACTATGTGCACCTCATAGACTCTCCATTGGCTATAACCCCGTTGAGGCCCTCCAAATCCTCTATCTGTAATCCTTGCCTCTCAACCAATGAGGCATCAATATAGTTGTGGGTTGCCCCAATATCAATGAGCACCCCAACTCATTGACCCTGCATAACTCCTTTAATCCTACATGCCTTGTACATCAGAGTACTAGACAATGTGGCTATAATCTCTCGAGGAAAGGTATCCTCCTCCTGCCCCACATCAACACTATCCAACGCAACCCCATCTCCATCATCCATCTCATGAGTCTCTAACTCCTCACCTCTATCACCCTCACTCTCCTCGAAGACCTCAATGAATTGGGCATTCCTTTACCTCTACAATCATGTCCTAGAACCCAAGGTGTGTGGCAATCGAAACATAGTTTCTTCCACCTCAACTCATCTCTATCCTCTCAGGAAATGATTGGCATCTTAGCCACCTCCTGCCTCGGTGGAAAATCCCTTTGCTAAAGTTTGTCTGATCTAGATGGAGGTTCCCTTTGCTGAACGTGAGGTGGAACCCTCGACTTTAGAGTGGATAACTCCAAGTCTTGAGCTCTCCTAACAACCTCATGCAAAGAATAAGGTTTAAATGCCTTCACAAACCCAACTGAGAGCATCTATCAAACCTGCTATGAATAGTGAAATCAACCTCATCTCCGTGACATCAGGTACTATGAATGATAATCTTTGAAAATCTGCAATGTATTGATCCAGGGACCAGTTTGTCTCAAATGAGTCCACTCCCTGAAATACCTGTCAGGGTCCCTCCTATCAAATCTACTCACCAACCTCTGCGCAAGAACTCTGCATAAGTAGTAATGTGTATGTGTCCCTGTGTAATCAACCCATGATGCCACCAATCATGAGCATCTCCCTCAAGATGTAAGATTGCAAACTTAATTACATCTTCCTCATGCATAGGATTCAAGTCAGATTATGTCTTCAACTTCTGAACCCAAGACGGTGTAGTACACTTCTTAGACCCATCGAAGTGTGGAATGGAAATATGTCCCAATATCCTTTATAACTCGTAATCAGTATCCGATGATCTCTCTTGGGTCTACTTCCAATCTTCATTTTACAATATTCCTAGAATAACATGTTGTTACTAAAGCCCTCTCTCAAAATCTGGTACCTCTCCCAACAAGACTCCTCATCCAAAATATCTATTGGTTGTTGACTCAGAAAATTCTAGATCCTTCAAGAAAGAAGGTTTTTGAAGCCCCAAGGGCCTAGCAGAAGAATGGGGAGGCCGCTGCCCCAATTTCCACTCTCACCTTTTCGACCTTGTTGTCCCATATTGCTAGTTTCTCCTCTCATTATAACCGCTGTTATACACAAAATCCTAACAGTTGAAAATGATTAAAAATATTCTCTTACCCTTTTTCGCAATCATAAAACCAACGCTAGTACCTTGAGAGGTACTCTCCTTTTTGCACCGGAGTCTCCAATGAAGAAATCATGGTTGCACAACACTTGTAATCCCACAAGACACATTTGAATTTCTTCTTTTTCTTATGAAATCAGTCACAAAGTTTTTAAAATCAGAATTGATAGTTTTGGATGATTGCCACATACTACCAGGATCCCATACCTTATAATGCCCATGAACCCTTGTATCATGTAAGGTCTTCCATCTTTTCTTCTCTTGTATCTCCTCATAAAGAAGATCATCACTCTTTGTCTTCATGATGAATTGACTCTCCTTATAAATAATATCATCAAAAGGTTCACCTTCTATTGCTGATTTAGAACCCTCCAAAACACCATCCCTTGGAGTATCCTCGTCAAGCTTGGTCTCCAAAATGACTTGACTTTTCTGCCACAAATCATGAGCATTCTGGTCTACAATGGGCTGAAATTCTTCATAAATCAACTTATCATGAGTTTTTAGTTTGGAAATTGAAACAACGTGTAATTCCACACAAGTATCCATGTGAGGCTCCTCCTCATGTGCCAACTGCTCCTTAGAGTCTTCTTTCATGGGTGTACACTTCCTTGCATTAATCTCCCTCATTGTTTCCTTGAACTCTTGTAAGTGTTGTCTTGTTTGAGTCTCTATCAACCTATCAAATCTAGCTCGTTATTCCATTCCTCACACTTTTAAGAGTTTCCATTACATCCTCCTTGCTTACATATAGAAATTTCTTCTCTGGAATAATTTCTATAACAAGAAAAGTTTCACTAATGCAATTATTTTGCTCAATGGAAATCATAGCTTTGTGTCTAGAAGCTTCTTCTACAAATGAGTTCTTTTGTAATTCAGGTAATGACATATGATGACCTTGCTTGGGCTTGCTACCAATCTTCATCATGCAATAATATGGAAATGACATATTATCTCTGAAACCCCTACTCAAAGATTGGTATTTCCTCCAACAAGAATCATCATCAATCACTTCTATTGGCCACCCTTTATCACTATTCTCACCATGTTCCTTATTTTCCCTAGATCTTATTTGATTCACATTATGAGTGAGGGTTAGTGGCTTCCTGTTGTTTCACCATGTTGGTGAACATTTCCTTCATAAAACCCACATTGAGATCTTTCCAAACTTCCATATTTAAGCCACACAGGTTGGAGGAACAACAAATATGATACCAATGAAATATCCCTGATGGGATACTACTTAAAAATGCATAAAATATTGAAAATTTACAGCCAAATAAAATATTGATTTTTGCATATTTTTACAATAAGGACAACGGACTAAAGAAAATTAAAATCTCCCAAAATATCCACTCGAATTACTTCAAAATTTAAAGAGGGCTTGCTAATATTATGAAGGACATAGTAAAATTCTTTTTAGAATTTTACACAAATTAAAATGCTACTTAAAAGGCACAAAGATGCCCTGCATAAATTGGAAAACATCGAGGTTCGTAACTCTCCAAATACAAGAGAAAAAATTAAGGGTCTTTGGAAATAACATTAACAGGTATAGGAAATGACATTTCAACCTTCAGATCTGAAGGGGACCAACTGGAAAACCCTCCAAATAAGGCTGCAAGTTGCCTCGCTTGGAAAGGGGTTGGAAACTGATGGAGGCACCTTCAAAGTGATGCTAAGCCCAACCCAAATGGCTACCGTAAGTCTGATCTAGAAGCCCTCTGATTATCCTCCCCAAATTCCCCCAAAAATCCTCAAAACCCTTCCTCTGAACCCTCTGATAATATCTTGGTAACACAGCCTTGAAAGCGGCTCTAAAATGACAGACTAGGGTAGATATCTCACTACCAAAGAATGCCCTGCTAGCTAGGGACGAGTCTCTCACCACCGAAGCTAGGGTCCTTGTGGGATTTGAATCCACAAGCTGTAGATGCACAAACAACAGTTGCACATGAAGGGTCGATAAAATGTATGCCAAAAGTTCCTTTCCTTACTCTCCCCACTCCTTATATACTTCTCCTTGGAAAACAAGCCCCAATAACCCTAGGCGCATTTCATTCCATGGAGGGGCCAATAAAATAAAAGTAACTAAAGTTATTTTTTCCTTTTAAGTCGCCATGGTCCAAAAGTGACCCCCAAATGCAAAACGTGGATATTAGAACCACATGGACTGTAATATCCCTTCCCAATAGCTCCCAGCGTCCACAACCCCTTGGGTATGACCATGGTTTGACTTGACTGACCCTTAGGCCTTGGGCGTTGGAAAAGGGGACATTACAAAGGCAACTCCTCCCCACACCGTAAAAATGTAATATGTCTGCACTTATCCCTTCACCTAACACATTTGTATGACCCCAACTATGTGTCTCCTTCATTTTCTCTTGTTCTTGGAGTTGCGCAACCTACGAAAATGATGACGGTCCTTGTCCCTCCAAGATTTTCTAGAGACTTTCGCTTCTTATTACTACAAATAGGATTTTCCACGAGACTTTTTGAAAAATGTCACAATGAATAATGTTCAGTTACATATGGAGGAAATATTTAGTTCTAAAAAATACAGAACAAACACATCAAATAATGAAAAACACAACATTACAACGCATGAACAACAATCGTGTTATCATGCGTAAACAATGCTCACATCTCTTCCCCAAGGGAATCTCTTCTAATATATTCATTCGATACCGGTATCCTTCGTGAAGAAGAGTCATCGCCCACATTTTTGAAACATACCTCTTTTCTTTGCATATATTTCTTTCCCTATTCTCAAGACCTGGAATTAATATTTGGAGCAACATGTTCTCCGCATACAAAGGAATATAACCTTTTCTAGTTGTCTCTTTCCTTCTTTCTTGTTTTGGAAATTCGATATGTGAAAGCGGTGACATTCGATATCCCTTTGAGAATTTGCGGGTGAATTTATCTACTCACATGTATGCGAAGCGTATGTTCATTGAGTTGTAGTAATGGAAAAGAGATTGGGATATGAAATGCCTAAAATAATAGATTAAATTGAAGTATTAGTTTATAAGAACATATTAGGTTATAAATATTTATGAATGAGATTTATCAAAAATCCTAAATTGGTAATTTCTGAATCTGATTTTGATAAAAACTACACAATAATAAAACACCAAATAATAATAATATAGAAACTTAATTCATTCGGGATATATTATCCATGTATGAGATTACAATATATAGAGTTTGATCTCCTTGATTCTAGGAGTCAATAGTCATCCCTCATATCTCTCAACCCCTTCCTAGAATCTCTCAAATCTATCCCAACAATATCTCACAAACTTATCTACGTGAGTTGGTTTACCAACCAAATAACTCACTTACATTATTTGATCACAATAATATAAAAGCTAAATATTATGAGTTGTCATAAAAACTCATAAACTATTACAAATATCTTTTACCCAAATACATAAATGTGAGCACTAACATAATAGAATATCTATAAATTCCCCCCTTAGTGTGAACATGGTGGAAAAACATTCACACACTTATCTATAGTATGCTCACCCATGTGGCATGCCCAACTTGGCTCATGACCTTGATCAAAAGAAAGGCTCTTTCCTTCCATGGTTTTAAACAAGTTTACCACAAACCTTTACATGACAAGAACCATCAACTGTCCACCTCATGTGGTTTTCTGGATCTCCCACAAACCTTTTCAAGATCCACGAACTGACTTACATTGGTGCTTCTGATCTTCTGTAATGTTCTGACATCAAGGGAAAATGCAAGAAATATCACTCACGCAGGAGCTCACTTATTACAATAGTTGAACAGGTATGATCCATCTATTTTTATTTACAAAAAGTAAACACACAACTGAAATAAAATGCCACCACAACATTATGCACCCGTCAAACTGCCATGGCTAATGCGAGAGGTCAATGATTGACCTCCTTCCTCCACCGCCTCCTTTGTTTATGTAGCATGTTGCTAATTGAGTTGAATATGATCATGATGCTCAATTTTACATTCCTCAATCGACATCGATTCCACCGAAAATGTATTCGTGATTCAATTTTTTTATTTTTACAATTTTGACAACTAGACTACTTTGACATGAACACTTCAAACACCCAAATTTGACGACTACTTTTTTATAAGATAAACATGACACAAAATGTATATTAAAACCGACTCAACATATGACATTGGGATTATAGACACACTTTTATGACACTTTAATTACATCGATATAATAATTTTGAGTTAACAAAGACTTAGGAAACCATACTAAAAACTATATAAAATATGGACAATTTAAATAACTCACTATCTCAAACATACAAATAAGGCTTGATATACAACTTAAGCATAAACTCCTTAACATAATACGTTTGTAATTCCATACAAGAGAGACTCGACTCAATGATTAATACTACCTAAACCCCCAAAAAAACTCTAAACTATTGACCAAAACAAGATATGATACTATAAAACCACAAGATTAATCACCTATTATTGTGAACAATATGTTCTTCGCAAGATCTTTTCACTGACCGATTTGAGGCCAAAATGTAGAACTGGAACATGGGAATATTACACGTGGAAGACAACTCAACATGCAAGATGTAAATGATACGTCATAAGGATTAATAATAATAATAATAATAATAATAATAGGTTTTTACAGTCCACGATGTCGTGGGGCGGCTGTTTTTGGGTCTACAAGTGGCTTATAGCATATGGGACTACCTCGTACTCACATGTGGGAGGAAACTAACTTTGCTACAAACGAGGCGTACATACCCACTTCTCGCAGGATTTAAACTTGTGACCTCTATTTCAAGAGCACATGTTCTTCACCAAGAGGACAAAATAAATATTTCTCTTGATTGCATATAATTGCCTGATTAATTTTCATCCACCTCATTATCTAGACTCAGCGATTGGAAATGTTCTATCAGCTCACGTTGAAGCACGTGTATAAAGAATCCTTGACAACTCTGAAAACATTTAAAATACGCCTAGCTATAGAATGAAGATAATTGCACAATGCAATTTTTTTTTGAAGAATAGACTTTGATACGTTCTCTCTGATGTAGAGAATTAATTGTCACGTCATTTCTTCTTGGGCTATGCAGTTTACATTAGACTGCAGTGTTGATTCTAACAGAAAATGAACCCAATGTAGGTTGCGTGTAGATTTAGGGAGTAATTTTGATGACCCAAACCGAGACCGTGGGAGAAAAATCCGTTCATACAGTCTTCTAGCAATCCTTTGAGATCCAATGCACATGCTTTGAAGTCCAATGCAGTGTGTTAAAACCACATGATCAAGCAAACCGACGATATTGAAATAATTTGGTGCAATGGATGATGCAACGACTAAATGCGATTAGATCTATACCAGTAAGTTTAACAAAACCTACAAAAACTAAACTAAAAACTCATTCCCATATTGATAAAATTCATATGCAGGGGCATTTACAAGAATAGGTTGCCCCTCCACAAACTAACTCTCCATGGGTCTCGAGGCTTCACACTACTTCCATTAATGAATTCGATCATAAAGCAGCTCTCATACCAATGATAAAAACTACACAATAATAAAACACTGAATAATAATAATATAGAAACTGAATTCATTCGGGATGTATTATCCATGTATGAGATTACAATATATAGAGTTTGATCTCTTTCATTTTAGGAGTCAATAGTCATCCCTCATATCTCTCAACCCCTTCCTAGAATCTCTCAAATCTATCCCAACAATATCTCACAAAATTATCTACGTGAGTTGGTTTACCAACCAAATAACTCACTTACATTATTTGATCACAATAATATAAAGCTAAATATTATGAGTTGTCATAACAACTCATAAACTATTACAAATATCTTTTATCCAAATACATAAATATGAACACTAACATAATAGAATATCTATAACAGATTTGAAGAAAGCTTTGATATAGATATTAGCTACTTCATTATTTGTAATAGTAGAGTATTTAGAAGATAAAATGTCCATATACAATTCAATTAAATGCAACAAATTAATACCTCTATAATATGAGGGAGGAATAGATTTAAAAATAGAAAGTGGTTGATAAAAAAACGCCAAATAGCCATGAATAAACAATAAGACCAAAGATTATAGATGCTTCATACCACATTGAGATTGGCTCAATTATATTTTCCTTCACTATGATGTCATCTTCTTTGTAAATCTTCAAAATTAGGGCAACCTTGCAGCTAAGGTGCCACTCCTGATATGAAATAAAAAGTATTCGAGTGTTGAGTGTTGAGTGTTGAGTGATTTTTAAAGCAATGTAGCATATTCATTTATTCAAACTCAAAGAAAAATAATTAAGCGGAGGCAATACACCAGTGTGTCCCTATAGGGGAGTAGATGGATACAACGAGCTTCGAAGCTCGCAGCCTATTTATTTAAGTAAACCACAAATTATGTGAAGCGAAACAATTTACTATAAGTGTTGTTATTTTTAGCTATTGTTTTAACTCAAAAGATTATTTAGATATAAATGGTTAACTCAGCAATTTTTTTGGGTTAATTCAGCATTTTGATAAGATTCTACTTCTATTTTAATCGATTAAATGACACGTCTATTGAAGATTGATTTTCTTTGTCCGACGCAAGTCATATGACGTAGACAACTGAATATGTGAAGACTTTGTAATGAAGTAGAACGTCGATTATTGCTGCCTGCTAGAGTTCAACTATGTAATTATTTTGCATTGCCAATGGGTTTGAGACATTTTTGTGAATGACACAGGAGGTGTCAACACGCCATTTTTGTTTGTGTAAGACTGGTTGACGAGGATAGAGACTCTTTATGTTTTTTAACCCTTCCAAACATTTGAAAAGTAGTTTAAAGCAGGCGACAATGTAAACGAAAGAAAATTTCACTACACATTCACTGAATCATGACAGCTCCAGATAACCAACAAACACAAGGTGTACAAAATACGTGGTACCCTTCGCTCTTCGCCATCCATGTAACTGTCATCCCATCGATGGATGGTACTAGTTTTAGTCTTATCACTGAAGCAATATTCTATAGACCTAAAGAATATGAGGCTATGATTGACGGCAAAATCTTATATAAAGCCACACACAATTGTAAACTATGAGCTGCCTGTAATGTTCATAGGTCTTATCTATGGAGTTAGATCCCTGCAATCCTATTCCCTTGTATGAGAAAATCATACACCAGTCGATATTACAGAGAGCTTATCTATGCCTTCACTTGCTGCTTTTAATATGTTTCCTAGGCTATCGTATACTGAATCCTCTTCATATAGCTTATGGGCTTTGGATTGTAGCTTTTTCTTGCGAGCTCTGGTTTGCTTTCATGTGGGTTATCTATCATAACATGATCTGGGTTTCCGGTGAATATAGAACATACCCAGAGAGACTTGCAAAAAGGTAGGGAACTATATGGCATGTGTTTACATATGGTGGTTTCTACTTGCTAGGATGATTAACATAAACGTTTTTTTGGCTTGTCTAGATATTGTGGAGTGTCTGCTTCCAAGCTTCCTTCTGTGGACATATTTATCACTACAACAGATCCCTTCAAGGAGCCTGCTTTGATAACTGCCAACACAGTTCTTTCAGTTCTAGCAATCGATTATCCAGTAGAGAAATTTGCATGTTATATCTCAGATGACGGGGCTTCTCCCATCACTTTCTACTCTCTGGTAGAAACTCTGAGATTTGCAAAAAATTGGGTGCCCTTCTGTAGGAAATTCAATATACAGACGAGGGCTCCCTTTATGTATTTCTCCAAAGAAACCATGTCCTCTGATCCAAATTTTCTGCAAGAATGGCAAAATATAAAGGTGGTGACATGATGAACTAGACAAGTCAAATTAAATATATGTCTCACTCATTATAAAGCACTTTCATGACAATATAGGTCTAATATTGATGAATGTTAACTTGTAGGGTGACTATGAAAGCTTGAAATGGAGGATTTCCACAGCATTGGAAACAGGACAAGTTCCAACATATTTGATTTCTCATGATAGTGGTGATGGTTTTGTGCGTGAAAGCTCTGATATTAGAAACCACTCGAGTATAGTGCAGGTGACTATAAGATTGTAAAGTTGAATTTAATAGTTTTTAGTTTTTATTGTTAGAATTGATATTAATCTTTCAACAATATGATCCTTAATGAAACTGCTAATTTTAGACTCTCCATAGACATTGAACATCTCTTACTTCAGTTTATGTATATTTATAGGTTATTCATGAAAATAATGGGGTTAAAGGAGAGAAAGATGATGCTCTGCCCCATCTAATATATGTTGCCAGAGAAAAGCGTCCTAAGGTTGATCATCATTATAAAGCTGGTGCTATGAATGTCACGGTAATTTCACTTTCGATATCTATTTTTCCATGACTTTCAATGAGAAGGCTTTCGCATAACAGTTGAAAAGCTTTAGTCCATATTCTTAAAGATTACATATTGTTTAGTGTATAAAATATACTGGCAGTGAACCAAAGAGCCACATGAATATGTTATTGGTTTCAATTGCATTTGAACATATATAATATTATGACATTAGTTTTATGTGTTGGATTTTCTAGGCAAGAGTATCAGCAGTGATGACAAATTTTCCTTTCACACTTAATCTGGACTCTGATATGCATGTGAACGATTGCAAAGTCATAAAACATGCTATGTGCTTCTTCCTTGACTGTAAATCCGAAAGAGAGTGTGGTTTTGTTCAATTTCCTCAAATATTCCATGGAGGTCTCAAGGACGATCCCTTTGGAAACCAGATGAAAGTACTAGTGAAAGTAAGCGATAATTTCAAAAGTTCTGAATTGGTTAGGCAGGTTTCTATAGATGCTGCTTAGATGGTAGATTCCAGTATTTATATGAGTAATAACGGGATTGTTGAATATGTGCAGACTGCAGGAAAAGGACTGAATAGTATCCAAGGGCCTTTCTATGGAGGAACTTGCTGCTTTCATCGAAGAAAAGGGTTGTATGGAGTACCGCCTATGATGAATGAAGATCACAAACAAGGACATGAAACCTATGGACAAGGTAGAGTAATACTACCAATACTATCCTAAATGACGTCACCATGAATGGTTGATAAAAACCACTTGAAGTGTAGTTATGATTTAACTTTTGCAATTGTAGTAGTGTAGAAGGCGGTCTTAAGAATAAGACAATAATCTATTTTAAGAGCCTCTGTAACTGCTAAAATGAACCTTGAAGATACTTTATGATACAATTTTATTTAAGCATTAACATCTGTTCATTTATCTTAAGCAGGGGTTCCTGATTTTGTGTCCCCTTGCTCTTATGAGGCTTTGAAAAAAGCATTTGGAGAGTCCCCTGTCCTCGTGGCAGCAGCTCAGTCTATCTTAACAGGCACTCCATGCAATAACTATAATCCTCCTTCACTGGTTACACAGGAGGCCTTGAAGGTTGCTAGTTGCAGCTATGAAACCAACACTCTCTGGGGAAAAGTGGTAGACTCACTTTCCTCTCTATACCTAAGATTGCTTCCATCCCATCACAGGATCATCTTCTGTATGCCTGGGGTGTTTTTCATGTATAACTTTAAAAACGAGTAAAAACAGAGGTAGTAGTGTAAAGGGTACGTTGAAAAAGAAGTTTATGAATATTAAAGAAGCATGTGGTGCTTTTGGCTTTGATTTAAGCGTATCTACCGATCAAAATATGATAAATGCTGCTACACCACTAAAACAGAATAAACATGCTAACTTAGTGTGACCTATTGCAGGTGGGATGGATGTATGGATCTACTGTTGAGGATATTATGACTGGGCTAAAAATTCATAGTCTAGGATGGTATTCTATTGGTTTCCAACCTGAGGAGCCAGGTTTCATGGGATGTGCACCAGACAGCGGGCCAGACACTCTTGTGCAGCAGAAGAGATGGGCTACAGGACTGCTAGAAATATTTGTAAGCAAATTATGTCCCTTCCAGGAATCAAAAGAAACATTTATCTGAGGCAGAGGATGGCTTATGCTTATATCAATCTATGGGCAATCAGGTCAATACCAGTACTCTGCTATGCCATACTTCCTGCTCCGTGTTTACTGCATGGGAAATCATTTCTGCCCAAGGTAAGAGAAACACATGTTAGTATTTATTCAGAAATTAAAATGTAACATTAGTTCATTACCCACAACATGCTGTACAAACGGGATTATTTATTGGAATAAAATAATCTTCTTCTAAATTCATATGGGCAAAAAACGTTTTTTTCAATGATTGAGATTCCAATATTGGGTCCATCTTTGCGGGAACAAGAAATGGAAACCACTTCAATTTTTGCACACGTGTGCCTTTTATGTGTAAAAACCCTAAGAATTGCCAACTGAACTTCAAATTAATGTCTGACAACATTTGCCGATGCAGGTTTCAGAGATTTTCTTTCCAATTGCAGTTGCAATGTTCCTTTCAGTCTATGGATTTCAGCTTTTGCAATACTTTCGTTGTGGTTGTTCCGTTAGAGAATGGTGGAATAACCAAAGGATGTGGTTCATTGTGTGCACATCTTCATGGTTCTTTGCACTGTTTGATGTTGTATTCAAGTTGGTGGGATTGTCTGAAACAGTTTTCGTTGTAACTCCAAAGAGGTCTGATGAGGAAGGGCAGGGTAATGAGGGTGAGTTTACATTTGATTCAACTCCATTAATGATTGTTCCCACTACACTTTTATTCTTAAACACAGCAGCTATTATATGGAACACTGTTTTACGTGTTGGGGATGGAGATAATATCCGAGAGCGGTTATATGCAGAGTATTTATGCGGTATTTTTGTTGTGATAAATCTTTGGCCATTTGTGAAGGGATTAGTTAGAAAGGGGAAGAAAGGCATTCCTTGGAGCGTGATCATGAAATCTGGTGCTCTGGCTGTTTTCTTATGCAGCACATGGACTTAATTCTGCTACAATTGAGAAGAATTTGTATTTTGAGGATTGGATATAAGTATCTATTATCTTCGTCAAGTGGACTAAAATACTGATTTAGATGTATTGTAATGTGCTATATGTAATCTACAATATAGGTAAAGATGTCAATGTCTATATAATTTCAAGATTTTCTATTCAAATAACATTTTTATAAAATTAGATTCCCAATAAAGAATGTAATCTACAATATAGGTAAAGATGTCAATGTCTATATAATTTTAAGATTTTCTATTCAACTAACATTTTTATTAAATTAGATTCCCAATCTCTTTATGAGTATGAAAATACATTTTCACTTCTTCTTTTCTATGAGTACACAAATAAATCTCTAAAGTTGATATATGACATTGACATTGACATCACTGCTCACAATATATCATACTCAAGGATGATATCTGACGGCCTATACAAAGTGTTAACGAGATTTTCATTGATGGTTAAAAACATTATATGAATATCATTTTGTCATAATAAAATGCACTATTAAATTAAAAACTTTGATGACGCCCATTTTTGTTAACACTTTATAAGATAATCAAATATTATTTATGAACATATATTCCATACATTTTTCATTTTCATATAAAATTAATGTAAATAAGGGACATTCTTAATATTGTTGGTGTTGTTTTATTAAGAAAATAACTACATTTTATATCTTTAATTAATAAAATTGATGCTTTGTATTGTGAGTCATTGTCTATAAGTGATCACGCATTATTAGAAAACTTCAAATATGTTTGATTCTCGTTAAAAAATTCCAGACGGACATCAATTATCATCCTAATTATACCTATAATATGTATGGTATTGTAATTATGCCAATAGGTGTTCTCTACTAGATGAAGGGTCCTCGACTCGACATGTGTCAAAAGATAGAAAGGTGAAGAGCTATTTCATAACGACGTACTAGCAGACATGCATTTGAATAGTTCAAGCCATCCACATTTTTCGGTAACTTTTCGTGGACAAAGCTTTTCTAGCATGTTGCGTTAATAAAAGCTAATAGAAAGCATGGGCATCCTCACGTAGCATTGACATTGTTTCATCAAATGCAATCAACAAGTGTCCAAAATGATCGTTCCTCACAAAGCATTGACGTTGTTTAATTGAGTGTAGCCAACATGTGTCCAATATGATTGGGTCACCTTCACTAGCATGTTACTAGTCTCATGCAAAATGTAGGAGCTTCAAAACAGGGCATGGACATCCGCTAAAGCATTATAGAGAAGGGACTTCCAATGGATGTTGTAGTTGCAAGTACCCCAAGATATATGTCGGCAAAATGTGGAAGCATGAAAAAGGCATGCAAACTATTTTACTAAATGCCTAGAAGAAATGTGGTGTCTTGGATTGCAATGATTTCCTAATATGTAGAAAATGGTTTTGTTGAAACTATGTTGAACCCTTTCAAGAAAATACAGTTGGTAGGTTTGAATTTACATTCTATAACCTTTTCACAGTATCTTCATAATGTTGGTGCTCAAATTGGTCTCGTCTCGCTTTTTCCTTAAAGTTCTTCAGCCAGGTGATCTTTGTTGTGTTTTCTATCTCCCCGTAGTGATGCATGAAAGCTTTGTCCTTCATTTGGTTGCCATGATCAGTCCCTTCCTTGGTCGAGGATCACTTAAAAGTCCAAAATTTGTTTTTCGTTCCTCTGTCCGTGTGAAAGAGTCTATAACTTGGGCGTAAACTCGGGTTTTTTCCCTTCCTTCCATTTTCCACAGTCACGTTTTGTTTTCCCTATCATTTTTGTCCCAAGTATCTGTGGAAACATGATTTGATGCAACTCAAAAGATCATATTTGGGCTTTATATCATTTCAAAATTCTTTTTCCTTGAAGAAAAATTCATTTCCGAGCGCAAATGGTGATTTTCCTACATTTTACAATTTGACGGGTTTGTTTTTCCCATCAAATTTACATCTTAGCATCTATGGAAATGCAGCCCTTTCTGGTTGGATGTGGCTCGGTGGGGCACTTTGAAAACTCTAAGGCCCGATTCAACTCAAAACTTGTCCACGTGGAGGGCGACGCTCATCTGAAAATTCACCTTTTGGTTTGGCCTTGGAGTTGCGTCGGGAGACACGTGGAAGTTTCCGCTACCTTTCCTGGACTTAGACAATTTTTTTCATGCAACCGGTGTAGCTTTGCACTATGGAAACGTGGAGGGCCAATGCTCATTTAAGGATCCACCTTAGGGTCCCACCTTAGCAACATGCGTCGGAGAGACACGTGGAGGATTTCGTCGGTCCCGCTCTAAACTTTTCAAAGCAATTTTGAAAGGCCTATAACACGTGGAGGGACCGCGCATGTTTGGGGACTGGCCCCTAAATTTTATTTTGAAGAAGCGCTAGGAGGACACTTGGAGGCTTCCACTCACTCGCCTTTGCTTGGACTTTTCAACAACCAAGGAAAATTGTCTCGGACCCTAGACACATGGCACTTTCTACTGATCCTTCAACTTTTTTATCAACTCTTCCGGACTGAGACATGTGGTGAACCCAAGCTTGTTTGGGGTATCTCGCTTTGGACCATCTCAAAGTGCGCCATTGAGACACGTGGAGGATTCCGTTGGCTCCTTTTTGCTGAGATTTTTTAGAGACCAAAAGGTGTTTTTCTTGGGCCCAGGGCACATGGAAGGCCCGCGCTTGTTTGGAAACTTTCCCCTATACTTCTCCTTTGCAGTTACGCCAAGGAAACATGTGGATGGTTATAAAATAAAGTGGAGAAGGGGCAGAATCAATGGTTGTTGTGCATTGTGTCTATTTTTTCACCATTTTTCTCCAAGACTCTTGGAGATGTGAATATGCATTGTTTTTCATCATTTTTTGATGAAATTCCTTGTCATCTCTAGTCTATAAAGTGTCATTGAATGGATTTGGAACTTAATTTGTGAGTCCAAGGATTGTTAAGGTTGATATTTTGAAGTTGGAATTGCTCAAGCACTTGCAAAAATGAGAATTACCAGAGAAGCTAGATGCGGGACAAAGTTGCAGAGGAAAGAAAGGGAAAAGGATGAAATGATGAAAGTTACAGGTGCAAAAGATGAAAAAGGTGTTGCCTCAAGAGTGAAAAGGATTACCTGTCGATCTAGTTGTGTAGAGCCTCCAAAAAATGATTAAAATGAGGATTTATCGCATGTATGACGAATCGAATGATTAAAAGAATTGTCAAAAAGGTTGTGGCATGGCATCCTAGTAATTAGTCGAGTGTCCGAGAAGCGTGATTAGTTCATAATTGGTCCACTGCAACTTTCAAATGTGAATTTGTCAAATTTCACTTTCAAAACAAATTGGTAACAAGAAAAGGTCCCTCGAATATTCTTCTCTTTTGGGGGGAAAATTGAGTGAGTAAAATGTATAAATGCAATAAGAATACTCTTGTAAATGGTCGGGGTTGAATTCTTAAGAGAAAATTTGAGAAAAGTCGTCTTCCTGAGAGACCAATCCGAGATAACCTGTTAATTTCTTCTATGTTATATTTTCTATCATGTCAAGTTGGTTACAGATGTATAGCCATTGATGAGCACTAAGATTACTCTGGAAGCTTTCCCTGATGATGAATTTAAGCAATTTTGAAATTAATTTGTGTCAATCTTGGAGCAATTAGTGTCTACTTTGTTTCAGAATGTCTGCAAGTATTTTTTCTTGTTCCTATTGCAATCTTACATTGAAATATTTGTGAAATCACACATGATCTCGTCCCTATGATAGTTTAGTGGCATTTGCAATTTCATTTCAAGAAGAGCCTTCATCTTGTGATGAGATAAATGATTTAAAATCACTTCACTATCATTTGTTGATAAAGATTGTTTGTAAGTCTTTGGGTGTACCTTAGGCATGATTGATAAGAGATTTTGGTGTTTAATTGAGTCTTTTAACTCAAGCCTTTATGTTAGATTCTCAAAGATTGTGTGAAAATGTGCTTGATCTGGGCCTCCATTAAAGCACACCTTCTGGTTGAAGGAACATCTTAACTATTCTGAATCTTTATGTTGTTGAGTTGTCCATTGTTGTGAAGTTTCTCAAAGATCTGGTATAATCAACTTTATCCTGCTCAATCTCCCACCAAAATCATTCAAAAACCATGAATCCATCCTGAACTACCCCTGTTTTCCCTGTATATCAACAAAGGAACAAAAAATATGTAGAACAATTAGGATTCAATAATGTCTTCATAACCTTAGCCTTGTTTTGAAAGTATCTCCATCTTTTAGAAGTGACAACTCTTATGAGTTAAATTATGGAGCATTGATCATACTTTCCCAATGTTTTCTTTATAAAATGTGTGCAAAAGAAGGATATCTTCATCTCCTTCATCAAATAGAGGTTACAAAATGGGTCCTCTCACTTGGGTCAAAAGGCACGGCCTAAAGCGGTGAGGATAGCTCAAATCCTCTTGAAGGTGCTATCCATCTCTCCACAAATATGAGCGACAAAGTGCTAGTTAGATCTCATCCCGGCTAAAAAAAAAACACATCATGATCTACTATCTCTAAGCTGCATGCCAAATCTATGATGCTGCTCAACTTGAAAGGGAGAACAAAATTGGATACCAACACTCGTGGCATCGTTTCCGGGAGTATTTGAACAAAGGTATACATGTACAGACCTTGGTAATGTCTCTTACATGATCTAAGTGCTAATACATTGCTGAAACATCATTATCTATTCAAATCTGTAAGAATTGTTCAAAGTTGTAAGTTTTGAGTGTAATATTTCTAGCTTATACAGTTATTGCACTAAAGTTTGTATCATCAATTGATAAATTTGGGTAGAAGAAGAGCATATCTTGTAATATTTGCATGAATCTGGTATTGATAGACATTTGATAGGTCTTTCATAGTGCATTTTCACAAACTAAGGTGAAAATCCTTAGTGGTGACTCCGTGTTGTTTAAATTCTTAATAAATACCAGTGTCTTAACATATATCAAGTAATATTTGTCATTAATATCTACAAATCTGGAAGGAAGAAGATATTTCTTCACCAAGGATGCTAGTAGAAGGTTGTTTCAAGAGTTGGGAAATTCAAATTCGAAGGAAGAAGAATTTGGAAGGTTTTTTAAAGATCAAGCATCAAGAAAAAAGATATCCATTGGTGAAACTGATCACCCTGTGATTGAAGATTGCAATAATTCCTCAAGTGCTTCAATTAGGTAGTATCTTTGTGGAATTGAATTCTCCATCTGGAGAGGGTTATTATTTTGTATTTGAAAAAATTTCTTCTCAATCTGCCCCTGTATTTTCCAAATCTGACAAAGTTTTCCAAGAAATAGAGCCTTTAGAGGGCAGTCATTCTAAGAATTGCATCCCTGTACCACACACACCTCTCACTCCTCATCAGTTTGCATCTCCTCCAAGGTCACCTCCTCAAAATAATATGGCTCAGCCTCCACCTAGACCTCCATTTGTTGTTAATACTTTTGGTCCCATCAATTTTAGAGGTATGGCTGGCTATCCAAATGTTGTGCCACAAGATGTAAGAAATAGATTGCCTAAGTTTCAAGGAAATAATGCAATCACTGGTGATCAGCACTTGAAGCTCTTTGTCAATATGATGGAGGAATTTGAAATAGAATTTGAGGATGTGTACATTAAATTGTTTATCCATACTCTAGAAGAAGATGCAAGGGACTGGTATAAATCTTTTCTAGATAATTCCATTGATTCTTGGACAGAGATGAAGAATGCTTTTAGATTGCAGTATGGAGATAAAACAGACCCTAGGTTTCTTTTATCATAATTTGAAAATATAAAAATAATCCTAATGAATTAGTGCATGATTTCAATACAAGATTTAACAAAACATTGAGAAGACTGCTTGTTAATTTGAGGCCATGTGATGAATCATGTCTGATAAAGTATTCAAATGCATTTGATAAGAAAGTTGCTTACTATTTGAGGGATAAGAACCCTGGAACTTTGAGGCAAGCCTTTACCATGGCTCTACAAATTGAGAACAACATTAAAGTAGTTGGAAAACCTCCTAAGAGGGAGGATGTTAAACAGATTAACCCAGAGAAGCCTCAATCAAGTAAGGTTGTGGATCTTGAGGAAGTTGTAAAGACTTTGGCTAGGGATGTCAAAGAAATATCTTACAAGCTAGCCAGGAAGAGAAAGGAATTGGACAAGGTTCTCAAGGTCGAATAGGAAACAAGGACAAGACATATTCAAAAATCATCTTAGAAATGATCAGAGATCTGATGACAGAGGTAAAGGACACATGGGAGCTAAACAACCCCAAGCTAGGGAAAATAGAGTAGTGCATGATCCTCTAAATACCAAAGTTGTTGTTGTTGAAGAGACAAAAGAAATTTATTGGTGTGACAAGTGTTTCTTGCCCCACCCGTGATGTTAAGTAGATCAGGCTGTAATGCCCCGCCTCGGGACATCGAAAAACCACACTTTAAAAAAACTAAACATTTGGGTAATTTTTTTTTTTTTTTGAAGTGAACTAAAAATAGTACTAATTTGTTTGATTAACCATTTCCCCCTTATTGATAAATTTATATTTGTTCGAGAATCAAAATAATTATTAGCCCAAAGAATTTAATTTCTTGTTTCTTTTAAGCTTACTAAGGTCACCGAAATACATCCACACCCCTTTTAAATGAATTAGTTGTCCCCTTTCGATTAAAAGTTTGCACACATATCTCCTTTAAATTTATTTCTCAAACCCATAAAAATTCCCAAGACTTAAAGTGTGTAGGGTTAAATGAGAGCCCTAGGATAGATCAAATCTTGACCCTTGATTTCGAATTTTACCCTAAAGTTGCCCTAATCATCTCTATGTTTACTTTTGCTTTCTATTCTTCTTCTCATTTTGTCTTGTATTGTCATTTGCAGGTTATTTGGAGAGCCATGGAAGAAATGGATTCATGGATGCTCAACTATCCCTTTGCATTATGTATTTTATTTTTTTAGCAATTATTTTATTGAAAGATCAAATGAAAAATTCATCCGTCTTTTTTTTAAGTACACAGGCAAATTTGCATGATGTTGGTTGCGGATTTTGGGAAGAGAATGGACCATGTGAAGGGAGAGAGGGAAGAAGGGGAAGTGGTGTGGAGAATGGCCGAAGGGTTTGGAGTGCGGTTTTGGCATGTGTCGGGGTGAGGAGAGGGGGTCAGTATGGAGGAAGGACGGGGAGTTGGGGAAATGTGGGACGAATCTGTGTGGAGATGGGGAGAGAGGGTGGTGGTGGAGGGGATAGAAGATGGGGGTGCGGCAATGGGGACGTGTAATGAAATTACTAGTATAATTCAGATTATGAGCAGCAATAGAACACCAAATAACACAATATTTTAGAATAATGATCTCAATATGTAATTATAATAGCTTCGCCACTTCGAGGGGCAACCTCCAAACCATATAATAAGACTCAAATGCTCAAAATGATGATGAACTACTACCTACAATCCCCTATATATACTATTCATATGTTATGGCCATCACCCAGCCGACCTATTAAGCATGAGAAAGTATAAATGATATAATAAAATGATATGGTAAGCCACAAGTCGGCTACTCATATCCTAATACAAGTAATAGGTTAAGGGCGTAGCATGCCCTTCCCCTTCAAACCAATGTTTTCCTCAGCGTTGAATAATCCTGGATGTTGCTACGAGAAAACCTTCATCCTCCCAGGTTACATCTTCTATGCTTAGATTCTTCCACTTGATCAGATATTCCTTAATGTCTTTGGTTCTCAACCTCTTAGTACGTGTTTACAGAATCTTCTCTGGCTCTAAAATGATTCTTCCTTCCTCATCAAGTTTTGGTAACTCTGTCTGGGCTTCAAATTTCGTCCATTAACCTTCTTCAAGCTGAAACATGGAATACTAGGTGTATGTGTGAAGATGGAGGCAACTCTAATTTATAAGCAACACCGCCAATTTTTGTAGAACCTAATAAGGGCCATAATATTTAGGCGCAAGTTTGTTATCATTTTTCTGTTGCTTTTTAGAGACATATTTTTGTAAAGGGAGGTGTACAAAAACCCGCTTAGCAATTTCAAAATGTCTTTCACTACGATGTTGATTTGCTTGTTGTTTCATCCTGCTTTTGTGCTAATGCTAAATTCTCCTTCAAACTAGCCAAAACTCACATTGTTGATGTTGAATGTGTTCCTCAACATCTTTGACCTTAGTTTACACCCTCAAGGAGGAAGTGATAGAAGGTGTATGGTAACCATATAATGCTGAAAATGGGGTAATTTGAGAAGAGGTATGAAAAGATGTGTTATACCACCATTCGCAAGTGGTGGTATCCATTTAATCCATCTTTCTTGCTTATCCGATACAAAACAATGTAGATACCCCTCTAAGCATTTGTTGACCACTTCATTTGCCCATCGCTTGAGGATGATAAGATGAATTGTGATCTAGCCGAGTACCCAAACATGAAAATAATTCCATCCAAAAATTACTTGTGAAAATAGGATCACGATCACTTACAATTATCTTTGCGGTTCCATGTAGCCTTTGAATCGTCTCCAAAAAAATAGCTGCAATCAGATTTAGCTGCAAATGGATGTGATAGGGCAAAAAAATGGGCATATTTTGGGAGCCTATCCACAATCGTGAAAATAACATTCTTACCCTCTCGAACAAGGCAATTTGGTGATGAAATCCACCGATAGCTCCTCCCATCATTGGCTAGGAATTGGTAAGGGTTGCAGATGCACTGTTGTCTTAATTGTTTCCCCTTTGTTATGTTGGCACACTAAACACTCTGATACAAAATTTTGTACATCCCCCTTGAGTCCTTCCCAAAAGAATTCTCTTTTTATTCTATGATATGTCTTCAAAAACCCAGAGTGTCCTCTAATAGGCGATGCATGTAGCTCTGTAAGAATCTTATGCTTCAACTCAGAATCTTTACTCAAGTATAACATGTCCTTGTACCATAGGGCATTACCTTTCCACTCAAATTTGTTAAATGTCATAGATCCTTGCTTGATATTCTGTATTAGAGATTGTGTATCATTGTCTTGATCCCATTCTAATCTTGCTTCATCCACCCAATCGGCCGTCAACATGGACATTCCACATAGTAAGGCATCTGTGAATGTATCCCTTCTGGACAACGCATCAACTACTACATTTTCTTTACCTTTTTGTATATGATTTCAAAATCATAACCCAACATTTTTGTTACCCACTTTTGTTGCTCCTTAGATGATAACCTTTGCTCCAAAAAGTATTTGAGACTATCATGATCATTTTTTACCTTGAAGTGTCTACCCATGAGATAGGGCCTCCATTGCTTGACCGTATGAAGAATAGCCATCATTTCTTTCTCATAGACAAGTTTGAGCACATCTTTTCCTTTTAATTGGTGACTCTCAAATTCAATTGGTCTTCCTTTTTGCATTAGAACTGCTCCCAATCCTGATCCTAAAGCATCACATTCAACAATGAAGGTTTTTGAGAAGTTGGGAGTAGCCAAAATTGGGGTGCTACACAAGGATTCCTTCAGCTGCTCAAAGGATTTAGTGGCTAAGTCTCATCCAATGGAAGGCATCCTTCTTTAGCAATGCAGTGAGTGGGGTTGATATTCTACCATATCCCCACACAAATCTTCTGTAGTACCTTGTTAGTCCTAGGAACCCACGAAGATTTTTGAGAGTTTTGGGCCTTGGCCATTCCACCATAGCTTTGATCTTCTGAGGATCAACTTTGACACCTTCATGGGATACAATGTGACCCAAGTACTCTACCTCTTGTACACCAAAAGAACATTTAGATGGATTTACATAGAGAGTATGTTTCTCCAAAACTTCCAACACTTTATTTACATGTTGTAAGTGTTCTTCCCATGTCTTACTATAAATCAATATGTCATCAAAGAAAACTAATACAAATTTCCTTTAAAATGGCCTAAAAATAGTGTTCATCAAGCTTTGAAAGGTTGAAGGTGCATTTATAAGACCAAAAGGCATTACCAAAAACTCATAATGGCCCTCATGAGTCCTGAAAGTTGTTTTATGAACATCTTCCTCTTTTATTCTAATTTGATGGTACCCCGAACAAAGATCTAATTTTGTGAAATAAATAACACCATGCAATTCATCAAGTAAATCATCAATTACTCGAAATAGGAAACTTATCTTTGATGGTGTACTTATTGAGTTCTTGGTAATCTGGACACATCCTCCATGTTTCATCCTTCTCGACATAACATGACCATTGGTGAAGAATATGCACTCTAGCTAGGCCTAATGATACCCGCCTTCAAAGATTTCCTAAACCATTTTCTCGATCTCACTTTTCTCGGGAATATCGGTATCTCGTATGGTCTCGATGTTAGGTGTTTGGCTCCCTAGAATCAATCAATGTCATGATCATGATCCCTAACTGGTGGTATTCCATTTGGAATTACATCAAAAATAGATGAGTGAGCATCAACAATCTTTTGAAGATCAAGTGGCATTGAAGACTCTGTATTTTGTACTTTTATGGAAAATAACTTTGCTATAAATCCATCTACTCCTTTTCTAAGAACCTTCTGCATCTGATGAGAGCTAATAATCTGTGGAGACTTAGCTACCATCCCATTCAATTGTATTTTCCTTCCATCTAAATGAAATTACATGAACAATTCTTGGAAATTCATCTCTATAGTACCTAAGGTTGTGAGCCATTGGACACCCAAAACAATATCTGCCCCTCCCATAGAAATAGCAAACATAGGTGAGTCTAACATGTAGTATCCCATGGAAAGCTTGATACTATGGCACTTTCCTATGCACTTGACTGTCCCACCATCCACAATCATAACTTGCATTTCTAGAGTTGGGTAAATAAAACAATTGAGGCGGCAACTAACTTACTATTTATGAAGTTATGAGTACTCCTTGAGTCAATCAACACTGTCACCTTCTATTTTTTGAGATAGCCAATAACCTTGAGTGTTTGAGGAGTACTAATACCTGACAATGCATGGCAAGAAATTGTAGGTTGGTGATCCTCTACTTCCTCTTCTACTAGTTCCTTAGCCTCTCCTATAATTTCAGCGTCCTCATCATCCTCATTACTTCCGTCAATATAGAACAACTTCTTCTTAGCAAATTTATGTCCCGGTCCATATTTGCTATCACAGTTAAAACATAATCCTTTTTCTCTCTTTTCTTCCATTTGTTGAGGAGTCAGTCTAATTGGCCTAGAAAATGAAGGGGAAGAGATACTACGGTCTTTGGTGTTAATGAAAGGCGGCCTCCTACTACAAAGAATTTTTTCCTTTGCTCAACGTGCCATGATAATAGAATCAGAAATCTTGAGTGGATTAAACATACGTACCTCATGCTCAATGTGGTCCTTAAGACCCCCAAGAAATAGGTCATTCAGATTCTCTTCTGGTATATTCTCCACCCTTAAGGATAGGTTCTAGAATTGATGCACATAATCTTTGATTGATCCTATTTGTTGTAACTTTTCTAATTGACTAAATTAGTTCTCTAAAACACTGGAACTATAGTGCAATTGCAACTCCTTGGTAAAAATTGTCCAAGTGACACTGAGACCATTCTTCTACCTCTGAGCACATAACCATTGATACCAAACGAATTGGTTTGGTTCAAGATACAGGATGCCAATGTCACCTTTTGTCCTGATGGTGTTTGATGTAGCTCAAAGAATTTCTCCATTTGATTTATCCAATTCAGGGGATCTTTACCATCAAATTTGCACATATCCACTTTCAGCACCATGTTCTGTGGTTGCGAATAAGTTGGATTTTGATTGGGTTGGAAAAGTGATCCAACATGGTTATTTTGTCCATGATTTTGAACTGAATATCCTCCTTGGTTGATATGGGATGGATTTGGGCCATACTATTTACCCTGTACATGTTGCATGATATCATCCAACCGATGATTGATTTGGGTTGTCTCCTTTAGAGGCCATCTCAGATTGTACATTTCGTAGCTCATACTCAAGTTGGCTCACCTTATGATCAACTGAAGTAAACCCTAGTGCTGAGGAATCTATATTTACCCCTTCTGAATCCATCTCTTCAATCACTATCCCATCTTTATCTGGGGTTTTACCCAGAGTAACTGGATTCTTTTTTGCTCTTGTGGAAGGCCCCGCCATGATATCAAACCTTAGGGTTTAGGGTTTCGATACAAATTTGGCTGAATAGGAAAAAAAAAAAAGAGAAGATACTAATACTATTTTTTTAGAGATTTCCGAAAATGTAAAGAACTTGAAAAATTCCACAATTTGCACCCTAGGAAGCGATTTTATGAAAAACCCTAAATTTGTAATAACTTGTGCAAACTAAATCAAAAAAGTCTGAAATTTTTAGGGAACCTTACTTGAAATATTTTTCAACTCTGGTAAAAATATCTCCCACCAATTCTCTTTGGTTCAAAATATATCGTGGAAACAAAAAATTAGGGTTTTTACCCTAATTTTGGCCCAGATCGCAGCTCTGATACCACTTGTAATGAAATTACTATTATAATTCATATTCTAAGCAGCAATAGAACACCAAATAACACAATATTTTAGAATAATGATCTCAATATGCAATTATAATAGCTTCGCCACTTCGAGGGGGCAACCTCCAAACCATATAATAAGACTCAAATGCTCAAATGATGATGAACTACTACCTACAATCCCCTATATATACTATTCATATGTTATGGACATCACCCAGGTTGACCTATTAAGCATGATAAAGTATAAATGATATAATAAAATGATATGGTAAGCGACAAGTTGGCTACTCATATCCTAATACAAGTAATAGGTTAAGGGCGTAGCAGGACATGGCGGGAGGAGCGGTGTGCAAGGTTGGGGTAGTGGTATCCATTATGGGTGGGTGCGCGAGGGGAGTGGGGAGGGGTTCGAACCTCCCAAAATCCTTTACTATTTTTTTTTTTTTTTTCTCTTTTTTAAACAAACTATTTAAAAACTCGGTCGTGGCTTATTCACAATGCCATTTTTTTCCTTTAAACATTTTCTTTTTTAATTTTAATAGTTATATATAACATTTTAAATTTTACTTGTTAAGTATAATGTATATACCTTTAAAAAAATAAAACTATATTAGGTATGCAATTATATTTTTAAATTTATCTTATATACATTGTACAGAAATAATCCTCTCAAATTATAAATTTTTTAGATCTTAATTTATTAACTTGGAAAAGTGGGGAACTTAAAATTTTTCAATAACTATATTTATTAAGATGATTTTTCCTATTTTGAGATTACAAATAATGTAACAAAGTAATTCGAAGAGAGGATATTTGACTAAACTAACACTTAGTGAGAGATATAGGAACATACTATCTACATATTTCATCTATTCAAAAACGTTAACCAGGAAGGAAAGTAAAACTAGTTTCATTCTATTCTCTAAATTGTAAAATTTATAAGAAGAGATGTGTTTCAAAAATGATACTTTTTTTTTCATACAATCATTTTACAAGATTTGACAAGAAGGAGATCAACAACAAGAATAATAATATTTCCAATAGATCAACTTTCCCTCAAAAATAAGCTACAACAAGTTCATATTAAAGGAAACATCTATTTCAAGATTTCATTCCAAGGAGTTCAAGCTCAATATGAAACATGTTTCCAAGTTGCATGAACTATTCAAGAAAACACAAATTACAAGCCTCTTGTAAGATTGAAGGGAGATTGCTCAAGAAAATGTGTCTCAAGTTACAATTGATGCTAGATACAAAAAGGAGAGTTTACAAGAAAATGAAGGCTTCCACATAGCCATATTCTTTAGAGATACAAAGAGAGTGATGTTCACAAAAGATAAAGAAGACAATGAGAAGCCAAGATGACAAGAAACTCCAACTATCTTCCACTTGAGCTCCAACTTTCGAATGCTTTCAACAAACCAACACAAGGAGAAAAGGCTTGTTTAACCACCCAACCTTTAGGCATCATTACATGCCTTTCCAAGGTTAGAAGACATGCTAGCCTCCCCCAAGCCCATGGGAGAGAGGATTAACTTCCACAAAATTTACACAAGATTAAGGGAGACAATCCAACATTATTTTCACATATAAGACAAGACAAATACTAAGAAAACACCAAAATTTTGCAAAGAAGGAAAGGAGGAGAAACCATATTCTACCTCCAAAATGGGGAAGAGAAGAAAGAGATCTCCAAGTGCCAAAAGTGTAGTCCAACATTGGATGCACACAAACAATAATCTCCACAACCTCCTTATTCCTCCAAAGTCATCAAGCCCTCCTTATTTCTCCCCATTCACCAAAATCCTTATTGGGAGGATTTTCAAACCCAATGGGTTTCCTCTCCAAGAATGGGGAAGGGGGTTCAAACCATATGAACCACCTTCCCCACCTCAAACCATTTGAGGGGAGTAACAAAATCCTACATGGCTTGCCCATCAAGCCATGAGGTTTGAGAGGAAAAAATCCCTCTCTTCCCCACAAACTCCAAAATCCATCATGCCATATGATGGATGGAGAAAAATAAAACAACAAGCATAAACAACAAATAACCACACACAAAAAGCAACACACATTTTTAAACAAAACTAGACTAAGATATAACATAATATAAAACATAAAATGAGCTCAAGGAGCCTACCTCCAAAAGCTCTCCAACACTCTAACTTTTCCACTTCTTTATCCAAGCAAGCTCTAGCTCCAAAATCCACAAGCCTCCAAGCAAAAGCTCCCCAAAAAAGTTCTCTTCTTTCCCCATGAGGGAGAATTTGAAGAGAAGACAAAAATATCCTCACAAATGATGGGGTGACATGTTTCACCCCTCTCTTCCCTCAAGGTAAAATATTCTTCAAATAAAAGAGAGAAAAGATAAAATAGCTTTTAACACTCTTCTCCCAAATTACCCAAAATGAAAAACAAAACAAACTTGTGCAACTTTTAAAAAACACATACCCATCCACCTTATATGGATGTGACCAAAGGGAGGGAAAATGGGAGGGAAACTCCCTCTATGCCTTGGAATTAAGCCCTCCTACCTATTAGGTAGGGTCCAAGGGCCCATTTCCATGCTAAGGAACTCCCAAACTAAAAAGGGGTCACTTAAAATGCCTAAAATAGCCAAATTTCGGGTTTGGAACATTTGGGCACAAGTGTAGAGGATGTGGGGCCCACCCAAGGGTTCACATGTGACCCTAATCCCCTCTAATTAAATACACCATTACCCAAACACAAAACTTAATGCAAGTGGGGACCATTAAGTCCCCAAATCAAGTTTACAAAGCAACTAAACATCCTAAACAAGATTAATATTACATGACATACTACATTACAAATGAGGGTCACTCATGGTGCCCAAAATAATGAAATCTAATACTAAGGCCTCATACAATAAACACGGTTAGGACTTAGCCCGGTGGGCAACTTGTGTAAAATTTGTGTAGCTTCCCTGAATCCCACGTTCTCCTATGACCTGTTATCGCACACACATTACACACATTAAATGCACTTGTCTGATACAATGTAAATCAACTACTCAATAAGCGATCAATGAAATTTATGCTAGCATATCATCATCCTGGAATTGAAAACGCAACAACATGCATAATTACAACACAATTTACCATGAGTTAGCCATAACGATAAAGTGACATACATCCATAAAATCTAAACATGCAACTAAACTGAGTATCCATCATATATAAATAAGGTCCAAACAACATCATATTAGTTAGTATCTGTAACATCATAAGATAAGGTGTCAACATAGTAATCAAGTCAAATTGGCGCTATACGCCCAAATCTCCATACATGTATAAGAAGGTCAAGTATACTAACATAATGTCCAAAATATGTCAAATCCCTGCCAAAACATGTCTATGAGTAAAGAGAACAACAAATAACTGAGGCTATACAAATGTGCGCACTACATCCCCTCTCCTATAATTAGACTTCCTCCCGGAAGTCATCAAAGAGATAGGGATATCTATCCCTCAATGGTGTAAAGATCCTCCCGTGTAGCTGTTGTCTCATCATATCTTTCCCACTCCACTCTAGCTTCGGTCCAAGTCTCGACCACTCAAGGGCCAACCTCCTGCTCCAAAGATGCGTATGGGCTCTAGTCTCCACCGCCTCCATCCTCTACCCGTAATGTCGACAAATCCGAACATGAGAAACATCAGTACATATCTACGTAGTACATAAACATGAAATACATTGTGGGCCTGCGCAAGGCATGGTGGAAAAGCTAGGCGATAGGCAACTAGACCGATGACCTCTAAAATATCAAAAGGTCCCAGAACGAGGCGATAGCTTAGAACCCTTTCCATAGCGGATTAGGCTCTTATGTGGATGAACTCTCAAGAAGAATTTGTCACCCACTGAGAAGTGACGATCAATCCTCTTGGTTTCTGCATATGCCTTCTGGCGTGCTCTATCCCGCTCAAGATGTTGTCTAATTAGAACAACCTGCTACTCTAAGTCCTATAGGTAAGTTGGTCCCAAAATAATCCTGTCATCTAGCATGTCCCAACTCAAAGGTGTCCTACAAGGTCGTCCATACAAAGCCTGATAAGGAGCCATACCAATGGAATTGTGATAGTTGTTGTTGTATGAAAACTTGACTAAATGAAGATAATCTTCCCACTTCTTTTGCTAGTCCATCACATACATCCTCAACATGTCCTCCAGTACCTAATTAACCCTCTCTGTCTATCCATCTATCTCTAGATGATATGCTGAGCTGAAATTAATCTGAGTACCTAGAGCGGCCTGAAAGGAAGTCCAAAAACTAAAGTGTAAATGGTATCCCAGGGAATCCCATGCAATCTAACAATGTCCTCCATAAATAATTTGGCGATGGCCTATGCATTATAGGTGACCTTGGTTGGTGAGAAATGCACAACCTTGGTCAACTTATCCACAGTGACCATAATGGCATCATGATGATAAGAAGACATAGGGAGTCCTACTATGAAGTCCATGGAGATCACATCCCATTTCCACTTTGGAATATCATGAGGATGTAAGAGTCCTGCGGGATGAGAATGCTCGCCTTGACCCTCTGACACTCAAGGCATCATGCAACAAAATCTGCTATGTCTTGTCAAAGACCCGGCTAATAATATAACTCCCTCAGATTGGTGTGCATTTTCTTCACTCCTGGATGTGCCGCATATGGAGCTCGATGAGCCTCTGAGAAGGATGAAGCTACGCAGATCACCTGACTTAGGCACATAGATGCGCCTATGGAACCAAAGTAAACCATTTGTCTATAAAATACACCCGGAATATCTGCCCTTTAATGAACCCTGAGACTCCAACATCCGTCAGCTCCCTCATAAAACTCCGTCCTCAAGAAGATTCTCAAGAATCCTACCTCTCAAATATAACTGCAGTGTCAATGAAGTGAGTACATGTCGTCGTCTACTAAGTGCATCTACAACAACATTTTCCTTTCTTTTGATATACTTTACCTCCATGTTGTACTCACATAGTAACTCCATCCAACACTAGTTGTCGAGCGTTGAGGTTCGGCTATGAGAAGATATGTTGTAAGATATGGTGGTCAGTCCTCAAAATGAAAGGTCTACCCAAAAGGAAGTGACGCCAAGACACAAGCGTATGAACAATCAAGCTACAAGCTCTAAATCATGGGTAGGATAGTTAAGTTCATAGTCTTTGAGCTTACATGACTCAAAGGCAATCACCTAACGCTCTTGCATAAGAATGGCTCCCAAACCCTCTAGTGATGCATCGTGTAAACAACAAAATCCTCTCATTGGGTCCTGAACTGCTAAGATGGGTGCTATGGTTAACCTTAAGCAACTGAAAGGCTTGCTCACACTTTTCTGACCAATCAAACTTCTTCCCTTTTCTTTGAAGGGAAGCAATAGGTTGAGCAATTCTGGAGAAATCCTAAAAAAACTTGCGGTAGTAACCTGCTAAACCTATGAAACTCCTCACCTCAGTGACTAATGTGGGCGCTGGCCAATCCATGATAGCTTGAATCTAAGAGGGATCTACTGAGATACCCTCTCTTGATATGATGTGACTCAAGTATGAATCTCTGTCTGAAAGAAGCTACATTTTTCCAAGTTCCCATACAACTTCTTGCTCTCTCAAAACCTATAGTACCTATCTCAAATGCTCCTTGTGTTCCTCCTCGAACGATAATATATCAATATATCATCTAGGAACACTAAGACAAAGCAATCCAGAAAGGTCCTGAATACTCCATTCATGAGGCTCATGAAGACAGCTGGGGCATTAGTCAAACCAAATGGAATAACGGTGAAATCATAATGCCCATAACATGTGCGAAAAGTTGTGTTATGAATGTCTCCGTGTTTGAAATGTGCAACCGATGGTACCTCATCCTCTTCTCTTCCCTCTTCTATAAAATTCAAATTTTTGCCTTGTTTTGGGTTGCTTCACTTTTGTAAACTCCTTTTGGGGCCATTTTATTTGTTGTTTTGGAGCTCTTTCTTTCGAGAATTTTTTAGGAAATAGTTGCGTATGCTTGTACTTGGCTGATTTGGTTTGCTTGCATTGAGATAAAGCTTGTTGTTTTGGAATTTGGAACAACTCCATCATGAAGAGGTAGGAACTTGGCTCTTGAAATGATTCGTTTTTTTTTATGAATTTTTTTGTTGTGAATCTTATGGCATGTTTGTGGGATGTTAGATGGCCTAGGAATGGTGTAGGAGAATACTATGGGGTTTATTTTGTGAGAGGCACAAGTGTTTTGGGGAGGTATAAGTGTGGAGGGAGTTGGGATTTGGGTTCCACCTTACGTATAAATAGCTTGCATTTCTTTACTCGTTATGGGGTGTCATAAGAGGTCAGGGGAGGCATAAGGAAATGTGAGGAATAAGGGGTACTTAGGGGAGGCATAAGGGCAATGTCGGGCTTTGATATACTATATTTTGGCTGTTTGAAATTAGGTGGTGATACCCGTTTCCCCTTAAGGAGACATAAGTAGCATCCCCATAGTTTCTTGCTCCTTTGGCTTGCATGATGAAGCCTGAGTTTTGTTTGTTATGTTTTAATGTGGTTGCAAACTAAATTTGGTTTGGACTATGTTTTAAATGTGAAATTTACATGTGTGTTTGTTGAAGCCTGTTGTTGCCATGAGTTGAAACACATCATTTATTGCATTGCGGTTGGGGCTCGTGCTCTAAAGAAGAAGGATGGCTTCTCCTTTTCATTTTCATTGATGTCTTGGTTGGGTGGAGAGCGTTGCCTTTCCCCTACTCTTGTTGTGATCAGAATTGGAAGAATGATAAAACTACATGTTGTTGTTCTGAAGCAAAGGATAAAGGAAAAAAAAGAAAAACAGGTTTGAGACAAATCCTTATTGAAAAGAAATCTTATTGTAACCTTTCCCACTTGAAGTGGATGAACTCATATATGTTTTGTAATGGAAATATGTTGTATTGAATATGAAAGTTGTAATTTTGAAATGTAAAGGAGAGATATAGACTCTTTTTTTGTTTTGAAAGAAAGAGATGTATTTTGTATATTGTATTGTGAAAATCAACAAAAAAGAGAAGTTGTAAAAGAAGGAAATCTTGTCTTTTGTATAATAGTTGCATTCTTTTCCACGATTGGAACAAATCCTGTTTAAAATTTGAGTTTGAAAGGAAGAAATGCGTGTGAGGAAAATACAAAACTCTGTCTTTTGAAAAGTGTAAAATTGGAAATTAGAATTGCATTTTGGTTTTGAATAGTTTGATTTGAATCAACTAAATGTATTAGATTAGAATTGGAACGAATTCTAATACTTGGAAGATGAAAATGGCAAATAGATCCTTTAAAATTTGATCTTTGTTTTGTATTTTCAAACTGGTAAATACTTTATCCAAAATGCACAATTTGAACCTGCAACAAGGAAATAACAAATTAAACGATTAAATTGAAGTAGTATGCCCTAAATGAATTCAATTGGACAAAAACACTTAAGGAATTTCTTAGGAAACTTAGCAAAATTAGGCTCAAACCGTTTGTCATTTTTTTTGTCAAAGTTGTATTTTTGTTATTGGGAGTCAATCAAACAAACTTACCTTCCAAATCCATCCTAAATCCATCTAAGAACAATTCCCCCATGTCTAATTGACATGTTGAGAGAGGAAGAAGATCAATTGATTAAAATTTCATAAGTTAAAATTTACTAGTTTGCCTTTTAAAATCTTGTAGATCGTTTTCATAAAATTGACCCCTTAAACATTATCAAAATGAAATATTAATGATTCATGTGCATAGAGGATGTCGAGAGCTTTCTCGAAAATTCCTTATTTGCCAAAAACCGAGTTTCCAATCAAAAGTTATGGCCTTCTGAAGTTTTCACTTCATTTTGGCTTCAAAAATTTTCTAACTATTAAATTTAATTAATAATTTTTTTGGAAAAATTTCTAAGTTTTCCCCGCATCCCCACTAGCCACAGCCAATCATTGACTGACACGTGGCTTAGAGAGGCATTGGCGGAGGCGCAGATCTCTTTTTTGCCTTAGTGCTTCAAAAGAAAATTTTGGCAAATTTTCCTAACTTCTCCTGCAGCCCGCCAACCCGCAGCCAATGAATGGATGACACGTGTCCCCACGACGTGTCGCAGAGGCATGAAGTGTCCCGAAGCTTTATGCTTCAAAATTCAACTTTTCCCAAATCTCCCCGACCCGCATGCCTAATGAACGTCTGACACGTGGCATCGTGAGGCACCGATAGAGGCGCGGGTGGATTTTAATCCCATGTGCCTTTTTAACCCTTAAGGAAAAAATGCCTATTTTTCCCTGCTAACCCGCTTCCCGCGTTGGCTTAGAATGTGCCACGTGTCCCTTGCAGCCCAGGGTATAATATCATTTTCGGGCATGGAGTCCAAATGCAGACCTCGCGGTGCACGGGGAAAAGTGCGCTTTTCACCCCAAGCGCCAAGAATCCAACTTTCCTTCCTGCTCCACCGACCCAAATGCCTTTGGGGAAATTTTTCTTCCCATAGCCCGTAAGCCCGCGCACTAGAAAAATTTCTTCTCGCAGCCTTCATGAGCCGCGCACGGGAGAAAATTTCTTCCCTCGATCCACAAGCCCGCGCATGGGAAAAATTTCTTCCCATGGCCCGCAAGCCTGCGCACTGGAAAAATTTCCTCCCGCAGCCCGTAGGCCCACACATGGAAAATTTTCTCCCCTAGGCCCGCAAACCCACTCTTGGGAAAATTTTCCTCCCAAGGTCCGCTGGCCCATAACTTGAGAAATATGAGGAGTTAGGAGGACTTCTTTATATCACCAAAAGGTGAGGAAATTTCCTATCTAATGGGAATGTTTTTAGGAAGTTTTGAGTGCGTTAATTTTGAGAAAAATTAAGTTGAATCTTTTAAGCTTGTTAGAAAGTGGTATAGTGAGAAATTACCCTCTTAACCTAATTGATTAATCTAACCCTAAGTTTGGACCTTGTGATCTTTTATAATTGTCATATTAATAAAGCTATAAGCTATTAATAGTATATTGGCTTTGAAACTTGCTTGTGACAATCTGTTTTCTCTTGTAACCTAGTTGTAGACTCTTTTAAACAACACAAAAAAAAATTATTCCATAATTTTTCCTAACTAATCCTAGGTTATTCTTGGGTCTCAAGTGGGTTGTTTTTAGTAGGCGTTACACAAAGTAGGTGTCAATCTTGAATTTTTTTGTTTTGTCTCGACAACATGTGCATTGTCCCTAGAATACTGGTCATTATTATTCCCTGTGAAATATGTTGCTTGACATTCTGAATTTTCCCTATTCGTTCACACGTATGAAAGAATCCATATCATTCATTTTCCCAGATAAATTTTGATCGCACGTATTTATGTTATTCTCCACATTGTAACGTAACTCACTTCCGATCTTGGTATGTAATTGACATGTACATGTCACTCTTTCACGGTATCTATCTATTTTGTTCCCCAACAGACTCTTGGATGAAACATATCCTTTACAACCTACACACAAAACTACCAAATAATAAAAACAGAAAGAACAAAAAAGCACCATCTATGATGTCACAACTTGTTTTAATGTATAAATTCAAAAAATATTTCATAAAGTACACTTCACCTGCACTTCGGTTCATGAATGCGTTGTTGTGTTCCTGCTGCAACATGCCACAACATCAAATCAGGAATATCAAATGTTCCAATCGAAATATCTTGCAATGACCCTTTTTCCATAAGTACATCCACTTAGTCTCATGTTTCTTGCATTAGCATTTGCATTGCAGCAGGAGCATTGGCTATAGATATCAAAAATTTCAAAACAGATGTGGGAAAACAATAGCTAACACCATTCAAATTACCTAACACACTTTTTGAAAGCAAAGAGTAATATATTTATGTGTCTTCGATATTGCATAGCGCACAATAGCTTACAAAATATTACATAAATATAGTGAAATAAAACTTGAACCAGTACCATAAAACATCAAACGACGCAAACAAATGAGAGAAACAGGAATCACACTGCTATGCACACATCAGACCTCAACCAAATCAAACATACTAACAAAGGAAATGATACTCACCAAAGAAATATCCCTGCGATACACACATTACAGATAAAAGCAATATCCATACTAGGAAAACGAAATTGGTTGCAGTTTTCAGTCTAGAAGCGGATGGAAGAACATGTATAGTTTGGCAACGTGTGGTTTCTGAATGAGTATATAGACATGCTAACGTGTGGTTTTATTGACATTTCATGGATAACCCACCACAATATAACACAACTAGAATAACCGTTTCTTGGGTTGATTGTACTTCCTCATCCATACTTGTGAGGCCAACAACACACTAATGTTAACCGTTTTTATTGATTAAGGAAATTAGGCAATATATCTTATTTAATTACTGGAAATTTATGTGATGGTTACAAATGTCCTAGACTATTTGTAAAAAAGCTAAATCTCAAGTGTCAAATAATGTATGGAAAAGAGCAACATGTGTTGAGTTATATGTAGGCCTATCAGCCTACATATGCTTAGTGTTTAAGGTCAACATTTAAATTTGTGTCAACGATTCGTATTGGTTTCTGTGGTTCAACATTACATATTTAAAGTTTATGGTTCAAGATGTATTATAAGTGTCATTGTCGTGTAAGGTGATGAATTAGTGTTCAAGATGTCACATCAGTACATAACATGAAAAATGAGCATATCAAGTACTAAGTTTCTTTGTTGTTATAATCACATGTTTAAGCTTTTAGGGTTTGTATTAAGAATTTTTGTTTAGTGTTCGTGGGTTTGAGTTTAGTTATTCTGATAAAGTTTTCAAGATTTACAATACAATATCTATGGTTCATGGTTTCGTATTTTGTAGGAAGTTTTGTTGTTTAGGATGTACCATTATAATCTAGCATCATTACGGTAGAATAAAAGTAGAACATACCTTCCTTGATATTTATGGCATCCTTCAATAATGTATAATATCGAAGACAACATACCACTTACACAATGCAATAGAACATACCTTCCTTTATATTTATGGCATCCTTCAATAATATACAATATCAAAGACAACATACCGCTTACACATTGCAATGATTCAACCATGTAATCCAATATAATACTCAATTCCTAATTGAAAGTGGTATTCATGCCAAAATGAATGCTTGAAACATAAAGAATTTAGTCACACTTTAAATCTTGATTAAATACTTAAATTAATTTCATTGAGGTAATTTTTATGTTGTTGATTTTTAATGGTGATTGATATGTACACAAGCGCTAAAAAATTGCATGCCTATTTCTATGTGCGCTTTTTGCACATTAGATAGGAATTTTGAAACTTATATTGAATTTTTAGAATCCTTTGGATTGTTTCAAATATTATAAAGCCTCGCTGCCAAGACTTAACTATTTGAAATTTTAGATAATGTTTTGAGCTTTTTGGAGTTGTATTATAGCCTACTATAAAATAAAATACAAAAAAGTAGCACATGGTTTATTTTATCTCGAGCAATCCAAATGGATCATATTGACTTAAGAACATCACCACCAAATTCCTTGTACAATAAACTTATATTGATTGAAACAAATTACATTGCACCATACAAATTACAACTAAAATAAGAAGCATCAATACACCACCAAGAGGTCATAATGATAATTTTGATAAAGGTTCTAAATTGCTAAATATGAAGATTAATTTTAATCTCTATTATTTTTATAGAAGCATTCTTCTAAAGGGAATTCTAGGCTCAACCAGGGTTCATTTTAAGAATACCCCTTCGAAAAATTATTTTAGAATTTGTGGAAAATCTCAAAAATTGACTTTCAATTGTTGGCGAATTTCTGAAAAAAAAAAAAAGTTTCAAGGATTCATATGGAGAAATTTTCTCAGGTTTCGCATAGCAATATGAGCGGAGTTGGGCGAGATAGGTTGGTTGGGTAGGTTGGTCAGGTAGGTTGGTCGGGTAGGTTGGATGGGTAGGTTGGTCAAGTAGGTTGGTCGGGCAGGTTAGTCGGGTAGGTTGGTCGGGTAGGTTAGTCAGGTAGGTTGGTCAAGCGGAGTTAGTTAGGTAGGTGAGTGGGGTAGGTTGGTCGAGTAGGTTGATTGGATAGGTTGATCGGGTAGGTTGGTCATGTTAACAGATTAGACATATTAGCTAGGAAGGTTAGACCGGGAGCTTGGCACTTGGTGGTTGGTCGGAAAAGTTGGACGGGAGGGTGTGGGCGCAAGTTGGTCGGGTTGTTTGATGGGTGGGTTAACCATCTAACTCTACCATCCAACCCCTTATTAGTCCAACCCTTAGCCGTCCAACCCCTTAGTCATCCAACCCCTCGGTTTTGCAACCACTTAGCCATTGAACCCCTTAGCTGCCCAACCCTTTAGCCGCTCGATCCCTTACCCAAAATCCTTAGCCATCCAACCCTGTAACTGTCTAACTCTTTCACCCAATCTCTTAGCCATCTAACCCCTTAGCCATCTAACCCATTATCTCTGTCCTACCTAATAGTCGTCACACCCTCGAGTCGTCAAATCAAAGAGCTTTTGTTTGACGGGTTGTATCCTTAGGTTGTTCAGTTTTATTAGTTGAGTGGGTTGGTCATACCGTCATACATCCACCGTGGGTTGGGTGGCTATCATATATAACCAATACTTCTCCGCCACATGTCCCTTAAACCATTCAAACCCCTATATATACCCCTACAAGGTTCATTTCTTCACTTTTCCATGAACATTTCTAGTGCTCTAAGCTCTCCATTCTTCGAAGTTCTCCCAAATTTCAACAATGGCAAGCACCACATCTGCTCCTACACCCAAATTCCAATACAAAAACCTCTTGTGCCCACAAATCGTAGCTCTACTGAAACTAAAATATGCACAAAAGGAATGTCTAGAAAAATCACAATTTACTGGGCTTGTCAACATGCCCCAATTCAATACTGATACTTCCATCCTTGATTACCTTCTCACCTCTTACAACCAGAATGAGGGACAAATTTCTGTTCTCCTCGTGCATCCGAGTCATTGTCAAATTTCTTTCACAATTAAGCCCGCAGACGTACATCGGTTAACTAAGTTACCATTTAAAACAAGCTGCCCAAGTTACTACAAAGGTTGTCCTTACAAAAGAAGACAACATTTTTGGAGTCTCATTATAGTGTGTAGGTTGATGGTAAGTTTATTATTTTCAAATGATTTTTTATTAACATTACTCAACCACCCAAACCTCTAAGATTTCTTGTATTTTATTACAGGTCCTCTTAATCATTCAACAATAGGCCTTCTTCTACAGGGTATTACAAGCCAATTCTTTCTTGCAGTTGCATCACTTTTTCAGGCTAGGATTGTATTATAGGGCAGATCTACAGACATTCCATATTGGGCAATTCAATATATATTGTGGATACTAGAAGGTCAACAATTCTATTAGTGCACATATTTTTCCAACCAAATAAAAATAGATTCTCCCACGCCCGCAATGAATCTAATAAATCTAGGATTATATTCTCTTGTTGCAATTATATTCTTTCTTTCTATCAAGAAGCTTTCTTCGAATTGCAGCAAACAAAAATTCCAACTGCAATTAATGATAAAATGATTGGTCTCAGTCTTTAAGAACAACAGTAACAATTACTTTTATAGTTTTCTTGTTATAACGATTTCTTATTCAATATTTTTCAATAAAATAATAATTGTAAGATTTTATTTTACAGAGAATAATTATAGTTCCAACATCTCATAAGGAGGCAAATTTCTCGATGTAAATCCCCTCCAGAGGTCTCTATGTATTTTGACATGGATTCAATAGAATCGATACAAATTCAAGTTCCTCATCAAAAATGACCTAGGGGGTCGGTATGTGCATTGCGTCTACCATCACATTTAGCTATAGGAATGAATTTTTATTTTTATATAATATTAACTAATTCAAACAAGTATAGATTATGTAAGTGGTACTATTTTTTAATATTTCTACTCTTATTTTATTCAGAAACTATTGAAATTGGTGAGGAAGATCAAACTCATTATGATGGTCAAGATCAAAATGTCACATTTGCGTCTCCAAACATGCAAGGTAAATTGTAATATTTAATATTTAGCATGTTTTGTTTAGTTACAATTTTTTAGTATTTACAAGGCCCAACCGTATAATGATAATTTTCTAACAATTTGTTATTTGCTTCTTGCAGGTAATATGGCTTCTAAGCACATTCCACTTGCAAGGAGGCCACCAATACCGCCAACACGTACAGTCCAAACAAAAAGAAGATCTTTAGGCAAGAATATAAGGTTTCCTACAAACTCGGCTAGAACAATTCATCCTGCAACCACAAAATTTCCGGACTCTCACTAGGTGGTGTTTAAAGTGGAACAGTCACACAACTTTTCAACAACATCTCCCTTGATTAGGAGTGTTTGGGCTTCGATAGTGGTGATGCAAACAAGGGTAACTATTTTAACACCCATGATATGATTCAATCTACTCCACCTCCACCACAACCACAAAAAAATGTGCATGAAGTATAGGACAGTGACTCTCCTCCTCCTCCAAGAAAAGCTCCACAAACAGATGATGAAAAGACACATTTTATATTATAAAATTTGATATCATATAGTATGGGGGCAACAATTCAAGAAGTTGTAATGTCTGATGTGGATTTGGTGTGGTCTTGGGAGAGGAGAGATAAATTTTTGATAAAATAAATAAATACACGATACCATAATCATGCTCAAAGGCATTCATTTTTCACTACCATAGAGAGCCAACTAGCAAGCTAGGAAATTTTGCTAAACAAATCTTAGTCAGGACAATTTCATATACTAATGATTACAATGATGATATTATAGACATAATGTTAAACAGGTTGAGAATTTGAATGCTTTGAAGCACAGGCTTACTACAACAAATGGGATAAAGACAAGAAAAATGTTTTAATAGCAAATGCAGAAAAAGAAAAAGTTGTGGTGAGTGGGCTTTTACATGCAAAATCCTAATATTATAAGTGCTGCAATATATTTTTTCAACTTATCTAATAGACTAAAAATATTATATTTCTGTTTTGTAGGAAAAATATGAAAATTTAAAGAAAGAAGCAGCTTTTATTTGAAGCACATTTGAAGAATGCCTGCAAAATCCTGAATTCATTTGTATAGTTGAAGGAAAAACTCATAGTATTAAATAAACAAAATAATACATTGAGAAGGATAATCAAGGAGCATAAGATGGATCTAGAAGTCTTACTGAAGGAAAATACGAAATGTATGCAACACTTTTGTTAGTAGGAGATGTAGCAAGGGAGGAGAAGAATATTCTTTAAAATATCAATACCGTAGCATGAGATTTGCAGGCATCATGAGTTATAACAGATATCTCTATACAAACAGAGCAAATTCCTCCACCTCTTATGCAAGAAAAATATCTTCTAGTGCAACGTAAAAATCTGATATGTTAGTTAAGTTCACCATGTGATAGGTGTGTTTTCACAATTCCGACACTCGACGTAGGAATTAAAAGATAGTGGCTAGCCATTTTTTTGGTTTTTATTCTATGTGGCATACGTAAGGACAACTATGATTCGATTCATAGGTAGAAATGAGGATTCCTCGTAACGTGTTCTTATATGACATAACTTGTCCTGGAAGCTTTGAAATGTTATGTACAACCCCTTTTGGAATTGTATTGGCCGACAATGCTTTAGGAATTGATATTTTTCTTCATAAAGTAATCATACATGAAAGAATGGTTTTAAGAGTACTTTGGAATTGTAACTATATTTATTGTTAGTGGATTTATACATAATAAAAATGATGTTTCTATTTCTTTGTTTACCTAAATGTTGTTTAAATTTTCATGATTTTGTTTAAAATATTTACGTTTCTGATTTCTTGCAGATGTAAAAAAATCAATTAATAGATATAAAAGACAAATATGTCCTTATTTCAGTCTGAAAACCAAATATAAAAACAAATGGGATACAAGAAAATGATAGTGAAAATGTTCCAATGGCAATGGATCAAATAAAGACAAATATAATATTGCATTTATTGAAATTTGTAATCTCTGTATGAAATACATCAATACTTATTACATCAAATTATTGTAAATAGTCTCAATAATGTATAGAAGAAATGAAATCTATGTGAATTCGAATAGTCTTGAAAACACTTTCATTCGTGTCTTGGAAATCAACTGTAGCATGATCTATGGATGTGTCTCAATTCCCGGTGTTAGGCAAAATATTACTAAATCCTCTTATTTCTACTAGTGAATTCCATAATGCGAGTGCTCTATCATAAGGAAAGGCTCCACTAAGTAACGTGATACATACAACCTCAGATAGCTTTCTAGATTCCTATCCAATCTATTTCAAACTTTTGACTTTAAAAAGGACAGTGCACTAAAAACCCTCTCATCTTCCACAGAACCCAAAATCATTGTTTGACAGAGTTCATACAGCTTAATATACTCACTCAAATCTTCACTTAGAATACTATTGGAACAAATATCCTTCCAAATCCTTTTGATGGCACCATATTCTTGTGGGTTTTGTAGAAGTTGAACTTGTCGTATCATAGTATTAGCATAATCCATTGACTGGGAACTAAGTATTTTTCTTTGTAAAATACCTTCTACAGAAACTTTGTTTATCTCTTCAGTCTTAGAGAAATGGTCAGTTAGATCACTCATGTTTTTGACAAATAAAGGACTAATAGATGTATAAGGTTTTCCGCCAGACAAATTCCAAAATTGTGGATTTATAACTCCCATTGCTTCAAGTATTTTATCATTTTTGAATATTTCTGGATCTCTTTAGCTAAAGATTCAAAGATATTTCTCAATTTATTCCTAGTTTCTAATAATACTACATCATATAAATTTTGTGTCACTCTTACTTCTTCCATTTCTGATACAACCATATCAGCTCTTTTTGGAGCGTATGAAGTGGAATCTCTTTTCCATGCATTTCTATACACAAATGATCATGTATATTGTATTTTAAGAAGCACCTAAGATTTTTCAATTCTATCAATGCATTCCAATTTTCAAAAGCAGCACCCTGAAAACTCCCATCTGAAATAAATAAACTTTTGAGACTCCAGCACACACGTCTTCTGAGTCTTATGAAGTCTGTTATGTAGAAACAACAATCTTGTGCATGCTTGGTTAAAATATTAAGCTCCTCAACATGGGAAAAATACCACTGAGTGTGAGTAGATTTTCTATGTATGTTAGATGACACAATAGATCTCGTAGCTTTATCTACATCCCTACGGTATTTATACATAAATCTTGTCAATGAAGGATATTCATCAAATATTCTACAGGAAGGTTCATACATAGATATCCATCTGGTATCTACATCTTTGAGAAGATTTTTTCCCTCTGTCAGTCCAATTACAAATTTCTGAAATTCTAAAAATCTCTTTGGACTGCTAGAATAATAAGCATGTAAATCATGTATCAATTCCTCCACTTTAGCTACATTTTCAAATGTGCTCACAATTTTGTAAGCCAAATTCATTTTGTGAGCCATGTAATGGATAGCAATCATATAAGGAGAAACAATTGTCTAAAGTCAAATGCATAGACCATTTTTGGCTCCCTACATTATAGTTGCACCATTGGTTCCGACACAAACTAATTTTGTTGCAATGGAAAAGTCATCCATTCCAGCGATATCCTTTAGATTTGAGACCACCAATTTATAAATATTTTTAAAATTGCAATTCTTATTCATTTTATGAATTGCTAAGAGGTGTGGAGTTCTTATTTCATTAGCAAATGTGTAAACATGAATACAAATCCATGAAGTATTATCCACTGCAGTAACCTCATCTATTGAAAGGGAAATATACTTTGCCTTTTGAACACACTATTTCAAATCCTCCTTTTCTACCAGAGATAGACATTTTGTAATTTCCCAACCACTGGTATCTGACCAATGAGATTGAGGAACGTTTTGTAGACCAATAACCTAATACAAAATTTCATTTTTCTAAAATCTGACATGGGTCTTCCCCTTTTCAATATATGGAAAACTTAATACTTTTTCATGCATTTCGACTTCATATCTTTTCTCAATCTTGTTCTATGGTACCACCTTTTTCATTTAGATTTTTCATATGTTTTTTTTTCTTTTCATATTTTTCTACATATGTTACATGTAGACACTCTTTTGCATGTTTCCATTTATGTGTTCGACTATGCTTCCATCCTTTTGCTTTTGGGAAATGTATATTTTCCCACAAGTTTTTCAATTCTATCTAGTTTGAGTTGCGTCATGTGATCATTCCCCTATTTCCAACCACATATTTGTCATCTACATTGTGTTGGAACATCATTACCATTTTGGTGTACACAGGTTCAATAAACGGTTATTTTGCAACCCATTTGAACTAGAAAGTCCGTCCAATTGTCCAGTTTATCATATTTCTTCCGAAATTTTTTTTTCTTGGGATTCAACTTCTACATCTTGGCTCTCAGCAAGAATATCTTGATTCTCATGTCTCCTTTTTTTGGAAATAGACCTTGGAGTAGAAGCTTCCTCTGCTTGTGTATCATGATAATTCGATGAATTTTCTTGTACGTTTATGTCATCAAGGGATGGAATGTTTTCCTCAACATATAATGGATCATCAATATCTTTAAATTGATTATTTTTTTAAGGAATTTCTAAAATGTCTACATATAATTCTATAAAATTGTTGCATATCTAGTATTAATTTTGTCTATAGTTAAATTTTTACACAGTACTACAAATAGTTCAAGAACAGTATGAAAAACATAATTATAAAATACTATAAGACTAAATAATCAGAAATAGCACATACCGATATTATCAACTCATGCGAAAAAACCCTTCATTTTTGTGATTTTCCAAAATAGCCAAGAAAAGTCTTTGCACCCTTTTTTTGAATCAAATCTATAACCTTCTTACCCTGATTTATAGAATCCATGATTGCTAAGGGAAGACTCTTATGTTTGAAGGCTCGAGATTGGACAACTTACGGCTAGACAAATCTAGAGTGGATGACTCTAGGTTTGGAAAGCTCTTGGGTTAGATGGCTCTGTGGTTGGACAACCAAGGGTTGGACGGCTAAGGGGTTGAGTGAAAAAAGTTAGATCGTTAAAGGGTTAGATGGCTAAGGGGTTGGATGGCTAAGTGGCTAGATGGTTGAGGGGTTGGACGGCCGAGGAGTTGGATGACTAAGGGTTGGATGGCCAAGAGGTTAAACGATAGAGTTGTGTAGTTAAAGGGTTAGATAACTAAGGGGTTAGATGGCTAAGAGGGGTTAGGTTGCCAATGGATTAGATGACTACGGGGTTGTATAGGTCTTAGAGTCTAAGGTTGGATGAACTTGGGGTTATAGTTTGGACGGCTTGCAGTTGTGGTTTGACAAAGTATATGTTGTACGGTGTTGGTTTCTTATGTTTACTTTGACAAATATGCGCACAAAATGATTTGAAATGGTGGTGAATTACTTTCATAAGCTCTTATTTATGTGTAAAATCTAGGAAAAATGAATAGTATAAGGGACATGTCACCAAAATTTTGAAAAAATAGTGAGCTGCAAATCACAAAAAAATTCACCAATTCAAATTTCGTAAACCTCAATTTTCATGACTTTACGAAAATTTGCCACTAAAATTTTCCTTAATCTTCATGACCTAGGGATGGCGCATTGCATGGGGAAATAATGAACGCCACTAATAAGTATATCACATCACAAGAGCACAGTCATTTCTAAACCGTGGGTAAAAGTGATGTTTCAGGGAAGTTAAATTGGAGGGAGTGCAACATGAAGGGGGAGGGGAATGAAAAAGGCATTAGAGGGATGATAATTTCAGCGGAAGGGAAACCATATCAACTTCAAGGGAATTGATTTATTGTTTTCTCCATTTTTGTCTTTGTCTTCCTTTTGTTTTTCACATGGCCAAGGTATAGGTGGGTATTATGCATCGCTCACTCATGTGGTGTTATAAGTGTTGGACATCCTTATATTCTGGAAAAAAAAATTATATACCCTGAAAACTTGTTATGTCCCACGTAAGGGACATACATGGATGACATGCAATTTTTTGTATTGAAATACTATGCTAACATCAACAACTAATTAAGAAAACATCATGCCAACAATAAAAGCCAAGACACACCTTGCATGAATGTTTTCGTTGCCTGCAATAGTGGTTTTGAAACCCTGGCAACATTTAGATTATGAGAATCCCCAACCATGCTATGTTGAACAGAACCTCCCGTAGACCAGACGTCAATCTTGACCAAAGCATATACAACAAGTGTGCTTTGTGGGTGACAATCATTTTCCAATACTGCCCTTCAAAAATACAAAAAAAAGTTATTTATATCAAATATTTTGTATTTATTTAATTATTTTTATATATACTAATATAATTTCCATATAAATCTATATGAAAAATGACGGTCACATTTTAAATATACAAGTCGCATGTGGTGGTTATTTAAAATATTTGTAACTATTTTATGGCTAAAATCACAAAAAATATTTAAACTAACATCAAATTTAATGCTTGACATCACATGTGACAGTTATTTCAAATATTTACAATTATTTTACGACTAAAATTGCAATAAACGTTTAAACAAACATCAAATTTAACACATGACATGTGGCACTATTCACGCATAATTGTTTACAAGGACATTATTCATGATGTTTACTGTGCACGATGTTCATTATGCATGTGCACTATGCACGCTCTAGAAACTGACACATGGAAGCGCATGTGTAAATCCCATTCTCATTTTAAAATAATGATATTGTATTCATCACTGAGACAGTATGATGTTACACTATGGGATCTGTAAATAAATTTATATCTAGAGCATGACGAGGAGGCAAATGTTAATGTTATTGAAACCAAAGATATTGTTTGATTTTCCGAGTGTCTCAAGGCGTTGACCATAAATGGATCACTATAATTTGACATCCAACTAGAAAACAACATGGCGATTGGATGTGACTCGTAGAGATTTTATGGTGCCAACATGACTACAAATTATAGTTATTATAATACATAACCACGTGGAACTATATATACATAAGCCTCTGATGCATGTGGCAAATGATTGATAGAAATACATGAGCATTTGTTGAACGGGTCTTTTCAAGGGAATAACAATGATATTGAATTTAATCAACACTAAGTGTCACGAGTAGATGTCCATAAATGACAAAAAACACTAAAGATTCATTGAATAATGTTACAAGGATACATGACTTTGAAGTCTAAGTAGTGGTATGTAGGTAGAAATTTCCTAAAGATATCACTGATCTTAAATTTCACAAAAATCAAAACTACCATTCCATATTTGTTAACAATATCTCTACAAATAAAAATATATTATATGAAAAAATACTGTCATGACTAATGGTTAACTCTCTCTAATACCAAATGACAGTTTAGCTCGTGAAGTCATCACGCTATATGGGTGAAGCCTTGCCAAGTCTGACACATTCCAGGGAATAAATGGTGGAGAGGAGTTTGCAAGAGATGCGTTGAAACCCTATTGTTATAGTTAATTTATTAGATGTCTCTTGTAACAATTATTCAAGAATTTTTTTGTTATTTCTTCCACTCCAAAGAAATGATTTCTACCTTTTCAATGACATGGAAAAAGTGGTTCGCCAAAACAAGATGTTTTAGCCTCGATCGGGGCCAAATTGGATCCCTATTTTTCTACTTAATTCCTCCCGACAATCTAATATGGGAAACTTGTTGTCACGATGAATCTAATAGAGCTATGTCACACAATACATTAATTTCACACCGCTCATTAATCAAACATTCAAAAAAATCATTGGAGCCCGTATCTCACCCTTCATGTGCTAATCCAACATTTTCCATAGCCCAAAAAATAAACAAAGAACCTTGCCCTATAATTCAATAATTCAATGTATTTATAGGACGAGTGCATGCTTGTGACACTTCAATAAATGTTGGAGATCTGATTATGTTTGTGAGTTGTGTGAATTAATCTCAAATTTTAATATCGTTCCTTCATTAACTAATAAGATATTGAACATTTTTAATAGTAAAATGAAAAATTAGATATGAATTACACGTGTGATGGACACCATTTAAACTCTCCAAAATTTCCACCACACCTAAATTTGTTGAGAGTTTAGCTCTTCCACGTGGTTGTTAATTCCAGTTTTTTTAATACAATATTTTAATGATTTCTTTATATAAATATAAATAAGTTATATATTTTGGCATATTTACATATATTTGTAGAGGAGTATTTAAAATATTATACGATTTTCTATATTTTTAGCCTCTCATTATTTACACCTGCCTAAAATTTTAACTCATAATATACAATTAAAATCACAAAAAAGGCCCACAACATATCAATTTCTAGGCCTCCTCTCAACAATATAGTAAGAAGGGGTCATGGACATTTCAATTTCCATCTCACGCCACCACCCCGTGTTGAGATGTGGAGCTCAATTACTTGATTTAGCATGTTATACAACTTTCTAGAAAACATAGTAACTAACATCGATTATGTAGGGACCAATTTCAACTCGGGAAAGTAAGAACCATCATCGATTAGGGATAACCGACATCTCATTACCTATGCATGAGTGTTTTATTTAAATTGTGGAATTAGATCTAATTTTAATATTAAAGCAAATCTATTGATTGTAATTGCATGGCTAAGTGCCCTAAGTTTGTATAAGGTATTTATAAGCTATAAAGTTAGGGTTAGAAGAGAGAGTTAGTGATTATTGTGAAAATAATTGTGAGAGAGAATTCTTGGAAAAGAAGGAGAAGCTTGAGATAAAGAAAGTGCTATACATTATGAGAGGTGTGGAAGATTGTAAATATTCATTGTATATCTTCTGAAAGCTTTGGATAATAGATTGGATTGTTTCTTGGTGGATGTAGCCCACATTGGGTGAACCACATTAAATATGGTGTTGATTTATATCTCTTATTTTGTATATTTCTTCTAGTAGAATATATACTTTTATTGCATGTATGCTCGTATCTAATATATTATCTGTACAAACTTTGTGCTAATCCCAACAACTTGTATCGAGAACTTTTTTAGGGTTTATGTGTTGAAAAATTTACTCACGAGGGTTTTCTGATTGAGTGGGAGCTATAATGGCAGAATAAAACAAATACAAGGTAGAGAAGTTTGACATCCGAAATTATTAATTATGGAAGACACAGATTGAGGATTATCTGTATCAAAGAGATTTATACTTACAATTGGATGAAAAGTCTAGACCTGTGAAGATGATTGATAAAGAATGGAAGATTCTTGAAAGAAAGGCTTTGTGATCTATAAGATTGAGCCTGGCAGCATCAGTGGCTTCTAATATTATAGAAGTGACATCTACAATAGAGTTAATGAAATATCTTGCTAATTTATATGAAAAACCTAGTGCTTCAAATAAAGTTTATTTGATGAAGAAACTATTTAGTTCTAAGATGCATGAAGGTCGGATCCACATCTAGTCTTTTGAATGATTTCGATTAATTGTAAATTAGTTAAAATTGGTTGATATTTCGTTTTATGATGAAGTGAAACCACTCTTATTCTTATGTTCTTTTCCGATAGTTGGGATAACTTAGTAATGGTTGTTAGTAATAAAACATCTCATTAATAATATTTTGAAGTTTGATGATTTGGCTTGTATAATCTTGAATGAAGAAATTTGTAGGAAAATTACAAAGGAATCATCATATGGGAATGATTTGAATGTAGAAAGCAGAGGTAGGCAGAAGGAGAGATCCAAGAGTAAGAATAATGGGAAATCAAAGTCAAGGAATGGCATATCTAAATCTAGAGGTAAGGGAATTACCTATTGGAATTGTGGAAAGAAAGGACATGCAAAGAAATATTGTTGGTCAAAGGATAAAGAGAACCAACACCTAGAAAAAGGTAAAGAGGAAAATATTACAACAGAGGTAATGCAAGATGCTCTTATTCTTTATTTAGATAATAGAATAGAATCATGGGTTTTAGATTTAGGAGCTTCTTTCCATGCAACCCTAATAAGGGTTATTTCAAAAATTATGTCTAGGGCTATTTTGGGCATGTTTATTTGGGTGATGATGAACCTTGCAGTATTACTGGTAAAGGAAAAGTTCATCTAAAATTGTAGAATGAAAATACATGGGTATTGAAAGATGTGAGGCACGTGTCATGCGTCAGAGGAATCTTATTTCTGCAAGGCAACTAGGTGAAGCTAGTTGCATGGTTACATTCACAATAGACTCTTGGAAAGTCACCAAGGGTGCCTTTGTTGTGGCAAGAGGCAAGAAGGTAGGAACGTTATATTTATCTACCTATGTTATTGATTCATTTTCTATATTATCTACTTCAGATTCAGATACATGTATGTGTCATAATCGGTTGTGCCATATGAGTCAAAAAGGAATGCAAATCTTAAAGGCTAAGGGTAAGTTATCATATTTGAAAGATTTAGATCTTGATTTTTGTGATCATGTGTCTTTGGAAAGAAAAAGAGAGTGATATTTCTCTAAGTTGGGGAAACTAAGAAGGAGCATAAATTGGAGCTCGTATACTCAGATTTGTGGGGACCATCTCAGGTAGCTTCTCATGGAGGATCCCAATATTATGTTACTTTCATTGATGATGCTACAAGAAATGTATGGGTTTATTGTATTAAACATAAATCTGATGTTTTTGAGACTTTTAAAAGATGGAAATCCATTATTGAGAATGAATCAAATTCAAAGTTAAAGTGTCTTAGATCTGAAAATGGTGGTGAATATTGTAGTAAGGATTTCAATGATTATTGTTCAATAAATGGAATACGTAGAGAAAGGATGGTTCCAAGAACACCACAAGAGAATGGTGTTGCAGAAATAATGAACAGGACAATCATGGAACGTGCTAAAAGTATGAGGATACATGTTGGATTTCCCTTGTAGTTTTGGGTAGAAGTAGTTGATATAGTTGTTTATTTGATTAATCGTGGGCCTTCAAGTTCACTAGATGGAGGAATACCATAGGAAGCTTGGACGGAAAAAGAGGTAGATCTTTCTTTTCTTAAAATTTTTGGTTCAGAAGCTTTTGTGCATATTGATAAGGAAAATAGAAAAAATTTGGATGCAAAATCCAAGAGATGTACTTTCATTGGTTATGGATCTAGTGATTTCAGATTTTGTTTTTGGGATTTAGAGAATTCTAAAATTATTAGGAGTCATGGCATTGAATGGAATGAAAAGATAATGTACAGGGATCAAATTTTGGTACCCAAGGACGAACTAGTTGAGAAGTTTGTGAATGAAAATGAACTCTCGATTTAAAACTCATACCTACAGGGTTACACAATAATCGATGTTGGTTAACCCTTGACCGACATCAGTCAGATGAATTGGTATCAGTTACAAATTATCCAAACTGACATCAATTAGCCGAACCGGCATCGGCAAGGTGACCGGTGTTGGTCACTGTTAGAATTGGAAACAAATATCTAGGAGGTCCAGAATGAGCCTCTGGTACCCCAAACTCCTGTGAGAAGGTCACAAAGGGTAAGTAAACCTCCAGAAATATTTACACCTTCTCTATCTTATTTATTATTGACTGATAATGGTGAACCAGAAATTTTTGAAGAAGCAATGTAGGATGAGACCCACGTTCAATGGGAGCATGACATGGATGAGGAGATGGACTCCTTGGAACAAAACCAGACTTGGGATTTGGTTAAGTTGTCAGTAGGTAAGAGAACATTACAAAACAAGTGGGTTTATAGGATCAAGGAAGAAGAGGGTGGACATAAAAGGTACAAGGCAAGGCTTGTAGTAAAAAGATTTACACAAAAAGCAGGTATTGACTTTGGTGAAATATTTTCTCTTGTTGTTAAAATGACTTCCATACGTATTATATTGAGTTTAGTTGTAGTAGATGATTTGTATTTAGAGCAACTAGATGTGAAGACGGATTTCCTTCATGGTGATTTGGATGAAGAGATTTATATGCAACACCACTTGGGTATGAAGTCAAGAGTAAGGATAAATTAGCGTGCGGTTGAAAAAGAACCTATATGGCCTCAAGCAAGCTCGAGGCAATGGTACATGAGGTTTGATAGTTTCATGCATGAGCATGGTTACTTGAGATGTGAATTTGACCATTGTGTTTATTTCAAGAAGCTTGAAAATGGGAGCTATATTATTTTTTTACTGTATGTGGATGATATGCTTATTGTAGGATCTAGTATGTAGGACATTGGTGAGCTTAAGGGAAATCTAGCTCACACATTTACTATGAAGGATTTAGGAGCTGTAAAAAGAATCCTTAGCATGCAAATACACAGAGACATGAAGAATAATAAATTGTATTTGTCTCAAGAGGATTATATCTACAAGGTGTTAGAAAGGTTTAAAATGCATAATTCAAAACTTAAGTACACCTATGGCTGACACTTCAAATTGAGAAAATATCAGTGTCCTTCATCACATGAGGAGGTAAAATACATGACACAAGTACCATATGCTTCAGTAGTTAGGAGTCTCATGTATGTTGTGGCTTGTACTGACCGCACATTGCGTATAGCGTAAGTGGGAGTTATGAGTAGATTTATGGCCAATCCAGGTAAAGAGCATTGGAAAGTAGTCCAATGGATACTCAAGTATTTAAGAGGGACATCTAGCATGCAGTTATGTTATGGAGGTTTGGATATTTCTTTATGTGGCTATGTTGATTTGGATATGGTTGGAGATCTAGATGGTAGAAGGAGAACTACTAGATATATTTTCACAGTAGGTGGGATGACAGTTAGCTGGATATCGAGATTGCAAAAGGTTGTGGCTTTGTCTACTACAGAGGCAAAGTATGTTGTAGCTATAGAGGCTAGCAAAGAGATGATATGGATGAGTAGGTTCATGGAAGAGTTGGGAAAGGAGAAAGATGATTGCAAATTGTTCAGTTATAGTCAGAGTGCAATTCATTTGGAAAATAACTCAGTGTTTCATTATAGAATGAAACACATTAAGTTGAGATATCACTTCATAGGACAAGTATTGGAGGATGGGAAATTGAAACTGGAGAATATTCATCCTAGTAAAAACCCTACGGATATGCTAACGAAGCCATTAGGAAACAAAAAGTTGAGCTACACCACTTCTTTTGGTCTTCAAGTTTGAGACTCAAAGAGGAAGAAACAAAGCTAAATAAAGGATCCAACGATGACGTTGTACAAGTATAGTGCAGTAATTTATCTCCAAGTGGGAGATTGTTGAGATGTGGAGCTCAATTACGAGCTTTAGCATGCTATATCAACTTGCTGGAAAACACAATAACCGACATTGGTTATGTAGGGACCGACATTAGTCATCTATGACCAGCATCGATTAGGTAAGTAGGAACCGATCATCGGTTATGGCTAACTAGCATTTGTTATCTTTGTGTGATTGTTTTATTTAACTCACGGGAATTATATCTAATTTTAGTATTAAAGTAGATCTATTGATTGTAATTGCATGGCTAATTACCCTTATAAGTTTGTATAAGGTATTTATAAGCTATAAAGTTAGGGTTAGAAGAGAGAGTTAGTAATTATTGTGAAAATAATTGTGAGAGCAAATTCTTGGAAAAGAAGAAGAAGCTTGAGATAAAGAAAGTGCTATACATCATGAGAGGTGTGGAAGATTGTAAATATTCATAGTATATCTTCGAAAGCTTTGGATAATAGATTTTATTTTTCTTGGTGGATGTAGCCCACACTTTGGATGACCCACGTCAAATCTAGTGTCTATTTATATCTCTTGTTTTGTATATTTCTTTTGGTAGAATATCCACTTTTATTACATGTATGCTTAGATCGACATATTATCTCGTACAACTGACTCGTGTGCTAATCCCAACACCCCACGGAAAATACACTTGTCATTTTACTCTTAATTTATATTAAGACACAAACAATGAACAAAAATATGTTGTTATTTTAATAGGTTAAACCTCGTCTATGGAAACACCTTCTTAACCAAATATAAAGTATTTAATTAAGATGAAATCTTTTTCTCTTTTTGTATTCCTTTACTTTTTATTGTTAAATAACTTGGATGCAAACCACCTCCTTTTGAAAGATAAATGAGGTACACATGCGATCTCCTCAAAAACTATTTGTTTCTATTTTTCCACGCAACAAAAATATTTTGGTAGACTAGTGATGTTCACCTTGCAATTATTTTTATATGTTATTTCCTCCTAACAATCTAATATGGGCAACTCATGGCCGTGAAGAATCTAATAGAGCCATGTCACTGAATACAATAACTCTGCACCGCTCATTAATCAAACATTCAAAAACATTCACTGGAGCCCATATCTCACCCTTGACGTGCTAATCCAACATTATCTCGCAACCCAAAAAAAACAAAGTGCATTGCCCCTAACAATCTCATTAATGCAATGTATTTATAGGATGATTGCATGCCTGTGACACTTCAAGAAATGTTGGAGATATGATTATGTTTGTCAGTTGTGTGAATTAATCTTAGATTTTAATATTAGTCCTTCATTAACTAATCAGATATTGAACATTTTTTAATACCAAAATGACAAATTATATATGAATTACATGTGTAACTGGACACCATTTACAATATCCAAAATTTACAACATTCCTAAATTTCTTAAGAGTTTAACTAGATTCCACATGGTGTTCATTCAAGTTTTTTAATACATATATTTGTAGAGGAGTATTTAAAATATGATAGAGTTTTCTATATTTTTAGCCTCTCATTATTTACACCTGCCTAAAATTTTAACTCATAATATACATTTAAAATCACAAAAAAGGCCCACAACATATCAATTTCCAGGCATCCTCTCAACAATATAGTAAGAAGGGGTCGTGGAAAATTCAATTTCTAGCTCACGCCATGCTTGCCTTGGGAAAATACACTTATCGATTTACTCTTGATTTATATTAAGACCCAAACACTTGAAAAAAAAATATGTTATTATTTTAATAGGTTAAATCTCATCTATGGAAACACCTTCTTAACAAAATATAAATTATTTAATTAAGATGAAATCTTTGTTCTCTGTTTGTATTTCTTTACTTCCGATTGGTTAAATAACTTGGATGCAAACCGCCCCCTTCTGAAAGATAAAAGAGGTACACATGCGATCTACTCAAAAATTGTTTGTTGTTATTTTGCCATGCAACAAAAATATTTTGGTAGACCAGTGATGTTCACCTTGCAAGTATTTAGGATGTTCAACGACTACATTGGAATGGGCGATAAAGTAAGTGCTTCTAATGATGTCGGTTTGTTTTGTTGTTGGTGCATTATTTGTTCGTAATTCTCTATTTTAGTCGAATATATATCAAACCCAGTCCACTCTTTTTAGACCCATCTGTGTGCCCTTTTCCCTCACTATGCCTACATCTCACGTATGTATGTTCATAGTTTGACTACAAAATAAAATTCAAATATTTGCAAGTATTTTATGGAAAATATCATGAAAAACATCTAAACGGACTTGATACAGTAATATAGGGCACATATAGTAGATATTATTTGGGCAGGGACAATAGGTCATCATCTCTTCCAATTGTCTTCCATCGACATCCATGCATTTAATAGATTCCATGAATTCAGATTTGTTGCCTCGTCAATAGATTGTAATCTCTAAACCGACCTTTCAAATTATAATCTTCCAATGGATCCTCTAAATTTTAATCTTAAATTCACACATTCCCTTTTTGTAACCTTGCATGACATCGACAATTGAAAGAGGACATAATGCACTTGGAAAAATATCTCTTTTTACCAATGCCTTAACCACTAATTACGCTACACAACATGTTTCCAAATGCAAGTCTCAGTAATTGGGACTATCAAGCTTGAGGGAAATGAGAGGTCAAAAAGCATCCATCTTTGCATTTTCAATCCTCTAGCCAGACTCACAATTGTTTTGCATTATGGATCAATCACGATTTTCATCTCTTCTAAATATCCTCCATCGACATACATGCATTAGATTCATTCCATGCATTCAAATTTCTTGGCTCGTCAATAGATTATAATACTCACACCAACATGTTCCCTTTTTGTAACCTTGGATTACCTTGATGATCAAAGGAGGACATGGTGCGCATAGAAAGAAATCCCTCTCTTTCCAATGCCTCAAACATTGATAAAGCTAAAAACCTTTCCATATGCAAGTATCAAAATGTTCCTTTCAAGCATCAAGGAAATGAGATGTCAAGGTGTTGTCACTTCTCCTCCCTCAATCTTCTTCTTTGTCGCCCTCCTCCTTGCAAGTTTATTTCCGTCAAGTTTAACTCCTTCAACAAATCCCATTCGAATTCCCATCGCACATTCCACGTGTGATTGCTAATTTTTATTGTTATTGAAATAACAATAAATTTTTATTACTTCAAAACTTTCAATGATTAACCGCTAGGCTATATTGTCTCAGAAAAGGCCCTCCTAGATTGGTTGAAATTGCCTCACACTAAAATTTTAAACCATCTATATAGTTTACCAGCCAGCGGGGGAAAAAAACATTTATAGAAGTGGGGTGTGTACATTGTATGGTGCAATATAAAGTTGCAACTTACAAGCACAAGTGCTAAATGGGCTTATTTTGAGTAGAGTTTGTATGATAAATGAGTGGTGTTTTCCATAAAGTGTTTTCCTTTACTCGGGGAGATACCCGAATAAAATATCACGTCTTTGTCGCATCTTTGACATTTAAAATGATGTGTCTACTTTTTATGCATTGCTTTGAGTATTTGAATGAAAGAATTGAAGAGCCACACGAATAACCTTTAACTATTTGTTTAATGACCATTACCGATTTACCACCATCAAACATGAACTTACAACAATACCCATTCTTTTTCCTTTAAATCTCAAAACTATTAAATTTAAAAATTATGGAAATAGTTAATAATTTCATAGTTTTCATTGAAAGTTTCTTATTAATAGGTGACAAATGGTGTCATGAAGATTTCGACATTGTCATAATTTATGGTGATCTTATGTCAATAAGAATGACATTAAAATCAAAGTAGCCCTCTCACTAATATAATATGCCAATAATAATGTCACTCGGCCGTGTATCTTTTATCTTGAGCAATAACACTTTTTTGAGTGCTGATTATCGTCCATCCCATTCAAAATCAGACGACTTACACAGCTGAATATGTGACCCACAGACTTTGTAACGAAGTAGAACTTCTATTATTGCTGCCTGGAATATATCTATATATTATTGTCTGCCTGGTCCAGTTCAAGACGTAATTATTTTGCCTTGTTGTGACCTCATAATCAATGGATGTGAAACATTTTTGTGAATGTCACATAAGTGGTCGGCACACCATTGTATCTTGTCTTGGTCAGCACGCCATTGAAATTTCGACGAGTGGTCAGCACGCCATTGTATCTTTGGCTGTTAGCATTTGATATTCGAAGAATCCCCAGTTAAGAGTTAAAAGATTGAGGTTAACTTAATCGATTCCACAAAAAATAAACCAATAATTTGCGAAGTAGTTTAAAATAGGCCATATAAACGAAAGAAGAATTCACTCCACACTCACAGAATCATGACAACTCCAAATACCTAACAAACACAAGTTGGACAAAATAGTTCGTACCATTAGGTCTTGACCATCCATGTAAGCGTCATCCCAATTTTTCTTTCATGGTGCCACATTTGTACACGACACTAGTTTTAGTCTATAGACCTAAAGAATATGAGGCTATTATCGACGGCAAATTCTTATATAAAGCCAGACACATGAGTAAACTATGAGCTGCCTGTAATGTTCGTAGGTCTTATCTATGGAGTTAGATGCCTGTAATCCTGCTCCCTTGTATGAGAAAACCATACACAAATCAAAATTACATAGAGCTTATTTATGCCTTCACTTGCCGGTTTTTTTATGTTTCCTAGGCTATCGTATACTGAATCCTCTTCATATATCTTATTGGCTTTGGATTGAAGCTTTTTCCTGCGAGCTCTGTTTTGCTTTCATGTGGGTTATCCATCATAACATGCTCTGGGTTTCCGGTGAATATAGAACATACCCAGAGAGACTTGCAGAAAGGTAAGAAACTATTTGGCATGCGTAAATTAGTGTAACTGCATACACAGTTTACATATGGTTGTTTCTACTTGCTATTCTTATTGATATAACGTTTTCTTTGGCTTGTCTAGATATTGTGGAGAATCTGCTTCCAAGCTTCCTTCTGTGGACATATTTATCACTACAACAGATCCCTTTAAGGAGCCTGCTTTGATAACTGCCAATACAGTTCTTTCAGTTCTCGCACTTGATTACCCAGTAGAAAAAATTTCATGTTATATCTCAGATGATGGGGCTTCCCCATCACTTTCTACTCTCTGGTAGAAACTTTGAGCTTTGCCAAAAACTGGGTGCCCTTCTGCAGGAAGTTCAATATACAGAAAAGGGCTCCTTTATGTATTTCTCAAAAGAAGTCAAGTCTTCTGATCCAAATTTTCTCCAAGAATGGCAAAACATAAAGGTGGTGACATAATGAAGTAGGGAAGCCATCATAAAAAAACGTTACAGTCATTATAAAGTCACTTTCATGTCCATATATAGAAATGTCTTGTTGTCTAAATGATTATAGCTCTACTATTGATGAATGTTAACTTGTAGGGTGAGTATGAAAGCTTAAAATGGAGAATTTCCAAAGCATTGGAAACAGGACAAGTTCCAACAGATTTGATTTCACATGATAGTCTTGATGGTTTTGTGCTTAGAAGCTCTGATATTAGAAACCACTCGAGTATAGTGCAGGTGACAGCAAGATTATAAAGTCAAAATTAATAGTTTTGATGGTTAGAATTGATATCCATCTTTGAGTAGTATGATCCTTGATGAAACTGTATATTTATAGGTTATTCATGAAAATAAAGGGATTCAAGGAGAGGAAGGTGATGCTCTGCCCCATCTAATATATGTTGCTAGAGAAAAACGCCCCAAGGTTGATCATCATTATAAAGCTGGTGCTATGAATGTCATGGTAATTTGACTTTCGATATATATTTTCCATGACTTTCAATGACAAGGCTTTCGCATGACAGTTCAAAACCTTTAGTTCATATTCTTAAAGATTATTGTTAACTGTATAAAATCTACTGGCAGTGAACCAAAGAGCCATATGAATATGTAATATATATTGGCATCCGTTATTGGTTTCAATTGCATTTGAGCATATATAATATTATGATAAATTAGTTTTATGTGTTGGATTTTCCAGGCAAGAGTATCAGCAGTGATGACAAATGCTCCTTTCACACTTAATCTGGACTCTGATATGCATGTGAACGATTGTAGAGTCATAAAACATGCTATGTGCTTCTTCCTCGGCTCTAAATCTGAAAGAGAATGTGGTTTTGTGCAATTTCCTCAAGTATTCCATGGAGGTCTTAAGGATGATCCCTTTGGAAATCAGATGAAAGTAATAATCAAAGTAAGCGATAATTTCAAAAGTTGTGAACTGGTTAGGCAGGTTTTTATACATGCCAGCACTGCTTAGATGGTAGATTCCAGTATTTATATGAGTAATAATGAGATTGTTGAATATATGCAGACTGCAGGAAAAGGAGTGAATGGAATCCATGGTCCCATCTATGGAGGAACTTGTTGTTTTCATCGAAGAAAAGGGTTGTACGGCCTACCACCTATGATGAATCAAGATCACAAACAGGGTCATGAAACCCATGGAAAAGGTAGAGTAATCAGTCCCCCATAAAAAGATACTGGTCCTGTAAATACTAACCTTTATGAGATCGCCTTGAATAGGTGATAAAAACCACTTGAAGGGTAGTTTTAATTTAACTTGTGCAATGGTACAAGTGTGCATGGGAGTAAGATTAAGAGAATAGTGTATTGTAAGAGACACTGTAGCTGCTAAAATAATTCTTGAAGATACTTTATGATACAATTTTAGTTAAGTATTAACATGTCTGTCCATTTATCTTAAGCAGGAGTCCCTGATTTTGTGTCCTCTTGTTCTGATGAGGCTTTGAGAAAAGCATTTGGAGAATCTTCTGTCCTTGTAGCAGCAGCTCAGACTATCTTAACAGGAACTCCATGCAATAACTATGCTCCTCCTTCACTGGCTACACAGGAGGCCTTGAAGGTTGCTAGTTGCAGCTATGAAACCAACACTGCCTGGGGCAAAGTGGTAGACTCGCTATCCTCTCTACTCCTAATATTGCTTCTATCCCATCACAGGATCATCTATAGGACTGTGCTTAGGGTGTTTTTTTTTATAACCATAAAACTAGTGATAGCAGAGGTAGTATCGTAAAGGGTACTATGAAAAAGAGGTTTATGAATATTAAAGGAGGATGTGAACGAATGTGATACTGATCAAATCTGTTAAATGCTGCTATACCACTAAAAAGTGATAAACATGCTAACTTCCTGTGACGTATTGCAGGTGGGATGGATGTATGGATCTACAGTTGAGGATGTTATGACTGGGCTAAAAATTCATTGTCTAGGATGGCATTCTATTGGTTTCGATCCCGAGGAACCAGGCTTCATGGGATGTGCACCAGGAAACGGGCCAGACACTCTTGTGCAGCAGAAGAGATGGGCTACAGGACTGCTAGAAATATTTGTAAGCAAATTATGTCCCTTCCTAGGCATCAAAAGAAACATTTCACTGAGGCAGAGGATGGTTTATGCTTATTTCAATTTATGGGCAATCTGGTCATTGCCAGTACTCTGCTATGCCATACTTCCTGGTCTGTGTTTACTGCATGGGAAATCATTTCTGCCCAAGGTAAGAGAATTCCATGTTAATATTTATTTGATAGCAGATATTAAAATGTAACATTTGTTCATTACCCATAACATGCTGTCTAAAAAAACCTAAGAATTGCCAACTGAACTTCAAATTAATGTATGATAACATTTACTGATGCAGGTTTCAGAGATTTTCTTTCCAATTGCAGTTGCACTGTTCCTTTCAGTCTATGGATTTCAGCTTCTGCAATACATTCGTTGTGGTTGTTCCTTCGAGAGTGGTGGAATAACCAAAGGATGTGGTTCATTGTGTGCATATCTTCCTGGCTCTTTGCACTGTTCGATGTTGTAATGAAGTTGGTAGGATTGTCTGAAACAGTTTTTGTTGTAACTCCGAAGGTGTCTGATGAGGAAGGGAAGGGTGATGAGGGTGAGTTTACATTTGATTCAACTCCATTAACAATTGTCCCCACTACACTCTTGTTCATAAACACAGCAGGTATTATATGGAACACTGTTTCACTTGGTGGCGGGGAGGGGCTAATTGGAGAGTATTTATGCAGTATTTTTGTAGTGATAAATCTTTGGCCATTTGTGAAAGGATTATTTAGAAAGGGGAAGAAAGGCATTCCTTGGAGTGCGATCATGAAATCTGGTGCCCTGTCTGTCTTCTTATGCAGCACGTGGACCTGATTCTGCTACCATTCACATACATCAGCCTTCACGACGATTATCTGCGTGGGGATTTAGAATTGGACTGATGGATATAAGTAACCATCATCTTTAGTAGACTAAAGTATTGATTTAGATTTAATTGTAATTTGTAATATGTAATTTAAAATACAAACAACGATGTCAATGTCTTTATAATTTAATGATTTTTAATTTAAAGAGTAATTATTTAGATTGCAGTGTCTTTATTATGAATACAAATATTTATTATTGATATATTATGTCAATAACATATATAGTATTATAATATAACATCATATAATACGACCATTGAATATGATATTTGGGTGGAAATAGAGTTTTATAATACACCAAATTCATTTAAAGAATGATCCTGATTTCATTTATTATAAGATGTATACCTTTGATGGATGGCTAGGCAATACCTTTTACAACATCATACACACATTGAACATTGAGAATTTGTTAAAAAAATTATATTTGGATTATAGTTTAAAAAGATGGAATAATCTAAGCTAATTCATAGCCAAATTTCTGAAAATACAATGATTCTTTTGTGTAATTAAAAACTGTTCATGATCTTTTGATGTTGTAATAAGTTTGGATTAGTTACTAGCATACCTATATTATCTAAATATATGTAATATATGCCGAGAGGTATATATTACATATATTTATATATTATATAAATATATAGGTGCCTCGTGAACTTCACCTCTCGGCATATTTTACATACACATAGAAACATAAACCAAAACATGGTATGTAAAATATGCCGAGAGGTGAAGTTCACGAGGCACCTATATATTTACATAATATATAAATATATGTAATATATACCTCTCGGCATATATTACATATATTTAGAGAATATAGGTATGCTAGGAATAACCGAGGGTTGCATTACACATAAAACAATACCAAAAATAAAGTATGAAAATCGGGGGAATTTAGTTCGTGTATGAATAAAATAAAATTTATAATTTAATATTATAATTACTTATTATCAAAACATAGTCACTTATATGTAATTTTCTTATGTAATTATATTACTATATAACTTAACACATATTTGACTTTGGAGAATGAGTATGAGCAAAAAAAATCAAGGTCTATAATGCACGAAGTTCTTATGGATTTTATTAGTAACCGTATTATCAAGTTAAAAAAATACAATCCTTTTTCATACGAATTGAAATGTGCAATGTACATCACATGTAATGACAAATTCATATAATGCAATGTGTGCTACATATGGTACATTATTTATATTCCAAGGACATAAGTCTTTTTTCCTCAGCCTTTCGTTTCGAAAGTAGTTTTCCGTTCTTCATTTTTGCATAGCGCTCATATGAAAATGGCGGAGATATTCTTAGACTCTGCAACGACTTCACTCGAGAGATAGCCACAAATGTTAACCCCATTGTCTCTCTTTCTTCAATATCAACTGTAGCCTTGGAAAGAGTCAAACCTTGCGATTTATGTATCGTCAATGCCCATGCCAACCGTAAGGGTAATTGGTGTGTGCGTCCCCTTTGTATTGGTGTAATTGGGATGGTATGTGGAGTTCTATCTTCAAATGGTATTCCGAAGTAACTATCAAATTCAACCATTACATATGTTGGCGGGTTCGGTGGACCAGTACCAGGTGCATATACTATGTTTCGAATATATCCCAGAGCTCCATTTACAAGACCTGCTTCTATCCAAAGATTGGATGTTAGCATAACCCTTGCATCATTAGAAATTAATAATTCTAAATCAAGTTCATCATTCGACCTCCCCGCCAAAGGTGTGTGTCATGTACTTGTTCTAGTTGCAATGCTACGTGCGATAGGTCTTTTCAATGAATGCAATTTTTTTTGTTGTGGTTATTCACGTTAATCTTTGTCGCCATTAGGTGAATATTATTATAGAATTCTTCATTTTTATCTTTGTCTAATGCAGAACTTGTTCTACTCATTAACAACATCCAATCATCCAGTGTTGGATTCGCATCTCTGAGATTGGCCAAAAGTTCTCGAAAACGCTTTTGGTCTTCATCTTCTCCTACTTTCCTAAATACCTTATCCAATGTAACAACTGTTCCAAATGCTTCCCATAACAACTTTGCACGTCTATTACTATCATATGGCGGTTTATCGGTAACAGGAGGAAGTTGCCCCAAATCTCCTACCAAAATCATAGAAACACCACCAAAACTCATGTCTCGCTTTTTTCAGGGAATGCTTGACAAAGTCGGGAGTCCACGTTTTCTAGCAAACTTTGTCCGACGAAGCTCATTTCATCAATCAATACATATTTTATGTGGAAAATCTCTTGTTGGAATGTTGCAAGTCTCGATCCTCCAATTCTGCAAAATCTGTAATAGGGATTCGAAGTTGTGAATGGATGGTCGAGGTGCCAATATTAAAAGCTGCAACTCCTATTGGTGCAAGCAATAGAAGAGGAGAACGTTCAGGGAATGATGCATCAAAAAGTGCCTGACGAATCGCACCAATCAAATATGATTTTCCTATTCTCGCTTATTCCTTGAACTATCATGAGCAATGGAATGTTATTTCGATGTTGATTATAATGTGTCATTATTATATCAAGTGCTTGTTTTTGTTTAGCACCCAAGGTGTCGCAATTGAAATTCGGGCTAATTCATCATCTATAACCAACCCATTATCTTTCATGCTGCTTATGAATTTTATCGCTTTGCTTGTGTATTCTTCACCTCGATATTCATCATTCCATGGTGCTTGTCTGTCAATATCTCTCCTTCCCAACATATCTATTTCCGTCGCTTGCAAAATTTGACCATGATGAAGCCTACACATGATTTCCCATTCATGTTCTATTGTATTCTGATTGAACATGTTGATTAATTTCATCTTCAGAATTGCTGTTATTTTCAACGTCTTCTACTACAATCCTCCTTTCGACATGCCATGGATTATAATGGAACGAATCCCAGTTTGAACTTATTGAATCAGAATCATGTCCGATATCTCTGTCTATATCTCGAAACGGCTTGTAAAGCAACAAATCTGACCAACAAAAATCAACCCATTTATGAGATTCCCGCGAAGGGACAGAGGAAAACCTCGGGAACACTCTCACAATAGCTTCCAAACTCCTGACCTCCCACTTGTTATCCCGTTTTCTCCTTGGATTATATGTCCAAGATCTAATGGCATCAATAAGAGACACACTTTCCATGGAAAAAGGCCTATTCTTATACCCATCAATGAAACTTTTTGCATGTTCTTCATGGTCATCTCCATCAGTTGTTACTTTTTTTAACACCTCACGGGCAACATTCAAATTGAAAATACTCTACTGCTCTCTACCAAAGGGAGCTCCAACAACATGTGACATGTTTCTTGTGCGCCAATGTCTCTTTCAACAATTGTTTTGGTTAGAAGTCTCTTATATGTTGTCCGCTGCCATTTCATCCGGTTTTCAATATTTGCCATCCGCATCAACATTTGATGATAAGTTTCAGAGCTTTTCTCCACTCGCTACATACTTTGCAATGTACTTGACTACGGCATGTTTGGAAAGAACAGGTTCCCAATCTACGTTTGCTCTCCACAATTGTAATATGTAGCGATTATGTGTATTTACCCTATCATCATTTCTCACAGTTCAAACTTTTTATCTCCCATCTCTGAGTCTTGATATAACTTTGATCCATCGAGATTCAATGGCCACGGTGCATTATACCTGCAAAATGTAATAATCAATTATTAGTTCTTCCACATATGTGTTTTTTATTTCAATTTAATTATTCAAATTTTTGAACATCTTACCTACAAACAATTTTTCCCCTTTTCTTATGTAGGCAGGCACCCTCTCTACACATCGTATGTCATTCTACACTATTGAGAATCTCTTCATAGTCATGTTCCATATCGAATTGTGTCAGTTGTCTTGTATTTCTAAGACACGATGTTGCATAAAATTTTGGTAGACCTGTAACATAGAACATAAGAATACACAATATATTTTGAGAACGTAAAATTCTATATAAATCATGTAATCGATGAGAATCGATAAATTACCCGTATGTTTCATCAAAAGGGTCATCCCGAGGATTCCATGCATGGACAATAGAATGGAAGTATTTTTCAGCATTTCCACGTTGAAAATCATCATTCCAATCAAGGTTGTCCATATTCGGTGCCCCTTCTAACCATATGAATCCATGCACATGTGGCGAACCTCTATGCTGCCATTCATATCTAGACCAATAATCTTTAACTTTCATTCCTTTTTGTAATACCTCCTTTCGGAAAAGTGTATGTCGCAGGTGCATATAATGTGCCACTATATGTGGATATTCGATGATATTTTTCCTTCACCAATTTTGTGCTTCTCGTGGATTATCCGGCGGTGTTCCAGGCATTAATGCATGTAGATCAAGCCAATACATATCAGCTTGCGCTCAATGTGAAAAAAATAGTAGGTGATCCTATTTGATGCAACATGTCAGCCAATTCACCATGACATTTTACCCAATAAGACCTTGTACCCCTCAACGATGTTCCAAACCGCATCAAATGATCAACCAGATTGGAATGGGGAACATTCTTCATATGCTCACGTAATTCATTGATGGTGATTGGCATATCTTGGAGGTTTTTCTTCACAAAAACTGCAGATGAATTTTGTGCACGATGTCTCATGATCATGTTCATCATGTAATACCTGAACCAAGGATGTCGGCCAAATCGGTGATCCCTATATCACAATAAATGCTTTACAAATTCATGGAGACGTACTCATCTTAATCACGGTTCTATCCAATCACATTTTCCATCAGGAAAGAGAGTAGGGAATGCCATATCAAGTAGTCCTACTTATCACATACTCATTGATAGGAGATGCTCCTATCCCTGGCCAATCAATGAGTGCTCCAGGGTCCACATGAGGGTTATTCACCCACGCATGGATTAATTCCATCTCCCTTGGTGCATTAGGAAGTTTAGATGCCATCGATGTTGTATGAATAATTATATTTCCTTCATCTGTCTCCACGGTCGGACCTACAAACACAATTTCATTTACGTCGGAATCAAACTCCATATGAACTGAGTTCAGCTGCTCGAACACATTCTCAGCAGAATGAGGTGGAAGTTCATTCAGAGCATTTTCATCGATTTGGACATCTGAATAGAACTTATCATGTTCTATTTTATATTTCAATGCATTATAAACTCGCTCTCTATTGACTATAAAGTCATAATTTGTTCCACACCGATCTCTCCTCCGAACAATAATCATCGGCAAATCTTTCAATCTATGGGGAAAAATATTAGCAATTTCTTTTACTTCTTGAGGAAAACTTATCGTGTGACCTTTATATTTATATTGACCTCTTGTTGCATGTGTCACCTGTAGGATTGGGTTGACACGGCTATTAACATTTCCTCAATTTGAGTTAAGTTTGCAAGTTCTAGCGGTTGTGGCCTAGATCCATATTGTTTGATGCCGAAAATCGATGATGACCTTTCTCTTGTCAACATCTAGTACACATAGTCCTTCTAGGTGTTCGAAAACTTTTATTCCAATGTAACATTCTTGATAAATATAACACATGACCGATTTAAGAAAGGTTATCAAGACCGTGTCGAAAAATCATTTGAACATATTGAAATCTCTCCCAAGCATTCCATTGGGATCATCTATCATGTGTTCTCTCGCAATATGCGAGTCTTGCATTCTTCTTCTTCTTCTAGGTTCGATTGTTAACTCCTCTTGTAAATCATTATTTTGCATTCTTCTTCTTCTCGTTAACTCCTCTTGTAAATCATTATTTTGCATTCTTCTTCTTCTCATTGTTCGTATTGGTTGTAATGTCATCTCCTGTTGCACACTATCATTCTCTAAATTATTTACAACATCTATATTCATTATATCTTGGGCCAAGTTTTCTGGTGTTTCGAGCACGCGATCCATCGATGTTGAATTTCTTCCCTGAATTAACTTCAACATTACCAACCATTCTACGATAATTCCTCTGAGATGCTTCACGGTGAAGTTCTTGTCTATGTAGTCTTTCCTCCTCTTGCAACTGACCTGAATGAATCTGTCTTTGTAACCTTGCTCTTGATACATGTGAGTCATCTTGAGACGATCGTTCACGAATTATTGTCATGTTATTTGCATGTTGTCGTCTTTCTACATCTAATTCTTCATTTGTTAATTCAGCCCTCCATTCTCGCGAACCTTTGTCTATCGTTATCATTTCAAAGTTTCCTTTGTTCCTCTCATTATGCATCTGTCATTTCTTGTTGTCTCCTTCTGCGATATTGTCTTTGATATTCTCTTCGATATGCTCTTCTTTCATCTTCATTTTCAAAATTTAATCGTGGTCGAGCCACACCTATAAATTATTTTCAACAAATTTTGTAATTATTTATATAACTAAAAAATCCACGTACATGTAATAGAAATCAATCATATATTATCCAAGTTGTAACAATTAGCAAGGCTAGTCAAAGAATGATATGAATTTAAGAGAATAGGAGATTAGAAAAAGCGTTTCCATTTCCATATCTATGACCTTTTGTTTGATTTATAATAGTTTTTTCACCAACACACTCAAAACACTATGCAATTTATAAAATCTTTTATATAAATAATGCAAGTAAATCCTCACATTCTCGTCTTTCTTCCTCAGGAAACCGATCTGTACGAATCTGTCCTTGTATCCTTATTCTTGATACATGTGAGTCATCTTGAGACGATTGTGCATGAATTGTCATCATGTTATTTGCATGTTGTCGTCTCTCTGCATCTATTTCTTCATTTGTCAATTCAACCCTCCGCTCTCGCAAATGCTCTTCTATCATTATCATTTCGACGCTTCCTTTGTTCCTCTCTCATTACAAGATCTCGTCATTTCTTGTTGTCTTCTTCTCGCGATATTGTCTTTGATATTCTCTTTGATATTCTTTTCTTTCCTCTTCATTTTCAAAATTTAATCTTGGTGGAGCCATGCCTTTAAAGTTTTTTCAGAAAATCACCTAATTATTTATATTATTTAAAACTCCATGTGCATGTAATAGGAAATAATCATATAGTAAAGAGAATGTAAAAATTATGAAGGACGCTCAAAATATGATATGAACTAAAGCGACACAAACTATCACATTTACTAATACCTCAATTCTCTATTAACTCAACAATTCTTCATCAACGTCATTGTATAAATCATTATTATACAGGCAAGTTGTGACAATTCAACAATGTTCCTCTCATAAATAACACAATATCAAAGACAAAAATATAAAACAAATAATTCTCAATTGCGTATTCAAAAATCAACTATATCCATGTCCTTCAATGAAATAAACACACACCACATTGTAAAGAAATGTTCAAATGCACATATCCACGTTAATCATTGCTTGAAAAAACACAACATACAAAAAATAATATGTCATCCACTCATAAAAATGAAAAACATTATGATGGAACCATAGTTCCTGAGAATTTATATTAAAACATTTTTCCAAGCATACACAAAATATGATTTCACGGTTTTGCTATAGAAATATAAAATATTTATATTTGACATTTCTTATAGAAAAATTGCATTGTTAGAAGATGCATATGTTATACATACATCGGGATTTCCCTCGTTACGTTGCTTTAAAAACCTTTTTGAGAACACAGGATGACATCCAAATTAGGACGTATAGAGAGCATAACAGAAACATCCCATTTGCAAATCCTAGCTCCGGTATCGATAGAAAGGCACATCCAACGATAGATTCCGAAAATAACAAATATCCATAAATGTTGCCCAATGAAAATATATGTAAGGATATATATACGCATACAAAAATTTCTCATAAACATCACATTCTTTTTTTTTCGTAAATTTTATATTAGTCAATGTCTTAAAATTATAAATGTACAAATATTCAATTTCTAAATACACAATGCACACTAAGATGTTAAAAATTGTCTATATAATAAAAGCAAAATCTTAATAATTGAACTATTTATTTATTTAAACATTATAGTTTTTAAATTAACACATTAAATTACTAACCCGATAATTTAAAAAACTAATTTACTAAAGTATTTTTTACCTTTAAATTATTTACTTCCCCACACCCGAGAATTTAACAAATTAAATTATTTACTTCCCCACACCCTCTTTACTTTAATTTTAAATTATTTACTTCCCACACCGAGAATTTAACCAATTAAATTAGTAAAGTGTTTTTCCCCACAATTGAGAATTTAACCAATTAAATTAGTAAAGTGTTTTGTAACTTCTCCACACAAATTTTACAAATTAAAAATAAATATCACGGACACAATTTCACGGGCACGACATCAGACTCCTCCACTCAATATATATATATATATATATATATATATATATATATATATATATATATATATGAGAATGCCTCTCAAGCATAAAAATAAGATGGAATAACTTAAATTAATTCCTTGCCAAACATACGAAAGTAGAGAAATTCTTTTACAATTAAAAATTGTCTAGGTTTTTTGATGCTTGAAATATTCTAATTTAATAATTGTTTAAGTCTTTGATTATTTTAGTTTTCTCGTAGTCAAGGATAATTAGTTATTATATGGGTATTTTATTTGTAAAATTGATGGGCGATAACCTATTAGAATTAAAATAAATCCACACTCAACTCTCTTCTTCTTTTCCTTTTTTGATGTAAAGTAAAATTATCCTTTTAATAAACCTTTAGTTTAACTCTCAAAGTGCTTGACAAAATGCCTATTAGAGATGTAGAACCAAATCCCACAATTTCGAATGGCTTCATCCTTAGGCATGGTCTCCTTACCTTCATCTTTTATAATTTTTGTATAATTTGGTTCTTCATTTGCAATATAATAGAAATATCAAATCATTAGATACTTAAAGAACTGGATATTTTAACTAGACTATTAGTGCGAAACAATTAAAACTCCACCTTGTGATTTATGTTACCGATTTACAATTTGACCATCAATGTGTTGCTACCACAACCTTATGCATTGTTAAAATAGGGTATCGTAATTAGGTGCTCGTGTCCACTGGTACTAGCGAGAGTTAGATGAGTTGTCAACTAAAACAACCATTTTTGTCTACCTTGCAAAGTTAGAAAAAAAAAAATTTAGAGACTCACAAAACAACATTTTGAAACCCAAAAAGAGATGTTGAGTTTTGTTTGTGTCCCTTGTTATGTGGGGATTCATATCAAGCTTTAGATTGACCCCAATTGACCATTTTTGCTCTCATCTCGCCCCTCTAGGAGCCCTGTTACCCCATTTTGCACTTTTAGGAAGTCACTACTAGTCAAAAGTTGGTTTTCATTTCAGCTCACCGTTTGGACTCGAGCAAAGAAACTCTTTTTTTTCCTTTGCAAACCTCTAGTAATTATATTAAACTATTGCTTGTAACCTTCATTTTGGGGATAAACACATTTCTAGAAAGTTTGGCAAAGGGGTTTTGTAGGCCTTCGGTTGTTGTTTGACTAGGTCAAACTATAACGTCCACAAAATGACACACAAAAACAACAGTGAAAATACTAGATTTTTTTTTTTGACTTCCCACAACATAACACACATGTTAAACATGGGGTCGCTAAAGACAACAACACATAACACAAGAGATGCTTACATGACATCATCAAATGACCGTAATATGGAAAGCACATGATGCACATCAAGACAACATTCCCCAATGATCGACTCAACCAAAAGGCTTGACTACAGAGTAAACATATGTATGGGCCCATTCGGAAGACATCAATTTTTTTAGGGTATTGAAATTATTATTGTTATAATTCAATCTCGGCCATTAACAAGCTACAAAACCCTTACCACTGTGGTTCATCGTTCTATTATAAACTAGGTTGCAAAACTTTAATTCTGAGTACCACTTAACTTGTAGAGATTTCTTCTAATTTGCTTGTTTCTCTTTTTTTTTTTGCATATTAAACAATGTAGTTAGGTTGCAGGTAAGATTATAATGACTCGCCTCTCCAAGTTCGGGGTAACTAAGTTACTCAACCTCCCATGTTTGCATTCATTTACTAAGGATGCCAATCAATGTTTTCAGTTATAACAACTTAATGAGTTTCTTTCTACTTTACTTAGGGTTTAAAACAACATGGCCCTAAGGAGAAGATTTCCACACTCCACTAAGAATTTGGGTTTAAGGGAAAATTACCAAACGACGCTGAAAATGAGAAGACATTGGATTAGATAACCTCACACCTTGTTGAGGACTCAACGAAGTTATTGGACACCCCTACAACAAACTTTACAAATTTAACGACGCATTTGATCTCTCTTAACAAGCTACAACCATGATTAAAGGGTTAAAGAGATTTTACGCCCAAAACCTCAAGCACATGATTCCCTATTTTCACCACGTATACCCACTACCCCATAACATGATGTTTGGTAAAAGGGGTTTAATTCATCATTTAGGGAACTTAGGATCACATTGAAATTCCACCTCCATGTTTAACTCCACACCACAAAATGGCTTAAACACATTAATTGGATTATATTATGTTTCTACTTTTCTCATTTGTGTACTAGTGATTACTTGTTTTCAATTTGAGCCCTCATTAGAATTATATGATTGAATTACAACCCTCCCTTCAGGGACTTGACATTGATGATGTGTATTAAACAATTTATTTATTTATTTTGCAAAGATCCAGTATCAAAGTACAAAACCCCAAATGGCGAACCTCATACACACGTTCGAATCCTTTTTTTAAAAGAAATTACATAGGGAATCATCCCTAGACTTTTTCACGTGTCTCAAATCTCCTAATAGTATACAAGATCTATCTACCTATTTGGGACCTGGTGGTGAAAAGCTAAGGTTAGATTTTGTTCCTTTACCACAAGTTGAAGAGAAGGTAACCGCTAATATTTTCCATTAAGCCTTGAATAGTTAGGGTTCTCTAACATGATGAAATGTAAACTAATAGTCTCACGTTCATGAGATTCAATTAGATTTCCATTAGGAAGATATTTATGACATTGGATTTTGTGTCAAGTAAGACAAGCTTAGAAATAAAGAGACTATAGTTTGATGCTGACAGGATACAAACTCCAATTAATTATTGTTTACTATAAAATGTATGTTATAAGTAAGGACTGGCTAAAACATAGTACATCCTTTTACAATCTTCCAACTATGCAAATTAACGAGGTGTTAAGCCCTTTTCACAAGTTCTTACAGTATTGAAACAATAACATTTCTAAATTTTATTTTTATTTTTTTCTTTGCCTTCAAATTCCGAGCCCCTAAAATAGCATAGGCAATTTCCATGGTCGATCCTAACAATAAAATTGTGTATATATTTATTGTGAACCATAAAAATAGTGTACAAACACCTTAATGATTATCATCTATGCAAATTACAGCAACCACTTCTTTCGTGTTCGAGCTCGATAATCAACCTGCAAAACACGTTAGCTTTTGTCAGTTCAGAAGAATTGGCATGAGCATGCATTCCCTTTCCTAGATATCTCATCAGAAATAATTGAATGACTAGAGCATGATTTCCATTCCATGACATAAGGAAGATGCAATTAATATGAATGCATAGAAAATAGATACCTGGTTAACAAAAGGCACAACAACATGATGTATGAAGGATAAAATGTGTATTTTCTATCCAAAGTTAATCTTACACCATACATTCCAATTATCACATATTTCCCACATAATACAGCTTTATTATTTTTCTAAGTAATGATAACGATAGCAATTAAGGCTCTTTTACAACTCTATGAATCTCGCATCCGGGCAAGAGATTAATTATGACAAAAGCACCATTTTCTTCTTTAACACCCTCGGGAAAGATAATTGCATATTGAGATCAAGATTCTAAAATTCTAGGTCAAATGTGCTCTTCCCTCATAATTTGAATTATACCTCCCTCTTTCACTAAGAAAGTCTCTCGCATGGTGTTAGGGATGATTTATTGATGAGATTTCCAAAAAATTGGCAGGTTGGAAAGGGGCCACTCTCTCTAGTGTTTTAAGTGCCTTGTCAAAAAGTACACTCCAAAGTCTACCCATCTATATCATTTCACTTTTCAAAATTTTCTTCCTTGACTTAGAGAAAAAGGATTTTAAAAAAATTTATGGCAAGGCATGGAAGAGAAGTTCAAATTTCACCTAGTGGCTCTTTTCATAAGGTATAAAAATCTATGGGAGGGTCTGGGCATAAAAATATTGAGAAAATGAATGAGGCACTTTGCTAAGATGGGCGGAGATTGCTATCCAGAAACAACCCCGGATTGATGTTATTAAAGCAAAATACTTGAATCAACAAGTTGTTTACTCCTATCTGCATGATGAACAACTCCCCAATGGCTCCATTAGGGTTTACTTAGGAATAATCAAGGTCAAGAGTAGAAACTTCATCATGCGGGGTGCAAATGGAAAGTGGGGGATGGCAAAGAGATAAACTAGGATAACAATGGTTCAAGGATAATATCTTGGATAGATTTGGGATAGCTAAGGAACAGCCTTATAAGCAAGTATGGAACTAAAATCAAGGACTACATTGAAGGAAATGGCACCAACAAGACTTGGAAAAAAACTTACTATGGAGCGAATTGAGTCAAAATTACTTCCTCCCTTCAGATCTTTTAGATCTCTTCCCCTTAAGTCACCGGAAAGGATGAGCTGGTTCACAACAATTCACATGATGGGAAATACCTCACCAAATCAAATGGAGATACCAATCTTTTCTACATCAAAACCAACTAGATTTTAATTGGAACAAGATCTCTGGATGCCCGAGTTAACCCCTTGAAACCATTAGCTAAAATTAATTTCTTTCTTTGGGGCCATCGAGGTAGAATTCTCACCACCGACATTTAATGAGAAGAGGATTTATAATTCCTAATTGGTGCCACCTTTGTAGGAATGACTATGAAGACATTAGTCATCTGCTTACATACATTGGATTATGCCAATAAATTTGGAACATTTGTCTTTCCAAATTCTAAGGGTTTGGAGAATATGCCATAAGGATCTAAATCACCTATGGAATCAATGGAACCCACCATTCGTTGAGGTACAATCGTGTTATCAATTCACTCAGAATTTGAAATTAGCCATCCCAAATTTCAATCTGAGGATTTAGAAGGAGGATATAAACAATATCATTTTCATTAAATAAGAAGCGCCAATTATAAACTCTCATTGGCAAAATTTCTCAAGGTATCAAAGAGGACATGGCGTGCATTTAAACCTCCCAAGAACAAGTGTTATCCTGAGAATGAAAAACACATCTTATCTAATTGCGAGATTGAAAATTGGAGCAACCCTAGGAATAGTGTAGATAGATCTTCGATTAAATGGCAACCTCCCAACTCTAATTGGTATAAGCTAAACTTTGATGGCGCCTCTAAGGGAAACCCCGGGACAAAGCCGAAACATAGAGGAGGAGCAATACGGGACCACAAAGGTAATTTGATTGTCAGCATATCATTTTGGAAAAATGGGAATCCAAACCAATCATTTTGCCAAGCATTATCATCTCTGGGGCTTGAGAGTTGCACGGGCTCAAAATATTCCAGAATCTTGTTGTTGAAGGGGACTCCTTAATATCATTAAACTTCTTAATCAGTCCTCATCTCCCACTTGAGTATTAAAGATTTTATCTCTCAATCCATAAGCATCAAATTTCCTTGGCTGAGTTAATAGTATCAATCATACATACTTTCACAGGAGGAGAGGCAATAAATTGGCGGATGCACTTTGGCCAATTATGGCATTAATATAAATTTCACATGCCTAGGATAATGATAGTATCCCTACTATGGCTCACAACCTTAGGTACTAAGAATTTCCAAGAATTTTCATGCGATTTCATTGGATGGAAAGACAATCATGGTTCAAAATTATTAGCTCTCATGCGGACCTTCACAAGCAAGCAATCTCTAGAGATGAGCCTTAATCTTTGGAAAGATTGAATCATTAATACTCACACGTGGACTTTGCTTTTGATGAATATGGCCAAATAATATCAATTTCAAATGATAGGGATTATGATATGGAACTTCAAGTGGAGATATCTAGATTTCAAAATCGCGACGCGGGAGACCATAAAGTGATATCCATATGCTAAGCTCCACGAAAACCGTGATAAATACAATGTTGAAGGCAAGTATCATCGGAAAAGGGTTATCACATTTCCCGCAGGTCATATTCAAGCAATTACGCAGATTCATGGTAGAAGACCAACGGCTATAGTTCCATATTATGTGACCTTCAACAAGTAACCATTAACGATGTTCTCTTCACGCCAAAGGCATTCGAGAAATTTTTTAACTAGTATACCACGAGAAGATGGGAGGACCTCCTCCAAATTGAGCCGTCGCGACCATCCGGAAGGAAAAACCGAGCTTTGGGACATTCTCAAGATAAAGGCTTCACCAACTTTGTTGATAATGTCTTTGGGACATGATCAAAGCATTTCAGTACGCTTTCTAAGGAGTGGAAAGAGAGGATTGTCACATGGGGGACAAAAAATACTTGTCAATGAAGAGCTCATTGATGAAGCAACCGCCTCATTGGAAGGGTACCGCTTCTTCAACAAAAGGGTTATCAAAGAAGTCCATTAGAAAGAAGATTTGTGGAGGAAGATGAGAAATACTCATTTTTTTTGGCTCAAGAGGTAGAGTGCAAATGGGTCATTTTAATTCCATCACCCTATGATGAAGTCACTCGCATGATGATTCGATTCATCTCCTTGAAGGTAGGTTTGTGGACACCAAGTCCCTCGCTAAGCATCTCATCTTTTTAAACCACTTCGTAGGAATAGATTGGTTTGCTTCCTCATTATTTGTTGAACTCCTTGAAGCATTCCATATTGGAGTTCCGGTAGGACACACCCGGCGGTTCCCTTGCATCAAGGGATTATATTGTTAATTCACAAATTAGCCACTAAATCTTAAGTACACTCGGTCTTCCTTCCTCTTCTAGCCCGGCTCCCCCTTTGATGGGCTCTCTACCAACTTCTCAAAACCTATTGTTCCCTGCTACCCTTCCCAACGTGATTCGCCATACAAGATTTGATGTTAGAGTAATTATAATGTACCGCTCAAAGCTTCTCCTTCTGATTCCTCATGTTTCGCTCCCATCACCCACCTCGCCTCTACCTCTAAGAGACCAATCACTGTGGCTTCAGGAGACTCAACCTTGAGACTCTTGCATGGGGAAGGAGCCTATTGAACTTGACATTGCACGTGACCTCATGATAGAACATAAGTAGTGCCGGTCCCGGAAGCACAAGATGGATAACCCTTCTAAGAGTGGGAGGCCTTAGAGGTTGAGATAAAATTGCTTTGAGGTCAAAACCTAGCTAAGCAAAAAGGTAAGAAAAAATGGAAGGGGAAGGAAGCATTGACAAATGAAGGGATTGAAGACATATACAAAAAGTGACCTCCTTAGACTCCCGCCTAGGGGAGGCTAAGACTAGACATGATTACAACATTGATACCAATCTCTTTAGGGCCATCGAGGAGTTCATCGAGATTCATGCCAAAAGTGTTTCCAACCTCAGGTGTCCCTAGTGCACTTTGGGGTAATGAAAAAGAGAGCAAAGAACCACCGAGGAGCTCAATAAGACGGATGCTGCCCACATGCTCTATTGGGTATGTTTCATGCTGGAAAAAGTCAAGATCGGTAGATAAAGCTGCCAGAAGTAGTCCTGATGCTTCTCAAGGGGGTTGTTTTTTTACTATTTCTTGGCAGATCATTATTTTTTGTGTTGTTTTGTTTCTATTGCTGTCTCGCTTGTGTATTTAAATTATACTAGTAACTTCATTGTAATACTTGGACTTTGTTCATTCTGCTAAAACTTGTCATTCTCTATTCCAAAGCTTTGTGCCTTATTTTGTATTCAAAGGGTATAGTCCCTTTCAAAAACTATTTTCCAATATTTAAAAAAATGATAAATGATAGCAATTTCACAATCACAAAATTGAATAAAGGAATCATACGGAAACCTCCCAATATGGAATAGTAAATTCTCCTAAAAATTCAAAAGGAAGATAACTAATTAAATTATCCCAAACATCCCTACTCGAACCCAAGAGTGCCACACAAACCCACAAAAACATGGAGCCTGGGGGCATTATAACCACTCAAAGACCTATCCAAAGATCCTATAATAAGGAATGCATTACACATGCATACACCTTAAAGAATGCGGGTGTTATTCTAAGTATTATATATATATATATATATATAAGGTTAAACTACATCTGCATAAGATACGTTAAACTTTGAATACATCCCATAAAAACTAAATACAAAACTCAACACATCCCTCAAAGAAACCCTTCATTCCTAACATAGTAACTATTTCAATGCTATATAATTTTAACTCGACTTATTTAATTAACGAAGAAGAGTATCATAACCAAAAATTATTGCTTTGGGGTAAATGTAATTTACCTTTCAGAGATCCCAAATGCATCTCAAATGTCGAACTTAGTTATATGTACTCAACATCTCCAACATATACATCATTGTTCATTACTCGAAGGGGTAAAAACAACATTCACGCACCCACTACTATGGGTGTTTCCGACAAAAAAAGGTTTCTTATAAATATAAAATTTAGAAAACTTATACAGTTGTGTCGGGTGCATAGGATATCCCAGTTTAAATCGTGAGTGCCTCAAATACCTTAAGTATTTTCCTCAATGATTTGAGTAAGGATTTCCTTAGAATAGTCCCTCAAATTTTCCATCACAAAGAAGTTGGTGGGCCTTTCATAAACAAGTTAGAGGGATCAGTCAAATGTAGGACTGACACTAATATCCCTTAGCTAGATACTAAAATTTTAATGTCATCTTAAGATAGGTTTGCAAGTTAGATTCAAAAAAATGAAAGTACGGATAAGACGCCGCCATAAACCCAACTTTTCTAGTCATAGCCGGTCAAATCAAGTAAGCATATTACACAAACCGTTATGGGTTCTTAATAAATTAGAAATTTATTATGTCACAGCCTTCCAACCGACCTCCTAGGTCTAAAATGGAATGAGTCTATACCAATTTCGGCTATTCAGGGAACCAAAAGATTACTCAAATCTATTTTCAACCAAGAGTCGACTCTAAGCCAATTGCACCATGAATACCAAAACTGTATTGTTAAAAATGATGAGCAAGGATTTTCCAAAATCATTTCTAGACCAACTTATACCATACCGTGATATCATCAATATGTCAAGCAATACATGAGCCTCTAGTGAGACCCATATTTTTATTACCTACCCTCTTCTATAACAATACGGATACACAAAGGAAGGTTCATCGTAGTTTCCAAAAAAAGAATTTAAACATTCAAGAAAATCATTGTCACGCTGGGGTCCAATACCAAGTCACGGGACGTGCTACCCCCACAAGCATAATTTCAAATGTATCAAGAAAATCCCCACGCAGATCTTAGCAAAATAAGACTGCAATAGTTACATGGAAGTCGGACAATCAACCACACAAACATTACAAATGAAATTCCCCATGCATAGCTATCGAAGGTTAACACAACAACCAACCCTTACATGGAAAACAAGCAATAATCATGTAATTAATACAAATGAAAAAGTTGGGGAAGGGAAAATGGCTCATGCCTGTGTGCCTTCTTATTCAACACCGCCCCCTGCCTTTTCCAATGCTTCTGACACTCTCCCAAACTCCCACATCCATCCAATGCATGCCAGATTGTGGAGAAAGCCAATGGAAGCTGAAAATGGAGGAGAACAAGAGGCAGCCATCACACAGACTGTAGAGGAGGAGAAAATGAAAGGAGAAGATGTCATTTTTGTAGGAGAAAAAAAATAGAGCAGAAAACATTGATGAGGCACAGGGTTATAGGGTGGGTGGCTTCTACAAGAAGCTTCACATCTTCCAAGGGCATAAATGCACATCAGTTGGAACAATTAGAGCTCCTCCACCCACTCTCTAATAGGACAAGCTGGCACCCATTCCACATTAAAATCTTCTCTTGGCTGGAGTTAATAAAATAAAAATGATTCAAGGTTGACCAAACAATAATTTGCGGTGAGGATGAGGGTGTACACACCCATAACAATTCCACCTTCCCTTCTAATTTGCAAAACAACATTATCATCACTATTTTACAACCAGTTATATAATTATGTATATATATTTTAATTGTTATTATCTTCCTTAATGACGTTGTAACCTTAGCATTACAATCTCACTAGACCGGAGCCTTATCAAGATCATCTCTCCTCACCAGACTTGGTTAAAGTCCCCAATACCGACCTCCCATCAAACTTTGTGTAATACCGAAGCGTTACGACATCGTCAACAAATCATACACTGCCACGGGGTAATGGTTCATCCAAGCGTAACCATAACGCAGAATTTGAGGTTATTTAAATGGCATCAAGTTCATCTCGGTGGTGATCGACAAGGTAGTAGTTGGACTAGGGTTTATCCATGAGTTGTTAATTCCTGATGACACACCAAGGCCAAGTTGTGCATACGTCGTGGTGATCACGCATTGAGCTAATTAGTAGCTATTCAAATGGCGAGAAGATTCGGTACCTCTCCTAAAGAAACGAGCTCCCATCCTCATCCATAGGGTGAAACAATCAGACATTACATTCCCCTCCTCTTATAAAAGCATCGTCCTCGATGTGCAACCAAGAAATTCTACAATTGGGTTTGCATGACAAAAGCCAAAACTACAAGTTTTCCGTAAGAAAACAAACTACACTTAATAAAATGTGACCTTATTATAGAAGGTAAGTCTTGAAAAATTATTTATATTCTGTGAAGGTTGGCTGTTCTCTTATACATTATTGCTTTGTCCTTTCTCCCTTTTTTTGTATATCTTAAATTTAAGCTCTTAATATCTTTATCCTTAGGTTTTCAATTGTTTATTTTCATTGGTGCACATAAAAAATGACATCACAAGGCCACTCAAAGGTCAAACATAATGCAAAAGTACACATGACATACAACTACACACTTATGGAAAAGTATCACAACCAAACAACAATCACGACACTCAACACCACCAAAAGGCCATATAAGTCAAGTTACACTTCACATCAACACGAAGGTTTGATAGCCAAACCAATGGGGCAAGGGCTAAGGATATAACTCAAGGCAACAAGCACAATGCTTCCCTATCACAATAAAAAATTTCACACCCATTTAACACACATTTAAATAAAAGAGAAAACAATCACAAGAATGCAACTTTCAAAATACACAAGGCTTGAAAGACAAATCCAATGGAGAAGGATCTATGGGAAGATCACTTATGTCTCCCAAAGGGATTAGATTCCCACCTTAAGCCCTCCAAAAAAATACAACTCAAAACCCCTACAAACTCTTATTCCTCCCTCAAGAACCTCTTATGCCTCCCTACAATCTCTTATGTCTCCCTCATTATTTTATGCCTCCCTACAATCTCTTATGTCTCCCTCGATGAACCAAATACGAAAAGAAAGCATTTTCTAATACAAGGTGGGACATTGTACACACCCACAATTGTGTGTGCTATGTTGTCAGGAAAATGGTTATAAAAGTCCCCAGTGATGATTCAAAATCCTTTCAAGAAGGTGTTCAAGCTCCAAAAACCCATTCACAGTATATATTTGTAGCCTAGATAGCCTTACTTAACTTTTCCATGCATTTTTCCATCTCCATGTTTCTTTTTGTGCTTGTTTTGGCCTTTTCATGCCGTGACCGCCACCTGCTTGGGTGGTGGTCCTAAACCACCACCTACGCGTAGGGTGGCGGTCCTGCCCACTTTTTCTAGAATCTTCACGCGTGTTTTAAACATGTGACGGTTCACTTAAATTTTCTTTTTGCATGCATCCGTGAGCCGAATTGGCTAAAAATAGCTTTGTTTGTTTGGTTCTCCTTGCTCCTTCTATTTTTAATAAGATTTAATTAGTTAGAACTGCCTCTTCTTGCCTTGTGCATGAAGTAACCTCCTATCCTCCATTCCTATATATTCCATGCTTGTATTCAAGCAAAGGGCCTGAGAATTTTGTGTATCTTGCATTGTTGTGCTGCCATAATCTTGCTAGGAATTGCATAGCCAAGCTCAAATCTCTTGTGCTATCTCTCTTCTACTTGCATTACATCCAGATTACTTCCAAGTTGTCATCGCTCAAGCGCCATCCTCTTGTTTTGTTCTTTGCATTCCCAATCCTTTGGACTCACATGAAAACTTAGAGAAAGAAAGGAAAGAACTGAGGGGACAGATACTGATACTACTGGATTTTCCAAAGCTCTTGCTCTTCCAAGTTGGAGTTGTGTATTTGTTTGCTTTGTTTTGTCAAATTGTCAATTACATATCAAATAGAGTAGAGAAATAGTTCATTTCAAGTAGTTAGATAATCGCAAGTAGATCAAATCAATAGGAAGTTTTCTTCAACATCAAGCTAGGAGGTCAGGGGAACAATATCTCTATTAGAGCCATGATTTGTCCTTCACTTCTGAGGTAGGGTTGGAAATATTTTTCTTGAGTTAGAATAGATCTTAGATTTAGATTCACACATCTACACAGATAGTTAGCTACATCCGGCTAATTATTTGTTTTTAACTAGTTTATTAGATTAGATGCATTGTCTAAAAAGTTAGAAAAGAACAAAAACATTTATTTTCCATAGATTAGCTTGTTTTACTACTTTGTTCTAATATATTGAGAAAACACCAAAACATAGGTTAGATTTCCTTTGATAGATAGTTTATTTACTGAAAACAAATCAATTCATCTTGCATGACCATCAACGGTCCACAACAGAAAAGACTTACAGTTGTGATCCCCTGGTCCCACAACCCAATGGGCCAGAGCTAATAACTGATATTGACACAAGTTTGCACTTAACAGTCTTACACACACCTGCCACATATGCTGAGAAAATAAGATAGTTAGGGAAATTGAATTTTGGACACCAAGCCTACGAATTTTGGACTACTCCAGAAAATAGGATTTGATTGCATGCATGACCATACAAGGGCCTCAAGCTCAACAAGTCTTTGGTTTTGATCCATAGGTCCCATAACCCAATGGGCCTACTAGTCAGTTAGATATCGACACTAGCTTATGCACATTGGTATTTATATCTTCACCGCTTCCACCTGATATTATTACACAACTTTAATTTTTTGAATGTAACAAATGATCAAGCTAAGACTTTCTAGATGAGACCAGAAAATTGCCCTTAATTCCCGCAGCTCCACTACAACTCTTGTCTCAATTTCCATGACCTTGTCTCTGGAAATCTATACAAGGCACTGCAGAGGTTACGCCCACGTATTCTCGCATCCAATCAATAAAATCTTGGTAGTACTAGAGATCAATTAGAGTCTCCAAGTAGCTATCATATCGACCGTACCATCACACCCCCTTCAAAGTTAGGAGAGCATTCTTTTCCTTAGAATCACAGATTCCAAAGATTGCGTGTCAAAGACATAAGGTTTCCAAATTAGCTTGATCATTGCCATCACTTTCAATCCCATTTCAATTACACACCGGCTATCTCAACATGACTTCGGGAGGTCGGGTGCGAAGAAGGTCACATGTTGATTTTCTATCATACAAATTGGTGAACCCAACATGAAGAGCTAGTCTCTAAACATTTCCACTTTCTTCCATCCTTTATTCTATGGGTATTCTTATACCCCCGAATATGTCAAGATATGACAAGTACGGTCAACCCATCCTGGTTTCGACATGTACCATTACCAATAAAATATCCCACAACAATCACCTTCACTTTCAACATGGGTAGACAACCGCTCATCCACTCAAAACCCTCTGCTTTAGGGAACCAATGTTGGTTCTTCTATATGCATCAAAGAATTGGATTAGGTCACTCAGACTTATCCCCTCGAACAATCAAGTTCAAATAACATGACATTCACTAGTGAAGCAAGTTCATCTCCTCGGGTATTATTTTGACAACCCATTACCATGCAATCCGATCAACTCCCCATCTTGATGAGGAGTATTTAGCATGATATGCTAGGAGTGAGTAGAAATTCCAACAAATGAACCAATATTTCGATAGGTTGCAAGGACAAGGTGATGTCCTGCTTCAAAACAATAACGCTACCCCACCACCAACTGATAATACAACCAATGAGGGGTGGAAACATCATGAACAATTCATAGTAGGATACCATACTCCTCAACAACCTCCAAGGGTTCAACCAAAGGTATCTAACCAAGGTACCACCCCATCAACGGGCGATGTCATTTCATCTTTGGTTGATAAATTCAAGGAGTTAAAGCTTGCCCAAAATACATATAATTCATATGCAAGGAAAGCATGGGCTCCTTCCTACCCACAGAACTATGGGCAAATACCAACCGCACAGAATCCTCCAGTCTACATGAATACTTTGAACCATGGGGATTTATTCACTATGACGGTACCTTAGGTATGCCTCCTCAAGCCACATATGGATACCTACAACATGCGCCATCCGGAAGTGCATTCTCAAATGCTATACCAACTGGAAATGTGATGTTCCCTGGCTTCACGCCTTTAGCTCCATATCAAGGTAATCAACCCCCTTATATACACATGTATTCTAAATCTCCACAGGGGGACATGTACACCTACCCAGGTCCATATGGACAACCGCATGGGATGTCATACACCCCACCAAATGTCTATGTTGTCCCATTTTAGCAACCAATGCAGCCCCCACCTCCCCAACAAGGGTCTTCAATGGTGGAAACATATGCAATGGGGACTTATTATGAATATCTCAAGGAACCCCTAGATTTCTCCATTTAGGTAGTCATGCTCCCAAGACCCTTGCTTGATCTCCCGAAGTTCAAAGGGGAGGGTGATCCTAATGCCCACATCAAGGCTTATGCAATGGCCATTTGAGAGTTACTCCCATGGGATGCAATCATTACAAAGATTTTCCCTAAGACACTAGAAGGTATTGCTCTCGATTGGTATTATAGGATACTATAGGATTCAATACACTCATTCAAACAACTCGTATCAAATTTTATCAAATATTTTTATATGAAAAATCTTTTTCAAACAGAATCTGGGAATTCCTTCATATCAAACAAGAGCATAATGAATCTGCAGCTCACTTCATTTAGAGGTGGTGACATGTTCTCTACTCTTCCGCAAGTGCTCCAAACATGGATCAAACAAAACTTTGTGATTTGTTCCTTCACTCCCTCAATAGAGAGATGAAGGAAGAAGTTAAAAATTCCCACTAAGGAGCTATGAAGAGGTGCTAGAGGGTGCTCTTCGGATCGACTGCCGCCATTAAAGGGGTCGTAAACTTATGGAGAAAATGGGAAGTTAGTCACTCCTGGCTAAAGCACTCCCGGTTACTCCAATAACATGAATAACAATCAAGGACTGAAAATCCTTAATAACAATCATGGAGTCACAACCGATGGTGTAACTGACCAACCCAAAATCCTAATGTTGTTAATCCCACCAGTACATGTGCTACAAACAACAAAAACAATGGCAACAATCAAAGAAACAACAATTTCTCACCCTCGATAAACGTTGTGGATTTTAATCATCCATAATAACAGCAAAAACCTTAGCCACAAAGACAAATGCCGACCCCAAGCCCTAGTCAATACCCCAACCAATTCCAGAATCAAGGGCAAGGGTTCCAAAGTGTTAATTATAACAATCAACAACCAAACAATAACCGTGGTTTTAGACCACAACAAGGAACAAACCAAAGGCCTCGGGATTACGATCCTGACTTGTATTGTAGTTTCCATAGGGTCCGCGGGCATGACACAAGAACTTGTTACGATTGTAGTAAGTTTTGCAGCATTTTCCGTAAGACTAAAGACAGCTTATTTTTCAACATGTTTCTCGCCAACCCAACCGCACCCAGTCAAAATGCCTATATGGGACCGATGTCTCCACAAAACACACCTTTAGGAATCTTCAATGATCCTCTCCCCATGAGTTCAAAGGACGGCGCAGACTAGATCCTAATGGTTCAAATAAGGTTATTGTAATAGGGACTCATGATCATGAAGCCTTAACTTCATCAAACCCCAAATAAAGATCGTAGGTTTGGTTGAGTTAGACGTTAAACCCCAAATTAACGTTACAACAAGAGCCGAGACATTCTTCGTAGCCAATCTCGATTTATCTAATTATGTCGATAGTGCTCATGACACGCTAAGCAAGCCAATAGGGGCTTATGATTTGATCGGTGATCTAACTAAGACTTTTTCAAACATTTCCTTTTTGGATCTACTGAAGAATTCCCCGCTCATCGAGCCACTCTCTTGAAAGCACTTGGTCTCGGCCATTTCATTAATGTTACCCCTCTTCCAGAGGCATAGATAAACTATATAGACTTTAACATTTTCCCTCCAGGGCATCCCAAAATGGATATTGGGTTTGTATTTGATATAAGAAAAATGCCTACAGATGCTAAAATAGCTCATAGAGGTGATCCGGACTTGTTTTTATAGGTTTGGATCTACAAAAACTATGTGAAATGCGCAATGATCGATGATGGGGCAGCGGTTAATATAGTCCCCTTCTCTTTTCTTCAAAATTTAGGATATGGGGAGACTAATTTCTCCTCGATGCGAAACATGTTGAGGGGCTATGATAGTCTCAAAGCAACCTCGATCAGAACCATAGTATTATCAGTCACTCTTAGGCCCAAGATGGTATTTATTGAGTTTTATATTATAGATCAAGAAACCAACTATAATATGTTCCTTGGCCATCCTTGGATCCACTACATGAAAGCAATCCCCTCCACCATATTCCAAGAAGTTAGATTCTTGCATTTAGGGAAAGTCTTTTTCGCTCAAGGTGATCCAAAGCCCTTTGATAAACATTTGGCCAACTTGAAGAAAAATCCAGGAGTCCACTTTGAATTCGAACTTCCCACAAACCAGTTAAACAAACCGGTAAGCATGGTACCAAAAGAAAAGCGGGTTCCCACAATGGAATTAGAACTTATGGGTTTGGTCGAGGGAATTCTAGTGGTCAAAAATGAAAAACATTGTTATAGAGATGGTATCATTAGGAAATACAGCAAAGAAATTGTTGAGCTATTAGAAAAGGATTTTCATATCCTTATCCCCTTTGATTCTATGGGTATGGGACATGCTTTGGGACTTAGTTCCTTCCAACATATGAGGTTTGCATGGTGGAGGTAACCAAGGTAAAAGGAGAACTTACAAAGGATGACTCAAAGATCCGTATTTCGAGTAGTTGTTAGACTCTCCATTTTTATGGAGCCAAGTATCGCTTCGATGTCGGGGCAAGCGCAATCCTTACTTCATCCAAGGAAGGGTTTTACCTTTTTCTTTCTTATTGAATTTCGAATGCACAAACAATGGGGCTGAATATGAGGCTCTCCTATTAGGTCTCATTTTAGCTAAGAGAATGGGCATCCTCAATATTAGGGTGTTGGGTGACTCACAACTAGTCATAAATTAGATATCCGAGGTATACGAGACTAGGGCTGAACACTTACAACTCTACAAAACAATTGTGTTGGGCCTAACTAAGGGGTTTGACTTTATATCAATCGAGGCAATTCCACATGAACATAACCTTCTGCAGACTCTATAGTGACTTCTACCTCACGCTTCACCCCAAGTAGTGACTTAGAGGATACCAACTTCACGGTTTCACTCCACATCAGTATCCTTGATTCGCAAAGTATGAGAGCGCCAATGTTGACATACATGGAAGCTAAGGACCAGCTTGACTCTTTGACCATTTTGATGGGGATGAGTCTACTTTAAGTTATTTAAACACTTTGGTAGAGTTGCATCTTAATTGTCACGAGGTAGACCTTTCCCTATTCCACATTCCTCTTCTTATTTTTGGAATCCAATGATTGTGTCCTCTCCAGGAAAAGATCTTGAGATTTACAGGTAGAAGAAGAAGGGGACTTGGATTTTCCTCCAGCCCCACCTATTTTTGAGGAGGGTAACACCTCCTTAATCGAGGGAATGATTGATATAAACATCAAAATAGAGGAGGAACCAAAATCTTAAACTTGGGGTCCTCTTTAACTCCAGAGGAAGTAGAAATTCATACCCAAATCCTTAAGGAACATCAAAGAGCCTTCACGTTTAGTTACAAGGAAATGAAGGGAATCACACCACACATCACAGCCACAATCTCGTCACCAAGATGGATGCCAAACCAATTAAGAAGAAATTCAAGACCTATGAAGCCAAAGGTGGCCCTTATGGTAAAAGAAGAAGTAATGAAGCTTCTCCAAATAAGATTTATCAAGTCGATCGATATTCACAATGGGTATCTAACATTGTCCCCATTCTCAAAAAGAATGGAAAGATCCATATTCAGCATAGACTTCTCGGAAGGCTTATCCCAAGGATGACTTCCTGCTACCATCCATTGATGTTATCATTGATGCAAAAGCTGGATTTGAGTTGTTTTCTGTCATGGAGGGGTTTTCAGGATATAATCAAATCAAAATCTCTACCGAGGATCAAGCTAAAACTACATTTATAACTTCTTAGGGAACTTATTGTTATGTCGTCATGCCATTTGGTTTTAAAATTTTGGCGCTACATACCAACGAGCAATGACATATATATTCCATGATTTTATTCATAAGATTGTGGAATCCTACGTAGATGACCTCACAATGGCCAAAGGTTGCGATCACCCAAAGGTGCTTCGTATCATTCTCTTGCGCTTGATTGATTATGGTGTCATGTTGAGCCTAGAGAAATGTGTATTCGATGTAACAAGTGGTAAGATCTCGTTACATTATATCTTCATGAGGGATTGATGTTGACCCAGCCAAAATCTGGGTTGTGTTATAAATGGTTCCACCATCGAACGAGTCTAGTATTAGATATTTTCTTGGGAAACTCAAGATAATATGAAGGTTTATCCCTTACTTTAGCTTCGTCATTCATCCAATCAACAATTTGTTGAAAAAGGATTATAGCATTGATTGATGCAAGAATGCAATGATGCCTTTCAAGAAATTAAATGGTTATTGTTATACCCTCCCACGCTAATGCCGCCTAGATCAGATTTCCCTTTTATTTTGTATTCATGGGATACGAGATGTTTCGCTTTGCCTACATGTTGGCTCAAGAGGATGACAATAAGTAGGAATGGGTATTTTACTTTATTAGTCGGATGTTACTTGATTATGAAACATGTTACATGCAGGTAGAAAAACAATGCCTTACCATAGTTTTTACAACCAAATGTTTAAGACATTATATGCTCAATCAAGAAACAAGGGTCATTGTCAAGTCGACCACTTACACTTACAAACATTCCGCACGCAGGATCCTTGTCTAAAAAGGCTAGGCATTGTTGACAATTTTTACACTTGTGCAAAAATGGGCAACTCAAAACTTTGTCGTTATGATGAAAAGTCTTGGGTGAAGTATACCTAAGCTAAGGAAGTTTCAATGTTATTAGTTATTGTTGAATTAATTAATGATTAAGTGAAATCTGCAGTTATGTGTGTTGTCTCAAAATAGAATAGATCACATAGTCTGCAATTTCATGTCATCTTCAGCAAAAGAACACAAAGCCCCGAAGGACAACTGTGTTTTCTTGATGAAGACGAAAAATTACAAATTAGGTGAAGTGTTGAGTTTTGAAGCAAAGAAATAGAAATGCAGATTACAGAAAATTAGAGTTCATTACTAATGTTACAAGTTCTCATCAATGTTCTTTCCTTCATGATTAAGACATTCAATTATGTTATGAATTGTTTAGTTCATTATACAATCCATACAGAAAAGCTAGAATGCACAAGGAAATACATAACTCATTTTCAGAATTCAATGTTTTATTCGCAAGGAGAGTCAAATGTTTCCCACACAAGCCGTGGGATGTAATCGAAAAGCAAAGTACATCTACTTGAAAAATAATGGTACACATGCATGAAAGAGAAAGCAAATGAGTATGAGTGAACCCATCATTACCTTGGGGTTTCGTTATTTGATTGAGGACTTTCGATTGAGGACTCTTCATCTTCATCTTTTGTTTCTCCTTCAACTTCATTATAGAAACTCCATTGTACATGGGTAAAAAAAAGAAAAGAGAAAGCCGTTGTCGCCCTAAACTACCCGCCACAATTACTCTAATGCAGCTAACTATTCTAATCTAAATTTCCAAGGGATCAATTCATATTTCTACACTATCCTACTTCCAGTGTGAAATATGAATCTTCTCCTAACAGAGATGTATTCTACTTAAAAGCAACACGCATGCATGCTTTATTCACTCGTAAAGAAGAAAGAGAGGGCAAACAAAGAAGAAAATACGGACATAAGAGAGGCCAAAAGCCTAATTATTTTCTAATTCTTTTCTTAAGTGTGCAGTAAAGAGAAGTTACATCCAAAGAGGAAAATATACAAGTCATCATAAGTGCATGCAATAAAGGAAGAATGTAACTCAAAGTTCCAATAACTGTTTTCTGAAATGGAAGAAGTTATCAAAGTAGAAGAGAGACTAACAATAAGCACATGTTTTAGTTTCAATGATGAAAAAGTAGAATTTGAAAGCTGATGTTTGGCTAAAAGAGAAGGTCACAAAAAAGGAATGAAGACAAGATTATGGAAAAATTTGAAACGGACTTTGCCATAAAAATCAACACTTTAAATTCTTAGTTCCATTCGCTTTTCTGGCTTTTCAGCAATTTTTAGTTCTACTCGAACGAAAGTCTCCTATATAATTTCATAAATTCAAAACTAGTTGATTTTCGCGAGAGCAAAGCTAGTTCCAAACTGCTACAAAGAAAGAATCAAATTCAAAACTAGTTTTTTTCGCATTTGGGAAAGGATAAATTTTCAAACTAGAAGAAATAAGTTATCTATCGATTATTACACAGATACTCGAGATATAAATAAGAGGGGTGAATTTTGCAATTCAAAATATGACAATAATGAATGCTTTATTCAAAGATCAAACTAAATGCATGATAAGTGCATGCAATAAAAGGAAGAATGTAACTTCAATAACTATTCTAAAATGGAAGAAGTTATAGAAAGAGAAATAGAAAGTCATTCAAAATGAATACAAAGATGTTGCCATATCAAAGAAGTACAACTATCTATGCAAGGGATTGATCAAATACAGAAGGTCATAAAGGAATGCTACAAGTGAAGCTCAAATACAACATCAAGCACAAAATACTTGAATTTTCCAACATGCAAGAGTTGAAACAAATTCAGTTCCGTAAATTTTCAAATTAATATGTTATGTATTATTATACAATACCGAGAAAAATAAGACACATTATTTTTAGAAAGTCAAGAATATTGTTACAAAATAAATACAAGCATTTAATAGATGTGATTTTCATAAAACAATGGCATTTCAAACACTCATCTCATGGAGAATTTCAATGTTCAAGTGATCACAATGTTGAAAGTTTAAAGCAAGTATTCTCAAGAATATTGTTATTGGTCCTATAGAATTTCAAAAAAATGGCATCAAGTTGATCCCGAAACAATGAATCACAAAGTGTAACAAATGGATTCTCCCTATAGAATTTCAAAAAAATCAAGTTGATCCTGAAACAATGAATTGTAACAAATGGATTCTCCAGAATACAAAATTGAGCCAAAGATTTCAGAATGGACCTAAAGTAATGTACAAAACCTATATTTGTAGAATGTCATAACCATCTTCTACAATATTCTCAACAAATGATGAGATAACAGTTGTCCTAGCACAAAGAACTCATACAGAGAAGAGGCTGAAGTATGAATATCCAGAAAGAAGAAAATACTCTATGTTCACCACAGTAAAACAAAGGAAGGTACAAAGTAAATCAGAGTTTCATAACAACAAACACATGATCATAGAGTCTTTTCAAAGTTCATTTCAGCAATGGCTAAGAATGACAGATACCTAGAACTCAGAAAATACAGATCTATAATTCATGATGCGAGAGGTCCACAGCCCACATGAGGTTTAAAACTTGGAATTCAATCATCAAAAACAAATCACAAAACCCACAAGTATTTCCAAGAGTTTAGTGATACATTTGAAGAAGAAAAGAAAACAAAAATGTACACATGCAAGAGAAATTATCTCACCTATAAATGACTATGGCGGCCAAGAAACGAAGCCTCAACTTTCAAAAATATACAAAGTCACGAATGGTATAGAGGATAAAAGGACAAATCTGAGAATAAAGAAACAATAATTGCGCCCACACTTCAACCACCTCACTCATAAAGCTACACAAAAATCACGAAACCGAAATAATGTAATATTTTACAGAGAAGGAGCTTCCAAAATACAAAGAAATCCAAGCTCGAATCAGAACAAAGTAATGGCATCAAGAGGAATTTTTCTAGGGCTTCTCCCATACAGCCAAAAATCCAAATGAATGTGCTTTAGGGTCAAGTTCCCTTTACTACCTCGAACCCAAGAAGCGGGTTAACTCAAACTCAACCATAGTCAAGATCAACGATCATCAAACATCAAGGACACAAGATCAATGTCCTCGATCATCACAACAATCAATGCTAACCACGGTCAGGATGCCACCGCCATAATAAATGCCATCCAAAGCCCTAATCATAGTACAAAAATCAATGGTCTGTGATCAAACAGGTACAAAGATCAATGACAAAGAACAAGGCACAAAATTCAAAATAAACCACCAGGGTTATAATTAACCTGACCAGAGTTGATGCCACCACCCAAGTCACCAAGGGGTGAGTCACCGTGGAAGGGGACAACCCACGTGTCCACCAAATTAATCATTGCAAATGACTTTCAAGTCTAACCCTAGCACATGCTTCAAATAATTTTAAAGGGGCGACCAAATCATATATCATGATCACCGAAAAGGTGAATATTATAATATGCCAAGATGGTGGGGTGTTGCCCCTCATGATTTAAAAACATAGTATATGCTAAGTCCACAAAGTGGCCAAACTAAATGAAGACAAGAGTTCAACCACAGGTGGTCCCCACAGGAGAAATTATTTTTGCAAATATTGCAAAGTATTGTAAAAAAAAATTATATTTAAATGCTTTTGACCAGAGCTTAGAACCGGAGGGTTGGTGGGACCCCACCCAATACAAATTGAGCGTCTAGAAGGACCAAACCACACAAAGACCTGAACAACCGCAACAACCAAAATCGCCAAAACAATGAACACCCAAGCATCGACAAAGGACACAGTAAGGCAAATGAAAAATGATACAAGGCACAAAACAAGGCTGGGCACACAACCCAACCACAAAACCACCCACCGCCAAAAATCAGTGAAGTCAATACACCACCAACACATGGCCATGGTTGTAGAGACAACAACAGCCTTAGCAAAACCCAGCCACCGGCTAAACACCAACCACTGCCAAAAGCCTCACACAAGCTGAACGGGGTAGCGTCCAACGCACAACAAGAGGAACAAGCCGCACAATAAACCACCGAAGACCTCCACAACCTAGACCAAAAAACACGAACCACCTGCGACCACCAGGAAGAAGACCACCGATTGATATCGAGCCACCGCAGAAAAAAGACATGATCTAGAGAGGAGATCGACCAATGCTCTCCCAGCACGACCAAACGACACATAGCTAAAAAACCCAGCTACCCAAATTAACGAAACAACCAACTCCCAAACACTGGCAAAAGATGCATACATACTAAAATAGCTCCTCGAATAACATCCATTTCTTCCTAAATCACCGCTTTGGAAACCAAGACAAGCGGTCCCTTAACAGGAAGACCAACGGATTCAGGACCACCCCTATCCAAAACGAAACCAGGACTATCCCACAACCCCACATCCCTACCACGGACATCCTCAACCACCAAAACGAACCAGCAAGGACCGATTCAAAGAATGGGGAGGAAAACCTCCACTTCGGCCACACCAGCACGGGAGAAGGACCTTCTAACAAAAACGTTTCCCCAAAACCGATCAGCTCCTTATGACCCTCAACGGGAACAGAAAAAGGAAGGATCAGGGCAGGTATTAGAGCTGGGGTTTGAAATGAACCTAACACCACATCAGGAGCCATCTCCTCCATTGGAACCCCAGAAACCTGTGAAACGTTATCGGGCTAGGACTCAACAAGCAACCCAACCGGTAGATGATGGAAGCAAGAATAAAGCTTGATGAATGTAGACACCAGACCTTCGACCGAAAAGGAGCAAAAGAAACAGGGCCGTCGTCACAACTAATAATCGCCAAGAAAGCCTTCACGTCTCGGCTGAGGAGGAACCCAACAAACCGAATTACTTCTTCCAACAGCTCTTTAGCCAAACACTCCTCGAGCGGACCAGAGCACAACACTAGCCCTTCCATACAGCGCAATCAAGGGACAGGATGAGAGTATCCAGCTGAACCACCTCACTAAGCACCTTCACCCTCTCCCACCGATCAACTCCATTGCCACCACAGGCTCTCAAGGCTTGTTCGATCCAAAGCCCTAGCACCTTCCTCTCCTCTATCCTCATCCTCCCCCGTTTTCTAGATTTGTCAAGTTTTGTAATTATTTTGCTCACATACAAGGAGTTGTATTTTTGCATGCCTTCACAACAAGATAGAATAGAGAAGAAGACAGAGTTGCATGTTCATGAAAAGAGGCTTGCCTAGCAAGCAACCTTATTTTTAGTAAATAATTCACCCTTCTTTTCTTAAAAATAGAACAATCAACTTTAGTTTGACTATAATGTAATTAAGGATAATAATGCCTATTTGTAATTGCATGCTCTATTTTTTCCTTTATCTTTTATTAAATAAAGGATAAAAATAAGATGCATGGGTGAGTACAAGCCTTAGGCTATTTTTAGGGAGAGGGTGAATTTTATTTTTTTGCTATATATTGTGTGCATTTGCAAAGCACAAAGGAGGACTGAAGAACTTTTGGATATATGAGTATCAAGAAAATTTTGCCAATTTTTCCCTCTGAGTGTAAAGTATTTCCTGCCTGTCCAATTTATTTTGCAGTCTTGTGTATGTTTATATTAATCTTGTGAATGCAAATTCCCTGATCAATCACCTTACCCTACAACAAAATTCAGTCTTTCTACTTAATTTTAATGTGCATGTTAACTTATTAGTACTGTTTTTGATTCTCCTCGAGTAGATAATCAAGTGTTTTTCCCTTAGATATTTTGTAGAAAAACTATTAGTTCGTGCATCAAGAATCCTTCCCAAATCAATTGTGCATATACTCACCAAAGCCCTCATACAAATTTGGTGTATCACCTTAGTTTTAATCATTTTTACAAATCTTTTACTCTCAAAATCCCAGAAATAAATTTAGGATACACCAATAAGGAACCAACCTTAATACTAGAGAATCACCTCTAAATAGGTATACTCATAGACCTAGGGTGTTTCCATTATATCTAGGAAAGAGAGATATCATTTGTGCAAGCTTAGAAAACCTGCAACCATCTTTCTACATGGTGCACTTTCGCGAGATAACAGCTTTTAGCACGCTGTGGGACATCACAGAAGTTAGAGTTTCATTTTTCAAAGGTTTTCCACTTCAAGCAACAAATCATTAGCCACCGTGTGACCTTCATTGCAAGATAATATTTTTGGCATGCTCGGTGGGACACTCACACAACTAAAAGTTTTCACTTTCAAAGGTGTTTCATCATTCAAGCAGATCAGACACCATACATAGCAGTTTTGGAAAGAACTACTATTGATGTGTTCTGAAGATTCAAGATCCGAAGCAGAACTCATCTAACGACTCCGTAAATCTGATTCTAGATCAGTATAGCACTTTTCAACAAGTATTAAAATTTTCAGCTGCAGTCTTCAGGTATTTTTCAAGAAATTTAGATATGTTATTTTGTTGTTATCAGTTGTTTTGTGAACAATAGACCTATTTTCATAAGTTTAGTATTTTATGAGGTCCTACAACCATGAATCCTCACTTTTAGCAATATTATCAGCCAAATCAATAGTCCTTTTATCCACCTTCTCCTTCAGATCAGTTTTATAACCCTTATCAGAATGAATACCCTTATAACCCAAACCCTGTATATCAAAATGATTATCAATATGAGGGTTTTGTTGTTCAAGGTCAAAGTTATGTAGAGGGTTATGCTGAATATGAAAGGCGAAGAGATCTTATAATTGAACTTAATGAACTTAAGCAATCATTTTTAGTTGTCAAGGAACTATACGAGAAATCATTAGTAGTGAAAACTGATAGGCATCAGGTTATGGAACCTAATCTAAAAACGTGTGTTGTATTTTTTTCACTTTTAAAAGTTTTCAAAGATCATGATTTTCTTAACCAATTTTAAGTATTCTAAACTTCAAAATTGATTAAATATTGATTATTATGCATCCATAGAAGTGTGGAAAAACTTTGGTAACAAATAAATAATCAAAAAATCTAAAACACTCGATAACAAACAAGATTTTTACGGGGTTCGGAGTTCCTATGTCCCCGGGTTCGATTGAACCGATCCATTAATAATATTGAAATGTAAGTACAATAACTCTTATAAACAACCAATAATGAATCACAACCTGAAAATGAGCTGATCAATGTCCCAAGAACTCTAAAAATAGCAGAAACTGTCCCAAGAATGATCTCGTGGCTCCTACAGTGTTTTCACAATGTGATCTCCTGCAACTACGTTAGAAAAACACCTACAAATGGAGATTTAAAAACATTATATGAAAAAAATCATATATCTAAGATCATCTCTGAATTCTAAACACTTTTCATGTTTACACCAAGTCACTTTTCGGACTAGAAGTGCATTGAAATTCGTGTTTTCCAACTAGTTGTCTTGTAGATCCCTGTTAAAAACTGCATTCAAAGCTTCCAAAAATAGGTTAAAACTCAACAAAAACATAAAATCTTACATCGTTGGAATTGTCTCATAATTTCCTCGTTAGAGTGGGTATTTACCTTAGCTCATGTTCACCTAAGTACATTATTTACCTTTATTGTATTTATCCTCACCCACTTATGTGTGTGGATATTTCTTTTATCTTATTTAGATATTAGGAGATATTATCTAGTCATTAGGTATAGTTCTTTCCTTGATCTATGGTATTGACTAGATCCTCTATGGTGTTTGACTAGTTCTCTCTAGTTTCTCTCCTAAATCTATGGTCTTGACTAGTTCTTTGATGACTAGTTATTTCCTTGATTTATGGCTACGATCTACTTAGATTGATTCCTTTTAAGAAGGCCCATTCTCAATGTATTGTACTTAGATTATATGATATTCCTCATTTGCCTTGATTTAAGATACTAAGGTGAATTGCCATTCTCAATGTATTGCTCGGTACGATTGAGTTCCATAATAATATATGATTGTTGACATTCGCTCATTTTTGTAAATAAAATTTTTGTATATTCATATATTTGCAAAATTTTGTTTTATGTAAAGATATTATCCGGTGAAAACCTAATTGCTTTCATCTTATTGATCGTGGTGTTTGATTTTTGCAGAGCATCTATGTTCTTAGCTTTTTGCCAAGTACAAATGTGATTTAGTTATTCGTTTTTGGATTTCATGGTATCAAAGTCGGTTTTTAACCCATTAAAATCCTTAGCCCCATATGGTATGGTCATATGAGGGCTTAAAGCTTGTGATTCCTACTAGTAGGTGCTTAACTTCAGCCCCTTTAATTTTATTTGTGTGGTGAAGGAAACAACAATTTATTTTGTTTTAGTGGCAACTAAAATAAATAATGAGCAAAAAATATTAAAAGGCTTGCAACTTTTGATCGATTTTGAGTGCCATTTTTGTGAAAGTGCTTGTTTTTTCGTGCTATTTCCAGTGGAATATTTATTTTGACACTTGCACTATAATTATAAAGTGTCAAATATGGAGGAGTGTTGTAATCAATTATGGACGCAATTTCAAATTGAGCCCGATGTCCAAATTTTTGGGGAGTGTAGTTTGTACCTATCATGGATTCCGAGAATGATATGCTTTTCCCTAAAGTATGTGGACTTCAAGAGGATATTGTAAAATTTGTGGAAGAAAATAGATCACTCAAGAAGTGAAATTCTCTTCTACAATCACTCATTCACGATAAGGATACAATAATGCACTTCCCGCAGAACAAACTTGCTAGCCTACAAAGATCACCATCATATTGTGACAACCATATCCATGCTCCTAGTCCACTTGTAGTTGTTGTTGCTCTTGTACCCCACCGACATTGATCTGCCGCCTTTGAGCTTGAACCTACTTTTGATGCTTCTAAACATGTGAGGCTTGTTATCGCATGCTCTTCCACATCTCGTGCCTATTACAGCATTACCACATGTTGTGTATCATATTTCGCTCAAATTTCGCATGGCTTTTTTTAGAAGCATACCACTGCATTCAGTTCTCGCATGCTCCATTCTATGGGTCTCACTAGAAGAGTCATTGGAAGACATTCACAGGGTATTGTTTCCTCTATTCCACATGTTAAGTGGAATTCTCGTCATGACATTGGTTTTCGAGCAGATACTTCATTGGGATCACACATTGACAGAGCTCATTTTTTTATTCACTCGACTCTTTCTGAGGATCATGAGCAACACATGAGTTTTGCACCTTCACTCAGGATTGAGAAACCTAAGATTTCAACTGTCAGACATGATCAACCTGACACACATTCTGATGTTCTTTTGCATGCACCCATTGTGCATTTTGCACCAAGTCATATGCAGGCATCTTCTTCATCCATCCATGTTGATTTGGGGTGGATATCTGATCACTCGTGGCGGTGACATAGGCATTCATTGAGAGGACTCTACAGCGTGGCTCCTCCACCATTCGGCCTCTTGCTCCACTTTCTATACCTTATGCATTGTGATGCTTCTTATTTTGAATATTTTTATATGCGCAGTGTAGTGTATCTCTCCCGTTTATTGAGATATTTTGTATATGTATTTTCGACACTTTTGGCATGTTGATAGTCTCTCTTATGGGGGAGCTATTCTGGTGGAGCCCAGTGTTATTTTTTCAATGTTCGAGTAGTTGTTTTGACAACTCATTCAGATGTGTAGCACCACTCCACCCATTCAACAGTATGGGAGGGTGTGGTGTTAATCCCGCTTCTTCGGGTTTCGTGTCTTTGCCTTGTTACCTTGGCTTTTCTTGAATCATGGCACTGGATTTTGTGTCATTTCCTTGTTGCTTTGGTTATTGTTCTTGGATCATGGCACACCTATTTGCAGCACTTGATCGAATTATGTTTGGTGTTTTTTTACACTTTCGACATCACTCATTGGCGGTCTCCTTGTATGGAGCTATTCTCGGTGGAGCCCAATGTCGAGCTTGTTTTTGATTTTGTGATTGAGTAGTGGATTCGCACCATAGTGCACACCAAACTTTTCAGCATTGTATGAGTTTTTTTGAGCCGAGCTTCTTGGAATTCCTTGAGTGGGTTTTACTCTCTTCACTTTGTTATTAATGGTTTTGGGTATCTTGTGGTGTCCCTTTTTCCCAGCTTATTGTACATGAGTACCTCATCAGCCTAGTTGCTAGGGACTCATACTATGGACATGCCACTTCTATTTTGGCCCCTAGCTTCACTTAAGGGGGTGTTAGAGTAGGTATTTACCTTATCTCATGTTCACCTAGGTATATTATTTACCTTTATTGTATTTATCCTTACCCACTTATGTGTGTGGATATTTCTTTTTATCTTATTTAGATATTAGAAGATATTATCTAGTTGTTAAGTATAGTTCTTTCCTTTATCTATGGTATTGACTAGTTCTTTCTTTGATCCATGGTATTGACTAGATCCTTGATGTCTAGTTCTCTCCTAAATCTATGGTCTTGACTATTTCTTTGATGACTAGTTATTTCCTTGATTTATGGCTTGATCTACGACCTTGACTGGTACTTAGATTGTTATTCCTTTCCTATTTAAGCAAGGCCCATTCTCAATGTATTGCATTGAGTTCCATAATAATATATGATATTGTTGCTCATTTGTTTGCAAAGGTTTTATGTAAAGATATTCGCGAATTGCTTTCATCTTATTGATCGTGTTGTTTGATTAGCATTTGTGTTCTTGGCTTGGTACGATTTGGTTATCGCTCCTTTCATTTCCTTCATTTCACCTTTTTACTCCGAGTTCCCAACTGAGTGCAAGGCCTTCAAAATGGTGTTTTCTCGAGAATTGCCTCCTTATGGCTTTTACACGGACACTAGCACTTGTCTTGTATAAAACCCTGCGAGCCCCTTTTATGGCACTTTACCAAAGGTGGTGGGTTAGTAAGTCTACCTATTCTTTTGGCATAGGTCAAGGGTTCAAATCCCTTTGATTGTATTATCCACTATATATAGCAAATGGAAATCTTTTATCCTTATATGGGAATCAATCCCATAGTCCACGAGAGATAATTTTAGCCAAACCTTTTAATAAGGCTCAACTGTCCTATTTTTTATGTGGAATGACTACTTATAGCATCTTGATACAAAAATTGGAGGTCCACGTGCTCAAATGGAGTGTTGCCACCACGTGTGTCATCATGTGATTGGTTCACCTTTTGTCACGTCACTTTTTTCTCACAAGTTTGACCTGAACTTTGACCGACCATATCTTTCGCATATAGACTTAGATTTTATCTATTCAAAATCCTTCAAAAGATCATGAAAATCTCCATGCAATAGAAGTGATTTTTTGAGATTAAAATACAATTAATTTTCTAGTTTGACCAACTTTGACCAAACGATTTGGAGCTCGTGAGTGTCCATTTTTCACGTTCTTTTAGTCATCGGAAATCTCTCTAAAGGATCTACTGCATTTTCATGTTTAGGGAAATTTAGGGAACATTTAACACTGAAATTGATCCCCTAATCACTCCTCCCTACTGAGAAGGCTTTTTGTCCACAAAAAGTTGTTTATCAACCCACAAATAATGTTATCTCTTCCTGCATTGCACAAACACATACAAGAACCCAAAATAACATTATAGGTTAAATAAATACAAATAGTTGATTAGCTAGTCACATAACCGATCAGATAATAACACCCAATTAAGCTAGTGTTCAACTGAAACGCTGCAACCCTATCAACTCTACACACAACTGTGAACTGTCATACCCCACTGTAATGCCATCACAAATAATTGACTAGATAATAAAACCCATTCTATTACGGAAAGAAAGTGTTCAATTGTCAATTTTTGATACAATTTACTTAAATTACAATTTCATTAACACATATCAAGATATCAAGACATCTAAATCGCCACAATTAGGCTAGTGCCCACTATCCATCTCGAAATCAGAATAACTAAAAGTATTCACTATCCGAATAAAATAGACTATCAATGCCCAAAAATAGCTATAGTCAACAACTGAATCCAAGTGAATATTCCAAAACATTGTATCACCATCACAAATACTAAGTCAGATAATAACACCCATCTATAACGGAAGCTAGTGTTCAACTGACACTTTGTGATTATGTTGATAACAACTACAAATATTCACTATCCATAATCATTAAACCATCAACACCCTAAAATATAGCTTTGAAAATGTTTACATACTATCACCAGTTACTGTAATGCAAACATAAAGTTGAGGAATGTTTTACCCATCCAGTTACTTGGATTTCTCCGTTTAGGTGGTTTTACCTTCTCAGTACTAAAATGAGTTTTAGTTAGGTTTAACACTGCTTGGTTTTACAATATTGTTCTTTTTAACAACTTTCCAATTTTGTTGTTTAGGAACAAACCAACAAACCTTAACATCATGACCATTCCTATTACAATGGGAACAAAATTTAACTTCCCTATTTTTAGGAGTCTTACCCATTTTTCCATTTCCCGAACTCTATCTAGGAGAATGATTCCTTTGTTTAGGAGAGGTAACATTTTTTCCATTTCTCGCCTTTCCCTGGTGAGATTGGTCTTTAACACCTACCTTATCATTCACAAAAGGCATTAACTTCTTAATCAAATTTTTCCTCTTCCAACAATATGCAACAGAATGATTAGTACCTTCACAAAATGTACAAGGGAAAGAATATTTCTACCTACCAAAGCTATATTGTTCCAACTGAAAGAGTGTATTAGAAGTTTTAGGATTTGATTTTCCCTTAGTGTTATGTTTAGTGTAAGTGGAAGGAGGTGGAATCTAATCACCTATTTTACCTATTTTCTAACACCTCTCATTGTTCCTCCTCATGGCGGAATCCTAAAATTTTAGTGGCGTAGATCCTTGGTCATTGGAAGCTTGTCTTCCTTCACTACTTTCTAACTTTCTCTAATTTCCATTTGCCCACTAGAATATCCCAAACCTGCAAATCAAGGTTGATCCTCTACCTGTATGGGATTATCATCACCTTGTCCATTTTTACCAAGGCCCTTTCCATTAAATCCCATCTTATCCATTAGTTTAGACCCAATTCCCTTAGTGTGTTTTTCAAACTGACCCAAAGGAATATCTAAAACTGAATGAGAGGAAGAATTAAAATCTAAACAACTTACAATGCATTCTGTCATAGTACCTATATTTGATTTAGAAGGCATTTCCTTCTTGTGTTCACCTTGTTGCAACTTTTCCAAGAGGGCATCCTTGGTCCGCATTTCTTCCTGCAACTCTTTAACAAAGCCCATCAACTTCTTGCTCTCTTCAAGCATCTTGTTGACATACTCCTCTTTCTTGGTTATAGAGGATTGTGGCTCGATTTTAACCTCACTATTTCCTCTTCCAAGGAATAAAAATTAGCTCTCATGAAAGATTTTTCTTCCTGGAGTTGGCATTTTATGGCTTCAAGTTCATCTAGTTGCTCTTGTTTGGATGACTTGCCCATGATTCCTGTTCTTGTAAACACAACTTGTACTTCCAAAACTACACACTGCAAAAGAAGATTAACAAGCCCCAAAACTTTCTACACACTAAAACTGAAATCAATATTGAAACTGAAGCCAAATTTTCAAACACAATTAGAAGTTAATCTAGTAATCTAACTGCTCTGATACCAAACTTGATCTGAAAACGTGTGTTGTATTTTTTTCACTTTTAAAAGTTTCCAAAGATTGTGATTTTCTTAACCAATTTTAAGTATTCTAAAATTCAAAAATTGATTAAATTATGATTATTATGCATCCATAGAAGTGTGGAAAACTTTGGTAACAAATAAATAATCGAAAACTGAAAACACTCAGATAACAAACAAGATTGTTTACAGGGTTCGAAATTCCTACGTCCCCGAGTTCGGATTGAACCGATCCATTAATAATATTGAAATGTAAGTACAATAAATATTAAAAAAACCAATAATAAATCAAAACCTGCAAATGAGCTGATCAATGTCCCAAGAACTCTGAAAAATAGCAGAAACTGTCCCAAGAACGATCGTGGCTCCTATAAGTGTTTTCACAATGTGATCTCCCTGCAACTGCGTTAGAAAAACACCTACAAATGGAGATTTAAAAATATTCTATGAAAAAAATCATATATCTGAGATCATCTCTGAATTTTGAACACTTTTCATGTTTACACCAAGTCACTTTTCGACCATAAGTGCATTGAAATTTGTGTTTTCCAACTAGTTGTCTTGTAGATCCTTGTTAAAAACTGCATTCAAAGCTTCCAAAAATAAGATAAAACTCAACAAAAACATAAAATCTTACATCTTTGGAATCATCTCAGAATTTTCTTCATTTCACCTTTTTACTCCAAGTTCCCAATCTGAGTGCAAGGCCTTCAAAAATGGTGTTTTCTGAGAACTGCCTCCTTATGGCTTTTACACAGACCTAACACTTGTCTTGTATAAAACCCTACGAGCCCCTTTTATAGCACTTCACCAAAGGTGGCGGGTTGGTAAGTCTACCTATTCTTTTGGCACAGGTCAAGGGTTCAAATCCCTTTGATTGTATTATCCACTATATATAGCAAATGGAAATCTTTTATCCTTATATGGGAATCAATCCCATAGTCCACGGGAGATAATTTTAGCCAAACCTTTTAATAAGGCTCAACTGTCCTATTTTTATGTGGAATGACTACTCATAGCATTTTGATACCAAAATTGGAGGTCCACGTGCTCAAATGGAGTGCTACCACGTGTCATCATGTGATTGGTTCACCTTTTGTCACATCACTTTTTCTCGCAAGTTTGACCGAACTTTGACTAACCATATCTTTCGCATACGGACTCGGATTTTATCTGTTCAAAATGCGTCAGAAAGATCATGAAAATCTCTATGCAATAGAAGTGATTTTTTTGAGATTAAAAGACAATTAATTTTCTAGTTTGACCAACTTTGACCACATGTTGACCAAACTTTGACCAACTTTGACCAGACGTATCTGGAGCTCAGAGTATCCGTTTTCGTGTTCTTTTAGTCATCGGAAAGCTCTCTAAAGGATCTACTACATTTTCATGTTTAGGGAAAATTAGGAAAATTTAACATTGAAATTGATCCCCGATCATAACCCTATCAAAAGAGTTTTCCCACTTACCTTCCCTATCGAATTCAATGCCTATAAATTCTCCTTGTCAACCAATGCAGCCTATTCCTCCATTTCCTAACTATCAAGCTGCTGCAATTCCTACTTTTTCTACCCCAAATCACATACTGAAGTCAAAATTAAGTGTCCAAGTTGGTGTTTAGAAGTTGTTCCAAATACAGATCTTATACCCCAACCTCTTGTCCAAAATTTTCCAGTTGAAGCTGAAACTAAGCCCACTCCTTCTTTACCCATACTTCCAGTTCAAGAAATAGAGAATCAAAAGATCAAGCAGGAGGGGCAGCTATCAGAAGACAAAGATAGGCTGGAATTCTTGCAGAACTTGCATGGATGGACGTCAAAGTTTCAGTTTGATTTTATTCCAAAATTGGAAAAAGAACCACGCAAGAGGTACAACCTATTTTTCCAATAGATCAAGAGAAGTTGGAAGATGATCAACAATCTGCATATTCTGAGTGTAGTGTGCATGAAGGCACCATACTCACACAACTTACAACCATATCAAAAGAGGATAGATCAATTTCAATAAAAAGGAGGTTGAAATTAAAGAAAATTGTGTTTCAAATTTACAGCTTGAGGTTGATGATTTCTTGTCAGATTTGGAAAACTCGCATAGGTGAAGAACAACCTATAGAACTAACTAATTTTGCAGTTTCAGACATTCAAAGAACCTCTAGTGGATAAGGTCCCTCTTGTACTTGAAAAGGAGGAAGAGATGCTTTTAAATACAAATCTTTATTATTCCCTCCTGGAAGAACCATTTTGGGAGAATAATGTCTCAGAACAACATGTTGCTGAAATCAGATCTTGTGTAGTAAAAAATAGAAAATTTTGATCTTGCAGATTGTTTGTCAAACCAGAATGATCAAGATGAAAGATCAGTTGTGGTACAATAGTTTGAAGGAGCTGAAGTATGTTTAGATCAGTTTTAAATGATCATGATCAAACAGTTGAGTGCAAAGACCCTTGTTGTGCAGCATGCATGGAAATAGTTGCGTTATTAGGTACTTGTAGTGTTTCACAAGCACTATTAAATGATACTACAAGTATTCGGGAGCAACAATTTTTTATTGAGGAGGAAACAAAATGTTCTGAGAACATTGTAAGAAGGGATAAAATGGAAGAATTTGAAAGTTCTACTGAAATGTCAGTATCGGTAGTAGTGGATCAGCAGACTGAAAAGGATGAACAACAATTTGAAGACTCTGAAAATATTTTCAAACAGTTTAAAGAAGGGGAACAACCAACTCATCATCTTCACGATGTTATGATTGATGATATACAACAACTTGAAGAGGCTAAAAAAATTTAGATCGTTTATTGTCAAAAGAATATACAACAGTTTATAGAGGCAAATCAACTATCAGAACAACATTCAAAACAACTTCAAAAAGAACCCATGATCGAAAATAAGGTTCATTTTTCAGTACAAGAAAAGAAGATTAGCTTTTCAACTGTTTGGAGGCCATGTCCTATAAAGTATCTCGCCGGTTCACAACATGCTACGGAAATACCAGAATTCATGCTAGTATCAGAGCCTAAGAATGAGTGTCAGACACTCAACAATTAGTTCCAAATCCCTTTAGAATAGTTTGCAGATCAATTAGAAAGATTCTTCATGTTTTGGGCTAAGTTTTGGAACAAATTCAAGGTACACATCTCATTTTCAGTTCATCATGCTACTTGTTTTGCAATTTGAATTCATCATCTCAATTCTAGAGAAAAGGAAGCTATTTTTCACTACCTGTCTCAGTTTTATTTAGCCTTGATTTGTAGCTGGTTAGAATAGGGTAGATTAGGATTTCCCTTCAATAAGTGCATTTCCTACACATTGCAATGTTTTTCAATTCAATAAGTGCATTCATGCACGTGATCTATTTACCAGATCCTTTCCCAGCTTTAGTTTGTTTTGGAAGGGTTGGACCTTTCGAGAAAAGGCAAATTTTGGTTACATGCTTAGACTCCATGCCCAATGGACAAGAGCAAGGCACTAGTCTTTAAGCTAGCAGAAGCTTTCCCCATAGGATCGCCAGAAATGTTGACAATTTTTGCACTTGTGCAAAAATGGGCAACTCAAAACTTCATCATTACGATGAAAAGTCTTGGGTGAAGTATACCTAAGCTAAGGAAGTTTCGATGTTATTAGTTATTGCTGAATTAATTAATGATTAAGTGAAATTTGCTGTAGTTATGTGTGTTGTCTCAAAACAAAACAAATCACATAGTCTGCAATTTCATGTCATCTTCAACAAAAGAACACAAAGCCCTAAAGGACAACTATGTTGTCTTGATGAAGATGACAAATTACAAATTAGGTGAAGTGCTTGAGTTTTGAAGCAAAGCAAATAGAAATGTAGATTACAGAAAGTCAGAGTTCATTACTGAATGTTACAAGTTCTCATCAATGTTCTTTCCTTCATGATTAAGACATTCAATTATGTTACTGAGTTGTTTAGTTCATTATACAATCCATACAGAAAAGATAGAATGCAAAAATAAATACACAACTCATTTTCGAATTCAATGTTTTATTCACAAGGAGAGTCAAATGTTTCCCACACAAGCCATGGGATGTAACTGAAAGTAAAGTACAACTACTAAAAAGAAAGGTACACATGCATGAAAGAGAAAGAAAAGGAGTATGAGTGAACCCATCATTTCCTTTGGGTTTTGTTCTTCTTCGATTGAAGCATCTTCATCTTCATCTTTTGTTTCTCCTTCATCTTCATTGTAGAAGCCATTGTACCTGAAAAAGAAGAAAAGAATTAACTATCAGTTATGAGCTCAGGGATCAATTCATATTCCTACACTATCCTACTTCATGCATATGAATCTTCTCCTAACAGAGATGTATTCTACTTGAAGAAAAACTACATGCATGCTTTATTCACTTAGAAAGAAGAAAGAGAAAAGAAAGAAGAAAATACATGGACATAAGAGAGGCCAAAAAGCCTAATTATTTTCTAACTATTTTCTAAGTGTGTAGGTATAGGTTACAGCCAAAGAGAAAAATAGACAAGTCATAAGTGCATGCAATAAAAGGAAGAATGTAACTCAAAGTTCAATAATTGTTCTGAAATGGAAGAATTTACAGTGTAGAAAAGAAGACTAACAATAGAAGCACATGTTTCGGCATTGCAAATGAAAAAAGCAAATTTGAAAGTTGATGTTTGGCTAAAAGAGAAGGTCACAGTTGAAAGGAATGAAGACAAGATTCTAGAAAAAATGGGACTTAAATACAAATCAACACTTTAAATTTTCGGTTAATTACTGAAGTAATAATTAGTTGCTACATTTCAAAGTTATTTATTTAAAATTTGCTCAACTAAAGTTATTTATGTTGCTACGGGAAAAGAATAAATTCAAAACTAGTTGTTACAGGAAAGGATAAATTTTCAAATTAGAAGAAATAAGTTGTCCATCAAATTATTATACAATGCTGAGATACAAATAAGATCTAAAATATGACAATAGCTTCAGAGATCAAATTGAATGCATGATTTGTAGTTACAGAAATAGAAGTCATTTCAAATGAATATAGAGATGCTACCATATCAAAGAAGTACAACTATCTATGCAAGGGATTGATCAAATACAGATACAACTACATATAGGTGAAGCTCAAGTACAACATTGAAGCACAAAAGAAGATGGAACTACATTTTTACAAGACTTGAATTGTCCAACATGCAGGAGTTGTAAAGATAGAGTTCCAGAAATAATATGTTATGCATAGGTTCAGAAAATAATATACATTATTTTCAGAAAAGTCAAGAATATTGTTACAGTCAAGCATTTAATAGATGTGATTTTCAGAAAACAATGGCATTTCAAACACTCATCTCATGGAGAATTTCAATGTTCAAGTGATGACAATGTTGAAATTTTAAAGAAAATATTCTCAAAAGGTGCTATAGAATTTCAAAAATCAAGTTGATCTTGAGACAATGAATTGTAACAAATGGATTCTCCGAATATAAAATTGAACCAAAGATTTCAAAATGGACCTGAAGTAATGTACGAACTATATTTACAGAAATTCATAACCATCTTCTACAATATTCTCAACAAATGGTGAGATAACAGTTGTCCTAGCACAAAGAACTCATACAGAGAGGAGGCTGAAGTACAAATATCCAGAAAGAAGAAAATACTCTATGTTCACCACAGTAAAACAAAGGAAGGTACAAAGTAAATCAGAGTTTCATAAAAAAACACATGATCACAGAGTCTTTTCAAAGTTCATTTCATCAATGGCCGAGAATGACAGATACCTAGAACTCAGAAAATATAGATCTATAATTCATGATGCAGATTGGGCCGAAGAACAAACTCACCATAGATAATCAAATGGTCAAATTTCGAGCAACCGGATGATGAAGCGAGAGGTCCACAGGCCCACATGAGGTTTCAAACTCAGAAGTCAATCAGAGAAACAAATCACAGAACCCACAAATATTTCCAAAGTTCAGTGATACATTTAAAGAAGAAAAGAAAAAGAAGTTTACGCATGCAAGAGAAATTACCTATAAATGACTATGGCGGCCAAGAAATGAAACCTCATCTTTCAAAAATATACAGAGGCATGAATGGTACAGAGGATAAAAGGATAGAAGCCGAGCTTAAAGAAACAATAATGGTGGCCCACACTTCAACCACCTCGCCGTAAAGTATGAAAACCATGAAACCGAAATAACAGAGAATATTTTTTGCAGAGAAGGAGCTCAAAATACAGTGAAAGCTGAGATCAAATCAAAACCAAATAATGGCATCAAGAGGAAAATTTTCTAGGGCTTCACCCATACAGACCAAAAATCCAAATGAATGTGCTTTAGGGTCAAGTTCCCTTTACTTCCTGAACCCAAGAAGTGGGTTAACTCAACTCAACCACAGTCAAGATCAACATCATCAAACATCAAAGACACAAGATCAATGTCCTCGGATCATCACAAAAATCAATGCTAACCACAATCAGGATGCCACCACCCACAATAAATGCCAGCCAAAGCCCTAATCACAAGTCATAAATCAACGGTCTATGATTAGAACAGGGTACAAAGATCAACGACAAAGAACAAGGCATGAAAATTCAAAATAAACCACAAGGGTTATAATTAACCTGACTAGAGTTGATGCCACCGCCCAAGTCACCAAGGGGTGAGTCACCATGGAAGGGGACAACCCACATGTCCACTAAACAAATCATTGCAAATGACTTTAAAAAGTCTAACCCAAGTGCATGCTTCAAATAATTTTAAAGGGCGACCAAATCATATATCATGATCACCGAAAAGGTGAATATTATAATATGCTAGCATGGTGGGGTGTTTCATAATCAAAAACATAAATGTATTATGATGCCATGCCATAAAAGGGCTAAACTAAATGAATATTACAACATGTTCACCACAGGTGGTCCCCACAAGAGGAATTATTTTTGCAAATATTGCTAAGTATTGTAATTATTTTGCTCACATACAGGGAGTTGTATTTTTGCATGCCTTCACAATAGGACAGAATAGAGAAGAAGACAGAGTTGCATGTTCATGGAAAGAGACTTGCCTAGCAAGCAACCTTATTTTTAGCAAATTATTCACCCTTCTTTTCTTAAAAATAGAACAGTCAACTTCAATTTGACTATAATGTAAGTAAGGCTAATAATGCCTATTTGTAATTGCATGCTCTATTTTTTCCTTTATCTATTATTAAATAAAGGATAAAAATAAGATGCATGGGTGAGTACAAGCCTTAGGCTATTTTTAGGAGAGGGTGAATTTTATTTTTTTGCTATATATTGTGTGCCTTTACAAAGCACAAAGGAGGACTTCTAGAGGACTTTTGGATATATGAGTACTGAAGCAAATTTTGCCAGTTTTTCCTCTGAGTGTGAAGTATTTCTGCCTTTCCAAGTTATTTTATAGTCTTGTGTATGTTTCTATTAATCTTGTGAATGTAAATTCCCTGATCAATCACCTTACCCTACTGCAAAATTCAGTCTTTCTACTTAATTTTAATGTGCATGTTAACTTATTAGTACTGTTATGATTCTCCCTCAGTAATCAAGTGTTTTTCCCTTAGATATTATGTAGAAAAAATATTGGTTCGTGCATCAAGAATCCTTCCCAAATCAGTTGTGCATATACTCAGTCAAAGCCCTCATACAAATTTGGTGTATCACCTTAGTTTTAATCATTTTTATAGTCATATTTTACTCTCAAACTCCCATAAATCAGTTTAGGATACACCAATAAGGAACCAACCTTGATATTGGAGACTCACCTCAAAATAGGTATACCCATAGACCTGAGGTGTTTCCATTGTATCTACAAAAGAGAGAGATCATTTGTGCAAGCTTAGAAAACTCTGCAACCATCTCTCTACAGGGTGCACTTTCGAGAGATAATAGGCGTTTCATTACATTAATGGGTGAGTTTGAGTTAACATTTGTAAATAAAAATCCATTAAGGGTCAAATCATTATAGATTGGTTGGCTGATAATCCATTGGATGGGGGTGATTTGTAGACTTGGAATTTACCGATGAGTGAGTATATTTCATTGAAACCAGGCCCCTATCTCTATATTCCCTTAGTACACTGACATTATTAATTTCATCATGGACCACACATACCCATAAGGGGCAACGTCACCACAAAGAAGGTGGTTACGTGTCATTTCCGCTAAGTATGTTATCCTGAAATAGGTGCTTTATCACAGAGCCTTTAACGAAATGTTGTTGAGATACGTTGATGTCAAAGAGTCTGGAAAATATTATTTATGAGTCACATAACGAGGTATGTGGAAGTCATTTTGGCGGTCATGCCACTACCCAGAAGATACATCGAATGGCCTATTTCTGGCCCACCCTCGAACATGATGCGGTAGAGTTTGTGCACAGATGTCACAAATGTCAAGAGTTTTCCTAAGAGATCCACATACCAGCACAAGCTTTACAACTAATCACAAATCCATGGCCCTTCTCCATGTGGGGCCTAGATCTGATAGGTAAATTCTCTCCCTCATCAACAGATGGCCATAATTTCATAATCACGGCCACATAGAATACTTTACCAAGTGGGTAGAGGCCATGCCCCTTACTATTGTTCTTGGATCTATAATCACTAAGTTCATCTTGAACCAGATCATTTGTAGGTACGGGGTGCCACAAGTCATTATTTATGATAATGGCACATCTTTCAAAAATGACGAGGTGCGTGAGTTATGTACAAATTTCAAAATAAGTCATCACACGGCTTCTCTCTACTACCCTCAGGCTAATGGACAAGATGAGGCTACCAATAAGACTTTAAATTCCATTCTCCTAAAAACCATTAAGGAGAATAAACAAGATTGGCACCTAAAGATTTTTCTGGCCTTATGGGCCTACCAAACGTCGGTTAGAACACCAATGGGGAAACCCCTATTCCTTAGTATTCGGTGCTAAGGTAGTTCTGCCACTTGAAGTCAAAATACCTAGTCTTTGCATTTCGCTACATGGAATCCTACGAGAGGAGGGTTATCGAGAAGCACAACTCTCTAATTAGAAAGTATCGACAAAGCTAGACCGAATGTTTAACAACGGCATAATGTTTACATTGACCATATGTCTCAGTAATACAATAAAAAGGTGTACAAATGTGAGATCTATAAAGGATATTTGGTATTAAGACTCGATAGCCAAATAGACAAGAAGACCAACGATGGAAGAAAGTTCAACCAAGATTGTTAGGTCCATATCAAGTAGTGGAAGACTATAAAAATGGCACATTCCACTTGTGTACACTAGAAAGTGGGGATTTTATCGAATCCAGTAAAATCCCTCCACCTAAAGAGGTGATACGCATGATCCATCAAAGCATTCTCATATGTGCATTATTGCATCTGAATTACATTTTCATCTGTTCGTTCATTTTGTAAAAAGTGTGATCAAGGAGCTTATTCTTATGGAAATTACTAAAAAAATCTGAAAATATTGGTAAAATGTTCAAATCATGTCTCTTAAAACCTTCATAGTATCATCAACTGTTTCTAAATCATTTATCAATCCAAACAAGATAAGACAAAATTTTGAGGGTAACCATACCAAGGCCTGCACACTTGGTTCTACTTTTGTTCTCTTCTTAGGATAGATGTCTTTTGTTCATGGTCTATTCTAGAAGCTTCATGGTGTCACATCTATCCCACATACACCTCCTTGGAAATAAATGCATTCTAAACATTTTTCCCAAATAAGTAAGTCAAATGCAAATCCACGAAAAAATTTTATTTTTACACATTTCTCTACCCTACCAACCTTCAGTGTGAGCCTACATCTCTTAATAGTGACGCAGGTTAGGAGAGGAGGAGATGCCCTTACTCATTTGTGCCTTGTCCATGATGATGAGCCCACGCTTCCTACTAGTAGCATGGGGCAAGGCATAGAGGGTCTCTTTGATAAACTTGCAAGTTACAAACTAGTCAAACATTGTGAAATCATTAATAAAAAACAAAGTGAGTTAGATGTCCAAAATTCCAAGAGAGTTTGAAACCCGAAAATCAAAAATTTTCAACCAAGTAGCCATCTACGGATCCAAGTCTACATAAACCACAAATCAATTCACATTCTAAACTATGAAGTAGATTGAGTAGGGTAAGGTTGTAGCATCCCAATTTGGTTCTATCAAACCTCTGTCTTTCTCTCATCACTGTCATTCAAAAAAATTAATAACTTGTGCCCTTTCTAACTCTTGGTGTTGAGCCCTCACATCTTACTAGTTGTGTGGGGTTAGGAGTGGGAAAGTACATCTATTTATCATATCATTATATCATCACATTTTATCAAGACAATATGAAGTACCAAAGATTGCAAAAGAAACTAAGTTTAAGATCACATTGTGTTTGCATCGTCATATATCAGCATTATGAAATACAAAAAGAAATCATTCTGTTATCATTCCACATCCATTGCATACATTCTGAAAAGCATTGAAAAGAGGAAGTTCTAAATATCTAGAGTACACATGAGAGATAAGCCAAAGAGAGTCAACTTGGATACAATGGAATGCCGAACCAAAAATAGAGTTTGTATATATCATAGTAGATCAAGTTTGTGTAAAAATTCATCATGCGCTAGGCATGGTCAAAATGCTCACAATGAGCCCAAAATATACAACAAAAAAGGGGTCGCATAGTGTCAAAAATGGAATCAAAGTAATAAAGGCTCAACGGCCTGTCAATCCCTATGGGATCCCTCAAATGGCGCATGACCGCATCTAGGGCTCCTGTTATGGCTATGACAGTGGTGAGAATGAACTAAATGGTGTGAAATCTCATGGTGGTGCCCAGGCCTACATAGTCTCACCGTGAGAATGGCTCGCTCATCAGCACTCAGCAGTCTCGTATCTAGCTACCTTGGTAAGAAGGGAGGTCACTATCTTTACAAACTTCCGGATGGGAGCAACATGTCGGTATGTCGGCCGGAGGCTAAGGGTTGCCACGAATTAGCAGTCAACTCGGCCCGAGTCTTCCCCGAGGGGATCAACAGGTATCCACACATACCCGACGAATGAGATCTTGCCACTCGTGTGTGGACACTACAAAAAAAGAGAGATAGTGACCTAGAAAATCACAGAATGAAAATCAAAAGGAGAATGCTACATTAAACATACAAAAATCAATAGACAAAGTTGAGAGAGGAGCATTGAACATACTCGGTCTCCGTGAATCCATGTGGGATCGGTGGTACTGTGGTAGGTGTTGTTGGTGGTCATGGAGACTCACCGAATCCGGAGGCATGGTGTTGTCTAATCATGGACTCATCATCCCCTCCAAGTGCCTCCCTCCGAGACCGAGTCTATCTCTTCACATTCACCTCCTCGTGCGTGCTCTAAGCATCTCCCGAGTATCATGCCACTCAGGTGGTCACTATCACTCCCTCTCAAGGTCCTAGCCCTCATCCTCACCTCCGATTGACTCCCCCTTTGTATTGTCTTTCACATCCTCCTCGGATTCAGAGTCCAAATCAATTGGCTCATCCTCCTCCTCACTTTGAGAAAGAGCCACCCCAATCTAAAGTAAGGGTGCTTAAGAAGCGCTAGCTTCCCACTGAGCCTGGACTATGTGCCTAGCTGCAATAGGCACACCAGGAGTAACAACTGTCCAACCAAGATCCCCTCTAGGACATCTCCATGCCTCTGAATAGTCCTGTAAATAGGTGCCACTGGAGGAAGCATGACATGGTATGGAAGACCAAACTACTAGGGTACCTGGTTAAAGGTCTGATCTCTAGTCTCCCGGGTCATATTAACTAGTTGGTTCATGGAAGAGCAAGCTACCATCGTCATAGCCTCCTCACCCCATATTCCTGCCATGTCTTGATATGGTGTGGTAGTTATTTCCGTTGTAGTCAGAGAGGCCACTGGTTGATGTGGTGTCCAAAGCACTGACATGCCTATCCATCTAGCTTCCCGAACATCCCATGGATCTCGATACATGTACCCCCTGCCATACGGGATGAAGCATTTATAGACCTAACTCATAACCAGAGTAGGGTGGCTCAAAGACTGTCCCTACAATTTGACAACTCTATATAAGTCATGGTATGTGGTCCCCAAAATATCTGCTCCCTAGGCATACTTACGGCCATGAGCCTCAATCAGGCGATGGTGGGGGCCCAACAAGATAAAACATGTCTCCTCCCTTTTTGTGACTAATCTCGATGACAAGATACCCATGATGTCTCTCTAGAAGGATGGGAATGGGATCAGTAGCAATAGACCAAACCTTCATTCCCTTCTTCGAGCCAGATGAGATAATAGCATCTCCCACGTATGTGGTCCACTCTATCATCACGGACTGGACCCCATTGTCTCCAATGTCAGTCTCCTACCAAGTACTAGGAGTCCAAGGATGCGGTATACATCCTCCAGAGTAATAGTCCACTCCCCGACACCTGAAACCGTAAGGTGTTCCTGATCGCATCCAAATAAGGAAATAAGTCACACAAAATGTGATTGGTAGGAGCAACATGGGGCACCTATGTTATCCGCCATATTTTTGCCCATCAAAAAGATCCGTCTCAAGTGTGGGTCACCGATCTAAAATCCCGTGAGCCAATCACACTCTCTCTCTCTGCTCCAACGTATGTACTCCACCTTCTTCTACATCCACCAAAACATGAAAAAGAGCAAGTTAGTAATGTGCATCACATGATAAGCTCATCAAAAACATAGAAAAACATTGAAAACACAAAAAAATCAAGTTAAAGAGCATTTTAGATAGTCTGTTTAGAACCGCCGACCAGTGCAGGGTGACGGTTCTAGGACCGCTGCCCTGTCTTGGGTGGAAGTCCTAACCCGATTTCCCAAAATGTTCCCTTAACCCCAAAATGCTTTAAAATGACAAAAATGACCATTTCTAACAAAATAAAAGCACGCCCTATGGGCACCCCCCCTAAAGACCCATTCAAGATTTTTTTTTTTGAAAATCTCCCCTAGGTGAACTTTTCAACGTTTTAACTTTTAGGGTACAAAAAGAAAAAGGAGGAAATAACTAACCTGAGAGCGCGTTGGTCGATCTCCCACTCATGGAGGCATGATCACAATCTCGGCACAAACGTATCGGCTGTACTCTCATCAAGAATGGTCACCGTAAATCTAGAGCTCCAAATCAATCAAAATAACCAAATCAACAATGCACAAATGAATTGAAAAATGAGTTTATATATATATATATGTTATTTCTAACTTTATTTTGAGTGTGTTTGTTTACATAGGTGGAGCATTGGCGCAGGTATATTTCTACATCCTCACGCAAATGGTATGTCTTCTTGTTGTTTTGATTTAGTGTTTATTTGTCGATATTTTATCTATCTGCACTTGAGTCTTTTCCCTCTTTTGTAGGTAACAAGAATTTGGACGGTGACTCTTCCACACACGGGTGTGTCGTATATAGCTTCTCCGAGGGGGAAATATGTACGCACTCAAAATTACATGTGCTACATTTTCAGAAAATGGTTATAAAGTCCCCAGTGATGATTCAAAATCCTTTCAAGAAGGTGTTCGAGCTCCAAAAACCCATTCACGGTATATATTTGTATCATAGATAACCTTACGTAACTTTTCCATGCATTTTTTCATCTCCCTGTTTCTTTATGTGCTTGTTTTGGCCTTCAGTGTCAGGACCACCGCCTTTCCTAGGCGGGGGTCCTGAAACTGCCACCCTGCGCAGTGGCGGCGGTCCCGCCCGCTTTTCAAATCTTCACGCGTGTTTTAAACATGCGAAAGTTCACTTAAGTTTTCTTTTTGCATGCATCTGTGAGATGAATTGGCTAAAAATAGCTTTGTTTTCTTGGTTCTCCTTTCTCCTTCTATTTTTAATAAGATTTAATTAGTTGGAACTACCTCTTCTTTCCTTGTGCATGAAGTAACCTCCATTCCTATATATTCCATGCTTGTATTCAAGCAAAGGGCCTAAGAATTTTGTGTATCTTGCATTGTTGTGCTGCCATAATCTTGCTAGGAATTGCATAGCCAAGCTCAGATCTCTTGTGTTATCTCTCTTCTACTTACATTGCATCTAAATTGCTTCCAAGATGCCATCACTCAAGTGCCATCCTCTTGTTTCTATTCTTTGCATTCCCAATCCTTTGGACTCACATGAACACTCAGAGAAAGAAAGAAAAGAACCGAGGGGATGAGATCACGATACTACTTTGGATTGTCCCAAAGCTCTTGCTCTTCTAGGTTGGAGTTGTGTATTTTTTTGCTTTGTTTTGTCAAATTGTCAATTACATATCAAATAGAGTAGAGAAACAGTTCATTTCAAGTAGCTAGATAATTGCAAGTAGATCAAATAAATAGGAAGTTTTCTCTTCAACATTGATAGGAGGATATGGGGAACAATAGCTCTGTCATAGAGCCATGAATTGTCCTTCACTTCGAGGTAGGGTTGGAAAGATTTTGCTTGAGTTAGAATAGATCTTAGATTTAGATTCACACATCTCGCACAAACAATTAGCTACTTGAGCTAATTATTTGTTTTAAACTAGTTTATTAGATTAGATGCATTGTCTAAAAAGTTAGAAAAGAACAAAAACATTTATTTTCCATATATTAGCTTGTTTTAATGCTTTGTTCTAATATATTGAGAAAACGCCAAAAACATAAGTTAGATTTCCTTTGATAGATAGTTTATTTGACCAAGTGTATGGGTATTCTCATAAATTTATCATAATTAAATTCACTAAATGTTACTTCATTAAATGTTATTTTCAAATATTATATATACTCTATGACAAGAAGGGTAGTTGATGTCAGTAACACGGACTTTGCAGGCAAGCAATATCATCAATAAATTATAAAAGGGTTTAATAATACATCACGGATGAAGAAACTAATTTGTATATGATCATGTTATAATATTAGGAATTGAATAAATTTTTAAAGAGGACTTTCAAATAATGGAAGACACGGGATGGATGCCTATAGATTGTTTTAGGCATTGTGCATTGTTCAGACCACCACTCTTTCACCAATTTTTATGTTGTTAGCATTTTTATCGTCAAGGGTTGACATGAAACCTTGTATTTATCTAATTACTTTCTCATGTATCTATCAAACCCATGCCTTTTTCATCTTCCTCTTTCTTGAGAATTTTCTATGAACTTAAATTGCTAGGATGTTTTGTCATATGAGATGGAGAAATAAGAGGATTTAAAAGAAATATTTGCATGAATTTTCAATTTGATGATGCTTTAATTTCTTTCTCATGTTTACATCATGGCCACAATGAGGGATTCCATACATGGGAGAATATCAAACAAAAATGTGTGGACCATGTCTATAGTGAAGGACATGTGGAAAAATTTATTGACCTTGAGATCAACGATCCATACTATGTACATTGTCATTCTTACTTCCAATAATAAATGAAAGTGTGATTTGTTATTATTGTGACTATATTCACATTACCGCTTTTCATTCCAATATGGTACCTAGAATTTAATGGATTTGTTTATGATATGGCACCGAAAATTAAATGGAGTTTTCATTCAAACATCATCGATCAGATATGGAAGGATTTTTCAAACTAATACCACCTACCTAAAATGTTGAGAACAATATATTTTGCATGCTTATTTAGCTACACAAGAACACAATAAGCTTTGGGATTCATCTTCAAAGATCACATAGTTTCATCATATCCATTAAAGAAATAAGTACCACTTTATCACGATATTTTCTAATAGACAATGACAAATTCATTAGTGTAAGGTTTGACGATTTGCATCATCAATTATATTTCTAAAAATCCTCTCAACATGGTATGATGTCTACACAACATGATTCGATTCAAATGTGATCCATCCGTACAGACATAAATATAATAATTATTAACTCTAATAATGTACCCTCCTAATATATCTAACATTTCATCCTACCATGCTAACAACATCCCAAATCCCATCTTTTTTTATCTTTCAATTTGTCTTACTTAAAATTAAATAAATACCATCTCCTATTGTAAAAAAATATTTTCCACCTAGACCACCTACCCTACTAATTAGCTCCTCTTACTAGCCACCCCTACTAATCCTTCATTAACCCTTGATCCTATCTATACATTTATAAACTAACTTAACCCCTTTCACCATTTCCTTCTATATTTCTCCAAATCTAAAATTTTCTAACCTCCACCATCTTCCATGAATTTTAAATCCATTGAAATATCCCTCAACCTATAGAATCATCGAGGTCTAGAATCTTCCACCCTTTCATCCCTTCTCAGCCATTGATCTTTGTCCTACTTGGATAAATCTCAACCCTCCATTCTTCTATAAAACCTTCCACTACCCTCTATGCATGGCCAACTTGGAGAAGCTTAAGTAAACTCCATCAAATTGAAGAGACATAAAATATCCAACAACGAAGTGCTACCAAATTTGGAAGCCTTCAACAAAAAAACAAACAAACAATCAATTATCAAGAAATCTTAGAGAAAAACTATTCCAACAAAGGGAAATTTGAATTCAAGGTAAAATGAGATAAATTATCTTTTAAATATGATTATCTTGGAAAAAATTTCTCTCTTTCCCAATCTAAGGTGCTAATTTTGGTTCTAAGTTGAAAATATTGACTTGTTTTAATGGCTCTTGTTGTATTTGTTTGAACTAGACTTAACATATTTTGGCTCACTGAGGGGCTCCCACACTGATTTAATCATTCCTTTATTATTTTTAGGACCCCAAAAATAAGATGTGAATAAATCATAATCAAAAGGTTGCAAACTTTGGAGAAAATTTAAAAATTTTGTGGTATTTTCCGTGTTCACTACCTTATGTCGTTATCACGACTAGTAATGTCATTATTATGGACATAAATGTCATTTTTGTTTAGAATATTGTTATTTGTGTGATATGTAGATAGGTTTACAGCTGAATGTTACAATCGCAAGAGACTGCATCATAATTATCATTAAACACATATGTATCTCCAGACCACAACATAATTTTCACTAACTGCATCGTGTTCGCCATAGACCATGTCGTTTCCCCGATAGAAGGCATAACACTATGTTTTTCTCAATTTATAATCATTTTATGACTATATGGTTAGTTTGTAGCTATTAAAAATCATCTTACCTAGCCAAAAATCTCAATTCCACATTTTGGTTTTAAGCTTTTTCCTCTTTTCTAAAAAGCCTCAATGTCATTTTAACTACTAATCGTGTCAATTTTGATTTAACTGCATCATTTTTCTTTAAAACATGTCATTTATTATAACTTTGTCTATGTAGGTAATTACATCATTTTTTATAGTAACCACTTCATTTTAGTGTCTAACAATGTTATTTTTGTGTGATCACATCATTCTTGCTCTTGGTATCTTTGTAATTGTTCTATGTAACACATTTTGTGTGACTGTAATTTTTTTTTGCTTGTAAAAGGCCTAACTTGGTTCCAAACTACTTACTATGGGTTTTACATATCTGATTGGTCAAAGAGCTAGTATTAAAACCATATTGTTTTTACAAATTACTTACTCGATGTGACTAACTTTGGATATTATCATATCTTTTTGTTTTGTTTTTTTGACCTAAAATAGGTTGTGTATTTTTCCCCTTGTGTCACTTAGTGATCTTGGGGATAAAAAATAACCTAATATCCTTGGTGATCTTGGGGTTAGTACAAGGTCAAGTTGATTTATCTATGGATGGGCAACAATTTTCTTGTTTATATCTTCCCTCAAGAATTCTACTCTACACTAAAGGTTTGGTGTCGGCATGCAACATGAATTATTTACCTTGATAGGGGAATTTAATATATTGATGGTATGTGGATGGGATGAGTTGCATGGCATGGATCCATGGGTGACCAAGGAGGATGTTGTAAGGAACTTCCAAGTCCACAATGTGATGTGACCACAATGTGACACAAGGTTTCTAAGGTTATTGGTCCAATATTGAGTGATAGTGTGACTGTTCCTATGGATTGTCTCTCATGATTATCATAGCCACGAATAGTTATGACATCAATACCAAGACTCTCTTCATTATAGACAAGGCATCACAATCATTTAATGGATCAAGTATTTAGTAAGGTTTCATTATCTATAAGCGAGACTTTTGATTTTATAATGAGTAATGAATGCTTCATGATATAAAGAATTATTATTTGTGATATTTGGGTTCAAAAGGTTTTCGGACCAAATGATAAGATAGGACTATTGGGTGAAAGATTTGTAATCAAGTCATGAAATTATTGGTTTTTGTTATCCTTAGGAACATTTGGTTCATGAAAGGCATGAGTAATGACATCTTGTATTGTAGGAGAAGATTTGAGAAACTCCATGAGGGATTTTTGCATAGTTATATTTTATAATTGTTTAATTATATTGAAATAATTGGAGGAAACAACAATCAATTCAGTTTAGTTAAACGAATTGAAAAAAACACTCTACGATCTAGTAAAAACTAGAGTTCTCTTTGTTAGGGTTTTACTTGTTGCACCATCCTACACGGCCTTCTCGAGCTCTACGGAATTTATTGCTATAGTTTCTCCTAGGGTTTCTTTCCCTTTGGGTGTTCCCTTTATAATTACCTCGCTATCTTCAAACATGGTTTTTACAACTATGACTGGAGATAGTGGATATTTGAGCAATGGCACTGCCAGTGAAAAGACTAGAAGTTCGTCTCAAAAGTGTTTCACGAGGTAATGTTTCTCCTCTTGATGTGGTATTTCCCATTCTTGATTTTAATGCTTCTTATAAATGGTTAGAGAAATTTTGTCTCATTGGGTATTTTGTGGGTCACATCCCCTCTGAAAGCATGCTCAAATCCTGGTCAATACAATCTAGACTCCCCATGGGGTCAGACTTGAAAGCATCCAAAACATGACCAAAGGTTTTTTTATTTTTAATTTTTCTAATCTGCTTAATGCCCCCAATGTTTTGGATCAAGATACACCACTTGTTATGTCGCAACTCTCTTCTTTTTTTGTCCACATGGCACAAAGATTTCATGGTATCTAAATATACCAATATTAAAGTTCCCATCTGGGTTGAATTACCTGGCTTACCCTTGCCATGTGTGCATTTTTTACCTCGAGATAGATGTTTTTATTGGCCACATAGTCCGCCTCAAAGCGGTTAGGTTTTACCATGCTCTTCCACAAAAGCATGTGTGCATTTGAAGTTGATCTTTCTCAGGATCTAAAATAATTTGTGGACATTCAAATGAGAAACAAACGCTACTCCCATCGGGTCATGTAAATCAATTTTTCTAACACTTACTTTCATTGTCAGGACTCTGATCATAAGATCAAAGACTATACTCTTTATTTCCCCACAACCGCCCCGTGGCCATAGCTGATCCTGAACCATTCAAACCCCAAAAAAATAAAGTTTGGCAAGTTTTCGGGGCCAGAAAAAAAAGAACACTACCCAACAACCTAAGGCATTTGGCTCAAATGATCAACGAGATCCACCTATTAAGGAACAACCCCATAGCTTGCAAGCTAAAGATCTAACTATTATTGCTAAAGAACCAACTACTACTTCCATCTTGGCTATCCAATTGCCAAAATATTCCAGCACACCCCAAGTGGCCTTGGTTCTCATGGACCAGATAAATTTTTTTACAATGTCACCATGCTATAATCATTGCCACTACTTTTTCCAAGTAGCTTAGAAGGGCCCTCCAAAAGGACCCAAAGTCACTCTTATATCTCTCGCGATCATAGCCTAGCTCGTAGCATTGACTCAACCGAGAGGAGTACAACATCGAATACGTCATATGAAAATAATTGAACTCCAATATTTTTACAAAGCATAATACTACTCAATTTCTACAAAATCAATATGATGCCCTTGATGGCTTGGAGGATGGTGACATGGCTCTTAACCACCATCTCCCATGAATTGTTTATCTTGGAATATTCAGGTCTTACATACTCATATTGTAAAAATTTGTTCGTGAAACTCGTCGAAGATGTACAAATTTGGATGTTTTGTTTTTACACGAGCTAAAAATTACAAGTTTTCGATTCTGAGATGGTTTGTAAATTCATCTGCCTCGACACTTGGCTTTCTCGTAGTAATCATGAAGTAGAGTATGGGGGTTTAGTTTCTCTTTTACTCCCAAATGGAGGCCCTTGTTAATTGATCATGGCATCGACCCCACCAATCATGCTATATGGGTCCTATTTAATGTTGGTAGCCACCTTTTTGGCCTCATCAATATTTACACTTCTAACGATGAGGCCGAAAGGGCCGATTTGTGGTGGTGGATCGCTAACACAATTCTCGAATCGTATTGGGTCATAAGTGGAGATTTTAATATGGTTGAGTCACCCACTAATAAATGTGGCCACTTACGATGAGGTAGATAACTAGTGAAAGGGAGGCATGGGTTTTAATGCCTATAAGTTTTGGTTATATGACCCTAACGCCTCTCACACTCCCACATCATAAACATGGTTTACTTTGTCCAATTTCCTTGGAGGATCGGATCAATTACTAAAATGGATCAACAAGATATGTTGTCAACTCAATATTATTTTGAGTTTGATAGCATTTATTCCATGTCAATGGAGGTCATGCCTGAATTTTTCCTTTCGGATCGTTCTCCAATACTGTTTCATATCACTTGGCATGATAAAAATCACTTTTTGTCATAAAGTCAAATTCTTCCTTAATATTGCCTTGATGCAACATGGACATGCATGTCTAGAAATTAATTCCCCAACTTTTTCATCATTGTCATATTTACCATCCACCTAAGCATACTAGTTGGATTCAATGGTGGGAGGATGCGATGACTCGAACAATTAGATTCCTTAGAATCTATGGCAGACAACTGGCCAAAATCAGGTGCCACTCATACTCCACTAACACCTTGTCTCTTATTCAAGCGGTGGTGGTGCTTTAAGGTGATCCTTTCTCTAAAACTCTGCAACTTCAATTTCTTAAGCTTTGCTGGAAAATTCAAATTGGTGATAATTATAATGTTAGGGGAGCGTAGATCCGAGCCCAGTTACACTAGCTCAAAATTGGTGATCGAGTCTCAAAATAATTATTTCTTTCTCTTAGATCCAAGAAACCATCTCAAAAAATTTGAGAAATCATGGATGGCAAAGCTAGGGTTACTGATCCCCAATTCATATTGCAATCCTTTGTGCGACATAATAAGTTTTTGTTTCAATCTCAACAACCCTCTACACCGACATGCTACTCTCTTGATCAATATTTGGGTTTGTGTCGTCTGCAAATTTTCCAAGGCGTAGAAAGTGATATGAGACTGAATGCTTACCATTGAAGACCTTAATGATGCTATTATGCAGATGGTCAATGATAAAGTTCTATGTTGCGATGGATTCCCTTGTGATTTTTACAAATCTCTTTGGTATTCAATCGATCAAGATCTTTTCAAGTATATCTCAAGGGCTTTCACAATCAACTCTTAGGACCACATATCAACAAGGGAATGTATTAAATTCATTCCTAAACAAGGATACCCAAAAGAAAATTACCTATTGGTGGCCTATCGCCCTATTAAATGTCTCCTAAAAATCTTTTCCAAATCCTTGACTATGTGGTTTCACAATATCCTCCCCGATGTTATTCACCCAGATCAAATAGGATTCATTCACGGACATTATATCCTGGACAACATCATTGATGTTTAGGAGGGTATAGAATGGGCTCGTAGAACCAATCAGTCTATTATGTTCATAAAAATTATTTTGAGAAAGTGTATGATCATATTGAATGGCCCTTTATTCTTGCCATGTTCCAAGCCCTTGGATTTGGCCCCATATTTATTCAATCTGTTAGAATGCTCTTTAAATATGTCTCTGATCAAATCACCATTAATGGCCTCAGCTCAAAACCCTTTGTGATTTTTTCCTCCATTTTCCAAGGCTTCCCTTTGGCCCCTGCACTCTATGTGTTGGCTAGTGGAAGGATTTGGGTATTTGTTGTCCCATGCCAAATCTCAAGGGCTTGTTAGGGGAATCACATTACCTTCTGCGACCAATTCTCAATTGCTCAATGGTCACTTCGCAAATGATTCCTTTCTCACACTCATTGAAGATGAATCCAACATTTTTAGTGCCACGCACTTCCCGGATATCTTCTATGTAGCATCTGGTTCCACCATTCAATGGAAAAAAACCTTGTGTTATCATAAATATTTCCTTCTTGATCTTGTTTGGCTCGCCACTTTTGAATGGAAGGTTTTGGCTCACGGAGAAATGTTTAAATTCATTGGTATTCCTTTTACTTTTCAAGCCTCTCGGCCGAGCTCTAGTAGTATGTCATTCAAAGAGTGGCCAAAAAGTTGGGATATTGACTTACCAAACCTTTATCTGGCAACAAAGTTCCAAATCTATTCCAAAGTCCTCACAGCCACACACGTTTACTACTCCTCATTTTTTGTTCCTTCCAAAGCCTCTATCCAAAAGCTGAAAAATTTTCTCGAAGCCTTTCTCGTGGGCTAACGCCTCTACAGAAATGGTTTTCATCGTGTGGCTTGGGAGATATGTTGCCTTCCCTACATTATGGGGCTAGTCCTTATTAATTTTCAGCGCCAAGGGTGGACACTTTGCGGGAAATGGGTTGTTAGATGCATCACTAGCCAAGAATCTTAGAAATTTCTCCCGCGACATGGTATTAAAGAAGGTTCACCTTATGGTCATCTTGCTTAGAAAGGGTTGGGATTTATCAACCTGCTTATTGACCGATGCTATCAAAGTGATTGACACCTTTGTGCTCAAGAGCATTTAGAAGGCATGCAAATGCATCAAACCCTGGTTTTCAATGGAAAGGCAATGATTTTTGTAACAATCTCTCCATTAACCAAGAATCTCTCTAGTGGTCACCGATATTCCAAGCACGGGATAAGTTTCTTACATAAGTTCTAGAATCTCTGCGCTCAAATTCTTCAAACCCGAATTCACGCCATTCAAGATTTATTCTCAAAAAACGGCAATCCTAGTCCTCTTGGCCTAAAAATTAAAACTCGTTTCATCTTTCCATCAAGGTTCGGGATAGTTATAATGAGGTGATCAACTCGGTCCCTAACCACATGCTTTGCAAAAAATAGTGGTGCGTTCCTCTCGCCCTTAATGGACAGACTGAAAAGGGTATGTTGAAACTCCATTTCACAATTACTTAGCCAATAAAGGATACCATTGGCTCTCACCTCATGTGCCCATGGTGGATGAACTCAACAAATGATGGGGAATCCACTCCACCCCCGTTCTCCTAGAGTAGGTGATTTGACATCGTTTGGTCTATCTATGTGGAGCCCAAAATTGCCCATTTTCTCTAGTGTATTTTGCACCAAGGTCTCCCTCTCGGGGCTTGTCTTGTTCAAATTGGAATCCTATATCAAAATTCCCATTTTGTGGCCATTTGGAAACAACTATGATTCTCTTCTAGTTTTTCCCAAAATATCATCTTTCTTAGAACTAGATTCATTCATTCTTCTTTCCGCTTAGACCACAATGCTTTACTTGGCAGCATATCCTTTTAGGGGATAATCCCAAGCTTCTTCCTATGTTCACCCATATTTGGCATGTTTTCAGAGGGGAAATTCTTTTTGGATATGGAAAGAAAGAAATTCGTTTTTATTTGCTAATTCTGCAATTGATCAACATTTTTCTCGTTTATAACAAATCTATGGTGATCTCGAATGTGCTACTATAGATTCAAGTCCAGGTGAACAAAGTCACACTAGAGGTGGACCACCTCTAGAATTTTCTATGCCACTGGGGGATCCCCATGCATTGTTTCTCATGTGCCACCTTTTCCAACTTGGCGTTCCTTGCCACTTGGCCATAGTGGTTGGCATAGTCATTCGCAACATTGTGCTTTCAAATGTGAGCGCAAGCGATCCCGAGCCCACTCCATGAGACTAGTTATTCTCAAACTCTCCCATGTGGTCCAGGGGTCACCATGCCCTCATCATCCAATAATTTCATTGTTAGCTTGCTTTGTGGCAAGGTTGGGGGTCTTTGACTTTTCAACACAATCGGACTCTCTTGCATCCACCGAGCGGTGCTCGCTGCGATGGATGGAATCTACCTCCACCTTGCCTCCATCTTCTAACAAGTTCCCTCACCGCAACCTTGTCATCCCAACTCAAGGAGAATAAGATCGGGAAGAATAAAATCCCATTGATAGGATATCTCGGACACTCGGTAGAGATTTACCGTGATCAGGCTAGTCGATGATCACATCCACCCGCTTTGGGAATGTTTGTTGTTGTTTCTAAGTTGGTCCTTTGTAATTTTGTAGGCACTGCCTAGTTTTTGTTTTCTCCTAGGCTTGGCCTAGTTTGTTTCTCATTTTTCTAGGATCGACCTAGCTTGTTGGTGGTTTTAAGGCGTGCTCTCATACCACCCATTTTTTGTGGAAATTTATCTTGTATCTTATTGAATTAATATAATATAACATCTCTTTTCATCAAAAAAATTGCAAGAAGACATGGATTTGCTAGTGTGATATTGGAATGCAAGGATTAAATGGAAACCATGCACATCAAAAGCATTTCAATCCAACGGAATTGAAAAATGTTCTCCAAGTAATCAAATAGAATTAATCATAATAAGATTCATGCATAAGGGAAAATAATATAGTCATTCTCATAGATCAAAAATAGGGTACATATGGGAGTGTTGTATGACTACCATTCCTAGAAAATCATTCCCCATGACGAGAAAAGGAGTTACAATTCCCATATGATGTCAATGATGCATATGACAATGATAATTCTATAATGGAAATGTCATATGTCACATAACTCCTAAAGACCTTTGACATTGCCTAAGTGAGATGAATAGGAAAATAATATAGTCATTCTCATAGATCAAAAATAGGGTACATATGGGAGTGTTGTATGACTACCATTCCTAGAAAATCATTCCCCATGACGAGAAAAGGAGTTACATTCCCAAGATAAAATTTAATTCCCATATGATGTCAATGATGCATATGACAATGACAAGATTCTATAATGTAAATGTCATATGTCACATAACTCCTAAAGACCTTTGACATTGCCTAAGTGAGATGAATAGGAAAATAATATAGTCATTCTCATAGATCAAAAAATAGGGTACATATGGGAGTGTTGTATGACTACCATTCCTAGAAAATCATTCCCCCATGACGAGAAAAGGAGTTACAATTCCCAAGATAAAATTTAATTCCCATATGATGTCAATGATGCATATGACAATGACAGATTCTATAATGGAAATGTCATATGTCACATAACTCCTAAAGACCTTTGACATTGCCTAAGTGAGATGAATCATAATTTGTGAAGTGTAAAATGCCCCGAGATGAAAAGGGAAATACATCATACCAACACCCCCTTCATCAAATCTTAGGTGGAGGCATGGTACGCCAAAAAAGGAGGAATGTCCTAGATAACTAAGAAATATGCATCATATGGGTCCCGACAACTAAAGGAATGATAAGGTACCAATATACAAATTGCAATATTTCTAGAAAATAAGAAGAGGAGAAGATGAATAGAAAGCCCAAAGAAGATGAGAAGTTGTAGAATACCTCACCCTAAGAAGAGAGTGCAAGTGAAGGAACTTTGATTCCATGAAAGGCTTGGTAAATATATCTACAATTCGATGATGTCTCCATAAATCATCTCTCATATGAAGTATATGTGTATCTCAATATGCTTCATTTTCTAATAAAGAAACGGATTTTGGAAAATTGAGATGGTTCTCAAGTTTTCACAATAGATAATAGTAGGCTAGTGAAATTGAATACCAAAATCTATCATAATCCCCTACAACCAAAAAACTTTCGTGGAAGCATTGACTACCCCCGTATTCTACCTTTGTAGAAGATATCATAATCACATTATAGTTATTACTCGATCAACCAATAAGAACCAAAGAGAGAGAGAAATTGTAGCTCGAGGTAGACTTCGATGGTCAAGGTCACTAGCCCAATAAAATTTGTAAATCCAACTAGATCAATCTCTGTCCCTCCTAAGTAGTGAATCGGTATGAGTTCCAAAAACATAGTGAAAGATCCACTTCTCTACCCTCCAATGCAGCTCATGAGAATCCTACAAAATTTGGACATGATCCCAACAACATACGGAATATCTTTCCAAGTTTTAATAACATAGATCATGTTCCCCACCGACTAGAGATAAAGGGTACCATTAGCTAAGGGATTGGAGGAATCAATAACTAACTTAACCCTCAAAACAAAAGGAGTAGGAGATGGCTTACAATCAATGATGTGAAACTTGGATAGAAAATCAAGGGTGTACTTAAGTTACACTTTCACAATTCTAAGTAATATTGGGTAATTTGTATCCCAAAAAGTAATGAAGAAAATCTAATTCAGACATAGAGAAATTTTTGGCCAAGGAAGTCTTCACATAATCAATGATCGAGAAAGATATACCCCTAATCAAAAACTCATCAAATTACAAAATGAGGATGAGTATGGATCCATCCTACCACAGAATGCAAAGAATAGGGTTAGAGTGACACTAGTTAACCATAATTCAAGTATTCAGAAATATTTCTAGTCTTCAACTTGAATTAACAAAAAAAGAAAATAGAAATATGCCAACCTCAACAGATGAAGGGTTCAGCGATACCCATAGATGTTGATTGACAATGTTCCATGTTGACTTAATTTGCGCTCCGTGATAGATGTGTACAAGCTCTTTCCTTTAGAGAAACGTGCACTCAAATACACTAAGAAGAAGATGGAATTAGATAGATATGTGGTGGATTTCCTGGAAAAGGTTAGTCCTCGGAATTCAATGGACTTCCTTACAAGGATGTCAAACTATATTCAATAAATAAATTTGATAATGATAAAGTAAAATGATAACAGATGATATAACCAATAATGCAAAGGTAAAGGCACTGATGTGGTTTGAGGCTATATGTTGGTCTAATGGTTGTTCTTGATCCAAAGGGAGTCGAGGAATCGCAGTATGGCTCAAAGGAGCAATGATGTAGACAGATATGCACTCACAAAGGCAAGCAGGATAATGTATTTGATTTGGATAAATGATAAAAACGTTGTAGATGGATCGAGGAGCTTGATGGGACTTGATGGACACTTGTAAAGGTAGAGTAATGGTCAGGATTGAGCTCTAGATATCAGAAATATAGTTTGTTATAATAAATGACATGACATAAATGGATTGCCAACGATTGGGGGAATCATTGGCAATTGAGGCGATCATCGGTGATAGAGGGAATCACTAGAGATTACTTGCATAATATGTACAATTTGATAAAGGGCCAAGACATGATTGATAAAAGTTGTTAAATGATAAATGATTAAGACAATGATGTAAATGAAAGGTACTTACCTGATTCCAATTGATGAATAAGACTGAAAGGATGATGTTACTAGATAGAAGAAGGTTGTGGGCGCTTTGAAGGTTGTACTTTATTTGATGGATGTTTAGATGCATTGAGAAGGGAAGAATTTTGGTGCTGAATCAACTCCTCGATATGTGATCAATATCCAAAGACTAAGGAAAGGATTCTTGATGTCTGGGGTGCTAATAGATGAGGCTGCAAAGGTGATGACAGCCAAGATGATAAAGTTACGAGATGATGCACCGATTTGATCTCCAGATGTGTTAATGGCTTCCAAGAGATAGAGAAGCAATATGGTGATGAAGAGAGAAATAAAATAATGAGATTTCCTTAAGCATGTTTTGAATAATGTCTTATCGAAGGATAATTCTGGGTGACTATCAACTAACTTCGATTGAAGGATTGGAACTTGTATTTATAGAGTTTATGTCAACATGGGAGAATCTCCAATGATTAGGGAATTACCGATGATCCGAGAAATATATGAAAGTTGTTGAAACAACCTCCCATATCAAGTAATTTTTTTGGGTGTGTTGGAAAATGATTATGTGAATCAAGGATATTGTTTGATGGTTAGGGAATTAATGATTTTGTTTTGGATTTGTCTAATTAGGTTTGCAAGTGGTTATATACGGGTTGGGAATTTTGTTAAATGGTTGAGAGGTTATAGATTTTGTTTTTGTCCTTATCTAATTTAGTTTGCAGGTGGTTTTTTTTAGAGAATGGTTGAGACTGCTTCTAAATAAGTTTTTATATGATTTGATTTTAATAGGTTTAGATATGATTTGATTTTGATTTATTTTAGATATGATTTGATTTTATTTTAGTTTTGATATGATTTGATTTTGATTTGTTTTTTGTTTTAAGAAGATTCTAGGTGGATAAGGAAGATTTAAGAGAGGATAAAATAGGATTTAGTAGTTGTAGAAGAATATTTACAGGGAATAAATTTGATGAGAGGAATAATACTTAGGATTAGGATTTAATGTAAAATATGATATTAATGGATTAATGTATAAGAGGATAGTGATGAAATACTAAATTTAATGTATAATGTGATAGTGTTGTGATAATTCAAGGGGTGCTAGCGACGACAGAGATGGGAATTTACGGTGGTAATTTTAGGTGTCTATATTTTCCCCCTTTTTATTGTCTAGTTTTGAGACAAGCCATGAGACAAAAACAAGATGTGATAGATGAATGATGTAAAATTATATGATGAGGTGCCCCCTCAAACTAGGGATTGATGAACTAAAAGGGAATTGATCACGAGTTTGAAAGAGATAGATGGATGAAAGATTAAAAGATGAAAGACAAGAGATGAGAAAATGATGCCCCTAGGATGAGGTATAGAGACAAGATAAGTGTCGTCAGAAAATCAAGTGATAGGGGAACCAAAGGGTTCATGTCCTATAGATGTATGACTTAGTGACAGAGAAGGAAAATAAAAATGATGTTTTGATAAGGTCAAAGGAATGATGATGGGCATTTCCACAAAGGTAGGCTTATAAGGCCATGAATTCAAGTGATAGGGGAACCAAAGGGTTCGTGTCCTATAGACATATGATTTAATGATGACAAGATGATGGTTTGACGAGGTCAAAGGACCAAAAATTTATGTTTCCACAAAGGTGGACTTACGAGGCTAGGAAGTCAAGTGATAGGGGAACCAAAGGGTTCATGTCCTACAGAATATGACTTAATGATAGTGGGGATGAAATGATGATTTGATGAGGTCAAAGGACCATTATTTGATGTTTCCACAAGGGTGGGATTTCGAGGACTAGATGGGGGTCCTGATGTTGATCGAGGTGTAACACTTGAGGAGGCATCTAGTTAAAAGATGTCGATTTTACTGAGTAGATGTAATGTTTTTGATGCAATGATGGAATTTTGAGATGTGTTGAGGATTGTGTTGATATTGATAGATGTTGATATGATGATAGATATTTTGATGGATGTGGATGTGGCAGGGTTGAAAACTGTTAAATTTATGTTTTAGATATGATGTGTTATTTGATATTGATTGTAAATTGATTTTAATGTTTGTCAAAACCATGGTCAAAAATGAAATGTGGATTGATTTCTTTGTATTGGATTTGATACATATGTGATGGGAAATAACAAAGTAAAAGCCCTTGCACTTTTGTCCTTTATAACGAATGTTATCAAATGAATAACAATGGGTAGTCACACATAGGATCTCGATATATATATGTAAGTGAAATGTGTACCTTCTTAGAACATGAGAAGGGTTGGCATATGTAGGTTATGCAAGAGAGTCGGTTCTCCTTTTGAAAATTTCATAGATAAGTGCCTAAGTTATACATTTTTGACACAAAGTGATCGATGCAAGAAGTTTGCTTTGATGGGAAGTTGATAAATGAGGGAAGATTTCCTAGGATATTATCATATTTGACTTTTTGAAGGTTGTGTTGACACCAAATTTGGATCACACTCTCTTTGGCCCCCTTTCATTAATTAATGTAATACATTTAATTAAACATGAACCCTTTACCCCATATTAATATTCATCCTCACATTATTAATTAGTTTAATTATTTTAATTAAATTAATTTCACGCTCACACCTCCACCTCATCATGAAACCTCACCTTAGACACATTTTAGGGGATTTAACTCAAAGTGACTGAGTCATCACCTTCAACACCGAGTCAATACTCTAAGTGTTTGAGTCACTGAAACTTGACCTAACTAACTAAGACTTTTCCTAAGCCTAACTCGGAACTCTCCTAAGTTATTCCTCCTTCTCTCACATGAACTCCACTTTCCTAAGAGGACTCAAAGAGGAAAGCATGCCAAATCTAGGAATTTCTACCTATTTTTGGTAAATATGACTATTTTTCCCTAATCAACACCCGATTTTCCTCGTAGATGTCGATTACATAAACCACCATTGGTTCCTTTATATATAACTTTACAACCTTTTACTCGGGTTGGTCATTTGAGTTTTGAGAGTGCTATTGCAATCAAGTGAGGATCTTAGAGCCATTACTTCATCCAAATGACATCTACACACCACCAGAGAGTAGCACAAGCCAAGGATTCCCTTCCAGATCATTGGAGCATTCACAAGAACACACAGGTTGTACTGCCGTGGCATTGAACCAGCTACCACCTCACCAATCAATCACCAGCCTCCATCCACCATGATATCTTCATAGCAGCAAAGTAAGTAACGTGATCTTAATCATTTTTGCTTACTTTATTACAGATCTCTTTCCTCCTTCATTATTTTTAATTTTTACTTGTTATCCGGATATATTCATCTTCTCACCAATCCACCAACCTAACAATTTAAATCCCTTTAACCCTTAGTGACCTCTCCCTCTATATTCCTGAGTCTTCTCATTTATATTACGAACCTAACCACACCCTCCTCACTCTTTGTGCAATCACAGAGAAGCCCAAAACCATTTTTATTAAAAAAATTCCAATTGCCCCTCACCGACGTCGGTTTACCCTACTACCTTGGTTTCATCCTTAATCGACATCACATCATCTAATGATATCAATTTCTATGTCATTTTATACCTTCTAACTAGTAATCCTTCCAATCAACCAAAATCATCCCAAACCTGACCCAATCATTCCAAGACCCTTTACTAGACCTCTATCAGATGTGTAAAACCCAGAATAACCTACCAAATCTCCGGATCTAATCATAAATTTTCCTGTTAGATTAGATTTACTTATTGTATTTGCATGAGATACCTAAATCGTATAACTACAATAGGATTTCTTTATTTCATGATACTTGCATTAATTTGTATTCTAAAGTGGATTGACAACCTCTTAGGAAGCACCTTGCTTCTGATCAAGAATTTTCTACGCAATCCACTAATCTATATTATTGATGCTATCTTGTGGTCTTGTTGTGTTTCTTACAGGTCATTCCCCCAAAGGGAAGTTGTTCACAATTAGATTGGATCAAAATTAATTAATGCGCACATTCTACCTTTCATCTTCACTTCACAAGTATTCCTCCTTAATCATTTTCCTTTTTTATTTTACGCAAACTATTCGGTGAAACATTTTGGCACACTTGGTGGGACCCATTTGGGGTTCTTTGAATTATTCATTCTTAGGGAATCATTGTGTGTTTATATCTTTTGAAAGAAATTTTACATTAAAAAATTTTCCCTTGAAAACGTTCTTCTTCTCCTACGATGTCGGTGAAACTTGAATTTTTGATTAAAAAAAACTTCTTTTTATTTTTATTACATTAGTGAAAGACATACTCTTTCCTATTCATTATTTATCTCATTAAATTTCATTATGGAGTTGGGTTTAAAATCTTTGCATCTTATTCATGTATGTTGCATTCTATCTCATCTAAATTTCAGCAACCTATATAATGGAAGTCATGCCCAATCGATGGTTGAAAAACTAAACCGTAGTTCACATTTTGCACACTCTTTATACCAAATCACTAAAAAAAACTACACATTTCTTAAACAACATCTTTCCCGAAAGGTTGTTCTACTTTCTATTAGAAAATGACAGAGATAGCTAGTGAATGAATTATGCTTATGCTTAGAATCCACAATTGTAGGAAAGGAAAGAATTTAAGCTCATAAACACCAACAAATTTTATCCTGAAACCTCCATGAGGAGGAAAACCAGTCGGGAAGGGAAATTGCTCTTTCTTCCCACTTTTATTGGCCAATTCAAAATAACAAGTCATAAAAATTTACAATAAGTATGAAAGAGAAGTAGATAATATCTCACACTTCCTCCCAAATACTTGCTTGCTCTGTCTCAACACTCCTTTCTTCTACAAAACACAATTCCAACACTAAGAACTTCTTTCTCACTTGCTTTCATGCTTCGATGATCCTATTCTCTTCTACAAACATGTATTTATAGCCTCTCCCATGTCCTCCCATGCACTGGAGAATGGGAAAGGTCATGGAGGAGAAGAGACACAAAAACCTTCCAAATTTTGGGTTGTTCATTTCATATTTTTTTTTTTCTATCCGAAAGAGCCAGACCACCACCCAATGTAGACCGGCGGTCCCAGGACCACCGCCCTGGTTGGGCGGCGGTTTTCTATAACCACCACTCTACACAGAGCAGTGGTGGTCCTATTACTAAAAAGACAAAACCTCCATGTTTTTTTTTTTTCTTCGTGTTGATTGTTTTGATGAAGTAGATTCATTTTGGATCCCTATGGATCACACCTCCCTACTTAGGAGGATTTTGGTCCCACAAAATCTTAGTGGGGGAGTAGATGAGGAAATAATTCCCTCACTTGCTCCTTTGAGTACCACCGGGCCTACCTTGGTGTCTTTCCTTTCAGTCCAATCTACCAAGACTCCTGCGGACCTCTCCTAGTCTCTCTGACCTTCTTACTGCAAAGCACTACATCCTCCTCCAATTCACCTCGTGAGTCCAAGACACAATCCTCAATGGAAGGTAGCAATTGTAGTCCTTCATCTTCATCTAGCATGGATGGCTCATATAGGTGCAAGTTCTCACAGTTTACTATAGAGTACATCCTCATAAATGGTGGCAAGTCAAGTCAAAAAGCATTTTCTCCAACCTACTCCAATATGGTGAAGGGCCCATATCATAGTGGCTTGAGTTTCCATGCTTGACCTTGTAATCTCTCCTTGCTCAAGTAAAGCCAAACTCTATCTCCAACATGTAGCTTATGTTCTCTCCTATGTTGATCATGCCTAGCTTTGTACTTGGCTTGAGATTTCTCTAGTTGTTCTTTGACTTTGAGATGGATTTTTCGATCCTCTCAATGAATTTGTTTTCTCTAGTCACCTCTGTGTCTCATGTCTCCTCCTCATCCTGTTCTGCCCAACTACTATGTCCAGTGGATTTGTAGGTAGATATCCCAAGCATGCTTCAAATGGTGACTTCATAGTGGATGTGTGTACTTCCTAGTTATAGGAATGTTGAATGTAGGCTAAGGACTCATCCCAAGTCCTTGGATATTTGTTATTATACCCTCTGATCAACTATGTACCAAAGTCTTGTTTACCACCTCTATCTGTCCATCTATCTGTGGATGGAAAGTTGTGCTCCTTTGTAACCTGGTATCCATCTTGTCCCACAAAGTAGTCCAAAACTTCCCCAAGAACCTGAATCCTGTCAAAAACAATAGACTTTGGCAAACCAAAATGCACCCATACATTAGCAAAGAAAAATATCTTTCCTCATGTGCTTTTACTATCTTTTTACATGCCATAAGAATACACATCTTACTTGAATCTATCAACAACAACATATAGATAGTCATGGCCATGTTTAGACATAGGTAATCCTCCTACAAAATCCATAGAAATGTCCTCCCATGGATGAGTAGGTACTGGAAAAGGCATATACAAACCCTCCTTCCTAGTCTTAGGCTTGCTAGTACAACAAAGTTTACATCCACGTATAAATTTTGATACTTCTTCTTGCATATTGGGCCAATACACGTACCTTTGCAAGTGGGCTAGGGTCTTACCAACACCGAAATGTCCCACTACTTTCGAGGTATGTGCTTCCCTCATCAATAGAATTCTTTCTTCTTTTGGCACACAAAGCTTCCCCCATCGGTAGAGCAGCCCATCTTTGAGATAACAATCTTCAATCCCTATCCTTTCAGCCCCTTGGGACTACAACTACTGAAATGTCACCCCAAAGTCTTTGTCCTGGCATATGCCTCTCTCGTAAGCTTCCTTCATGAAGGGCTCGATCTGAGAGATAGTGGCCAAACAGAAAAAACTTCTCCTGTGTGGGTGGCCTAGACAACATGTCTGCCACCAAGTTTGTACTACCCTTCTTGTATTTGATCACCAGATGGAACTACTGAAGGAACCCCATCCATTTGTAGTGCCTTGCCTACTGCAATTTAGACTATGCTTGCAAATACTGGAGAGGTTTGTGGTCAGTGTGCACAATAGTTTCTTTACCCAACAAATAATGCTTCCATTTTTAATTTCTCTAACTAGTGCATACATTTCCTTATCATATACTTGAATATCCTTTAACTACTGAAGTGAAAGTTTCAGAATGATAACATACGGTTTACCTCCTTGAAGCAACACTACACCCATGGCGTAATCACTGCATCTTGTCTCTACTTCAAAAGGCTGCTGCAAATTAGGAAGAGCAAGTACTGAGCATGACTAATCTTGTATTTCAATAACTCAAAGGATTTGTCTTGTTCCTTACCCTAGTCAAAACCCTTACTCTTTGTGGCCACTGTGTGTAGAGGTGTTGCAATCATGGAGAAACCCAAAATGAACTTCCACATGTACTTATACTGCTCCCAAAAACTCCTAGTCTCTGTGGCTCCTATTGGTGTTGGCCAGTTAGTGATGGCTTCCACCTTCTTTGGATCCACTCGTAGCTCTCCTCCTCCAACCACGTGCCCAAGATAGACAAGTGATTGTTTGGAAAACTCACATTTCTTCATATTACAAAGCAGTTGTTTCTCCCTGAGAACTTGCAAGACTTGTTGTAAATGGGTTAGATGTTCTTCCCATGTGGCACTAAAAATCAAATATCATCTAGATATACAATGACACATGAATCTATGAAATCCCACAATACATCATTCATCAATCTCATAAATGTAGCGGGTGCATTGCATAACCCAAAAGGAAGTACTAACCATTCATACAAACCCTATTTTGTTTTGAAGGCAGTCTTCCATATATCCTCCTCCTTCATTCTAACTTGGTGATAACGACTTGAGATCCAACTTCATGAAGAATTTGGCATGTTGAAGCTTGGTCCAAGAGATCATCTATGCGGGGAAGTGGATATCTGTTCTTTATGGTGATCTTGTTCAAAGCGCGGTAGTCGATGCACATTCTCCAAGAACCATCCTTCTTTGGCACCATCACAATAGGTGAACCACATGGTGAGGTGCTCGGACGTATCACCCCTTGGTCTAGTAGTTCCTGAGTTGTTTCTTTACTTCAATACTCTCAAGCAAGGATTGCCTATACAACCCGATGTTCGGTAGAGGGACTCTGGAAATAGCTGAATCTCATGCTCTACTTCCCTTTGGTGGTAACCCACTGGGAGCCTGAAAAACTTCCTAAAAGGACTAAATAATACTATCCAAATCATGCTTTCCCTAGTTAGAAATCTCTAAAACTTCTACCCCATCTTGTTTATCCTTTAACAAAAGTAAACAAAATTGATTATGATTTTCTTGAATAAGTCATTTTTCTTGGTTAGCACTCACCATAGTAACCCATGTCTTACGCTGGTGTGCCCGATGTTGTAGCTGATCCCATCCTTGACCCATCTATACCAGGTTTTCCCTTCTCATAAATATAGCATCCCTGATATACAAGTAAGGACTCCCGAATACAACATCAAAAGCATCAAGTGGAATAACGTCAACTTCCAAAACATCAATATACTAGGGAATTTATCCCAAACTTGACCTTACATCTTCTTGTTACCTAATTTCAACACCCTTCTTCACCCAACCCAAAGGATAAGGGTGTGGATGCTCATAAGTCTCAAGACCAAGCTTCTTTACAACTACTTTAGAAATCAAGTTAGACTGAGAACCGGTATCAACCAAAGCATTTACCTTAGTTCTCTTGATCTGATTTTGATCTGGAATAGTCTACTCATCTCCTCTTCCTAGCTGTCCATGTTGGTGGCCATGCATCCAAGCCTTTCATCTACATCAGAGTCATCTTCGATTTCCACCTCCCCTTTTGTTTTTATAGCTATCATGGACTTCTTTGAGTCCTTGGTTCGGTTCTTCGGATGCAACTCCGATGCAACTTCCAACATGTAGCATCAATATGACCATTAATATCACAGTTCTTGCAAAAATTCTTGGGATCTTTACAAGTATTTAAAGTAGTGGCAGCTTGTTTACCTTTCCCTTTCCACTTACCCTTGTTACTTGTTTTCCCATACTCTTTTTTTCTGCTGATTTTTCAACTTCTTTTCCCTTGGCTCTCTTTCCTCTTGCTTTCTTTTTTCATCATCTATGTAGTATGCTTGCACACCTCGTTGAGATCTTTGGGCTTGGTGGAGATGACTTTTCTTCAAGGTGAGTGTGAAGTCCTCCCAAGTACTTAGTCAAAATATCCTCATCCTCCAAGTCCATGTTTAGCAACATGGCCTACCTCCAAACTCCGTAGTATAGTCCTACACACTTTGACCACTGCCTTGTCTAAAATACTACCATTTAATCATTTGGTCAGTCTTGTGGCCAATAGGATAGAAGTTAGCTCTAAGTAATTCTTTAAATTCTTGCCAAGATTTCACAATAGGATGCTTCTTCTTTTCACAAGTGGTTAGATGGGTTTCCCACCAAACCAGAGCATGTCCCTCCATTTTGAGACATGCAAAGGTGATCCTCTGATGCCTCAGTGACATTATGGATGCTAAAGTAGACTTCTAACTATTTTAACCATTTATCAAGCAACTCTGCATCTACTTGTCCTTCAAAGCTTTTAATATCAACTTTCATCTCAACTTTAAAAGGAGTATGATCAGATTTTACCTTTTCTCTTGTGTTTGAAGTCTCTTCTTCATGCTCTTCCCCATAACTTTCCTCATGGTGGCTCCTTCCTATGCCAAAATTTTCAGCTAAGCCCCGAACCACTGAGTCCATGGAGTCTTGTTTGACAGAAGTTGTCTTCTGTAAATCAACAAGCTCTTCTTTCCTTCTAAACATCCTATCCATCATGGTCTCCAGCATCTCGATTCTACGGACCAAGTTCTCTTCCTCCATTTGTCCCCAAATTCTCTCTGTTTCCACTTCTTTGTAGAAATTTCTGGATCGCAAGGTAAAGCCTCTTCACCTTTAGATCTCATCACTGATCATACAAATCCAAGAACGAATACCACAGTCCTGATAATTGTTAGCTCTGATACCAAAATGATCTATAAACTCTTCAACTTTGGAATTATCCACAAAAACACAAATAAACGTTGTTGTTCTACTTTCTATTAGAAAATGACAGAGATAGCTAGTGAATGAATTATGCTTATGCTTAGAATCCACAATTGCAGGAAAGGAAAGAATTTAAGCTCATAAACACCAACAAATTTTATCCTGGAAACCTCCAGAGGAGGAAAAACCAGTCGGGAAGGGAAATTGCTCTTTCTTCCCACTTTTATTGGCCAATTCAAAATAACAAGTACAAAATTTACAATAAGTATGAAAGAGAAGTAGATAATATCTCACACTTCCTCCCAAATACTTGTTTGCTCTATCTCAACACTCCTTTCTTCTACAAAACACAATTCCAGCACTAAGAACTTCTTGCTCACTTGCTTTCATGCTTTGATGATCCTATTCTCTTCTACAAACATGTATTTATAGCCTCTCCCATGTCCTCCCATGCACTAGAGAATGGGAAAGGTCATGGAGGAGAAGAGATACGAAACAACCTTCCAAATTCTGGGTTGTTCATTTCATATTTTTTTGTTTTCTATCCAAAAGAGCCAGGACTACCACCCAATGCAGACCGGCGGTCCCAGACCGCCACCCTGGTTGGGTGGTGGTTCTGTAACCGCCACTCTGCACAGAGTGGCGGTCCTGTTACTAAAAAGACAGAACCTCCGTGTTTTCATTTTTCCTTCTTCGTGCTTGACTATTTTGATGAAGTAGATTCATACCCTAATACCGACATCAATCAATCTGTTTTTTTATTTTCAATCAAACAACTATCAAATCACACATTTTAGACCCATTTTCACCATTCCTTCTATGTTTTTGTATTATCAAAGAAAACTCGGAATACCTATTCTATTTTCAGTCACATGGTTTTGACTTGTAGACAAGCCAATGCTCTTATCTTTCATGCTAGCCACTCCCAATAGGAGTGCAAAAATTTTCACCGAATAGTTTGCGTAAAATAGATAAGGAAAATGGTTAAGGAGGAATACCTATGAAGTGAAGGTGAAAGGTAGAATGCATGTGTTAATGACTTTTGATCCAATATGATTGTGAAGAGCTTCCCTTTGGCTAGGGGGAATAACCTATAAGAAACACAACAAGACCACAAGATAACATTAATAATATAGGTTAGTGGACTGCCTAGTAAATGCTAGATCCGGAAGTGAGGTGCTTCCTAGGAGGTTATCAATCCAATTTCAAATACAAATTAATTCAGCTTGAGTATCATTAAATTAAGAAATCCTACTTTTGTTATACGATTTAGGTATCTCGTAAAAATACATAAGTAAATCTAATCTATCGGGAAAAGTTATGATCGATCCAAAGATTTGGTAGGTTATTATGGGTTTCACAGTCCGACAGAGGTCTAGTAAAGGGTCAGGAATGATTGGGTTAGGTCCGGCAGGTTGATTTTGGTTGATTTGAAGGCTTACTAGTTAGAAGGTTTAAAATGACATAAAACCTATATCGGTCGGATGACCGATGTTAGTTCAGGATGAAACCGATGGCGGTAGCGTAAACCATTATTGGTAGGGGTAATTGGAAATAACTTAATAAAAATGGTTTTTGGGCTTCACTATGATTGTACAGAGAGTTAGGAGGTTGTGGTTAGGTTTTTAATATAACTAATAAGACTCAAGAATATAGAGGGAGAGGTCACAAGGGGTGAAAGGGCTTGAATTGGTTAGGTTGGTGGATTGTTGAGAAGATGGAGATATCCGATAACAGTAAAAATTGAAAATAATGAAGGAGGAAAGAGATCTGTAATAAAGTAAGCAAAAATGATTAAGATCACATTACTTGTTATTATGAAGATCTCATGGCTTGATGGAGGTGGTGATTGATTGGTGAGGTGTTAGCCGGTTCAAGATTACCATGGCGGTATGACTGTGTGTTCCCATGAATGCTCCAATGATTTGGAAGGGAATCCTTGGCTCGTCTTTGCTCTCTAGTGGTGTGTAGGCATCATTTGATTAAGAAATGGCTTTGAGATCCTCGCCATTCCAATAGCACTCTCAAAACTCAAATGACCAACTCGGGTAAAAGGTTGTAAAGTTGTATATAAAGAACTGATGGAATTTAGGTAGCTGATGTTGGCCGAGGAAAAATTGGCGTCGGTTAGGGCTAAATAATCCTATTTACCAAAAATAGGTAGATCTTCCTAGATTTGGCATGACTTTCCTTATTTAGTCCACTTAGGAAAGTGGAGTTAATGTGAGAGAAGGCAAGAAGAACTTAGGAGAATTCCAGCTTAGGTTTAGGGAAAATTCTAGTTAGTTAGGTCAAGTTAGTGACTCAAAGCACTTGAGTAATGAATCAATGTTGAAGGTGATGACTTAGTCATTTTGTGATAAATTCCCTGGATTGGGTTCGGGGTGAGGTGTCATGATGATCTAGAGGTGTGAGGGTGAAATTAATTTAATTAAAATAATTAAACTAATTAATAATGTGAGGATGAATATTAATATGAGGTAAAGGGGTCATGGTTAGTTAAATGTATTACGTTAATTAATTGAAAGGGGAAAAAGAGTGTTACCCAAATTTGTTGTCTACATTTTCCCCATTTTATCGGTGTCGCTTACAAATACAAGCTACGTGAAAAAGGGGAAAATGTAGACACCAAATTTGGGTCACACTCTCTTTGGTCCCCTTTCATCAATTAACGTAATGCATTTAACTAAGCATGACCCTTTACCCCATATTAATATTCATCTTCACATTATTAATCATTTTAATTAAATTAATTTCACCCTCAAACCTCCACCTCATCATGAAACCTCATCCTGACCCATTCTAAGGGGCATTTAACTCATATGACGAGTCATCACCTTCAACATTGAATCATTACTCCCAACATTGATTCACTAACTTGACCAAACTAACTAAGAATTTTTCCTAAACCTAACCGGATGTCTCTTAAGTTCTTCATGCCTTCTCTCATGTGAACTCCACTTTCCTAAGTGGACTTAATGAAGAAAATCATGCCAAATCTAGGAATATCTGCCTATTTTTGGTAAATAGGACTATTTCACCCAATACCGATGCCAATTTTTCCTCCACCGACATCGGTTACCTATATCTCCATCTGTTCCTTTATATATAACTCTTACAACCTTTTACATGGGTTGGTCATTTTATTTTCTAGAGTGTTGTTGCAATCAAGTGAGGATCTCAGAGCCATTGCTTCATCCAAATGATGCTACACACCACCAGAGATCAACACAAGACAAAGATTCCCTTCCAAATCATTGGAACATTCACGGGAACACACAGGTCATATTTTCATCGCACTAAACCAGCTACCACCTCACCAATCAATCAAAGCAACCTCCATCCAAATGAGATCTTCATATGAATAAGTAAGTAACATGATCTTAATCATTTGTGCTTACTTTATTGCAAATCTACATGATCTTAATCATTTGTGCTTACTTTATTGCAGATCTCTTTCCTCTATTATTTTTAGTTTTAATTGTTATCTGGATATCTCCATCTTCTCACCAATCAACCAACCCAACTAGTTCAAGCCCTTTCACCCTTTATGACCTCTCCTTTTTATTCCCGAGTCTTCTTACTTATATTACAAACCTAACCACACCCTCCTCACTCTGTGTAATCACAGAGAATCAAAACCATTTTTATTAAGTCCCTATCGACATCGGTTTACCCTACTCGACGTTAGTTTCATCCACCAACCGACATCAATCATCTAACGATATCGCTTTTTGTGTAATTTTATACCTTCTCCAATAATCCTTCAATAACCAAAAAATAAATCCAAACCTCACCCAATCATTCCCCAACCCTTTACTATACCTATGTCGACATGTAAAACCTAGTTTAACCTACCAAATCTCTGGATCTTATGAAAACTTGTCTGTTAGATTAGATTTACTTATTGTATTTGTATGAGATACCTAAATCATATAACTACAGTAGGATTTTTAATTTCATGATACTTGCTATATTAATTTGTAGTTGAAAGGGATTGACACCCTCTAAGAAGCACCTCGCTTTCTGGATCTAGTATTTGCTAGGAATTCCACCAACATATATTATTAATGTTATCTTGTGGTCTTTTTGTGTTTCTTATAGTCATTCCCCTAGAAAAAGTGAAGCTCTTCACAATCAGATTGGATCAAAAGTCATTAACACGTGCATTCTACCTTTCACCTTCATTTCAAAGGTATTCCTCCTTATCCATTTTCTTTATCTATTTTACGCAAACTATTTAGTGAAACAAGATGATTGATGTGAAACCTTTTTACATAAGTAACCATCCTTCAAGGGTATGGTCTACTTTTTTATTTTTACTTTACAAGATAGCCTTCCTTTGAGGGATCGGTCTATGATTTGTGACTCGTAGCTATCCTTGAGGGATCACTCTACTTTTATTTTTGATAATATGATTTTGGATATTTTAAAATAGTTGTCCTTCGAGGATCAGTCTATTATTTTTGATAAGATGCATCCATAGATATTTTTAAATTTTAATTTGAGCTAAGGGCAAGACCCTAATATCGCTTTAAGGAGGGGAGAAGAAATGTGTACATAGAATACACATGTGTGCCCCAAGACATGTCTTTGGTTGGTATATAAGGTTGATGAGTGTAATGATTGCGAGGTTCTTTCTAAGGAGGAAATTTTCCATGTGAAATATGCGATGAATAGATTCGTGGTTCTCATCTTTAAGGTTTTTGAGGATAGTGATGGAAGACCACATACTTTCAAATCATTAAAGTGATAAGATGGTTGGTGAATGGTGGATGGTGGAATAAGATCTTTGATGTGACTATTGTCATGACAATTTATGTGTTAATAGTAGAAAGTTCATAAGTACAAGGCTTTCAAAGGTTAACCCATGTTATATTAAATGATCCAATTAGAGGAAAAATTTCCACATTTACTCCTTCCCAAAGTAGTATATTTTGATGGGATTGACAAGAAAAGATTGGTAGAGATGTGCTAGGGGAATGTGTAAAGTAAAAATTTCAAAGTCTTAGTAGATAAGAGTGCCCTAGTATGATGTTGTGCATAGAGATGATATGTCTTTGAAAGGAATGATAGTTTTTGAATTATGATGATACAAGTGTTCATCTTGATTTATTGAGTATATGGTAAATAAAGGATCCCTTGAAAAGGAGCTGTTGAAATTTTGGATGGGATATGAGATGACAATCATGAGGAGGGGTAGATGACAAGATTTGAATTTATCTTTTCTTTGTGTGTGATGAATTTTTGTTTGTATTTATGGGTGAACTGTATTGATTTGAGATGAGGGTGTTTTAATAGAAAGTGATGAGAATACATATGAAAAATACTTATTTATATTTGATTGAGAGTGACCCGTTGGTCCTACGGATGTCGGAGGATAATGTCGGTTACTTTGGTGTAGATGTTGACCTGAATTGAAATACGTTTAAGAGAAGGTGTGGACATTGATAATATTAAAGGAAATTCAAGGGAAGATTATGATGTTGACAAGGTTGAAGGACCTTGAATGGAAGGTTTTGGAGATATGTGTGGTAAAAGTTTGTTAATAAAATATTTTTATGCCCCTCTTGTCTCTGTAGATATTGGTGAGGACATTGACGAGGGTGGAAGTGTTCATGATATCGAGTATGAATTAGGATGGTATTCTTTTGGGAGAAGATCATCAAAGAGGAAGATTTGTTGGATTATGGATTTTAGTGCTTTACAATTGTTTGTGTCATGATGACGGAAGCTTCTATGATAGGTGTGGGTTTTTTTATCATTCTAGACAAGTTTTGAGAATGTGGATTGGGTGTTTTGATTGGTGGTAATGTGATAAGAGAAGAATGCATAATGATCTCAAGGATTTCAATGTAATTCCCTTTTCGAGGGTTTGAATTAATAAATTTTGATTTGGATTTTTATTTATGAGAATGCTTATTAGAATGCATTTTATTTTTAGATAGGGGTGGACTTGTAGATGTCGTATAGTGTTGAAACATCATAGGAATGTTTTAAGGTTGATAAGAAGGATAGTGTGATGTGTGATTGATATAATCGATGATGGATGAGGTACCCAATATAGATGAGGAGAGATGAATAGGATGGTGACAATACGTAATATTGAGATAAAGAAAGGGACCCAAAATAGATAGTAAGGGTGGAATTATAGATTTGATCATTTTGGATTGTGACAAAGGATGGGGTCCTAAAATGGACGTTAAAGTGGAGGCCCTAGATAATGTTTGTTTGATTTTATACTGTTCATTTTAGGTAAAGGAGGGGGTGTTATGACAGATGATGTAGATGAAGTGTTGGATGTGATAGGTTTTGATCCTCGTAATTTTTCCTTAGAGAAGGGAGAGGGTTTCATGTCAGATGATGAGGGTGAGGCTATGGATGTGGTGGTATTTGATTGTATAGTGTTTAATTCGTAAGAATGTCCTAAGCTAGGTGGTAAGTGAGGAACCGTGGAAAGGATTGTGTATGATTCGGATGAGAGATATGTTGTTTCGAGACATGATTGAGGTGGGTTATATTCATGTGAGCTATCCAATTCTTTGATTAGTTTAAAAAGTGGGTTAATGTAGAGATATTTTATGATGAATGCCTCCTTAGTAATGGTCTCCAAGGTGGAGTCTAAGGGTTGCAAGGGGGTAATGGGTGATTGGAAAGTGGACACGGTGATATCGACGTGTGAGGATCATCAAAAAGAGGATCCAGGGGTTCTGAATTTTCAAGGGGAAGCATCGGTGATGAATGGGTCTCCTCATAGGGAAGATAACATGTAATATTGTTTATGATGTGACTCGAGGGATGCACAATATTTATATGGACTAAATCTATCGAAGGTGTTGGGTCGGAAGATAAGTAATGACATCATGCGTGGTATTTTTTCCGACTCATAAGAAGACCTAAGGAAATCAAACAGACATGTGGAGATTGAGGATCAAGATTGCCATATTCGAGGGCTTGGATTTATAATTTCTTGGCCATGGTGAAGGCTTCATCAAAGGCCTAAAATGTGTGGATTTTGAGGATACATAACCTGTGGTGGGAACACAATCGATTAAACAACTCGATTAGTTCTTATTACGGCACTGAGAAGGTCAATTGATTGATAATGCTTTTCCACCTAGTGACAAAGTCAACAATGGATTCATTTTTAGATTTTTTGATGGTAGCAAGGTTAGAGATATTGATTTTATGAGTAATGTTTATAGAAAAATGATCGAGGAATAACAGGGCTAGGTGAGTGAAAGATCGAAAAGAATGTCAAGGGTCTTGAGATTTGGACAGCCGATGGCAAACACAAAGTAATAATACTCACTGTATATTATATTTTCTGTCCCCTAATCTCCTGTGCAATACATTAGGCTAATATATAGCCATAATAACAGCTAAACAACCTCCTATAAAATAGGAAGGAGTCACAACAATTAACCCGGAATGTTATTCACGGGTATAACAAAATCTAAGAATAATATATTGTTGAAACAATATATTATAACAAAATACTTTCAAACCTAATATCTATAATGTAAACATTAATAATTAATTTCCTAACATTCCCCCCCTTAATGTTTACATGGTACAACATATCTCGTTCACTGATTGTAGCCTGCCACCTCTGTGTGCTCATGATCAACTCCCAAATGTGGCAAAGATTGGGCTTGACAAAACTTCGAACATGTGCCAACGCACATTTCTTCCATTGATGGTTTTCTCTAGCTTCTACCAACAACCTTACCAATTGGTTTTGCAAATGTACTAATAACCTTTCACACTTGGTTTTGCAGGATCACCAAAAACCTTACACAATTGGTTTTACAGTTTACCAAAACCTTACATCATGATTCTACAATACTTTTGATCAATATTATACAATGTCACTACAAAAGGGAATCATGTAGAAATATTGCTATCAAAACCGAACAATAAAACATAATGGAAATGGAACAATGAGACCATGTTCCCCCCCTCATTGTGAACATTTCACTTATTCAATCCAAAACAGGAACTCTGAAATCATACTGCACACAACAAACTGCAATTCAGAAATGAAAGAAAACTCACACACACACTGCTTCTACCACCAACTTCATGCGGCCTGCCGTTGGCGACTGACGAGAGGTCGCTGAATGACCTCCATCCTCCTGTGCCTCCATCCTCCAGTTTTATGTGCTAACTCAGCAAGATGTGAACATGAAGCACATTTGTTTCCACATTGACCTTATTCTTTTCTTCCCTCCCGCAATGTGAAACATGTATTTTTCCGAACGTCGGGTAACACCGAAAATGCGTTCGTGTGAAAAATTTATTTTTATTTTTCAAAATTTTGACTCTGACACGAATATCCTAAATCACCTATTTGATTGACAATGACTTACAACTCACAATGACTATTAACATTAATGACATAACAATGATATTTGACACTTCTACAAAATGACCAAGACACTTGACACATAATAACATTGGAATTCACAATTATTTTACTATATACATTTCAAACATGACACATGGAAATGACTATTTGTTTTGAGAATATACCATGTTAAACAACAAACGGATGATGAACTATGGACCCTTAAAAGAGATTATACTTCTCATGATACAACTTTAATTGACTAATAAACATGACTTTATAAGTCGACTTAACACCAACAAAATGACTACTTTAACCAAAACAAAACTTATAAACAAACACAGACCTTTCAAATAGATTGATTGGGAAGATTTAATTCTGATTTTCCTTCATCATGAAGCTCACGGAGGTCAAATTTTGGTGCCCCGTGTTTTGATCAACTATTGGTGCTAATATATTCTTTGACAACCATATAAGTTTCAACCAAAAAAAAAGATCCAATAAACTGTGGATGAATAAAGCTGTGACCCCACTTGTGCTCAGATCTGTCCAGACGATCAGAACTAAGAGACAATCTTCACAGGATATTTGGAAGCGATGGGATAACAATTCCTCCTCTAATCACGCTCTTATAAACTTGCAGGTTCATGAATGCAAATCTTCTCAAAGTAGATCTTTTCCCATATACTGCAATCGAGGTGCATTAATACGATTTGATATGCTGACAAATGCCGATGGAAGTCGCAATGTCCACTGTGTCAGGTACGTGGAGACTACAGCTGTGAACGGCTTGACAACTGGCTGGAAGGAGCTTAAGATGGGCACGCCGCACCAATCCACAATCAGATTTTTTATAGTATTGTAATCAAAACAAATCTTATTTTCAAACCATATCTTCCTATGTTGATCTTCGACAAGATTACATTCTCACAAAGATATCCACTGCATAATTGTAATTAGAACTGTATATTGCAATAAATCCGTTGCACAATTGTAAGGAGAAAATATATATCCTTTTTAACTTGACGCATCCTTTACCATACTTGTCCCTTTTGATCTGCTCAGTCTAATGAATGCACAACTACATGTATAAATAAATGATTGAACTGGCAGTCCTCAATGAAATGTAAACGCCTTACAGTAAATTGTGCTAGCAATTGTACTCAGAAGTATATACGTTTAAACGAATTACAAAAAATTGTGCTCTCTGTCTGCTAATAGAACAAAACACCATGAATGAACAATCTATTGTCTGTATGTCCCGGATGGTGAGAGATGTGTGTAGAAGACTAGTACCGATTCAAATGGTAGTTTGTATCTATTATTTCAGAACTTCAAAACTTTATTCTTCACTCAAACGTGATCTCTCATTATCAGGGAAACCAAAAATTTGGAGAAGCCCTTCAATATCTTTAACACTCCATGAAGCAATCCTCTCTAATTTCACAAGCAGATTCACTGCTCGATACCAAATCTTGATATTTGGACAGGAGATGGCAAACACAAAAGTAATAATACTCACTGTATATTATATTTTTGTCCCCTGATCTCTTGTGCAATACATTAGGCTAATATATAGCCATAATAATAGCTAAACAACCTCCTATAAAATAGGAAGGAGTCACAACAATTAACCCGGAATGTTATTCACGGGTATAACAAAATCTAAGAATAATATATTGTTGAAACAATATATTATAACAAAATACTTTCAAACCTAATATCTATAATGTAAATATTAATAATTAATTTCCTAACAAAGGGAGGATTTGTACAAATCCAAGGCAGTCCTATCGTGACATAGGAAAGGTTCTAAGAAGGAGATATTGATCATGGATGATAAGATAACATGAATGTCTAAAAGATGGTATGTCTACTAAGGATCCTCCCGACCATGGAACATGGTAAACTCAGGTAAATTCCCAATACGAAGGATATGATTTTGTATAGTATAAATGGATGAATGGGTTCATTACAAACCTGATCATAAGTGAGGACATGTTTGGATCCCTTAGTAGTGGTTTCCAAATTTTCTAATCTATTTAACAGATCTTTCAAGGGATCGTTTGTAGGATTAGATGTAAAGGAATTAACATGTGATTGATTTGATTGATAAAAATGTGGAGTAGGATGGTTTTGTTGTGGATGGGTTTGATGTGGAGTTTGATAAGGAATAGATTGAGAGGATATTGTTTGTAAAGTAGGTTGTGATAAAGGGATGTGGGGAGATGTGGAAAAATGTTGAATATGTTATTTTTATTGGATGAGAGGGGTTGATTGGGCATGAGTAGGTATGTGTGTATGAGTTTGGGATATCGAGGTAAAGAGAGAGGTATTGAAGTCAAGATAGGTTGATTGGATAAAAGATGAGGGATGTTAATATTTTTTGAGTTTTTGATGAAGGAAGGGATGTGGAAAAGACCACTTGATGGGATGCACTTGACATGGGCTGAGGAGTGATAGTTTGGAAGTAACTCTGGTTGTGAAGAATAATTATAGGGTTGTTGGATGGGGTTGTTATAGGATTGTATGATTGGTTGAAAGGTAGAAACTCCATAAGGAACAAAATATGGTGTAGATGGCTCAGGGAGCATACCAAAACTAAATGGAGTTGAGTGGGTCATGATAGGCTAATAAGACTGGGAAGGATTAGATTCTGTGGATGAAGCAATAGAAGATGATTGTAAAAATGAAGCATAAGGGGGAAAGAATATATTGATGTAGAGGATTTCTCCATAGTAAATGATAGTCAATTTACGATGATACAAAAATCTCTAAGAAAGATATAAATGTAACAAAAATTCAAAAAAAAAAGAATGCTAATTATCTTGATTAAAATTTAGATGTGGAGGAAGAGGCTCGAGAGGAACCTAATGATATGGCCATTCTAATGCTAGGTTTCAGTGATGTTTAAGGATAGAGTCCTCGATATAACCAAAGGTATGTGATGCCCGAATCTATGTTGTTTCCAGTATGGGGCTTGGTATTGGGACCTACCCCTCACTTCACGGTCCCGCGGTGATAAGGGAATCAGATTTTTGGCCAATATCTTGTGAGATAGTTGTTTATACTCGCGAATACCAAGTCGGTTTCCCTATTGAGTGATGAAATCCCAATAGTTATCACCTAGGAAGAAATTGTTTAAATGCATGTTTGATGTTTTGATTGATTTGGTTGTGTGTGGGGGAAAGATAAAGTGAATGTAATTAATTAAATTTTCCTAATTAAAACTATGTGATCAAGAAGAATGCAATTGTTCGTTTTAAACCCAAAATGAAAATTTGATTTCGATGAAAGAAAGACCACCAAAATACATTACAAAAATAAAAAAGAAAGATAAGGAATCACCTCTAATAAAGATTCCTTTTTAATTTTTTACAATTTTAGTTTTAGCAATAAGAAAAATAGAAAGTAAGAAATCTCGAGAAATAACAACTTGTAAAACTGCTAAAGTTTGGGGTGTGGAGCCTATTTTTGTCTTCTTGAATCGAGTGTTGAAGTCTTTGGAGCTCGAAGGTTAAGTTTGGAGACTTCGAGAGCATTTTGCGCTCGTCATTATGACGCGACACGACGTTTCTTGTTAACATGTTGTTAATCTGGTCAAACGTCGGACTATTTTTTCCAACCGTGGGAAGTTGAAAGATCACGAATTTCAATCTTCTAGGGTCGGCTTTATGGCTTCTTAGAAGGATTGTAATCCTATAAATAGAGGTGTTAGGGTATCTTGAAGATATCTTGAGTGTTCAAGAGGTCTTGAGTCTTAGAGATCAAGAGGTGATCAAGAGTGATCAAGGTTATGCAATTGGGTGTCAATTGTGGTTTAGATGTGGTTTAGCATCTTTGGAATTTTGTTGTGAGTTCATAACTGAGAGAAGACTGTGAGAGTTGTTTTACTCTTGTTGATAATAAAATCTGAGCAAGTTCTTGGTGGACATAGCCCACATTGGGTGAACCACATTAAATCTTGTCTTGTCTTCTTTTGTGCATTATTCATTTATGTCTTTATTATATTCTACAAGTATAATTCTACTATATAGTTTCCTACTGTTATGGTTTGAGGAATTGTTTCCGCATATTTGTTCTCTAATTCCTAACAAAAACAAGGTTAGTAGAAAGCATAAGAAATGGTAGAAAATAGTGGTTAGAAGGGAAAATGCAAAGTAATCAAAAGAATCATTAGAGATTGACTAAATTGCTAGCATTCACCCGATCGCTAGCGATTCGAACAAAAAAAACTAGATTTGAGAAATATGATATTTTGAATGAAAGAAACAATGAAATAAGGAGCTTAGGGTCCCACCAAGTGTACCATAATGTTCAGAAATATTTCTACTCTTCAACTTAAATTAAAAGGAAATAAAATAGAAACATACTGGACCTCGAAGAGGTGGGGTTTTGCGGTACCCGTAGACGTTGATTGACAATGCTCAATGTTGATTAAAGTTAGGCTCTGTGACATATGTGTACAAGCTCCTTTCCTATAAAGAAACATGCGCTCAAAGATAATAAGAAAAAGATGGGATTAGATAGATATATGGTGGATTTCTTGGCAAAGATCAGTCCCTGAAATTCAATGGACTTCCTTCCAAGGATTTCAATCCTTGTTCAAGAAATTAATCTGATAATAGTAAATTAAAATGATAATAGATGATATAACCAATAATGCAAAGGAAAAGGGAAATATGCGGTCAGGTGATATGTTAGTCTCGATGGTTATTCTGATCTAAAGGGAGTCAAGGAATCATAGTATGGATCAAAGGATCAATGATGTAGATGGATATGCACTCACAAAGGCAAATGGGATAACGTTTATGATCTGGATAAATGATAAAATGTTGTAGATGGATCAAAGGATCTTAATGGGACTAATGGTCAAGATTGAGGTCTGGATATCTCAAAGATAATTTGTTGTGATAAGTGACCTGACATGCAAGGATCTTTGGCGATTGGGGGAATCGTCGCTGATTGAGGCTGATCATCGGCAATGAGGGGAATCATCGACGATTACTACAGAATATGTAGATTTTGATAAAGGGACGAGATAGGATTGATAAAATTTGTTAAATGATAAATGATTAAGAAAATGATGTAAATGAAAGGTACTTACCTGATTCCAATTGATGAATAAAACTAAAAGGATGATGTTACCAGATAAGAGAAGGTTGTGGATGCATGAAGGTTATGTTTGATTTTTGGATGTTTAGATGCATTGATAAGGAAAGATTTTTGGTGTTGAATCAACTCCTAGATGTGTGATCAATCTCCAAAGACTGAGGAAAGGATTCTTGATGTCTAGGTGTTAATAGATGAGGTTGTAAAGGTGATGACAACCAAGAGGAGAAATTTGTAGGTGATGCACCAAGTTGAGCTCTAGGATGTGTTAATGGCCTCCAAGAGATAGAGAAGTAATATGGTGACGAAGAGAGAAATAAAATAATGAGATTTCCTTAAGGATGCTTTAAAGAACGTCTTGTCAAATGCTAAATGTGGGTGACTATCAAATAACTTCGATTGAAGGCATAAAACTCATGTTTATAGATTTTATGTCAATAGAGGAGAATCACCGATGATTGGGATAATCACCGATGATTTGAGAAATATAGGAAAGTTGTTGAAACAACCTCCCAAATCAAGCAATTTGTTTGTGGGTGTGTTGGAAAATGATTATGCGAGATCAAGGATATTGTTGGATGGTTAGGGAATTAATGATTTTGTTTTGGATTTATCTAATTAGGTTTGCAAGTGGTTATATGGGTTGGGAATGTTGTTAAATGGTTGAGAGGTTATAGATTTCATTTTTGGCCTTATCTAATTTAGTTTGCAGGTGGTTTGTGGTGGAGAATGGTTGAAACTGCTTCCAAATAAGGCTAGATATGATTTGATTTGAATAGGTTCGATATGATTTGATTTTGATTTATTTTAGATATGATTTGATTTTGATTTAGTTTTTATATGATTTTATTTTGATTTATTTTTGGTTTTAAGAAGATTCTAGGTGGTTAAGGATGGTTTAGGAGAGGATAAAATAGGATTTATCAGCTATAGAAGAATATTTATAGGGAATAAATATGATGAGGGGAATAATACTTAGGATTAGGATTTAACATAAAATATGATAGTAATGGATTAATGTATAAGAGGATAGTGATGTGATACTAAATTTAAGTTATAATGTGATAGTGATGTGATAATGAAAGGGTTGCTAGCGGACGTGGACATGGGAAGTAGTGGTGCTAAATTTAGGTGTCTACATCAAGAAGAAAGAAGTCCATATTTGCATACCAAGCCTAAGGGGCTTGTTTAAATCCATAAAGTAACTTCTTTAACCAACAAATGAGGGAGGAATCATGGACATAACTCGGGGTTTGTTCCATACAGATTTCTTCCTCTAGGTCCACATGAAGGAAGGCACTCTTAACGTCCATCTGATGGACTTCCCATATTTTGTGGCAACGATGGAGAGGTTAAGTCAAATGGAAGTCATCCTCATAACATGAGAAAACGTTTCTGAATAATCAAACCAATTTACCCAAGAGAAACCCTTAGCTATAAGTCACACTTTTTAATTCTCAACGTTCCCATTGATATCATATTTTTTGGGTACAACCAATTTCATCGAGTCATTTTTTTCCTTTTGGAAGAGGGGTGACATACCTAGTATCATTCTTCATGACCGAGAGAATACTCATTCATAGAAAAATCCCACTTGAGAATCCCATAAGCCTACGCCAAAATGATCGAGGGTTGGAAGTGGAGTTGAATAATTCATGGGGTCCAACAAACTCTAAACAAGTCTATTTCTCATCCAAAGGATCCCCTAACCAATCTCCAACACTCTATCGGGTCTACACTATCAAAATGAGAACTAGGAGGAGAGTCAAGCTCAAAATTTGTAGATTCTTCACTTGAGTGAGAAGGGAAAAAGTCCACATCATCACTACTATCGAATGGAATATTTCTATGCATGAGGAGTGCGAGGAGAATGAGGATCATGAGGAGGATGAGACTTAACAAGACCATCATCGGAAGAATCATAATCATAATAAGATAGGGGAAAAGGACCTCAGTGGGTGGAGAAGTGGAAGTAGAAGAGGACTTGTCAAACTTCACACTTCTCTCGAAATATAATGTTGATTAGTAGTAGGGTTCAAAAATCTATATACCTTCATGCCATCGGGATACCCTACGAATATACAAGGTCTAGACTATGGTTCCAATGCCTTTCATCTGGATGGGGATTTGTATTTGACATTTGAGATTTAATATGTGTGGAAGATTATTTTGTAGAAGACACCAAAACCTTCTCTTGTCTATTTGTAACTACACAATTAAGAGCTATAATTTTGATGGTACCAACTATAGTCATAAAATCATGCACTTTATCGATTTTTTTGTTTTCTTTCCATCCATATTCCCCATAAGAAATGGGGTAACACCAAATTCCAGGCTTTTGAAAACACCTAGAGAAAAAAGAACAATTCCACTGTTCATACTAGTCAACAAATGTTTTCGGAAGAACCCACAAAACCTAGAAAAGTCTCAGAATTTTGGAGAAAACGTTTTGAGAAAAGGGACATTAGAGGAACAAATGTTGAATTGTTTCATTATCAGATTTACACAGAATGCACCTATTTGGAATCATCATACCTTTAGCCTGCAAGTTATCAATTGTAAGGATTTTATTTTGAATGGCATGCCACAAAAATAAATTCACCTTGGGAATAAGAGTACTATCCCAGAGAGAATTCCACCAAGGGTTAGGTTGAGGACCATTACGAGCAATACAATATCTAGTTCTCACAGAGTACCCCCATCCTTTGTCCCTGCCCATGTTAGAGCATCTGGTTTAGGATGTAATGAAATATAAACACCACCCAGATTAATATTGAGATTTTGAAGAGCCTCCTTGATATTCTCCTCTTCACCATCCCAATGAAGAGATCTCCAAGACCAACCCCAATTTGTTCTAATCCAATAGTCTCTCAAAAGGCTACCAATTGTAGAAATGAAATGATTAGCAACATTTCTCCACAACGAATGGTTTAATAGAGGTCCTTCATCAAACCACCAATCCTGCCAAAAATTAATCTTGTTACCATCACCAATTTCCCATTTACTCCCTTTCATCAACAAACCCCTACACTTTACCAAACCATTCCAAAAACAAGAGCCTTCAGGGATGATATCATTTGAAATAAAAGAGATCTAGTCAACATACATGTATTTAGCTTTAAGAATCTTATCCCACAAACCTTCCTCTTGCTGCATTCTCCACCCAAACTTAGCCAAAAGAGCCATATTCATACTCTTTAAGTCCTTCAAACCCAATCCTCCCGCATTCTTAGGTAGAGTGGGTCCCGTCCCAAGCCACTAGGGAATTTTATCCTTTGATTCAGTACCCGACCAAAGAAATCTCCTCTAGAATCTGGGTAATCACAGTTCTTATCTTTACAGGCATTTTAAATATTGACATAAGATACACCAACATGTTCTGTAAGAACTCAAGGAGTTGCGGTTTGTTAGCTTGTGATAACAAAGTACCTTTCTAGGTAGCAAGCTTCTTTTGAAACCTACTAACCAGGGCATTCCAATTATCTAGAACCATCCTTCCCTTAAACAAAGGCATTCCCAAATAGGAACAAGGCAACGAAATGATTGGACACTCCAAAACAACCGCAATTCTATTTTGAACTTCCTCATTCACATTCAAGAAAATTATTGAACTTTTTCGAAAATTAATGAGTCGACCAGTAACTTTTCAAATTCTTGAAGAATTATCCTTGAAATCTCTTGCTTTTGAGGTAGTTGTCTTGCCCAATAGAAAAGTATCATCCACAAACTGTTATAAAGCAATAGGGTCCAAACCATTAGAAATAATTAAACCATTCAGAATCCTCCTTTGCCTTCGGTCAGCACAAAATTGGCTTAAAGTCTCTACCACAATAATATAAAGAAAAGGGGACAAAGGATCCCCTATCTCAAACCCCTCCCAGATGAAAAGAAACCCTCAGACTTACCATTGATAAGAATAGAGTATTTAGGAGTGGTAATACATTCCATAATCAAATTTATAAAATGAACATGGAATCCCAACCTTTCCGAATAATCTTAAAAATCTCCATGACACTCTATCATATGCCTTATTCATATCAAGTTTTAACAATATTGCCTCCCTCTTTGAAACATCCACAGAATGAATAGTTTCACGAATAGTAATAACGCTATCAAGAATCAGTCTACCTTCAACAAAGGCTCCCTAATTTGGAGAAATAAAGCCATCCAACAGATCTCTTATCCTGAAAGAAATTATCTTTGTAATAATTTGTACACAATATTAAATCGATCGATTGGTCTAAAATCATTAACTTTACCAGCGCATGGGATCTTAGGCACAAGGGTTATAAAAGTGCTATTAACCTCTTTCAACAACTTACCAGTCCTGAAAAATTCTTGGACCGCTTCCTCCACATCATTATGAACAATGTCCCAAAATTCCTGAAAGAAAAAGTAGGGAAGCCATCCAGCCCAGGAGACTTATCCCCTTCTAAATCAAAAACAACCTCTTTTATCTCCGGGGCAAGGGAATTTTGACCAATTCAGCATTCTCATGGGGCAAAGGAATTTTATCTCTTAGACCGTTTTTCAAATAAATGTATTTAACATATTTGTATTACTATTTGAGATGAATGACAGCATAGGGAATGTTGGAGGCTATAATATCTATACATCAACAATTAATTGAATAACTTAAATTCTACATCCATTTGATTAGATCATAGAACAATTTTTATTCGATTTTAAATGTGACTGTCATTTACACATTTTTCGTATTTCTAGCTATAGAATACTTGTAAATTTTTCACAGCACTGTATAGATATCTATTTCACAATTGTAAGGACAAAAAATTTGTATGATTTACTACTAAATGTTTTGTATAATTGGGGTTAAAAATTTAAAATATGGTGCGAGCTGCACATGGCACATACGCATAAGATATGACAGCTAGTCTCTGCCAGAACAGAACTTTTAAAACCTGAATTTTCTGTGCTTTTTGATCTTGCAATCAATTGTTTTGTCATTTTACAGTATTATATGCGAGATTTCAAGAAAAACAAAAAAATTGCACATGTTTTGGTCGCCTGAATTATTGCTGAACAAATAAATCTGTTGCAATGATATTATCACATGAAAATGCCAACTTCAATGTTTTTATGATTAAATTTTCCATTCCAGAGTAAGATGTACTTCATTTTTAGTATTATTTTATAGGCTAGGCTTAAAATTATTCAAATGTATTTCACACGTGATAAATATATTACTTTTTGAATGTTAGTTCTTCAATCATTTCACATGTTTTCCAATTAGTTTATATAAATGATTTTGGCTGGATGTACGTAGCGTAATCTGATATCTTATTATTGTTAAAATGCATTTTGAATGTTGGTCCCCATCCATTTCACATGTTTTTTAATTATTTGTATAAATGATTTTTTCCTGTGGAAAAGGGATGTATTTAGTGTAATTTGGATGAACTTGAAAGTGTTGAAAGACATTTTGAAGGTTAGTTCTCCAAATTTTTACACGTTTTTCAATTGTTTTATATAAATGATTTTGTTGTGCGAGAAAGGGATCCACTTAACATACTTTAAATGAGCTGATCCCTCACTTATATATATGATTTGTGATCCGCATTTCGTGATATTTATAATGTATCGTTTAGAAATTTTAAAAATATATAGTGAGAGTTGTTTTTATTAAGAATAATGACTAAATAGAAACCTGGTTAATTTTCATGGAAAAGCTAAATAATATATTAACTTGTTAACCATGTTTCTATTTAGTCATTATTCTTAATCAAAAATAATTTTCGTTGTATATTTTTAAAATTTCTAAATGATACATTGTGAACATCATGAAACGTGGATTGCAAATTTAAATTTGATCAAAGAAATGATGATTGAAAAGAGAGAAGTGTAAGATTTTTTAAATGTGTTCGTTATCGATGGGCCATCTAGACAACTTGATGACTACGATCCTATGTTGCAAAGTTATGTTGAGAAAGAGGAACTAATAAGATTTACCCAAAAAATGTCTTCGGTTAGAAAAAAATGTGTCAACACTAGGTAGACACCTATTCTAATATATCTTTTATGGGTTGATATGGGCAATTGAGATTCAATGCCAATCCTATTCATTTCTTTTCATCTTTCAATAATTATGATGAGAGACATTCTACAATTGTATCACGGAGTGGAGGAGTCTAATGTCGTGCTCATGAAAGAAAAAATTGTATTTTTCCTTTTTGAAAATCGATTACAAGAATACATATGGGTGAATTTGTTTTGATAATAAATAATTACATAAGATTTTTAAAATAGTTACATGTTAATACATATGGGTGAGATACATAATTTTTATAAATTGTTAAAAAGATGGAAAATAAACATTAATCTGTCTCCTTGTGGTTTAATTAGGGTTTAGTAATTGGAATAAAAAAACTTATGAGAAGGATCAAAATCAAAAAAATTGTGGGTATTATTTTAGGAATTATTGGTGGAGTAACTCAGCCAGTGATTTCCAATTCGACTTTTCATTAGTTTGCGCTTTATTTTAAGAAATTCTTTCTTTGAAAAACCCTCTTCAAGCGGGGAATTAGAATTAGGGGAAACAATTGTGTGGTCTGATTGAATTTGTTTAAATCTCTCATGGATTTTTCTGCAAACATTATTTTCGGCATCTTGAACAACCATGGCATTTAATATATGATGATGTTTGGCTAGGGCATTTCTTTGAAAAGCCACTAGTACAAGATGGAAGTATGCTGACAAAGGTGAGTTGATCGGGTTAAACAGCCTTTAATGGTTGCATTTGGTTAAATAGTGTCAATGCCTCATGAGAATACCCATGTTTTCTGTAAGTTGCAATATGATATTCCATGAGAAGACATTAGGTTATGTCATTTGGTTAAACAATCTACAAACATCCACTAATTCCCTACATTTGACATGTAGTCGACAAGGATATTTTTCAAAATTCTACATGGTAAACTTAAATTCCCTCTTATTGATGTGGGAGAGTATTTGCTTACCCTCAAAGGGATTTCATGGAAATCACGTCTACAATGGTTGAAGATATGTAGTAGGGTTTTACAAGGGGTATTGTGTAGTAAGGAGAATGTATAGCACCTTCTTCAACCGAATCTCTCAACATAATGTTCTAAGATTGACAAAGTGGATGAAATTTAAAATTGAATCAATAAATGCGAGATTAACAAAGTGGATGACATTAATAATTGATGCAATGGAATTGTGCATTATTATTCAACCTACTTCTACCACATTCACAATGAAACACTCTCACTCGAATTGTCCTCAAAGTGGGGTTTTACTTCTTTTTAGCTAGAACTGTCCCATATTTTGAAGGGAAATTTTGAGTTGACAACCATCATAAAAATTTCTTACACCCAGCCATCCACAGAAATTTGAAGTTAATGCACTGTCAAGAATGCACCTCTCATGTGGAAATACACATATATACATATACATATGTGCATGTGTATATGTGTAGATTTGGAAAGTGATTTTACATCAATAAATGTACTAAACTATTCTCAATGCATTGCAATCATACCTACTTCAGATTAAATCATTAAACATAATCCCAATTGCATAAAAGAGGCTATCTAGACCATAGGAAAAATGTAAAACAAATATCAACTTAGGATAATTAGGTTTGTAGAATAATATTTGATTTTACGTGATTCTAAAATCATTCACTAGTGACAAGTGAGGAAAATATTTCTAGAAGGATAGACAAATGACTCCTAAGAAAACCAGATCCCCTAAGAAAATTAGACCATGAAACCTTTCTAACCAATTTCATGTAGATTGGAGCGACCACATCAGAGTAAACACAAATTTTCTTTCAAGATTTTTTTGAAAAACCATGTTACCAATTAATAAATAAAAAAATTTTAAAACGTAAACAAACTATGTAATAGTTCCTCCCCGATATGCATTCATGGGTCCATTGTAATCATAGTTATAGAATTTTTGTTGCCTAAAATAATAAGTTTATTATTATAGGAATTTCTTGTGTGATCCCTTTTGACTTCTTTTTGGGTTAAAGAGGTTTTAGGGTTTCACTTTTATTCTTCCTAACCACATAACCTTTGTATGGTTATAAGAACATATTCATATATAAACTACCCGTATAAGTGTTTATACATGAACCAAAAATGATTCTACAATTCATATCAAACAACCAAGAGGATAAATTAAGTAATGTCACATAAAAATAATAATTGTTTGTAGCTCTTAAATACTTCATGTTTTAACATAGAATTCCAATATATTCCAATTCCATAACTTAATCATTAAACAATGTAAGTTAAATAACAATCTATTTCATTAACTCTTCTATATTGTTTAAACAATATTCTACCTCTTAATATGTTGTTGCTAACTCATATTAGCCATGTGAGTTAAGAAATCTTGATTTGTTCTAGTAGTAGTCTACATAATACACATGGATGGATTATGACATCACATATATAATTAAATATTTTTACACAACATTTTTTAAATTAACTCAATTTAATAGGTGTAAAAGATATTTGAAATGTATTTGCATCTTTAGAGAAATAAATGTCATTAAGCTTCTATGATAAATCTACGTTTAGCAATGATGTCTATAACTAACATGTCTATGATGTCTATGTACTTTGATTCTACACTATTTTTGGATATTTAATTTAAATGGAAGAATTCGATATTAGGATTTTGTGTGAAATTTTATAGGTAATGTCCTCTTTACTATAATATGACAATTCAAATATCATTGTGGTTTTGAATATTATTTGCATGGGTATACAGTTCATTCATGTGTTGTATTTATTTCATTTTAGACAATTTTTCTAAAATCATTAGACCATTTATACAAGCAGATGTGGACATTTGTCCAACTTGGAATCCAACGTTGCAAGTGCCATTTTCGATACCAAGAGCTAGGATTTGTGAATAGGGTGTTTCTTGTAGAAACTCTCCTAGCATGTTCAAATTTGAATTTTAGAATGTGTTTTCGAAAAGGTTTTTGAAGAAATGTAACGAGGGAGCCCACAATGTATGTTAAACATGTGCTTTTGTGACGATGTACTATTTTTACAAGAAGTCTCGAATATAATTGTTCAATATTTCTATAAAAAATTGTGTCCAATTGATGTACAAGTTTTCTCCATGGTGAATCCTTATTTGTGAAAGAATTTTTACTATGGAAATATGTAAAAATTGATTGGATAATTTATGTAAATGATTATATAAATTTCATAATGTATTGAATATATTGGTAAAAAAATATTAAAAAATTAAAAAAAAGGTCATAAATACTACAAAGGAACCCTTATATTTAAGCTCATATTCTATTTATTTCATATCATTCTTTGACTAGCCTTGATAATTGTTAGAACCTTGATATGTATGATTATTGTCTACTACATGCGTGTGGATTTTTAGTTATATAAATAATTATACAATTTTTTGAAAATAATCTATAGGTATGGCTCGACCAAGATTAAATTTTCAAAATGAAGAAAAAAGAAGAGCATATCAAAGACAATATCGCAAAAGAAGACAACAAGAAATGATAGATGCATGAGCGAAAGGAGAAAAGGAAACGTCAAAATGATAATGATAGGCAAATATTTGTAGAACGTATGGCTAAATTAACAAATGAAGAATTAGATGTAGAAAGATGAAAACATGCAAATAAGATGATAAAATTTGTGCACGATCATCTCAAGATGACTCACATGTATCAAGAACAAGGTTACAAAGACAAATTTGTTCAGATTAGTTTCTAAGGAAGAAAGACTACACAGACAAGAACTTAACCACGAAGCATCTCAAAGGTATTATCATAGATTGGTTGGTAATGTTGAAGCTAATTATGGGGGAGGAAATTCAATATCAGTGGATCGCATGCTCGAAACACCAAAAAACTATTGGCCCAATATATAATGGATGTTGATGTTAGAAATAATGTAGAGAATAATGGTGTGCAATAGGAGACAACATTACAAACAATAATAAGAACAACAAGAAGAAGAAGAATGCAAAATAATGATTTACAAGAGGATTCAACAACCAAACCTAGAAGAAGAAGACAAATGCAAGACTCACATATTGAGAGAGAATGAAATATATTTGATCCCAATGGAATGCTTGGGAGAGATTTGAATACCATCCAAATGATTTTTCGACATGGTCTTGATAACCTTGCTTTGTTGACCATGTGTTATATTTGTCAAGAATGCTACCTTGGAATAAAAGTTTCTCAAACACCTAAAGGACTGTGTGTACTAGATGTTGTCAAGAGAAAGGTAATTACTAATTTTCAGCAACGAATAATATGGATCCTCGGCCATAATCGCTTAAACTTGCAAACTTAATAAAATTTGAGGAAATGTTGATAGCCTATGTCAACCCAATCCTACAAGTGACACATGCAACTGGAGGTCAATATAAATATAAAGGACACATGATAAGTTTTCCTCAAGAAGTAAAAGAAATTGTTAATATTTTTCCACATAGATTAAAAGATTTTTCAATGATTATTGTTCGGAGGAGAGATCAACATGGAAAAAATACAACTTTACATTTAATAGAGAGCGAGTATATAATGCACTAAAATATAAAATAGAACATGATAAGTTCTATTCAAATGTTCAGATTGATGAAAATGCTCTAAATGAACTTCCACCTCATTTTGATGAAAATGTATTCAATTAGTTGAACTTTGTCCATATGGATTTTGATTCTAATGTGAATGAAATTATATTTGTAGGCTCGATAATGGAGATACACGAAGGAAATATTAAATTAGTCGCATAACATCAATGGCATCTAAACCACCCAATTCCCCAAGGGAGATGGAATTAATCCATGCATGGGTACATAAACCTCATGTGGACCATGGAACACCGATTGATTGACCAAGGATAGGAGCATCTCCTATCAATGAGTATGTCACACTAGGATTACTTGATATGGCATTCCCTACTTTGTTTCCCAATGGAAAATGTGATTGATAGAACCATAGTTAAAATGAGTACATCTCCATGAATTTGTAAAACATTTATTTCGATATGGGATCACTGGTTTGGCCGACATCCCGATTCAGATATTACATGATGAACATGATCATGAGACATCGTGCACAAAATTCATTTGCAGTGTTTGTCAAGAAAATTCTCCAATATATACCATCATCATTAATGAGTTACGTGAGCATATGGAAAATGTGCCACATTCACATCTAGCTGATCATTTGATGTGGTTTGGAAAATCCTTAAGGGGTAAAAGGTCCTATTGGGAAAAATATTGTGGTGAATTGAATAACATGTTGTATCAAACTAGATCACCTATCATTTTTTCACTTTGAGTGCAATTGATATGTATTTACTTGATCTACATGCACAAAGTCTTGAACACCACCGGATAATCCATGAGAAGCCCAAAATTAGTGAAGGTAGTATATCATCGAATATCCTCATATAGTGGCACATTACATGCACCTATGACATAAACTTTTCTAAAAGGAGATATTGCAAAAAGGAATGAAAGTTAAATATTATTGGTCTAGATATGAATGAAAACATAGAGGTTTGCCACATGTGCATGGATTCATATGGTTATAAGGGGCACCAAATATGGACAAAATTGATTGGAATGATGATTGTCATCGTAAAAATGTTGAAAAATACTTCCATTCCATTTTTCATGCATGGAATCATCGAGAGGACCCACACCAATGAAACATACGGTAAATTATTAATTTTCATCGAATCTATGTTTTATATAGAATTCTTACATTCTCAAAATATATGATATATTCTTATGTGCTATGAATTACAGGTCTACCAAAATTTTACACAACATCCATGTCTTTGAAATACGAGACAACTTACACAAGTGGATATGGAACGTGACTACGAAGAAATTCTCAACTATGTAGAACGACATATGATGTGTAGAGAGGGTGTCTCGCCTACATAAGAAAAGACCAACAATTTTTAGGTAAGATGTTTCAAAAATTGAATCATTAAATTGAAATTAAAAATATATGTGTGGAAGAACTAGTAATAGATTATTATCTTTTACATGTATAATGCAATGTGGCCATTGAATCTTGAGGGATCAAAGTTATATTAAGACTTAGAGACAGGAGATAAAAAATTTAACCTGCAAGAAATGATGATAGAGTAAATACACACAATCGCTACATATTACAATTGTGGAGAGAAAATCCAGATTACAACTTGTTCTTTCCAAGCATAGTGTAATCAAGTACATTGCAAAGTATGCAATAAAAAAAGAGAAGAGTTCTAAAACTTATCATCAAATGTTGATGCAGATTACAAACATTGAAACCCAGATAAAATGGAAACAATAACATATAGGAGACTTCTAACTAAAACAATTGTAGAAAGAGATAATGGGGCATAAGAAACATATCACATGGTGTTGGAGCTTCCATTGGTAGAGAGTAGTAGATTATTTGTCAATTTTAATGTTTTGCATGAAGTGTTCAAACTAGTAACTAAAATTGATGAAGATGACCATGAAGAACATGTAAAATCTTTCATTGACAGGTACAAGAATAGGCCATTTTCCATGGAAAGTGTGTCACTTATTGATGTCGCTAGATCTTGGACATATAATCCAAGGAGAAAATGAGATAACAAATGGGAGGTTAGGATTTTGGCAACTATTATGAGAGTATTCCCAAGGTTTTCCTCCATCCCTTCATGTGAATCACATAAATGGGTTGATTTTTGTTGGTCGAGTTTTTCTTTATAAACCATTTCGTGATATAGAGAGAGAGATATCGACTTAATTCTGATTCAATAAAATCAAATTGGGATTCATTCAATTATAATCCATGGCATGTTGAGAGGAGGACTATTATAGAAGATGTTGATAATAGTAGTGATTTTGAAGATGAAGTTAATCAACCTATTCAACAGAACATGAATGTGAAATCATATCTAGGCTTCAACGTGGTCAAATTTTGCAAGTGACTAAAATATATATGTTGGGAAGAAGAGATATTGATAGACAAGCACCATGGAATAATGAATATCGAGGTGAAGAATACACAAGTAAAGCAATAAAATTCATAAGCAACATGAAATATAATGGGTTGGTTATAGATGATGAATTAGCCCCAAATTTCAATTATGAGACCTTGGGTGCTAAACAAAAACAAACACTTGATATAATACTAACACATTATAATCAACATCAAAATAACTGTCATTTCTCATGATAGTTCAAGGAATAGTATGAACTAGGAAATCCAATGTGAATGGTTTCATTTGTCAAGCACTTTTAGATGCATCATTCCCAGAACATTCTCATCTTCTATTACTTTCACCAACATGAGTTGTAGCATTTAATATTGGTGCCTCAACGATCAATTCACAACTTCAAATTTGTATTACATATTTTACGAATTAGGAGGAACAAGACTTACAAGATTCATGCAAGAGATTTTCCACATAAAATATACATTGATTGATGGAATGAGCTTCATCGGATAAAGTTTTACAAAAAAACATAAACTCTCAACTTCGTCAAGCATTCCCTGAAAAAAACAAACATTAGTTTTGGTGGCGTTTCTATGATTTTGGTAGGATATTTGTGGCAACTTCCTCCTGTTAGCGATAAATGACCATATGATGGTAATAGATGTGGAAAGTTGCTACAAAAAGAATTCAAAATAATTGTTACATTGGATAAGGTATTTAGACAAGAAGGAGAAAGTGAAGAGAAAAAACATTTTCAAAAACTTCTCACAAATCTTAGAGATACAAATCCAACAATGGATGGTTGGAATTTATTGATGAGTAGAACAAAGCTAGCAATGAAGAATTTGACAATAGTATTCACCGGTTGCGCAATAAAGAGTAAGTGAATAACCACAACAAAAGAAAATTGCATTCGTTGAAAAGACTTTTTAGGAAACTTTTAGGGGTGAGTTTTCGTAAACTCGCAAATATTAGGAGTTTTGAAAATTGGAAATGGAAATTTTTCAGGTAGTCACTTGTTGCCCGTTCACCTAAAATTTCAGCCAATAGGTCATTTGTATGGCTCAATTCACCTACAATTTATACTTAAAAATAAACTTATGAATGTATTTCACCAATGTTTCAATCAAACTGTGCTCATATTCGCTGAGGTATAATACATTTGGTCCAGGGGGGTTGCGAAGGGTTGTACCCCCTTGCGGGTCTAGAGGGCAACACCCCCAAAAGCCACATTTTATATGTATTTATTCATTGCATTTATTTGTTTTTCGGACATAAACAATCACAAAGCCTTATGTCCTACACCTCGACGGTCATGAAAGAGACGCACATCTGCGCATGGGAGAGACAGACGTAGAAGTTGATCATCCAACCTACCGTCGTCTAAGCATTATAGATGATTGTCTAGTGTCGAAGAATTAGTCACCCGTGGTCGATGTGCGTCTATATCTAGGAGATACGTTGTCTCGACACAACACCGTCTAATGCCAAATAAATGGTCATCCAATCTAGTTCGTCTAATAAAGAAAAGATGGTCGTCCAATCCAAATTGCCTAATAGAGAAGAAATGACCATCTAACCTAAGACGTCTGATGGCACATGGAAAAACGCCTAACTCAACTCTGCCTAATGATAGATAGATAGTGCCTAACATCTATCCAACTTTTTGAAATCACGGAAAACTACGGCTGCCAAATCACCTTTACCACAATTCGTTTTTTTGGTTATTTTCCATTTTTTTGAAAGTCTGTTTTGGAGATTCGCCACCCATAAAATAATATTTTTTTGGAGGGGGGTTCTTACAATGAACCACTGGGTCACTTGTTGCACATAGCATTGCAACTGCAACAAGTACCGCCAACACACTAATAGGAGGTCCAAATGATGAACTTGATATTGAGTTATGAATTTCTAATGATGCAAGGGTTATGTTAACATCTAATATTTGGATAGAAACAGGTCTTGTAAATGGATCTCTATGATATTAGATAGGATCTCTTATTTGAAGCTAGGGCCTCTAGATGACAATAATAATACTTTTTATTATGAAAACAATACCAACCTAATTTATTAAATTAATTGTAATATTTACACGTTAAATAATATTATTATATTTCATTTTAATTTTTTTATGTAATTTGTAGGGATTGGTAAATACTTTGCCATTTAGAATTTTATAGATAAGCTCTACGTTGTTGGTACCTAGATTTAATCTCCTTCAAAGGCCAAGCAACATCATGGATTTGACAAGACACTTAAAGGCAAATAGATAATTATGTATGTCGTTTTGTAGCCGGGGAAGCAATCTATCTGACTTTTTAGCACTCAGGATTTGAAGAAGTGGGTAGCACCTTAAAAGGATGTGATCTTATCCTAACTATTTTAGGTTGTGCCTCTTAACCAAGGTAAGAGAACCTATTTTGTAACCTCTGTTATTGAAGAATGCTGGTAAATCCTTCTTTTGCAAAAATTTTATAGAGAAGACCTTGGAAAAATATGATCAACACACCAAATATGACTCTCACAAGTTGTCACTTCCAGATTATGGAGATATTTTCAATACAAGGCAAAGGTTACTAAAGACATTAAGAAATCCTGATTGTTCTGCATATTTTTACAAGTAGATTTTGTTCCTTTGTTGATACACAGGGCAAACAAGTGTAGTTCATGGTGGATCAATGGTTTTTAAATAATTTTGGTGGGAGATGAAGCAGGATAAAGTTGATTATACCGGATCTTTGGAGGGACTTCACAATAATGAACAACTTCACAATGGAAAGCTTCAGAATAATCAAGACGTTCCTTCAACCAAAAGGTGTGCTTCAATGGAGGCCCAGATCAACACGTTTTCACATAATATTTGAGACTCCAACATGAAGGATCGAATTGGAAGACTCAATTAAACACTAAAGTTTCTGATTAATCACGCCTAAGGTACACCCGAAGACTTACAAACAATCTTTATCAAAAATGACAATGAATTGATTTTAAATTTGTTTATCTCATCCAAGATGAAGGCTCTTCTTGAAATGAAATTAAAAATACCATTAGACTGTCACAGGGACGAGATCCTATGTGATTTCACAAAAATTTCAATATAAGATTGCAATAGGAATGAAAGAAACTATTTGCAAACATTCTGAAAATAAAGTAGACACAAAATTGCTAGAGATTAGACACAAATTAATTCCAAAATTGCTTAGATTCATCAGCAGGGGAAAGCTTCCAAAGCAATCTCAGTGCTTGCCAATGGCTATACATCTGCAACCAACTTGACATGATAAAAAATCTAACATAGAAGAAAATAACATGTAATCTCGGCTTTGGTCTCTCGGGAAGACGACTTTCTCAAAAAAATTCTCAAGAATTCATACTCCAACCATTTGCAAGAGTATTCTCATTGCATTTATACATTTTTGCCACTCAATTTTCCCCCAAAAGAGAAGAATATTCAAGGGACCTTTGCTTGTTTCCAATTTGTTTCAACAATGACACTTAACAAATTCAAGATCTAAAATCTGCCAGTGGACCAATTGTGAACTGATCACGTTTCTTGGGCCCTCGACTAATGACTAGGATGCCATGCCACAACTTTTCGAGTCCCTTTAATCATTCTGATTCTATCATGCGAGAAATCCCCTTTTTAATCATTTTTCAGAGCCTCTGCATAGCTAGACTTGACAGGTCATCCCTTTTTGCTCTCAAGCAATGCCTTTTTCACCTTTTGCACCTACACTTTCATCATTTCATCCTTTTTCCCTCCTTTTCCTCTGAAATTTTACTCTGCAACTTCTGGATCTAGCATTTTGCATTTTTGCACGAGCCCGAGCAAAAATCCACTTCAAAAGTACTTCGATTTACAAATTGAGCTCCCAAATTGATTCAATTGAACTTTGCAGACCAAAACGACACAAATTTGCCAAAAATTGATGAAGAATGATGCAAAAATGCATCTCCAAACATCTTGGAGCTTCAATGGCGGTAAAATCAAATGAAATGCACAACTACCATTGATCTTGCCTTTCAACTTTTAATCTAAGCCCTCCACATGGCAAAATGTGATTGGAAATGGGCCTAGGAGCACTTTTTGACATTTTATAACTTTTGGAAAAAAGTAAAATTTCCACATTTTTCTCCCCCCTCCGCCTCGTAAAACAAGATTGACACGTGTCCCAATGTAGGTCCCAGAGGAACCGCAGCTCGATTCTACTATTTTACCTCATTTTTAGAAAAATGAAAATTTTCCAAATTTTCCCCACAGCTCCGCCCTTCCACCTTTAGCTTCTAATATGGGTCCCAATGGACCTACGCTTCATTTTTTCACTTTATACTTATTTTCCAAAAAGGAAAAAGTTTCACATTTTCCCCATGGGCCTACACCTCCGTTTTTTACTATTCAACGCTGGCATTACTTTCTGTCGGGGCCACGATTCAACTTACAATTTTATCCCTTTTTACCAAAGGCAAGAAACCTTTAAATAACCCCGAAGCTCCGTTTCTCCATTTCCCCGCCTACTACGTGTCTCAATGGTGCACTTTGAGATGGTCTCCAAAAGTAAAGACCCCAAACAAGTGCGGGCTCAACACATGTCTCAGTTCGGTAGATTCTATTAAAAATTTGAAGGTTCAGAGAAGGTGTCATGTGTCTAAGGTCCGAGACAGTCTCCTTGACCATTGAAAAATCCAAGCAAAAAGGCAAAGTGAGCGGAAGCCTCCAAGTGTCCTCCTGGTGCTTCTTCAAAATAAAACTCAGGGGCCGGTCCCCAAGCATGCGTGGTCCCTCCATGTGGACAAGTTTTGGGTTGAAGTGATCCATAGAGTTTTTAGAGTGCCCCATCGAGTCGCATCCAACCAAAAAGGGCCATGTTTCCGTTGATTCAGAGATGTAATTTTGACGGGAAAACTCACTTGTCAAACCGTAAAAATGCAAGAAAACCACCATTTGAGCCTAGAGATGAATTTTTCTTCAAGGACAGAGAATTTGGAGATGTTATAAGTTTCAAACATGATCCTCGAGCTACATTCAATCTTGTTTCCTCAGGTATTTGGGACAAAAATGACAGGGACAACAATACATGACTGCAAAAAATGGAAAGAAAGGAGCAACCCGAGTTTTACGCCCAATTTACAGACACCTTCAGATGGATAGAGAAACGAAAAACAAATTATAGACCTTTAAGTGATCCTCGACCCAAGAAGGGTTTGATCATGGCAACCAAATGGAGGACAGAGTCTTTCAAGCACCAACACGGAGATAAAAAATGTGACAGAGGCCACAAACTGAGGGATTTCAATGACAAACGGGCGAGACTAATTTGAGCACCAACATCGGCTCCAACTCAGGATGGGCACTCCCTGTGAGTGCCACAAGAACCAAATAACGGATTAAGTTCCAAAAATAGACCAAGTGCCAAAAACATACCATTGGGAAACAGAGTCAAAGAATAAGCTAGCATAGCAGAACAACCACAACCATCCTCCAAAAAACGAACCAAGAAACTAGCAAAACCAGGTCACCAAGGATGAGAACAAACAAAACACAAAAGCAAATGAGAACAAAGAACTATACACTGTACAAATGGAGTAGACCTTGATTCTCGAAATCAATCAAGGAAATGCTTCAAATGCCTGTCCCCAACAGAAATTCAAGTAGTTCCCCATCTAAGTCTTTTAGGAAGAAGGTATTTTCACCAATTCAAATATCAATTGAATAAGGGCCCATCCACAATGCATCAAATTTACCATGCTTTCCCTTATCTTCATGCATGCTATCCCATAAAAGCACAAGATCCCCAATGCTAAAAGCTATGGGTGTCACCTTTTTGTCAAATAGCTTCTTCAACTTTTCTCTAAACTTCACATGCCACTGATGGGACGCCCTTCTTTCTTCATCCAACTCGATAATTTGATTGATTCAAGCATCATATGGACTAAATTCTTGGTCTTCAATATGTTGAACAAACTGAAATGAAGACAAATACAAATAGAGGGGCAACAAAGCTTGAGCTCCATATACCAGATTCAAACGGGCTTTTACCAATAGCTCTTTTGACAGTGATTTTGTCAGCCCAAACAACAAACTTCAATTTCTCACCCCACTTACTTTTGTTCAGCTCCAAGGTTTTTCTAATGATCTTCAACAAGTTTTTATTATTGGACTCAGCTTGTCCATTTCCTTAGGGATTGTAGTTAGAAGCATATGTCAAATTGATCCCATATTCTTTGCACATTACCACCAAAGGTTTGGCTCTGAAACTCATGGCATTATCAACAACAATTTTAGTTGGCACTCTAAATCTGCATATGATTTGATTCAGCATGAATTCCACGATCACTTGGTGTGTTGCCTTCTTGATGGGGACTGCTTCCACCCACTTAGTAAAATAATCGGTGGCTACATAATCCATTTATGAATAGCACTGGAAGGATCAGAAATTTTCCCAATGAAATCCATTCCCCATTATCTGAATGGGGCTTCAACTAACACATGATGCAAAGGAAGGGAGCCTAAAGCTTTCATTCTTCCAGAAAAATGTTGGCAACTTTCACATTTTCTCACCAATAGAGTTGTATCCTTGAAGAGAGTTGGAAACCAATAACCAGCCCTCAAGATTTTACATGTCATAACTCTTCCAGCAAAATGTCCCCCATAGACCCCTCCATGGAGATCAACAATTATTTTTGGGGCCTCATTTTCAGTAATGCATCTCAAGAGCACTCCCTGGGGTTCTTCCAAGCTAACCCAAAATCAGTAATGACATAATTTTGAGAGGCTAACTTAATATCTCTTTTCTGATTTTTACTCTCGATATTCAAGGCATCACAAATGTATGAGATAAAAGATTATATCTTTGTACCATTCAACTTACCAACTTTTCAAGGAAATCCACCCTTTCTCCTTCTACTTCATTCACCTCAATAGTTTTGCAGGTTGCTCTCATCCATAAGCTTAGCTAGGACCAAAACTCTTACCAATTTTGTGGTTTGGATATCCATGTCATACTCCTGCAACTTGTTCACCCATTTGCATCTTTTTCTTGAGACCTCCATCTCTGATAAGATGTCTTTCACCATGGTGTTGGGAACATAAGCAACAACTTTAGAACTAAAGATGTAGGGTCTAAAAATCTTTGTTGCTTTCACCAAGGCAAATGCTTACTTCTCCATGATGGTGTATTTCAACTCAGCTCCCTGCGACTCCTTACTAAAAAGGGTAATTGGTCTCTCAGCCCCTTCATCATCCTTCTATAATAAAACAGATGCAATGGTGTTTTCTGAAGCAAAAGAGAACATTTGAAAAAGCTTTCTTGTAATTTGGAGCTGCCAAAATAGGTGCATGCTTTAGTGCTTCTTTGATCCCATCAAAATCTTGAATGGCTGCTTCTTCCCACTTGATAATTTGGTCTTTCTTCAATGTGCAAGTGATGGGGAGATTCAACTCAACAAAGTTAGACACAAATCATCTAATGAAATTGATTTGCTTCAAAGAAGGATTGGAATCCCATCTTGGTTCTTGGAATTGGAACCTTGCTGATAGCCTCTACCCTTTCGGGATCAATCATGACACCATCTTTTGATACAATGTGACCAAGAAACTTGCCCTTTGCACTCCAAAATGGCACTTCTTTGGATTCAAAGAGATACCAAATTCTCTACATCTAATCAACATCTTTTCCAAGTGCTGCAAGTGATCATTTCTCTTCTTGGAAAACACAGTTACATCATCTTGATAAACAACAATGAAATCATTAATGTAACTAGCAAAAGCCACATCCATTTCCCTTTGAAATGTTGCTCTAGCATTCATTAGACCAAAAGGCATTCTAACATAGACATATGTTCCCCAAGGAGTGGTAAAGGCAATTTTAATTCTTTCTTATTCCTTTACAACAAGTTGATTATAGCCAGAGAAACCATCCAATGTAGAAAGCAACTCGATCCGTCACTAATCATGCATATTTTCCATGTTTGGCAGAGGATAATTATCTTTCATTGATGCTTTGTTCAAATTTCTAAAATCCACGCATAGCCTGATATCACCATTCTTTTTTCTAACTGGCACTAAGTTTGCAACCCAAGAAGAATACCTTGTTGGCTAAATAATCCCTCCATCCCTTAGCTTCTTCAATTCTTCTTGCATCTTCATGGAGAGGAGTGGATTAATTGGCCTCTACTTTTGTCTAAATGGTTTTGCATTTTTTTTCGAGAGGAATTTCATGCTGAAACAAATCCTCTCTGTATGCTTTTAGCTCAGAATAAGACCAAGCCAAACAGTCCTAATATTTCTTCAACAATTGGACATAGGACTATTTTTCTTCCTTGCTCAGATTGCTTCCCAACCAGATCTTCCTTGGTTTCTCCTTTGTGCCAAGGTCATGCTCTTCAACATCCCTTGAGGCTGTTATATGTCTGTTAATAATGCAATCAGCATTATCAAAGTTTGATTCAAGAGCAACCAGCCCTCTAGGAATGGTATTAGTTTTCAATTGGATGATGTCTTTTCCAAACAAAGTTTCTTTTCCTTCTGCACACACACCATTGGCTCCCAATCAATATACTTGATCAAAAAAATCCCCTTTGTTATGTAGAAACTATTTCACCTGGGCATCATCATCAAATACTTGCCAATTTTTTACGTTGTCAGGGATAGATGGCCTTGTTAGTGCTTCAACATTATATTCACAATTGGGGGACATTGAACAAACATCAAACCTAGATCCCAAGACTACAAGCTGTCTCAAAAACATTGAACTTTCTATCATGATGCACAATATTAAATGATTCAAACATTTCAATCAAATCCCAAACTGCATGCTTGTATTGTTTCATTCTCTAATTTTTAGTAGCATACAGTTTTCTAATTTGTTTGACAATCAGTTATGAGTCTCCTTTGACAATGATATCTTTAATATAATACTTCCAAGCAATTCTCAAACCTAATAACAATGCTTCATACTTAGCAATGTTATTAGTGCATTCAAAGTTAAGTTTGAAAGAAAATACAAACTCTTCTTGGCTTGGGGAGATCAAAACAATGCCAACACCATTTCCAAACTTGGAACAGGCTCCATCAAATAACAAGGTCCAAGGTAAACCAACTTGTTCAAGAAATTTTCACTGATCAATCTTGTGCTCCTTTCCATCAGCAAACCCCACAAAGTTATTTGCATCTACATTAGCATATAACACTTCATAAGAAGCATTATTCGGATCTTTAATGAGGTGTAACATTTTCTTCTCTCCATACAGCTTTACAAGGCTGCCTTCAATTGGAATGGTGGCAAAAGACATATCCATCTAAACACTTCCACCAACACTTGCAGCCCACTTTCTTGATAACAACATGCCCCATTTGGCAGGGCAATCAAAAATGACAACATCAAGTTTTAGGTTCTTACCTGGATAAGCTGCAAGTTGTACCACTAAACCTTTCACACATCCAACAACAAGAACCTCTCTAGAGTCCATGGCAGTGCATCTTTCCTATGTTGCTGTCACTTTGATATCCAGCTCATTCATGACCTCAAGAGGCATGACATTGCATGATGCTCTGAATCAAACATACAATTATGCAATAGTCTGTCCTTAATGATCAAAGTTGTAAAAAATGGATCAACATTTAATTGGGATTCAACCAAAGATGTCCCCAATTAAACCTCAGGTACTTCTCCAATATCTTCCAATGCTTGGTGGTGTTTCAAGGTCTACAATGGTTGGAGGAGGAGTTTCTACAATGTTTACATTTCTTCCTGGGGTACTCTTTTCTTCTTTCAATCCCAAGTACTCAAATGCTCTCTTCTTGTGCTCAGGAATCCTAAGAAACTCAACAATTGGAACACTAACTTTGATTTGAATCAAAACTTGGGCAATGTCATATGGAACATTCTTTGGCAAGGCAACATTGGAAGGGAGATTATAAAACTCATCAGATGGCATGGGATTCTTGATAGTTTGGGCATGAGGAGAAGTATGAATCTTGTTTAGGACAACAAGGCCTTTAGAAGGTGTATCTTTCTTAGGAGCCTCTTTAGGAATACTAGTAAGCAATGGAGTTTTAGGTTTGGCTTGAGGCCCTACTCCTTTGACAACTCTACTCCTAGTAATATAATCCTTTTCTTGAGCAACAACATCGTTCATTAATAACTACCTATCTTCCTCCGAAGGGATTCCTCCATCATACTTCTTTATCATTAAAACTCTTAAATACTCAAAGTCATTATTAGTTATTTAAAAATCTTGCACTACATCTACTTCAAAAGTATGAGAAGGAGGAAGAAGTGGTACCAGGTGAATGCAATCCCAAAAAGCTACAGCAGTTCGAGCACTTATCACTTCGGTTGAAGTTGCTCCTTGTTGTGAGCTTGAAGAACAACCCATCATGCAAACATCATTATCAGCTTCTTCTTCTTGTTGATTTACTTCACATGGAGGATGGGGCAGAAATCATCTATCACACCAATCAATTTCATTGGCTTCATCAACAACAACACTGGGCAGTCAGAGAATCGGCACCATTCTACTTTCACGTGCTTGGGGATGTCTATTTGCAAATCCCATGGGTCCTTTACCTCTGTCATCTAACCTCTGATCACCCCTAGGATGATTGCCAAATCTATCATGATTTTGTGCCTTTTGCTGACCTTGTGAACTCTACCTAATTCCTTTCTCTACCCGGGCTAGTTTGTAAGAGATTTCTTTAACAACCCCTGCCAAAGTTTTAACAACCTCCTCAAGATCCACACTCTTGCTTACTTGAGGTTTTTCTAGGTTTATCAGTTTAACACCCTCCCTCTTAGGAGGTTTTCCAATGGCCTTAATGTTGTTCTCAATTTGCAAAGCCATATGCCCTCAAAGTGGGGTTTTATCCCTCAAATAGTATGCAACCTTCTTGTCAAATGCATCAAAGATACTTTATAAGATAAGATTCATCACATGGCCTCAAATTCATAGGAAATCTTCTCAATGTCTTATTGAATCTTGTATTAAAATCATGCACTGATTCATTAGGATTCTTTTTAATATTCTCAAATTCTGACAAAAGAAACCTAGGGTCTGTTTTGTCACCATATTGCAATCTAAATGCATTCTTCATTTCAGTCCAAGAATCAATAGAGTTATCAAGTAGAGATTTATACCAGTCCCTTGCATCCTCTTCTAATGTATGAATAAATAATTTAATGTATACATCTTCAAACTCTATTTCAAAATCCTCCATCATATTGACAAAGAGTTTCAAGTGCTTGATCACTAGTTATTACATTATTTCCTTGAAACTTAGGCAATTTGTTTCTTACATCCTGGCACAAAGATTTGATAGCCACCATACCTCTAAAACTGATGGGACCAAAAGTATTAACGAAAAATAGAGGTCTGGGTGGAGGCTGAGCCATATTATTCTAGAGGAGGTGATCTTACAGGAGAAATAGAGTGATGAGGAGTGAGGGGTCTGTGTGGTACAGGGATACAATTTTCAGAATGACTATCCCCTAATGGCTCTTTTTCACGGTAGACACTATCAGATTTGGAAAATACAGGGGTAGAATGAGATGTAAATCTTTCAAATACAAAAGAAGGCCCCTCTCCAGATGGAGAATTTGGATTTACAAAGAGACTACCTAATTCAGAAGCAGTTGAGGAAGCATTGCAATCTTCAATCACGTGCCGATCAGTTTCACCAATGGAGATCTCTTTTCTTGATGCTTGATCTCCAACAACCTTCCAAATTCTTCCTCCTTCTGAATTAGACTTTCCAAACTCTGGAAACAACCTTCTACTAGGGTCCGCGGTGAAGAAAGATCTTCTTCCTTCCAGCTTTGCAGAGATTAATGACAAATCTTACTTGATATATGTTAAGACATTGGTATTTATTAAGAATTTAAATAGCACAGAGTCACCACTAAGTATTTTCACCTTAGTTTGTGCAAATGCACTATAAAAGACCTATCAAATGTTTTTCAATACCAAACTCATGCAAAGCTTACAAGATCTGCTCTTCTTCTACCCAAATTTATCAATAATGATACAAACTTTAATGCAATAATTGTATAAGCTTTGGAAATATTACACTCAGAACTTACAACTTTGAACAATTCTTACAGATCTGAACAGATAATGACGTTTCAAAAATGTATTTGTACTTTAAAATCTGTAAAAAGCATTACCAGGTCATCAGTACGCATACACCTTTGTTCAAATACTTTAAAGAGTCCCCGACAGCAGTGCAAGAAGCGTGTTGACGGTCTAAATGGATACAAACTGGCAATACATCAACAAATTAGTCTCAACAACGCAAATCGGTTCCTCTAACGTAACGGCGCTTAAAACATGTTGGTATCCATATTTAATCTCCTTCAAAGGCTAAGTAGCATCATGGATTTGACAAGACACTCAGAGGCAAATAGATGATTATGTATGTCATTTTGTTGCCAGGAAGCAATCTATCTGAATTTTTAGCACTCATGATTTGAAGAAGTGGGTAGCACCTTAAAAGGATGTGATCTTATCCTAACTATTTTAGGTTGTGCCTCTCAACCAAGGTAAGAGAACCTATTTTGTAACCTTTGTTATTGAAGAATGCTGGTAAATCCTTCTTTTGCACAAATTTTATAGAGAAGACCTTGGGAAAATATGATCAACACACCAAATTTGACTCTCACGAGTTGTCACTTCTAGATTATGGAGATATTTTCAATACAAGGCAAGGTTACTAAAGACATTAAGAAATCCTGATTGTTCTGCATATTTTTGCAAGTAGATTTTGTTCCTTTGTTGATACACAGGGAAAACAGGGGTAGTTCAGGGTGGATCAATGGTTTTTAAATGATTTTGGTGGGAGATGAAGTAGGATAAAGTTGATTATACCGGATCTTTGGAGGGACTTCACAATAATGAACAACTTCACAATGGAAAGCTTCAGAACAGTCAAGACATTCCTTCAACTAGAAGGTGTGCTTCAATGGAGGCCCAGATCAGCATGTTTTCACATAATCTTTGAGACTCCAACACGAAGGCTCGAATTGGAAGACTCAATTAAACACTAAAGTTTTTGATTAATCACGCCTAAGGTACACCCAAAGACTTACAGACAATCTTTATCAACAAATGACAGTGAATTGATTTTAAATTTGTTTATCTCATCCAAGATGAAGGCTCTTCTTGAAATGAAATTGCAAATACCATTAGATCACATAGGGATGAGATCCTGTGATTTCACAAAAATTTCAGTATAAGATTGCAATAGGAACGAAAGAAACTATTTGCAGACATTCTGAAAATAAAGCAGACACAAAATTGCTAGAGATTAGACACAAATTAATTCCAAAATTGCTTAGATTCATCAACAGGGAAAGCTTCCAAAGAAATCTTAGTGCTTGTCAATGGCTATACATCTACAACCAACTTGACACGACAGAAAATCTAACACAAAAGAAAATAACAGGTAATCTCAACTTTGGTCTCTCGAGAAGACGACTTTCTCAAATTTTTCTCAAGAATTCATACTCCGACCATTTGCAAGAGTATTCTCATTGCATTTATACATTTTTGCCCACTCAATTTTCCCCCAAAAGAGAAGAATATTCGAGGGACCTTTGCTTGTTTCCAATTTGTTTTGACATAACGACGCTTAACAAATTCATATCCGAAAATCTGCCAGGTGGACCAATTGTGAACTAATCACATTTCTTGGGCCCTCGACTAATGACTAGGATGCCATGCCACAACTTTTCGGAGTCCCTTTAATCATTTTGATTCTGTCATGCAAGAAATCCCCTTTTAATCATTTTTCGAGCCTCTGCATAGCTGGACTTGACAGGTCATCCCTTTTTGCTCTCGAGGCAACACCTTTTTCACCTTTTGCATTGCACTTTCATCATTTCATCCTTTTTCCCTCCTTTTCCTCTGAAATTTTACTCTGCAACTTCTGGATCTAGCATTTTGCGTTTTTGCATGAGCCCGAGCAAAAATCCACTTCAAAAGTACTTCAGATTTACAAATTGAGATCCCAAATTGATTCAATTGAACTTTGCAGACCAAAACGACACAAATTTGCCAAAAAATTGATGAAGAATGATGCAAAAAATGCATCTCCAAACATCTTGGAGCTTCAATGGCGGAAAAATCAAATGAAATGCACAACTACCATTGATCTTGCCTTTCAACTTTTAATCTGAGCCCTCCACATGGCAAAATGTGATTGGAAACGGGCCAGGAGCACTTTTTGACATTTTATAACTTTTGGAAAAAGTAAAATTTTGACATTTTTCTCCGCCCCTCCGCCCTCAGAAAACGGGCTTGACACGTGTCCCAATGTGGGTCCCAGAGGAACCGCGGCTCGATTCTGCTATTTTACCTCATTTTTGGAAAAAGAAATTTTTCCAAATTTTCCCCAGCCTCCGCCCTTCCATCTTTAGCTTCTAATGTGGGTCCCAGTGGACCTGCGCTTCATTTTTCACTTTATACTTATTTTCCAAAAAGGAAAAAGTTCCACATTTTCCCCACGGGCCCACACCTCCATTTTTGACTATTCAACACTGGCATTACTTTCCTGTCAGGGCCGTGCTTCAACTTACAATTTTATCCCTTTTTACAAAAGGCAAAAACCTTAAATAACCCCAAAGCTCCGTTTCTCCATTTCCCCGCCTACTACGTGTCTCAATGGCGCATTTTGAGATGGTCCCAAAAAGTAGAGACCCCAAACAAGCGCGGGCTCAACACGTGTCTCAATCCGCAGAGTCTCATTAAAAAGTTGAAGGTTTAATAGAAGGCACCATGTGTCTAAGGTCCGAGACAATCTCCTTCATGTCGTTGAAAAGTCCAAGCAAAAAGGCAGAGTGAGCGAAGCCTCCAAGTGTCCTCCTAGCACTTCTTCAAAATAAAACTCAAGGGCCGGTCCCCAAACATGTGCGGTCCCTCCACGTGGACAAGTTTTGGGTTGAAGTGAGCCATAGAGTTTTTAGAGTGCCCCACCAAGTCAGCATCCAACCAAAAAGGGCCATGTTTCCGCTGATGTAGAGATGTAATTTTGACGGGGAAAACTCACCCGTCAAATCGTAAAAATGCAGGAAAACCACCATTTGAGCCTGGAGATGAATTTTTCTTCAAGGACAGAGAATTTGGAGATGTTATAAGTTTCAAACATGATCCTCCGAGCTACATCCAATCTTGTTTCCTCAGGTATTTGGGACAAAAATGACAGGGACAACAATACATGACTGCAGAAAACGGAAAGAAAGGAGCAACCCGAGTTTTACACCCAATTTACAGACTCCTTCAGATGGACAGAGAAACGAAAAATAAATTCTAGACCTTTAAGTGATCCTCGACCCAAGAAGGGACTGATCACGCAACCAAATGGAGGACAGAGTCTTTCAAGCACCAACACGGGGAGATAAAAATGTGACAGAGGCCACAAACTGAGGGATTTCAATGACAAACGGGGCGAGACTAATTTGAGCACCAACATACGTAACACTTGATCAACCCTATTTAGAGCAACAAACATCAAACTTTAACCATCATTAAACCCACGACTTATATCCACCAAAAACAGTCGCTCAAACCAACTAAACCAAAAGAAAAAATAATACATAGAAGAAAGAAAAATGATCGACACTTAAAATTTCAGGCCATCCCCAAATTTTCGGCCATATAACCCATGTGACCACAAATTATATTAATGGTTTTAACCGTGGACCACTCGTTAAATATTAGAGATGCAATATATTTCTCGGTTCTTGTAACCAATGGGATATGGGCCTGACATTCAAGGCTAATGCTTATATAAAACCAGAGGCAGAGACAATGCCCACAATGCAATCTGTTAGTTTGTTATGCTGTTGAGTCTTACCAATGGAGTTGGACGCCAGCATTAATCCTGCTCCTTTATATGAAAGAGTAATACGCAAATCGAAACTCCATAGAGCTTATTTATGCCTTCACTTGCTACTTTTACTATGTTTCCTAGGCAATCGCATACTGAATCCTCTTCATGGATCTTATGGGCTCTGGATGGTAGCTTTTGCCAGCGAGTTTTGGTTTGCTTTCATGTGGGTTATCTATTATAACATTACATGGGAGTCTGTGGATTATAAAACATACCCAGAGAGACTTGCAGAAAGGTAAGGAAATATCAGGCATTTTTGTATTCTCGGTAGCATATATAATATAGCAACACACGCATAGTGCTTTCTTGTTTCTACTATGATTGATATGTTTTTTTCTTTTTTCTTTTTGACTTGTAGATATGGTGGAAAATCTGCTTCCAAGCTTCCAGCCGTGGACATAATTATCACAACAACAGATCCCTTCAAGGAGCCTGCTTTGATAACTGCCAATACAGTTCTTTCAGTTCTTGCACTGGATTATCCAGTAGAAAAATTTGCATGTTATATCTCAGATGATGGGGCTTCTCCCTGACTTTTTACTCTCTGGTAGAGACTTTGAGTTTCGCAAAAATGGGTGCCCTTCTGTAGGAAGTTCAGTATACAAACAAGGGCTCCTTCATGTATTTCTCCAAAGAAACCAAGTCTTCTGATCCAAATTTTCTCCAAGAATGGCTAGACATGAAGGTGATGACATAATGAGCTAGAAAACCAATCTAAAATAAAGTTTCAGTGATTATATTTAGGAGTTTCTTGTCAATATAAAGAAAAATAGTGTATAAAGAATTGTCTTGTTATCTAAATTAGTATACCTCTTAACATTGTTGAATGTTTGTTTTTAGGGTGAGTATGAAAGTTTGAAGCGAAGAATTACCAAAGCTTTGGAGACAGGAAAAGTTCCATCAGACATGATTTCTCATTATAGTTTTAATGGTTTTGTGCATAGAAGCTCTGACATTAGAAACAACTCAAGTATAGTTCAGGTGACATGAATAAATATATCTAGTTTAAATTATTAGTTTTTACTGTTAGAATCGATAGATCCATATTTTACAATAACTAAACTGGTATTATACTCTCTATACACATTGAATATGAACATCTCTGACTTCAGTTATTGTATATTTGTAGGTTATTCATGAAAATAAAAGGGTTCAAGGAGAGGATTGTGATGCTCTGCCCCATCTAATATATGTTGCTAGAGAAAACGCCCAAAGGTTAATCATTATTATAAAGCGGGTGCCATGAATGTCATGGTAATGACACTTTTTCGCATAACAGTCGAACAGCTTTAGTTCACATTCTTAAAGATTATTGTTTACTGTGTAAAATGTATTGGCAGATTGGCACTGAACCAAAAACCCATATAAATATGTGCTATATAATGTCATCTGCAATTCGTTTTAATTGCAGTTGAGTAAATTTGCAATCTTCTTACATTCATTTTATTAATTTGATGTATTGGGTTTTTCAGGCAAGAGTTTCAGCAGTAATGACAAATGCTCCTTTCATACTTAATCTGGACTGTGATATGCATGTAAATGATTGCAGAGTCATACAACATGCTATGTGCTTCTTCCTTGACTGTAAATCTGAAAAAGAATGTGGTTTTCTGCAATTTCCTCAAATTTTCTATGGAGGTCTCAAGGATGATCCCTTTGGAAATAAGATGGAAGTTCTAGCAAATGTACGCGACAATTTTGAAAGTTATCAACTGGTTATGCAAGGTTCCCTATTGCTTAGATTAGTCGATTGCTGAGTTGTAAATATCTATATCAGTAATGATGGAATTGCTGAATATATGCAGACCGTAATAAAAGGAATGAATGCACTACAAGGCCCCCTCTATGGAGGAACTTGCTGCTTTCATCGAAGAAAAGGGTTGTATGGAGTACCACCTAGGATGAATCAAGGATATGAGACACAAGGAACAGGTAGAATAATTACTTTATATATCAGTCTCCAAAATAAAACGTTAACATGTCTGTTCATGTGTCTTAAACAGGGCTTCCAGATTTTTATCCTCTTGCTCTTATGAGGCTTTGAGTAAAGCATTTGGAGAATCCCCTATCCTTGTAGCAGCAGCTCAGACTGTTTTCACTGGTAATCCATGCAATAACTATACTCCGCCTTCTCTGGTTATAGAGGAGGCCTTGAAGGTTTCTAGTTGCAGCTACGAAACCAATACTGCTTGGGGAAAATTGGTAGATTCATTACTCTTTGTCTCAATAAGTTTGCTTTCAGTTTTATCACATCACAGGGCAATATTTACGCTTTATTGACTGTGACCTATTGCAGGTGGGATGGATGTATGGATCTACTGTTGAGGATGCTATGACTGGGCTAAAAATTCATAGTCTAGGATGGCATTCTATTGGTTTCCAGCCCGAGGAACCAGGTTTTATGGGATGTGTACCACAGAGCAGTCCTGACACTCTTGTGCAGAATAAGAGATGGGCTACAGGGCTATTAGAAATATTTATAAGCAGATTGTGTCCCTTCCTAGGCATGAAAAGAAACATTAAACTCAGACAGAGGATGATTTATGCTTATTTCAACTTATGGGCAATCTGGTCATTGCCAGTACTCTGCTATGCAATACTTCCTGCTTTATGTCTACTACATGGGAAATCATTCCTGCCCAAGGTAAGTTGATTACATTTTAATATTGGTTGTTGACCAAAATAGAGGTAAAAAGAGATCGCCAACTGAACTTGAAATTAATGCATGACAACATAAAGTAACATGACATGCCAAATTGCTGATGCAGATTTCCGAGGTTTCCTTTCAAATTGCAGTTGCATTGTTCCTTTCAGTATATGGGTTTCAGCTTGTGCAATACATTCGCTGTGGTCTTTGCCTTAGAGAGTGGTGGAACAATCAAAGGATGTGGTTCATTGTATGCATATCTTCATGGTTTATTGCATTGGGTGATGTTGTAATGAAGTTGATGGGATTGTCTGAAACAGTTTTTGTTGTAACTCCGAAGGAGTCTGAGAAGGAAGGGCAAAGTGATGAGGGGGAGTTTATATTTGATTCATCTCCATTAGTCATTGTGCCCACTACCGTTTTGTTCATAAACATGGCAGGTATTATATGGAACACTCTATCGCTAGTGAATGGTGGAGATAATATCAGAGAGGGGCTATTTGCAGAGTATTTATGCAGTATTTGGGTGGTGATAAATCTTTGGTCATTTTTGAAGGGATTAGTTAGAAAAGGGAACAGAGGTGTTCCTTGGAGTGTGATCATGAAATCTGTTGCTTTGGCTGTATTCTTATGCAAATTATTGGTCTAAGTCCGCGGAGACTAGTGATAAGATCTTCATTTAAATAAATAAACAAATTTACAGGTTGTTAGTTTCTTGGATCACAAAAAACCTCAGCAGGAATCAGTTCTGGATAAGCGTAACAGCTCTGACACTCAAAAGAGATGAATACAGAATTTTATCAAGAAGCCAGAACTTTTATAAGAAGCCAATTGTTGTCCACTTCAGTCATAAAATAAATAAATAGTTATCTTTTAATTTATAAAAATGTAAAAACTAAATGTGTTCTTAGTTTCCCATTTTGTAAAACGTGTGAGACGAAATTAAGTATTGTATCATGTTGTGCCCACCCCTTTCTTGCGTCATTACTTTTGCTAACTCATTTCATGTATTAGATTTCAGATATCGGTTTAACACCATTTTGATATTATTTAGTTTCATTTTGGATTATTGGCATTGATATAATAATGTTTGAGCATTATATGGTTTTGTCGTAAATTACTCTTGTGACATAGGTGGCGTTTGAGGCATGTTGTGCCAATAAAATGTTGTGATACATATTACTAGTTTCTTGTACCTACGTTATTATGGATACTAACAGGATGCAACTTAGATGGATTTTACTAGATATATGATGGATGAATGACGAATCTATTTCATATTGTGACAATTAATTATGATGATTCTAGCTTTGGATGTTATCATGGAATAACTTGGATGAATTCTATGTTTTGATCTACTATAGAAACATATGTGACATTTTTGGATAGTTATCTCGTTTGGATGTTGGTTGCTTTCTAGATTTGGATTGTCAATCATAAGTGAAATAATTATCGATTGTTGTATAGTTGGAATGAATATCCATGATTGATTTGGTTGTCGTTATATTGGATTATTTCTCTGATTTATTATTTATCGAGCAAGTATGTTTAATGTGTGAATTGAGTGTGCAGATTACGGGCACAAAGGAGAATGTGGGTTTCAGAGTTGCACCTCAAGTTGCACAAGCGACTGACTAGGCCGAGTCCTTTAGCCATGCATGATCTTTGTGTAGCCTTGTGTGTATGTGGCATATTCATTTGTGGGACACCATTGGTGATTCCTAATTTACCTATGTTATTTTTAATTTGTTAAGCCTTGTACTAAACTTGTTTAAGGACCTAATGGTCCCCTCTTGCATTAGTGATGTTATTATGTTAGTAATCTTGTTGTTAGTGGTTTGGGACCACCTAATCATCATTTGGGTGGGCCCCACCACCTCTTTCTTTGAGCCACTTTACCCAATCTCGAATTTGGGCTAAATGTGGTATTTGTAAGGGCCTTTTTCACATTAGGGGTCTCCCTTACATTAAAATGAGTCCATTAGACCCTACCTATGGGTAGGGGGTCTCTTTTCAAGGTCAAATGAGATTTTCCTCCCATTTGACCCCTCTCATGTCACCATATTGTAAGAGTGTTTGATTTGTGTGTTTTCTTAAAAGTTGAAGTGTGTTGGCTTATTGGCATTTTAGGAAATTTGGGAGACTACTTCCTAAAAGGTGTTTTTGTTTTATATCTATTGGGATTTTGGGAATCTTATGTTGGAGGATGAGATGGGTGACACATGTCACCCTCTCATTTGTGAGGATTGGAGTTTGATTCTTCTTTTTATACCTCCTCATGGAGAGGGGTAGGGACTTTTACTTATTATTATTTTTACTATGAGAGTTGGAGAAAGCTTGGAGCTAGGAGCTTGGAGCTTGAAGTGCTTGGATTGTTTTGGAGAGGGATAACTTGTTTTGAGGTAGGCCTTCATGCCTCTCATTTTTGCTTGTTTTAGTATGTTGTGTAAAGGGAATATAGTTAAAGTATTGTATGCTTGCATGTTGTTGTGGGTGTCTTTGTAAATCTTGTTTGTTCTTATTTTCTCCATCCATCCTATGGTTGTGGTGGATTTTGGAATTGTAGGGGAAGAGGGAGGAAAGATCCCCTCTTACACCACATGGCTTGATGGGCAAGCCATGATGGTATTTATTTTATTCCTCCCCTTATATGGTTTGATGTGGAAGATGATTGTTCATATGGTTTGAACCTCATCTTCCATCCTTGTGAAGGAAATCATCTCATGGTTGAAAATGGTTTGAAAATCCTTACTTGGAGGAGGCTTGGAGTTTGGGATGGAGTGATAAGGCGGGATGTATGATGATTATGAAGATTCTTTTATGTGTTCTTATGGTTGGTTCACAATATGGCTTATTATGGGCTCTTTTCTGCTCTTCCCTTTAAGGAAAAACATAGAGTTCTCCTCTTTTGATTTTGGTGTTCTTTTGGTTGTTTTGTGTTGAAATGTTGTGTGTGTGTTGTTACTCTTTGTGTTCCCCTTACTTGTGCAATTTTTAGGAATGAATTCTCTCTCTCCCATGGGCTTGGAGGGAGGCTAGCATATCCTCCGTTGATGGAGATGGCATGTGATGATGTCATTAGGTTGGGTGGAGAATCCAAGCCCCTTTTCTCTTATGCTTTAAAGACTCTCTTGCGGCGTGGAATCTTGGAAAAATACACTTGGATCATGAAAGAAAAAGTTGGAAATTTTGGCATGTTGTTTCCCCATTTTGGGGAGGCTTGTCCTCTTGTATTTTTAAAAGTATTTTTTGGATTGGTTGTGTAATATCTTGTAATGTTATCTTCTCTCTTGAGAAGAAGTCTTGTAATCTTGTAAACTATTTCCAACTTTTTGTGGAAGTCTTCCATGTTTGTAGTTGATATTTTGTATCCTAGTTTAATGGAAGATTTGAAATGTATATTACATCTTGTTAAAAAAAATATAGTTGTGAAGCTTGTTGGGTTTGGAAATGTTTACAATCATTACGCCAAGGCGTTCCCCTATGGGAAAGGCCCTTCCAGACGTTTCTGCAACATTGTTAAATTTGACGGCCGTTTGGACGTTTTTTCAAGCGTTTACATGTATTTTTATTTTTAGCCATTCCCTGCATGTTGAATGCGGCAGTAATAGACGGACATAAAACGACGGTATAAACGAATGAAAGAGGGCCTCTTTTTTACAAATTGGTTTAATTGATAACAGATTTGATTGAGTGCAGCGACTACGACTGGGACTATGAGGAAGAATGACATGTACAAAGCAAACTACTCGCCTCCTAGAAAACAACTTGCCACCAAGGTGTTTACTTTCTTCCTTACCTGTACTGTAATAATTGTATTTTTCTCTAGATTTTTTGATTTAGGGGTTTTTTATTGTTCCCATGTTTTTGCAGGTTGCTCGTAAATCCGCACCGACAACAGGGGTACTGAAGAAGCCACACAGATACCATCTTGGAATTGTTGCTATATGGTATGTCTTTGATTAATTTTTGGATTTGATATCTCTGTTCAGGTTTGAACATTTCTGAAGTGTTTGAAAATTAAAGTCTGGAATGTTTTCCTCGGATGTATTTGTTAGGAAATTGAATTACTAGGGTTTTTTATTTGTTTTAAAAGGCTCTCTCGTGAAATTTCACAGGATTTTAAGGTATATTTAGTTACAGTCAAGGTTATGAGATTATAGGAATTTTGTTTCTCGGTGGTGTGGACACAATTGTGATGTTTTGAAAATTGGTTACGTTGCAGATCAATTTACGATTCCAGAGTCACGTTGTTCTTGCATTGCAAGAGGAAGCAGAGGCATACCTGGTGGGGCTATTTGAGGATACTAATTTGTGTGCCATGCATGCCAAGACTAGGGTCACCATCATGAAAGAGCATAGAGCTCAGAAACCCATCATGTAATCTGACATTAATTTAGTTACAGTTTTAAACTGAGAGTATTTTAAAGATAGTTTGTGTAAAATATGGTTACGATTCCAAATAGTTTGAGGCTTTAATCTATTTTTTTAATGGCAAAAATTGGATCTCCATTTGGCTCAGATTTATGTATTCGAGGAATTAATCTCTTTGTGAATATAAGAAGGATATTGTGCCCCCCTCCACATTCCACATAATTGTGAATGATTTGACGACCGTTTGCATGAGGGGTTTGATTTAGGTCTCAATTTTTAATTAAAAGAACAAATACAGAGGATTTGTTGGCATTGACGTGTAACTGATCTAAATTGCAGAACAATGACCAAAATTTTGACAATTGTTCCTTTTCATGGTACGTTTTTAAATTTCCATACATTGTCGGTCATGTCCAAGTGTGATTCAATACAATACATCCTTAACCTGGTTTTCTTGAGTTCCATTTGCAAGGTATGTGCAAAAAAACAAAATTTAAATTTATGTTGTCCTAATGTGGCACTTGTTCAGGTCAAGCAAATTTTCAAGGAGTAAATTTTGGCATTCACTCAATCCCTGGTCTCATTCTCTCCTTAACCCACTCAGAAGATGCAATTATAAACACACAAATGTTGATAGTATTTACTATTATAAGGTCAAATAAGGAGTGACCATTTCCATATGTTGCATCAAAATTGTTCAAGTATAGACACAGTTACTCGAGGAGGTCTTTGCCAAGTCATTTGAGGTGTAAATATGTTAAGGCATACTCTGATCTAATGTAAACACTACAATAGGATGGAAACCCAAGTAATCATAATACAATCCAAGAGTTGATAGTTGAATAAATATCAGGTTTTGACCTATTGTCATCATCTCTTCTTCTTCTCGTTCATAAGGTACAATGATATTGGGAACTTTTATCAAGTAGGGGATTCCAAGATTGCTATGACAATGTCCAATACCAACATTTAACACTGTGATTCAGGCCTTTAGACAGTCATAAAGTAAAAGAAGATGAAGTTTTAACATGAATCCTCAACAAACTCAGATTTCAAATCAAGTAAAGCATTTTAGGAAAGTTTCAGGTAGTACAATAAGCTTGTAAATGAGTATAAATAAGGGATTTGAACAAATACCAGAACCCAGTCATATACCATATAAATCAACAAGGAATGGTTTGCTTAGCCAAGGTTCTTATGGTGTAAATAGGCATGTTGTACAGAGAATAATTTCATTTACTCATTACAATTTCTTTCTTCATGATAAATCATTATAGTTTATACAAAATTCTCCTCTTTCTACAGAGTACAATCAACATGATCAATTACAAGAATCATAACAATACTCAACTTCAATGTTTTCAAGACCAGTCATTCTCATCCTTTCCTGGATTCCTTTGTAGATTCTAGTAAAAATTAGAGTTCAAAACTTGATTCATATGCCACCAGAATACATCCTTTGTACAACTTGAAATGTATATTGTAGGAAACAAATCATAATTTATCGTATTAAGCTTATTATGAGTGGATGCAGAGTGTGCCAAACAATGGCTCGAGGATTCATCACTTCTTCATATTGATACGAGTCAATCGGAAAATGCTTGTAATACATTTTTGAATCCCAAGTTTGGGCTAATCTTTGTAGCATAGATTCCATTTTCTCATAATTTGTTCTGAAACTGTTGTTCGTGTATGTAAATGATTGGTTTTATTGGTAAAATTAATTTAAGTAGCTATCAAGTTAATTATGTACGTCTTTATGTGGAAGCAAGAGAATGTAGGCTTGGCATCAAGTTGCTCCCTCTCTTTCTCTCACTCTCTCTTCTATATATAAAATCAAGTTACAAGCCTTATCTTGAGCATATTATTATATTTGACATTTGTGATTGCCTTTATAAGATATTCTTTGTTCGTTTGGACTATGATTATGCATGAATGCTATTTATTTTTACTGTATTATTTTCATTTTTCTCTTGGATTTATTGTATGGTAGGAGGGTACCATTGTTTGTCCAGAATATATTATGGAGGACTTCAATCTTCTATACTGCAAAAGGTTTAGAAATATTTAGCATTCTATATTATAAAATGTTTTATCTTTGTTAAAATATCCTTCAACAACAACTCCATCTGCATTGGGGGATGAAGGTCGATTATCTTAAGGGGCCAGGTTGTAGCTATGAGAATAGAACCAGTGGGGATTCCTGAGGTCTCATCCAAATATCATTAATCATAATCTGTACCGAAGTTTTGTCATGATTGGATCCTTTTTGGAATCATATCAATAAACAAGTACATATACATAGAAATAAATCCAATGAAGCTTAACCTCAAAAAGCTCCATTAGTTTCTTTGTTTCATATCCTTTTATCTTAACTTCTCGGATTAGTGGCTCTCCATGCAGAAAATGAGGCCATAAAGTGACATCATAACTGTGAAATTATTATTAGTGTATATTTTAGTGGTAGGTGTCAAATATTGTTAAGAATGTACAACCATTCCTTTAATCCATTGTGCTTGTAGAAATAGATAATATCTTTGACTTGAATTACCTTCTTCATTTGATTTATTTTGTATGACTGTTAATTTGTGCCATTGTAGTAAATTTGAATGCTCTATGATATTATATAATTTATGGGTGCCTAAATATATATTTTTAGGTTCATTCCTCTTCTGGCGTAAGTCCTCTATATAATACTAATATTAACTAAATGAAATAAAGAAATATTTTTATCGATGTGATCTTCTTAAGTTTTGTTTGGTTTTTTTGTTAAAAAGATTCTTCTCCATTTTTTTGAAGAATCTCAATCGTGATATTATTTTATAAAATGTACATCAAGCCAACTATATAGACAAACAATCATCATGGAAATATGTCCTAATATGGTGACATGTTTTTACTAAAAGTTGAACCGACATTTGTGCACTATCTAAAGGAGGCATGGTAGTAATCTGTCAAGGAATGCATATCATCAATTTGAAATTTGTACCTTTTTCCTTGTAATTGTTGAAATGTTTTCATAAATCATAGTACTCTAAAGATGAATTTTTACGCCGAAGGTGTTCCCCTATGGGAAAGGCCCTTGCGGATGTTTTTGTGATTGTGTTAAATTTGACAGGTTTGACGGTCGTCTACACATTTTCACATTTTCACATTTTCTAACAGTTTTTAATAGGTTTTTGATCCATGTTGTTGTTTCTTGCTAAGTCCATATAGACCGCCATGACCACATATACCTTTGAGCCTATGTGGAAAGGTGGTTGTGTCTCTATGTGTTGCGGCCACATTTTTTAAAATATTTTTGTCATTAGAAACATGTGCCGAGATAGGGTTTTATTAGGGTTTAAAGATATAATCATTGGAGCTTTATCATGGAAGTACCTGGATTCCTATCACAGTTTCATTCAGTCGAAACATCGCTTTGGTGTTTACATTCGTATAGTGGATTGGATAAAAATGAAAGCAGTGATTGGGATAGTGGTGTCAAACAAGATGCAAAAATTAGTAGTTGTAGCAGTGGACCGGCTGGTGCACCACAACCTCATCAATCGCTACTACAAGCAAACCAGCAAATTCATGGCCCACGACGAGAACAACGACTGTAATATTGGTGACAAGGTCTGCCACTTTCCACCCTCTTTCAAATGCTTTCTAACATAATTTCATTCCCCTGATATTGAAGAGGGTTTTCAGGTTAGACTGGACCCTTCTTGCCCCCTCAGCAAACGCAAGAATTGGGTTGTGGCCGAAATATTGAAGAGGGCTCCAATTTATAAGCCCCCACGTCTACCGACCAAATCATTTTGGGGCTTAGTTTTTAAGCGAACTATGGAACATGGAGTTAGGGAAAGGTTAGTGTTGTTCAAGATATTCTTATAAGGATTGAAAAAACTATGCATTGTATGTGGTGTCTATACAATTGTTTGCCCCAATTTTCGTACTACAATGGGATTTTAATACAACCAACACTTGCTATCACTACTATTAAAAGAGTGGAGTTGCAGTTTGCAGGATGGGGGTTGATTACTACAACATTCTCAATGTTGCCAAGAACGCCAATGGCGAAGATTTGAAGAAAGCTTACAGAAAAATATCTCAAGCTTATGATGTAATAAAATCCCACCGTTTCAATTATGTGGTTTTTCAGTGCTTTGATTTTTTATTTGTTTTGTGATCAGGTGTTGGGTGATCCATAGAAGAGGGCGATTTATGATCGGTATGGAGAGGAGGGGTTGAAGGGAGATGGAGGAGAAGGACAAGCGCGAGGAGGGAGCCCCAATATTTTCAGGTCCTATTCCAGAGGTGCAGACAACCCATTTGCAGAGTTTTTTGGTGATACCGCACATTCCTATTCTATTGAAAACAATCCGAGAAGTGGGGAGGACTTATTTCGAGTGCATTTTAGTGATCTCGGACTTTCTGGACCTCGGAAGGGTGAACCTATTGAAAACAAGATGCCTTGCACTCTCGAACAACTTTATAATGGTTCCACCAAAAGATGAAAATCTCCAGAAATATTCTTCATATTAGCGGGTATGTTAAATTTAAACTTATTTTCCAGGTTTTATTTTACACGAACTCCAATTTTATTTAAGGAATCATGGTACATGATAACTGATTTCAACATCTTGACTTCATAGATGAGATTTCGTTTGAGGGTTTTAATCAGATGACTAATTTCCATGAGAACACTTAATTCACAGGGTTGAAAATCCCAAAAAATATGATACCCAATTAAAGCCCACCATGGAAGTGCCAATTACTAAACCAAAATACCTTATAATCCAAAGGCTTTGTTATACAACATTACTGTAAAATAGGCTACCCTTGGAAACCATGAATTGACACTGGTTGGGAGAGTGTTATGTGAAAAATTATGGTTTTTAACAACAAAGTTTTAAAAGAAGTAATACCCTTAAAAACATTAGAGATAAATGGAATCTGACCCAGTAGAGAAATAGAACTTAATTCACCCTGCTTGTCCTTTATACGGTTAAATACCTTGACAAAGAGCTTGTTGTAGGTATATTGTTCTCTAGTAGGTAGCAGATAAAGACAATGGTTTGAGTGTGATACCTGCCATTAAAGCATATAAGGTCATTTGGTGTTGGTTCTGAAAATAGTTACATAAATCCACATGACATTTCTTAATCATTTTCTTTCCTGAAATATAATAATATCATTTCTATGGAAACCCACCATCCCACCTATTTTGCTCTGTTCAACACAGGATGAACATGTTAATGTTATATAACTTGGATTTTACTTTCTTGAATTTTGGATTTTATTCCCATTCGGTAAGAATCAATATCCAAACCTGGTTTCTATTGTTCTGAATGCCATAGATTAAATGCAGGTAACTCCATAGCATAATTTCTCCATTGGTTGATGGTTATCGATTACTTTTTTAATCTCTAAATATGCATAGTGGGCTCTATATGATTGTTGACTCTTTTTTGCCTTGTTGTCGGCAAAACTTTGCCTCTTGAGGAAATTTTGACCATTGAGGTTAAGCCTGGTTGGAAAAAAGGGACCAAGATAACATTCTCGAGAGAAAGGAAATGAGCAACCCAATGTTCTTGCAGGAGACCTAATCTTTGTTATTGATGAGAAGCCACATGATGTGTACAAGAGAGATGGAAATGATCTAATAGTGACACTGAAAATAACTCTAGCCTAAGTCTTACAGTGTATGAAAAAATTATTCCCAAAGAGGGAATGCCTATATCAAAGGATCAAGGAATGAGAGGAAACCTTCAGATTAAATTCGATATTAAATATCCATCAAGATTAACTTCTGAACAGAAAGCTGGTGTCAACAGATTCATTGGGGGCTAAATTCAGGCTGCATTTTGTGGAGTGCAAGATGAGTGGGAAATGTGTGTTATAACTTATTTTTTGAGGGGGACTGAGAATCAGAATTTACATGTGTGTAGTGCTTGAGTTAAACATGTAAATTTTGTATATAATAAGTTGTATGTTGTAGGATTTATATAATTTTATGAACTTTTGGATTTTGCATTCTGATTTGGTCTGTTATGGATACTATGGTGAGATTCCTATCATTTTCTTTGGGAAAAGGATTATGTTGTAAATACAACTTGTAATACTTACCTGTTAAATTCAGCATGTTTTGTTCTAGCACACTTTATCATTGATTGCAATGCTTCTTTTATTTCCTTGCTTTGGTGCATTTTTTTGGTTTCTCTATGGTAAATTCTTGCTTAAGAGCTGCAATCACGTAACATCCTTCAATGATTGAATTTTGTTCAATGAGGTGCTTGTGTTGGTTAGGAATATATAAATTAGTGCTTCACATATAAGTTGTTAAGTTGTTGTATGGTAGTATAACCGTAGAATTATATTGGGTTGTATATGTGAAATTGTTTGGGTGTTATAACAACTCACGTAATTGGCATATAACCATCATATTATTTAGGAGATGAATCTCCTATGTAAGTGTATAATGGTGTGAATAATACTATTCAGTGTGATATTCTTTGTGTAAACTTGTTGCAGCCTTTTCGGTGCTATGTTCCAATTAATGTGAAAGATATGAATTATGTGGTAGATCATGAAATGCTTTGAGTCTTGATATTGTTATGAATGTTAGCTCTGATCAATCACACTTTCCCATATAGTTAGAGTAGGGAAAAGTGATCGGCATATCTGTTATTGCCGGAGGATTGCTCCCACCTCCCAATCAAATTAGGTGTATCATATTCAATTTGTTTTTCTAGATTTCAATAGATTTTTGTTATTGGCATTTATTTATGTGTAATTGTTTTTGTGGATACATTTTAATTTGTTCCAAGAGTTTCAGAGTCATTTCATTGCACCCTCCTATCCCGATTTGAATTTCAATTGTTTTTAAATACACAAACATCTTAGTTCATTTAGGTACCTATCTATTATCCATCTATCATTTAGGAATTTAAAGAAGCATTCATTATTTATTATGTTATTCAATGAGTTTTAAAATGAAAGTTAGAAGGCAATTATTGCGCATTTACAAGCATTTTAGAGAATAATGAGTTCATTATAACACTAAAGTTCTTGTTTGGAGACATCACATTGCCCCAATTTTCCACGTTGAGGAATTGTTGCAATTATTGATGTATTGTTTTCGATATTTTATAATGTTTAGGGGTCTAACAAATATCAAGATAGTTTAGCTATTCCATTGTGTAATGCAAAGCCCAAAACACAATGTTTTTCTTACATAATACAAGGAGAAAGACTAATTTCCCAAATATCCGAGTGAATTGATGCATAATTTTGAGTAAGGTTTTGGAACGCAAAAGTTATGGAATGTAGTCGTCAAACCATATTTGCAATATTGCAAGTTTTCTAAGAATATCAAGCACACAAAACGTACATGCCATGAACATCAAGTGTACAATCTAGACAATGACTTTCATTCTGTACAAATTTCCAAGATTTTGTCCATATCATTCAGAAATTTTGGTTCTTGTTGTAGATTTGGATGAGTGTATCTTGATTTCTAGATAAGCCAAATTATTTCTCCCTCATCTTGTTTTGGTTATAGGTAATTAAACATAATATATTAAATTTTATACATAATAAACATACAATAGAATTTGTGGCCCCCTAATATAATATATAAAATATTCACTTTCACTTGACAAATCTAGCATGATATGAGATTTGCAAATGTATATGTACGAATTTGTAACAAGTTTGAAATGTAGAGATGGAACCTTTAAATGAAGTGGTTCATCTATATTCCTACACTTAACAAATTCAATCACACCCATTATCAACATCAATTACACAAGTAATAACTATCCCTCTAAATCAAATAACATATACCGTTCGGCGTTCACATTGCATTGTACACATGTGATTGCTAGTTGTATCATTATTTGGATTGAAATGTATTAAATTCAAGTATCTTTGTAAGGAAATTTGGAGATACATATGATCCTTGTATTCTCATTGAGTTGAAATGTATTGCCTACTTGAAGCATTAAAATGTACCTAGCTTTATATTTGTAAAGTTGGTTTTGTGAAAGGAAATCTTGCAATTTGGAGACACTTCTTGTTAGTGAAAAATGACTTTCTTGGTTGTGATTTATTGTGAAAAGGAAAAGAAAATGAACTATTTGTTTTGGACTATTTACTTGTGATTTCTAAGTCAAAGTATTTGAATATAATTAAAAAGAAGGTTCTTTTAAAATCTGAAATTTAATGGTTAAGTTTGTAACTCAAGGGTTCATTGATTTATTCTTGAGTTTTGTTTTAAAAGAAAAAAAAAAGAGAACAACAAATATGTTTTCATATTCAAGTTTTAGTCCTATATTGTGTTATCTCTACATGGTAATGCATGTTCTAAAAGAAATCTAATTTTCTTATTTGTTGAGGCTTGGTGAAATGAGTTTTGCTTCTTCTATATATCTTAAACTATACCTTTATTTAATAAGATTTACCTTATCGAGTTAAATCTGAGATAAATTAAATAGTATTTAATAATGTTTCCTTCTCTAGTGGATTTGTTTATTGGTGTTAAATATGTGCATTATATGTCTTTTAAATAAATCTATATATTAATGATGAAATGATTTAATCGGAAAATATTGATATAATGAGTGCCCACATTTTAACACACTTATAACACACACACACACACACACACACACACACACACACACACACACACACACACACACACACACACACACACACACACAGAGTTTATTAATATCTTACTAAAAATGCCTTTGTATATAATATTTATATTATTTAATAAACCAAATAACATGTTATAGTTAATAGGGTAATCAAATTTTGTTAAGGGGTTTTGAAATCAAAATACAAACAATAAAAATAAAATAGAACCCATCCCCATTTCCGTTAACCCCCTATGCCAATTCCAAATGCGGTTATGGCCTTAACTCCATATGAAAAACCCTATACATATCCATCATTATTTTATGCAACTAAATGTATAAAAAATTGTGTGTGTGTGTGTGTGTGTGTGTGTGTGTGTGTGTGTGTGTGTGTGTGTGTGTGTGTGTGTGTGTGTGTGTGTGTGTGTGTGTGTGTGTGTGTGTGTGTGTGTGTGTACAACTTGAAATCTAGGATTTCAATATAACCAAAAAATAAACACAAAAATAGAGGGAATCATGCAAACCCAGGTTGAGAAGAACCAAAAATTATAAGGGGGATATTCTCCTCTTTCTCTACAAATCTAAAACGAAAAAGGAAATGAAATTCTTATACAAATACAAATGCAGATATGTATTTAGAACAAAAAAATAGCCTCCATTGTCTTCTTTCCTCCTTCCACCTCCAAAAACAACCCGTGCAAAATGGAGACCGCAAAAGTAAAATAAAAGTTAAAAGGAAATCACAAGGATGGATTAGGGATTTTAGAAAATACCTAAGATCAAGGGTAGAGATTAGAAGAATCCAAGGGCTCAGATTTGACCCTCCAACTTTTAATTTTATGGGAATAGGTATTTTAATGGGTATAGGGAAAATTACATAAGTGGGAACCTAAGGGTGTTTTGTTGTAGAAATGGCCATGGTGGGTATAAATTTATAATGTGGTATTTAGAATTGATTTAATAAACACATATTTAGCATGGGTGTACTTGAGGGAAATAAAATATTAAGTTGGGATTTAAGAAAATATTTAGATAAATAAGTATTCAAGCATGGGTAAGCATGGTTGGCGAATAGGATCTTTTCCAAATAAATTTAAGTTCAACAAAGGGGTATGTTACCCCGAAATAATAATGGGAAATAAAATAGTACTAGTTCACTAATGGTTATAGTCTGCAACATAGTTGGGAATTAATAAAATAATCTAAAAAAATTACCTAAATTTTCCTTAGTCCGTGTGTTACGGTTTTGGTGTGTTAAAATGGGGCATTACAGTTGGTATCAAAGCTCAGGTTCCAACACCGGCGTACTAGGTATTATCATGTAATAAATTAATGAGTTTAGTTTGGTTTGATTTCTCATTCGTCGAAAACATTTCCGTTGAACTTATTCACTTCCTTCCTATGTTGTTCTGAATGTCGTAACGAGGTGTTGGATGTCGTACAACCAAAACGATCACTTTGGAACATTGTTCCTACTCTTAGGATGTGATTTTTTATCTAATAGGTCAGCTTAGGTGAGATGTTTTGAGAAATGGAACAATCGGGAGCGATTGGAATGCAAGTTTGTTCAAATTCTCTATTCTAAAATACTTTGTAAAAGTTAGAAAAAGTCATTCAAAAATAGTGTGCAAAATGGCTTTGTGGCTCCCGTAGTGGAGATCGTTTAGGATGGTCATGTTCTCTAGTGACATGGGATGTCACAACAACATTTAAACCCAATTTATAAGACCATTTTATCCTTTAGTTGAAGGATTTTTAGCATTGTCGATCGCATTGATGTATGGGACAAAGAATCAAATCTAAGAAAATTTATTTCGATTTGGACCCATGATTTAGGGAACTCTAGTAGAAAATTGAAATCTACCACTTCTAACCTTTATTATTCTTCCATCTCAATTGGTTGCAACCATTGGTTTTGAGAAAATAGATTTGGGAGCTATTTTTTCAAGCGTGTTTTGGAGGCCGTTGGTCGTTCTATCAAAAAAAAACTAGTCAATCACATAAATTAGCTCTAGGAACGAGATGATATCTAGAGTTTTGGCTATCATAATTATATTATGTAAGTTGCATCAGATTCTCTATCTATAGGAGAATAGATGAGAGTTGATAGAATAATATGTTGAGTTGGGATCTCTTGCTTTTGAAACCCTTTTGGTAGCCAATTTCACTAAAAACATGTTGAAATACAATAACAAAACTCTAACAAATGGCCCCGAAAAGGTGTTTTCGGTTCGAGATTCATTTGCTAGTTACGGGTGTTGTATGTCTTGCTCGACTCACTATATAATAAATAATTGGTTGGATATGTTGATTTAACCATTTAGGTATTTGATAGTTGATTAGTAGGCCCTTTTTGTAGTTGTTATCACTGAATCACAACACCCTCGATTTGCTAGCAATGTGAGCTTCTTGGGCAACCAATGTAACCTGGGTAACATGGAATTGCCTCAAGGTGTGGGACCTTGCAGTTGAAAAAATTCTCTAGAGAAGGTTGGTTCCTTTTCCTAAACTAATGCAACAAATCCCTCTAATGAAGGGAAAACTACTATATAATACTAATCTATGATACCAAGGGACTAGGGAGAGAGGAATGAACATAAAAGTAAAGAAAACCTACACTAAAGGAGGTGATAGCACCAAAATAAGGGAGTGAAATATTCTGTTGAGGGATAATATTAAAGGAAAATGTAATTGAAAGAGGCCACAACAGACTTGACACAGTCTCAAATATGTATTTACCACCAAATCTCCAAGAAGCATAACAAAATAACCTGCAATTTTGAGAAAACATGCACGAAACAGAACAATAGTAATAGAGGCAAGAAAATGTAATAAAATTGAAAAGGGTTGAGAGAACGCCACAATACACAATTTTATTACTCAAACAGTTGCAAAGTAGAGGCACAAATACATTCTACAGGCCCATGTGAAGGCTTACAACTCAATGGAATTGAGAAACCAAAATTCAAGAGTTTCCTAAGTCCCATAATATCTCCCTCTCAAAATGAGAAGAGTTTACAATATATAGAAGTGAATGAGAGAAGAGAGAAAAAGTGAAACTTGGATTTCTGCTCCCACCCACCAACAACTATCATTGAATGCTCTGAAAAGGGCATGGGCATCCTTACAAATCATTTCCCCATGTACTCTATCTTCTGAAGAAGAAATGGGCACCATACTTTCATTAATTGCGGTGGTTGGGCTTGGAAATGTACATTTTCGTGCATGAGACATTTTCCAATTTTTCTATAATGCTCCCTCATTAATTACTCCGAGCCATCATGTGTCATGGAACCTATCACCATGTGACAAAACATGGAGGTAGCATATCCTAAATGACTTTTCAGACCTCTCTCTTCCTTACAGAATAATACAAGCACTTTATTTGAGGTTTAGAGGTGTTAACCAATTTCAAACCCAAGTTAAAGTGGTGGAGTTAAGACCAGCCGCCTTTGTCAAGGAACCTATCAAATTTGTGAGAACATGGAGGCAACATATCCTAAATGAATTTTCAAACCTCTCTCTTCCTTGAAGAATAATACAAGCACTTTATTTGAGGTTCAGAGGCGTTAACCAATTTCAAACCCAAGTTAAAGTGGTGGAGTTAGCAGATTTTGGATAGTTCCAATGAAATGCAAACATTACAAAGAATTATTCTAAATGAAGCTCTCGCTGAAAGCCGTCCCAAAATCAGTACCATTAAGAGTGAAAATCAGCCTGCATTCAGAGATAAACCTATTTCTAATATCTCATCTTTTACTATATACAAAGTGATTGTTCTTGACCTGTATATGTTGCTAAAGCGGGTTCATGCCTCTGAGAAGGAAGGAAACTACTGCCTGTCACCATTTTGTTTATTGTAGGAAGAAGAAGAAAAATGTTGAGGTTTAGGAGGTGCAGTATTCAGGTGCAAGTGCCTAGTTGTATTGGATTTGCATTTGCTTCATCTGAGCACCCATGCTACATGCATGGTAACCTTTATAACTATCACTACACTTTTCCTACTTGTCATCTTTTATTTTGAGTAGTTGTTGTATTGTATAAGACATGGAAAATGCCCTTTCCTGCTATTCCACACAGGTTTCTACAATTATGTCTCTTTCACTCTTCCTCCACGTGAGACCCTTTGTTTCCCTTCCCTGTCCTCCATAACCCACCATCATCCTTCCACACTCAGGTCGAAATAAGAGCTTTGGAACAGGGCATGGGAATCCATCAAATCATAGTGGGAAATGGTTTTAGACTCGGCATTGCAGTTGAGAATGCCCTGGTAGACATGTATGCGAAAACATGCGAGCTCATCTACATGGCCATGGCACGATATGTATTAAAATGTGGAGGTGTATACGGGGTATGTGAACTATTTGGAAAAATGTGTGAAATAAATTTGGTTTCATGGAATTCAATCATTGTTGGTATGTACAAAATGGCACATAAAGATGCCATTAAATAGTTGGTGATTATATGGGTTTTGGTTGCTAGGTTACAAGAGCATACAAAAGACACACAACTGTTTGACTAAATACCTTGAAGAAAAATGGATTTTCATCTTATGATGTGGTTGCAAATTCCTTGGAATAATTGTAAGAAAAATGAGGAAGCATGAGCAAGCCAATAAAGTGTTGCTTTGTAATTCCTAAAGGTGATGTAGTCTCATCGAATGTGGTGATCGTGAGTTTTGTGCAAAAAGGTATGGTTTTCTCCTTTTGGCTTGTAATAAATTTCATTTCATCATTTCCAATTTTTAAAAAATAAAATAAATGTTAAATGATAGAGAATGTAACCCCAACAATTGAAAAAATCTTACCTTAATGTAAACTATTAAAACAAAAAAATGATCTCGAAAGTCATGCATATGGAGCGCCACATCCAAATGTACCACAAAACCGAAACTCTCTGCATGACCCCTGGTGACATGGAATACCTTAGGGAACCTTAACCTGTGATGTTTGAAATTATTTAATGCTTTTACAAGTCGTATTCCTAAACCCTCTCAGCTTATCAATCACTTATGGTGACATGGTCATTTCAATAAAACACAATCGGTTTTAGCTTATTGTTGTCGCTTAGCTTGATCAAAACTGAAAACCACTACCTCCAACCTCTAGACTACCAACAAGAGGATCGTAACCCACCTTCAATTCAATGAAAATGCCTTCGGAAACTAATTTTGCAAGTGGGTTTTGGGGCCACTAGTCGTTGTGTGACAAGATTTGTTGCTACAATTACGATAACTAGCCCCGAAGTTGCCCTTGTAACTTGAGCTTTGCTCATCATAATCAACTTCCGTCGATGACGAAGAATTCTCTATATATGGGAGAGTAAGTAAGAATTGTCAAACTTCGTGATCAAACTTAAACCGAGTGTTTTCAAGACCCAGTTTGTAGGCACTTTTGATGTTTTGGTCAGTTTCCTCAACCTTAGCTAGAATCCCCTTTTTGAGTCTCATTTGACTTCTAGCCACACGTGTGACCTCGTAATACCATTGCAATGCCATGTAAAATTTTATTCAATCTTTTATCTTGTATAAATGAATTTTTAAATGTATGGTGATTTTCTCTCTCCACCCTCTTCTCTCTCTAGAAACGACTATGATACTTGATTGATTTGAAAATGTAAATGAATTGGGAAATGTAAATTGGTTTGAAATGAAATGATAATGGACATGAAATGCAAATGGTTATGACATTGTGAATGGAAAATGAAATGTCTCTTAACTTTCTCTCTCATCCTTTCTCTCTAGTACCAGAATATTAAGTGCAACTAAATGTGAAAGCGTGAATGCAAGAGAAATCTCTCTCTCTCTCTCTCTCTCTCTCTCTCTCTCTCTCTCTCTCTCTCTCTCTCTCTCTCTCTCTCTCTCTCTCTCTCTCTCTCTCTCTCTCTCTCTCTCTCTCTCTCTCTCTCTCTCTATGGTATCGAGCATAGGTTCATGCTCTCTAGCCTCCGGGATGGATTAGAGTTATGGTGATCTTGTATGGTTGTAGTGGAGATGGGAAGAGTAATGTGATATATGTTGTGATGTGAACAATGTTGTAATTGTGATATTATGAACGCATGTGTTGTGCATGTCACTTAGTGCGTGTTTGTTATCATGTTGATGTGCTTGTGATGAGATTATTCATTCTCCTTGTTATGGACTCTATGAGGAGATTCATGTGTGATGTGTTGCCTTGTTGTGTGTGAAAAGAAAGTTATTACGGATTGTGAAGTGTTGGAGTGTCTTGTTATTCTGTGATATGTAGGTGTGTTGATGGGTTGTACAAAAAAAAAGTAGTGTGTAGTGAATTGGATTTTATCATGATGTTGCCACCATGTTGTGATGAATCATGTGTGTCACCATGTTGTATTATAATTGACTATATGTTATAATGTTAGTCACTATTTTCATCATACCTATAATTCGTGTAATATGTGATGGTTCATGTCATGAATTAGGGGCATATGGTGATCGTATGACCCCTATTGTGTAGTACTTGCACCTTAGGTGCATTATGTGGAAAAGTGATGTATCATAATGAAAGTAATGATTTTTTATACCCTATATATAAACCATGTGTAAGACGCCATGGTTAATTCACGTGAATCACCATTATTTTAATGATGTAGTTATGTGTTATGTTGTGAACCTTACACTAGAAGACCCTAAGGAAGAAACCGTCAAGAGTGTATGTGTGGAGAGAGGAGGCATGGACTAGGTTTTCATAATCTTGAGATGAGTACGAGTGAGGAAGTGGAGTCTTATATAGACTGAAAACCCACTTCTATATGTTTAGTATACTTCAAGCTTGCTCAGTATATTGTGGATGCACACCACCTTAGACTCAACTTATGAAAACTAACATCCCCTGATCTTTCCTATTGGATTGTCCATCAAAAAATCCTATGTGATTTTGACTTTGTTGAGCATTGTGGCAGTATGAAGGGATGATTCAGGCAGAGATGATGACAGTTACATTATTTGATATACTCATTTCTAGTAACTTGAATATTTTTACGAGCTGAGGTTCCACATCCGAGTGCCAAAGAACTTGATAAGTACCCTTTGGTGGATGGATAAGGCCACGTAGTGATTGTAATGTGCTATTTCTATATGTTTATTTTATTCGTAAATTGATCATTATCTCTTTTCTTGTCAGAACCAATAGTTTTTCTTGATTGATGTGTTCTTATATTTTGGGCATTTTATTTGGTTGTTGCACTAACATGCGGATTTTGCACTAACTATGGCTATTTAGCTATTTGTTTTGCTTAGTTTTAAATTTTATTTTCATATTTAAAAGTTTAATAGCCTTTCCCAAGGCTTGGGATTTTGTCACTTGGCATTTGAAACAAATTTTTATGTTGGTTATAATGTCATAATGTGTTGGAATAGGGTCATGGGATTCACCATGCAGTGGTGGAACCTATGGTCCCGCTTCGTTGTATGGGGGTATGCCCTAAGGAGTTATAGATAAATAGTGGGTTTTGAACCACGAGTTATTATGTCACTTGGGTGGGGGTGACAGGGCTCTATGTGCCCAGGGCCATAGGGTGACCCGGCCTCATTAAATGGAGAAAGGAGATGGGGCTCTATGGTTGAGTGACCCAATATTCTTGATGGGGCTCTATGGTTGAGTGACCCGATATTCTTTATGGGGCTCTATGGTTGAGTGACCCGATATTATTGATGGGGCTCTATGGTTGAGTTACCCGATATGGAAAAATCAGGTGACGAGGCTCTATGGTTGAGTGACCCGGCTTGGTTTTGGCACTATGATTCTTTCTCTTTAGGAGGTATATGGAGTTGTTTGGTGATGCTTTGGGAGGTATATGGAGTTGTTTTGTGATGCTTTAGGAGATATATGGAGATTGTTTTGTGATGTTTTGTGATGTGTGGAGTTGGTGTTATGAGTTATGTGTACTCTTGTGAGTCTTATTACACATTGTTATGTTTGAGGCTTGACGCTCCCTTGGGTTGATATATACTATTGGATCTTGTCTTGGAACGTGTGGGTATAGTTATGGTTTTTAGGTCATGTGATACCGGTTACCTTTGTATCAATGTCAAGATTCTCTTTTTTCAATCACTTATGTGTGTTGGATCTATGCCTGTGACATAATTGTTGGAAATTATTTGCTATGTGGACTACTTGTTGTCATTCCATGGTGGAATTAAAGGTCTTGTGATGTGATACAGTCGAAATTATGTAACAAGATGTCTCGTGGGTCATTTTTGTTGTGTTAAGTTTTGGGTGACATCTTGAGGCCAATTACTATTGGGCACCCATGAACATAAGCCAATTAAAATTCTAAACAATGAATATTAGGAGCTTGAGATTAAGAAATATTGTAAAAAAGACCAATTAAGTAATAAACTAAAAGATAACTAACTACCAATCTTCACATAACATTAAAACTTAAGATTTTTCCAAACTTAGTCTCTTCCTTGTGGTCACATTATACCAACAAGTTGTTTTGTTAAACTACATGTGTCATTATTGACCTTCTTTCCTATGTATCCTTCAAGCTTTGGCGTGGTGTCGCATCGAGGACGATGCTCATTATAAGGGGAGGGATATGTAATGCCCCTTCATTAATTACCCGAGCCGCCTTTTTCGAGGAACTCACAAATGACAACATGGAGGCGCGTATCCTAAATGAATTTTCAAACTGTCTCTTCCTTGCAATAATACAAGCACTTTATTTGAGTTTCGAGGCGTTAACCAATTTCAAACCCAAGTTAACTTAGTGGAGTTAGCAGCTTTTGGATAGTTCCAAAGAATGCAAACATTACAAAGAACTGTTCTAAATGAAGCTCTCGGGAAATTGATCCCAAAATTAGTACCATTAAGAGTGAAAATCAGCCTGCATTCGGAGATAAACAGGTTTCTAATATATCATCTTTTACTCTATACAAAGTTATTGGTCTTGAATTATATATGTTGCTAAAGCGGGTTCATGCCTCTGAGAAGGAATGAAACTATTGTCTGTAACCATTTTCTTTATTGTAGGAAGAAGAAGAAAAATATTGAGGTTTAGGAGGCGCAATATTCAGGTGCAGTGCCTAGCTATATTGGATTTGCATTTTCCGCATATGAGCACCTGTGCTACATGCATGGTAACCTTTATAACTATCACTGCACTTTTCGTACTCGTCATCTTTTATTTTGAGTAGTTGTTGTATTATATAAGACATGGAAAATTCCCTTTCCTACTATTCCATGTAGGTCTCTGTAGTTTTGTCTCTTTCACTCTTCCTCCACGTGAGACCCTCTGTTTCCCTTCCCTGTCCTCCACAACCCACCAACATCCTTCCACACTCAGGTTGAAATAAGAGCTTTGGAACAAGGCATGGACATCCATCAAATCATAGTGGGAAATGGTTTTTTGTCACAAAATGTGGTTTCAGATTGGTATTGCAGTTGAGAATTCCCTGGTAGACATGTATGTGAAAACATGCGGGCTCATCTACATGGCCATGGCCTGATATGTATGAAAAATGTGGAGGTGTATACAGGGTATGTGAACTGTTTGGAAAAATGTGTAAAAGAAATGTGGTTTCATGGAATGCAATCATTGATGGTATACACAAAATGGAAAATAACGTTGCCATTAAATATGTGGTGATTATATGGGTTTTGGTTCTGCTAGGTTTGCAAAAACATTAAAAAGACACACAACTATTTGACTAAATACCTTGAAGAAAAATGGATTTTCATCTTTTGATGTGGTTTCAAATTCTTTAGAAAAATTGTAAGAAAAACGAGGAAGCATAAGCAAGCCCGCAAAGCATTGCTATAATTCCTGAAGGTGATGTAGTCTCATCGAACGTGGTGATCGCAAGTTTTGCACAAAAATGTATGGTTTTCTCCTTTTCGCTTGCAATAAATTTCACTTCATCATTTCCATTTTTTTAAAAAAATTAAATTAAATGTTGAATGATAGAGAATGTAACCCCAACAATTGATAAAATCTTACCTTAATGTAAACTATTAAAAGAAAAATATATATCTCAAAAGTCATGCATATAGGCGCCACACCCAAACGTACTGCAAAACTAAAACTCTTTGCATGACCACTGTGACATGGAATCGTACGTACCTAAAATTGTAGGGTACTGCACCGTCAGAACAATGTAACATGCACCCCAATGATGATACAAGTCTCCTCGCAAGGTGTTCGGATCCGGAAAAGCTCCCCAAGTGTGCGTTAACATCCCGTATGCCCCGCTTAGCCCCCGCATGCTTTGTTTTTCTCTTTTTCCCTCTTTTCGTGGCCTTTTTCTCTTGATTCTGAAACCGCCGCCCGGCGAAGTCTCGTGACCGCGCCTAGCCTAAGCGGGCGGCGGTCCTGTAACCGCCGCCCTGCTCAGGGTGGCGGTCCTTTACGCGTTTTCCAGAATGCTCTTTTAATACAACTCACGTAAATTTCAACGTTTACTAGATTTTTTTCACCGCCATGAGCTTGCATTAATGATTATGGTTCCCTGGAATAGTGTTTTTCCATTGTTTATAGTTTAAGAGATTAATTTGGTTTTTACCTTGGGTAAATGCAAATGCTATAATAGATGGCTTGTGCTCAAGCAAATGGCCCCTCAAATTTGCCTCCGAATTTCTCATTACAATAGATTAGTCTTTCATTTTACTTTGAATTCTTAGTTTTTTTCATTGCATGCTTAGTTAGTGTTGTTTCTTTGTTAGGAAGCCACATATCCATCTTGTGCAAGTGTTGTTGATATTTCATCCAATCCATTGGAGTAGAGTAGTTTATTTTCAATAGGAAGCCATTAAAGTTGCAGGTTTTGTTCTTCAAATAGGATAGTTTCAGGTTCCTGACGGGCGTTTTATGTTGCATGACTCGCAATAAATCCCACTAGGAATTGCATAAGCCAAGCTCTGTACTCTTGCGCTATCCCTCTCCTACTCGCATTGTATTCATGCAGTATCTTAAGTTGCCTTTGTCCCAATATCTACTTACGTTGATGCTTAGCATTACACGCTTTTCTAGATCCACGTGAACATGAAGGAATGAGGAGATCACGCCGGGGACAAGATCACACACACCATCGGATTCACCAACATTTCTACATAATCCAGTTCTAGCTTTCAAAGTTCTAACTAGAATCATATCAAATAGAGTAGTTAATTACTTTATTTCATCGAATCTTACTTTCGATATTGTCGGGAAGTCATGAGGATTGATAGTTTCGAGAGACTATGATTCTTTCCTCACTTCTGCGGTAGGATCAAGAGTCTTTCAAATAGATTAGATCAGTTATTTCATTGTTTAGAATAGATTTACAATCGCACAGCAAGTAGCTATACTCGGTTACTTTGTTTTAAAATTTGACACTAGGTTAATTGTCAATTTCTAGATATATTAAAATAGCTGCTCTTTCAAATTCATCAGAAAATAACAAAATATAGAAGTTATATATGTTATAGACATACTTCGTATAGTTAATTTTATTTTGCTTTGGATTTAGTTCACATTATTGCTTTTGTATGACAATCACGGGACCTAGAGAGCCCAGAGAATACGTATTCGAGCCAATCATGCCCCAACCCAATCTCGTCACACCATAATCGATATAGATCGAATCTCGGGATCCAAGTCTTCCAAACAACGGTAAACTTACAACAAATCGGGCCTTCGGTTAAGCGGGTTAAACATAGAAGACGACAAAGCGCACACGTTTTGGTCAAATCAACCAAACTACAGATTACCCTAGATTCATATCTCGCATGACTGTGGAAGGGTTTGAAAGAGAGCAGACCTTTGGTTGTGATCCTTTGGTCCCATAGCCAGACGCAGGAGACACTCTCATAGATATAGATACCACTTGAGAATTCAGGTTGCACAAACGCCTGTAAGATATTCTGAAAAGATCGCACAATTATTAATTCTGAATATAGAAGCTGAAAAGGCATATGAATATTGGATACTAGGGATTAGGGATTGATTCCGCACATGACCATAGTAGGACCACAACAAATACAAATCTACGGTTGTGACCCACAAATCCCACAGCCCAACGAGCTTATAGGTGAATCAGACATAGATGTTGGCCTACGTACACTAGTATTCAGATCTACCCCACTTCCACCTATCATCATCGAACAGTTATCCTTACTAGACACAGCAGCTAACAAAGCTAAGGAGTTCTGGACTAGGCCAAAGAATCGCCCATAGAGTCAATTATATTTACCATCCGCCCTATGACCTTATCTGGAGATATACACGAAACTATCCCAGGTCATTTTCCACGTATTCCACAACCTATAGATTGAATCATGTCAGAGCTCGATATTGATTGGAGCCTTCGAGCAGTCATCCTTGCCGATCGATCTATCACACCGGTTCAGGTTAGGAGGGCCTTCTTTGCCTTAGATTCACAATTTCCACTAGTGCGCGTCGAAGACATCAGATTGCCCAATTAGCTTGTCTGCATCCCACACATATTTAATCCCCACCAGCTGTCTCGGCATGACCTCGGGAGGTCGGGTGCGAGGAAAAGTTACTTGTATATTCCTATGCTCGCTTGTCACTTTTCCATCATACAAAATTGGTGAACCCGATGTGAAACTTTCTACTTTCTGGTCTAGAGTCATATTTCTACTGGTTCTTTCAAATTAAAATGACTCTTTCATCTTTACTAGCTCATTAGCTTTCACCATCACCTTCGCTCTTTCCCATTATTCAAAGTATTCATATACCCCCCGAATATGTTGGGATTTGATGCATATGGTAGGCCTCTCTTAGGTCTTGAGGCATACTACGCTCAACTAAATGGACAATCTTCACCCTCGCTCTCAGTATGGGGTGACAACTACTCAACTAACCAGTTTTCAACACAAACTCCAAGGGTCAGATATAGCCCATCTTTCCAAACAGAGGAGTTGGATCAATTCGCTCAAACACAACAAACAGATCCTTCAGGCTCGAACAATATGACGCTCACAGGAGAATCTAGTTCGTCTCCTCAAATACTACTGAGACCACAAATTAGTAGACAAGCTGACCCTTACCTAGTTTTAGATAATGAACATGCGATACGTTATGCCAGGAATGAACAACGTTCTCGAAATATGTACCCACTTGTAGGAGGTTTACAAACACAACCCGAGGTCTCTTTTCAAAAAATACCTCCATACCACGTCATATAGGAAATGCCCTCGGGGAAACTTGGCAGGGCAGCGATCAGTTCATAGTAGGATATCACATGCCTATACAACACCATGATATACAACAAACGCCACTAAGGCAAAATACCGTGACTTCACCAAATGAAGTCATTTCAACGTTAGTAGAAAAAGTGAGGGGGTTAGAACTTGCTCAGAAAATCACCATTCTCAATTCATGCAGGTAGGAAATTCTAATCCTCCACACCATCACAGCCAAGTAGACCTCCTCATAGGAATAGGTACGTTAGGCGTGACCCCTCAGTATTCACAACAAACGCCGACTAGAACCATCATTTCTAACACCGATCTGACACCTCCCGGTCTAGTACAAAATAATCCATTCTTGGACAATACCCCTTCATACTTAAACATGTATTCCAAATCACCACAAGGGGATATGTTCTCCTCTCCTGGTATTTTTACTCAACCACAGGGGTTCCCTTATGCTCCTACCAATGCATATGCAATGCCATGTCAACAACCCATTCCACCGCCGCTCCCTCAATAGGCACCATCAATGGTCAAAACCTATGCGATAGTGACATATTCAGAATACTTGAAAGAGCCCTTAGATTTCACCATACGAAGCGTCATGCTTCCAAGACCTCTTCCCGATTTGCCCAAATACAAAGGTGAGGGAGATCCGAACGCACATATCAAAGCTTACGCCACATCCATCCGAGAACTACTCCCATGGGATGGGGTTGTTGCTAAAATATTTCCCAAAACCTTGGAAGGTATCACTCTCGATTGGTATTATAGAATACCTGAGGCTTCCATCCATTCGTTCAAGCAACTCGTTTCAGAGTTCATCAAGGCATTTGACATGAACAAACTATTAAGAACAGGAATCAGGGAATTTTTGCACATCAAGCAAGAACATAATGAATCTGTCACCCATTTCATCCAGAGGTGGCGTATAGTTCTTTATTCTTCGGCAAGTGCTCCAAATATGGACCAAATGGAACTATGTGATTTATTCCTTCATTCTCTCAGTAGAGAGGTGAAAGAAGAAGTCTAGAAGTTCCCACTAAGAACTTACGATGAAGTACTTGAGAGCACTCTCCGAATAGATCAAGCGGCAATTGATAGTGGTTACGAGACATATGGAGCAAACGGAAGGTTAATCACCTCCAACCAAAACACTACAACTTATCCTACTATCACGAATGTCAATCAAGGACCTAAAATCATTAAAAAAATTGCGGAGTGACAACGGATGGAGTAACTTATCAGGCTAGAAAGGTAAATGTTGTGAATACTCGCCACAAATAAACAATCAACGAAACAATAACTTTACTCCAAAAATTGATACAGTGGATTTTAATCATCCACAACAACAACAACAAACAACGAAGCCCTACACGGGATCCAAATCAAAATTCAACTAGGTATCAAAACCAGAATTCAAACCAAAAACAACAAACGCAAAACTTTAATAGGAAACGGTTTGATCAAAGTTTTAGGCCACAATATACATCAAGCCAACAACCTAGGAATTACAATCCCAACTCGTATTGTGGTTTCCACAAAATTCGGGCCATGACACTAGAACATGTCGTGACTACAATAAATTCATGCAACATTTGCCAGATGAACAAAGACAACTTTTCATAGATATGTTCTTGGCAGATCCTACATCACCAGCACAAATACTTTTACAGGGGTAGTTTCCCCTCAAAATGCACCCCTCAAGATCTTCAATGATCTGCTCCCAAATCACAACAATAACAAGTTAAATCCAAGTGGGACAAACAAGGGTGTAATTGCAGGAAACAATGATCATGAAGCTTCAACTTCACTGAATCCATTAGTTGCGCCACAATTAGGAAGTCAGCCTCAACCAAAGATAGTCGGTTTAGTGGAGTTAGACTCCGAACTACCCGTAGAAGTTGTAACAAGGACACGAGAGTATTCCTCTCAGCTAAGTCCAAGCTACCCGCTAGAAACAGATGATATCCAACAAGTATTAATAAAACCCGTGGGTGCTTACGACTTAATTAATGATCTAACAAAAACCTTCTCGCACATCTCCTTTTTGGATTTATTGAAGAACTCCCCTGCTCACAGGGCTGCTCTTTTAGAAGCATTAGGTTTAGGTCATCTAATTAGCATCACTCCACCTCCCGAAACACAGGTAAACCATATAGACTTTGATATCCACCCTCCGGGGCAGCCGGATAGGGACACCGAATTCATATTTGAAATAAACAAAATGCCAACAGATGCTGAGATTGCACGCCGAGGTGATCCGGCCTTACACTTACAAGTGTGGGTTTATAACAATTATGTGAAATGCGCGATGGTTGACGATAATGGGGCAGCAGTTAACATAGTTCCTTTTTCTTTCCTTAAAAAGCTAGGGTATGGAGAAACCAATTGTTCCACAACTCAAAATACACTAAGAGGCTATGACAGCCTTAAAGCCACTTCAATTGGAACTATAATACTACCGGTCACCTTATGACCCAAAACAATTACGATTTGAGTTTTATATTATAGATCGGGAAACTAACTATAATATGATCCTCGGCCGACCATGGATACACCGTATGAAGGCAATCCCTTCTACGCTATTTCAAGAAGTAAGATTCTTGCATTTAGGAAAGGTGTTCATAGCCAAAGGTGATCCAAAACCATTCGATGTACACTGGTGACCTAAAGAAAATACCAGGCATGCACTCGGAGTTTGAACTCCCAACGAACCAACTTAATAAACCTACCGACATGAAACCAGAAGAAAAGTTGGTACCTACGACAGATCTTGAAACTATGAGCCTAGCCAAGGCAACCCCAGCCCCCAAAGATGAGGCTAACACTGTAGAAACAGTATCATTAGGAACTACTGCAAAAATTGTTGAATTACTAGAACAGGATCTACCAATGTTCCTACCATTTGATTATGTAGGCATGGGGTGCACCCTAGGTGTTGGCTCTCTTCCAGTAGTGGATCTCTGAATGGTAGAGGTAGAAGATGTTAACACAACAAATATCCCAGCGTCCATGTTCCCAGCTAAGTATTGGACTCTCCATTTCGATGGAGCTAGATGTCGTTACGGAGCTGGGGCAGGTGTAATCCTTACTTCTCCCGAGGGAAAAGTCCTACCATTTTCCTTTAAGCTAAAATTCGAATGCACTAACAACGGTGCCGAGTATGAATCCCTTCTCCTTGGCCTCATCCTAGCTAAGAGAATCGGTGCTAATAATATCAGGGTGTTAGGAGACTCACAATTGATAGCAAACCAAGTCGCTGAGGTATATGAAACCAAAGCCAAGCACTTACAGCTCTACAAAATAGTTGTATTGAATTTAAGCAAGGAGTTTGACTTCATATCGATTGAAGCAATCCCACGAGAACAAAATCTTCTTGCCGATTCAATAGCAACCTCAGCGTCACGCTTCACTCCAAGCAGCGAGTTGGAAAATACCCATTTTATGGTATCCCTTCGTACCAAACCATTAGTGAAACAAATGTCAAGCCCTCGTTTAATGAACAGAGATGAGAACAAATCTACTATCCTAGACCACATCGATAGTGATACAACCACTCTTGATTTCTTAAACACCTATGCGGCGTTACATCTCACCCATCACGCAATAGATTTGTCTTTAATTCCACATTCATCTTCTTACTTCGGGAATCCCATGACAGAACTTCCCCCATAAAAGGAACTCAGCATATACACAATCGGGAATGAAGATGATCTGGAACTACCTCCAGCCCCGCCTTTGATTTTGAAGAAGGTAACGCTTCTTTAATCGAAGAAACAATTGATATTAACATCGAACGGAAGATGAGCTAAGGATATTGAAGTTAGGATCCTCGTTAACTCCATCAGAAGTAGAAATACACACTCGGATCCTCAAGGAACATCAGAAGGCTTTTGCATTTAATTATAAAGAAATGACAGGGGTTACACCACACATTGTGGTGCACAACCTCGTCACTAAATCAGATGCAAAACCGGTTAAACAAAAATCGAGACCAATGAAACCCAAGGTAGCTCTCATGGTAAAAGAGGAGGTAATAAAGCTCCTCCAAGTAGGATTCATCAAACCAGTTGATTACTCTCAGTGGGTATCTAATATCATTCTCGGTTCTCAAAAAGAATGGAAAGATACGCATCTGCATAGACTTCCGAGACATTAACAAAGCATGTCCTAAAGACGACTTCCCATTACCATCCATAGACGTCATTGTTGATGCAACAGCTGGATTTGAGCTTTTGTCTCTCATGGATGGATTCTCGGGATACAATCAAATCAGAATATCTAGAACAAGACCAAGCTAAAACCACATTTATAACTCCTTGGGGAACCTATTGCTATGTTGTTATTCCAGATCGGACTCAAGAACACGGGCGCTACATACCAAGAGCTATGACGTATATATTTCATGATCTTATTCATAAAATTGTGGAATCCTACGTAGATGACTTGTTGGCAAGGCCAAGAAGTTGTGACCATCCTGGAAGTGCTCGCGTCATTCTTTCACGTCGATAGAATACGGAGTCACGCTAAATCCGAAAAATGTGTCTTTGGTGTGACAGGAGGGAAGCTCCTAGGTTACATTATATCATCACGCAGATCAATGTTGACCCAACCAAAATTAAAATTGTTCTCAAAATGGTCCCACCTTCGGATGAATCTGGAATCAGATCATTTCTCGGAAAACTTGGTGCGATCCGGAGATTCATCTCGGACTTAAGTTTCGCCATTCATCCAATCAACAATCTACTCAAGAAATATTATAGCATTGATTGGACCGAAGACCGCACCGAATCTTTCAACACAGCTTAAGCATTTCTTGTTATCACCACCTACGCTAATACCACCTAAGCCAAATCGCCCGTTAATTTTATATCCACGAGCCACCAATGTCTCACTAGCTTTGTATCTGGCTCAAGAGAATGATGACAATAGAGAACGTGTGATCTATTTCATTAGCCGGACATTGCTCGACTATGAAACACGCTACACACAAGCAAAACAGGAATGCCTTGCCATAGTCTTTGCAACAAAACGCTTAAGACATTACATGTTAAATCAAGAAACAAAGGTCATTGTAAAAACAGAACATTTACGAACCTTCCTCATGCAAGGGTCCTTGTCTAAAAAGGTTGGATGCTTTATAACCTTAATGGGTGAATTTGAATTAAAGTTCATAAATCAGAAGTTGGTTAAAGGAAAAATCATCGTGGATTGGTTAGCTGATAATCCATTAGACGGAGGCGATCTAGTAGATCTAGACTTTCCAGATGAGTGCGTATACTACATCGAAACCCGACCTTCTATCTCTGAGTGTCCTTGGTACACTGATATCATTAATTATATCATGGACCGTACATATCCAGAAGGTGCTACACCACAATGAAGAAGGCGGTTACGCATTATCGTAGCTAAATACGTCATCATAGAACAAGTGCTCTATCGAAAAGCGTTCGATGGAATGCTTCTAAGATGCGTCGACACAGAAGAATCCAAGAAGATTCTCCACGAATCTCACAGTGGAATGTGTGGAGGCCACTTCGGTGGCCATGCCACCACTCGTAAAATACATCAAATGGGTTGTTTCGGCCCACTCTAGAGCACGACACGGTAGAGTTTGTACGAAGGTGTCATAAATGCCAAGAATTCTCTCATGAGATTCACATCTTTGCACAAGCTCTGACCAATCGCTACTCCATGGCCCTTTTCTACGTGGGGCCTAGATTTAATGGAAATTCTCTCCCTCGTCTATGACATGACCATAATTTCATAATCACAAACCACCGAATATTTTACCAAGTGGGTAGAGGCTATGCCTCTTACTACCGTATCTTAGGGTTACTGTGTCGCCAAGTTCATTTTGAACCAAATCATTTGCAGGTACGGTGTCCCACAAGTCATTATCTCAGATAATGGGACTTCTTTTAAGAATGATGAAGTTCACGAATTATGTAATAAATTTAAAATAAGCCATCATACAGCCTCCTTGTATTACCCTCAAGCCAATGGACAGGCTGAGGCGACAAACAAAACATTAAAAGCCATTCTCCTTAAAATGGTGAAAGAAAACAAACAAGATTGGCATTTGAAGTTATATCCAGCCTTATGGGCCCACCGAACCTCAATAAGGACACCAACAGGAGTGACTCCTTTCTCACTAGTATTCGGGGTAGAAGCAGTTCTCCCGCTTGAGGTTGAAATACCCAGTCTCCGCATTTCATTACAAGGGATTCTAGATGAAGACGCTTATAGAGAAGCACGTCTCTCCCAACTAGAAAGCCTAGATGAAGCTAGGTTAGATGTTGAGCAATGACACGAGAATCTATGCTTTGGCCGGATGTGTCGGCGATATAACAAGAAGGTCTATGAACGCGATATATATGAAGGTGATCTAGTTCTAAGGCTGACAATCGGATCGACAAGAATACCGGCGAAGGAAGGAAGTTCCGACCTAAATGGTTGGGCCCATCTTGAGTCATGAAGGACTATGGAAATGGTGCATATCTCCTATGTACGCTGGAAGGTGAGGAATTTGGTGAAACAGTCAATTCCCTACACCTCAAACGATTCTACGCGTAAGCAGCTAGTGCTACTTGTATAGCTATATCTACATTGCATCTTCATTTAGTTAGGATCATTTTGTTCGCTTGTTTCATACAAATTTGTGGTCAAGGAATTTATTCTCAAAGCAATTCATTACAAACTCATGATGTTGTTGGCATAAACACTATAATCATACTTCTCTATTTTCATGATGTCATCAAACTATTTCGGAATCATTTCATCAAATAAAGCTAGATATGACAAGGTCTTAATGGTAACCATGCCAAGATCTGCGGGTTTATTCTCACTTTTGGTTTCTTCTTAGGATAGGTGTCTTGCCTATGGTCTGTTCTAGAAGCTTCATGGTGTCACATCTATCCCGTATGTATATCTCTTTGGAAATAAGAACACACTGACATTTTTCTCAAGTAAACAAGTCAAATATAGACCATACAGAAAATTTTAATTTTACACATTTCCTTGTCCCACCAACCTTGGTGATAAGCGTGCGTCTCTTACTAGTGACGTAGGGTTGGTAAAGGATGGAAATGCCCTTACTCATCTATGCCTTGCCTATGGTGATAAACCCACACTTCTTACTAGTAGCATGGGGCAAGGTGTAGGGGGTCCTCTTGACAAACAAATGCAAAAGGTCATAAACAAACAATTCAAATCTTGAAGTCTTGAATAAAAAACAAATGAATCGGATGTCCAAAATTCCAAGAGAGTTCAAAATCCTAAAAACCAGATTTTGTCTACCATGTGGCCATCTACGGATCTAAGTCTAGATAAACCGCAAAGCAAATTGCATCCTAAACTATGGAAGTCACTCAGGTAGAGTGGGCTTGTAGTATCCTAATTTGGTTCCACCAAAGCTTTGTCTATCTCTCATCACTGTCATTTCAACACGTTTCACAACTTGTGCCCTTTCTAGCTCTCGGTGATGAGCCCTCGCATCTTACTAGTTGCGTGGGGTTAGGAGTGGGGCAAGTCTATCTACTCATCATACTGGTTTGTCTTCACCACTTTGCCAAAACAAATATGAAGTATCCAAAATTGCTTACAGAAACTAAGATTCAAAATCACATTGTATCTACATTATCATATATCAGCATCATGAAATACAAAAAGAAAGTAAACACTTGCATCATTTGTTCTCCATTGCATACATTCTAAAGAGCATACATGCATAACATCATAATTTACATGAGGAAACTGGAAAGGAAACAAAGCCATAAATGCCAAAAGTCTGATCCAAAAAGAATATAAATATATAAATAATCAAAGTTTCTGTACAATGCCATCATGCGCTAAGCATGGTCAAAATGCTCAAAGAGCCCGGGATATACAAAAGAATATATCATACAAAATCTAGGAGAGCCAAGTGGCTTCTCAATCCCTATGAGACCCCTCTGAAGGTGCATGCCCACGCCTAGGACTCCGGCTACGTTGGCGTTCTGAGTGCACGGAGGGCTCAGGATCCCGAGGGGCAGCCGTAGTCTCGCCACGAGAATGACTCCTCATCAGGCGCTCGGCTGTCCTATACCCCGCTAGCTCCGTGCGGAGAGTCGATACCATCCTGGCCACATGCCAGACTGGGGAAAAGACGTCAGTGTCTACCAGCTATTGAGGGCTCCCCAGCGTCCACAGACAACTCTGCGCGGGTCCTCTCCATGGGGATCATCAGGGTATCCGTGCATACTCTACGAATCAGGTCTCGCCACTCATCAGCGGTCTCTGCAAACAAAGGGGAAAACAAATTAGAAACCAAACAAGAGATAAAATACAAGAGCAAACAAGAGGAGAAATAGCAACTAAGGAAATCCTAACTAAAATCAAACATTAAAAGGAAGGGTGGTAACTTACTCGGATCACTGAGCCTCCAGGATGGATCTCTAGGGTCGGCCCGCGCCACGAGATGCCGCCGTTGGTAGGTGCTTCCCCATGGCTAGAAAGCAACGTAGTGTCCTGCAACGGACTTGTCCTCCCCACCATGGCCACAGGAGAGTGGCTCATCCGAAACCGCAGTAACTCTCTCTACACTCTGCTCACCCTTCTCTGCCTGCATAATATCCCGAGTGTCATGCCACTCGGGATCATTGTCCTCCTATGTCTCTCCCCCCTGTAAACTCCTGGACTCGAGTCTATGTCGATGGGGTCATCGCTGCTATGGGTAGGACCCACGGCAATCTGAAGCAAGGGTGCCCAAGGTGCACCGGCTCTCCCTCTGGCATGTACTACCCTCCTGGCCGCAATAGGAACACCAGGAGTAACAACTATCCAACCCCGGCCTCTAGGACCCCCTCTGGTCTCTCGGGCCGACCAGATACCGGCGCTAATGGGAAGCATGCCCATGTAGGGAAGTCCAAACTGCGCTAAGGAACTCGGCCAAATGGGTGTATCTCCACTCGCCCAACTCACAATAAGTTGCCTGTGGTGGAGCGGGAGATCAAAGTAAGAGCCTCCTCGCCCCATATACTGCCATGGTCGATATGGTGTGGCCTCCATGTCATCGGTGGTCGAGAAGCAGGCGGCGATGAGGTGCTCTAAGTACCGACATATCTATCCATCTGCTGCCCTCACGACTCAGGATCTATCACCTCTACACCTCTACCATAAGGAATGAAATGCTTGTAAACCCAACTCATGACCAAGGTCGGGTGGCTCAAAGACTGCCCCTGTAAACGGACTACCCTGTATAAGTCATGGTAGGTAGTCCTAAGTATGTCTGCTCCCCAGGCGTAAATCCGGCCATGGCCCTCAATCTGTATGATGGGGGACCAACAATAAAGTAATGTGTCTCCTCCCTTGTCCCCGATCAATCTCGAGGCAAGGATCCCCATAATAGCCTGGCGAATCAAGGGGATGGGAAAACTAGGAATGGACCAAACTCTGACCCCCTTCTTCTAACTTGTGGAGATGACTGCATCTCCCATATAAGAAGCCCACTGTGCTATCTGGGCCCATGAACCCTTGTCTCGAGGTGAGTCGTCCCCGATGACCGAGACCCTTAGGATACGGTAAACATCCTCTAGTGTGATGGTCCACTCACCTCGGACCCCTGGTAATCGAAAGGTGTTCCGATCAGCATCCCGGTAGGAAAACAAGTCACGAGAATGTGACCGGAAGGTGCAACATGTGGAACGCGTGAGATACGTAGTATCCGGCCCTCTGAAGAAGAGTATCTTGCTCGTCCTATGAAAGGGCGTCTAACACTGTTGGGAGCCAGTCACACTCCCTCTCTCGGCTCCACCAAATGTACTCCTCTCTCGCCTGCATACACCCAAAAACACACAAAATAAAGCAAGTTAGCATCCAAGTGACATTAGAAAAATCATGAAAACACATAGAAATGCTAAAAATGCAAAAACAATCTCAAACAGGTACTCTTTTGACATTCTGTGAAGAACCGCCGCCCTGAGCAGGGCGGCGGTTTCGTAACCGCCGCCTTAAGGGCAGCGGTTTTGTAATCACTTGCCTTGAATAGGGCGGCGGTCATGTCCCAAAAACCCACACGGGTTTTATAACTTAAAAAGCCTAAAAACACCAAAAAAGGACCGTTTTAGCTAAAAACAAAGCCTACCTAGTAGGCGCCCCCCCTAGATGGACCTTTTCAACCTAACATTTTTGAAAATAACCCCCACGACAAAGATTTTAACATTTTAAAAATTTGAAGGTAAAAATGATAAATTGAGGAAAACTAACATGTGATCTCGCAGGTCGATGATCTGCACGCGGAGGCATGATCGCTATCTCGCCACGAACGTTTTGACTCTACTCTCATAAGAAACCGTCACCGTGGGTCCCAGATATCAGAATCAATCAAATCAACACGCGTAAATGAATAGGAAAATGGGCCCACTTTCATATATATAGCAGCCTGACTTGTTTTGAATGTTTTTTTCACAGGTTTGGAGCACCGATGGAGGTAAGTTCTTACCCCCACACAAATGGTACATCCTCATTTCCCATTATTTTAGTGTTTATTTTCCGATCTATCATGTCTATCTGCACTTGAGTTCTCTTTTCGTTTTGCAGAAGTGGGAATTTTGGATGGCGTCATTTTGACACACGGACGTACCAGGTATGACTTCCAACTTCCCATTTCGGGACCGCCATACTCGGACCCACCGTTTTACGCCTCTTCATGGCTAAAACACTTCTCCAAGGGGGCAATATGTACGTACCCAAAATTATAGGGTACTACACCATCGAAACAATGTAACACGTACCCCAATGATGATACAAGTCTCCTCGCAAGGTGTTTGGGATCTAGAAAATCTCCCCAAGTGTGCGTTAACATCCCGCATGCCCTGCTTAGCCCCCACGTGCTTTGTTTTTCTCTTTTTCCCTCTTTTCTTGGCCTTTTGCTCTTCAGTTACGAAACCGCCGCCCTGCCTGGGCGGTGGTCTCGTGACCGCCGCCCTAAGCGGGCGGCGGCGGTCCTGTAACCGCCACCCTGCTCAGGGCGGCCAGGTCCTTTACGCGTTTTCCAGAATGCTCTTTTAACACGACTCACGTAAATTTCAATGTTTACCAGCTTTTTTTCACCGCCATAAGCTTGCATTAATGATTCTGGTTCCCTGGAATAGTGTTTTGCCATTGTTTATAGTTTAAGAGATCAATTTGGTTTTTACCTTGGGTAAATGCAAATGCTATAAATAGATGGCTTGTGCTCAAGCAAATGGCCCCTCAAATTTGCCTCTGAATTTCTCATTGCAATAGATTAGTCTTTCATTTTACTTAGAATTCTTAGTTTCTTTCATTGCATGCTTAGTTAGTGTTGTTTTGCTGTTAGGAAGCCACATATCCATCTTGTGCAAGTGTTGTTGATATCTCATCCAATCCATTAGAGTAGAGTAGTTTATTTTCAATAGGAAGCCATTAAAGTTGCAGGTTTTGTTCTTGAACGGATAGTTTCGAGTTACGGGCGTTTTATGTTGCATGACTCATGATAAATCCCATAGGAATTGTATAAGCCAAGCTCTCGTACTCTTGCGCTATCCCTCTCCTACTCGCATTGTATTCAGTCTGTATCTTAAGTTGCCTTTGTCCCAATATCTACTTCTGTTGATGCTAGCATTACATGCTTTTCTGGATCCACGTGAACACGAAGGAATGAGGAGATCACACTGAGGGGACAAGATCACACACACCATCGGATTCACCACTATTCTGCAGAATCCAGGTTCTAGCTTTCAAAGTTCTAATTAGAATCATATCAAATAGAGTAGTTAATTACTTTATTTTAGTCAATCTTACTTTCGATATTGCCAGAAGGCATGAGGATTGATAGTTTACGAGAGACTATGATTCTTTCCTCACTTCGAGGTAGGATCGAGAGTATTTCAAATAGATTCGATCGGTTATTTCATTTTTTAGAATAGATTTACAATTGCACAGGCAAGTAGCTATACTCGGTTACTTTGTTTGTTTTAAAATTCGACACTAGGTTAATTGTCAATTTCTAAATATATTAAAATAGTTTGCTCTTTCAAATTTATTTATAAAATTCATCGAAAATAAAATATATATAGAAGTTATATATGTTATAGACATACTTAGTATAGTTAATTTTATTTTGATGCATTTAGTTCCCATTATTGCTTTTGTATGACAATCATGGGACCTAGAGAGCCCGAGAATACGTATTCGAGCCAATAGTGCCCCACCCAATCTCGTCACGACCATAACTAATATAGATCAAAATCTCAGGATCCAAGTCTTCCAAACAACGGTAAACTTACAACAAATCAGTTTCCAGTTAAGCGGGTTAAACATAGAAGACGACAAAGCGCACACGTTTTGGTCAAATCAACCAAACTACAGATTACCCTAGATTCATATCCGCATGACTGTGGAAGGGTTTGAAAGAGAGTAGACCTTTGGTTGTGATCCTTTGGTCCCACAGCCATACGCAGGAGACACTCTCACAGATATAGATACCAGCTTGAGAATTCAAGTTGCACAAACACCTGTAAGATATTATGAAAAGATCACACAATTATTTATTCGAATATAGAAGCGAAAAGGCATATGACTATTGGATACTAGGGATTAGGGATTGATTCCAGACATGACCATAAGCGGGACCACAACAAATACAAATCTACGGTTGTGAACCACAAATCCCACATTAGCAGAGCCTATAGGTGAATCGGACATAGATGTTGGCCTACGTACACTAGTATTTAGATCTACCCCACTTCCACCTATCATCATCAAATAGTTATCCTTCTTTGACACAATAGCTAACAAAGCTAAGGAGTTACGGACTAGGCCGAGAATCGCCCATAGAGTCAATTATATTTACCATCCGCCCTATGACCTTATATGGAGATATACACGAAACTATCCCGAGTCATTTTCCACATATTCCACAACCTATAGACTTAATCACGCCAGATCTCGATATTGATTGGAGCCTTCGAGCAGTCATCCTTGCCGATCAATCTATCACACTAGTTCAGGTTAGGAGGGCCTTCTTTGCCTTAGATTTGCAATTTCCACTAGTGCGCGTCGAAGACATCAGATTGCCCAATTAGCTTGTCTGCATCCCACACATATTTAATCCCCACCAGCTGTCTCGGCACGACCTCGGGAGGTCGGGTGCGAGGAAAAGTTACTTGTAGATTCCTATGCTCGCTTGTCACTTTTCCATCATACAGGAACACCTTAAGGAACCTTAACCGAGATGTTTGAAATTATTTAACACTCTTGTAAGTCATATTCCTAAACCCTCTTAGCTTATCAGTCACTTATGGTGACATGGTTGCTTCAATTAAACATAATTGGTTTTGGCTTACTTTGTCACTTAGCTTAATCGAAACTAAAACCACTACCTCCTACCTCTAGACTACCAACAAGAGGATCATAACCCACATTCAAATCTATTAAAACAGCTTCAAAACTAATTTTACAAGTGGGTTTTTAGGGCCCTTTGATGTCATTGTGTGACAAGAGTTGTTGACACAATTATGATAATTGGCCCCAAAGTTTCCCTTATAACTTGATCTCTACTCATCATAATCAACTTTCGTCGATCCACAACGAATTCTCTATATATGGGAGAGTAAGTAAGAATCATCAAACTTTGTGATCAAACTTAAACCGAGTGTTTTCAAGACCCAGTTTGTAGGCACTTTTGATGTTTTGGTCAATTTTGTCAACCTTAGCTAGAATCCCCCTTTTGAGTCTCATTTGACTTCTAGCCACACGTGTGACCTCGTAATACCATTGCAATGCTATGTAAAATTTTATTTGATCTTTTATCTTGTATAAATGAATTTTTAAATGTATGGTGATTTTCTCTCTCCACCCTCTTTTCTCTCTAGAAACAACTATGGTACCTGATTGATCTGAAAACATAAATGAATTGGGAAATGTAAATTAGTTTGAAATGAAATGATAATGGACATGAAATGCAAATGGTTATGACATTATGAATGGAAAATTAAATATCTCTTAACTTTCTCTCTCCCTTTCTCTCTAGTACCGGGGTATTAAGTGCAACTAAATGTGAAAGCATGAATGCAGGAGAAATCTCTCTCTCTCTCTCTCTCCCCCCTATTTAATTGAAAATTTTAAAAATAATGAACTTGTGGATTTATGCTTGAGTGTAGTGGATTTCCATACTCGATCCCCTAGGACCGACGTAATGTTGGTTGCAGGTACTCTGAAGAAGAGGAATTTTTTGGATATGATATGTTGTAATTAATGAGTTGTCATTGTAAAGTTATATTCATCTTGCAATACATGTATTACCATAGAATAATGATATGTATTGTTGTTCAAGAATTGTTCTTTGTATATTTTGAAAAGGAATACCAATGTAGTTATATTTTATAGTGTCGAATTGGATGTGAAGTTGTACTCAATGTTTTACCTATGTTATAAAGATATTAAACTAATCCTTTGCTATATTAATTATTGGTTTATTTCCTTAACACCCACAATGCTAGGTAGATTTTCATCTCATCAAAATTAACGAAAAATAAAAGAACAAGTTATAATTCCTATTGTACTTCCTCCTCCAATTTGAGTCTTTTCCAAGGTATAAAACATTGATCATGTTAATAAAATACTCTGATCTCATTAATCATCTTCATGCTTCACACCTAAAACATCTTATTAAGGACCATTTCCTTGATATTTTATGATGTGGTGCATATATGTTGTGAAACCTATCATATTGGGATGAGTGAGGTGATCATGTCTAGGTGTTGTAGGTCTGACCATATCATGAATAAGTTAACCCCCTTGTGCGTAATTTCCCTTAGTACCCTAGTGGGTGGCCAAAGCCTTGCAAGATAGTTGGTGGTTGTACCTACATTGATCTCTTGTGAGATCTAAATTATGTGAGTGGAGACTACGTTTCAAATTACTTGTGTATTTACCCAACAATTGAAATAGGTCCTTAGGAGGATTTTGTAATGCATAAGATTATTTGGGATATCTCTCTTTCAATATACACTTATACTTGAATCGAGTTGCCTTGTGTGACGTTATACTCTGTATAGTCTTAAATTTCTTAGTGTTATATAACTGTTAGAGGAATTTCATTTGTTCCAAAAAGATGTTAACAGAGAACCAAAGTAACCACGTAAATGTAGTTAGTAAAAAGGGTAAATAAGATTAAACTAAGGAATGACCGCTACGAAAATGGTACACCATTGAGCGATGTCAAAACCAACTAAAATGTCAAATGTGATCATAAAATGAATGTGATAAAGTAGAGCTCCATGAATAATACAACAACCTAATAAATTTGAAAACCAAATATGATGCATGATCACATACTTTGTATGCATGAATGTGGTTAAACAACGATGTTAATGAAATAATGAAATGTAGCCTTGAGATTAAGATACCTTTGGTTGTAGCCAAGGTCTTGTGAGTTAAGGAAATTACACTCTAGTTGGACTTGTAAAAGTTAGTAGAACCCTTGGCGCAGATAGGAATATATTAAACCTAGGATCACTCAGAAGTAGAATTTATGGTCAAAACATGAAATTAACCCATTGCTATTAGGAGTAAATCCTTAAGATGATGAAACAGATGTAGTTTGAAATGTGAAATTCATCACTCGAATTCAAAGAAAAATCTCTATAATGGGAACACATGTGTAATGTACCCTTCCATGTGAAATATGATTGTAAAAATATGAATTCCTAATTGGAGCAACGGATCATGAATCAAGAAAGGTACAATTTAATTAGTTAACCTACATGGTTGTAATAACTTGAAGTTGAAAAGAGTGTATTTTCAGTATCAAACAATGATATGAAATGAACTCGGGATAGGTCTTCTATTGATATAGTAACCTTCCTTTTTCTTCTTGTGAATTTTCCTCCTTATAACAAGAGTATTTTTCCAAACCTAGTAAACATAGATCTTTCAATCAAATCCTTAAGTTAAATACTAGAAGACACATGTGTGTATATACGTTCCTAATCACAATCATGCTATATAAATTATTTCCATAAGAGAAATGAGTGAATTCTAAAGGAACCACTATAGGTGAAATGTTAAAGAAAAAAATGCAACCTAGTTGTAAAGGAACGAAGGATCCCATGTTATGTGTTCGTTAGACAATTATAGTCAACTAAACAATTTTTTTGAAACAAGCTTTAACATAGGAATTGAATATTAGGAGACTCATAGTTGTTTAAAATGAATTTATTTAACAAATGAGCTATGGATAACTAATGGAATTGGAGAAAGGAACCAACCACGCATTCTCTGTTAAAGACTAATGCTCTTCAAAATAAAGTAATTGGAGTTTGAAAAATAGGAAATTTTAAACCTTATGTGTTTAATCCTATTGAAAACTATAAGGTCATACAATGGAAACCTAAATGTAATGAATATGTAAACCATGAAAAGGCCATGTCGTGGAGTATGCCTATCATGTGTTTCTTACTGTAATTGGGTCATTGTCTGGTTTACGTTGTTTGAGTAAGACATTGATGTGTACCCTATGTTATCCTATTGTATGAGTGGGTTCATGTTTATGTAAGTGTCCTACGTGATGTCGAGTTTCTTTATTTAGATTCCATGTGGTGTTGTGTATCATGCAATTAAAGTCAAAAATATATTATGATAATTTATTGTTGTATTTTGGTGTTGAAAATGTGGGCGTCACATTTTCACATATCTAATCTCAATAAAATTACAAAATTAAATTCCAATTTCATAGAGGATATTTAGACCTTTCCAACGATATAATGTTTTTTTAATGGAGTAATGGGTCAAAAGTTATGGCCTTTTTAAGTTCGCGCGAAAAAAAGCATTGTTTTTTCCTTTGTTCTTGGCTTTATTAAAATAGTAATTATTTATGAAAGTGATTTGATAAAATTAATAATATAAAAATAATTAATTTAATAATATTTTTTTAATAAGTAAAAGAGGATTAGAGTTTATTTATTAAAATAATAATTGAAATGTTGATGAGATTAGGCGAGAAACAATGAAGTAATATACCTAAAGGTGGATGTATGATAGAAAGTAATAAGTTATCACCTAAAAATTCATACAAATGAAAGGGTTGAATATCCTAACTTGTAAAACTAGCATCACATAAATTTATTGTTCTTTTGAAGAGCTCTATCACATAAATTTAATGTTCTTTTAAAGAGCTCTATCACATAAATTTACTATTCTTTTGAAGAGCTCTATCACATAAATTCATTGTTCTTTTGAAGAGCTCTATCACAAAAGGGTTATCGCCATATGAGAACTCAAATAGAAAATACATGAAATATGTTAGATCAAACCCCGAAATATCAAAACAAAATCTTATGTAAAATGGGGGTTAAGTCCTTTTGAATCAAAGTTTCATTTCTTGCACTCACAAGGTTAGGGGAGAGATCATCTTTAAAGCATGTCCCTATGATTTAAGATCTGACCCTATATTGGCAATATGATTAGTGACTCGATTGCCTTCATGGGGATATGAAAAATAATAATTGAATGTAAGCTAGCAAGAAGAGTTGAGCGGTCTTGAACAATATTTGAGAGATTCTAGTTTATAATATGACCCTTATTCAAAGGATCCAAAATCAAGCTATAATTGTCCTCAATTTCAAAGTTTGTCCAATTGTTGCGATAATTAATCCTCTCCATAACACCTTTACCTCCGCAAAATTATTCCTATGTTTTGTTAATGCTTCATTATAGCCAAAAATAAATAATTTGATGAAATTTCAAAAAATGATGCCAACACTTGCCTAACCTAAATTGCCTCTCATAACCCCGTAAAAATTCAACTTAAAATCTACACCATTTAGAGGATACACTATTACTATTTCTACCAAAAAAATCCTAAGTGATTTTTCATATTAATTTTCTCCACCACCTTTTAAAAAATCTAAATTACAAAACCAATATTTAATACGAAGGAATCTAACATTTACACCAACCACCCATTTTGAAACTCGATGATAATATTTTTATATTTGAAAACAAAACTTGTGGGAGAAAACCATGCATTAGAATTTTTTGGTCTTGTTTTCTTTTGACTATTATGGGCACATGACAACCCACTACTTTTGGTAATACTAGTAATTACACATGAGTTGCAAATCACACAAAAAAGAATGGCAATATAAAGTTTGTTGGATTTTTATTTTGTCATGAAATGTATGTTATCCGATAAAAACACTTCCTATTATGCCTTCATGTTGTCCATATTTTTTCATGATGAATGTCCATACCCTACTGCAAAGCTCTTATTTTATCATGTGTTGTGAGTATGTTGGCGGGTTGAATATTTTTTTGTTGCATTTGGTGAAATAGTCCCATTGGCTCTTGAGGATGACCATGTCTAAATCTTCCTAACACCATTTGTCACTAACTAATAAGAAGCTTACAAAGAAAGTTACAAAATATTAATTATTTATAGTTAAAAACACAAACACATAAATTGTCGACATCGTTAAACATGGGTTGAAGTCATGACCACAAAATTTCCCTCGCCTTAGAGAATAAGCAATAAAAAATGTCACCCTTTTTTGTGCATATTCTGCAATCTCTGCAGTCCATGAGGCCACATATCTTTCTGGAATTTTGTCTAATAGTTCACGTGCACATGATGGTAGCATGTATGGTAAACAGTTTAAAAAAACACAGTCGTTCGAAGAAAAAATAAAACCACTATAAAAGTTCCTAATACCCCAATACAAAAAATCTAATGATTAAGACTTTATGATATAGATACCCTTTACCTATAAATATTTAGATAAAAGTGATCACTAATTTAAATATACATTTACTGAACTTGCATAAGTTGTATATATAAATCAATACCAAGATACCCAAATAAAAATCATGAGGTTAATTCAAAGAAAAAGAAAATCCAAATAAGAGTACTTAATTATAATCATACAAGCCAACACCAAAATATCAACAACATAAAATCATGCATCACTCTTAACATATTTGCCTTCATAAACTAGACAAAGAATGAAGTCTTTGAGTCATTACTCTCTCTTTTCATTTTCAGAATTTGGATTGCATAAATGTGTTTAATGGTAGCCTTATCAGCAAACATGGTCCTTCTAGGTATGCCCAAGGGAGCCAGCCTTGGTCGTATGCCTACTTACTCCAACAAAACCAACAAGGTTTCCTTCCAGACCACACTTAGGGTTGGAGAGGAAACTTTTTTTTCTATTTTCAATTTTCGTTTTTTGTCTATAAAAGCTAGGGTTTTATAACAACTTGGATTTTTATATACTATGCAACGATCACCGTATGTAAGTAGTGAAGAAAGGAGGGAAACCAAAGAAGCAACCAAAAATATGGGAAAAAAAAGAGAGGATGCCAAGGGTAAAATGCGTAGCTAAGGCCGGTGTTTTGGCTAAATTTTTCAACTTTGAAACCAATTCATCACTATTGTTGATGAAAAATAGTGTCGGCAGAAATGAGTTGCCAAAATTATCCTGCTTAGAAAATAGTGTGTCGGAATTTGATGTTTTCCAATAGGGATCTTTTCATAGAAGACACTTCTATTGTAATTATAAACTAGCAATTGCTCCTACTGAGGGGAACAAGGATACACTCGATTTTAGTGGGGGTAGATGTCGCAAGAACATGCCCTTTTCGTGTGTGTTGTTTATGTATGTATATGACATTTAATAGGAATTATGAATGGTAACCAGATGGGAAATAGTGTGAGAAGTTATTTAGGTTTAATTCAAGTCCAAGAAGATGAATCTAGTATTTATGTATCCACCATTAATAGGGGAAAACACCTCTAAATTGTTATGGCAATATCTTGCATTAACTTCCCACATAGAAGTTTTTATTGGCTTTCAAAGGAACCCATTACCAATTATCGATTTCACAGGAAACATTTAAATTTTTCATTGATTATTTATTTGGTGTTATTCTTATAGAAGATTACAGATTCTTCTACTTTTAAAAAAATACATGAAATTTGATGATTACTCTTGCTTGTCAACCTTGAGTTTTGTTAAGAGTTTGTGTTTAACGTCAACATTTTTGATGCCTACTGGACATGGTGTAGTAGTAAGGAAGAGAAAACACCATGTTTTTTGTAGTAATTCATTATACCAAACTAAATTGAAATAATACATAGTTTCCTTTATTTTGTATTATTGTAGTGGAAATAGGGAGTACAATGCACAAATTTTCAGTGATCAGATTCCTTCAATGGTCAATAACTATATCTATAAATTTAGTATTAAATCCTCTATCATCTATCACGACTGCGATATTGAACATACTCTCATGTTTTGTAGTGGACATGTTACGAGGTAATGAACTATACTTTGATTCGTACATGCTATGGTTTGAATGTAAAGATCCATATGCCCTGAATGGTCTCTAGTATCTACATTGCCATCACAATCGTTGATGGGGAGAACTTCACATGAAGTCGCTTCCTCTGGATGCTACTTGCACTCCACATCTTCATGTCTCTAAATGCTATGGATAAATGGGCCACACCTTTTCCATGGATGAGATTATTCCTCCCCAAGAAATATGTGGTATATGAGCTCAACTATATATTAGAGATTTCACATGGACTATTTCAATCTCACTTGTATTACTTACATGAGTGCAATTGGTGCTTTAGATGTGAATTTTCTATTATGTGGAATTTTAACACTTGGCATTCCAATTATGAGACATGAAACATAAAAAATGCATACATATTTCACCATCCCATGCAATTTGATGCACATAATTTCCTTATTTTGTATTTTTATGTCATAGGCATCTTATACTTTGGGAGGTAAAGTCCCATTTTTTCATTGTCCTTCCTTAACCTCATCCTATTCCATTTTAGGGTCTGTGTCATTTGATTTTTTTTATTTCATTAGCTCTTGGTGCAATGGTGTGTGGATGGGCGGTGTTTTTTCCATGGAACCATCACCAAGCATCCATAAAGATTTACTTTCCTATGTGCATTGGCCTTTCTGCGGTGGTGCATACGGGTGTTGTGCATTCTGCTGACCATTTTCCTTACGAACCAAATGTGCTACCTTGTGGCTATTGTTTGGAAATTTTCTTGGATTATTGGGGAAGCGGGAAAGTCACATGAGCAAGCATCGACTTTCCCGGAAGGGAGTTTCACACACCGAATGTAATTCAAAAAAATTGTTACACACAAATACTTGGATTCTTGACCAATGCCAAGTGATCAAATTCCTTCGATGACCAATAACTATATCTGTAAATTTAGTATCAAACCCTCTATCATCTATCACGATTGCAATCTTGAATGTACTCTCACATTTTGTAGTGGACATGTTACGAGGTAATGAACTATACTTTGATTCGTACATGTTATGGTTTGAATGTAAAGATCCATATGCCCTAAATGGTCTCTAGTATCTATGCTACCATCACAATTGTTGATGGGGATAACTTCATATGAAGTCACACTACTATAAGGGGGTGTTTTGAGACAATACTTAACCAAACTGTCTCAAATAAAGATAATAAAAATTGTATATTGTTTCAAAGCGGGTGTCTCTAATATTGTCTCTAATTAATGTCTCTCTGAGGCGGTATAAATTGATACATATTTTTTCTCTTGAGAGACAAAATCATTATTGTCTCTCTAGAGATAATATCATTATTGTCTCTCTAGAGACAATACATAATACTATTTTTTTCTCTCTAGAGACAATACATAATACTATTTTTGTCTCTCTAGAGACGATACAAATTTAAAGAATGAAAATTTGGATTTCAAAATAGATAATAACCAAATATTATGTAGTGTAATCAACGACTACATATCTTCTATGATGTCAGAGTGGGCTAGTAATTAATTTTATAAATTAAAAACAATTTGATTTGAATCATGTGCCCAACAAATGGGTCCACAAACATTTTATTAATATCAAATACGATAAAATTCAAAAGGGTGTCTAAATGTTGCTAACCCTTGACATACAATAATAAAATACAAAAAGGGTGCCTAAATATCGTTAACCCTTCACATACAATATTAACACCTCTCCACCACCAACTTCAAGCGATCCGTCTGCTTCCCTGGTGCTACTTTGAGGTTCTTTTTCTAACTTTTATTTTGAGCAATTGCCTCTCTGCGGCAAGTTGTCATCTTCATGTTCTTTGCTTTGATTGTCTTAACTTCGATATAATTCTCTACTATTGTTAGCAATGAAGGTGCATTGGATTTTGAGGTATTAAGAACACATATTTTACTCCAGTTCTACCAAAAGTATTCATAAATTACATTTAAACCAGGATAATAATTAAAACATCTCATGAAACTAATAAGCAAATTTGCACACTCATAAACCTATATGGTAGTTCAGATGTCTCTTCCACTCACGAGGAAGCATTTTGTAGTCCAGTAGCTAGCTTAGAAGTAACAAAATGCACTTTTTTCTTCATTTCAATATTTTAATAGCAACATCTATCTTACAAAAATTGATGAATTGGAATTTTTATTGCACGGATGCACGTGTGTTTAAATCCAGTGGTATTTATTAGTGGAGGAAGATTTTACATGGACTTGACATTCTAAAACTAAAATGAAAATTTTGTTAAAAACTCCAAAACATGACAGATTTCATTTACATTACTCACTTGTAATGTTTGGGTTTGCATTTTTTTCCTAAAAAATCATATTTATTTGTGTTTTTATTTATTAGTGCTATAAATGATGATCACTCTTTTGAATAGGTACAGTTCTTTCACTTGAGCTCGGACCATCTGTAATAACATTTATTTAATATCATCATGTGTTAACATTAATTATAATCATAGAAAACTAATTAATATTCAATTATTTCTTCTATTTCTCTCAAAGTAAATGACTTTCTGGTTTAAATCTATTCTTGAACTTGCTTTTGTGCTTGTTCTAATGGATACGCGTGTCTGTAAATCAAAATATATCTATATAGAGTTCTAAGATAAACAAAGGAAAGATATCTTTTGAGCCTTACCGACTTTTGTTATTTTTTATGATGTTGGCACAATAATAGCAACTTGTGGGGCTGCAGTATTTTGTTGTACAAGAAATCTACCCTAACCATCACCTAACAAAAAAATTGCCCCTAAGATGTTTATGCTTAGTATGAATATAGAATGATAAACAATCTCGAGTGAATATTAATATAACTTTATCCTTACGTGGCATAGAAGTTATACAATGTAAAACATTTTCCAAATCATCCTTAGCCTGGTTTTCGAATCCACCCAACTCTTCTTCCAAAAACATCCTTGGTCAATCATAACAAAATAAAAACATAATTTGCAACTCAATTCGGACATTGTAGTTTGACAACCTTGGCGACATACATGTAAAATGTGGAAACATAGACAAGACAAATGAACTTATTCAAATCAACACAAGGAAAAACTTCAAGGGCACATTTCAATTACTTTGATTGTGATGTATAATCCTACTAAAGATAGAGGGTGCAAATAGCCTCTTCCTATATTGTTTGTCTCAAGCACGATGGGGATTAGAAAGAGGCTTATCCATCAAACATCGTATGGAGCTCCTATTCAATAAATGCTAACAATCAACAATCTCACTTAATCCTTTAAAAGCTCCTCTTTTACCACTCACATGATATTTGTAATTTAGTCAATCATCATAAAATTTCCACAAATACAAAACATATACAAGACTTTTCTACGAGAAATTACATTTATTCAAGCATGTGAAGAGAAAATTGTGTGTATGTATGTGAAAGGAGAAAACCCTAGCAAGAGTTACTTTAAGATGGCAATGAATGCGATCAATGGGTGCCAATATCTCGAACAAGAATAAGGGTTTAAGGGTAGACCACTTGGCGACAAACTAACGGACAAACATCCCCATTACGGTCATAAGGGGGTATAGGGCCTATCACCAAAGAAGGAATTTTTTAGCATCATGACATATGCATACATTATTCATATTTACAAACCTTCTATTTAAATACGAGATACACATCCACATCCTTAGTATCTTCCATAACATACATTTCATGCCAATTACTCTACAAAGTCACTCTAGGTCTTATACTTATTTGAATTACAATGCTACTCTTCATTCAATCATGATAATAATATGAATCCATCATAAGGCATCATCATTCATCATAAACAAGTCACCATTTCATTATCAAGTTTATTTTCATGTATACTTTATCATCTGTATTGCATGAACAAAGAGTTCCATGTTGATATTCATACAGTTTGGTCCTTGCATGGGCTCTTTTTATGATATTTTTGCAACATGTCTAGGAACAATTGGGTTTTCCCCTAAAAATATTCTATCTAGAAGGATCATACTGATACATTTCTCTGATTAGATACATGCCTATGTAGAGTATTTTGTTAATTATATGTGAATTTCACAAATGGTGGTTGCATGTCTAGTACTGCAGGCACAACATATGACACAATATTTTAGAAAACCTTGGATAAGATATAGCTGGAATACAACATATGTAGCTATATACATAAAAACACCATGAAAGATAGAAAATTAGCACATTGTTCATTGATTCCAAAATATAACTAAAAAGAGAGAATATATCTATGATCAAAACATAAGAAAGAATAAATATCAGCCTAACATGTTTCCACATCCAAATTTTAATTGAGCTTGATAAAAAATCAAATATGTCTGTCATAAAACATATATGTCCTCTTTTTTAATTAAAAAGGGTTTCACGGGATTATAAATAGTCAGAATTAGCCTCGAGTTAACTATTTTCTTAAGCAATTCAAATTCTCTTATTGCATTCTTGTGCAATTCAAACTTTTTATTTTTCTTAACATCTTTATTATGGGTATTTTCTTAAGCAATACACTCTAACATGTTTCCATGCTCTGAATTGTTCAATGCCCTCATTGCATGTTGATGTGCCATTCTTGGCATCATGTGTGTTCTAGTTTAGATTGTCATGTACATTATTGTCAAGATCTAATTAACAAATATTTTATGAATAAGGTTACATATTGTAGATTTGAAACAACATTTCATGAATGTCGAAAATTTTGTCAAAGGTAGAAATTCTAATCATAAGTCTACAAAGATGAGCACAACTTAACATATACAATAGAATGCCACATCAGAGAAAATTACAAATTGTAATAGACTCATCCAATGCTTAATCAAAGAAATAACACTAAAAGAATCCCAAACCTGGACAATCTATCCGTGAAGTATCTCTGACATAAAAATAGCTTTCAAAACTGCCAGCCCAAGCATCTCTTTTCGTTAAAAATTCTGATTTAATATTTGCGAGGCATGGGTGAATGCTCAAAATGTGAATCTGGAGTAGGTCGATTTGGCTCATGGATTACTGCAAAGCAAAACAAATAAAATCATCAATATTTCATCTAAATGACCGAAAATTGTGACAGGAAATGTCTTCCGAATAAAAGAAAATGGATAAATATTATTTTCTTTCCCATTCTTCGAAGAAGACAAACCACTATGTTCTTTTCCACAACTCTTTTCACACCCTTGGCATACAAGCAAACAAACATTGATGGCATAATACATAGTTAATAAAATATTTACAAATGCATATGGTAGTAAATGCAACACTTTGTGGACATAACTATTAACACTATATCTAAGTTAACTTTACTAGAAAATAAGGAATCATTAATATGAACTACTCCACCTAGTTGGTATTCAAATCTTATTATTAGAGTTACTTTTCAAAAAGAAGAGTTAAACCCAATTTACTCTCACCCAATTCCAATATCCCAAACCTCTATGGCTTGAAATCAAGATGAAATTTATATTTTATCCTAATAGAATAAAATTGTGTTATAATTACAAATGACTCGTATGCTTAGAAGGTAGTGAGGTTCATTTACTATGCCCTCTCAATGGTTAAGAATGAACCATAAATGAGAGTGCATCATCGAGAAATGGTTGAACTATGTGTTGTGTGTAGTTTGGTGTGATGAGTGTGTAGTGATGATATGCGACATATAGAGATGAGATGTGAGAATGTGTGATCATTTAGCCTAAAGTGTATATCACAACAAGATAATGGAAGGAGTGATGATTTAGCCTATGATGTATAGCACTAAAGGATGTAAGCGAGAGTGATGATGTAGCCTATAATGTATATCACTACAAGATGATCGAAAGAGTGATGATTTAGCCTAAGACGTATATCATTATGAGATAAAGCTAAAAGAAGTGATGGTGTAGTGTAAAGCGTATATCACTAATCTAGGAATGTTGAATGAGATAAAATTTAAATGGTGGAATGCGTGAGTGTAATGTGGTCCATTTGTGATGTATACCCTCAACGGTCCAATGGACTGCGAGACTAGAGTGCGTCATAGAGTAATGAGTGCAACACATATAAGTAGAAGAGTAGAGTGTATAATATTTGAGATGGATTTAGTATGATGTGTGATGTGTGATGTGTGATGTGTGATGTGTGATGTGTGATGTGTGATGTGTGATGTGTGATGTGTGATGTGTGATGTGTGATGTGTGATGTGTGATGTGTGATGTGTGATGTGTGATGCATGATGCGTGATGCATGATGTGTGATGCGTGATGTGTGATGCGTGATGTGTGATGCGTGATGCGTGATGCGTGATGCGTGATGCGTGATGCGATGTGCGTGTGTGATGCACTGTGTGATGTGTGATGTGTGATGTGTGATGTGTGATGTGATGTGTGATGTGTGATGTGTGATGTGTGATGTGTGATGTGTGATGTGTGATGTGTGATGTGTGATGTGTGATGTGTGATGTGTGATGTGTGATGTGTGATGTGTGATGTGTGATGTGTGATGTGTGATGTGTGATGTGTGATGTGTGATGTGATGTGTGATGTGTGATGTGTGATGTGTGATGTGTGATGTGTGATGTGTGATGTGTGATGTGTGATGTGTGATGTGTGATGTGTGATGTGTGATGTGTGTGCCATGTGTGTGTGTGATGTGCCATGTGCCATGTGTGATGTGCCATGTGCCATGTGCCATGCGCAATGTGTAATATGCAATGCCTAATGTGCGATGAAATGTGCACAATGTGCATGTGTAATGTGTAATGTAGGATGCATAGTATGTGATGCAAGACTTGCAAGGTATGTGTAGAATGTCCCTAATGTATGAATCACAATATGTAAGATGTAAAGTGTAGGATGAAAAATGTAAGATATATGAAGATGTGCAATGTGTAATATTTAATGTGCCGGTGTGTGAGGTTCATGTGTATAGAAAGCCCTCACCAGTCAAGTGTGAACCGAAGCACAAGATTGTGTCATCGGGTAATGGTGATGGACATGTGTATGCTAGGATGCATGTGCTAGAAGGTATGTTTGTAATAATGTGAGTGCAAGGTGTATGTCAATGCTATGGGGATACTAGTGTAATGCCCCCAAAGTGTGTAAGATAAAGAATACAATCATGTAATGACGTCTAGGAGATCATCGTTTTCATGGTCAAAACCAAATGAACAAGCATTAGAGACTTGGTAAGCAATAATGTCGGGTTGGTCACGTAATGAGCCATTAAGGCATAAGTTGTACATACCCATAACATACTCCTCATCAGTGAAATGTGGTAATGGAAATTTGTGGGCATACCAACGAGTGAGATTTTGTGTATCTCCAAGAAAGGAGCTATTGCAAATGAACACACAACCAAAGGGCATGGGAAATGATATATCAATATGGTCAGGGTCGAGTGTGCCCCCAATGTATTTAAGTCAAGATTGTCCTAATGTGAGTGGTGAAAAGTGAGAATCTCGTGCAAGGAATACTTAGAGATGAAATACACACGAGGCCATACGTAAAAATAGTGTAAACAAAACTATGATAAAGATGAGAAGAGTGGGGTGGATGAGAGAGATCCTCAACAGTGAATCCTAGACGAATCAAGCCATCTTGTGTACATACAATGTCATCACAAGTAGGATCGAATGGAATATTCTCCCAATAAGAATTATTCATGAAGAATGTGCATGTGAAAGGAGATCGTATTGGTAGAGGTGGTACATGAGAAGGTGGAGGAGCTAAAGTGATATCTAGTGTAGGGTTAGGCCCCTAATAAATAATCATATCAGTATTAGTTTTAGGAGGAGGCGTAGATGTAATCGGTACATAATCTATCATGCAGATGGCACCTTTGAGTGGTGGGAGATGAGGTGGCTCATCCATAGGTTACGGATCATCGATAACATCAAACCTAGGAGTAGGAGTGTAGTGTTAGGATCATGATCGCAATATTTGTAAGGATGACGGTCATGAAGAATAGTATACTCAACACCTTCATGTAAAAATTTGACACAATGATGTACATTAGAGGCAATTGCTTGCATGGTATGAAGCCATAATCAACCAAGTAAATAGTTGTATGAAACTAGAAAGTCAATGAAAAAGAAGATTGTGTTAAGGGTTTTTGGCCCGACAGTAATAGGTAAGACTATATGACTACACATGGACAAATAGAACCATCATATACATGAAGGGACAAATATGATGGACTAACATTGGCAATAGAGAGACCAAACTTTTCAAGGAATGACATAGGACAAAGATTAAGTTCAGATCCATTGTCAATTAAAGTGCGCTTGATACCCACATTATAGATGCAAATCATGATATACAAGGGTGGATCATTGTCAAAAATAGAAAGATTGGCATGTGGATTAGATGGGAAAGCAATATGTTGAGAAAATGCATCAACAAATGTTTGATAAATGGAGTCCATATGTATATCAACATGAATGCAAGTAGTAGCAAGGAAATGTTGTACTCTATATCTCAAGTCAGGATTGGCAAGAAAGAGTCATTGATTGAGATACTCATGATGATAAAGTGATAAAGTAAGAAGAAGGAATCAAGGTCGGTTTCACTAAAATGATTAAGCTAAATTATAAATAAATGTAACCTAATTTGATGTTATTATAGCAATAAATAACTAATAAAGAAATATAGAAATTAATCCAATAAACTAAGCAATAAAAATATGAAACCCTAATGTGCAAAGAGGGTTAGAGAGACTTAGTTGATTCAAAGAGGTTGTTGGATTGTGTCATAGTGGAGACCAAATGAATAAAAATGGAGAACCGTCGCAACAAACCACATAAAATTACAGGAGAGGTAATTTTCTTGTCTTGAGGCACCCAGAGAGGGGGATAAAGGCACTTGGGGTGTCTGTACTAAATTATAGGGCACTTGGTCTACATAGATGGTCGAATCTAGAATTTCTAGGGTCACAAGATGTATGCACTTCTTCACTTCTTTTCAAGTGTATGTCACTGCACTCCGCCAAATGTCATTGTAAATATACGATAAAAGAATCACTTGTAAGATCGTAAAGCCAAACATCAAACCCTAAAAAAGAAAGATGCATATGAAGGGGTTAGATTGTCCTCAGCTGCCAAATGGATGGACTTATCACTTAGTGCTAGAATTCATCTCAAACCCAATGTAGTTCTAGGTGTGTGTGTGTGGAATTATGCCCTAGGTTTCTCTTGTTCAATCACACTTTGTGAGTAACGAGAAAGTAACTAGATGTAGAATGTAAATAATGTGTGCATGGAAACAATAGACTCCCCTCCTATGACGTATGATGTAGATGAGCCATCATTTTGTCCCTTGTGATGGAGCTAAATGGATGCAAATAGAGCTATAGATGCCTTGGATTAATGCAATCTTAGATGGAGATAACAATTCTTATTCTTGGTCCTTCATTATGGTCACATAAATTTATATTTATATGATTCCTTTACTTTGAATTTATCAATTAACCCCAAAAAGGTTGACTACCAAAAAGATAAATTCTCAAATGGCTAGAAAAGTCTAGAAAGTGTGAACAAAGTGTAAAGGGGATAAGAGCGCCCAATGAGAGGGCCTAGGTTCTTTGCGTTGGTGTCCTGGATGGGTGCTTAGTGTCCGAGATGACAAATGATGAAAGTTAAAAATACAAACCGAGAAAGTGGGAGTGTAAGAATGAAAGTACCAACTAAAAGGAAAAAAAAGTGGCCAAGACAGGGGTTAATCAATACTTTTCTAACATAGGAATCATATAAATAGTAGTATGCAACTAGGACTAGATAGTTACCCAAAATGCATGATTTAGTGTCTACATATGCAACATCGGGCTTTCACACATTCAAAATCATACATGTAGAATTGAGCTTACAAAAATAAGAGAAGGAACACATTAACCATATGTAAACCATGAATAGGGAAATTCATCGACCAATTAATGGAATATCAACCTCTCATCTCACAAACACCCATGTATAAATAAGGACATATACTCATCTATTCAAGCTTTGATGTATCGTTCTCATTCTATCTAAGGATGTAACCTCATCCAAGAATGTGTCCCTACTAGATGCATTCACTACATCGTTGTATCTATGTAATCTACCTTATAAGCTTTTTCTACTTTGCATTTATCCCATCCTTAACTTAAACACAAATTCCGACTATAAAAACTTCCTATAGTTTATGTATGTCCTACTATGCATTTCTTCCCATAGCTTTTGCACTTTGTCTAATATATAGATAAGTATTTATATTCCTTGCTTTCATTTATTTTCTCCTACATCTAAATTTTGATTCTTCTTTCTTTGTTCATATATATGCATGAAGCATTTTGATAGAAATGCAAAGCTCCAATTCATTACAATATGAACAAAAACACAATAAATAAACATTATCACCATACAACTAACATCAAATGCCAAAAAATGAACATGCATACATCCAAATCATTGGGCCAACACAACAACCATCTCCAACCGAACCTACGCTTCTTTCTTCTCTTTAAGATGCGTAAGGAAAATTCCATACAAGAATTGGTCTCTTCCCCTCTCTGTGTAAATGGTCTATATGAAATGAGTTATATGTCAAAATACACACAAGATTTTACAAAATAGTCATGCTTTCTCTAGATGCATTTCTAAAAAATATGGCCACCACTTTTTAAGTTGGAATAAATGGACTCGAATCCTCACCCCAAAGTACTATCTTCACTTACTCAGGTTGAGAAAAATGTTATAATAAGAGTAAATCCAATATTACAGGTATCACATGCTAAGGGTGATCAATAAAAATATAATGACCACATCCTTTGTTTCCCACATGATATTTCTTCCATAACCAACCACCTTCGTCGCCAAGTCATGAACTTGGAAATCTTGGTTATTAGGAGAATTGGGTCCACAAAAAGGTCTTTGAGGGCTTTATTAGCAAATATTGTGTTTTATCCGCATTATAATTCAAAATAGCTTAAGACCCTTACTACAAAAATATTCACTTAGACTTTGAAGCACTCCATGCCCTCCCTCCTAAAAGTATTGACATTTCTACTTCTTCATGAAATTTCACTTCCAACATTTCTAAATCAACGTCGAAGACTCTGAAATAGGTTTAGCAATAAGTACCCCACCAAATGTACACAAACACCAACCATCATCTTTTGTGTCCTCCCTCCCACCAACAATTATAGAGGTTGATTGTAATGTCCCCAAATGGACATATTTCAACCTTGGATGGATTTCCCGTGAATCCCAAACAAATATGCAATGTCTAGAAGATATATTAAAATTATTATATGCAGATCTGAATATTGCCTCAAAAACGACTTGGTATAGGAATGAAAATTCACCAAATATGAAGCAAAACCACTAAATCTTTTAATCAAACAAATCAATAAATTTTATAAGGATAAATTATGAGGAAAATACCATATTGTGCATCAATAACATGCTAAGAATTATTTTATATAAATCTATAGATAATTGTCCTTAGGCATAGCTGAAAAGTATAATATCCTTAAGCCCAAAAATCACACCAAAGGTTGATTGGAAATATAAAAACTAGAAGTAAAAACAACAACCTAGATCTGAATTTTATTAGCTTCAAAACACTCCAAACCAACTCTTCTTATGGGTCGCTCCACTAAGAACATTACTGAAATGAAGGGAATCATAGTGACAATATTCTCCTTCAAAACCCTTGTAAAAATATGTAATTTTCATCCTTCCACACTACTGTTGAAAACTAGTGGAAAACACAGATAAATCCTTAATCTTAATCCTCAATGGAAACCCCTGATTGAGAATCTTCATAACATAAAAGAAGATTTTTGTTCTCCTTCTAGATCTCAAGAGGGTTTTCATCCTCTAGAGATGAATTCAATGGATTTTCATCTTTTGAAGTATTTTGCAAAGCTCTCAAGCTCAAACAAAAAACAAAATTTGTATAATATATAAGAGATGCTTTATAAAGCAACTACACTTACTTTTATAAGCAATCTTATCTTAGTAGCCACCCACAACCACCAATCAAATGCGTTTTCCCACATTTAATTCTTTTTGGCATTTATTATCTCCCAACATGGGTCACATTTTTCCCTTAGGGAAAATAAAAACATAATGTGACCTCTTTCCTTTTTCTTTTCTAAATTCACTTTATCTTTTCTTTTCCTTTCTCTTTTATTTATTACTAAGTCATTAATAGATTAATATAAGTGATTTTTTATAAAGTTCTTTTTGTGCACTTCATAATAATTTATTAAGACTATAGTTTCCCTTTTTAACACCCCTTAGCCATCGGGAAACAAAATTGGGCTAAAGGTCTTCGATTGGATTATCTTAGGAAGTGGGACATTTTAGTCCTCCCTTCCCCAATTGCTTTCCTCAAACAATTCCAAACTTGTTTTCTTAAGTGTCATTTGCAAGAGAGATAACACAATTTAGTGCTCCCAAAGTCTAGATATGGTGTTAGTCAAATGCTGAAGTATTTGTGAGAATATGTCAACCTTGCTTATTTCCATCAAGTCAATACAAGTATGAGTGTAATTAGAAATAAAAAATGTGCTCCAAATTTTATACCTTCACTGGTATATGTGGAATCATTAGCTAGACAAGTTTTTCTAAGCTCCAAGGCTACCCACTTATGCCATCATGAAGGACAACAATCACTCTTCACCATCCCTTTTATCTTGAACCCTACACATGAAGCAAACATATTAGAAGAAACAAGAGCTCTTATTAGCCATTCTTCAAGCCCGATGATCTGATATTGGATTCTAGATTCACCGAATATGTCCATATTTACTGAAATAATCATTGGTTACTTTCTATGACTTTCCCATCTTTCTTTCCTACATGAATTTCATTATTCCAATAATAGTCACACATCAAACAAGTTTACATGCACAAATATGCTTTACATTTGATGAGGTTCCATGATAACAAATTCAATATCCATCCACGCTTTCACTACTTCATTATTAACCTTATGATGTATCATAAGAGTCAACAACATCTATAGTTTTCACCAAAAACACCTTGGGGACAACTTACCAACCACAATCTCTATGTTGCAGTGACAACTAACACACATGCATGATACCCATATTGTAAACCACATAATGAGATTTGGATCTAGCTTCACGAGGACAATATCATTTTGGTGCAAGCATGGGCATGGACTCACAAATATGATCACACAACTAGGTTTCCCTACGCATTTCTCACTTTTAGTCTAACATACACTAAATGGCTAGATTTACATAGAGTGATGTCAGGATCCCCTCCAACAATATCCATAAATTTCCATTGGTGGAGAAATCACAACTTGATTATGCACCTTCATATTGTATTTGCATACAAGGAAACAATATTCACAATATTTTGCGAGAGGTGCTTGGGAAAAAATGCACTACAGAGACTACTGGTATAAGTGAGGTCATTGTGACTTAACTTTCCTTACTACCATAACATTTACATTTTAGCCCACATTTCCATCATTCACCACACAAGTATGAATGACAACACAAAGGCTCAACTCATATCCACGACTCTTTTATGGCTACCAAATGCCCCAAAATGATACCATTCACTTGAATGCAACAAAGTGTTTTTTGACCAAATAGTAACAACATGGAATCTAAGGGCCCCTAAAAATGTAATTTATGAGGTACACCACTCAAACATTGATGACCCATGTGTGTTAGACATATGGGATACCTACATCCAACGTTTCAAAAAATTATGAAGAATTGGTGAACCGAGTGCAACGACACGCCAAATATAGCGAGGCCACATATTTATGGAGGAAGGTGTCACTCTATAGTGTAAATATAAATCCCCTTGGCCACTCTAAGGCCATTTAACTTTGACCATAGATGACAAAGGAAAAAAATCCTACTTCCTAACACAAAATGACACACGAGAAAACATACACAGATCAAACATGTTAACAATATGATGAACCAATGTCGATTGCCAAACCCAATGTTTCCCACCATGCAATTTTACATTAATAGTAAAATAATCAAATAAAAGCTACCACCACATACAATGTTGAATATACTATCTAATACAATTGGCATTAATAACCCAACAAACATTGCTTATAGTCAATTCTTATAAAAACTATTGTCAATCGTGACATTGGTGCACAAGAGACATGCCACATGTTGAAAAAACTTTGCTTCTCAGTCTATAGATGTGAATTCATTTCCCTATTTGTTGGTAAACATGTATTCAAATGTGTTCTTCATTCGCGCAACAGGCAACATCCACAATACATTCATTCATAGATGCATCTCAATGAGGCAACCTTTACACATAGATCTAATCCCCTCTTTAAGGTTTTACTTTACAAAAGACATTCGACGGTTAGAGATTTTACTTTACAAACCATTATTGGTGTTACCACACCCCAAAAATTTTCCCATTGGGAATAAATAAAAAACTTCTACCACCCTTTACATATAGAGAGGGCCAATACTCAAGGTAGAAGCATTAGTGGAACAACAAACAATGACAACAACTTATAAGGAGAATGAACAATGGAAATGGAACTACTATAATGGGAACAAATATCCCAAATGCATCCATATGAAAATGCAACATTTGATGAACTAGACATGTTAGGACTATGATACTTTGATAGTAGGCATGATTGGTCAAAACATAGGGTCCCCATTGATTTACAACATATTGCACTTGAATTCATAGACTAGGTTCGACTCAAGAAAACTACTTCGACTTGTTGCTTCCTCTAACCAGCTAGTTCCACCGCTTCTATCATCATAACAACAACTTGTGTTTGCAATTTTCATTGCACATACAAGAAGGCATGGATAAATTCCAATGTTTATACAATCGTTTGAGGTACAACCAAGACAGAAAGTCCTACCCAATAGGCTACATAAAAATGGATTACAAACGCTAAAGGAAACAACAAATCCTCCATTCTTTTACTTGGTTATAATACGTATTGTTGCATTCAACATAAATGCCTCTACTATGCATTATAGCCTTTGAATACCCATTTTTGAAATTAAGTCTCTTGAAGGATAGACACTAGCAGGTATTCCAAGATCATATGCATTAAGTAATATATGTTCTCATAGAAAAATGTGCTTCATTGGGCCAAAAATGCTTAGCAATATAAACCACAAGTTGCACGAGGCATTCCATTAACAAAACAACATTGATTTCAAATGGTGTTTGATGATCTTCAGTGGGCGACTTGGGCTAGCTCTCCCAGATTAATAACATGCCGCTCTATGCGAGAATGTCATTTCGAAAATCCTTCCGACACAAATTCTAACAACTATTAAACAACATCGAAATGCAAAACCAATAATAAAGGACTGGAATCTTTTAATATCGCGTGACAAACTCATAAATTTCCTAAGACAAATACAATTTCATGTTTTTCCGTCTCTGTAAATTTACATGCCAAGGTTTTCTTTGCAGCTCCCAAATCCTTCATGGAAAATGTGTGAGCTAAATTTGCTTTAAGCTCACCAATGGCCTGCATAGTAGATCTTGCAATAAGTATATCATCCACATACAATAAAAAAATAATATAGTTCCCATTTTCAAGCTTCTTGAAATAAACACATGGTCGATTCACATCTCATATAACCATGATCATGCATGAAACTATCAAATATCATATGCCATTACCTTGGGGCTTGCTTGAGCTCATACAAGCTCATTTTCAACCTACACAAAAGTTTCTCCTTACCATTGACTTCTTACCCAAGTGGTTGTATATAAATCTCTTCCTCCAAATCACCATGAAGGAAATCTGTCTTAACATCAAGTTGTTCTAAATATAAATCTTCTACTACAACTAAAATTAGAACAATATTTATGGAAGTCATCTTAACTAAAAGAGAAAATATCTCACCAAAGTCAATACCTACTTTCTGAGCAAATCCTTTTACCACAAGCCTTGCTTTGTATCTTGTCTTTCCACCCTCTTCCTCCTTGATCCTGTAAACCCACTTGTTTTGCAATGTCCTCTTACATAATAGCAACTTGACAAAATCCCAACTCTGATTCTTTTCCAAGGATTCCATCACCTCATCCATGCCATGTTCCCACTGCACGTGGGTATTCTGATGCATTGCTTCTTCAAAACATTTGGGTTCACCATTATCAATCAATAATAAATAAGATAATGAAGGAGTAAATCTTTATGGAGGTCTACTTACCCTTTGTGACCTTCTCACTAAGATTTGGGGTGCCTGGGGCTCATTATGTGCCTATTGCACATTCGTGTCAATCTCTGATAGTGACCAACATCACTCACCTATAACTGATGTTGGTTCCTTTGAATGACGTCGGTCCTACATTGACCAACACCGATCACCTTAACTAACGCCGGTGTCTATGGATTTTGATTTTAAATTTGAGAATGCATCTTTCTCAACAAACTCTTCACTCAATTCATTATTGGGTACCAAAACATGATCCTTATACATTCTCTTTTCATTCCAATCAATGTTATGACTCCTAATAATCTTAGTATCTTCTAAATCCCAAAACTGGAATCCAAAATCACCATAACCATAACCAATGAAAGTGCATCTTTTGGATTTAGCATCCAATTTCTTCCTATTTTCCTTATCAACATGCACAAAAGCTTCTGAACCAAATACTCTAAGAAAAAGAAGATCTACCTATTTTCCAGTCCATGTTTCTTCTAGTATTCCACCATCCAGTGCACTTGAAGGCCCATGGTTAATTAAATATACTGTTGTATCTACTGCTTTTGCCCAAAACTTTAAAGGTAAACCAACATGTAGTCTCATGCTTCTAACACATTCCATGATTGTTCTGTTCATTCTTTCTGTAACTCCATTCTCCTGTGGAGTTATAGGAACCGTTCTTTCTCTGCATATTTCATTCACTAAACAATAATCATTGAAAGCCTTGTTGTAGTACTCACCACCATTGTCAGATCTAAGGCACTTTAACTTTAAATTTGTTTCATTTTCCACAAGGGATTTCCATCTTTTAAAAGTCTTAAAAACATCATATTTATGCTTAATACAATAAACCCATACCTTTCTTGTGGCATCATCAATGAAAGTCACATAATATTGGGATCCTCCAAGAGAAGCTACTTGAGCTAGTCCCCATACATCTATATGAACAAGCTCCAATTTCTGCTCCTTCTTTGTTGCCCCAACCTTAAGAAATCTCACTTTCTTCTGCTTTCCAAATATAAAATGCTCACAAAAATCAAGATCTACATTTTTCAAATCTGATAACTTACCCTTTGCCTTTAAGATCTGCATTCCTTTTTCACTCATATGGCCTAGCCGATAATGTCACATGCTTGCATCTGAATCTAAAGTAGATAGCATAGAAAATGAATCAATAACATACAGTAGACAAATACAATGTTCCTACCTTCTTGCCTCTTGCTACAACAAGGGCTCCCTTGGAAACTTTCCAAGAATCGGTTGTGAATGTAACCATGCATCCAGATTCTTCTAATTGTCTCCCAGAAATTAGATTTCTCTTGAGGCTTGGCACATGCCTCACATATTTCAATATCCATGTATTTCCATTTTGTGGTTTTAGATGTACATCACATTTACCAGTAATCATGCATGGTTCATCATCTCCTAAATAAACATGTCCAAAATTACCCTGAACACAATTTCTGAAATAACCCTTATTAGGGGTAGCATGGAAAGAAGCTTTAATCTAAAACCCAGGATTCTAATTTACTATCCAAGAAGAGAATAAGGGCATCATGCATTACCTCACTTGACATTTGCCTCTTTACCTTTGTTTGGTACATTCTCTTTATTTTCCTTGAATCAACGCTCCTTTGCATGTCCTCTTTTTCCACAATTCTAGTAGATTATATCTCTTACTTTGGATCTAGATCTATCATTATTTGATCTCCCATTCCTTTTGCTCTTGGATATCTCCTTAGATCTTCCCTTACTATCCACATTCAAGGCATTCCCAAATGATGATTCTTTTGTACTTTTCCTGCGTATTTCTTCATTCAGGATTATACTAACCACATCATCAAACTTTAAAATATTAGAAGCAGATGTTGTATTACTAACAACCATTACCAAATTATCCCAACTATCTGGCAAAGAGCATAAGAATAAAAGTGCTTTCACTTCATCATCAAATGAAATATTAACCGATTTTAATTGATTAACAATAGAACAAAAATCATTCAAATGATTAGACATAGATCCACCTTCTTGCATTTTAGAATTAAATAATTTCTTCATCAAATAAACTTTATTCAATGCACTTGGATTTTCATATAAGTTTGCTAAATCTTTCATTAAATCTACCGTGGTTGCTACTTCTGTTATATTAGAAGCTACGGATGCTATGCTACGCCCTTAATCATATATCTTATATTAGATGTATATAGCCGACTTATGGCTATCATAACTTTTTATCATTATGTATCTCTTTCATATATGTTATATTTTCATTAGTGGGTTGGCCTTAGTGTTGGCCATAGCATAGGAATAATATATGTAGGGGTTAGTAGGTAGTAGTTAATCATCATATTCAACATTTGAGTCTTATTGTCTGGTTTGGAGGTTACCCCCTCGAAGTGGATAAGATATTCTACTTGCACATTGAGATCATTTATCTGAAATATTATGTTCATTGGTGTTATATTACTGCTAATAATTAGATTTATACCAAAGTGGTATCGAGAGCTTGAACTCGGCCAACACCGCATCAAACCCTAATTGTGAAGGTTCATCCATATCTAAAAATTGGTAGTAAAATTTTCAGCAAAAACTTCTATGGTGTGGCAAAATTAGTCAAGTAAGATCCCTTATAAATTTTAAGTATTTTTGACTTGTTTTTCAAAAGTTATAGTAGTTTTATTTTTTTCATAATTCAGCTACCTAGGGTGTAATTTGTGGAATTTTTCAAAGTTATTTACATTTCCAGAAATAAGATTAAAAATTAGTTTGAGTTCATTATTTAATTTTTATAAAATTTGGTCGAATTACTATTGAAATCTCAAACCCTAAATTTTGACCTTGATCCTTAAATCTTACCATTTTGGGGCATCATGGCTAGGCCTTCAACAAGAGGCAAAAAGAATCCCATCACTCCGGGTAAAAACCCTGATAAGGATGAGATAATAGTTGAGGAGTTAGAGTCATAAGGGGTATCTACAGAGTCCTCAAGGTTAGGGTTTACTTCAACTGACCATAAGGTTAGCTATCTTGAGTTAGAGTTACAAAACCTCGAGGGTAGAGTGGCCAACAAAGAAGATGTAGACAAGATTGGAAAACAATTGGAGGATTTCATTCACCAATTTAGTTACAATATCATGGGTCATCATATCCTTCCTAATCAACCACAACTCAATCATACTCATATTAACCAGGGTGGATCTTTAGGTCAAAGTAATAGACAAACTAGCTAGGGTGGATCTGCAAACATGACCAATCCAAATACAAACACTTTGCAAGCCCGTAACATGATTCCAAAAGTGGAAATTCGTAATTTTGATGGAAAGGATCCACTCAATTGGATTAACCAGATGGATAATTTCTTTGATCTTCATCAGATTCCATCGGGACAAAAGGTTACCATGGCATCATTGTATCTTGAACCTGACAAATTCATTTGGTATCAATGGTTATGTGATCAAAGGAAAAAGAGTGGCCTCGATGTTACATAGAAAATCTTCACCAAAGATTTTTAATTGCATTATAGTTCTAGGTCAGATAATTATTTCAGTTAATTAAGCAAAGCTCAGACAAACAGGAACAATCAAAGATTACATCCACCAATTCCAAAACCTTTCCTTACGGGTGGAAAAAATTCTGAAGATAATTTGAATGACTTATTTCTTGGGGCTCTTAAAGAAAAAATTGAGACTGAGGTACGTATATTTAATCCTCATAAGGTTTTAGACTCTATGATCATGGCAAGTAGGCCAAAGGAAAAATTTCTTTCCAAAGTAGGGAAACAAACCGTCGATAATATCAAGATCTTAGCACCCTTCCACCATCATTCCCTCAACTAGTTAGAATGACACCTCAACAAATTGAAGAAAAGGAGCCAAAGGGTTATGTTTTAATTGTGACAACAAATTTGGACTAAGACATAAGTGTGTTGAAAAGAATTTTTCTACATTGAGGGACATCTCAAGAAGAAGAAAATGAAGAAGATGAAGAGGTAGAGCCGGAGGAGGAATTAGGAGATCCCCACCAACAATATCATGTCATGTAATTTACGGTATTAGCACTCCTCAAACTCTCAAATTAGTTGGATTCTTAAAAAAGAGGGTAACGGTGTTGATTGATTTGGGAAGTGCTCACAACTTCATCAATCATAAGTTGGTGGTACGCTTGAACTGCTTTGTTTATCCAGCTCCAAAATGTCAAGTCATGATTGTTGATGGGAAAATTGTTAGTTGTTCAAGAAAATGCCATAACATTAATCTCGCCATGGGAGATTACTTGCTACCTAGAAATATGTATGCCATTTCCATGGGAGGAGCAGACATTGTGTTAGGAGTTCAGTGGCTTACCACCTTGGGAACCATTGAAATGAATTTCCAAGAGTTGTTCATGCAATTTCAAGTAAGAAGGAGGACTTTTAAACTAAAAGGACAAAGAGAAAAGTCCCCACAGATGGTAAGTTCTCGTCAGATGTAAAAATTGCTTAGAAAAGGTGCATAAGGGTTTGTGGCACAACTATTTTCATTGGAAGCACATCATTCCAATACATTTATACCCGCAGATATGCAAGTAGTTATAGATGAGCACTCAGTGGTGTTTGGAGAAATGCCCAAGGGTTTGCCTCCAAAAAGAGACCATGACCATGTCATCCAACTAGTACCAGGGAGTCAACCACCCAACATCAAACCTTACAGGTACCCATATATGCAAAAGAGTGAGATTGAGAAGATAGAAGCATGACTTATTCGTCATAGTCAGAGTGCTTACTCTTCTCCTATAGTGATGGTACGAAAAAAGATGACAATTGGTGCATGTGTCCAAATTACAAGGAACTCAATAAGTACACAATTAAAGATAAGTTTCCTATTCCTGTAATTGATGATTTGCTAGATGAGTTACATGGTGTTGTTTACTTTACAAAACTTGATCTTTGTTCTGGATATCATCGATTAGAATCAAGGATGAAGATATTCATAAAACAACCTTCAGGACACATGAAGGACACTATGAGTTCTTGGTAATGCCTTTTGGACTAACAAATGCACCCTCTACATTTCAAAGCTTGATGAATTCCATCTTTAAGCCATTTCTTTGAAAGTTTGTTTTAGTGTTCTTTGATGATATATTAATCTATAGTAAAACATGGGAGGAACACATGCATCATGTAAATAAGGTGTTGGAAACTCTTGAACAACATCAACTTTATGCAAAGCCTTCTAAGTGTTCTTTTGGTGTTAAGGAGGTTGAATATTTGGGTCACATTGTCTCTTATGAAGGTGTTAAAGTGGATCCTAACAAGATAAAAGCCATGCTTGAATGGAAGGTTCCCAAAGCCCTAAAAATATCTGAGGATTTTTGGGGCTTACATGTTATTATTGTAGAGTTGTAAGGAATTATGGCAGTATTGCAGCACCACTCACAACTTTATTGAAGGAATCTTTCCATTAGAACGAGCAAGCTACTATGGCCTTTGAGAAGTTGAAGGAGGCCATGTGCACCACTCTAGTTCTAGCCACCCCAAATTTTTCAAAAACATTCATTGTTGAATGTGATGCTTCAAGGTATGGTATGGGGTAGTACTCATGCAAGAAGGGCGACCCATTGCCTTCGAGAGCCACTAATTCAAAGGTAAGAATATCTCTAAACCAGTTTATGAGAAAGAAATGTTAGTAATACTTCATGCAGTGAAGAAATGGAGACCATATCTAATGGGAAGACATTTCAAAGTAAAGACAGATCATGATAGTTTGAAATACTTCTTAGAGCAACATTTATCATCATAAGAACAACAGAAATGGGTCTTTAAAATGTTGGAGTATGATTGTGAGATAATATAAAAGAAAGGGAAAGAGAATGTAGTTATTGATGCTTTATCTCAAAAGGATGAATCTTTATGAATTGTTGTGTGCCATATTTGTATTATAGGAGGATTGGATTGAGGATGCAAGATCTGAATGGAAAAATGACCCAGGTACACAAAATCTCATTCGAATCTCAACAAGATCCAAACATTTCGAAAAAATTTATATGGAAAGGAGATGTTTTATGGTATAAAGATAGATTAGATCTATGTATGAATTCAATCCTTAAAAATAGGGTTCTATCTGAGCTCCATGTTTCTCTAGTAGGGGGTCATTCTAGCTTCTTAAAGACTTATCATCAAATCAAGCATGATTTTTTCTGGGAAGGACTAAAAGGGGATGTCCAAAAGTTTATGGCAGAATGCATGGTTTGTCAGCAAAATAAGGGTGAAACAATTAAGTCCCCGAGTCTTTTACAACCTCTATTTATTCCTAGCCAAACGCGGGAAGAGGTGTCCATGGACTTCATCATAGGATTTCCTAAATCAGAAGGTAAAAATGTAATCATGGTGGTGGTGGGCGATTCACCAAATATGCCCATTTTTTTGCTTTACATTTGTTGCAGTATAGTAGAACCAAACCTTCGAGGATATATTTGAAGCTACATGGGACACCAAAGATTATAGGAAGTGATTGAGACCCTATCTTTACTTGTAATTTTTGGGTGACTTGTTCTCATGTTTGGGCACACAACTAGCTCGTAGTTCCTCTTATCATCCCCAGTCTGATGGGAAAACAGAGGTGGTAAACAAGTGCTTGGAGGGATATCTTCATTGTTTTACATCAAATAAGCAAGCGAGATGGGTCCAATGGTTATTCTTTGGCCCGCGAATGATGGTATAACACCTCCTTTCATACTTCATCTAAAATGTCTCCTTGCTTAGCATTATATGGGTACCATTCACCATCTATCAATTCATCTTTGAGAGTCCAACCAAAGGTTTGAACAATTGAAGAACATATGCACACCAACAAGAGGTGCTTTCAAGTCTTAGGAGAATTTGGCCATGTCACAAAACCGCATGAAGCAGCAGGCAGACCAACATCGTAGTGAAAGATATTTTGAAGTCGGTGATTGGGTTTTTGTGCGTTTACAACCATATAAGCAAATGTCCTTAAAACAACAGAAAAAGGATAACAAGCTTTCACCTAAGTATTATGGCCCTTATCAAGTGTTACAGAAGATTGGCAATGTAGCATACAAATTGGAACTTCCTCTGGCTACTCGAATTCATCCAGTCTTCCATGTATCTTGCCTAAAGAAGGTAATTGGATAGACAGTATCAACCCAGACAGTGTTACCTAAGCTTGATAAAGAGGGCAGAATCATCTTGGAACCAGAATGCATCCTTCAAACACGCACTAAGCGATTGAGGACAAGGGTCATCACTGAGTATTTGATCAAGTGGAAAAATCTAGACAATGAAGACACAACTTGGGAGGATGCAAATTTCCTGCAACAACATCTAGATCTTCTCAACATTGGGGACAATGTTGCTTCAAAGGGGAGGGGCATGCTACACCCTTAATCATATATCTTACATTGGATGTATATAGCCGACTTGTGGCTATCATAACTTCTTATCATTATGTATCTCTTTCATATATGTTATATTTTCATTAGTGGGTCGGCCTTGGTGTTGGACATAACATAGGAATAACATATATAGGGGTTAGTAGGTAGTAGTTGATCATCATATTCAACATTTGAGTCTTATTGTCTGGTTTGGAGGTTGCTCCTTGAAGTGGCTAAGATATTCTACTTGCACATTGAGATCATTTATCTGAAATATTGTGTTCATTGGTGTTATATTGCTTGTTAATAATCGATTTATACAAGTAATTACATTGCATGTTGTCGGCTCAATCTTATAGATCCTAGAGTCTTTCACAATAATTTTTCATTCTTCATCACCATCTTTGCGGCCTTGATTTCTCATCCAATAGTAAATATAAATCTCTCTGATACAGATAATCCTCCACTTGCATCTTCCATAATTGATAATTACGGCCATCAAATTTCTCTACTCTATATTTGTTATCTTTTGCCATTGCTAAGCTCCCACTCAATCAGAAAACCCTCTGAGAGTAAATCCTATCAACACACAAAACCTCCAAACAAAGCTCTGATACCAATTGTTGGGGTTAAACCATAAACCAATGTTGTCCAGATCTATAATCAATTAAAGCATACAAGCAATAAACACAGAATGTAACCGAGAAAACGAAAAGAGAAAGATAACACCAGATATAATGTGGTTCACCCAATGTGGGCTACGTCCACCAAGAAATGACCAATCTTATTATTCAGTGCTTTATAGAGGAAATACAAAGAAGATCTACAATCTTCCACACCTCATAGGATGTACAATGCTTTCTCCTCACCAACTACTCTTTCTTGCTCTCTAAGGAAACTTACATTCAATTCTACTACTTCTAACCCTAATTATCATGCATTTATACATATACAAATTTAGGGCACCTTAACTATGCAATTACAACCATTAGATCAACCTTACAACAAAGATTAGATCTAATTCTTGTGACTTAAATATAAACTTTCACACACATGTAACTGACGACAGTTACCCTAACCGATGTCGGCTCCTACTTGCTATCACCGATACCGGTCCCTAGGTGATTGACATTGGTTTGCCAACCGACGTTGGTTACTATATATTCCAGCAAGTTAGTAAAGCATGCTAATTTGGAGCAATTAAGCTCCACAACCAAACATAAATCGCTTTAAAATTCCCACCTTTTCGGTAATAAAATGTCTTAGCAACATGTATTTCATTATTCCAACAATCACACATGAAACATGTTTACACACACAAATATGCTTTACATTTGATGAGGTTTCATGATAACAAATTCAATAGCCATCCATGCTTTCACTACTTCATTATTAACCTTATGATGCGTCATAAGAGCAAACAACATCTATAGTTTTCACCAAAAAAACTTGGGGACAACTTGCATACCACAATTTCTATGTTGCACTAACAACTAACACACATGGTTGATACCCATATTGCAAACCACATAATGAGGTTTGGATCTAGCTTGACGAGGAAAATATCATCTTGGTACAAGCATGGGCATGAGCTCACAAATATGATCACACAACTAGGTTGCCCTAAAAATTTCTTCACTTTTAGTCCAATATACACTAAATGGATAGATTTACATACACGATGTCGTCGCTCCCCTCCAACAATATCCACAGATTTCCATTGGTGGAGAAATCACAACTTGATTACACACCCTCGTATTGTATTTGCATACAAGGAAAAGATATTCATAATCTTTTTACAAGGAGGTTCTTGGAAAAAAATGCACTACTGAAAGACTTTAGATGCACGGTGAGGTCATCGTGACTTAACTTTCCTTCTTGCCATAACATTTATATTTTAACCCACATTTCCCTCATTCACCACACATGTATGAATGACAACACAAAGGCTCAACTCATATCCATGAATTTTCATGGCTACCAAATGCACCAAAATGATACCTTTCACTTGGATGTAACAAAGTGTTTTATTTATCAAATAGTAACAACATGGATTCCAAGGGGCCCTTAAAATGTAAGTTATGAGGTACACCGCTCAAACCTTTGATGATGATCCAGAGGATCCTCACAGTGAAACACCGATCTAAGATCTTCTCAGAAATTGTTGCAGTCATTTTTAAAGCATGGGGAAAAATTATACGAGTCCGACGACAGCTTGTTTGCAGGAAACAGAGCTCGTTTGCAAAAGTTATAGCCCGCTGAAATTTTTGGGCAACTGGCGAATTTTGGAGTTTTTGTGCAGGTTGGACGTGTGCATGCTCGCCAAGTGTTGCGATCATATTGCGACACGTGGATGAATTGTGTGACGTATTAAAAAAATGGGTTTTGGAACGCTGGTTTTGGACACTCGATCTCGGACAAATGGACCCCGCTATTTACTGGTTGGGGGCCCTCAGCCAGGTTCGACACACTTGATTATGGAGGGGTGCCTTGGCCTCCTTCTCATTTAACCATTCAACCAACTTGTGTATATAAACCTCTATATTTGCCTTGCGCCATGCATGTGGGACAATGGGCATGTATTATTTAAATTTTCCACGCATATATCTATTCATTGCCACGCATTAATCCAAACTTTCCACACATATTTTAAACTGCCCACCATTTAAGGTTATACATGCATAGATATTGGGATTGGGTGCCTAAAAATATACCATGCGCCACCCAAGAAATGCGCCCCAAGTCAAGCACCTACCACATAGGCTAAGGTGGCTTCCTTGCCACTTAAAATGCACGCCACCTACTATTTTAAACCCTTGGATAAGATTACATGCGCCCAATGTGGGATTTTAATCCTAAAAGGATAAACTAAAAGCAAAGGAGGGGAATGGAACTCGGGTGGGCCGAGTAAAAGGATAGGCGCCCAGCCGTCATACCAGGAGGCGCATAAACAATATAAATAGGGTGATATTCTATTTGTAATGCATTCGGGTCTGTGTAGAAATATTGTATTGCTCATATCTTGAGCTAACGGTGGAATTTGGAGGAGATGTAAAAAGCAACCCCTGTTATTTTCAATAGAGGAAGACTGTGAGAAGGTCTGAATTTTGTAGAATTCTTTGTAAGGGATTATTTTCAATATTTTAATAGATCGGTCCCATTCAACCGGACCCGGAGACGTAGGCCTCAAGCATCGAACTCCGTTATCAATTCTTGCGTCACATTCTTTGGTGAATCCTCTTCATTTCTTTCAGTATTTGCACAGTACTTGCAGTTTTTATTCTTTTATTAAAAATACAAAAAGAAATAATGCACAAATTTAAATCGAAAATCAATACAAAGCAAGAAAAATGTGTGTGCACAATTGCTAGTTAAATTTGGTTTTCAGATCATTGGTATCAGAGCTGGTTTTGACTGATTTTTGGTTCAGTTTAATGTGTTTTGGATTGCAAGTTGTGTGTTGGATGTTAACAAGGTCTCGATCTAAGAAGGGTGAAGGAGAATTAGTTGAAGGAGATCCCAAAATTGGTACCAGACGATCTCGAAGTCCTACAATGGCGGATCGAGAGGAAGTGGAACAAAACTTTCGTCAATCCTTCCAACAGATGAAGGAAATGGTGGAAGAAATGTACCAAGAAAGGAAAAGGGAAAAGGGGACTAGAGAAGGTAAGAAAGAAGAAAGCTCTAGTTCTGACATTCCAAAAAGAGACTCCTTAAAATCTGATTTTCTTTCATTAAAGTTAGATATCAAGTTTGAATTGCCTATGTATACTGGAGAGCTAAATGCAGAGAAGTTGGATAACTGGGTCAAGCAAATAGAAGTATATTGCAGGGTTCAGAAAATTGTTGATGATGAAGCAAAGATTCATCTGGCAACTCTTCGAATGGGTGGAACAACACTCATTTGGTGGGAGAGTAAGCTTCAGGAAGTGGAAGAAAACCAAGGTATAGAAATCACTTCTTGGTCTGAATTTGTTTCAAATCTTAGGCAACAATTTTATCCTCTTGGTTATAAGCAACAAGCTATGATGGATTGGCAAACATTAAGACAAACTAAGGGACAAAGTGTTCAAGAATACACACAAGAATTTAGGAAAAGGGCTCTAACTCGGGAATTTCCTAAACACGGAAGAAACACCGCTCAAATATATTGGTGGATTGCATAGTTATCTAAGGCGTATGATACTTGTTTTAGGTACTACTAATCTTGATGCGTATGTGTTCAAGAAACCCATCTGGAAGCACGAGGAAAATGACAAAGGAGTCCTCTTTCTCTTCTTTTAATCGAGAAGAACAAGCAATCTGAAGGAAAAGGTTCGAAAGAACAAGGAAAAGGAAAGGGTAAGCATAAAACAAACTCTACTGTTAAGAAGGAAGATGAAAAACCATTTTGTAATCATTGTAAAAAAAAACCATGATGAGTCTAAACATTGGAAATTACATCCTGAAAAGAAGCCTAAATGGATGGTTAAGAAAGGAAAAGAAAAGAAAACAAACACCGTAGTGCACGATCTTGGTTCTGATTCAGGTGATGAAACCAAAATCATAGCTATGGGTTTACAAGGTAAATCAACTCTTTCAATTTCCAACAATAGCACTACAGATGTTGCATCTTCTTCTAGTAAACAAACTACACCTGACGATAAGAAAAGAAATGAGCTTTTCCACATTAGAGTAATTTCAAAGCATACGAAAATTAATACTCTTTTTGATAGTGGATCTCAAGCTAATTTGATTTCAGAGGAGGTTGTTAAAAAACTAGGACTCAAAACTACACCACATCCTAAGCCTTATCCTTTGGGCTGGGTTTGTGATGATGCAAAACTGCAGGTAACTAAAACTTGTACTTTCATATTTGCCATTACAGACAAGTTTATTGATGAGGTTGAATTGGATGTAGTTCCTTTGGATATTTGTGGGGTGGTTTTGGGAAGTCCTTATTTATATGATCGTAAAGCAATCTTCTATAGGGAAGAAAATAAATATTTGCTTGTAAAGGATGGAATTGAGTTTATTATTAGAGCTCACCGTGAAAAGAATAATCTATCCTTGGTAACTGCAGGTCAAATGAAAAGGCTTGTCAACTCAAGCAAAAGTTTTGTGCTCATGGTGGTCAAAGCCAAGGAAAAAGAAAATGAGATGGCTTTTGAGACTTGCGATCTAAAACATAAGGATGAATTGGTAAGAATTGTTTCTCAATTTGATGATGTTTTTCAGGATCCACAAGGTCTACCTCCCAAAAGAGGGGTTCAACATGAGATACAGTTGCTTCAGGATGCACCTCTTCCCAATATCGGAATGTACAGGTTGTCAGTAGTAGAGAACGAGGAAATCAAGAGACAGGTAATGGAACTTTTGGCTCAAGGTATAATTCGCCCAAGTACATCCCCATGTGGTTCACCAATTATATTGGTTCCTAAGAAGGATGGCACTTGGCGAATGTGTGTTGATTTCCGTGCTTTAAACAAGATTACTATAAAGAATCGTTACCCTCTTCCTAGAATAGATGATTTACTGGATCAATTAAGAAATGCAATTTATTTCACTAAGTTAGACTTAAGAAGTGGTTATCACCAAGTAAGAATTGCAGAAGGTGATGTTTGGAAAACTGCTTTTAAAATGAAACAAGGATTGTTTGAATGGTTAGTGATGCCTTTTGGTTTGTGCAATGCACCGACAACATTCATGAGAGTTATGAATGAAATTTTTAGACCATTCATTGATAATTTCGTCATTGTCTACTTAGATGATATTCTTATTTTCAGTAAATCATGGGATGAACATATTAAACACATCCAGAAAGTCTTAGATGCACTAAGGAGAGAGAAATTGTATTTGAAGATGTCAAAATGTGAATTTGGAAAAACATCTTTAATTTACGTGGGGTATATTGTAGGAAATGGAGAATTGAAAATTGATCCTGTAAAAATAGAGGTTATTGTGAAATGGCCTAGACCCACAAATGTGACGGAAGTTAGAAGTTTTCTAGGTGCAGTTCAGTACTGGAGGAAATTTATTGCTAACTTCTCATATATTGCATCTCCTTTGCATGCTTTGACAAGTATTAAACAGGTCTTTCAATGGGGAGGAAAACAACAAAAAGCATTTGATACACTGAAAGAGAAGATAAGTACCGCTCCGATCTTGGCACTTCGGATTTACAACATTCATTTGAGATTGAGACAGATGCTAGTGACTACGCAATGGGGGTAGTTTTGATGCAGAACAAACGACCAATGTGTTACCATTCAGAAACCTTTACAAGTGCGGTAAGAAACTATCCAACTTATGATAAAGAATTATATGCTTTGGTTCAAAGTGTTAAAAATGGAAGCATTATTTAATGGGAAAAGAAACAATTATTCATACGACCATCAACCGCTTCAATATTTACAAACACAAACCAAATTGCAGCAGTCTAGACATTTCAGGTGGATGGGATTTTTGCAACAATTTCATCTTGTAATCAGGTATAAAAAAGGTATTCAAAACAAGGTTGCGACATGTTGTCCAGGCCACCAAAGTGGTAGTAAGCATCTATCCTTTTACAAAGATAGTTCTTTGGCTCATGTTAGTTACAGGAACAATATGCAAATGATGTTGATTTTAGAGAAGTGTATGAGGATTTAGTAAGTGGGAAACAAGTAGGAGAAAAAGATTATCATTTGCATGAAGGATTGTTATATCATTCCGGAAAACTTTGTATTCCAGAAAATGAGCGTGTGCATATGATTAGGGAAGCACATACTTCTCTTATTTCAGGGCATTTTGGTGTAAGTAAGACAGTTGCACATTTACAAAAATATTGCTATTGGCCTAGAATGCATGAACATGTAAACCAATATATTAAGGGGTGTGTTCTTTGTGCCACAAGCAAGCCAAGTAACAGGAAATTAGGACTTTACACTCCTCTTCCTGTTCCAACACGGCCTTGGGAAAGTGTTTCCATGGACTTTGTAGGAGGCTTGCCCATGACACGGAGAAAACATGATTACTTATATGTGGTAGTGGATAGATTTAGCAAAATGTGTGTGTTGGTTCCATGTACTAAACAAATAACTGGTGAGGGAACTGCACATTTATTCTTTCAGTTTGTTTGGGTTCATTTTGGTTTACCTACTTCAATCATATCTGATCGAGATTCTAGATTTCTTGGGGAATTTTGGTCAACATTGTGGGGGTTAATGGACACAAAACTGAAAAAGAGCACTGCTTTTCATCCATAGACTGATGGTCAAACAGAGGTTGTAAACCGCACAGTGGTACAATTACTTAGGGGCTATAGTAACAAACATCCTAAATTGTGGGATGAACATCTTTATTATGTGCAACATGCTTATAATCGTGCCTTACATTCTTCTACTTTGAAGTCTCCATTTGAGACTTGTTATGGATATCTGCCTAATTCTCCATTAGATATATATTATGGACATGAAACTGTTGTTAATAGTGCAAGTGATTCTGACAAGGCTAAAAGATTTGTGCAGAGAATACAACAGGTTCATCAGTATGTCCATGAACAATTGGAGAAAAGCCAGGCTAAGTACAAAGCTAGGCATGATAAACATAGAACTGATCACAAGTTCAAAGTTGGTGATTCAGTTTGGCTTCACATCAGCAAGGAAAGACTGACAGTGAGGAAAAAAATTGAAACCGATACGGTATGGTCCGTTCCAAATATTGGAAAAAATTGGTAACAACGCTTTCCGGTTAGATTTACCTCCATATATGCAAATCTACTCAGTTGTAAATGTTGAGAATTTAAGATTGTATGAACCACCTATGATTGTTGATCATGATGATGCTAACATAATGCCTTCCATTGATGATTTTGCTCTCCTGAGTATCTTGATGAGTTGCAGGAAGACATCATTTTGGACAGAAAGTAAGAACTTTGCGAAGGGGTGATATTGAATATCTTCGTGTTGGGTTCAGAGGCATGCATCCGAACAAGGCAAAATGGATGGAAACCGGAAAGGTGAGGGAGAAATACCCTCACCTATTCACCAATTAGGTTGACTTTTGGGGTCCAAAAGTTTCTCAGTGGGGAGGAATGATCCAGAGGATCCTCACAGAGAAACACCGATCTAAGATCTTCTCGAAATTATTGCAGAATCATTTTTAAAGCATGGGAAAAATTATACGACTCCGACGACAGCTTGTTTGCAGGAAACGGAGCTCGTTTGCAAAAGTTATAGCCCGCTGAAATTTTTGGGCAACTGGCGAATTTTGGAGTTTTTGTGCAGGTTGGACGTGTGCACGCTCGCCAAGTGTTGCGATCGTATTGCGACACGTGGACGAATTGTGTGACGTATTAAAAAAATGGGTTTTGGAACGCCGGTCTTGGACACTCGATCTCGGACAAATGGACCCCGCTATTTACTGGCTGGGGGCCCTCAGCCAGGTTCGACACACTCGATTATGGAGGGGTGCCTTGGCCTCCTTCTCATTTAACCATTCAACCAACTTGTGTATATAAACCTCTATATTTGCCTTTGCGCCATGCATGTGGGACAATGGGCATGTATTATTTAAATTTTCCACGCCTTATAACCTATTTGCACTTTCCACGCATATATCTATTCATTGCCACGCATTAATCTAAACTTTCCACGCATATTTTAAACTGCCCACCATTTAAGGTTATACATGCATAGATATTGGGATTGGGCGCCTAAAAATATACCATGCGCCACCCAAGAAATGCGCCCCAAGTCAAGCGCCTACCACATAGGCTAAGGTGGCTTCCTTGCCACTTAAAATGCATGCCCACCTACTATTTTAAACCCATGGATAAGATTACATGTGCCCAATGTGGGATTTTAATCCTAAAAGGATAAACTAAAAGCAAAGGAGGGGAATGGAACTCGGTGGGCCGAGTAAAAGGATAGGCACCCAGCCGTCATACCAGGAGGCGCATAAACAATATAAATAGGGTGATATTCTATTTGTAATGCATTCGGGTCTGTGTAGAAATATTGTATTGCTCATATCTTGAGCTAACGGTGGAATTTGGAGGAGATGTAAAAAGCAACCCCTGTTATTTTCGACAGAGGAAGACTGTGAGAAGGTCTGAATTTTGTAGAATTCTTTGTAAAGGATTATTTTCAAGATTTTAATAGATCGGTCCCATTCAACCTGAGGACTGAGACGTAGGCCTCAAGCGCCGAACTCCGTTATCAATTCTTGCGTCCACGTTCTTTGGTGAATCCTCTTCATTTCTTTCAATTTTACACAAGTACATGCGCTTTTATTCTTTTATTAAAAATACAAAAAGAAATAATGCACAAATTTAAATCGAAAATCAATACAAAGCAAGAAAAATGTGTGTGCACAATTGCTAGTTAAATTTGGTTTTCGATCAAATGATATGTGTTTGTTAGACACATGGGATACCCGCATCCAATGTTTTAACATATTATGAAGAATTGGTGAAGCGAGTGTAACGACACACCAAATGTAGTGAGGCCACATGTTTGTGGAGGAAGGGTGCCACTCTCAATGTAAATATAATTCCCCTTAGCCACACTAGAGCCATTTGACTTGACCAATTCGACCATAGGCGACGCAAAGGGAAAAAATCCTACTTCCTAAAACATAATGACACATAAGTAAACATATAGAAATCAAACACACTAACAATATGGTGAGCCAATGTCGAATGCAAACCCGTTGTGTCCCACTATGCAATTTTACATTAACAATAAAATAATCAAAGACAAAGAAAATCATAGAGCTACCACCACATGCGATGTTGATTAGAATATCTAATACAATTGGCATTAACAACCCCATCAAATATTACCTATAATAAGTTCTTATAAAAACTATTGCGATCATGACATTGGTGCACAAGAGACATGCCACATGTTGCAAAACTTCCCCTCGCCTTTGTGTAGTGTAAATTCATTCCCTATTTGTTGGTAAATATGTATTCAAGTGTGTCCTAGCACATGCAACAACAACATCCACAATGTATTCATTCATAGTTGCATACATGAGGTGCCCTCTACACGTAGATCCAATCCCCCTCTTTAAGGTTGGTTATTTATGGTCTTTCAACGATTAAAGGAAATGATCTCAATCAACACAAAGGAAGAGTCGTGCAATCATTCGAGTATTCACCCATTACTATGATGTGCCCATAGATGATGCTCCTTGTTATGAAGACGTTTGTTAGTTAGAGATTTTACTTTACAAACCATTGAGACGGATCAAGTAGACAACTTTGTTGTTAACACACCCCAAAAAATTTCCCATTGGGAAGAAATAAATAACTCCTACCACCCTTTACATATAGAGAAGGCCAATACTCAAGGTGGAAGCATTAGTGGAACAAAGAGCAGTGACAACAACTCACAAGGAGAATGCCCAGTGGAAATGAAACTCCTATAATGGGAATAAATATCCCACATGCATCCACATGAAAATACAACAACCGATGAACTAGACATCTTAGGACTATGACATTTTGACGTAAGGCATGATTGGTCAAAGCATATGGTCCCCATTGATTTACAACACATTGCACTTGAATTCATAGACTAGGCTCGACTTGAGAACAAAGTACCACTTGTTGTTTCCTTTGACCAACTAGATCCACTACTTCTATCATCAAAACAATGAATTGTGTTTGCGATTGTCATTGCACATGCAAGTAGGTGTGGGTAAATTCCAATGTTTAAGACGATTGTTCAAGGTCAACCAATACAGGAAAGTCCTACCCGATAGGCTACATAAAAATGGATTACAGATACCAAAGGGAAACAACAAATCATCCATTCTCCTATTGGCTCCAACATGTATCGTTGCATTCAACATAGATGCCTCCACTATACATTCTAACCTTCTGATACCCATTCACGAAATGATGTCTCTTGAAGGCTAGGCGTTAGATATTCCAAGATCATATGTGGGACATAATTTACGTTCTCATAGATGAAATGAGCTTCGTATGGCCAAAAATGCTTAACAATATAAACTACGGAGTCAGCATGAGGCATTCCCTCAAAGAAACAACATTGATTTCGGAGGGCGTTTGATGATATTGGTGGGCGACTTGGGCTAGCTCCCCTCGTTAACGACATACCGCTCTATGCAAGAATGTCATTTGGACACTCCTTCTGGCACAAATTTTAACAACTATTAACCAACATTAGAAATGCAAAACCAATAAGAAAGGATTGAAATCTTTTAATGTCGCATACAAACTCATTCATGTCGAAGATTAGAGCAAACAAGCTTTACATGTGTAAAGCATCTACATGCAATGAAGGAATTAACAACCCCATACAATTAACAATACTTAAATACCTGCACCTTTTATTCTTTATTATATTTCGCATAAATAAATATAGTGCACAATATTATTCAACACCACTTCATTAAAAACTTCACATTGTTATCATCTTTGACCTTAAAAACTCATGTGCAATTACAACTTTCACCCTAAAAACAGGGAAAATCACAATTCCACTTAAGTCAAGATGACCAAAAATAAATAATAAATAAAACCTGATTGCTATTTACAGAAGGGTCAATTTTTTTCATCATATAATAATAAATATTTCCCATACGTAGCCTAGGGTTTTCCAGTTTGCAGAGGGTTTTCGTAAGAGGTAGGGTTTTTAGTTTTCTGATCTGTGATTTCTAGGTCAGAAACAATGCCGCCAAAATTGGACCCATCTCAGGTTGTAGAGGTCTTCGTCCGCGTTACAGGAGGAGAAGTTGGAGCGGCCTCTTCATTGGCCCCTAAAATTGGTCCTTTGGGTCTTTCACCGAAGAAAATCGGAGAAGACATTGCAAAGGAGACTGCAAGAGATTGGAAGGGTTTGAGGTTACCGTGAAGCTCACTGTACAAAATCGTCAGGCCAAAGTTACAGTTGTTCCCAGCGCAGCTGCCTTGGTGATTAAAGCCCTGAAGGAACCTGAACGTGACAGGAAAAAGACAAAAAACATTAAACATACTGGGAACATCTCGTTGGATGATGTTATTGAAATTGCGAAGGTCATGAAGCCCCGATCCATGGCAAAACATCTTGCGGGAACTGTGAAGGAGATTTTGGGTACGTGTGTTTCTGTTGGGTGCACTGTCGATGGCAAGGATCCCAAGGATTTACAATCAGAGATCGATGAAGGAGAGGTCGAGATTCCAGAGGATTGATTGGAAGGAAGCGATTTTGTTTAGGGTATGTTTTATTGAGTTTCAGCGTGCTGGTTATTTGTTTGTTTCTAAGGTTTGATTGGGGAACAATCTCTTAAAGATTTGTTGATCTTTCATTGAATAAAACGGAGCACGCCAAATTTTGGTTATAGTAGATTTAGTTGCCTATTTAATGTTTGTGTATTTGCTTGTTTAATGTACTCTGTATTTGTAGTCTTAATTTCCTTCATAAAACTGAGCTATGTTGGTGCTGGAAGCATTAAACCAAAATAGGAAGTAATTTTTCGTAAAAAAAAAGACTAGTGGTTAAGGTTTGTAATAATTTTGTTTTACTTCACTAGATAAGGTTGTTTCCTATTTATTGTTATAAATTGAGAATCGTATTTATATTAAGACAAAATCAGGGTTGCTCGGTGTTCACAATTTTTTGGCCGCTACGTTGTAATTGCTTTAGTGTGTTCTGCCATAGAGAATGCTGCTATTATTTTTGCTTCGGTTGATAAGAAGAATTGCCGGAGATATTGCTGCATTGCTTCCTTCTATTTGCATCACTTAAAATTGGCTGATTACCATGCCAGCTTGGCCCATCTTTTGCTTGTAGTGGTCTTTCAGTTAGATTCCCTTGATTTGGCAAAATAGTGCAGGTTTTAGTTGAACATCCACCTCCAGTGGTAATAACCAGGTCTGCCAGGCAAGTTTGTTAGATGTTTTAATTATGTTGTTGATTCCGTCTATTTAAAATATGTTGCAACAGTTATAGACATCCTACAAATATGTGTAAAAGAAGCATCAAATTTCCCCACTTCCACACATCAAAACGTTGATCAGATGTACTTTTTTAATTTAATGGAAAATACCCTTTATGTTGATAATTTTAAGCTAATAGGTGTCCTACAATGGCAGCAAGGAGGTTGTATTGGTGTGAGTTCACAAAAATCATGATGTAATCAACATACCTAAATAAAATATGCTCGGTACTATTAAAGATATTTTTCACTAAACTATTAAAGAAATATATAAATATACTAAATTCCAACTGCTTTTTGTGTAAGTGCTGGTCAAGAGATCAAATGCATCTGGCATGCACCACTGAATTTAAGCACATGCTGTTGCTATTTTGGCTCCAATGGTTCTGCAATTGAGTGCTCACTGCTTAAGTTGTTGTAACTCATCAATGAGCATTCTCAATGTGGTGATACAAAGTCTGGAACAATGTTGGGGTTTTGCAAGTTGGAAAGTGGCTCCAAATCTGTGATGGATATGTTGGGGGGAAGGGGTTCTGCTGGAAGTTGATTCAGAGGAGTCAACTTGGATAACATTGTTTTGAGGTTTAAGGCTTATGTAAGACCATCTGCAATTCCATTCCAGTGAGATTTCACTACAATCAGTCTATCAGATGAACTATAAACACAATTTTGATGATGGCTTTTCAATACCGGAGCAAGTATGAGAGGATGGATTTATAAGCCTCATTGAAGCTTTTCACTTAAGTTGGAACACTATCAGCAGTGCAAATGGTTCGATAAAACATAAAAAGGACCATCATACCTTACAAAATATCTGAATTTGATCAGTGCCCAATGGGCAGGGGAGGAGAGCTGGTTTTGTTGTAAGTGAGGTATTGATTCCTTAATTTGAGCACAAAACCTTTTATGAATGTGTAACTATATTAGGTCAAGTTTTGGATTGAGGATAGATTTTTTTTTTCTTTTCCTTAACTTTTGCAACCCAATGAACAGCTGAGACATTGATGGAACTATAAGGCAATGCATAGGCTCTACAAGGCATTGAATCTGTTGAAAAATATAAAGAGGCTCCATGCTTTTATTCAAAAGTCATTATGGTTTTTTATTTTTGAAAAATCAGATTGTACAATGTTACAAAATCCTACATTAATGTGCTTTTATTTAAAAAAGTCATTATGGTTTTTAACTGCATATATTTGCCCTCAAAAGTTTGCAGTCTTGTCTTTTGTGCTGCTATTAACTATTTCATATTTCAAAAGAGGTAGGAAAGTGTCTTAAAACCAACAATGTGACAAATATAACTTGAAACATTGCAGTGAGGCTTAGATAATTTAAAATAATAAAATAATATCCAGTTGTAGAAAAGAATATCCTGAACATCCCTAAAGTATCAGGAATTGATAAGAAGGGTTTATAAAAATACTTGATTTTTCTAAATCTGGAGACATTCCACAGAAATAAATAGCATAAAGTAGGCTCAGATAGCAAGTTGAAGATATTAAAAATTTGTGCAAACAAAGACCCTTCGTCAAAAGTATTTACAGTACTCTCCCAATAGCCACCAAGGGAGCTCGATGTGCTACAACCACAGTGTACTGTCCCCAGTGCATGTACCACTCTAATTGCACCTGACTTGCATGCAGTCTGAAAGACCCGGGGAATATTTAAATGCATAGAGAGCAGGGTGTCCATTTTGTCACTGCTGCTAACCTGGCAAGAGAGTTTTCCTTTTCCTGTGAACTGCTGCATTGAGTTTGGGAATATTTTGATATCAAATATGTTTTTTTGAGTGCCTTTGTATTGTTGTGTTTGTCCTTGGCTCATGCTTATGGCATTTGACAGTCAATGCAGGTTCAGATAGCATTTCCGGTTTTCTTGGGTATGATGTAGTTCTGCGCATAGTTCAAAAAATCGTTATCAGCAGGCCAAATTTTGACTCGGAAATTGGGTATCGGCAATTTGTCGCCAACAATCGGCAACTTTATCGCTACTTTTAAATTCATAAAATAAACTTAATTTAAATGTAAAAACTTTTAAAATGATGTGAGAAGTGACTCTATAGAATGCCATGGGCCCATATGTAAATTTTCGATTTAAGTTTTGACCAATGTATCAGTAATAACTTAATAACTATACACATAAGATATGTATCAGTAATAACTTAATAATTATACATATCAGTAATAACATAAGATACACACATAAGTTTAAACCGTAAGATATTCTGGTATGTATTTTTGAAGACATATCAGTAATAACTTAACTATACACACAGCGACATAAACATTAATGGAATTATCAGACTCTTAATATTTTAAAGAAACCTGCAAAATTGTAAATAAAAAAATATGAATAATCAATGAAAATAAATAAAAAAGGAAGTGCGAACCCTGGTCAAAGGGGAACACGAAACCCAAAAGGTCGAGAGCCGGAACATGAATCACACATGAAAAAATAGCCACAAAATGCTTCCAAACAGGCATGTTTTTTTTCGCTTTGGTCGCTCTTTAGCTTTTATACCTAACGTGTGATTTTCCAAGCAAATTTTCACGTTTTTTTGGGTTTTTCTTGCCGTAAATCACTGATTTATCGGCCGGTCAAAAATTGCAATTTTCTAAAAGATAAATTGCTTAAGGCACAAAACGATAAACCACGATTTGTGGGCGATAAATCGCATTTCTTGTATAGAGGTTCTCCTAAAGTCTGAGGTTAAGGATGCCATCACCTAAGTATGTGTGTTTCTTGTAGTTCCTTGTTTCTTTCCTTCGTAATTGTAGTTATCAGTTTACCTGTTTATGGTTGTGTTTATCTTTCTAGAGTGTGAAAGTCTGAAGATGCTTTGAATTGACACCATGGATCAGCCTAAGATTGACTTGGTGATTTGCATTGATATTTACTTGTCTTTGTTTGATTGCCTTTTTTACCGGATTCAACCATGAGACAATTAGATGATTATATTTATGTTCTCTTGATGTAACCAGCTCTGTGGATTAAAATGAATATATTAAGTTGAGCGAGGTCTTCTGTGAATAATCTCTCAATCTCTATATAATATAGTTTCATTTTACATCCAACAAGAGTAGGAATCAAATACCATTCAACACTTAGTCTTCTTCTTCCACCAAATCTGAATTGTAGATGTGTTTATCAGTGAAAAATCTTTATTGCTAAAACCATACCAAGTTTTGTTTAAAACCAATTTGAAGCCCTCATAAATTGCTCTCTTGTCACAGTTTTAAGTAGTGCTATATCAGTTGGCCCTTTCATATACAGAAAACTTCTTACTGATTTTTGATTGGCTTGTTGATTGGTCAAATTATCTGCAGCAACACTGGACTTGTGGTCTTCGATTCCATCTTGTCAGCTCAGAGTATGTTCAGATCAACTTCATGTTGAGACATATCACTTTATCCCTCAATATTGTAGGATTTGCAGAGTACAATTCTCCTATTTTCTGTAGGAGAATCGTGACAAAAGCATTTCAATCATAGGCATCCCATGTATGAAAACTTAAATGTATTAAAAGAACTATTAAAATTTAAAGTCATTTCCAAATTCATATAACCATTAATTTGTTTTCTGTATTCTTTTGTCACTCCTATTAGTGATGTGTGGCTTTGTTTTTTGAATAGAGACATTTCAATAACAGCCATTATGAATTTCTTCTAAACCAACAAAATTGATTTCAGGTTTTTTAAAGCATCTTTGTTAAAAGGGTTGTTAACCACCTTATGACTGTCCCCTTATGATTACTACAAATTGTCGTGTAGACACTAGTAAACTTGTAGATACTGCTCCACCAGCAGGGCTGCTCTCAGACTCTCACATGTTATATCATGTAGACAGCATTCAGTATCTGCTACCCCCTCTCTATACCTTGTCCAGAGCTCATGTCTAGTGTGTCGTTTTGTCACTTATTCTGGCAGATCTATGACATTGTGTGTTAGGAGATTCTTTTCTTTTGATGGTTACACTTTGTATGTAGGGCTTCCATATTATTAAGTAAGCTGCTTCTTGTAGATGTTGTAAAGGTGCATTTAACATTTGGATTACCAATTTACCGCACCCCATCATTGTACAAGTTATTGATTTCAACTCAAATATCATTCTCTCAGTATTTCTTCTAGCAGTTATGTTTATGAAAACAGATCTTCTGTTAAGTCTGGTCACACCCATCTGCTTTAAACATACACAAATATACCTGTTCAGGTGTACATTTTAACACTGGAATGTGAAAGCTGATTGATTAGTATAATACCATTCATTTCTTGCAAAATGTTAAGATCTAGTGTTGGGAAATTATCTGAGAGTTAATTAGGCTTTTATGATTGTTGTGAAAATGCTCTTCCCAGTGAAATGAAAACTAGTTTTCTATTAATACTGAAAAGAAAATCAACAAAAGCATGGTCACACCCTTCTAAGAACAATATTCTATCAAATACTTCTAGTTCACAGTGCTGTTTAAACACATTTTCTGATGTCCCACTCTTAGCTCACATATTCCTAAAACCAGAGTTTCAGTAGAAGTATAAAGCTACTGTAGCAGGATTGATTCTAGAGAAATGAAACTAATTTTCTAAAACCAGACAGTAATGTATTACTACTGCCCCAGAAACAACAATATGGAGAACTGTGGATGCATCCTGTTTCAAAATAATGCCATTTCTTGCAGGGAAATAGGCAGATTGAATCTCCGATAACCACACCAGAAATACAGATTTATATTGTAAGCTTTTCCACTCTGTTAAACATACTTAAATATTTATTGAAATAAGTATGGGCAAAAATAAGTACCGAAAAATGTTCCTTGAACTTTGGAGAACTTTGGTCCTTCTGATAAAAATATTGTTTTAACACTCTAAAAAAGGTTTGATGGTGTTACTTTGCAACTAATAAATTTTAAAGGTATATGCTCACCAAGATAGTCAATAGTAAACACTATCGAGTAACTAACAAATTTTAATGGCATATGACCATCTTGATCGGAAATTGTGACAACATTCTAAATTGTGTTGTTAACATCTTATGAAATGTTTCAGCATATCTTATGAGATATTTCAGCATATAACAGTAAATAATGACAATGAAGCATATAGAAATGAAAGCAAAAAGATGGACTATTTATTACTCAGATTTTATCATAAAAATACAATCAAAGTGGGGTATCACCTATAAGGCTATAATCCCTTTTCAAAATAAACACACAATAATTAGTCATGTAATTCTAATAGCAGGTTTAGTATATACTCATGTTACTTGATGCCACTTTTAAAATAAACTCATAATAATTAATTATGTGTATTTTGTACTCATGTTACCAGTTAAATTTGCTCTGTAAAGGCAGGCCCGCCATGCTGCAAAATTAAGTTCCTCTTGTGATGGATTCATTTGGCAGATCTGAAGGCGTTGGAGTTGGCAGCTGTTGTGTCTCTACCTGTGAGCGTTTACAATTCTCTGGTTTTTTCTGAAATTGGTCGGCCTTGTGACTGTGTCAATACCCTTGAATGTGCTGTAATAACATCCTCCAAGCCTCCCTTAATCTCTTCCATATATGGCATCAAAATCCTTCCACAGCAGTTGCCAAAGAAAATATGTGTTGACCCAATTGTTAATTTTCAGCTTTTAGCACTCCTTTGAGTGGCTGGTGTTTTCTTTCCACCACAAAAAATTTCTCTTAACTTAGTTGAGCCCAATTACAAATTTGTTGTTAACTGTACCTACATGTACCTACCCATTGTGTCTGTTTGAATTATGTTGCTCTATCATATTAAGATCCTATTTTTGTGTCAATTTTTTTAACCACTACTTTTCTTGGGCCAATTTGTAAGTCTTGTGCTAATATTTTACTCTTTCCTTCCTCCTCCATATTAACGTGTATTTGTTACATTGTCTTGCCTTCCAAGTACAATGTGTGCATTTCTGTGCAGGCTGTAATAAAAACTGTCATTGTCAGTAGCACAAAATAATGGCATTAGTGGCATACTTCATATAAATGTTACTACATTCGTTTTGAATTTCATTTCAGTGGCATGTGTTTGCTTCTTTTGGAAATTTATCAAAGACATATTTAAAGCCTTGTGTAATTTTTCCCACAAACTTTGCCATCTCCTACTCTTCAACAATCAAATAAGTATCTCAACCTCACTTACGAAATACAGAACTGCATAGTCTCTGGATGATTATGGGCTCTAGATGGTGATAAAATTGAGATGGTGTCGTCTGTTAATTTGAACGGGGATAGGGAGAATTTAAGTTTGGTAAAGGCCTTAACAGGGCAGAGGCTTTATTGCAGCACCTATTTTCTTTTCTGTTAAATTATAGTTGTAACAAAAAACATGGTGGTCCTAGATCTTGTTTTAGCTACAACGAAAACCGGAGCATATATCATTTTGATGATTGTGAGCAATACCTTTTAATTTTCAATCTTTGCAATTTTAACCAGAGGACCAAAAGAAAGAGGCGGCAAGCCTTGTGTTTTTTGAAGTTATGTATTATTTAACATGATGTATCCTCTGCATTGAGGGTTTTATGTTATCGTGTTTTATTCATAATGATATTGAAAGGCTTGTTAGAGAGATATCATCACCAGAACATGTTTTTGGAATTCTTGGTTTTGCTTTGTTCAGGTAAATTCTTCCTGTTTTTCTTACTTGAGTATGCTGAATGACATTGATGCAGGTATTCTGTGGCTTGGCGATTGCTGATTTCTTTTGGAAGATTTCACAATCATGGATAGGAATTCAAGGCTTAGTGCTGTTTGATATGATATTCAGATGAACTTGAGGATAAATGGTGAAAGCTGTAAATGTCTTCACCTTGTATTAACCCAAAAATATTTGTCGAGGTTCTATTTTGTTATTTCAACAATTCTTCAGTTATTTAATGTCATCGTTTGTTACATTGTTGGAGGAGATAAATTAGATGTATTGTTCTCTTTGAAACACATGAGTACTTAGCATTCTTCTTCTATATTTCTGTGTTTTTATGATTGCTATTGGCGATCTCATTAATTAAGATGACCTTTTTACTAATTTTCTTATTTCTTGATACGGTGAGATGAAACTAAACACCATGCATATTTATCAACTGCTTTATATGGGGGATGGGTTTGCAGTAGTAAATGGAGTAGATACTACTAATCATATGGCAAATTTTCTTCATTGATTTATTTTATGCCTTTTTTTGGCATTTGATAAAAACGGTAATACATTGATAGCAGCACAAGATGTGACATTTGAAATGGTGGAAAAATGTTGATGAGAATTGTATGTGGTACCGCTTAACATTTTCTTCCAAGCTTTGTTTGAGATCTGATATGAAAATAATGAGAATTGTTTCGTAAAGATATAGTTCGATTATAGAACTTGTTGTTATGAATCCTTGCATTTACTTTTATTAATTGTTTGATTTTATTTGAAATTGGGGTTGTATGTTAAAAGATTATACACAGCATTGTATTAATTTGTAATGTGATTGGTTTGAGTTATTCAATGCATAAATTTTGAAAGGATATCAATGGTTAGAAATGAGCTTTTCTTACATCCATGTAATGACAAATGAGCTGCAAGTTTTACTTGTACAAGGATGGAATCAATTCATTAAGATCGATGGCTTCAATTCAATTAGATTTTAGCTTTGGTAGCACATCCAGCTTTGCTGCACTGTACACAATTCACTGCTGAAACTGTTGTTTTAATTGTCAAATATGTATTTGTATTCTAATATATTTAATTCTGTACTGGTTCTAGATATACATATGTGCTGTTCTAGGTTGTATCTGGTATCCTTTTATCCTTTTAATGAAACCCTCTCTTAAAAGTGCAGTTCTAAGGATTGTACGGGAGTTGTCTTTTGGTTTGCAGATGTGGTATTTATGATTGCAGGATTATTTAATGTTTTGTGCCTCTATTGTCGCGTATATGCTGTTGGAATGGCTGTGTGATTTAAAACCTACATCATGATGCTTTTGATTAACATTGCAATCTTACAACACCTAGAAGCTAGGAGCTTTTCTTCCCTACTTTAAGAAAATTTGCCATATTGGCACAGTTTTATGTTCTATTTAGTGACTTCTATGTTTAGTAATGTTAAAGCAGTAATAAATTCAACATCTCCAATGTTTATTGTAAAGCTATTTGCATTATGTTCAGTGATATTTAGTGATATGTAGGTGTAGACACCTAAAATATGCTTACACTTAGCATTTCATCCAATTCAACCGATTAACGATACTACGTTAATTCCCCATTCTTCGCTCCATTCTCGAATGCCCATTTATGACACCTTCTTGGTCGTATTCCTCCTATAAATAATCTAATTTGGTTAATATCTCTCTTATTAGCTAAACATTCCTCCTTTTGACCATTCAGAATCTCCCTGGTTCTCTCTCGACCACTTCTATTGGCTTCTTAGGCTATCTATCGGTCACAATTAGTTATCGAGACCCCTCATAACTCTCAATGAGTCTCTAATCACTTGCTATCAGTTTTAACTAGGCTAAACCCTAGTTAACTAGCCTAAAACAATTTTAACTAAGCCTAAAACATGTTTATCTCAATCCAATCTAAAAGAGCTTTAGTCCCACATGCACCCAAATTCTAAACTCTTCCAAACCAGAAACTATAAATACAAGGCTAAGCCTACCCATTCAGACTTACAACTTTACTCTCAAACACTTTGGAAAGGCATTAAAAACCATTTGTGATAGCTTTAAGCTATAGAACATTTGGATCTTGGCCATACTCCATTGTTAAGAGCTCCCCATCTTGCATCCATCCACCTCCATTGAAGAAAACAACTAATCATGTAATTTGATTGCTTAGAATCTAATTAGGTTCAATTTTAATAAGTTTTCATAGAGTAGAGTAGTAGTATACATGTTAGTTTTTATGTTTTTGTCGAAGTTATAATGTTCTCATGTTAGTTTCTCTTGTTTATCTCTAATCGATGATGCATGGTTGAGTTAGGAAAGCTTTGAGGTTTTTTAACCTTTCTCCATGGTTTTTGTAATTTTTCACACCATACATTTAGCATGCACTGGTGGGACCTTTATGTCCATCCTCCATTAATGGAGATCCTTTGAGTTCTTCAAAGTCATTTTTCAAGTTTTTTTAGTGTAAATCACTTGTTATTTTTCTCATTTCTGTTTTAAACCTTGGATTAATGCACTCTATTTACATACATTTGTGGGTTTAACATAGAAATAAGAAGTTTTGACTAACCAAAAACCTGTTTGCTTTTAAAATTTTGAAAATCTGTGTTTTTGTAGGTTTTTTACAGGGCACGCGTTGGTGTTTTGAGGTAGCGAGTACACGTTGATATAGGCGCGTCTTCGTCGGAAAGGCCGCGTACCCGTCAGGTTGTCCTCTATGTTTTTGAATTTTTTTTTTGGAAGGACGCGTCCGCGTCTCCGTTGGCCTGTTTGCATCTTCGCCTCTTTGGACGCGTCTGCGTAAATAATATCACTGTGTAAAATTTTACAGACTTCTTTTTGCTTGGGCCGTGTATCCATCGGTAGGAGCGCGTATGCGTTGAAACCCTAGCGTACCTGTTGGATCAGGGCGCGTAGGTGTTGGTGACTGATTTAAATTTTAACATACCCGCGTAGGTGTTGGTTTAGGCGTGTACCGATTGGCTAGGGCGTGTACATATCGGTTTGGGTGCGCAGGTGTTACTGTCAGAATTAAAAAAAATTACGGTTTGTTTTCGCTGTTTCTCTGACATTTTTGTGCAGGTTTCTAAAAGATTGACAAGTTTTAAAACAGGGCTAACTCTTTAAAATTTCGGTTTGCATGATTAAGTGTTTTTCATTCCTTAGCTTAAATTAGGGTTTGTGAAACGTGCGTATGCTCTCTCCTCGCGCTTTCCAAAGTGATCTTGGAGATCAAAAGCACTTACACAAAATCTATTTTACATGTTAAAAACACTTGCTTCTTAAGGATAAAGTAACATTTTTATGTGCTTTTTAGGATTTCCACTTTGTGTATGCTCTTCCTTCGCGCTTTTGGGCGATCTTAGGAATCAAAAGCAAGTGTGAGTTCTCTTTTACCTCAATCATCAAAACGGAAAACTACTAACCAACTTGTTGTCTACAGGACCTAACGTTGGTCAAAGAAAGGTGTTAAAAACGAAGCAAAAACTTCTAATACACATGTGTTTGCATAGACCAAATGGTGTGCCACTTTTGAAACCACATTAAGATTAAAAAAGATAAAAACACACCATATTCAATACACTGTATTGCAGGTTTCGGAAAAGGGCACGTCCCTCTTCGCTCAATTAGAACGTAACCCCTTTGGCATAACGCCTTAAGCTACAACAATGGGGGTGGTTCTAGGAACCCCAAAGTAGTCCACCGCTGAGTAACCTCGTGGACGAAACGGGAAGCGCCTCGCTTACCCACTTGACTAGTACGCCTTGTGAGTTAGAGTTGCAAGTTGTCCGTATCGCGACCTTAGTAAAAGTACACGATGGATGCATTCATTGCCCACTGTACTTGAAGGGGGACAAAGCCGAGATACTCCCAAACTAGTCATTGCGACTTTTTGGGTAAATCGCGTCCGCTCTTAGACAACTTTGCAACACCTAGTTGAGAGAACTTATTAAGGAGACCATTTTGTCTGGAGGCCAACTTTGCTAGTCCTTCGTGTCTTTGCCATCACAAAGTGATAACTTGTTTGGATTCAACATCATGTTTTTCGAACACGGTAACGAACTCATTCCAAGTTTGATCTGAGTGTCTTTCATCACGAATCTAGACAAATGTATTACTTAGCTTAGCTTCCTTCTCGTTTTTGAATGAGGCAAAGCTCTGCCCAAAGTGAAACTAAGTCTATTTTCACATATTCTTGATCTACACCCATGTGTTCGTACTTTCCACGTTGGAAGTCGAATAGAGGCATACTTTACATGTCATGTCAGAGATAGTGCTAGCTACTTTTTTGTACGTTTACACTCATCCATGTTTGCAGCTGGGGTGTTAAACGACTAAAGCAAGCGGGTATGTTTTCGCATCTTTGGCAGTCCTACGATCTTGACTTCAGGATCCTCATCATTGTTACGGGTCGGTTTTGTCATTTTGTCTCTTCCCTAGTTTGTCGTTTTTGATTGCATTACGGTCATTCGGTCTCGGTATTTACATTTTTGGGCACGTAGTATAAATCCCTCTATTGCACGGTTACATTATCGCAGACTTCTTGTTATACCTTCTACTTGATTTTAGTTTAGACGTCATCTGGGTCTCTTGACGAGTGTTGATACCGCGTCATCTCGGGTCTCTTGTTTTTTCGTCCTTCCTTTTCAACCCCGCCTGCTCCATTTCGGGTGTTTGTGTCATTTGATTTGTTTTTGCTCTCATTTGGTCATGGTGTGGTGGTGTGTGAGTGGGTGGTGTTTACTTATGTGGAGCCATGAGCAAGCCTTGATAGAGATTTGCTTGCTTATGTGCATTGGCCTTTCCTACGGTGGTGCATACTTGGTGTTGTGCTGCCTGACGCCATTTTACTTCACTGACCAGTGCCGCTTACCTTGTGGCTATTGTTTGGAAATGTTCTTGGATTATTAGGGAAGCGGGAAGTCACGTGAGCGGTTACTTAGACTTTCCCGGAGGTAGTTTCACACCCCGAATGTAATTCAATTTTTTTGTTACACACAAATAATTGGATTCTTGACCAATGCCAAGTGATCGATTCCTTTGATGGCCAATAACTATATTTGTAAATTTAGTATTAAACCATCTATCATCTATCATGATTGCAATCTTGAACGTACTTTCATGTTTTTAGTGGACATGTTACGAGGTAATGAACTATACTTTGATTTGTACATGTTATCGTATGTAAAGATCTATATGCATTGAATGGTCTCTAGTATCTACGTTGCCATCACAATCATTGATGGGGAGAACTTCACATGAAGTCACACTACTACAAGGGGGTGTTTTGAGACAATACTTAACCAAATTGTCAAAAATAAAGACAATAAATAATTGTATACCGTCTCAAAGTGGGTGTCTCTAAGTATTGTCTCTCCAGAGACAATATAGATTGATACATATTTTGTCTCTTGAGAGACAATATCATTTTTGTCTCTCTAGAGACAATACTAATTTCAATTTTTGTCTCTCTAGAGACAATACAAATTTAAAGAATGAAAAATTGAATTTCAAGAATAAATAATAACCAAATATTATATAGTGCAATCAATGTACTATATATCGTCTATGATGTTAGAGTGGGCTAACAATCAATATTATAAATTAAAAACAATTTGATTTGAATTTTGTGCCCAAAAATGGGTCCACAAACATTTTATTAATATCAAATAAGATAAAATACAAAATGGTGTCTAAATGTCGTTAACCCTTGACATACAATGATAAAATACAAAAGGGTGCCTAAATGTCGTTAACCCTTGACATACAATATTAACACCTCTCCACCACCAGCTTCAAGCGATCCGTCTACTTCCCTGGTGCTACTTTGAGGTTCTTTTTCTTAACTTTTATTTTGAGCAACTGCCTCTCTCGCCGATAGTTGTCATCTTCATGTTCTTCACTTTGATTGTCTCAACTTTGATACAATTCTCTACTATCATTAGCAGTGAAGGTGCATTGGATTCTGAGATATTAAGAACACATATTTTACTCCAGTTCTGCCAAAAGTATTCACAAATTACATTTAAACTAGGACAATAATTAAAACCTCGCACAAAACTAATAAGCTAAGTTGCGCACTCATATACCTGTATGATAAAATCCATGTTTTGCTGCCATTCCCAACACATAAATATCTAGGTGATCATCTGTACCCGCCATCCAAGCAAAATTTTTGTTTCTTTGTTGAAGAAAATGTACCAAAGAGAGTATGGTAGTTCGGATGTCTCCTCCACTCACAAGGAAGTTTTCTACATCCGTAACTAGCTTCCAAAAATAACAAAATGCACCATGTTCTTCACTATAATATTTTACAAACAACATTTATCTTACAAAAATTGATGAACGAGAATTTTTGGTCCTTGGATGCACATGTCTTTAAGTCCAAAGTGGTATTTATTGTTGGAGGAAGATTTTGCATGGACTTTAAATTCCAAAACTAAAATGAAAATGCGTTAGAAACTCCAAAACACGAAAAATTTCATTTACATTACTCACTTGTAATGCTTGAGTCCGCATTTTTCATGCAAAATCATATTTATTTGTGTTCGCATTTTTAGTGTTAGTATTGATGATCACTTTTTTGAACAGTACATTTCTTTCACCCAAGCTCGGACCATCTATAATAACATTTATTTAATATCATCACGTGTTAATATTAATTATAATTATAGAAAAATAGTTAATATTGAATTATTTCTTCTATTTCTTTAAAAGTAAACGCTTTCGGTCTAAATATATTCTTGAACTTGCTTCGTGCTTGTTCTAATAGATAAGCATGTTGCGTATGTCCGCAAATCAAAATCAATCTATATGAAGTTGTAAGATAAACACATGAAAGATGTCTTTTGAGCCTTACCAAATTCTATTATGTCCGATGATGTCGGCATGATAATAGCAACTTGTGGGGTCAGTAGTATTTTGTTGTACAGAAATCGCCCCACCCATCACATGACAAAAAATTCCCCCAGATGTTTGTGCTTATTATGAATATAGAATGATAAACAATCTCAAGTGAATATTAATATAACTTTATCCTTACGTGGCATAGAATTTTTACTGTGTAAAACATTTTCCAAATCATATTTAGCCTTGTTTTCAAATCCACCCAATTGTTCTTCTAAAAACATCCTTGATTGATCATAAAAATAAAAACATAAGTTGCATACCTCAATTTAGACGTTGTAGTTGCAGCAACAACCCTTGTAGACATGCATGCAAAATGTGGAAGAATAAATAAGACAAATGAACTTATACAATAACACAAGGAAAAACTTCAAGGGCACATTTCAATTACTTCAATTGTGATGTATAATCCTACTCAAGATAGAGGGTGAAAATAGCCTCTTCCTATATTGTTGGTCTCAAGACGCTGGGATTAAAAAGAGGCTTATCCATCAAACATCCCATGGAGATCCTATTCCATAAATGTTAACAATCAATAATGTGTCACTTAATCCCTCAAAACCCCCTCTTTTACCACTCACATGATATCTGTAATTTAGTCAATCATCATAAAATTTCCAAATGATTAAACTATGAAATACACACATACAAAACATATACAAGACTTTTCCACGAGAAATTACATTTAATCAAGCATGGGAAGAGAAGATTGTGTGTTTGTATGTGAAAGGAGAAAAACATGGCAAGAGTTACTTTAAGATGGCCATGAATGCAAATATAATCATTGCCAATATCAGAACAAGAATAAGGATTTAAGGGTAAACCACTTGCTAACAAACCAATGGACCAACATCCCCATTACACTCATAAGGGGTATACAACTTATCACCAGCAAGGAAGTTTGTGAACATCATGACAGATGCATGCATTATTCATATTTACAAGCCTTCTATTTAAACAGATGCACATCCACATCCTTAATATCCTCCATACCATACATTTCATGCCAATTACTCTACAAAATCACCCTAGGTCTTATTCTTATTTGAATTATAATGCTACTCTTCATTCAATCATGATAATAATACGAATCCATCATAAGCCATCATCATTTATCATAAGCAAGTCACCATTTCATTATTAGGTTTATTTTCATGGATACTTTATCATTTGTATTGCATGAACAAAGGGTTCCATGTTCATATTCATACGGTTTGGTCCTTGCGTGGGCTCTTTCTATGTTCTTTTTTGCAACGTGTGTCCTGAACACTTGGGTTTTCCCTAAAAACTTTCTATCCGTATGGATCATACTCGATATATTTCTCTAAATAGGTACATGCCTATGTAGAGTATTTTGTTAATTATATGTGAATTTCACAAATGGTGGTTGCATGTCTAGTGCTATAGGCACAACATATGACACAATATTTTAAAAACCCTTGGATAAGATATAGTGGAATTGTAGTGAGCTTAGACTTGTTGGTTCTGACAACACTCAGAGATCCGACCGTGGAGAAAAGCTGGTCAGAATTCGTTGAAATCTAAGGGCTCAAAATATTCACGCCTGGTAGCATGCATTCAAATGACAAATTCTTAGCGGTGGTCTTGACAATTGTCTCTATGCATGTGCTCTCCTAGCCTGCTGTTAGGTATTTTTCACTGTAATAATGTTGTTATCGGGCAGTATTTGCAGCGAAGGAGGCAGAGGCACCCAGTCCATCACCTGAATGTGGAGAAACCCTACACTCAAAGGCAATATGCAGACAGCTAACAATGTGGGAAGCATATGTAGGCGACGGCGATTTGGGGAAAAACAGAGGTTTCTTCGACACAAGACTGCAGCAGGAGATGGTACAGTCACAATAGAACCCATAACCTGCTTCACCATTTTCCCTTTAATTTTTACCAAACAGACAATGTCCATTTTTCGGCCTATTCCCATGAATCTAATGCCTCCGTTTCTTGTAACGGATATCTTCTTCCATTGAAATAAGCATAACCCACATTGCTCACAGCTACAGAATACCAGGAGAAACGTATCTGCTTTGCATTGCAGTTTCTGTGATTCAAATCTTTTTTTTTTTGTTGTTGTTGTTGCAGCATCCAAGGTATATATGTGTGATTTGTTTCATTGTTCTGGCCATAGATGCATTTCACAAATTGCTAGATCTTGTTTCTTGATCGGAATAAATTGTTAATGATATGTATAATGTATATCCTAGAAGAAATGTTATGATGGTTGTCATTTTTTTTTTTACAATAACTACTGTAAACAAATTGTTGAAGATAGAGATCTTAGATAATAATATTTTTGGAAAAACTGTGTAGAGTTTTCAAAACAATATTTTGGATCACATTTCATGATTACTCTATTCTCATTTTAATGATAGATTACAGAGTATTATCCAAATATTTGATTTAAAAACTGTTAGTTTTTGAATCAATGGATTACATCCTTGATGATATCATCATAAAATGTGATCAGATACGTGATTTAAATGTTGCAACACAATTTTTTTGAAATAAAGGTCGGAGTTTTTAAGACATTTCAAATCACATTCCATAACTTTTCTTTTCTCGTCTTAATGATTGAGTGATTCGTCCCACAGTTTTTCCAAAAACATTATCATCCATTCTTATGAATTGTGAAAAAATTGTATCTCTGATAAAAATCTTGATTTAATTTTTGTTGTGGTGAATGTAGGGATGATCATGGGTCCCAATATGAGAATCATTATGGTTTATCTTTTATGCCTGTTGTTATGGCTGGGCGTTGCCCTTGGCGCCACCAATACATCTACTCCTTCCACAGCTCCCACCTCGGCCCCTCCAGTCGCATCGCCGAAAAAAGCTCCAGCTCCGCCTGTTAAATCTCCTGCAGTCGCTCCAACTGCAGAAACTCCACCTGTATCTGCGCCTTCGGTGGAATCTCCACCGCTGACTTCTACCCTCCCTCCCAGCGTTGCTCCTCTCGTGTCTCCACCACCGTAAAACACTCATACGCCTGCACCCACAAAACAGAAAACGAAGCCCAAAAAGGGAAAAAAGAAGTCGAGTAAGGCACCCGCCCTGCTCCCACTCCCTCTACATTTGGGACCTCCTGCGCCTCCAATGGCTTCTCCACAGTCCTCGGGTGATTTGGTTTCACCCGGACCTGCACCCATTTCCGATTCACCGGTAATTTCCAGTTTCCTGTAACTTCTTTTTTCTCCATCATCAAACCCATTTTTTGATCTCAAATTTGGTTTTCTGTTGTGACTGCAGAACGAAGGAATGAAGAGCTTCGCTGCGAGCGACATTTTGGGAAGCCTTATGCTCGGCTCCTACCTCATTTTCATGGTGTAACTGGCATCTTTGCTGTGAATTACATTTTTTTCGCCTAATATTTAATTTGACTGTTACAGATTTACAGTGAAATTTTTTGTTGGACATTTCCGTCGATTTTTGTCGTATGCATTTATTATGTAATTCATTTTATTGGATAGGATGCTCGGTGGACCCCTCTTGCAGTATATACTATTCTTTTAATAATAAATGTAAAGGTTGTCCCGGAAAATGTTGCCCGCTTTATTTGTTTATTTTAACCATTTTTAAAAATTAATGTTACAACTTATAACAATTTATCTACTATTAGGGATGCAAGTCTACACCATGAACTTTTTATTCTTTTTTAAAATTGGATTCGTAGTATCATGTATATGAAGTTTATTTGTGTAAAGTAAGCAAGCGAGAAAAGATTTGTAGAGTCGTACAAACAATTTTAAGTCATTAAGAAATATAAAGTATATCATTAAGATTTTTTTTGGTAAGTTTTTGGTTGGATCTAAATGAACTGGATTTGTTTTTAGTTCAATGAAGCATGGCCAACAAGTGTATTCAGAAGGAGCTTTAAGACTTGTAGAGGGATTCCCCAACATCATGCAGTGCAGGGCCGGTGGGAGAGGACCACTTCCATTGTGGGCGACTATTATGGGGCCGATTGAAAGCCCTTATGCTAGAGGAGTCTTTTTTGTCACGATCCTATTTGCATTGAGAAAACAAAAATGATTTATAAGTGTGACTGACTCGGATGTTGTCTAAGTCCCATAAGCCATATTATTTTACCACGAGGCATGCATTCCAATGTTGTAACAACTCTGTTAGCAATTTAGTTATTATTAATTTGTATTTGTAATGTAAAATATGAGATCATCTACAGTCATTTCTTTATAGAGGGTGCTATTCAAATTCTCTACCTAAACTGCATACCTGAAATTTGAACCCGAACACTAAAACATGTACCCTATACACTATATATTAAACCCTAAACGTTGGTGGCTTTTTTCTTCAGGTGGGTGTTATTTACAGATGAAAACTGAAACATTTTTTTGTTCTTGGCATTGCAGCTGCAATATTTGGGCCAGTGGCAGTTCTGATCATTGCAGTTGGGAATTCATCTTGTTACCATAGGGCTATGGCCTCAACATACATTCTAGGACATACTATTGTCTGCCTCGATATTAAAATTTAACTTATTATTCTTTATTTCATGGAACCCATTAACTATTTCTTATTTTAATAATTTACAACTTGATGAGTACAAGACTAACATGACTAGACAACTAGGACCAATAATGAAGGTTGTTACATTAATAAGCTTAGTAGTGCCTATAATTTTGGTTCCAATAACAGTTATACTTGGGAGCATTTATTTAGCTTGGCCCTTGGGTTATGGCCTTGTTACACCCCTGATGGCAACATTTGAGGCTTTTGGTGATGGAGAAGATAAATTTATTCATTGCTTTGTGGTATGCTTCAGACTTTGACAATTAGTTCATTTGCTAATCTTAATTTTTATTCAATAATTGAATTACTCAAGGTAAAATATTTTAAAGACATTAGTCATATTCATATTGGAATTTTCTTTTATCTAAATCCATTTTATAAGCTAAAATTTGTCTTAATGTAAAATCGATGTTTTCTCCCAAGTATCAGTCCCTCTAAAGGCTCCTGATAAAGCCTCTACAAACACTCTTATGCCTGCTAAGGAACAAGACCATTATCAACCATAGAAAAGGCATATAAGGACCTATGTAAGCACCCACCACATTTAATGAGTGTTGCTCGATTTGCACTCCAATGAGTGCAGTTTTATGGATTCGTTTAATGTTTACAGTATAACTTCCATGTCACTTTTCTATTGGAAAGAGCAGCTAAATTAAATTCTCAGTTAGGTGGGGGTAGCTTAACTGGGTAGTAATCTTTCCGCACTCGATATTCCTAACTAGAAGATCGTCGAATTGTGGAAGATTCAATGATAGATGTCGATGCGCTATCACACACAACTATATAGTTTTGTATGTATTTTGTATTTTTCCCAATATTTCAACCCACAATAAAAATTATATATTTTCAATGATTACAAGTTTGTTACAAATCTAAGATAAGGTGCTTTGACATTATTTTAACGTTTTTATAAAAACGATTTATATAGTTTCACATTCATTCGTATTTATGTTGAACGTGCATTCCCAAGAACAAAATTGCAGGCCCAAATAATTTGGGTGTGACCGCCTAATGTTCAAATAAAACCAAATTCTTTTTGCATCGAATAACTCTAGACTAAAAAAATACTAGGCTATTGTTCCAATTTAGATTGTCATGTACATTATTGTCGAGATCAAATTAACAAATATTTTATGAATAAGGTTACATATTGTAGATTTGCAACAACATTTCATGAATGCTAGAATCGGGTGTCAAAGGTAGAAAGTCTAATCATAAGTCTACAAAGATGAGCACGACCTAACATATACAATAGAATGCCACATCAAAGAAAATTATGAATTGTAATAGACTCATCTAATGCTTAATCAAGGAAATAACACTAAAAAGAATCCAAAACTCGGACAATATATCCGTGAAGTATCTCTCGACATAAAAATAGATTTCAAAACTGCCCAAATTTCCCAAACATATCTTTTTGTTAAAAAATTTGATTTAAGATTGGAAATATTTTTCACGATTCTGGCACAAGTGAATGCTCAAAATGTGAATCGGAGATGGTCTATTTGGATCATGTATTACCGCAAAACAAAACAAATAAATCATCAATATTTTATCTAAATGACTAGAAAATGGTGACAATAAATGTCTTCTGAATAAAAGAAAATGGCTAAAGATTATTTTATTTCCCATTCTTCGAAGAAGACAAACCACTATGTTCTTTTCCACAACTCTTTTCACACCCTTAGCAGATAGGAAACCACCGATGCCATAATACATACTTAACAAAATATTTGCAAATGCATATGGTAGTAAATGCAATACTTTGTGGACATAACTATTAACACTATATCCAACTTAACTTGACTGGAAAATAAGGAATCATTAATATGAACTACTCCACCTAGTTGGTATTCAAATCTTATTATTAGATTTATTTTTCAAAAATAAGAGTTAAACCCAATTTACTCTCATCCAATTCTAATATCCCAAACCTTTGTGGCTTGAAATCAAGATGAAATTCATATTTACTCCTAATAGAATTAAATCATGTTACAATTGCAATTGACTCATATGCTTAGAAGGCGGTGAAGTTTATTTAGTATGCCCCCTCAACAATCAAGAATGAATTGTAGATGAGAGTGCGTCATCGGGAAATGGCTGAACTATGTGTTGTGTGTAGTGTGGCGTGATAAGTGTGTAGTGATGATATGTGACATATAGAGATGTGATGTGAGAATGTGTGATCATTTAGCCTAAACCGTATATCACAACAAGATAACGAGAAGGAGTGATGATTTACCCTATGATGTATATCACTAAAGGATGCAAGCGAGATTGATGAGGTAACCTATAATGTATATCACTACAAGATGATCGAAAGAGTGATGATTTAGTCTACGATGTATATCACTATAAGATAAGGCTATAAGAATAGTGATGTGGTCCATTTGTGATGTATACCCTCAACAGTTCGGTATGGACCGTGAGACCAGAGTGCATCATAGAGCGATGAGTGCAATGTATATAAGTAGATGAGTAGAGTGTATAATATGTGTAGTGGATGTAGTATGATATGTAAGGTGTGTAATGTGTAATGTAGGATGCATAGTATGTGATGCAAGGTGCAAAGTATGTGTAGAATGTACCTAATGTATGAATCACAAGATGTAAGATGTAAAGTGTAGGATGAAAAATGTAAGATATGTGAAGATGCACAATGTGTAATGTCTATTGTGCAGTGTGTGAGGTTCATGTGTATAGGAAGCCCTCAACAGTCAAGTGTGAACCGAAGCACAAGAGTGTGTCATCGGGAAATGGTGATGGACATGTGTATGCTAGGATGCATGTGCTTTAGAAGGTAGGTGTGTAATAATGTGAGTGCAAGATATATGTCAATGCTAGGGGGATACAGTGTAATGCCCCCCAAATGTGTAAGATAAAGAATACAATCATGTAATGACGTCTAGGTGATCATTGTTGTCATGGTCAAAACCAAATGAACAACCCTTAGAGATTTGGTAAATAATGGTGTCAGGTTTGTCACGTAATGAGCCATTAAGGCTTAAGTTTTACATACCCATGGCATACTACTCATAAGTGAAATGTGGTAATGGAAACCCATGGGCATACCAAAGTGAAATTCTATGTATAGCCAAGAAAGGAGTTGTTGCAAATGAACACACGAACAAAGGGCATGAGAAATGATATATCAATATGGTTAGGGTCGAGTGTGCCCCAATGTATTAAAGCTGAGATTGTCCTAATGTGAGTGGAGAAAAAGTGAGAATCTCGTGCAGGAATACTTGGAGATGAAAGAAACACAGGCCATAAGTGACAATAGTGTAAACAAAGCCATGATAAAGATGAAAAAAGTGGGGTGGATGAGAGAGATCCTCAACAAGTGAAGCCTAGATGAGTCAAGCCATCATGTGTACAGAAAGTGTCATCGTAAGTAGGATTGAATGGAATATGCTCCCAATTAGAATTATTCATGAAGAATGTGCATGTGAAAGGAGACAATCTTTGGTGGTGGTACATGAGAAGGTGGAGAAGCTAAAGTGACATCCGGTGTAGGGTTGGGCCCCTGATAAAAATTCATAGCAATATTAGTAACATGAGGAGACATAGATGTATTCGGTACATAATCTATCATGCAAATGGCACCTTCACGTGGTGGTAGATTGGGTGGCCCATCCATAGGTTACGGATCATCGGTAGCATTCGACCTAGGAGTAGGGAGTGTAGTGTTAGGATCATTATCACAATATTTGTAAGGATGACGGTCATGAAGAATAGTATACTTGACACCTTCATGTAAGAATTTGACACAATGATGTATAATAGATGCAATGCTTGCTTGCATGATATGAAGCCATGACCGACCAAGTAAACAATTGTATGAAAATGGAAATTCAATGAAAAAGAAGACTGTGTTAAGGGTTTTGGCCCAACAATAATAGATAAGACTATATGACCGACACATGGACAAATAGAACCATCATATGCATGAAGGGACAAAGACGATGGACTAACATTGGCAATAGAGAGACCAAACTTTCAAGGAATGACATAGGACGAGATTAAGTTTAGATCCATTGTCGATTAAAGTGCGCTTGATACCCACATTATAGATGCAAATAATGAAATGCAAGTATGAATCATTGTCAAAAATAAAAACATCTCGCATTTGGATTAGATGGGAAATCAATATGTTGAGAAAATGCATCAACAAATGTTTGATAAGTGGAGTTTGGATGTATATCAACATGAATGTAAGTAGTAACAAGGAAATGTTGTAAGCGATGGGGTGGGAGTGGTGCGGTCAAGACACTTGGTTGTGTGCTTGCCCACCCGGTTTCAAATCCCCCCGAGGCACGATCCTCCTCGAGAGGTGGTTTCGCCGCTAGAGGTGGCATCTCTGCTCGTGCTGACACTGGTGATTACTCCTCACTGCTGACGCTGGTGGCTGCTCCTCTCGTTATCTACGCCGGTGGCTTCTTCTCTCTCTCGCTACGTGGGTGGCTGCTTTCCGCTCACCGTGTGCGCTGCTCCTCTCACTTTGCGGTCATGGCTGCTCCTCTCGCCGCCTTGACACTTGTGGGTGCTCCGCTTCTTCTTGATCCCGGTGGCTGCTCCTCTCGCCGCCGACGCCAGTAAGCCGCTCTAAGTTGTCCCACTCACTGCGGTCATTGTCGACGGTCACTTTGCATCTTCACTTCGGTTTCATGGTTGCTTGATTGGGTTCCCTAATGAGTGGTCCCCTTCATTGTAACCGAGTTGTGGATCCTCTCAAAAATCCTCCTCATGTGTACAAGGATGCGGGTCCTTTCAAACACCCTCAATTTACCCTCAATCCAAAAAAAAAAACAAGGAAATGTTGTAAACTCTATATCTCAAGTCAGGGTTGGCAAGAAAGAAATCATTGATTGAGATACTCATGATGAAAAAGTGATAAAACAAGAACGAGGAATTGAAGGTCGGGTTCACCAAAATGATTAAGCTAAATTGTAAATAAACACAACCTAATTTGATGATATTGTAGTAGTAACTACATAAAGAAATATAGAAATTAATCCAAGCAACTAATCAATAAAAATATGAAACCCTAATGTGAAAAGAGGGTTAGAAGAGCCTTAGCTGATTCAGCGATGTTGTTGGATTGTGTCACAGTGGAGACCGGATGAACAGAAATGGAGAACTATCGTAACGAACCACATAAAATTGCAAGAGATGCAAATTTGCATGTACTTGGGCACCGAGAGAGGGATAGGGGCACACAGGGCATGCTAGTACTAAATTATGGGTGCCCTAGTCTATGTAGATGGTCATATTCCCAAATTTCTAGGGTTAAAATATGTATGCACTTCTTTACTTCTTGTTGCGTGCAAGTCATTGCACTCCTTCAGATGTCATTGTCAATCTACAATAAAAGAATCACTGTGCAAGACCGCAAACCAAACATTAACACCCTAAAAATAAAGATGCATATGAAGGGGTCAAACTATCCTCAACTGCCAAATGGATGGACTTATCACTGAGTGTTGCACTACATCTTAGACCCAATGTAGTTCTGGGTGTGTGTGTGTGTGTGTGTGTAATTATGCCCTTGGTTGCTCTTATTCCAATCACACTTTGTGAGTAACGAGCAAGTAACTAGATGTAGAATGTAAATAATGTGTGCATGGAAACAATAGACTCCCCTCCTATGAAGTGTGATGCATATGAACCATCCTTTTGTCCCTCGCGATGGAGCTAGATAAATGCAAATGGAGTTATAAATGCCTTGGATGGATACAACCTTAGATGGAGATAGTAATGCTCAGTTCTTGGTCCTTCATTATGGTCACATAACTTTATATTCATATGATTCCTTTGCTTTGAATTTCATAATTAACCTTGAAAAGGCCGTCTACCAAAAAGATAAATTTCTCAACCAGCTAAAAAGTCCGAGAAAGTGTGAACAAAGTGTAAAGGGAACAAGAGCGCCCGGAGGATGAGGGTGCTTGGCATTGGCATCCTTGGGTGGCGCTAGTGTCTAGGATGACAAACGACGAAAGCTAAAAATACAAACTAAGCAAGTGGGAGTGCAAGTGAAAGTACCAAATGAAAGGAAAACAAAGTGGCCAAAGACAAGGGCTAATCAATACTTTACTAACATAGAAATCATATGAACAACAATATGCAACTAGGACTAGATAACTACCCAAAGTGTGTGATTTAGTGTCTACATATGCAACATTGGGCTTGCACACATATCAACAATCACACGTGTAGAATTGAGCTTACAAAAATAAGATCAAGAACATATTGACCATATGTCAACCATGAATAGGGAAATTCATCGATCAATTAATGGAGTACAAACCTTTTAGCTCACCAACAACCCATGTGTAAATAAGGACATACACTCATCTATTCAAGCTTTGATGTATTGTTCTCATTCCAAATAAGGATGCAACCTCATCCAACAATGTGTCCCTACTAGATGCATTCGCTACATCATTGTATACTGTAATCTACCTTATAAGCTTTTTCTACTTTGCATTTATCCCCATCCCTAACTTAAACACAAAGTCCATACCATATAAACTTTCTATGGTTTATGTATTCCCTACTTATGCATTTCTTCCCATAGCTTTTGCACTATGTCTAATAGATAGATAAGTATTTATAATCCTTGCTTTTATGTATTTTCTCCTACATCTAAATTTGATTCTTCTTGATTTGTTCATACATATGCATGGAGCATTCGACATAAATGCAAAGCTCCAATTCCATTACAATATGAATAAAAACACAATAAATAAACATTGTAACTATACAACTAACATCAAATGCCGAAAAATGAACATACATATGTCTAAATCATTGGGCCAACACAACAACCATCTCCAACCGTGAACCCCGATTCGTTCTTCTCTTCAAGATGCATAAGGAAAATACCATACAAGAATTGATCTCCTCCCCTCTCTGCACAAATGGTCTATAAGAAATGAATTATATGCCGAATACACACAAGATTTTACAACAATGGTCATTCTTTCTCTAGATGCATTGCCAAAAAGATGGCCACCACTTTTTAAGTTGGAATAACATGGACTCCGATCCTCACCACAAAGTACTATCTTTACTTACTCAGGGTTGAGAAAATGCTCATAACAAGAGTAAATCCAATATTACAGTAACACATGCGAAGGGCGATCAATACAAATATAACGACCACACCCTTTGTTTCCCACATGATATTTCTTCCATAACCAACCACCTTCAACGCCAAATCACGAACTTGGAAATCTTGGTTATTAGAAGAATTGAATCCACAAAAGGTCTTTGAGTGCTTTATTAGCAAATATTGTATTTTAGCATTATAATTCAAAATAGCTTAAGATCCTTACTACAAAATATTCACCTAGACTTTGAAGCACTCCACGCCCTCCCACCTGAAAGTATCGACATTTCTTCTTCTTCACGAAATTTCACTTCCAACATTACTAAATCAATGTCGAAGACATTGAAATAAGTGTAAGCAACAGGTACCCTACCAAATGTACACAAACACCAACCATCATCCTTTGTGTCCTCCTTGCCACCAATAATTATAGAGGTTGATCGTAATGTCCCCAAATGGACATATTTCAACCCCAAATGGATTTCCTGCGAATCCCAAACAAATATGCAATGTCTAGAAGATATATTAAAATTATTATATGCAGATTTGAATATTGCCCCAAAAAATACAGATCTGAATATTGCCCCAAAAAATGTGACTTGGTATAGGAATGAAAATTCACCAAATATGAAACAACACCACAGAATCTTTCAATCCAACAAATCAATAAACCCGTTGTGTCCCGCCATGCAATTTTACATTAATAGTAAAATAATCAAAGACGAAGATAATCGAGAGCTAACCCTAGTCTTCCCTTTTTGTAGGAGGTCGCCGAGTTGCAAAGGATTTTCGGAAGAGTCGGGTTCGAAGGGTATTGGAAAGATGCCGCCAAAATTAGACCATCTCAAGTTGTAGAGGTGTTCGTCCGCGTGACAAAGAAAATCATAGAGCTACCACCACATGCAATGTTGATTAGAATATCTAATACAATTGACATTAACAACCCATCAAATATTACCTATAATAAGTTTTTATAAAAACTATTGCGATCATGACATTGGTGCACAAGAGACATGCCACATGTTGCAAAACTTCCCCTCACACTTTATAGCTATAAATTAATTTCCCTATTGGTTGGTAAATATGTATTCAAGTGTGTCCTTGCACACACAACAACAACATCCACAAGGCACCCTCTACACGTAGATCCAATCCCCCTCTTTAAGGTTGGATATTTATGGTCTTTCAATAGTTAAAGGAAATGATCTCAATCAACACAAAGGAAGAGTCGTGCAAACATTCGAGTATTCACCCATGACTATGATGTGCCCATAGATGATGTTCCTTGTTATTAAGACTTTTGTTCATTAGAGATTTTACTTTACAAACCATTCGACGGATACAAGTAGACACCGTTGTTAACACACCCCAAAAAATTTCCCATTGGGAAGAAATAAAGAACTCCTACCACCCTTTACATATAGAGAGGCCAATACTCAAGGTGGAAGCATTAGTGGAACAAAGAGCGGTGTGACAACTCACAAGGAGAATGCCCAAAGGGAAATGAAACTCCTATAATGGGAATAAATATCCCACATGCATCCACATGAAAATACAACAAGCCGATGAACTAGACATCTTAGGACTATGACATTTTGACGAAGGCATGATTGGTCAAAGCATATGGTCCCCATTGATTTACAACACATTGCACTTGAATTCATAGACTAGGCTCGACTTGAGAACAAAGTACCACTTGTTGTTTCCTTTGACCAACTAGATCCACTTGCTTCTATCATCAAAACAATGAATTGTGTTTGCAATTGTCATTGCACATGCAAGTAGGTGTGGGTAAATTCCAATGTTTAAGATGATCGTTCAAGGTACAACCAATACGGGAAAGTCCTACGATAGGCTACATAAAAATGGATTACGAGATACCAAAGGGAAACAACAAATCCTCCATTCTCCTATTGGCTCCAACATGTATCATTGCATTCAACATAAATGCCTCCACTATACATTCTAACCTTCGGATACCCATTCACGAAATGATGTCTCTTGAAGGCTAAAGCGCTAGCAATATTCCAAGATCATATGTGGGACATAATATACGTTCTCATAGACGAAATGAGCTTCGTAGGGCCAAAAATGCTTAGCAATATAAACTACAGGTTGTGCGAGGCATTCCCTTAGCAAAACAACATTGATTTCAGAGGGCGTTTGATGATACTGGTGGGCGACTTGGGCTAGCTCCTTGTTAACGACATACCGCTCTATGCAAGAATGTCATTTGGACACTCCTTCCGCACAAATTTTAACAACTATTAACCAACATTAGAAATGCAAAACCAATAAGAAAAGATCAAAATCTTTTAATGTCGCGTACAAACTCATTCATGTCAACATTAGCGCAAACATGCTTTACACGTGTAAAGCATGTACATGCGATGAATGAATTAACAACCACACACAATAAACATATACTTAAATGCTTGTGCCTTCCATTCTTTATTATATTTGGCATAAATAAATATAGTGCACAATATTATTCAACACCACTTCATTAAAAACTTCACATTGTTATCATCTTTGACCTAACTTGCAACTCATATGCAATTACTAGGAAAAAAAAAAACAACTTTCACCCTAAAAACAGGGAAAATCACAATTCCACTTAAGTCAAGATGACCAAAAATAAATAATAAATAAAACCTAATTGCTATTTACAGAAGGGTCAATTTTTTTCATCATGTAATAATAAATATTTCCCATACGTAGCCTAGGGTTTTCCAGTTTGCAGACGGTTTTCGGAAGAGGTAGGGTTTTTAGTTTTTGATCTGTGATTTCTAGGTCAGAAACAATGCCGCCAAAGTTGGACCCATCTCAGGTTGTGGAGGTGTTCGTCCGTGTGACAGGAGGAGAAGTTGGAGCGGCCTCTTCATTGGCCCCTAAAATTGGTCCTTTGGGTCTTTCACCGAAGAAAATCGGAGAAGACATTGCAAAGGAGACTGCAAGAGATTGGAAGGGTTTGAGGGTTACCGTGAAGCTCACTGTACAAAATCGTCAGGCCAAAGTTACAGTTGTTCCCAGCGCAGCTGCCTTGGTGATTAAAGCCCTGAAGGAACCTGAACGTGACAGGAAAAAGACAAAAACATTAAACATACTGGGAACATCTCGTTGGATGATGTTATTGAAATTGCGAAGGTCATGAAGCCCCGATCCATGGCAAAACATCTTGCGGGAACTGTGAAGGAGATTTTGGGTACGTGTGTTTCTGTTGGGTGCACTGTCGATGGCAAGGATCCCAAGGATTTACAATCAGAGATCGATGAAGGAGAGGTGGAGATTCCAGAGGATTGATTGGAAGGAAGCGATTTTGTTTTGGGTATGTTTTATTGAGTTTTAGTGTATTGGGTATTTGTTTGTTTTTAAGGTTTGATTGGGGAACAATGGCTTAACGAATGTTTACAAATCCTACATTAATGTGCTTGTATTCAAAAAAGTCATTATGGTTTTTTTGACTGCTTGCTCTCAAAAGTTTGCAATCTTGTCTTTTGTGCTGCTATTAACTATTTCAAATGAGGTAGGAATGTCTCTTGAAACATTGCAACGAGGCTTGGATGAATTAAAATAATAAAATCATAACCAGTGGTAGAAAAGAATATCCTGAACATCCGTGAAGTATCAGGAATGGATTAGAAGGGTTTATAAGAATACTTGATTTTTTTAAATCTGGAGACAGTACACAGAAATAGATAGCATAAAGTAGGCTCAGATAGCAAGTTATCAGTTTACCTGTTTATGGTTGCGTTTATCTTTCTATAGTGTGAAAATCTAAGATGCTTTGAATTGTCGCCACGGATCAGCCTAAGATTGACTTGGTGATTTGCATTGATATTTAGCTGTCTTTGTTTGATTGCCCTGTTTAGCCGGATTCAACCATGAGACAATTAGACAATAGATATTTATGCTGTCTTGATGTAACCAACTCCGTGGATTAAAATGAATGTATTAAGTTGAGTGAGGTCTTCTGTGAACAATCTCTCAATCTCTATGTAATATAGTTTCATTTTACATCCAACAAGAGTAGGAATCAAATACCATTCAACAATTAGTCTTCTTCTTCCACCAAATCTGAATTGTAGATGTGTTTATCAGTGAAAAATCTTTATTGCTAAAACTATACCAAGTTTTGTTTAAAACCAATTTGAAGCCCTCATAAATTGCTCTCTTGTCACAGTCTTAAGTAGTGCTACCAGACGACCCTTTCATATACAGAAAACATCTTACTGATTTTTGATTGCCTTGTTGTTTGGTCAAATTATCTGCAGCAACACTGGACTTGTGGTCTTTGATTCCTTATTATCTGCTCAGAGTATGTTCAGATCAACCTCATTTTGAGACATATCACTTTATCACTCAATATTCTAGGATTTGCAGAGTACAATTCTCCTATTCTCTGTAGGAGAATCGCGATAAGAAACATTTCAATTATAGGCATCCCATGTTTGAAAACTTAAATGCATTATAAGAACTATTAAAGTCATTTCTAAATTTATATAACCATTAATTTGTTTTCTTTATTCTTTTGTCACTCCTAGTAGTGAATCGTAGTTTTTTTTTTTTTTTGAATGGAGGCATTTCAATAACAGCCATTATGAATTTCTTCTAAACCAACAAAATTGATTTCAGATTTTTTAAAGCATCTTTGTTTAAAGGGTTGTTAACCACCTTATGACCATCCCCTTATGATTACTACAAATTGTCATGTAGACACTAGTAAACTTGTAGATACCGCTCCACCAGCAGGGCTACTCTCAGACTCTCACATGTTATATCATGTAGACAGCATTCAGTATCTGCTACACCCCTCTCCATACCTTGTCCAGAGCTCATGTCTAGTGTGTCATTTTGGCACTTATTCTGGCAGATCTATGACATCGTGTGTTAGGAGTTTCTTTTCTTTTGATGGCTACACTTTGTTACTTTGTTACTTGTATATAGGGGCTTCCATATTTTCAAGTAAGCTGCTTCTTGTAGATGTTGTAAAGGTGCATTTGACATTTGGATTACCAATTTACCTTACCCCATCATTGTACAAGTTATTGATTTCAAGTTTTCAACCCAAATATCATTCTCTCAGTATTTTGTTTTTGAAAACAGATCTTCTGTTAAGTCTGGTCACACCCATTTGCTTTAAACATACACAAATATACCTGTTCAGGTGTACGTTTTAACACTGGAATGTCAAAGCTGATGGAGTAGTATAATACCATTCATTTCCTATCTAGTGTTGGGAAATTATTTGAGAGTTAATTAGGCTTTTATGATTGTTGTGCAAATGCTCTACCCAGTGAAATGCAAACTAGTTTTCTATTAATACTGAAAACAAAATCAACAAAAGCATGGTCACACCCTTCTAAGAACAATATTCTATCAAATACTTCAAGTTCACAGTGCTGTTTAAACACATTTTCTGATGTCCCATTCTTAGCTCACATATTCCTAAAACCAGAGTTTCAGTAGAAGTATAAACCTGCTGTAGCAGGATTGATTCTAGAGAAATGAAACTAATTTACTAAAACCAGACAGTATTGTATTACTACTGCCCCAGAAACAACAATATGGAGAACCATGGATGCATCCTGTTTCAAAATAATGCCATGTCTTGCTGGGAAATAGGCAGATTGAAGCTCCGATAACCACACCAGAAATACAGATTTATATTGTAAGCTTCTCCACTCCATTGAACATACTTAAATATGTATTGAAATAAGCATAGATACATTATGAACTGTATATACACCTCAACTCACCAGCTGCAGATGAAAACCGTAGGACAACTTTTGCAATTAATAGGTCTTATTAAGTATGGGCAAAAATAAGTACTGAAAAATGTTAAAAAGAATGTTCCTTGAATTTGTTGGTTCAATCCTTGTTGCACTTTAGAGACCTTTGGTCCTTCTGATAAAAATATTGTTTTAACATTAATGTTTAAAGGTTTGATGGTGTAGCTTCTTTGCAACTAATAAATTTTAATGGTATATGCTCACCAAGATAGTCAATAGTAAATTACTAAATACTATCTAGTAACTAACAAATTTTAATGGCATATCACCATCTTGATCGGAAATTGTGACAACATTCTAAATTGTGTTGTTAACATCTTATGAAATGTTTCAGCATATCTTATGAGATATTTCAGCATATAACAGTAAATAATGACAATGAAGTATATAGAAATGAAAGCAAAAAGATGGACTATTTATTACTCAAGATTTTACCATTAAAATACAATCAAAGTGGGGTATCACCTATAAGGCTGTAATCCCTTTTCAAAATAAACACAGAATAATTAATTATGTAATTTTTCCCAGCAGGTTTAGTATATACTCATGTTACTTGATGCTACTTTTAAAATAAACCCATAATAATTAATTATGTGTATTTTGTACTGCAGGCTTATTTTATACTCATGTTACTCTATACTATTACTTATGCAAAATGCACCAAATAACCAATATGTTGCCTTCAGTACCTCAATTTCCCCTTCTTCTCTCTCCCAGGTGGTTTGACCAGTTAAACTTGCTCTGTAAAGGCAGGCCCACCATGCTGCAAAACTAAGTTCCTCTTATGATGGATTCATTTGGCAGATCTGAAGGTGTTGGAGATGGCAGTTGGCAGCTGTTGTGTCTCTACCTGTGAGCGTTTACAATTCTCTGGCTTTTTTCCTGAAATCAGTCGGCCTTGTGACTCCGTGTCAATACCCTTGAATGTGCTGTAATAACATCCTCCAAGCCTCCCTTAATCACTTTCATAAATGGCATCAAAATCCTTCCACAGCAGTTGCCAAAGAAAATATGTGTCGACGCAATTGTGAATTTTCAGCTTTTTAGCACTCCTTTGAGTGGCTGGTGTTCTCTTTCCACCACAACAAAAGATATCTCTTAACTTAGTTGAGCCCAATTACAAATTTGGTGTTAAGTGTACCTACCCATTGTGTCTGTTTGGATTATGTTGCTCTATCGTATTAAGATCCTATTTTTGTGTCAATTTTTTTGACCACTACTTTTTTTGCGCCAATTTGTAAGTCTTCTGCTAATACTTTATTCTTTCTTCCATATTAACATGTATTTATTACATTGTCTTGCCTTCCAAGTACAATGTGTGCATTTCTGTGCAGTTTGTAATAAAAGCTGTCATTGTCAGTAGCACAAAATAATGGCATTATTGGCATACTTTATATAAATGTTACTACATTTGTTTTGAATTTCATTTCAGTGGCATGTGTTTGCTTCTTTTGGAAATTATCAAAGACATGTTTAAAGCCTTGTGTAATTTTTCCCACAAACTCTGCCATCTCCTATTCTTCAACAATCAAATAAGTATCTCAAACTCACTTATGAAATACACCACGGCATGGTCTCTGGATGTTTATGGGCTCTAGATGGTCATAAAATTGGTATGGTGTTGTCTGTTAATTTGAATGGGGATAGGGAGAATTTAAGTTTGGTAAAGGTCTTAACAGGGCAGAGGCATTATTGCAGCACCTATTTTCTTTTCTGTTAAATTATAGTTGTACCAAAAACATGGTGGTCCTGGATCTTGTTTGAGCTACAACGAAAACATGTGTATATATCATTTTGATGATTGTGAGCAATACCTTTTAATTTTCAATCTTTGCAAAACCTTAACCAGAGGACCAAAAGAAAGAGGCGGCAAGCCTTGTGTCTTTTGAAGTTATGTATTATTTAACATGATGTATCCTCTGCATTGCAGGTTTTATGTTATTGTGTTTTAGTCATAATGATATTGAAAGGCTTGTTATAGAGATATCATCACCAGAACATGTTTTTGGAATTCTTGGTTTTGCTTTGTTTAGGTAAGTTCTTCCTGTTTTTCTTACTTGAGTATGCTGAATGACATCGATGCAGGTATTCTGCAGCTTGGTGATTGCTGATTTCTTTTGGAAGATTTCACAATCATGGATAGGAATTCGAGGCTTAGTGTTGTTTTGATATGATATTCAGATGAACTTGAGGATAAATGGTGAAAGCTGTAAATGTCTTCACCTTGTATTGTCCCAAAAATATTTGTCAAGGTTCTATTTTGTTATTTCAAGAATTCTTCAGTTATTTAATGTCCTCGTTTGTTACATTGTTGGAGGAGATAAAATAGATGCATTGTTCTCTTTGAAACACATGAGTACTTGGCATTCTTCTTCTATATTTCTGTGTTTTATGATTGCTATTGGTGATCTCATTAATTAAGATGACCTTTTTACTAAGTAGCTGAAACGTTTTGGATACGGGAGCGGGAGTGGGAGCGGGGTATCTGATATGCGGAAACGGCAAATTTTTTTTTGACCCCGGATACGGCAGTACAAAAACTATATAAAAATTAAAAAATATATAAATCTCAGCCTTCTAAATAGGAATTTAATTATAAACCACATATTATGTATATGAAAAACAAGATAAAAGACAAGTTATACTATTAACTATAAATTTATAATAATGTACAGTATATACAAAACGAATAAAATTAAATTTATAGTGTATGTTATAGATTGTATAAAATTAAATAATGTATTTTATATAAATGTATACAATGTACAATATATTGTATAAGTTGTATATACCATAGTTGGAATACTCGCATAGTTGTATTTTTATTTACTACGCTGTCTACAAGGGATCAGAGCTCATGATTCTTTCAGAAGATTGCAAGAAGTTGCTTTGTCCAAAAGATGCAAAAATGGATTTTATGAAAATAAGAAAAATGTTGCTATCAATGCGTAGAGCTCGAGAAAATATACACTTTTAGAGAAAATGACCCTGAAACGGAGCTACAGAATGAAAGTTATGGTTCATGCAAGTTTTTACTACTACATCTTCTCGAACCCTTCACAAAAATGGCAATTTTTTTTCTATGCTTGTGTTTTCTTCACCAAAAATCCAAAAAAGGAAAGAAATGCCAAAAAAGAAAAAACACGATTCGAGAAGAAAAAAACAGGAGAAAATGCATTTTTTTGCTATTGGGAGCAGCCAGAGGCTTGCGGAAATGGCCGGGTACGGCCTGTTCCATACCTGGCCGTTTCCGCAGGCCTCTGGCCGTTCCCTGCCTGCTCCCGTCGCGCTCCCGCTCCCGCTCCCTACCGCTCCCGTACCTGCTCCCGAGGCCCCTGCCTGCCGTTTCGGCAACTTAGCCTTTTTACTAATTTTCTTATTTTGTGATACGGTGAGATGAAACTAAATACCATGCATATTTACCAACTGCTTTATACGGGGGATGGGTTGGCAGAAGTAGATGGAGTAGATACTACTAATCATATGGCAAATTTTGTTCATCGATTTATTTTATGCCTTTTTGACATTTGATAAAAATAGTAATACATTGATAGCAGCACAAGATGTGACATTTGAAATGTGGAAAAATGTTGATGAGAATTGTATGCGGTACTGCTCAACATTTTCTTATGCTTCCAGTTTTATTTGAGATCTGATATGAAAATAATGAGAATTGTTTTGTAAAGATATAGTTTGATTATAGAATTTGTTGTTATGAATCCTTGCATTTACTTTTATTATTTGTTTGATTTTATTTGAGATTGGGGTTGTATGTTAAAAAATTATACTCAGCATTGTATTAATTTGTATGTGATTGGTTTGTGTTATTCAATGCATAAATCTTGAAAGGATATCAATGGTTAGAAATGAGCTATTCTTACATCCATGTAATGACAAATGAGCTGAAAGTTTTACTTGTACGATGATGGAATCAATTCATTAAGATTGAGGGCTTCAATTCGTTTAGATTTTACCTTTGGTGGCATTGGTGGCACATTCAGCTTTGCTGAACTATACACAACTTACTGCTGAAACTGTTGTTTTAATTGTCAAATATGTATTTGTATTCTAAGATATTTACTTTTGTACCTGGTTCTAGATATACATACATGCTGTTCTAGGTTGTATCTGGTATCCTCTTACAAAACCCTCCTTTTAAAAGTGTAGTTCTAAGGATTGTACGGGAGTTGTCTTTTGGTTTGCAGATGTGGTATTTATGATTGCAGGTTTATTTAAGGTCGTGTATATGCTATTTGAATGCACGTGTGATTTAAAACCTACATCATGATGCGTTTGATTAACATTGCAATCTTACAAAACCACATAGAATCTAGGAGCTCATTCTTGAGTAGTAACAGATTTAGCATTTACAATTTTTATTGTAAAGCTATTTGCATTCTTTATGTTGGGTGATATTTAGTGATATGGAGGAACTGTCTGAGAATAATGTACGAGTGCTCATTTTGAACATTGCTACTGCTTACCATGTAAAGAGAATTATTTCTGAGGGCGTACTTTTCAAAATTTTAATGGTTTGAATATGTTTTTTCATGGCCAATAACAAAGTGGTCGTAGTTGTTTGAGCATGTCGTCAAAATCATTAGGAATAATTGTGAATATCTACCTGTGTATGTGTTAATTAGAAGTATTTGTACCCTAGTAGAAAGAAGGGCTTTGATGTTGATGACAATGATTAAGCATATGGAAATTGTTGGAAACAAGGAAAATGATATTAGGGAGGGTCGACACAAGGAAAACGATATTAGGGAGGGTGGGTTGTAGAAAGAAGATCAATTTGGTGGGAAGGGAAGGAAGGTGGGTTAAAAATGAGTAATGTTAAAAAAGTAAATGTTCTTGCAAGACTAAAATTGTTTAAAATCTCGTTATTTGCTTAGAGTTAAAATATGAATTAGAAAATGAAAGAGCATAAGTAGACAACTACTTTCAATTGCCTTTGCCTAATGATCGATCTTGACATTTCTCATTCAGAAATATAGGTGGAGAATAAAGCCCTCTATCATTGGTCAATGGACAACTCACAAAGAAAATGACAGACTTTTAATCAATGTGAAGCCCTTCAATTGATATGCATCTTGAGACTGAGTAAGGGGAGAACCCGTTTTTGTGCACTCAAAGTTTAAGGGTGCACATAGAACACAAAACATTATATAATTCAAAATATAAAATACCCTTTAATAGCTTATGTTCTTATTGTATATATTTTCTTTTAAATATTAAAATAATGTGGAAGAGACATTTTTAAATATTTAAATTTGGTAATTTGAAATACAAAGAAATTTAAAGGTGAACCATTACTTGTGAATTAAGTCACATATTTGTTTCTACCTATTTGTCATCATTTGATTGGTTAATTGGGGTGAAATGACTTGATGTGACTTATTCTATTGGGAACTTATTGCTTAAAACGAAGGTGATAAAGTGACATGTAATAACTCCCTAATTTCAATAACCTTCACAAGCATTGGTCCATGCTCAATAATTGGCTCCTCTCCCTTATTTTAAGTGCTCAATCAATACTTGGTAATTCTCTAAACAACTTTTATGGTCTTATCCGAACATGTCTACATTCTTTTACATATGAGTTCGGTGCCCCTCGGGGTGGGGAGGTTATGTATACCGCATGGTAAGAGAAAATAGTCAAAAGAAGACTCTCCTCTCTTGCCATGGGTCCCATCAATACGTATACCCCTCCCAAAAATCAAGGAAACTGAAAAAAATTGAGTGAAAATTGAGGGGATTCTGAGTGAAATCCACTTGATTTCGACTTGATTTTCTCGCATTCCTTTTGAGTTTTGCAAAGGGTCACCGTATACCCGAAAACCAATTTGCCATGCAAAAAACCGATATCTTGCATGGAGGCCGGTAGATCCTATCGCCGACTCCCTTGAGGTGTGCGTTTTGTTTTATGGGCATTCCCTACAAGAGGACTACACCTCGGATCGGATAACTAACGAATATCTACCTCCACTTGCACTCAGAGGTATCTTTAGACTCTATCCACTCTCTATCGATCCAAATAGGCTACCCATTCCCCCATTCTTACGTGATATCCCATAGCAAAACACTCGTGTTAGTCTAATTCACATCTCTAATAAGTCATTCATTATTTAGAGATTAAAAATAAAACAAAACTAATCCATTGTAGATGTATAATGAGAGTGTTTACATTTAAGAAACATCAATTAGAAATTAAGGGAAGGGAGGACGCTGTTTAACAACAAATAAATATGTATAATATAATAATCTTCATTCAAATTAAAAGCATTGAACCTTGTCAAAGTCCAATCTTATTTCCTATCACGATAGGAAATAACAATTTTGTAAAGTTGTTGCAAAAATTAATAATGTAACTCACAACTCCTTTGTTACACAATCACTTCCCTTCAATGTGCCTATGCGGTAGTATTGCATGGGTGACCTTCCTATAATTTGTCATTCCATTATGAGCAGCACTTAGAATAAGAGTGTTAGGTTGGCCATTCATGCGTTTGAAAGAATTTTTGTGCGATTCACTATTCATGAAATAATGGGTTAGTACAAGTTTAGATTAGATATAACCGATAAATTCGAACCTATTATATAGTTAAAAGTTCTTTAAATTGGTCATAGATGATATCAATTACATAATAAAATGGTGTTGAAGTCTTGTTATATCTATTTTTCTTTCTTAAAAAAATTCCCTTTGCTTTTGGTTTGGTTTTCTTTAGTTGCGAAGGATGTATACTTGTCCTTGTCCGTATTTCTTTGATACTTGAGAATGATACAATTTCTTGGAGATCCCTTACCTTCGCCCCCATATTATGTTTACTTATGTTCCTATGTAAAATATTGAAAGGTTTTTGTTAAGCATAATTAGGATGGGTGACCTCTCAAAAAGTTGTGGTGATTCACCTTTGCGAGCTTCAACTAGAATGAGTGTGAAGTGGACCATTCATGTTTGTGGAACTCATGAACTCATAAAATAGAGAGTTGTTACTATTTTAGGCATAATCGATAAAAATCTAACTATAATTTAATTAAAAGTGTCATAAATTTTGTCATGGAAAAGATTAACTATATAAAACATTGTGTGTTAAAGCGGCATTAAACGGATGTTTGTTGTCTTTTTAAGAAAAAAATTCCCCTCACTTTTGGTTTGGTTTTGCCTTGCTTATGGGAATGTATACACATGATACAATTTCATGGAGATTCCTTACCATCACGACATGACTTATTTACATCTTCATGTATAATGTTGAAAGCTTTTTAGCAAGCATATTGTCTAGTTTTAAAATATGTAATTCTTTTAGAAACTTAATTATAAATTACTAATTAAGATTGAGTTATACAACTTTTTTTAATTTTAATTTTCTTGTAAACCAACAATCAAATAATTAATAAAAAAGATTCATTAAAAAACAAGAAAAAAATTATTGTTCTTTTCTTTGTTGTGTTCATTTGATTTAAAAAGGTTAGGCAGACATACACTTCCCCTTTTATGGGGAGAGGCATAGCCTACAATAGTAGTAATGTGGGGAGTTAAATGTCTCGCCCATGAAGAAAAAAGTTTTGGTTGACATTATTAGCACATCCATTTTTGTTAAAAATATAACTTTATTGAGCAAAATAAAAAGAAATAGTTACTATTCATTTTCAAAATATAAAAACAATTCAAAAAACACACTTACGAAGATAGTAATAAAGAAAGGAAAAAAAGAAATAAACAAAAATTTCAAAAAAGAAAGTAAGTTTTTAAGAACTCTATTTTATTTCGATAGTGTAAAACAACAATAGTTACTTGAAACTTGTATGCCTTTCCTTTGAGATGAATCTAACATGACCACCTTTCCTCTTATATGAATCTAACATCATTATTATTTTACTCTATTTGGAAATTTGTTGTGAGTGCTTTACGCCTTTACAATTTTTCTACTCAATGTTTTGAAAGCATTATAAATATATTAGCAACAATTCTAAACATCGCCCTTATACACATCATCCCCTCGAATAAAGCATTAGTTGAATATTAGCCATGTCACGAGAATCATTGGCTTGATTAGTGTAACAATATTTCCCAACACTTTCAACATTGCGTTTAAATTTATGCAAATATCGAATAACATTCCAAACTAACGTGCTATAAATATTCTAAAAGGATGTGTAATTTTTCTCTCAATTTTCAATATTCAAGTAATGCGCAATTCTAATATCAAATGAAAAAATAGTTTGTTTAAATATTGGTGGAATTTATGGAACCTAAATTCAAATGTTGCTTTTACATGCAATAAATAATATTAATATTTATGCATTGTTTTTATATGTTTTGTAGGTATTCTTTGAACCAACGTTAGATTTTGAAAATAAATAAGAATGAAGACAATATAAAAAATGATGCGCCTCCTAGCTCAACTATCCCTTAACATGTCTATCATACTCTTGGCTTACTAACTCCACAAACCTTCATACTATGTCCTTGTCCAACTCCCATGCATATTCAATGCTTCAATATCATTCTTGACCCTTCACAATCATCAAACTTTGTTAGATCCTTGAAATAAACTGATATATGGGTAAGAGCTCAATATAAGAATTGCAATGCTACACTCAACTCATAAAGAAATAGTCTCTCTATTGGAACATGAAACTTAGTGACATATCTTTGGTTTATTACATTCTATCATACCATACCATTTCACATGACACCATCCTCTTCCCTGGTTCGACCTCACCTTCATGTCTACTCTCTTTGAATTGTATCACACTTATCACCAGCTAATGGATTCAATTAGGGCATTTACCTAGTTGTGATCAGTTAGTCTTCAACTACCTGAGAGAGTTTAGTTCAAATACCTCCCAAGTACTCCAATCTTATCTAAACATTGATATGATTTCATACCTGCAATTTAGCTCTCCATTCACATGCTTGCAATATTAAGAACTTGCCTACACTTGCATGACTAGTACCTTGAAGGAAACAAGAGGGATTTTACCTAATAACAACCAATTAGATGTCAAATGACCTCTAATACACCTTACATTCTTATTCCACATGCATGAAATACAAAATCATCAACCAACATGTCAATATTGCCTGTTTAGTGCTAGGTCCAGATTTGGCTCCATAAGCTCATACCATGGTAGTCATTAGGTATAGAGGTTACTAGTTATCATCTTGAGAAAATTGGGATCACTAAATCAATGTCATATAAGGGTTCAAGCCTTCTATCTTCTCATACAAAGATTGTCTCATACTCCAAAATCCATTCTTGAGGTTACTAGCACATATGCCTTTTGAATCCTCTTAACCATACTTTACCCTCCAATGGAGTCATATTGCATAATAGAGTTATAGGGTCATTCATACCTATTCAGACATGTTGAAGGCATCATATTAAAGATTTAGGCTCCTTTATAAATGCTCTAGCATTGGTCTTCAACTGGATTCTTAGTGCTTTGCCCCAAGCTTCTTATAGCTCTTGTTTGCCCAATTCAAGCTCTAAAATGCAAGTAAAAAGGCTTTCATGCCATGGATCCATGTTCTATAGACATCCTTCATCATGTTTGAAGTGTTCCTAAACTTTCATGGACTAGCTATTAACATATTTATCCCAACTCACCTTTCTTTGCAACTTTTCCTAGTGATCTAATAAAGTCTTACAACCTGCACAATCAGTCTTGCCTTATAATGATGGAATTTTATTCATTTTTTAACCCCTAAGATCATTTCAACTCATCCTTTAGAATTTATTCCATCTATACACCAATTCTAGGGTCATGATCATCAAACCCTAATGAGACCTCAATCTTTTACCTTGCTTACTTGTACCTTGTAATTTCTTAGTCTAACTCAAAACTTCATTATCGAGATCTTCACATATTCATCTCCAATCACCCTAATATTTTCAGTGTCTCTAATTCGAGCTAAGAAAAAGGTATTTTGAAAATATTGGCTTATTCTATCAGTGCAAACAAAAGTTATGGGAGGCCTTAGTTCGAGCCCGAGAACTAACAATTTTCTATAAAAACCAAATTACACATTTTCAAGACTTATAAAAATTATGATTGCACTCCTCATTACTTTTAGAAAATTTCTACATTAACAGTCAAGAGATTTTTAATATATAAATGACACTGAGGGTTTCATACCCACTGTCCTATCACATCTTCTCAACATAGTCCACTAAAACATACAAATTCCCTGAAAACAGAGGTATATTCTTTCTTGGAAATCATCATACATACTTCCTTTTTTTTATTGAATATCCTGTTACAAGATTTCTCCTTCAAAATATTCTTCCATTCATGAATTTTTAACCTATTCTAGCTCCGTAGAGGCTCAACTAGCTCCTAGATTGACTGAGTCTACCCTAGGAAAGCTTAACCATATTCTAAACATAGGAAATTTGGATGATCTTCATCCTAGACACCTCACACTTCGTTTACAAACCTTATTTTATGGTCTACATGACCTTATCAAGCTTATGACAACTCACTTCCACCTATTCAACCTCTCTTACTTAGTCAAACTTGACAAATTACCACTCATTACAATGCTTTTCACTTTCACTATTACAATGCACATTCAAATTTGAATTTGAAAAATGAGATAATGGAGGGAAAAATTTCTCCATCACTCCTAACCCACATGACCACCTAATAGACTCTTTCTTGCTTGCAAAGGATGCTCTTGCATCAAAAAGAACAAAAAGAGAGTATAAAAACAACTTTAAGATGAAAACATAAAACAACAAATGACATATGTAAAAGAGAGGAACAAAGAAAATATCAAAATGATAATTGTGCCCATATTAATTTAATTAATTAGTTCAATCTATAGTATGTAGTGGGGCTAATTGACCCCTATACAATGAAATAAATTGGGGCTAAATTTTCCCAAACAGGATACAAGATTGAACCTTTTGAGTATAATTAGTTCAATATGGTACGTAAATATGGCCAATCGAGTCCAAATACAATAAAAATGACAATTTAATGTCAATTTGGGATTGATTGAATTAAGAAATTAGTTCACTATTTAATATGTAATTGGGGCCAATTGAGCCCATTTTAACCAAACGGAAGTACCTAATGAAAAACAATGATTTATTGACACCAATTTATTATGAGCTTGAACCTTGCGATCAATTGATTTAACATGGCAATCAAATGTGGCGGTAATCCCGAATGCACCAAGAATAATAATCTAATGTCTATCTGTTGGTCCGAAAATCACGCTTGGCGGATCTATGGATAAACGAGCCAACAAAGTGCGGGGCATAGCCCTCTTTGAGTCAAAGAAAGCGAAACCGGTTTATTGCTATTCTACCAAAGGAATCTATGCAAGTCTCACAGTTATTCTCGCCTTCGGGGTTTGGGATCTCATCCCGGTGGGGTGTTTTCGATTTGTGAAAAGAAAGGAAAGGAAGAGGGGATGAGGAAAGAGCAGTCCGAAGGAAGAAAAGAAATGAACTCCAAAGCAGAAAGGTCAGAAGATTTATGTTTTGGGATTGGTAGTAAACAGAGCCAAACCTACTTGCATAAATAAACAAAGCAATACTGATGAGCAAATGACAAAAAGGTAGATATGAATCTAACAGAATAAACACATACAGATCTAACATAAGAAAGCTCGATGTATAACACAAGTATTCGATGACAAGCCTCAATATTTGTATTCTTTTTTTCTTATTCTGAAAAAGCTCAAAGTCTTTCTCTCCTCACTTCTATTTTCATCTAAAAAATGTCCACCACTTTGAATACAACAAGTATTCCAATATATATAGAAGAGGAGAAGGAAAGAAGGCAAAAAGGAGCCAACAACTATTTACAAAGATATTTACAAAATATCTAAAAGTCATGTTGACTTTTTACAACTTGATGGATGACATCATCCCATGACGCAACATGGATGATGTCATCATTTGTGCCAACATACTTTAGACATTCCAACAAGAAAGTCGGAGAAGAGAGAGAAGAAGAAGAAGAAGAAGAAGAAGAGCAGCTACTCGTCGTCATCATCCTGCGGCCGAAAGGGGGTAGCCTGCTTTTGATGTTGCTCAGGTGATGAGATATGGAACTGAGCGCGGTATTCCAAAAACTTGTAATTATTGGCCCAAGTTGATCCTCGAGAAGGATCCTTGTGCCTATCGCTTATTGCCTCACAAGTCTCCGCTCATCTATGAGCTTCTCCGGGAGTTTGGAAAAGTCCTTTTCGCCTCAATGAGGAACCCGACGAAGTCCCTACAGGCCAGCAGGTTGTTGATAGATTCAGTGTCAAATGTGACCTCTAGCCCCGTTCCTTGAGAAGCGATCTCCTTGAAGATCCGGATGGTTTCATCAGCTGACCTTAAGGTAAAGGAAGGAGTGAGCAACCCTGGAGACATGTTGAGAACAATTCGCTCCATTTGATGCATTGCATCCAGGGCTTCCTCCTTGACTTTGTCAATCTTTTCTAGAATAAATTCTAGCTGATCCACCCGATAGTCCAGAGTGGACATGATTTTGTTGAGGGCCCTTGGATGGCCGAAGACGCCGAACTTGACCAGATCTTCGACTGAACAGTCGAACATTTGTTGGAAGGCCTCGTGCTGCAGTCTAGCATGTTCCAGCTCTTCTGATATGGGCCCTGCTAGCGCTTGGAGCTCTTTATTCACCTTACTGATATTCAGGTACAAGTCAGAGAACTCGGCGATCACTTTTTCACTGTCTTTGAGGATTTGGCTCCTCCAAGCGGAAACGGCCATACCCTGCTCACCAATTTTGGCATATTCGTTGATTTTCTCCTGGCTGAGAAGCTCAGAAGTCTCGCGGCAGTTGTGGGAGGCGCACTACCCATCTTCTGTAAGGCTTGGAGCAGATATTTGTTTTGCTCTTTTAGTAGCCTTTTCTCTTCTTTTGTCTCTTGAAGCTTTTGACAGAGGGCGTCAACCGCGGAAAGAGCTTCCCCCTGGAGACTTTCAGAAGATGTCCCCATTGTGACTTGGGTCACGGTAAAATCTGTCGGAGACAGATCCTTTTTCTCTTTGAGGGGATCGGGGTATGCAATTTCCATGATTCTCTCACCTGCAGCACTTTTAGAGAAGCGTGTAACAGGCTTCTGCTTCTTTGCCCCTTTGGTTGGGATCACTGAAAAGTCCATCGGAGCGATGGGAACTTTTCTCTTTTGTTGGCTTAGCTGAGAGATCCAGGCTGGTCCTATGGAAGAAGGACCAGAGACAGAGGAGGAGGCAGCTACAGTAGAAGAGGGGAAAAACGTGGAGACACGCGGCGGCGGCATTGAGAGAATAGCCGAAGAAGTGTCCACGGGAGGAAGGGAAACTGCAGCTATGGAAGACATAGGAAGGGAAGGGAGCCCAGAGATGAGGGAAGAAATGGAGGAGGACAGATCAGCGAGGGAAGAGAAGATAGACGAAGAAGCAGGGGAAAGAGTAGAAGAAGGGACAGAGGACATGACCAAAGGGATGGTCGCTTGAGTCACTCGAGGAGGGGAAGGAAGAGAAGAAGAAGGGATAGAAGGGACCTCTGTTGTGGTAGCAATGCCGACATCCTGAGTGGATGGGCCTATGGGACTATCCTCTGCTGCTTCTTTCTCTGCGAATCCATAGTTATTACTGTTGCAGTGCTTTGCGGAAGGAGGACTCTCGGGGCTTCTTCTTGAATGGTACTGGATTCACCTTCTACACCTTTGCCTTTAAGCCGCTTCTTGATCGTGGAGGCGCGTTGCCCAATGGGGATGTTGTGAAATCAACCCCGAGGTAGATTAGGCCGTTCATCCGGCACTAATGTTCTGTCCTCCGCAAAGTCTCCTTGACCCTCTCCTCAATTGTCTGAGGAGCTTTGTTTCTGTCAATGGCCGGAAAGGGCCAATCGTCCCCATCTGTGTCAGTATATACCTTGTCTACTTCATCTTCCGTAGTTTGGAAGCCTTTGGGGACAATGGCTACCCCATATTGGATGATTTCTGCCAATGCTAGGCGAGAATGATCCTTTCTTCTGAGCTCTACCTCATGGAGGACGTCAATATAAATATCCTCGATCTGAGGAACATGGATTGGATCAAGCTTTGCCCTTGGCAGGCAGCTCCTTGGGTCGAAGGTAGGCCTGGCTGGGAAGTCATGCTTCAAATTGAGTAACTCCAGCTCTGCGAACATTTCCTTCGCCTTGTGGTGGGTAGAGCATGTGTATCGGCCCACTGTGAGGGGGAAAGGAGTTCCACCCTTCTTCCTTTTCAGGCATTTTTCGTGGTATGTGATTAGCTGCCTTGACAGTTCCAGCAGAATCAGCTTAGGCCCAACATACCTTGGTAGCCTGGTTGGCTCTCCCAAAAAGTTGGCAGCCCTCAGATAGGTGAATGTGGGAAATTGGGTGAACAGGGCCCCCCATTTCTCTGTGGCTGCCACTATGTTTTTGGTCGTACGACCATGAGTCATGTTCGGCCTCAGCAGGCAGATGATGTGATAGAAAAACACATCATTAACTTTTGTGAACTGGGAGATGCTATTCTCCAGCTTCAACTCTGGGTAGTACTCGTATATCTTGACCTGAGGCCAAACTCCACTCCTCGTTAGGCCTGGATAATCCCTCTCCGACGCTGCAGCGTAGACCACGTAGGAGTTCATATGGAATACTCCGTTGTCTTTGAATTGTTGTAGCCGCCGGAGATGGTGCTTTGCTTATGATATCCCCCAAAGAAAAGCGCCCGATCGGGTAAATTCTTGTTCATTGTTTCCAAGTAGCGCAAATCCATTTATGGAAGTAATGGGCGCGTAAAGCCCGAAGACCCCGTCAGAAGGTAATGGTATCGGCCGAGCTCTTCGAGAAGTCACTGCGGTGGATGATTTGGGGCCACCGGGTTACCACCTTCTTATTTTTCGATATACTTCGCTCATTAGCTGCGCATACATTGGTCTTCATTGTCTTCCCAGGCCTTGATGCACTCTGCTTGGCTAACGGCCACAAAGTGCCGGTGGTGAGGGATGCCGAGTATGATCTCAAAATGACGGGCAGTGAGGTTAATGACTACCTCGCCCTTGCTGTTTTCGACACACCTTGTGTCTTTATTGTAACTCTGGGCAACCACCATCATAAATTCATTGTTGACGGCGCTGATGGGGATTCCTCCGGCGAAGTGCAGGGCACTGCCGATCAATTTGTCCATCCATGGACTCCTTGTAACTTTCTGAGTTCTGGCCCAGAATTCCTCCATGTCGATATGCCCCACCCCGAGTCTCCGCGTCCATGTTGCATTCAGCCTGTGACTCGGGCATTCTGACCCTCTGATATTTGTATTTCATTTCTTCCTCCGTAAGCTTAGCCTTTCCTTTCGGTTTGGTGGGTCTCCTGCTGGATGTAGACATATGTTCTTTCGAACTCAGTTGCTGATCTGCATGAAGAAGAAGCGAGACCCAATCCGAAAAGGTTGAATTAGCCATTTGATCTTCCATTGGAATGTTAGCAGAAGAAAGAGTTAGAGATTTTTAGGCTCAGGGCGCAGGGCGCATGAAAATTGTAGCTTACAGGGCTAAATAGGTAAGGCGCACAGGAAAGGCGTGTTGCAAAGGTTAAACTGGCGCCAAAGGCGCATGGCGCGTGCATACTGCAGATTGCATTTTATAAAAGGCACATGAAAACATTGTGTTACATAGGGACAGGATGCGCCCTTTGGCGCATAGACTTTTCATGTTGCACTGGGATTTGGTGCGCCCTTTGGCGCATGTAAGGTTTGTGTAACATGAGCTTTTCGTGCGCCAAAGGGAATATGGCGCGGCGCACGAAGGGTTAACGCAACATGATGTTGCTGCAAGGAGGGATGCGCCTGCGCCTTTATAACTTCACACGGCGCAGATAAAGCCGGTGTTGCATAGATGTTGGGTGCGCCATTGGCGCATGGAAATGGGATGCAGCAAGGAAGGTTGGCGCGCCATTGGAGCGCAAGTTTAGCGATTGCAGCAGGCAAGATGGGTGCGCCAAGGGCGCGGGTTTTTATCATGTTGCAAGGGGGACAGATGCGCCATGGGGGCGCAACTGTTTATGATGTTGCAGGACGCACCGATGCGCCCAAGGGAAAAACAGGCTTTTCTCCATTTCTTTCTTCACTTGTTTTAGCAGGGTTATTGGGCAATGAAATGGCTCATCAAAAAGGAGATAAAACCATGCTTTTAGACAGGTTCCCCTACCAGCAGATCTGGACAGAGGGGGAGGGATATGGGAAGATAGCAGAAGGAGGAGGATCTTGATATTTCAAACTTCAGGCACAAACTAAAACCAGACCACCAAGCACAAAGAACCAAAACGCAAAACATGAGAAAGAGAAAAGAACCTCTCACCTGGACAAATAGCGAAAACTTGTAACGGGTCCACAAGGCGTTGAAAACGACGAGGCAAGGCGGCAGTGCTCGAAAAAATCACGTGCTCAGCGAATAGTGAAAATGACATTTTGGGCATGCAAACACACACACACACACACACACACATATATATATATATATAGGTGAGCTGGTCATAAATGCGCCACCCACTTTTTAAAGGGCGCATGAGAGTTCTTCGACAGGGAAAAGCGTGCGCCCTTTGCGCATGAAAACGCTTTTCAAAGAGAAATTAAAGCGCGCTTTGGCGCACCAAAAGCTATGTCGACATGAAGTTATGTGCACCCTTTGGCACACCAAAACATGGCGCAACAAAAGTTGTGCCAATACAAAGGCGCATGCGCCTTGGCGCACGCAGGGAAGGCTCAACATACTTTGGCGCACCAAAAGGTGTGTTGACACTGAAAATCATGCGCCAAAGGTTTTAAAGGGGGCGCACCAAAAGTTGGTGTTACATAGCAATTTCATGCGCCCAGCCAAAAAAGGCTCAAAAGACTAAGTTCGAAAAACCAGATTTCCCGGGAAGGGATTTTACAATGTTTCGAACGCAAGGGATCCCTAACGAGGGATCGAAACAAAATTTTGGTATGGTTATCGGTAAAATTGCCCTTGTCAATTTTACGGGATAACACTATCGTGGTTCAATTGGACACAGCTTTATTTTTATATCGAACCTATCAAATGATTGGTTCAAACTTCAATATGATACTAACACCAACCGATTCCTCAACCTAATGGAAGATTCTAATGTCTCATTTTGGGTTTGCTTGGCCCCAATTGTGTAATAGATTGAAATTGTCAACAATAATTATTTCAATTCAGTATACAAATGGGGACAAGTCAGTCCATATAAGCTAAAATATATAATCTAATGTCAAATGGGGTAAATTGTGTACAAGATTGAACTAATGGAGTAATTGCTTTAATCTCCAATATGTAGTTGAGAACCATTGGGCTTCTTATAACAAAATGAGAGAGTCAAATGCCAATTAGGGATTGATTTACCTCACTTACATACTATAACAATTTTTGTAAGTACAACTATGTAGATTGAATAAAAATTACATTGTTGAATCCTACAAAATCACATCATAATTTGATCCAATGTGTAAACAACTATAGTATAAGAATGATCTAGGGAGCTCAATATTGAATGGTTCATAAGGCAAAAAAGTTGTTGTGGGTTTTTTCAATGGGGTAGTAAGTTAAGAGGGTTTTACTATGGGTGAAAATCCATAGTTTAATGGGTTTGGAATAGAGTAATTCTTGGATGGGTGCCTCTTGGGAAGTCTCAGTGATTTACCCATGTGAACATCACTCAAATCTAACGAGTTTCAAATGGATCATTCATGCTCATGAGAGATGGGTTCTTGTGAATTGATACTCATGAACTATGGGTCATTGTATATTGACTAGAAATTAAGCAGTTAAACCCCCAAAATCACCACATAATTATTTGATGCGTTCTAACTCTCATTTTATTGATAGATTAAAAAAGAAGGCTATATAGGATCCCTCACTAATAAGTAAAGTGGAAACACTGGAAATTAATTGATAACACATGAAAGATAGAAAGATGGCCTAGCAATTATAACAAAATATTAGAATTTAGAAGACTAGAAAACATAGTAGTAGGTGGTTGTGCCATTTAGGAGATATAATTCTTCATACTTGTAATCTGTTAGTGTGAAATCACAACACCCCCAAATGAGTTCTAAAAATATGCTTTTCTAAGGCAGACTCATTTGGTGTGATTGCATAACATTGAACTTTCCCCAAGGTGTGGGACCTTGCAAAATGGGAAAGCTCTCCAGATTAAAGGTTGGTTCCTTATTCCTCTGTTCAGGTGCATGCGTGGGAGCTTGTAGAGGATTTATCTCTATACTTAGTCTAAAACTTGCCAAGGAGACAGGGGTAAAAGGAGTATAAGAAATAAGAAATGACTAAACTACCAGGTGATGCACCAAAGGAATGATGAACACTTATTTTGCTAATAGACACAAACCAACAAAATGCATACAATAAACAAGCACAGATAGCCAGATATGTAATGGAAGACCAGATGAAAGCAAAAGAGACAAGAGAGGATCTAAAATCGATCACAGACATGTTTTATTGCTCTGTAGATTGATACAGTCCATTACAAAGTAGCCAAGAGGCAAAAATGTAATGCAATTTTGATAGAAGGCCTGAACCCCATAGATCCCTTTGCTAGAAGGAGAAGGGAGCTGCAAAACAAAGAATGTTCAACCCTTTACAATGAATCCTGCCCCATTTTTATAGATTCGATCAGAAAGAAGAAAGAGAGAGAGAAGCGGGAAAAGTAGGTCAGAACTCAACCGCTACTGTTAATGCTTCTGATAAAATCTGCCCCCAAATCCGTCCTACTACATCGATCCTTGGTTCGGTGCCTTGAAGGAAGATGAAATGATGAAACAAATCAAATTTGATATGGTCGTTGAGGCAAGAAGATTCTGCATTGAAAGCCCGAAGACGATTCCTCCATTTTTCTTCACCTAACCTCCTCAAAATTAAAGTTCAAACCTCCATGGCATGGGTGAGGCCGAGATCTTTCCAACGACATCAGATTTGTAATATTTTTGAGCCCTGATGCGAAATATATGCCCCTTCGAAGTTTGTATCGGGTCTGTATTGGAGGGTGGGAAAACAACTTGATAAATGGGTCCCTTTTTTATATCGGACACGTGGCAGCCAAATTGGAACAAAAATCGGGCCTACATGTCCACAATTTATCTTTTCCCTTTCCTCCGATTCCCGCTTTGGCTTTGACTCGGGCCAAATTCTGACTTTTTCCTCGGGGAGTTGCAGGCCATTTTGTAACTTTTACCCCTTGAATCAACGCCATACTGACACTTGGCATTCTCCGCTTACACCTTTATACTTAGCCAATTTTGAAGCCCTTTTCTATCTGCGTTTCCAATATATGTGTGATCGTGGTTGATCCAATATTTGGCACGAGGATGAAATATGGATAACAATTTGGCGACTCACAAGGGTATCTTCCTGCTAGATGAAAAGACCAATTGCCTTGTCATATCCGTTGGGCATGGAGTCATGAGTGATAGCCTGCTACTGATCTAAACTTTGAAAATCGACCCTAGGCTGCTTGGAAACCCATTAGAACCGAAACTGATCTTGACCAAATGCCAAGTCCAAACAATACATGAGAGCAACAAAACAACACCACACTATATACAAATTTTGAAATCATACATGCTCCAAATGGAACATGCAGAGCGTGTAAAACACTTAGGAGAAAAGCAATCTACACTACAATAAGACAATGTGCATAAGCACTTAGAGGAAAGAGAAAACTAAACTAATATGTACAGGGTGAGAACTCCCCTTTTAGTAGCAGTGTTTAAGATAGATCCCATTTACTGGAATCTACAACTCTTCACCCTCTAATGTAGACAATTAGAAAACATTGCTACTTTTGCATCTTGTGATCATATAGGGGCCACTCCAGATGGCGTCAAATTTGGAATGCCTTCCTGGTTTTGCTCGATCTGCATCCCATTTCAAAACCAAGTCTCCTTCCTAGAAGGTCCTTGCTTTTGTCTTCTTGTCAAAGCATTTCTTGATCAAAGCCTGATTCTTCTCTATTGCTTGGAGAGCATGCTCTCTGGTTTCTTCTAATTCTATCACTCTGCATACCGACATCCATTGGTCCAAATTCGGACATCTCTAGTTGCTTCACGAGCTCCAATGCTTTGTGAACTCAAGTGATATAGGCAACACCGCTTGCCTCTTTCCCATAGATGAACTTGAATGGAGAGCTGCACTGTAGATCTCTTAGGCGTTATTCTATCAGCCCATAAGGCCGTTTTGAGCTTTGTGTGCCAGGTCCTCTAATTCTCATCAAGAGTACTTCTGATGATCTTTAACATGTTCTTGTTTGTAGACTTAGCTTGGCCATTACCTTGAGGGTAATAGTTTGATGAAGTACTCAAATAAGTCCCATTCTTAACAGCCCATCCTGTGATCTTGGAACCTATAAATGCTAATGCATTGTTTGATATGATGGTGGCTGGCACTCCAAATCTGGTCACTATCCCTTCATAGAAATCCAGGATACTAGACTCATTTGCTTCCTTGAGTGCCACTGCCTCGGTCCATTTGGTGAAATAATCTATCACTATCAAGATCCATTTGTGACCTTGGCTTGAGTTTGGATTGATGACTCCAATGAAGTCCAATCCCCATTGCATGAAAGGTTGGTCGATTGAGATTGGGTGCAATGGAATTGCCATAGCCGTTCCTTGCCTTTGAAGAATGCACAATTCTTGCACCTTTTGATCCACGTGTAGTAGTCACTAAACACTCGGGCCAATAATATCCTGCTTTCATGATTTTGAGTCTTTGTCACTCTTGGAGCAAAATGGCCTCCAGTTGCTTCAACATGGAATTTTCGTAGCACTCTCTCCACCTGATCTGCCCCAATGCATCTCAACATAATGCCATTGATGTCCCTCTTGATCAAGACACCATCAATAAGAACACATGGGATGGCCTGTAGCCTGAAATGCCTTCTTTTTGCTTTACTCATCCCATGAGAACACATGCCTATTTGAAAGAATTACACCATGTCCTGGGTCCAACAAGGAGCAGGTACATCATCTCTCCCTTCTTCTTGATCATCTTGTAGAACAAAAACAACTTCCTTTTCACTGTCTGTTTCATCTTGTTGACTCGAGGCTAGTTGTTCACATAACCCCTTCCCACGGACCAGCTTGGTGACCTTGATCTCAATGTCATATTCCATGACACAAGTGATCTATTCTGCATGCTTCTCATTCAGGTCCTTGCTGAGAAGGAATTCTGTAACTCCCGCATGGGAGACCAATAGTTGGATTTTGTTGTTTGAAACCAAATGCTTAAACTTCTTCAATCCTCTGATTACCGCCAGGACTTGCCTCTCAATGAAGGAGTACCTTACCTTATAATCTTCCAAACTCTTGTTAAAGAAAGCAATTGGCTATTCCGTACTTTCTTTGTTCTGACTGCACCAAGATTGCATAAATTGTGTCGTTGCCACCAAAGGCATACAATATGAAGTCTTTGGAAAAATTTGGGTTCATAAGAGTTGGGGCTTGTGATATGGCTTCTTTGATAGCCTCAAAACTTGCTTTTCCTTCAGCTGTCCACCTGAATGTTAAGCTCTTCTTCAACATCAACGTTATTGGCTTAACAAGGGCAACAAAGTTTGGAACAAACCTGCAGACAAAATTGATTTTTCCCAAGAATCTTTAAAGAGCCTTCTTGTGACTTGGCAATGGCAATGCTCTTATTGCTTGAACTCTTTCTGGGTCAATTTCTAATCCTTCCTTTGATATGATATGGCCTAGAAGCTTGCCTTCATGGGCCAAGAATATGTATTTTTTGGGGTTTACTGACACCCCAAAATTCCTGCATTGTTGGAACACCTACCTTAGATGGAAAATGTGGTCTATTGCATTTTTGGAAAACATTGTAATGTCATCCAGATTGACCAGTACTATTTTGTTGATCATCCCCTTAAATGCCATATTCATTTCCCTTTGAAAAGTGGCTCTGACATTGGATAATCCAAATGGCATTTTCCCCGTAGGCATAGGTGCCCCATTTGGTAGTGAAAGCTATTTTGAATTGATCATCTTCTTTTACCATGATCTACCCCGAGTAGCCACCTAGGAGGGAGAACCTTTATGACCCGACACTACTTGTAGGATCTGCTCCATTGAAGGGAGTGGGTAGTGATCTTTGAGGGAGGCTCTATTCAAATCTCTCAAGTCAACACACATACCGATTTCTCCATTTTTATTTCTGACTAGGACCAGATTTGCAACCCAACTTGAGTGTTTAATTGGAAATATGATGCTTGCCTCTATCAACTTGTTCAACTCCTTCTTCATCAGATGCTCAATATGTGGGTTGACTGGTCTCTACTTATGCCTAATGGGCCGAGTAGCTAGATTTAGTTCTATTATGTGTTGTGCTAGCTTGGGATTGAACCCTCTTAGGTCTTCATAGCTCCAAGCAAACACATCGAAATTCTTGGTAGAGTTGTATGAATTCATACCTTTCTTGCTTGGTGGCCACTTTGCCAATTTGAAGTGTTTTGTCTTCTCCAACTGGGATTGACTCTGAATCTTCTCCTTTGATCTGTATGTTAGCCTTATCTTTTCTAAATTGATCATTAGGATTGAAAATAGATTCCAGTGTCACTAAGCCTTTGGGAAGCTTGTTTGTATGTAGTTGTACTATCTCGATTCCCGTACTTCACTCGCTCTAGTCTACTCGGTTTATAGATGAGAATTCAACTTCTTTCTCGTAGAAATTTAATGATCTACCAATCATTCTCAAACACTGCCCGGCATGTATTATTATCTGAACTGCACGGCCTCACAACCACATGGATATGCGACTGTTCTCTATCCCTCTTGATGTCAAACCACATCAAATGTTACTCCAACTGCTGCAAGTCTATCAACAACTTCATTCTCCTTCTTGGGTATGGACACAATACTGAAGGCCTCAAAATCCTCCATGAGATCCCATACCCTACTCTTGTAGTTTTTGAGCAGGTCATTTTTGACAGCATTAAGTCCTCTGACTTGATTGACAACCAGTTCACTGTCACTGAATACTTGCAAGTTCTTGATTCCCAGCTTCCTTGCCCAATGAAAACCTTGGACTAAAGCCTCATATTCAGTAGTGTTATTTGAGCAAGAAAACTAGAATCTGAAGGCTAAATAATATCTCATACCTCTGGGGGACACAATCATGGCTCCTCCTCCAGCTCCTTGTCTACTCCTTGAGCCATCAAAGAACAATTGCCATACCTCATTGTCATCTTTGCATTCTGGCTTAATCAGGTCAGGAAGAGGGTGATTCTCTTCATGTAGGCAGTAGACACCTAGCTCGAGATTCTTCCATCTCCCTATAGGGGTCAAAAGCATGGATTTTGTTGGCCCAATCATCGAGAGTCAAGTCTGGGATACATCCCACCTTGGTATTTGCTTCAGAAGTGCTTAGAAGGTCTTCTTGGTCAAAAGTTGAGCAATTAGCATTGATCGGGATAGGTACATAGGATTCAATATGATAATCAACAATAGGTTTAGATCTGATTGTGGCCTTCACTCCATACCTTGTCCTAAAGAGCATATGTGACCAATTAGCAGATAGGTAGCCTCCAATTTTGGTAGTGAAGTCCCTAGACAGACACAAAGCAAAATGTGGTGGCAAGTCTATGATTGACATGTTTTGCAAAACAGTCACATTAGGGCAAGCATGTAGAGTGAGACTTAGATCCTTGATGATTCCCACAGTAGTCACTGTTGTCCCATCTAATTGGACTACTCCTCTAGAGATGACCTCATATTGGAGACCCAACTGATCAGCTATTTGTTTGGGCATCACAAAACTACTGGCCCTAGAATCAATCATACAATTGTGCACCAATTTGTCTCCAATAATCAATGAGACATAGAAGGGAGGAGGTCTCAGGTTTTTACCTTTTAGTTCTCCATGGTTTCTCCCTAGTTGAACCGCATTAGCAAACACTCTCTCTTGCTAGTTAGGGGCGATTTGAACTTGACCAATTTTGTATGGCGATGCATGTAATGATCCCTCCGCCCTTACTAGACTAGCTAGTGACTCCCATAGTGAAATGTTTAGACTTGTCCTCTTCATCCGATCAATAATATTGAATGTGCTGTCCTTTTACTTGCCCTTCCTCGGAGACACATTTCTTTCTTACACATGCGTTGTTACAATCGGTGCTTGACTAGGTTTGGGAGGTGGCTTGATTGGCTTTTTATGTTTGGAGTTACACTTGGAACACCAGGACCTTGTGGAGTGATGGAATATTGAGGGTCACCTAAATTCGAGTGGTGACCCTCTCCAATACTTCTCTTTTTGGACCGTGTATTGGAAGCTACACTTTGAGAAGGTAACTGATTCATCTCACGAAGTCTTTGGCTCCGCCAATTGACAAACATAATATTGTTTGGGGGTCCACCTTATTGATCTCCTTGTTGCTGATCTTCCTCTTGGCCATGTTCTTATGGCACCATACTAGTTTGCACCATCAAATCTTGATTTAGAGCACCATTAAAACACATTGATTGGTTATGTGGTTGATCGCATGGAAAACACCAATCATATTCCCGCCATATTGTTACTCGTTGGGACCAATGTTCTTGATGTTGAAGATGTGTTAGGATCATATGACCAAGGGTCCATCAACTTAGGGCTGTCCTTGGTTATGGTTTTGGTTTACAGTCTGAGGTGGTGGCCTATTCTCACGACACGGGGTCTAGCTTGATATTGAGCCTGGGGCTGGTATGGCCTGGAACTCTGAGCTTGTTGTCTTTTAATGGTCACTAGCTCATTCCTAAAGTTCTGAAGTTTCTTCATCACCACTTCCTAAAACTCTTTAGAGGTATTAGATGATGAAGTGGAAGCTTTAACTGAGTTTTGAATTCTGGGGTGGGTATAGGAGCTAATGTAGGCGCTTGGCAAGTATCTCGGGCTTCCTAACTCAAGGTATATAGGCATGGATGGCCTAAGAGTGATTTCACCAGCTTGAATCAAATGGTTCTCAACCCTTAAGGAGAGGCTATAGGTTGTAGGTAATGTAGTGCCCCCCATTGACTGAATCATCAAAGAGATATAAGAATTTAAATCCCTAAGAAAGTATAAGAAGGAACCTTCATTAGTGGGTTTTACTGTTGTTGGAATCCTATCCGAGGTCCACTTTGAAACCCGAGGTTGAAGTCGGTCGATTGCTCATTCGGGCTCTCTTTATTGTTGTCAACTGCTCCAAATTGGTCATGAAGAGTTGTGCACAACTGGTTCCAATTTTGGATAGATCCTGCTCCAAGACTCTTGAACCATCGTGAAGCTTTACCTATGAATGAAGAGGTGAGCAACTTGACTACAATGTCCATCTCATGGATTTCGTGGATTGTACAAACATTTGCAATATCTTGGACATGATCACCAGGAGAAGTTTGATTTTCCCAATGAAATATGGGATGCTCTTTAATCTGTAATCGGACCGGGTTTTGTGGATTCAAGGCGAGTGGACTACTGCCGGTGAAGTTGACATATGGATTTGGTTGTGCCATTCGATTGGCCTAAGAATCCTGCAGACCGATAGAAAGGCCTTGTAGGTGGAGGTGTTGAAAATGTTCTAATTAGTGGAGATAGATACATCTGGACTCTTCTTCCTCTTCTTTCTCTACCTGGGGTAGATGCAAGTATTCAAATATACCTTCTTTCCTTGCTCTAGACCGGGTTTTTCTCATGAATCTCCCAAGCTTGGGCTGCCGAAACCAAGATTTGTTTCTTTGGAGTCTCCGGATGTACAACTTTAAGGCTTCTTAAAAGCCAAAATCACAAAGCAAGTGTACATCAATCCCTACTATAATAAGATAGAGACTTCTTAGACCCACCGAGCGTGCCAAAACTGTTAGTGCGAAATCACGTCACCCCTAAATGAGTTCTAAAAATATAATTTTCTAGGGCAGACTCATCTAGTGTGATTGCATAACATTGAACTTCCAAAAGAGAAGAATTATATTAGGCTCCCTTCTCGCTGCCCATGAGTTCTAAATATCTCGCTCCCTTCTCTGGTGTATCACCGTTTTAGTGTAGGCTCTGTTTTCGTCACTTTCTTTCTCTCCTTGTCTCCTTGGAAGTTAAATTAGGATTAGATTAGCTTGCCTGCACTGAAATAACTTGTGGTAGGTAGATTAGGAAGAGGAACCAACCTTCTCTGGAGAGCTTTCCCATTCGCAAGGTCCCACACCTTGGGGAAGTTCAATGTTATGCAAATCACACTGGATGAGTCTCACCTTTAGAAAGCAGATTTTTAGAACTTATTTGGGGGTGTTGTGATTTCACACTAACAATAACCCATAATAGTTTAAACCATCATAAAATCCAAAATAAAGCCTTAAAACACTAAATTCACTAAGGGAGATCAATTTAGAGGAGGGGTAGTAGAAAAAGTATTATTATTTTATGAGATATCATAGCCTAGAGTTACTATCAACAAGAACTCTAATAATATCTAATTATTCAAAATAATATTAATGAGAATGATCAATTGATGGAGATTGTGGTGGAATAAGATGATGAATATGACAATGAAAATGTTGTATCATTCCTTGATTATGATTTTATCTAAAAATTAGGTAAAGGGGATAAAACCTAATAACCTAATAATAAGAATTGAGTCGAGAAATGATGTACACTCATATTAATAAATTGACATTTAACATTCATATATAAAAGTATAGAAAATGATTTAGAAATTAGATTAATTAGGGCACATGCTAAATATAGAATATTGATAAGAGGATAATGTACTTGTTTTTTGTGTTTTTTTATCCCAGCTAATATACCTATGAATTGGAGTAGAATAGGTCAGTAAATGCCACCTGGATATATTTCTTCTATGAAACTAGGGTAAAATCTACCCATTATGAATAAAGTTGACCAAGAGAAAAAAAGTTCAACAGTAGAATAGGTTAACTTGTATATTTTGTGTATGGCGAGTTGAATCACATATGGATAAAGTTGTCTCTCCAAAAAATGGAATTATGACTATACAAACTCTTGTGACTTCTTAACGTGCTTCTTTGTGTGTGATATGGAATCTAAAATATGTCCACACATTTTATAAATCAATATTTTTCTCTTGAAACCATAGCTTCCTTTAAAATCTTGTAAAAAGGGGTAAAAATCGTGAATGAGGTGCCCCTATGCTACTTGTGTAGCACTACTTTAAAGAATCTTACAAACCCATGTAGTTATCCACCCATTAAAAGTGCAATTGTGATAATGCAACTACATGTATGCAACTAGAATTTATCCCTTAAACACTTGACAATGCTTTCTATGAGTTGAATTTGGATGATTTGACTTGGCTTAGAATGGCCTTGGCTTGATTTAAAGTGATTCAAAATTGCTTAGGGGCTTCTCCTACTTTAATATCACGTGACAGGGAATAATAAGACACATTTGGTTACTTTTGGAGAGATAGACCAAGTTTTACTAGGTGATTTCTAAGTAGTGACCAAATAAGTAAATGAGTGGGTTTGATTTTTATTTATAAGAATCCAAAGGTAAAATTTCAAATCAAGACCTATCTAGGGGAAATGAATCACTCATAAGAAGATGCCCATTTGAAATTTTAACTATTAGAGGCCCTAGAAAAGATCTACTGGAAAGACATGATTGACCAATTGATCATATCCCTACTTGATTGTTCTATATAATGTGGAAAAAATCTCATTTGATGATTTGGAGAAGTTTACACAAGAGATAAGATGTGGTTTTGAATGAAAAATGTGTTCATGTAAGTGTATGAGTAGTGGATGAGGGATTAAAATATTTAGGATAGTGCATTTGAAATTTGTCTTTGCACTCAAGTCACATGTAAGGGATATAAGCCAAAAAGCATTGTCAAATTCCTAATGATAAATTTAGGTGTGTACATTTTACCCCCTTGAATCTAGTAAATTAAATTTGATAGGTTAAAGGAAATACATATTTGAGTGTGTAAACACACTTTTTCTTGAATACTTGAGTGCTTGAGATGTGTCCAAGGTGAAACCTACAAAATAAGAATGTAGTCAATGTTTATATATGTAGTTTTGAACTTTAACTTTGAAATCTTAAAAAAATTGAAAATTTGAGGAGAAAAAATAGAACACATATACATGTAGAGGCCCACTTTGATTTAAGAAGATTAAGGCTTCTTGATGAAGCATTTGGAGTAGATTGTACTCCTCAATTGAGGCACATGGAGAAGGAGACTCTTGTCAAACTAAATGGAGAATTGAGGGTGATCAATTCCCAATTCATAGGAACCAATGGTATCCAATGAGATTAAGGGCCACATAAGACCCAACCTCATGATTTTGAGAAGTACATAGTGCATTACGGGTACATTAGACCCAACACTCATGGTTTTGAGAAGTACATAGTATACCACTGAAAAATAGGAACAAATAAGGGTCCAAAAGGAATGATAATAAGGTTGATGGGTGTTACTAGAACCAACGTACATATTGGATCTAACTAAACCACACCGCTACAAAAGGATCTAGGTTCCAAGTTTGTAAGGTCTAAATGGAATGAAGTATACTCATGCCTCCACCTTAGTCACAATAATTGATAATTATCGAAATGGAACCAAAGATATTGTTTCCCCCATAATCAATAATATTAAAATTTCAAATAGAAATGTGTGTCGTAGAATATTTGCAAACTATATTTGCAAATTGAAATTGAATCTTTGAATTAATATCATGCCCCTTGCATTTTTAAAAAAGATATTTTACTAAATTTAATTTTGTATGAATGTGTGTACAATGAGTGCTACCGAGGTTGCGCAAAAAACACACACAAGAATGCCTCATACACATACATAGAAAGGGTAAGGGACACACACAAAGACAAGAAATATAAAATCCATTGCACATGCAAGTAAATAGTAGGTGCATATAACAAGATAAACTAGTCCATAGAATTCATATGTGTTAATAACAGATCATGATAAAGGAATATCATAATATAAAGCATAAACATGAGCAAGGAATGTTAAAAATGGTATAAAAATATATAAGATCGTCTAATGTGCTCTATATAGAAAGATGCCCTTAGTAAGGAAAGGCCACTGGGAAAAAGGAAAGGGTAGCATTTGAAATCCATTTACAATCTTGTATATCTTGTATTATGCTCACATACCACGTGAAACACATGTGTGTATAGAAAAATAGATTGTTTCATATACCAAATCATGTGATAAATAAAATATATAAATTAAAAATACTAACTGAAGGCATGCTTAGAACTAATTTTTTTTTTTGTAATATTTTGATTTTTTTCACTTTGAATGTTTTATTTTTATTTGCATTTTTGAATGTTTTTATTTTTTTGCATTTTTAAGTGTTTTGAACTAAGTGACATCCTATTAGATGGATGGTATCGTGGGGTTCCTATGTAATATCCATCATAGATTAGAATGAGAATTTATTGATTATTTACAACAATATTATCCATATTGTCCCGATATTTTCGATAGCCATAATTGAAATCAAAATTGTTTCCTTATGTGTGTTGTACTTTCTGTGTAACAATGTTAAACTCTTTCTTGTTCCATATGATCCCTTTTAATATTTTATTTATGAAATATTTCTATTCCTCTTGCATCTTAGATGATGAATCCTCAAATATAAGTGTTTTCTCAGTTGTAGAAGGTGACCTAGAATGTAACAATGCCATAGTAAATGCATTCAATTGAAAATAACCACTATTAACAAGTCCTTGCATTATATTTTGTAAATATTGACACCTTTTGGTATGATGTCCCACAAGTCTATGATAAGTGTAGTAAGGTGTTGCTTTTAAATAATTCTTTTGATGATTGATCCATTGATTGATATATGTAAACCCAGATGAACCCTTTTGAGGCCCTACATTTTATGTACATATTAGGTTGATATATGCATGTGCAATCTCATCCTTAAGTGATTTGATCTCTAGAATCATATCTTTAGTTTGTTTTTGAAAGCTATTTTGTAATGCTTGAGTAGATTTTAGGATAGTCGTATAAGATATATCACTTCACATAGTTTTTTTTATATTGAAAATATAAACATAAATCATTAAGAGGATCACCCTTCCTTTGGGTTGAGTGATAACATGGACTTGGTGAGAGAGATGGTAGCCGTCACAATGACAAGAAAGAGTGGAATTGTTATGAGCATGGGTTGATGAAGGGTCCACAAGATGAGGCCTAGGACATGATTTTGATGGATTATCCATTGTGAATTTAGCCAAACATGACAAATTCATAAAGAAAAATAAGGCCTACTTCCAATATGCCAACCAACATAGATAATAAAAGGGTGAGTAAGACAAATGTGTAAAATTGATTTGGAAAGGTCAAATTAATAACATGACCATTTATACAAATTAGTGATGTTTTTGTGAAACCAAAAGAGGTTTTTGAGAACCTTAATGTGATGAACAAAAACCTCCAAGGGTTTTTTTGTATTAAACAAATAATTTTTTTAAGGGTTTTGAAAATAGAGTCATTATGCTTGAGATATGACCAGAAAGGTATTTTAACCCACAAATGTTCTAAAAAGAGGCCTTAATAGGAGTATCTAACATGAAACCCAAAGAGAAAGTATGAAATTAGATTTAGGTTATGAAATATATAGAAATCTAAATTAAAATTAAAATACCAAACCCTATAAGATGAAATATGAACCCCTAGAGGCGAAGCTTAAAACCTTATAGTGCACGCTTTTTTAAAATAAGTGAGTTCACAAAATGATTTAAACCTAAAAATTAAGTATAGGGGACAAAACCTAAAAGTCTAATAACATGATTGAAATCTATAAATAATGCACATTCAAAATATTAAATTAATATTTAACATTTAGATACGAAAGTACAAAAATGATTTAGAAATTGGATTTATTAAGGCATATGATAAATATAGAAATTGACAAGAGGATAATGCACTTAACTTTTCTATGTGTTTCTAGTTTGATTGGAAATCCTTCATATATATTTGTCTCTAAAATTGGGGTCGAATTTACCCTCTCTAAACAAAACCAACTTAAACAACCATTATGAAGTTTCACATACTTGTCTCACTTAGAATAATGGATTTGTATGATCGTATGAACAACTTGAGAATTTGAATGCACTTCTTTGTGTGCTATCTGGAATCCAAAAATGTGTTCAAGTTGTGAAAATCAACCTTCTTATCTTGAACTCCAACTTCCTTGAAAGTCCTCTAAAAAAGGGTCAAAATTTGGGTTGAGGAACCCTTGTGCTTCTTATGTAGCACTACTCCAAAGAGGATTCAAACTCACATGGTTCTCCACCTATTGAAAGTGTAATTTTGATGGTACAAAACATGTATATAACTAGAATTTATCCCTTGAACACTTGATAATGTTTGGTTTGAATGTTTTTTTTTACTTGGATTGGAATGGTCTTGGCTTGATTTAGAGTGTTAGGAATTTCTTAGGGGCTTCTCCTAGTGTAATATCATACAATAGGAAGGAATAAGAGAGTCTTTGCTTGACTTTTGGAGAGACTGACCAAGTGTTGTTAGATGATTTCCATGTAATGACCAAGTGAGTAAATAAGTGGGTTTGATTTGCATTTATAGGAATCCAAAGGTAATATTTTGCACTAAGGAAGACCTGGGGAAATGACCAAGTCATAGAAAATTCCCATTTGAAAATTTGACCATTAGAGGCTCTAAACAAGATTGAACAAAGGAGAGGATCAACCAATTGATCCTATCCCTAGTGGAAATTTCTATCCAGTTGGGAAGAAATATCATTTGATGATTTGGGGAAGGTCTCATAGGAGATAAGATAGTTTTTTGACTGAAAAAGTATTTCATGTAGTGCTTGAGTAGTAAAATGAGGGATTTATAGCATTAGGATAGCTTAGAATAATTTTATTGTGTTCTGTTCATGCACACAAATAATTTGGAATGGATATAAGAAAAAAAAACATTATCAAATTGCTAATGCCAAATTTGGGTGTCTATAGAATCTCGAGTGCCTCAAAATCCTATTATTGTTGTTTTTAGTCCTAATAATTCAACTTAAATATATTCTAATGATGATTATGAATCACGTTGGTGTTGCACACTAGATGTTTATGCTTGACTTAAACACTATATCTTTCTTTCTTTATTTTATGATTCTTGGTATTCCCTACTTGCTTCTTTGGATGTTGATATAAGAGCATTGGGGTTCACAAAAAATACCACATCAACCAAAAAAGGAGTATAAATAATATTTTTCACAACCTTTGTCGCTTACAACCTATGCATTATCATGCATCTTATTGAGAAGGTTTTGATTGGAAAAAATATATGAAACTCGTGATTTTACATTTTCTACAAATTCACATGCCACCCCTTAAATCCAAAGAGATCCATGAAGTGATGCACAACTCTATCCATATTCATATCATATGAAATCCCAATGAAATCACACTTCTCCAATTTATTGAAAAGTTATGCGAACATTGTTGTTTAGGAGCCATGTGTCCGCAAGGTCCTATGATATTCTGTGAGTCATTCTTTGATAAATACTTGGAAAGATGGAATACCTACACATTTCACAACTATTCTCATACATAATATTGACACATCTTACATGGAAAGGATTTTCCATAAACATGCACGACATGTAGAATGAATCACTTCTAAAAAGGACAACTACCACCTCATATGTGTCACCTTATCTCCAAAAGACACACTATGCCATGTGTCTAGGTGAAGCTAATTGTAAATGCCCTTGTTTGAACATATGGTCATGTTGAAGAATTATCTTGTCCCCATATGCAATCTTTCTTCCATAATGTTTATTGTGTGTGTATTGTTAAAGTAGTAAATGAGAGATTCGAAAATCACCTTTTGGCTCAAGAGAAAAGAAAGAGGATAGATAGTCTAGTGTGGTTAGTTTGCAACATGAAGCTAGTGTTGTTACAATATTTTATATGTACCTTATATGGACTTAACTTAGGCTGTACCTATACTAATTCTACATGGTGCAAAATTTATCGAATAATTAGCTTGTCCCCATATGGAATCTTTCTTCCATAATGTTTATTGGTGTGTGTGTTGTTAAAGTAGTACATGAGAGATTCAAAATCACCTTTTGGCTCAGAGAAAGAAAGAGGATTAAGTTTAGTGTTATCGAATAGAAGCTATGTCACCTATTTTATATGTACCATATATTGACTTAACTTAGGCTAGCTATTATTAAGTCTACTAAAATTTCCTAGGCTTAGAATAAGATAAGGATTAGCCTTTAATGTTATCCAATAGGATGCCGACTCTTTATAAGTAAACTACATTTACCTATTTTGTGGTTATAAAGAGAGCTTGCTCTTCTTCTCAAGTATATATATATATATATTTACATTATATAGTTTTTGTGATGTAATATAAATACTTTTTCATAGTTATTGTTTAGACATGTGTCATGTGTTTTTCTTTGCATTCATTTATCTAACAAAACCTTCATACTAAGGAAGATGATATGACTTGAAGAGGTCTTTAAAATTATACCCTATTTACTATATGGTACCAAAACCAACATCTTATGTAGCCATTGTAGTGAATTGCTGATTGTGTTTCAACATTCTCACATGTTTCTCTTCCTCCACAACCTTTTTAGACTTTCTACATACTAGGTTTCTTGAAAAAGCTTGTGATTATTTTCGTTTCCATGATAAATGACATTTTGGGGTTTTTCAGTTATATTTTAATTTCACGAAACATCGTGATTATTTGGATGGTCATAATATTTTTTTAGCAAAAGTATGAAAAAATTAAGATTTTGGAAAAATATATTTTTTTTTCGTGTCAATTTTTCGGTGAGTGTTTGAAGATCCAAACCGTACAAGGAATTAGATTGAGTGTTCTATAATGCCTTTGTAGTTTTTTAGTAATATTTTTCATTTTAAAGGACTCTCATCAATTTTTTCATATCTTACTCTATGTCTACTCCTCAACACATTTTTTTGGGAAGTGACTATCTGTAGATTTTCGTAGCAAGTCTTTGAAATTTTATATGACCTTCAGAGGCCCTGATTTTCCTCTCTAAATCTACAAATTTCCCTCCCTTTTTGTTCATCTTGCGCTCAACTTGCAGGCAACTTTTCTTCCAACTCACTCCCAAAAAGTCCTCCATAAACTTCCATAACTCTTAGAGGCTATCCTACCCCTTTACCATGGACCTCTAAACTTATTGGAGGTCGCCTCAACCCTCCCATTTGGCCCCATTTTAGCAAATCATACTCTTGAGGCTAGATCTTGAGTTTCGGATGTCTGAGAAGATCTCATTTTTTTGTCGGAACCATATTTTAGAGGTAAAAATTTGTAATGGGTCCCCTCTGGAAAAAATCACACAATTCATTCAAAATTTAGACTAATTCCCAAGGGTACCTTTGGGAACCCCGATTGTGAACGTGCTTCACCATATATTTCAAGGAGTGAAAAATATTTTTTTGTTATTCTTCGTACATTCTTATTTTTGATGATATTTTTCTTATTCTTACGAAATGTTAGTGTTGTCTATTTTTCCTTCTTTTTCCATGGAAATCAAGCATTGTACATCACATTGCACAATTATAAGCAATTGTGGGGGTTTATTGTATATTTATTCTCTATTAGGAAGGAATATTTTGTGCTTGCACAAAAACAAGGTACCACATCTCCTTTGGTATTTTGGTTCTTCTCTAGGTGTTTTTGATACATTTCAAGGTTCTTCATATGGCATCATGTCACCTTGTCATTGTAATGGCTTCATGCCATGACCTCATCACAATCATGTAAGCTAATCATAATATCTAGTTGAAAAACATTGTTTACTCTCTGAAGTATCTACACTTAAAAAGGACCTTATCGCATTTCGAATAGAATATGACACTTAAAAATAGAACCTCCACATTTCTCTTTATATTTTCTGAGAAATATACCCTCTTCAAATCCTTACAAGACACTATTGGTTTGTTACACCAATAGATTACTCATGAAGACTTTATTGTACCTAATCCGCATCCCATCATTGTTTCTAATCTAATAAGCATCCTCTAAATGATCTTATAAATTATGATTTACTTGATCATGAGTCATATTGTGATTATGCATCACATAAAATAATTTTTTAAAAGAAAGATAAAACTTCTCCAAAAACTACTATAAATGCTTGTAAAATTCTAAGAACACTATTTAAAAGGAACGATAACTAGATCAAACCAAGCTAAGAACACGATGCTAATCAAACACCACGATCAATAAGATGAAAGTAATTTGCCAAAATAACTTTACATAAACCTTTGCAAATAAATGAGCAGCAATATCATATATTATTATGGAACTCAATGCAATACAATGAGAATGGGCCTTACTTAAATATGCAAGGAATAACAATCTAAGAACCAGTCAAGGTCGTAGATCAAGCCATAAATCAAGGAAATAACTAGTCATCAAAGAACTAGTGAAGACCACAAATTTAGGAGAGAACTAGACATCAAGGATCTAGTCAATACCATAGATCAAGGAAAGAACTATACCTAACAACTAGATAATATCTCCTAATATCTAAATAAGATAAAAGAAATATCCACACACATAAGTGGGTGAGGATAAATATAATAAAGGTAAATAAAGTACCTAGGTGAACATGAGCTAAGGTAAATACCTACTCTAACACCCCCTCAAGTGAAGCTAGGGGCCAAAATAGAAGTGGCATGTCCACAATATGAGTCCCGATAACTAGGCCTGATGAGGTACTCATGTACAATAACTGGGAAAAAGGGACACCGCAAGGTACCAAAACCAATAACAACAAAGTAAAGAGAGTAAAAACCCACTCCAAGGCATCCCAAGAAGCTCGGCTCAAAAAACTTGTACAATGCTGAAGAAGTTTGGTGTGCACTATGGTCTGAATCCACTGCTTGATCACAAAACTAAAAATAATTGACACTGGCTTCACTGCAATAGCTCCATACAAGGAGACCTCAATGAGTGATGTCAAAAGTGCAAAAACACCAAACATAATTTGATCAACTGCTGCAAATAGGTGTGTCACGATCCAAGAATAATAACCAAAGCAACAAGGCAAGGACACAAAATCAAGAGTGTCACGATCCAAGAAAATCCAAGGTAACAAGGCAAGGACACAAAACCCGAAGAAGCAGGATCAACACCACACCCTCCCATACTGCTGAATGGGTGGAGGGACGCTACAAATCTGTATGAGTTGTCAAAACAACTACTCGAACACTGAAAAACTAACACTAGATTGCACTAGAATAGATCCCCCAAGAGATATTGTCAACATGCCAAAAGTGTTGAAAATACGAATACAAGAGAGATACACTACACACCAAGCTAAAGAAAAATGCTCAAAACAAGAAGCATCACAATGCAAAAGGAATAGAAAGTGGAGAAAGAGGCCGAATGGTGGAGGAGTCACGCATATAGAGTCCTCTCAATGAATGCCCATGTCGCCACCACGAGTGATCAGATATCCACCCCAAATCAACACGGATGGATGAAGAAGATGCCTGCATATGACTTGGTGCAAAATGCACAATGGGTGCATGCAAAAGAACATCAGAATGTGTGTCAGGTTAATCATGTTTGATAGCTAAAATCTCATGTTTCTCAAGCCTGAGTGAAGATGCATAACTCATGATCCTAAAAAGAGTCAAGCGAACAAACAAATGAGCTCTGTCAATGTGTGATCCCAATGAAGTATCTGCACGAAAACCAATGTCATGGTGAGAATTCCACTTAACATGTGGAAGAGGGGAAACAATACCTTGTGAGTGTCTGCCAATACCTCCTCTAGCAAAACCCATAAAACGGAGCATGCGAGAACTGAAAGCAGTGGTACACTTCTCAAAAAGGCCATGCAGTTGAGCAGAAATAGGATACACAACATGTGGTACTATAATAGGCACATATGTGGAAGAGCATGCAAAGAATAAGCCTCATGATTTAGAAGCATTAAGAAATAGATCAATGTTAGTGGGTACAAGAGCAATAGTTGCAAGTGGACTAGGAGCATGGATATGGCTATCCACAATATCATGGTGATGTTGTAGGCTAGCAAGTTGTTGTTGTAGGGAGTGGATTATTGTATCCTTATCATGAATGAGTGATTATAGAAGAGAATTTTGCTTCTTGAGCGATCTATTTTCTTCCACAAATTTTACAATATCCTCTTGAAGTCTACATACTTTAGAGAAAAGCATATCATTCTCAGAATCCATGATAGAGAAGAATGTAACTCCCAAAGTTTAGAACATCAGCTCAAATTTGAAATTGCTTCCACAATCGATTACAACACTCCTCCATATTTGGCACTTTATAATTATAGTGAAAGTCTCAAAATAAATATTTCCAATGGAAAGAGCATGAAAAAACAAGCACTTTTGTAAAAACAACACTCAAAACTGAGTTACTGAGCAAAAGATACAAACTTTTCAATATTTTGCTCTGCTATTTATTTTAGTGCCACTAAAACAAAATAAAATGTTGTTGCCTCCACCACACAAATAAAATTAAAGGGGGCTGAAGTTAAGCACCTACTAGTAGGAATCACAAGCTTTAAGCCCTCATATGACCATACCATATGACCAGGGGCTAAGGATTTCAATGGGTGCAATGTAGATCTCGAGAAATCCAACAAACCCAAAAAAGATTTCCATGGTTTCTTTCCTACCTAGTGCGAATCCCGAGGCAAACCTGTGTGCTTCTCTACAATAATTAAAAACCAAAAACATGACTGCCTTCATAAATGACCAAGTTTACAATCGATCTTAGTGTTTTCACGCCTTCCAGATCCAATGGAAGCCTCTGCGTTGCATAAAACTCGCACGGAGAAACAAAATACAACCAAATTCAAATATATGAATATACAAAGAATTTATTTGCAAAATAAAACTTACAGATGGATGTCAATAGCAATCTCCAGCTTTGATACCATAAAAGGAACGATAACCAGATCGTACCAAGCCAAGAACACAAATGCTAATCAAACACCACGATCAATAAGATGAAAGTAATTTTCCAGAATAACTTTACATAAACTTTTGTAAACAAATGAGCAACAATATCATATATTATTATGGAACTCAATGCAATACAATGAGAATGGGCTTTGCTTAAATAGACAAGGAATATCAATCTAAGAACCACTAAGGTCGTAGATCAAGCCATAAATCAAGGAAAGAACTAGTCATTAAAGAACTAGTCAAGACCATAGATTTAGGAGAGAACTAGACATCAAGGATCTAGTCAATACCATAGATCAAGGAAAGAACTATACTTAACAACTAGATAATATCTCTTAATATCTAAATAAGATAAAAGAAATATCCACACACATAAGTGGGTGAGGATAAATACAATAAAGGTAAATAAAGTACCTAGGTGAACATGAGCTAAGGTAAATATCTACTCTAACACTATTATCCTATGACAATGACTCTTTTTAATGGAGCAATATATGACTCCATGAAAGTGATTTTGTCTATGGATTATTTTAAGAAAACAAAATATGAAGGCAATTATATTATATTAGAGATTAACAATCTCCTCTCACGTTACATTAAATGTCTTTCTTACTTAAGTGATTATGAGTTGTGAAAGCTTCTTGCTTAGTAAAGTAGATTCGAAGTTCAAATATATTATGTCTATATTCATTGCTCCTCTTCATACTATGAAAAATATCTATTTAAGCAAATTCTTATAATTATTATTAAAAAATACATAATTATTTTATTAAAATAATAATTATTTATGATAGTGGTTTGATAAAAAAAAATTTATCGTTAAACGCTTTTGATCGGAGCTATGAACCAAAGGGTTGGTGGGGGCCCACCCTACAACAATGTCCTCAGACAAGATATTACAATTAAGACCAACACAAACCACCGTGGCCACTGAGCCCGCACCAACGATGCAATTTTTTGCCACTGTCGTTTTTAGAGCCACTAGTCGCTACTAACGCCAATGCCAACAATGCAAATTCCACCACCGTCGAGAACCACCAGCCGAAGCCATGAGCCGCATCCATTGGTGGTATAACACCCGCCACCACCGACCGCCGCAACCTATCGGTGATGCAACACCCGCCACCACCAGTAAACCACCCCGAAGGGATCACACCTAGTGGGATTTGAACCTGGGTGGATCCGGACACAACCGTCTGTCTTAACTGATCCACCCAAACCCCATTGGCCAAGTGGTTTGATAAAATTAATAATATAAAAATAATTAATTTAATAATATTTTTTTAATAAGTAAAAAGTGTTAGAATTTATTTCTTAAAATAATAATTGAAATGCTAATGAGATTAGGCAAGAAACAATGAAGTAATATACTTAAGGTGGATGTATGATAGAAAGTAATAAGTTATTAGTCCAAAAACTCTTACAAACGAAAGGGTGGAACAACCCAACTTGTAAAACTAGTATCACATCAATTTATTGTTCTTTTGAAGAGCTCTATCACAAAAGGGTTATCACCACATGAGAACTCAAATTGAAATTGCATGAAATACGTTTGATCAAACCCCTCAAATCTCAAACAAAATTCTTATGTAAAGTGGGGGTTAAATCCTTTTGAATCAAAGTCTCATTTCTTGCACCAAGGTTAGGGGGAGAGATCATCTTCAAAGCATGTCCGTATGAGTTGAGATCCACCCCTATATTGGCAATATGATTAGTGATTTGATTGCCTTCATGGGGGATATGAAAAATAATAATCGAATGAAAGATGGCAAGAAGAGTTGAGCAATCTTCAACAATATTTGAAAGGTTCCAGTTTACAATATTATCCTTATTCAAAGCTTCCAAAATCAAGCGAGAATCGTCCTCAATTTCAAAATTTGTCCAATTGTTACTTATGGCAATGATTATTCCTCTCCATAACACCTTTACCTCCGCAAAATTATTAATACCTTTCCTTAATGCTTCACTATAGCCGAACATAAATTACCTCTCGTAACCCTCTCAAAATTCAACTTCAATTTTATATATTTCTACCAACAATTTCATATAAATTTATATTTCAAAACCCTCTATGCTTTTTCATATTAATTTTCTCCACCACCTTTTAAAAAATATCTAAATTACAAAACCAATATTTAATACGAAGGAATCTAACATTTATGATAATTTTTTTATATTTGGAAAAAGAAGAAGTGGGAGAAAACCATGCATTAGACTTATTTTTGGTTTTGTTTGCTTTTGACTATTATGGGCACATGCAGCCCACTACTTCTGCAATATTATAAATAACTAGTGGTCGCTCCAGGAGGAGCAAGATTACGCTGTGGAGGGACATTTGTGGTTGGGGATGTAAAGTCAAAGTGCGTATTTGGTGGTTTCTGCGGTTTTTTTTTTGTTTTTGTTTTTTTTTTTGATGTGAATTGTGATTTTAGGCTAATTATAGTTCGAGACTTTCTTCTTACTGCAGTGACATTTTAATGAGAATGTACGCAAAAGTTTGAATGATAATAGCTGCTACTTAGATTGAAGTGAATGAATTTTATGGACATATATGTTATGGCAGGGTTAAGGGTTTATACTGACATGCTTTTCTATTTGTAACTGTCCTTAATAACAAATTCTTACCCACATCAATCTGTAGCTACACAATTCTAGAGTTATGGCTTTTTAAAAATTTGTATTTCCTTTTTTATTTGCAGTAATGCGGTTTACACTGCTCAGCAGCTATGGTAATAAGTATGAACCTGGAAACTTGCTAGGGTTGTGCTCAAATTGAGAGAAAGTTGAAGGTGTGTAGGTAGGAGTAGGAATGAAGATTTCCTTTTCGGTTGCTAGCTTAAAGTAAACAACATGAAATTATTGGTTCATTTTGATCATTCTCGTTATTATGGTGTTTGTAACACGTAAACTAACTCTGATTGGAACACGTACTGCTACCACAAAAAATGTAGCTATTTAGGCATGAATCAATCAGAAAGGGTAGTTCTATAATCTATACCCATGCAAAACACACATGGCAAACAATTGATTTGCTAGGTGATTGATGAAGCTTGATCCACCGTTATTGCCTTTTAGAATTTGTATAGCAATTTACGATACATATAGCATTAAAATTATTTGTTGTTCACTAAAGGTTTCTATTGAATTAATAGAACAGAAAGATGCTTCAATATTGTCCTGTACCAAATGTTTTTTTGCAGAGCTGGTAGTAATCTAGGAGATGTGATTCATATGGACTGCTTCAATGGGGCTGAAGATGGAAGCTCAGATAAAGTGAGATTGGAAGGGCAAGTTCCAGAATTGTTGGAAATTCTTCATGCCAAATCTGGATGAGGTTCTGCAGAAGTTGATGATCTAGTAGCTCTCCCAGCAGATTTGAACAATGTTGTATGCCAATTTGTAAAGGATTATTGATGTTAGAGAAATGAAACTATTTATGTTATTGATCCTTGCATTATCTCCGCAAGTGTTTGCAGTTGGCATGTGAATATTGCTCAAAGTTTCTAGATTGTATTTTAACTTTTCCCATAGTGGCTTCAACCTTGAATAACATAGTGAGAGCACTGTGCTTTCCACACTCAATCAATGACTGTGATAACCTCAATGTTTCGAGCTCAGCTTCAATCTGATGGTGGTTGGTCAAGGATGACACACAAAGATAAATAAATGGTCCAAATTTGGACCCAGGGGTTTGACGTGGTTTAAAAAAACCATCTAGTATCAGATAGTTAAAAAAATCATCTCAGTTGCTGCTTACATTTGCTAGGAACAATTAATACTCAAATTATACATAACAATCCGAAGACTTTTAGTTACAATTCTATTGTATTTTAGGAGTGAGAAAACTGGGAAGAGGAATCAGAGTTCGTATCTCTATCCCTTGGGACAAATCCATCTGCCAAAGTCAGTAAAGAAGAAACCGCAGGTGGAAAAAGTGGGATAGAGGTGAATGAAATTTAAGGTCAACAATAAAAAAGGCTCACAAGAAGACAAGGATGAAGAAACAAGCGAAGAAACTAATGAAGAGATTACTGTTTCTCCACGACATAGCGCGGCTAAATCAGAGGCATTCAAACAAAGCAGTCAAGAACTCACATGACACAGTCGATAATTCCGAATTTGCACCTCCCATAAAAAAGCTAGAGTTTCTGTACGCGGCAGATGCAAAGCTCTAACAGTAAGAACCAATGCCTATTTTTTTTTCTCATTTTTAATTTATAGAATAAAACAAGCATAGAGGTGTAATTACGCTAAGGTAATATTAGCGAGCTCAGTAACAGATTCGCCTTCAAGATTCCATCAACATGCACTTACAAGGTGTAGCTCCTTTTTGGCAATGTATTGCAGATTATCTCACTATTATCTAGTGTTTAACATTCATGCGTATTTGTCATGTCAATAGTTGATTTACGAGATTCAGTTTTATCTGTCTGCCTAGCCTAAACTGGTAGTTGTTTAGACTATTGATTGCAGTGTAGTTATATGCTATATGTATCTAGGTGTACTAAATATTTATAGACAAATAGGCTTAACTGCTGGTATACAGTTATATCCAAAAATTGTTCATGTTGGGCTCGAACAGAAAATAGTTTCAGATTCTGTTGAAGCCCCAACTTTTGAGAAATATATCCAAAAATTGTGGTATTGTGGACAGTAATGATTGCACAACATGCCCAAAATGGATTTGTTGAAAATGTGTTATAATTACTTAGAAACATTCATGCAATTGCAATTGGCAGATGTAAAGCCAAATTCCACAACCTTTGTCAGCATCCTCCCTGCCTGTGCCAAAATGGGAGCTTTGGAACAGGGTATGGACATCCATCAAAGCATAATGGATAGAGGAATTTTGACTGATGTAGTTGCAACTGCCTGGTAGACATGTATGCAAAATGTGGAAGCATAGACAAGGCATGTGAACTGTTTGATAAAATGCCTCAAAGAAATTGGTACCATGATTCAAATTAATGGAAGAGCTAGGATTACCATGTCACCCACTCAATAGGTTCGATCTTCGTCATGTCCAACAGAACCCTTTCTATCTGGGCTACAAGGCATCCCCCATTCTCATAACATATACAGCTCAATAACATATTCTCATTCAGAAAATCATTTGGAATCAGTCACTTTTCATGGTTTTTAGTTCCTCTGATGACCTATGACACTTGATAACCATTGGTTTTATCGTATCTTGAAAATATTTCAAATTTGGTAACTTTCCAAAAGTTTTCAGGGCCTTTGATGGATGGTTGACAAATGAAGAACATCAACTTTCTACACATTTATGTACTCGAGGTTTTCCTCTCTTTCCATACTCTACAAAGTACCAATGGTTGATAAGTGGCATATTTGGCACGTGGAGGCAATCAACATATGAGACTGAATCATATTTGGAATTTTAGCTCCATTATATGTAGAGTATTGCTAAGAGAAATGTGGTATGGAGGACATGTGGAAGCCATTAAAATACACTCTTCAAGTCTTGGTCTCTTAGGTAAAAACTCTATAAAACACCAATATGTTACATGTGACATTGTGGACATGTAGCGATAATTGATTCTTTGCGTTATTTCAAACTTTTTTTCCTCGATTTCTCCCCTAAAAGTGATGAGACACTAATGGTTGACAATCGACGTGGGTTAAATTTGGTGTAGATTGGTGTATTTTGTAAATTTCTACAAAGTCCCCTCACGAGTTTAAATTTGATGGCTTCACATAAAGGAGAACGAAGCACGTGAACGTCAATTGAGACAAAGGCGACAAACAAATATTTGGGTTTTCATTAATAACTTTTGATAGAGAGCTCTAATTGATTAGTGGATGGTACCACCGAAAAGGCAGTTCAAAGAAATAAACATTGTAATTAGATTTGAGGAGAATGGTTAAGGAATTTGTGAGAAATTCATGATAGATTATTCGATGTTTGTTGTTCAATAATTAGGTCTAATGGCTCAAAAACACTCACAAATACTTCTCGTTCTTATATTATCTTGTGAAGATGTTTTAAGATGATATTACCCTCGTGGCCACACCAAAATGCCAAGGATGGAGTTAAATAAGCTATAAATCAAAAGGATAATCTTCCATAGTGCTCCTAAGGGTGAAATCACGATTTATTGACAAAATGGAAGCTTCATCTTCACTCATCTTCCCGATTTCAAGGGCATGCATTGATGTTTTCCAAGATATGAATTTGAAAACAAAATATCTACTTGTTTATTAAAGCATAAAATCATTGTAAAATCATATTTACTTGAAACCCTTATAGGTTTTATTGACAAATTTTGTTTCAAGCCCTCCTATCTATGATTAATGGTTATAGATCATCATTGTGCCAATAGAGATCCTAATAATATGCCTACAGGTGGTTTTATGTGAATATTTTCACTTATGCATCTTTTCTAAGCCTTTATGATCTATGTGTAAGGGATAAACTTGATAAAGTAGATATAAACTAGCATATTATTCATCCTCCTCTTCTATACTTCTTCCCCCCTTCCTTTTTTTTCTATAAGTAGCAATCAACACTCTTGTACAAATGTTTCATCTTCCTTAAATGTAAGGTTACTCTACTCTTTTGAGTACCAAGCTTCTGAGTGCCTCTACATCTAGTTTTGAGCTCTATAAATGCATAAATTCCTTGGATTATGTTAATAATATATTGTGTACATTATAGCTTTGAATACATCTAGTGTTGTGGATCATATCTTCCCTTTGTCTTTTTGTTAATTTTCCCTTGCCTCTCTGTTATCATCACGGTTTATTGTGTGTACCATTTTCAAGGTTTTTATTCCTTGTGTAATATAAAGGATGAGAGGGATAATTATATTTAAATGTTGATCTGTTTGTATCTCATATATGCCATTTTATATTTATGTTTTGTCCAATTTCTTGCTAACTCATATAGGGAGGGTGATCCCAAACTTCTTGGTGCATCACCATGTTTTCACATCCTCTTTTCCTACAACCGGTAAATTTGAGTAGAATAGTGATAACATAGAGTAGTTAGGATAATATATAGCTTTCTCTAGACATTTTCCTCAAGGATCCAAGTGTCCTACACGTTGGATGAATTCCCATTGTTTCGCCGAGATACCAAGCTTCAAATTGGTACTCTATGGGTGCACATCTTAGTGGGTCAACAAAGAAAGCACAACAAGATAATGCCCAAAAATGGGTAAGATGTAGGAGTGTATACTAAAAATGGTAATGTACCAACTTAGGAAATACATTATCAATGTGGCCTCGCCTTAGGATAATGAGAGAGTGCCCCAAGTTGGGAAATATTTTATTATTATAGAGTCAAATAATAAGATAGTGCCCAAGATGAGAAAAATAAGAGTGTAGGGTTTAAATAGGATAATGTACCAAGATAGGAAATGTATAGCTTCTCAATATACAAATAAATATAGGAGAGAAACATCATATATCTAAAGTATGAAGGAATTATCTTAGAAAGAAAAAACAAAAAGATAAAAATACATGTTAATAATAGAAACAAAAAAGTAGTGAATACACATTAGGTACTAAGAAATCATAATAATAAAATTTTTATGGTCTATGTCATATTCACACTTGTTTTGAATTCCACCTTAGGTAGTGTTTTTACCAAGGTGAGATTTATTATGGGTACAACATATGGTAAATACATATTTAAGTGGTAGTTATCCTCACATGTGTGAGAAGGGTGAGGTGTAACTTGGGGAATGATTATATCCACCTTTCACTCAACCTCTTACTTTTCCTATATAAGGAACCTTTGTGTCCTTGTGGAAAGTAATATTGGAACTTAGAGTCATCTCCAAAGTTGGTGGAGATATAGTCTTTTAGGGAGATATTTTCTAGTGCAACAATTGTTTAAGTTAGTGCTTTTGTTGGTGAATCTCTTCCTCTCATTTGAGTTCTTTGTGTGGATGTTTGCATTGTAGAGTTTTCTTGGGCCTTCCTCAATTCCTATATGGTATCAAATAATTTCCTATAAATTGCTGTAAATAAAAACATAATAAATATAAACATGGTATAACCCAAGCATATGTAGAAAGCAACTTATACATCAACAAATGGAGCAGGAACATAATAAATCGAGTAGATGTTAGTCACATAGAAAACATAAAATAATAAATATACCTCATGCTTATAGAAACAATAAGAAGCACACTAAAACACATTAGAAGAACACCCAAAAATGATAAAATATATTAAATAAAGATAAATCATGTCAAGTAGGAGTAAGCATGCCAAATAAGAGTAAATAAGACAAATAAGAGTACATACGCCAAACAAGAGTATGCATTCCAAACATGAGTATCTACGATAAAAAAATAATATACAAGCCAAACACGAGCACATCAACCAAACGTTAGTAAGCACATGAATCATGAATACAATCCATATGAAAATCATAGTAAAGGCATACAATAGTGGTAAACACACTAGACACATAGAATATACAAGAAAAAGAATACACATTAGGCACATATAAATACACGTCGAATATATGAGTACATAGAAAGAAGACGGTGGAAAGACACATAAGAAATAATATATGGCATGAAAGGTATATTATATTGTAGAGAATACACATAGATATGTAGAAGGAACTAAAGCATAGCTCTATATAAGAAATCAATGACGTCAACCCGAGATGGTACCAGGATTCCCAAGAGTGAGCATGGGACATGCCTCCAACCTAAAGTTAATCTCCACCCATATATGTAATTTATATCTAGGTCATGCATAAATATCAAATAATACCTTAATAATATGTATGTGATAATTAGCATAATATAATCTTTAACAATAGGTCGATAAACATGAAACATACATGGTGCACTCTAATATAGGAATAAAGTAGGAAATTAAACTATATCATAACATAGAGGGTGATTCTCAAAATATGACAATATATGTCTAGAATTTAATGATGGATTTTTTTGGATCACATGGCTTTATGTTGACTTGTGATGGAGATTTCAGATGATGGATACGTTGTCATTTGTATAATTTAATAAATGTGAATCAATACTTAAAGATATATTGTGAAAGACACATTATATTTCTTATTTATGGATGGTGACTCATTATATACATTTTTAAAAAAACATCAAGTGGTCATATCATCTAATGAATGTACTGGAAATATTTTTACCATTAAAATATTACAATAGTTTCAAGCACTAAATTGTTTTGGTTTGTTGCTCATAGGATGAACTACACTACTAGTCTTAGCATTTGCTTTATCCTTTATGTCCAAATTTAATTTATTACGACTCATCATTATGCCGAAGGCGTTCTTGTAGTGGAGTGCGACCGATTTCCTCTGACACACGGTATCAAATGGAAGGCAGGGATTCAATTAGTCGTTGATGTACTACAGCATCTCAGCCGTCCACGTGCGTGAACATTGTTAGTCATTTCAGCGCAAGGTTTGGGAATTCGTTGTCTTCTTCCGGGCATTCACAGGTCTATTTTTCCTCCGCATTCTGTCTTCAAGCACCGCGCGGACGATGGAATCGATGAATTTCTTGCAGAACTGAGTGCACTTGCTTCCCTCGAACATTTCAATCCTGTCTGGCTGCACGACTTCTACACTGAAGGATCTCACTCTCTCGTGGTCTATGCATGACTGGATTTTCTATGCAGACAGAGATCCCCTAGACTGGAACACCAGGTATTGTATTTGTGTTCAATCTGCTCGTGGGATTGCTTGATTTCACGAGGATTCTTCTTCTTCTCGTATTCTTCATTTAGACATTAAGCACCGATATATCCTGCTGGACGAATATTTCTGCGCCAAGGTCGTTGTTGCTAAAAGCGGGTCTGATTAATTTATTTTCCCTTAACATTATAACATGTCCCTCACTATTTGAAAAGCTATGGAACAGGCGGTCAGAACTGTACGAAATGGTGGAAAGATAGAATTACCAAACACAGCCATAACATTAAAAGGAAATAGCATGAAAAACATACGTAACGTGCAGTAAAACCTGTATCCCGCAGAGAGCAATCCACGAGCCGGAAGAAGTAATGGAAACAATCAAACACTGATAATAAAAATAAGAGGTATCCGGCAGAGAGCAATCCACGAGCCGGAAGCCATATGTAGGTGAGAGACGATAGGGTGACGACAGGAAACCCCGTGGCAGAGGAACCACGAGAAGACCTGGCAATGGGAGGATGCCACAACGCAGCTGGGAAGTGGTGGAGGAACACACCAAAGCGAGGATGGCAAGAGGCAGGACTCAGGAGACACGAAACAGTCGAAGGCACGAGGCAGGGGAAACAGGTGGGACAATTAGGCATGCAACGGAAAAGGTGACTGGTGCAGGAAGCAACAGATCAGCGTCGTCGACGTCTTCTAGGCATTGATTTTCAAACATTATAAACACATAAAGATCAGGATTATAAGCAAAGAGAAACGCCACAAACTAAATAATAAAGAAGACACAACTTGTGAGAGCCCGATAGACATATAGAAGGATTTATTAGAAGCATTATTCAAAAATTGGAGAAAACCCGCAACAGAAAGGGCAACAAAATCAAACAAAAGGCTCACCCCTCTAAAACAAAATGAAAACTAAATATTGTTGATGTAATTGTTATATGGTAAGTAGAATATTGCTTAATAAATACTCTTATACTACATATTAAATGTGTCTCCTCATTTGCCATTCTCCAATTTACTTGTCTTTCACTTACACAAAATTTTATAATAAAATATTTATGTATCTACACCTTTGGCTTACTACATATTAAAACACTGCCGAATCTCCCATCCATCTATTAAACATAAATACAAATAGAATACTCTCTCATTTTCAATAATAGAAATAAAATTAGCATATACTATCACTAGTAAGTAAGGCAGCTCACTTGCACAATACATTGTATTGGTGTTCAAAGCTTTCACAACAACTAAACCTCACCCACACCTTGTATGCCTTTTTTATCAATATTTCCTTGATATGACAATGAAATTTTAGGATGTACAGGTTATAGATATTTTAGATTTATCCTCATCTTGTACCCCACTATCAATATTTTCTTAGTAAGACATGATTAATGTAGGAAATTTAGGGCCAACTGAGTTAAGCGCTCTTAAAACCCAAAGCAGAACAAGGAGAGTGACACATCCTAAATGGATTTTCAGACCTGTCATTTTCCTTGCATAATAATACAATCACTTTATTTGAGATCCATAGGCATTAACCAAGCTGAAACCCAAGTTAACATTGTAAATTTAGTAGTAATTATGCCAAAGGGGGCCGAAGGCGTATACAATTAGAATGTATATGGGTGGAGGAAATCCAAGACTGACACAATTCATGAAATCAATGGAGCAGAGCAGTTTGATGTACATGCGTTGAAATCCAAGGGTAGAAAAGATGATTCGAGTTTGTTTTCAGTGGCACTCCCAATGATGGAACAAAAGTGGCTATTAAGGGCCTGCACCTCACTATAAATGGAATCGATGAATTTATCACATAACTAAGTGCAATTTCTTCCCTCGAACATTTCAATAACGTCTGCCTGCATGACTTCTACACTAAAGGATCTCACTATCTCGTCGTCTACGAATTCATAGAGAATGGATCTCTGCATGACTGTATTTTCTTCGCAGACAAAGAACCACTGGATTGGAACACCAGGTATTGTATTATTGTTCAATCTGCTCATGGGAATGCTTAAGTTTCCAAGGATTCCACTTCTTCTCGTATTATTCATTTAGACATTAAACGCCGATACATTCTGCTGGACGAATATTTCTGCACCAAGGTCACTGATTTCAGAATATCCAAATTAATGAATAAAGATGAAATCCACGTGGTGACAATGTACGTGAGGGGCATGCCTGGTTATATTGCTCCTGCATGTGTTATGGAGTACACAATCACTACCAAGAGTAATGTTTACAGTTACGAAATGGTGTTTCTCGATATTGTCAGCGGGCGCAGGGCATTCTGTCTTCCACCTACATTGCACCCAATGACGCTTTTATCCCATTGATATGCTCACTGACATTGTCTTGCCTCATAACAAGTCACGTCCAACTTTGTAGGAATCATGTTGTGCTCTAGGTTCTACGACCAGAGTACCAGATAGTCTTCAACCATTGAATCTTTATTGTGAGTAAACAATTATATTTATAGTACTTTAATATATATTAATAGCAATACGACCATGCCAAAGTGAGGTATACTAATTTGGTCAGGCCTCTGTTTTGAAGCATTTAGAGATTTATGTTTAATTAAATCTTGAGCATCGATAAGTAATGCTCAACTTTTTCTTTTACCAACACAATTACGTATATGAAGAAATATTAAACTATTAGCAATTGCACATGAGTTGCAAATTATGGTGGCAAACATAATAAACTAAAGTTTCTTACTTTAATTTTAATTTTTATGTTGATTATTAGTTATTATAAAAGGATTTTTTTGGATTCATAGGAACTTATTTTACACCCTGTTTTGTCATGTAATTATGAGCCCACCATTTCTCTTTGAATTATTTTTGGCACATCTCTATCAAGTTTACTGTCGTGAGAGAGACATGGAATGGAAATGTTAAGGCTCATATTTTTATGAAAATGTAAAGTCCTTTTGAACACTATCATATCATGTGCCAAAGCTCCATTTAGATTAGCAATCCTAAAAAATAGAAATAAATTTTCTCAATAATTTAACGACCAATAAATACTTAAAATGTTAATCAATAATTGTTTGGTATCTACTACCATGACAACGATTAATAAGATTATAAATTTCTACAAGGGTTTCAAAGAGTTAAAGAGCATAGTATATTTCGGTGGGGAAAAATGAATGACACTGGGGAAATAGTGAAGGCATACCCTCACATATGCGGGATTAACCTCAATCTCCCCCATATCATCTCAACCACTCCTCATGTTCTAGGTTTTCATTCTTTTCTCCATTCCTCACCACATAAAAAAGGTGTGCTATCCTCTCATTTACGAGAAATAAATTTTATTTTTTTAATGTAGGCTTTGAACACGTCAACGATAACATGTTTCAACGCATACCATGTTCTGACGCCATATTTGTCAAGGTACTAACTCGCGTTATTTGCAACGTCTTTACATTGGTTAAAGAAGAAATATATAATGAGTTAAAAAATGAATGTGCTGATTTGGAAAAACAGATTGTACTTGTGCATGGGGACAATGAGAGCTATAGAAAAATACTGAAAAATTTTCACACAACGTTGGGGTAGTTGCATGGTTGAGTTTCACATTGTTTCATCTTTCCATGATATTCACATTACTTCGCCTTTCCTTTTTCGCCACCATCGCACTTCTCCACACTCTAACCCCTTCTTATTCACCATTCTTACCCTCCCGTTATTTATCTAACTCTAATTTGAATCCCTTAAAATATCCCCATTTCCTCTATAACCCATGTTTTGTGCACACTTCATTCATTGTACATTACTTGTTGAATAGTTGAAATTTAATACTTAATATTTTCTATCATCCTTTATTTGTTCTTTTTCTATGTCTTTACCAAATTGAAATGTTGTTATTTTTGGACTAGAACAAATTATTTTTATGTGCCAATAGTTTTGGTTGACTCATATTAAAGTGAAGCATAAACATATCTTGAGTTTTAATTATTTTGTGAAATATAAATGGTACATCATTGGCATGACATATATATATAATTACCATGTGTACAAACTTCAAACATGTATGTGACATGGAGGGGAAAAATCCTAATATCTTAAGTAGGAGTCTATAGTTTACATTGTTGGATATAACTTTGAAATTTTGTGGTGATAGTTTTTAATCCAATTTACATATTCAATGTCATTGTTGTAAGAGTTATTGTGTATTTCCACTGCCTTGTTATATCCAACTGGAAAACTTACTTTGAAGGTGAAAATTTGGTTCAGGTAGTAGAACAGAATACACAATAATATATTAAAAAATTCTTCTATTTTTCATTCAAGACTAGTTACATATATATAGGAATTGTAGCTCCTATATTTAAGGATTATATTGTTCGAGCTAACTCCTTGAATCTCTCTATAATCCTATTTACGTAATATTGTTTATGTACTTCCTACGGTGTCCCACCTTTCCTTCCTGTAGTGTAGTAAGCATGTCCTTCATTGATTGTAATTCTCGTTGAATGAGTTGTTCTTTGGTAGGTGATATTGGTCTATTTACCTTAGCCACTTTAAAATTTGTGTCATCGTATAGATCAAAGTGGAACTCACTAGATTTGGTTTTGAGTTTGTCTTTATGTACGTTCCTACTTGAAGAGCCTAAGTTTGTTAATTTTTGACTTAGTTTCAAGATTTGTTCTTAAAGGATCTCTTCTTTAACTAAGGGATTATATTCTTTGTCAAACTTAGGAGGCGGTAAGGTTTTGCATTTATGCTCAATCTTTATTTTACATGAAGCCTTGTAATAAGGGCCCCATGAATCGGCTATTGGCTTTGATGGGTCTCCTCTAATGATGTTGTGATGTTGTCCAAAAGTAGAAGCATACCCTACGTCAAAGGGGTTATCCATGTCTAAGAGAGATGTTCGTTATTCCATTTTATGATTAATGATATTAGTCTCCACTTTGCATTCTTGTGGAAGCTTAGCCCCTAATTCTAAGACTCTTACGAGCACTTGATCTCTGTTATAATAAAGGAGCTTTTCAAATCGACTTAGGTTTAACATATGTTGTTCCTTAGAAGAATCAGATTCTTCTCCGCTATGATCAATCAATGCCTCTGTGTATTTGACCTGTGAAAAGAGAGGTGCTAACTTATTTCCGCTAAATGGGAAGGATTCAATATGATTTTATCCTAAGTCACGTTCGTTTGGTTTAGATGTCATTTTCGTGATTCTTGGCATTTCTAGTCAAAGTTATACTAGGTTTTGTCCAAATGTCGTCAAGTCGTATAAAACCTAGATGTATGTTGTGTAAGTTGTTTGGTGGTCAAAATATCCCAGTGTGTTCTAGATTTAATGTTATCCAGTCATTTTATCATTCAAAGAAGACTCATATGAACATTAAATGAAATAAACACTCAAACTATCGTTTAACGAGACTATACCCTAAACTATGATTCCAAAGAAGGGTTCAAAGTAGATAGTGACGATACCCTATTAATATATAGGTCGAGTTAGAGTACTAACAAGGCCTAAGTACCAAAGTGATATTGACGCTATTTTTCCATGAGATATACTAAGACTAGTTTAAATGTCGATAAAACCTAAGTTTTCTAAAAATGGAAGTTACGAATGTGTATAGTGTAACAACACTATCCTAATACATTAACCGAGCAAGCAAGGTGTTAGTATCAAGATGATGTTATCGTGGTATATACAAGGAAATATCGAAACTCTCAAAATACTTAGATGACGTTGGAACTGAAACTAAGTATGAGTATAGCAAGAAGTTCTTAGTTGTGTGAGCAGTTAACTATAATCAGATAAAGGGACTTATACCAAGTTTTCACAAAGTTGAAAACACGTTGTAAGTACCAAAATTGTGGGGCTAGAATGTGAGCAAAAATAAAAAATTAAGGAGAAATAACAATGAACCAAAATCTTAGTAATGAAGACGATCTTGAAATAAAGATTTAAAAGGCTATCAAAGACATGAAAATGTACTTGCGCACTTTAGATGTTTAACAACCTAGCCACAAACATGGATGGGCATAAATAGACAAAAAATTGGTTAATATTGTCTTTGATAAGACACACGAGGTATGCTCTCTTCTCTCCCCAAAATGGGCAGAGAGAATGCAAGGGTATATATCAAAAGATGAAAATAAACTAAGCGCCACTTGCGCAGAGCTTCGCCTCATCCGAAGGTGAGAAAGAAACTAACCCAAGTGACACGTTGTTTAATTTCATGATGAAAGACACTTAGATCTAACTCGGATGGACTCTTTTACTTGTTTAAAATACAAGATTCGAGACTCAAGTAAGTTGTCACTTCATGATGGCTTGACGTGAAAACAAACTAGCAAAGTGGGTTCCAACACAGAATAGCTTTCCTAATAAGATCACTCAACTAGGTGTCAATGCTTTTCTAAATGCAAGCATGATTTACCCAAAGAGTTGCACTGAATAATTTAGGAGTATCTCGACTTTACTTTACCCCCTTCAAATATGATGAGCAATAAATGCCTTCACGCGTATTCTCACTGGGGTCGCGATACGAACAACTTTGACTCTAACTTGCAATTTAAAATCTAGTCAAGTGGGTAACTAGAGCGCGCCTCTTTCATCCACGAGGTTACTCAACGGTGGATTACTTTAGGGTTCCTAGAACCACCCCTATTGTTTTAGCTTAAGGCATTATACCAAAGGGGTTATGTTCTAGTTAAGGATAGGGATGTAGCCTTTTCCAAAACCTACAATACAATGTGATGTGAAGTGGTGTGTTTTTTATCTCGCTTTAGCTTAATGTGGTTTAAGTAGCACACCATTTTGAAACCTCGTATGAAACACGTATTAGAAGATTTCATCTTGTCTTGAATCCTTTCTTTGGAAAGCGTTTAGGCCCTATACACACATAGTTAGTAATTTTACATTAAATAATGTTATCAAGAAAGAGAGTTTACGCACTTGTTTTTGATTCCTAAGATCACAAAAATGCACGAAGGAAGAGCATACACAACATGAAAACTCCACTAAAAAAGTCTTATGGAAAATACTTTTAAGCATGTTTTGCAAAATATAGATTTCATTTTTACCAATTTTGAAAGGTTAATCCAATTAGGAAATGTAAAATAAGTGTTTTTTGAAAGTGACAAAAGGTTTTTAGAAGTGTTTTTGATCCCCAAGATCACCTAGAAGGTGTAAGGAGAGAGCATACACACTTCACAAACCTCTTTATAGCTGATAAAATGAAACACTTAAACTACTTTAGTTAAATAACCCAAAGGAAACCTATAATCACTTGTTAGAGCTTGCATGAACAACTAGAGAAACCTAAGAAAATTTATCTTATAGCTCGAAGGGAAAATTTTATTTTTAACATAGACACCTACACTCTAGAGTGACGCATGCATGCCCTAGCCAACGAATACCCGCCCAAACCAATGTGAATGTGTGGCAAGAAATTTTGATAGTGGGGTCTAACACCTACGCATGCCTAATAGATGGGTACACTAGGGTTTCAATGAAGATGCCCACAGTTCGATGGATACGCTTGCAAGCCAAAATGAAAACCAACACAGTATGTTGAAAATACACCAAAGGCCCAGAGGCATGGGTACGCTTGATAGTCAATGTAGATGCCTACAATTCGATGGATATGCTGCGCAATCCAAAATAACAACCAACACAAGATGTTGAAAATACACTGGACATCCAGGCATGGGTATGCACGATGAGTCAACATAGATGCCTATAGTTTGACAGGTACGTGACCCTTTGTAAATAAAATGTCAATGAAAAATATGACTAGACGGGTGCGCGACCAGTTCGACAGTGCGCTAGGGTTTTGACGAAGATGCTCCCCTCTAGGACACCTACGCATACCCCTTAAAAAACCTACAAAAGTCATGAAAATGAAAATTTTCAACAGTCAAATAGGTTAGTTATTAGTCAAAGAAACCTATTTCTAGTTTAAACCCACAAAATATGCATGAACAAGGATGATTTAGCTTACTTAAAAAATGAAATCAAGTAAATAACAAGTTGTTTCTCCTAGAAAGCATGAAAGTGAACTTAAAAATCTTGGAAAAGGCTCCTAGAGGACAATGGAGTATGTCCCACTGGGCATGCCAAATGTGTGCAATGAAAAGTTTGTTAAAGCTATGAACATGGGGTAAGAATCTCTAAAGAAACCCCAAAAGCTTTGAAACAAACAACTCAAATGACCATCAAATTAGAGATAAGAAAGAGCTACCTATTTGCATGCATGTATAAAGCTTTAAAACAAACAACCAACCTCTAAACTTGACTATATTAGCTCTCTACTCCATGAAAGCTATTTATAAATGAACCTATTAAAGCTCTAGCAATCAGTTATGTGTTTATTGATGTCTCAAAAGCTTAAGAATGGGAGCTCACCATTAATGACTTCTCCCATTTACCTAAAGCTTTGAAAGGATTAGCAAATAACAAGTAAATAACTCAAATATGAAATGAAATGACTCTAAAAAGACTAAAGCATAACCTAAATCAGAAATGAGATGAGAGAGAGAGAGAGTTCTTATGAAAGGGTGGGAGGGTTACCCTTATATTTATAGTTTTTGGTTTGGAGGAAAGGGTATTTTGGATGCATGTGGGACTAAAAAGGAGTCAAAAAGGTGATTTTTAGAAAAGCACATTGGGAGGTGTGAACTGGATTTGGAAGGCCAAATGGCTATTTGGAAAGGTGATAAATTTGCTTAGAAAGTCAATAAGAGGGTTAATTAACCTAAACAAGGTTAATTAAAGAGAAACAAGCTTATAGAACCTGGTTAGAGGGGGATTAGTAGATTTATGGGGTTTAGAAGCGGTATTTTACCAGCGTAGTGTAGTAAATGAACATGAGACTAGGATAGTTAGTATGATCTTAGTAATAAGATCCTATAGACCAACTTATAGGTGTCTATAGTGTGTCTCACACTTATTCCACAATTTGTTTTTTTGAAATATACTCGGGCATCACCTATTTCCCTTTAATTACTTAAGCTTGAAATTAAGAAGGAACATTTATTGGGTTTTCCATTTTTATCCATTTTAAACGTATATTGCATTCATGTGCATAATGCGAGAGTAAAAGTGAATTGTCATGCCATCTAAATTCCAGGAGATACCAAAAGTATAGAGGCCTAATTCAAGTCTACAAATTTGGTGGAATGGATATGCCTCATTCCTTAGTCAAAAATTACTTAAATGGATCTTAATGTTTCCCCTTCAATAATAAATGATCAATCAAAAAATGTTTTTGGATAACTCTTATAAGTACAAACATAAAACTCAAGATAAGGTAAGGAGACTTGAAATAGAAAATAATGTTGAATCACAAATAAAAAATCACATTCCAATTTCCTACAATGCACTTCTTTACAATTTTCTTCTTTGTTATCCTCAAACCATTGTTCTGTTGAAGCATTTTTGGAGATACATTGAGTGAAAAAGTGTTTGAATACACACTACCATGCAAATTAACATAAAAATTAATTACCTACATTGCAGTATCTATTTAAGGCCTAAATATAAGATATTAAAAAAGTTGAGCGGTAATTGACAATGAAAAACACCGACCTTTAAGAAATCGAGGTACTTGGGTATAGTTTTTCAAACACAACAAAAATAAAGAGACGTAAAAAAATAGTTGAGGCTTATGTTTTTAACGTAATAAATTACATATAGATCATAACTTTGATCCTTTGGTAGGATTAAAAAGGATCCTTAACTTAACATCACTCTTTGTAGTGAAAAAGGTATGTGCCAAGAGATTTTCCTTGCGATATCCTATACATGATGTACAAGAATTAAATATAAAACATTAAATAATGAACTTAGAACCACCCCTAAAAGTGGGTGATGCAGCCTAGAATTCTCAGATAACACCTAGTCACGTTGACACATCACTCAGCATAGGCTGAGCACTCACCCGAAGCGCGCCAAGGTACTAGGTCCCTCTTTAGGGTTGTTGTAGTAGGATGGTAGCATGGTGAAGCGATAAGGACATATAGTTAGAAACTAATCCATCATTACATAGTTATACCGAACCAGATCTATAAAGGCATGCATTTAAGTATAAATCATCAAGAAATCAATAGCATGTAATGATAACACATATAAGACACTTTGGTTCAGCCAATATTCTTCATATATTAAACATGACAACAATACAGAGGCTTGATACAATAATAGTCATGCACGCATGTATCTGTTATAATTATCCTGGTCTCATGCACTCATGAATCTCTAACCCTTCAACATGGTATATCAACTAAGTGATTCATCTAATATATATAGGGTGGGGAACTTGCCCTTCACCGCTAACTATGCCAAAAATAGGTCGCACGCTAATAATAGCCACGCGCCATTTACAATTATAGCCATACATGCAAGTATGCTATCTATAGATCACTTATAGTTAACTAGAGTGATGAATCTATTCTTGGATTACTTCCATGTAAGAGTGCTTCGATATGATCCTTGAAATATAGAAAAAGTGTGGCATGCAAGTCTCGACATCACTTTGTGTGTTCCGCATGCCAGCCTATGAAAATAGAATTGATCTACAAAATTGGCTAAGTCTCGAAAGTCTGACTCTTGCACCTCCACGCGCGACGCCTTCCTATTCCTTCGCGCCTTCGATCCCATCCTATTTTTCCGTGCGGACTCTATGTGTGAGTTCTGCTAAGTGTTTTATCTGATCAACATTACCCCACACTAATCTCATTGTCACCCCGACAATGGTGATGTCCACAACTGAGTAAAGAATAGTTGAAATACGAATGTTTGAATGAATCTTACACAAAGAATAGAAAAGAATTAAAGAATCAAAGAATTATTCAGGCTTCAAGCTCCTCCATTTCTTTCTGAAGTATCATCTCTGGATACTCCTCCTTTATGTCTACTTCTAAGTTCTCCCACTCCGTTAATGCCTTTTCTAGCTTTCTCTGGAACATCCACAATGATAGATTCCAGCTCATCCTGAGTTAGTTTTCCTTGCTCATTCTAGATTACAAGCATTATGCTTGACATAGATGTATGCATCCCTTCCAGCACATCCATCTTCTGAGCAATGAGTTTTCCAAGTTCATCTAACCTCTCTTTATGCGGTGCCTGTGCCGCGGCCAATGCCTCGCGCTTCTACTTTACCATAGTTAGTCGTTCAACGACGGCCTAGTGTGTCATCCTTCATGGCCTTTTGCACCTCATTGTCTTCTGCCAGTGTTTTTACCCTTATTAGCGCATCTGGAGCTGTGCATATCATTAAGGCATGATTGACTTTCTTCAGCTCCTCTCGGAGTGCTTGTAGTAGGCCCTCATATGTAGCAATATTCCTTGCTACTGTAGCTTGTGCTTTTTCTACCTCTTCTGCTTTGGGTCCTTGGGCTGCTCTGGTATACGCACCTTTTCATCCTCCAATACTAATTTTATCATTGTTCTTACGTAGTGCATCGCAGAAGGAAATTCTTTTGGTACCTGTGATTCCAAATGTGGGCATACCTTTAGTATATCATCTCCAATTTCCTCCGCCATACTAACAAAAGTCTCATATTTCATTTTGCTCAGATCCCTCTCCTGCACTAAATGTGCTATTTCCACATCCTTTACTTTTAGCTCCTCTGTCGCTTTTAATTGTAGCAGATTTGTCAATGTTTCTTCTAGCTACCTCAGCAGATAATTTCACTAAGGCATTGCTTACCTACTCATCCGTCATAACAGTTGGTTTAATTGTCATGTGTCGGACTTCTGGTGCCTTCTTCAACCATCTAGATGCACATGATTCTTCACAGACATCAAAATCTAGTTCATCCATATGCGTATGCATCGACCATGAAAGTTGCTTTTATGTTTATAATTTCACCTTGTTCTCGTCCATAAGCGCCCATCCGAATAAATATTTTTGCACGATGGTGCTCTGAACCGAGCGCAAACAATCATCTCCTAGTCCTCTGCATACCCCATTGTTTGTACCCTTACGTCCTCACTTGTCCGATGGGACCTTGGCCCTTTTGGAATGGTGGCATCAAGGTTAGGAATATTGGTTGTATCCTCATCCTTGCCTTGTGTAGCTTCTGATTGCTCCCTTTCTTCCTCTCTGTTCAATTTTTCCTCCTCCTTGTTCTAAGGCTCCTCTTCGCCCTATGATGGATTGGAGATGGAAGCGCTTTCTCCTCAAAATCTTCCGCTTCTTCATCTAGCTTGAGCTTTCTTCTTCTCTTCTTCTCCTCAGGTTCCTTTACCGGTGAGAGTCGCAGTGACTTCCTTGTTGTCTGTTGGGCTTCTCCTTGCGACCTTGTGTGCACTTGAACACCTTTCTGAACCTTTGGTCACCCTGTGCTACCTCAATATTTTCTTCTCCTTGTGAAGCCGTCACACGCTCCTCCTCTTGTCCACCAGATGGTTGCTTCCTCTTGCACACCAAACCACCGCTATCCTCATGCTCTTTGTCCTCTTCCTTGTCATCCTGCATGGGTTTAGAAGGCCTAGGTGCTAGGATGTTTTCCATAGTATGTTCCCCCTTTGGTGGTCCCGGGAGCACGAACTTGTTCTCTAAAAACTTATTATTTTCCATCTTTGGTTTAACTTGGAGATATATGAGTGTGGCTCTGATATCCCCAACAACAAAGTGTTTCTGGTTTGATACTCAAAATCTCTGAGATAATACTCTCGTTGTAAGCATTCTTCCCCGGATATCCATACTTCTTTCGCAAGGTGTGGTATTCACAATCCACCTTGTCTGCATTAAATACTAACCTCCTTGTATCAGTGAACCGATGAACGGAAGCTTGAAAATACCATGTTGTGAATGTGTATGGTAGTTTGCACCAGGGGCTCCACGATCCATCCACCATCGGAAAATGCGCAATACAAAAGTGTGGTAAACATAAACTGAGCTTGCTTCCCCAATACCAAGGGTAACTCTTTTGGTATGTGTCACTCCTCTTCAAAATCCACGCGAGCCTGTCATACCACATCTCCGCTCTCTCCTTTACCCCATCTGTCATAAACCCCTTGCATAGATACTTGTTGAATCTTTCAGCTTTAGAGACTTGTTATTCATGGGGTATTCCCATATATTTTCTTTCGGGCCATCCGGTACTCCAATCTCCATGAATACTAAAGAAAGTAAGACAAAACCAAAACTTATCTTACTTCCTATGCGCGCTTCCTCTACTATTTGTTCTGTAATAAAGCCGAAAATGTTGTAAATAACCCCTTCTGACATGTGCTTTACCACATGCAACCACATTGAGTTTACTTGTGACCAATGATCTTGGTCATTCAATTTCGTAACCAGGTGCACTACTACTTTTACTACCGGAAAATCATGTAATTTTTCTATGTCCATTCCACGCGGTCCTTTCTGGTATCCTAGTGCTTTGTGTGTTTCCAATATGACAACCTTGTCAGTTAGGTCATTTTGATGTCCTCACCCGTCGCCTTTAAACATGTTACCATGGTAATTAAAATGGGTGTTAGTCTTACCCTTCGCCCTGCAAAATAGAAGAAGTCCTCATGGACTCGGCTCATCAGCCACCTGTATAATGGTGCATATTTCAAGTATGGGAGCTCATATAATTGGTAAACACCAATCCTTTTCAATAACTTCTCCCCTGCATCATCATATATCACATCCCATCACCAGTTCACCTGTCCATTCGGGAGTTAAGTAAATCATCCAAATTCTTCTAATTTTCCTTGGTTCGGTGGTTGTACTCGCTTATTTTTCTCTTTCGTATGTGGGAATCCCATTCTTGGCCCACAATTACTTCTTTAGGGTACTGCATCTTTGAAAAATTGCTCTCAGGAGTCATCTCTTCCTCCTCTTCCACTACTACCTTCTTCTTTCCTTTTGCTGCTGTTGCTTCCTTCTTTGGAGCCATTCTTCCCTTTGTGTTGTGTTTCTACACCTTCTTCTGTAACTCTTTAATGGTTTACTTCAAACCCTAACCCGATTCAATCATGCCCTAAATTGTAATCGTGAAATCACATGCCCTAGCTCTGCTCTTGTCAATCTACTTCGTTCAAACCCTTCTCCTACGGGATACAAGCTTCTCCAATACACAGATCTACCTTTCACACCTAGTTTCACCCTCTTCACACCTTGAATCACTTACTCAACTCTTCACACTTAGCTCTTCATCGAATTCTCGTAGTTGCAAGGGTAGAAATGAATTCACATCCCGTCCTTATATAGATTTTCAATTTTTGATGCATTAATTGCTCCTCCACCTACCAAATATTTCTCATTTATTGCTCAATTTTGTCATTTCCATGCGGTACATCTTTGCACCACAACTATAACCTTCTAGCGCTCCTTCCTACACTGTTATCCAAAATTCACCCCTCAAGGTAATTTTGATAACCTACATCAAATTCTTCAGTCCCGAGCAAGTAGATCGATTCAAGGCCCGAAATCATGTTTTTGGGGCCCTTTCAGCTTCTCTCTAACTCTCCCATCCAAGAAAAAATCCCAATGAGTTAGAAAAATAGAAAAAATGCAAAAAATAAGGTCGCATGATTGTTTTAAGGCATTGCGAATGTACAAGGTCTCAATTCGTACGGTCGTATCAAATATGGGCTGCATCAAGTTCGTCATACCAAGTTCGCAGCTGAAATACAAAGAAAATCAGCTAAGTCAGACATTTTGTCCCAGGCGGTCCGCGAGGCAGCTTGGGGCGCTTCAGACGCGCGAGATGCGAATCGGCCGATTTTCTGCAAGTTAGTCAATTACGGGCGGTGCAGAGAGATTTTCATCCGGGACAACCGGACAAAAGTACGCACGGGACGCATGAGACACGCAAAGGTGAAAAGGTCACAAAGGGGGACAAGGAAGCCTGAATCGGCCGATGCGGAAGAATGTGTCCGGACAGGGACACGTGGACCCGATTTTGCCGCAATATCCGCAACTCAAAGGAAAAGTCAACGTTTGACTCCCGAAACTTCAAACAGCCATAACTTTTGACTCCAAGCTCTGATTTTCACAAAATTGGACTTTATGGAATGAGCATGACATCCTATATGCTAAAAAAAGAAATATATTTGGCTCTAGTCAGTTAATGTTCATTCCCATCAAATGACAGAAAACACCTGCCAGACCCAAAATAGCTGCCCGCACTCAGAAGGCCACAACTTTTGCATTTCTCAACGAAATCACACAAAATTGGTACCGTTGGAATCGTGGCTCGAGCCTGAAACACAAAAATCAAGAAATTATGGATTTTATGAGAAATAGGTGGGGATTTTTCATAAAACGTGGCCGGGTTCATAACAATGTTTTATTTGGTAGTTGGGAGCACAATTAAGAGGCATGGTCATCATTCTTTCCCTACTGCAGCACCTAGGACAATATGGGAGCCTTTTTCAAGTAACACACAATCATTTCACTCCATTTAATGCCTCTTACAAGTGGTTGAAGGACAGATTTTGGGATTTCCATTTTCCCCTTCTCTCTCTCTTCTCATTTTCTTATAAATTGGAGTGTTGGGCTCATTATAAAGGGAGTAGTTTTGTAGCAAAGCTCTGCCAAAATTGCTTTGTGAAGCCAATGTGCTGTAGGCCCTTGTTGTGGACTCCTTGCATGGTGATCCAGGCATGTATCTTGTAACCGATTGAACTATGCATATCGAAGTAATAAAATATAAGTTTGTGGATGCATCTTCCCTCGCTTTGTTTTATTGCACTCTTCTTTCCCCTTCAACCTTGATTACAAGAATATTGTGTCTATTTTTATGTTCTTGTAGGTATCCATTATCATTATGTATGTTTGAAATGTTGTTGTAAATACATTTTTATATTTTATGGAGAACTGTCATCACCCCTTCTAGTGTGCACTTTACATTTGTGTCTCACGCATTGGAAGACTACTCTCACACCCTCCTTTTCTAGTGTATCAGCACTTTAGTGTAGGCTTTCATTTTATGCATTCTCTCTCCCTAGTCCCTTGGAAAGTTAGATCGAATAGTTAGTTTACCCCCGCATTAGAGTAGATTGTGGCAGGTAGTTTAGGAGCAAGAACCAGCTTTCTCTGGAGGTCTATCTCAAGTAGCAAGTCCCACAACTTGGAGATAGCACCCATGTTATCCAATCACACCGTGAGTTCAAGTATATGCACTTGTATGAACATAGGGGTGCTGTGATTCGGTGATAACACTACCTTCTCGTCACAGACTTCGCTTCAAAGATGCACTTTAGCATCCGAGTACCTCGTCACCGCACTTCTCCCGTAGTTATCATGGTTTCCGCTTACCTCACATTATACTTTTCCTTCATTCATCTCCATCCTTGGTTACTTTTGAGAAGCAATCCTTTATAAATCACCTTTAGCAACTTACTTCCTCAACATCCGCAACATTATACCTTCCAATCTTCATAGCATTATACCTGGAGTCACCAACAATCCACCCCATACTAAAAGTATGTGCAGTCCTCTACACATCAACATGCTTCATATTGTAGTTAGCTTCATGCATGCAAGCGCACTTATTACACAAAAATAAAAACTAAATTGACAAAGCATAGTGACGATGAAAAAACACATTAAGGAAATGTAGAAAGGGAAACCTAATCTATCTGGAAACACTTGCCTTATTACAAACACCAAGAAGACTTATTTATAGTAGGGATTTAACCTACTCCCGTTAAAGTAACCGGGCAGTTGTGTTCCATCAATTGCTTCTAACTGGCAAGCACCTGACTCAAGTATGTGAGTTATAACATACGGCCCCAACCAATGCACCTTGAGCTTCCCTGGATGGTGCAAAAACTTAGAGTCATATAGAAGTACCATTTGTCTGACCGCAAGTTTCTTATCCCTGATATGCCTATCATGCCATGCTTTCTAGTGACGCTTTATCTTGTTTCTGACTCCATCAGGCTATGACCCAACGCTCATCCAGTTGAACCATGTTCTCAATCCATTCTTCCAAAGCTTGCTCATCAGCTAGACCTCCAGCGCATGTAATGCGCAAAGAAGGTAACATAAATTCTATAGGAAGAATAGCCACACCAAACACCAACTGAAAAGGTGTGGCTTTGTTCAATCTCTTATATGTTGTTCAGTAGGCCCAAAGAACAACAGATACTTTTTCATCCCAATATTTTTGTCCCACATCACAAATCTTGGTCAATGTGTGGCTCAAAATCTTGTTGAAAGCCTCAGTAGTTCCATTTTCCTGAGGGTGATAGGGTGTAGTCTTGTGGTGGGCAACCATAAACTCATCTAACAGAATTTGGATTGTCTCATTTAAAAAATGGATGCCCCTATCACTGGTTAAAATTAAAGGACAACCAAACCTGTAAGAACATTTTCCCATAAGAACCTTGTTGTTGTAGCCGCTGTATAGTCCTTTGTAGGTGCTGCTTCTACCCATCTCGTAAGATAATTTATACAAGTAATAATATAAAGACGATCCAAATCTACACACAAATAGTGAAATAGGCCCTACAAAGTCTATCGCCCATTTCTCAAAGGGTTATACACTTGTAATTGGTCATAAAGGCATCTCATCCCTCTGTCCTAGTCAACCTAGATGCTGAAAATGGTCACATGCCTTACAATACTTATACTGATGTTTCCCACCACAAACCAACAAGTAAGGTCTTTCGCATTGTAGCATCACCTGCATAGTGGTCACCTGCAATAACACCATGGGCTTCCTCCATTATATCCTTTTGTTCATGCTCTAATACACAACGACGTAACACCTCATCTCTACCTAACTTGTATAAGTCACCACTGATTAACATGAATGGTGTTGCACGTATAGCAAGTTGCTTTTTCTCTAAGGACCTCATGCCTTCTAGTGCCATCCCCGTCCTTAGGAAGACAACAATGTCCTCTAATTCCATTGGCACACGTTGTAACCTATACAACTGTGCATCAAGCATGGTCTCTTCTATTGTTTGTGCTTCTTCACCTGATTGAACTCTAGACAAGTGATCCGGTCTAGAATTACTTTTCCCTGGTTTTACCACAACTGTAAAGTCAAACTCTTGAAATAAGAGTATCCATCTACATATGTGCCCCTGTAAGACATGATTGTTCACCAAATACTTCAATGCCATATGATCTATATAAAACACAAAAGGTGTGGCCAACGATATATATCGAAATTTTTGCAAGGCATATATCATGGACAAAGCCTCGTGCTCTGTAGTGGTATAATTTTGTTCTGCAAGGGTCAACTTCCTACTAGCAAAACAAATGGGATGATCAACTATACCTTCTCCAAGTTGAGCTAAGACAACACCAATGGCTGTGCCAGAGGCATCCACGTGAACATGAAAAGGTTTATCCCATGAAGGAAAGCGCAAGATAGGTGCGGTAGTAAGTTTCTTCTTCAATATCTCAAACGTGCACTTGCTGCGACTCCCCCAATAGAATGTACCTTTCCCTTGAGTAATTCTTCCAAGGGTGTGGCAACTTTGGCATACCCTTTTATAAACTTCCTGTAATACCCTGTATGACCCAAAAATCTGTGCACCTCACTCTGACTGGTGGGCACTTTCAAGCCTAAAATGACCGCAACTTTAGCTAGATCGACCAACAACCCTTCCTTGCAGATTATGTGTCCTAAAAGTATGCCAAAGGGAGTAGCAAAGAAGAACTTTTTGATATTAAAAGAGATACTCAATTGTCTACATATTTCAAACATTAAGCGTAGATTGTCACAATGATCCTTAATTAACCCATAAACGGTCCAATCATCAAGATAGACCTGCAAGAAGTTGTGAATAAAATCCTTGAATGCTTGCACCACTATCCTTGAGAATACAGTAGGTGCATTCTTCAATCCAAAGGGCATCACAGTATAGGCAAAGCTTCCCCATTCAGTAGTGAAGGTGGTTTTTTCTTGATCTTCTGGGGTAATCCTAACTTGATGATACCCTGAGAACCCATCTGTAAATGAATATATCTTGCGCCCAACCACTCCTTCTAATATTTCCTTTGTGAATGGCGTAGGGAAAGGATCTGTAACACATGTTGCATTCAACTCTATAATAAACACAAATTCAAATCCTACCATCCTTTTTATACGTATCACCATATGGTGACCCATTCGACTCATCTAATGGTCGAATGATCCCAAATTTCAACATCTTGTCAATTTCCTCCTTTACTTTCTCACACAAATTGGGATTCATTTGATAAGGTCTCTTCCTAACAGGGCGCACACCTTCCTTAAGTTGTATCTTCATTTCTCCAAGTGATTTAAGCACGAATTGAAGTTCATGGTATCCTATTGGAATAAGTCCTCATAGTCTCGAATTAACTCTATGATCTTTGCCACTTCTAACTCTGACCAATAATCCCCAATTATCACTTCCTTAGGTTCAACTTCTGTGCCAATATTTACCTTTGTTGTCTTCATAGGTTCATGATATGTGCGTGTATCTACATCTGCACTGTCTAACACCTCATGTGCTCCATGTGAATGATCAACTTCCTCATCATCAATTATGTAAACCAACTTCCCCTTGTCTTTTTCTAGAGAAGCGCACTCAAGTAGTATGGTATCATCTACTTCTTCCTCAAAACACACCCCTGTCTCTGTCTCACCAAATAATTCTTGAATAAGTTCTTCCGCTTTCCCACTGTCTCCCATGGTTAAGCGCTTGATAAAGCTTAAAGCCTTGTTCACTGGTGGTGTAGATGAGAAGAAGTCAAAAGTTTGGATCATCCCTACAGTCAAATTCTACCAATTTCCAGTGTCGCGATGTAATTCAGCATATACATACCAAGCACGCGCGTAACCTTGTAGAGTAGAATAAAACCGATGCACCCAAAGTGAGGGTGGTAATGCTTCCTGTCTTGCTTTGTCCAGAGTCTCTCACACTGCTGGATATGATGTTGAATAGGTTGATCACCATGATAAGGGAAAATATTTGTAGGTGCATTACTTCTTGAAAACCTGGTTGATAAGGCGGTCCCAATCTCTCCCCATTCTAAGAGATTATCCCTGTGAACCACCCACCAGTGCACTGTTGTCCCGTATAAAGTATATGATAGCATATCTCGTCTTTTAATCTGGTCAGCCCAGTTTTCCTCCATGGCTTGCAAGAATCCAGCTAGATCTTCGGATCCAGTATATCGGGGTACTGAGTGACCTATACATCGACAGAGCGAAAACCCTTTTTGCAAGCAACCACACGCTTAACTTCGTGCCCCACCAGTTCATAAGTACCATGAGCCCAATTATCATAAGCAATACTGTAGTATCACTGATTGACTGAGAATCTTCCCAATGAATGATTCCTTTTTAAGATGGCTCATTGACCTCTGGGTCCCGAATAATGCGTATATAAATTCTGTTCAAGTCCTCTTCACTCAAAGGTTCCACATATGGTATGGATTTCCCATCATCACAACGGTATTATGACCCTTTCCTCCTTGTTCTTGAAGCTGATATACCCCTTGTTAAACCTCAAATCAGCATTGTTTGCATAACACCAAGGGCGCCCAAGCAAAGCTGGGAAGCTATCTGCTTCCGCAAGTGCTAACACTTCAAAGTCTCCTGTGAACTTGGCCCCTTGTATAGTGATAGATGCATCCTTCAAAAATCCTATGGGAGTATATTTTGTTCTGTTTGCCATGAAAATACATTAGATGATGGTTGTAATGGAGGTCTCCCCATTTGAACCCATGCATCCAATGTAAGTACATTCACTTCCGCACCTGTGTCAATCAAAATATTGCTCAACAACCAACCATCCACAACAACATTCAAAGTGATCTCCTTATCGTATTCAATGCTATCGGGAGATTCACATGGAGTATTTGTCTTCCAGTCTCAGTTCCCATGCATGGAGTATTCCCCTTCAACCAATTTCCCAATAAAGGAATAATATTCTCCTGTGCAACATTCTACATACCTCTCTGATGTCATCAATATCAGACGGGGCCTTTTTTGTATCCTTATGCTCCAACTTCCGAGACTACTCTTTCAAACATTGTATTTCACCTTGAAGGTTTCTAAGGACCTCCATAGTTTCCTGATAGAATTCTTTCTGATGAGTTGGATCTGGATACCTAGCATGTAAAACCTCCTCCCTAGTGATTGTGACTTCTGTTGCAATACCTCTTTCACGCGTGCCTTAGCCTCAGCTCATGTGGTTATCTTGACTATTACTGCCTCGGGTTCTGGTGTTAACTTGGGCATCCACTAATTCTCTACCGCATGCTGGATTCTAACCATCCCTGTGCCTTTGTTTTCTTGCTTTTGCTACTTACTGAGATGCTCATACAAGTCCGTACACTCTTCATAACTATGCCCCTTTCCACAAAATGAACAGGAAATATTCTGTGGGCATTCACACCTATAATGGTCAGGTGAGCCGCATGTATAGCAAGTTCCTCGAGGGAATTCACCTCTTCCCCGCCTTGGCCTTGTCCTCCATATCCGCCTCGATATCCTTGTCCTCTTCCATGACCTCCTTCAAATCTTCCATCATTCCTGTCATAGCACACTTGATTATAATCCCTATCTCGATGCTCATTATTTCCTTTAGAATTATCATCCACACTCACCTGTCGCACCCCAATATCAATGGCATCATGGATCTGGCCAATCAATCTATAATCTTCAGTATCATGGGTCATGGACTTACACATTTTATAAAAAGAGGATACATTCTTCCTGATCACGCGTTGTAGTAAGGGGCAGTGACTAGCATCATGATTCAAATGGAAAATATCACGTCTAATAAAGGTGAATGTATAGATTTGCGAGGAAACTATCCTTGGTGTGGCCTTCCACTCCAATATCGTACTTCACGGATTCCTGAGTGCGTCTCATGAGCTGAGTTTGCTGATAATTTCTCTAACTGTTTCTCCATAGCTATTATCTGAGCCTCCAAGAATGGACTAACTCCAGTGTCAATACTCCCAACTGCCTCAGTGCGTAGATCTACTTCCAATGCTTTGCATGGGTCAGTATAAGTCTTATGCAATAGTTCTCTTCAAAATGGAGTAATCAATCCCTTGACAAACCATTGTGCATGCTGACTTGCATGTATATCATAGGAGAGTTTGGATAGAAGTGTTTTAAAATGGGCATCATACTCACGTACACTTTCAGTAGTGCCTTGCTTTATATCCTTAAGTGCGCTTATACTCTTCTGCTCAAACTCTGGGATATGGAACTCTTTTAAGAAAGCATCTTTCAATGCTGCATAATCAATACAAGTTTGATTGGGATCAAACTTCCTATACCAGCTGTGTGCGCGTGCCTGTAACATAGTAGAAAATTGACTTTCCTTGCACTTAGAAGCCATGATACCTTTCACGCGCCACAATATTTCACACATATGAATATGTTCAGCAGCATCCTTGATACCTCTGTACTCTGGGAGACGAAGATACATCTCCATATAAATGTTCTGGGTTGTTATGGGCCTTGACCACCCGACCCAGAACCTCCTTGGTTTCCTCTACCTCCAAAACCACCCGAACCACCGAACTAGAACTGCCCATACCTCTCGATCCTCCTCCTGAAGTTGGAATAGGGCCCATAGATGCACTCCCATGTGTCTTGATAGTGGTACTATACTGGACCCCTACAATCTATGAAGTATTCACAGTTCTAGAGGTGAATCCCACATTCGGCGCGCTCATATTCTGTGTAGATGATGAGCCTGAAAACATACCCCCAAAGAATAACAAAGTTGTCTGTGCTACCATTAATGTACTTTCTGTCTGACTTGTTTATGCTCTTTCACTTCCTAAATGAAAACTTTGTTTACCTATTGTACTAGATACTGGAAAACCAAGCACAAGGGCTAGGTCAGCAGGTTGGCTTAGATGCACACCCGCGGCCCAGGTCATATCTGCTGGCGCGCTTCCATGTGAGGCCGAAGAGGGTTCTCTATCATGCTTTCCTAGATGGGGGAGTTCCTGATGCTCTAGCTCTTCTTCATCCTCATGAGCCTCAAATCCTTCACAAGCCATCTCTCTCCACACTGCCATCCATTTTGTAACTTCTTGCTTCTTCCATAATTCCCTCTCACACACCTCATCATACTTCAGCTACCTCTCTTCCCTCTGCTTTGTGTTGCCACTAGGTCTGCCATCTTTCACCAATCCTATTCCTACCCCGTGCGTGGATATTTTTAACTTGCCATGGGCTTATCTTCCAAGTTCAACGTTACCATCAGTATCTTGATCGCCAGTGAATACCTTACAAATACATCCCTCTAGGATACCATAGGAACTGGAACTCAGCTACCTCTAGGTATGAATAAGTCAAAATTGAATACTCCAGAATATAGTTGTTTAGAACACCGTGAAACTAGGTATCTACCACGTGAGTCTAGATCAAGTCAACATCATATAGTGTTTGAAATTCCTCCTGTGTCCAAACAAGTGTGCGATACCTCCAATTCCGCTTAGACACATATGCAGTCAACCACTCGTATAATTCTACGGGAAAGATAAAAAAGAAGCTTTAACAAACTGTCATACAAATTCTGCTCTACCCAAGTGCGTGCATTAAATCTGGATCCAGTGCTAAACCTTCATGCATATTCTTCCTCCAGATCATGAATCCACTCTTCAACGCTCACCAAAGTTAGCCGGTATGTCTTCATCACGAACCATCTTGAAAACAACTGAAAAAGAGGTCTCGCAACGGAACCAATGATGCAGCCTAGAATTCTCAGATAACACCTAGTCGCGCTTAGCACATCACTCAACGCATAGGTGAGCACTCACCCGAAGTACGCCAAGGTACCAGGTCCCTCTTTAGGGTTGTTATAGCAGGATGGTAGCATGGTGAAGTGATAAGGACATATATTTAGAAACTAATCCATCATTACACAGTTATACCGAACCAGATCTATAAAGGCATGCATTTAAGTATAAATCATCAAGAAATCAATAGCATGTAATGATAACATGTATAAGACACTTTGGTTCGGCCAATATTCTTCATATATTAAACATGACAACAATACAGAGGCTTGATACAATAATAGTCATGCGCGCATGGATCTGTTACAATTATCCAGTCTCATGCACTCATGAATCTCTAACCCTTCAACATGGTATATCAACTAGGTGATTCATCTAATATATATAGGGTGGGGAACTTTCCCTTCACCACTAACTATGCCAAAAATAGGTCACACGCTAATAATAGCCACGCACCGTTTACAATTATAGCCATACATGCAAGTATGCTATCTATAGATCACTTACAGTTAACTAGAGTGATGAATCTATTCTTGGATTACTTCCATGCAAGAGTGCTTTGATATGATCCTCAAAATATAGACAAAGCATGGCGCGCAAGTCTCGGCATCACTTTGTGTGTTCCGCACGCCAGCCTCTGAAAATAGACTTGATCTACAAAATCGGCTAAGTCCCAAAAGTTTGACTCTGCACCTCCACGCGCGACGCCTTCCTATTCCTTCGTGCCTTCGATCCCATCCTATTTTTCCATGCGGACTCTGTGTGTGAGTTCTTCTAAGTGTTTTATCTAATCAACAGTGGGGAAAGTGGGGAAAGGGTTCCATTGAATAATGTTATAAACACCAATGCCACCGATATAAGTGATCCAAACTATCACCATGTTTGAATGGGTGCAAAGGAAACAATCTATGTCCCAAAATGTTGGAGTGTAAAGAGGGACACCAAGATCACATGGGAAATTACAACAATGTACCCTGTCAAACTATTTCTAGTGAGTCCCCAAACAAATCCAAAGATAACAATCCATTTCCTACTCTAAAACCAAGGTTTTAAATGTTAGGGGTGAAATCGGAAAAGGATGGCACTGGAATTGGGACTTCATGCGTCATGTCATTGAGATTAGTAGCTTTGAATTGTTTTCCTAAAGTGCTGAAATGGTTGCCATGATGCCCAAAAAGAAGCAAAGATTGTGGCCGCACAATGTAAATTATTTTACAAATAAACAACCCAAAAACAAATTAACTCTTACCAATTTTTTTGGCGTGAACAAACCGTAGTCAATAACCATGGAGATTATGTGCCACACAACTAGCAAAATCCCAACACACAACTTTGGATGTTTTTAAACAATGATTTTTTTGAAAACCCACATTATCACTCTCTCCGGCACTATATGTCGATATTTGCTCATCCAAATCCCGGTGGTTGGGCATGTTGGAAGCACAATGGACTATGAGGGGGGATGAATAAGTACTGCAATGATTTTTACTTCAATTACCAAACCATACATTAATCAATTAGATTGTACATTCATAACCATGTTTGCTTATTAAGGTATACAACATCAATCACAAGAGCATGAAAAAAAGTACACAACACAATAACACCATATGTAAGTGGGAAACCCTCATGGGGAAGAAAACCCTATGAAAATATTCTTATATTATACAAAGCAAAGAGATTTATCGAAGCACCAACTTCACAAGGAGCACCAACCCCTAGTTTAGTAGAGAACCAACCACGGAAGGAGCACCAACTCCTAATTTAGTGAAGCACCAAATCCACAAGGAGGATACAAACCCTAGGATGGCTAAGATCCAACTCAACGTCATGAATATGTTTTATCTTTGAATTTTCTACTGCCACAACCGATGGAAATCACTTATTTAGCTCACAAATTGGCTAGCTCAAGCCTTGGGTCTTCAATCTTACACAATCTTCTTATTTCTCAACTTTTATTTTCTCTAAAATATTTCTATCATGTCTTCAATCAGTCCTCAACCTTCATATCATGTACTCATACTTGCAAACAATTCTCCTCTATGTCACACTTTTCCCTCCAAAAGCACTAGTTCAAAAATGAACCCAAACATCACCTTTATAGGCTTCTCTTCCTCATAAAATCATCATAGGTCGGTCCTATACCTCTTTCATGACCAAAAAAACTTAATTACATCCCATTTTAATCATTAAATGATCACATATGACCCATATGGGTCGGCCTATCCAAAACCACTTATCATGCACCAACAAGCCTCAAAATCCCATCACTAGGATGAGAAAAATCCCCTCATGCCAAAACCATGCTTATTAAAGATCCCATATTCACCAAAAATGATTAATATATCATTTAAACATCAACCATGGTTGTACATTTCATTAACCAATGAAATTATTTCATTTAATGGGCCCACTGGCTCATTACCTTCTCAAAACAATTGTTTCCAACAACCTGAATCTACCTTTAGGCCTCAAGATCACCTAAGAACACCTCGAATATGACATGTGACCAATAAAGGGACATACCAAGACCTTTACTTCATTTCTATTCAATTTATAACGCATTAAACATCCATTGGTTCAAAGCATAACAATGTTTTCCTTCACCAAATAAGGTTGCCCAAAAACCTATTTTTAAAAATAAGTTGATAAAAACCATTTATGATACTTTAAATACCTCTAAATGCATTCACTAGATGAAAAATTCACCCATATTAACTTTTCAGGTGATATAAAGTATCAACATAGCCATTTGATGCTTCAACCAACTCAATCTTTCAACAAGAACAACCATGTCCTTAAAATACAACTACAAACTTCTTCACAAATTGACCTAAATGACTAAAAAAACACATCATCATGAGACAATCCATACCTCATTAGAAATATATCTGAATTAAATTTCCATAAAATATAATAAATCCTTCCAAATCCAAGTGGAAGGCCTTCAACCAAGTCAATCTTTGTAAACTACTTTTTATCCTTTCTTGGACTCAAGAACTAACAACTAGCCCAACATACTCCATCACACCAAAAATAACTTCCAAGATTAACCAAATCATGGAACATAAATAGACACGATGTTTAATCCATAAAAACCTTCACCAAGCTTTATCAAATTAAAATCAACATCTTACCTCATGTAGCCATTTGCACCATGCTAAAATGAGCATCCACTAGGCCCGACCCTCAAATAATGAGTCATAACTTCTGTATACCATATTAAACACAAAAATTTTATATGCCATTGGAAATATCTTTGAATCAACTTCACAACGCAACTTAAATAATCTCCTAACTCATCATGTAGCTCCCGTAATGTCGGTTTTATGATAAGCTACTCCAAACTACCCCAAAAACTAGTCTTCATAAATACGGCACACTTTGCACTTTTTCAACATCACCATGACCTGAAACCTTAATTAATATATATATCAACTCCTGTAATATCACATATTTTGAATTAGTCTTTACCTCATTTGGAAAAATTCTCTTGAAACTACAACTCTTCATAAACAAGACTTTTAAGGCGGGGCCCACATATCACCACATGCTATAACATACCTTTCTGGAAACATGGAAGAGTCATCTACATCATCCAATTATCACTTTTTCACTAGCAATCAAAAATGGGATAGTATAAGCACTTTTCTCCAAGCTACTTCTAGCTAGGGTTTAGCTGTGGTTTCAAACTAACTTACCTTTTTAACAATCATTCATAAAAACACGACTATAAAACCACCTCATTATTTTTTAAAAGATTCATAATTTACCTAATAATCTATGCCAAAGATATCACGTCCCCATGCAAATCATATAATTTATAACGAGCATAAGAAGGTCCAACTTTGCTAGAAAAACACACTGTAACTTACCCAGTTTCACCAAAACTTGCATAGCTTCAAAATAATTACACATAATGACCTAAAACTTGTCATGAATCATCATGAAAACATCCTATAACTTCTCAAACTCACCACATAGATCAAACACCTCTCAAACTCTCCATCTAATCTCATTTTCATGTGCTTACCTACTTGTTTCTCACTTGTTGTTTCCCAAGGACCTCAAATATGCATTTAAGCTCGAATTCTGACCTAGAACTCACCACACACCTTAGGTACACTATCATAACACTATTCCCATGATTCAACAAGATTCATCATCTCCAAATCTCATATCTCTACCTCATTATGCTTGCTCTAAGGCTAGAAACAAGCCTCTGATGACCCAACTCAACCATGATAACTCATGACTTGATATTTTTGTTATCATACAAATTCATGTACACTAGTAACATACCTCATGGAACATGAATGACATCATGAAAATAACCAATCACCTTAATAGAGCTCATACAATGACTCGGTTCACTAGACCATGCATCGAACCTCCCATAACTCACCAAATCCTAACACAACCACTTGCTTCTTCATGATTAACACCTGAAAAACATCATAGGGAGACTCACATGACACCATGAAACCCTTTTCCATCAATGGAGTTGACATCAATGAAAAAATAACCAAAAATGGCCAACAATCTCCCCCTTTTTCATTGATGACAACCATCTTCATAAACATTGATGGCAACCAACATGAAAAACACCTAAATGACCTCAATACCATGTTTCTGATGTCTCTCTCCCCCTTTTCCATCTATGAAAAATACTACAATGACACTACTACATGGAAAAATACAACACAATGAAAATAATGCACAAATTTTACTTGCTCAAATAGCTCCCCTAGACTGAAATGTCTTCTACAACAACATCATATGACCCTATGGACCTAAAATGAGCTCCCCCTAAACATGTACTCTCCTCATTTTTCCTTCATTCATGTTTCTTATCCATCTCTAGGTCATAATCATGCTCAAACACACAATATTTCCTCCAATAACCATCGTGGTTATCTCAAGGACTACCTATCCATAAATCGAAACTTCATTGCAAAAATGACAAACTTCTCCATGCTCTAAAATCCAACATTCACCATGAGATGTCACTTTATAGCTCCCCTTGAAAAAAATCAATCCATATCAAGTAAAAAAACACAAGGAAATGACCTCATAACTTGATTTCATGCATTATAGGATCCCAAATCACTTGCCATTGTCCATAAAGCATTGTTTCAGCTTCTTTTAGCCTTAATTCACCATAAGAGCCATCTATTGAAGATTTCACAAGCCTCCTTTGTATGCAACTTTACATATTCACTCTTGACCTTCTTTGTTTTGAACATTCAAGCACATCAAATAAAAGCTTTTAGAATCACCTTGTACCCTCAAGAAGATGATAAGAATGGACTCCCCTTGTCCTTAAGACTTCCTCATGCCCGTGTCACACTATTTTCTTGCATTCTTAGTCACCGTAGCTAACTTCTTGTCTTTGTAAACATCAACACCCTATCGTCCTAGCATCCTTTAGACATTTTTCATGCTAAGACAGGAATAAAAGAAAGGTTTCCTTGCCTTAATAGACCATCACAATTCTAGCCATATTCTTACATACTTGCAAAGCATGAAATTTTAGACTCATGAACCCTATATCTTTACCTCTATCTAGTCACAATACTTGTAACTAAGCTTTGATTCAGCCACATAGATCCTTCTAGAAACCTTATCCTTCTGATATAGGTTAAAAACAATTTCCTTCTTCTAGAGACTTCGCAAGGATAGATACACTTCAAAAGGTTCATAACTTCACTTGAAAGATGATGACATTGTACTTTGCCATTTTGAATATTAAAGCTCATGACCTGTAGACCTACTCATGACATTGACAAAACAAATCCTTAAGATCTTTATGAATCCTAGGAAGAGCTATTTTTAGCATTCATTATCCTTCTTGCAGAGGTCCTTTGATGACATTACTAATGATTCACTACCTTAATAACTATACTAGGAACATTATTACCATCATACAAACCTATGGATCATATTCTTGACAATAGAACCTGATTTCTCCATTTAAGAGTAGAGATAATATTTCAGTGCATTTTATCCCCTTGCAAGTCCATAACATGTTTGACATTGTATTCCAAACCTTGTAAATGTACCATATTTTTATGTTTGAACAATAGAAACCTTAAGAAAACTTTGATTTAGCATCTAGAGACTCATGTAACCAACTCTTTGCACTTTCTTCATAGTGTAACCTTCATCAACATACTCTTAATATCATACAACACATCAAACAACTGCCCTATCAATACAAATGGAGAAACAAAGAGCACATCTACAAAATATTACTTTCAAAACACGTCTACTAAGGTTTTGGTCTCAAAAATGCATATAAATATCTCTCCATGTAGCTCTTGAGCATCAATGACTTTTAAGACATGATAGAGGTCTTTAGGATCTCTTCCTTGGCATCTTCACATGGATCCCCTTACCTAATAATTTCATATTTTGAAGACAGATGACAACTTGATAATTCTTCTTTAACCTTTGAGGATCATGACAAATGACCTCTTATGAACTTTGAGACAAAAATTATACCCTTATTACATTAATTCAACTATTTAGACCATTATAGTGCTCAAACATGCCTCATAATAGACCTTCTTAATGTTTCCAAGACATAATATGACCAAGACTCAATATGAAGACTAGATAGTCATAGACACTAACACTAACACCAAGACTTCTTGACACATTTCAAGACCTAACTCAGACTTTTGAACCTTATGACTAACAATTGAAACCTTGACAGGACCTTCGAGATATTCAAAAATAACTGAAAATACTTATGACAAAGTGACAATTCAAGACTTTTTCTCAAAGAACCAGGGATAGAGACAATGCTCATGGTAGATGACACACACTCTATACTTGATGAATAATAGTACTTGACACACAACCTTAGAGAAACATCCAAACCACATACAAGATAACAAAATGACACACTCAAACACCTGCAAGAGACTAAAGCTCAAAGATGCATGGGAAGAGTCATTTTTTATACCTTATCATTCTAGAGGTATCCCAAAGACCCAGTTTCTTCAACTTGTCTTGCACATGTGATTGAAAGACATTCAAACACATATGATATTCTTCAACAAGTGCAAACATGTTTCCTTGACTTTATTTGGGCTTGTTAACGTGTTTCTAACCTTGATAGCACTAGAATCCTCCTTGACAACCTTCATATGTTGCATGGTGGGATGATAATTAGTTTTCATGACCTTCTTGACCTGAGTAACCTCCTTCTTGACCATAGGAGCAGTCCTCACAATAAACTTCTTCTTGCCTCGGAAAATTCATGTTATGTGACCGGGTCTTTGATAATTGAAGCAAATAACACTCCTCTTCCTTCTAGGCTCAAACACACTTAAGTTCCATCCAAAATCTTTAACTCTATGCCCATACTCACAACATGAGTGACATTCACCCTTGAAAACACCTACTTCATTTCCAAATGACCTTCCCTTGCAATCTATAGCTTTATCACTAAAATAATGACAAACAAAGAAATATCCATCAAGGAAGTGTCATACCTTATAACATTAGGTTATCTAGTAGGATTAGATCTTCTCAAATCAGTCTTCATGGTCAGAATCACATCTTACTTAGTGCTTTTTCCAGCAACACCATCATTCTCCATATGTTTTCCTTCAAACCCTAGGCTTGTTTTGTTATCTATGGCTCTTTGACCTTATAAAACTTCATCAATAGCTTTGGATCTCTTCTCAAGCTTCTTATACATCCTTAACATATTATATGCACTCTCCAAATCTAATTCAAGGGATTTCAATTTGTCTTCATACTGAAAAATCTTCTTATTTCTCCTTTATATATTTAAACATATTTTCCACTTGAGATTTCAAATATTTGATGGATTGATCATGATATTTCTCCATTTTACCCATTTTCTCTCGTAATCCAAAACCAAAGACTCAAAATCTCATATTATTTCCTCCAAATATCAACCCACTTACCCATTTATATTTTTAGGATCTCCTTCAAGCTATTAGACTTGCTTCACAAGGACCTTCTTTGATACTAATTGTTGGAAGCACAATGTACTTGAGAAGGGGGTGATTCATTCCTACAATGATTTTTACTTCAATTACGAAACCATACATTTTTCAATTAGATTGTACATTCATAACCATGAGTGCTTATTAAGGTATACAACATCAATCACACGAGCATGAAACAAATTACACAACACAAGAACACCATATGTAATCGGGAAACCCTCATGAGAAAGAAAATCCATTGAAACTATGCTTATATTACACAAACCAAATATATTTAGTGAAGTACCAACTTCACAATGATCACCAACCCCTAGTTTAGTAGAGCACCAACCCTACAAGGAGCACCGACCCGTAATTTAGTGAAGCACCAACTCCACAAGGAGGATACAACCCCATATGATGGCTAAGAACCAACTCAATCTCTTGAATATGTTTGATCTCTGATTTTTTTGTTGCCATAATTGATGGAGATCACTTATTCACTCACAAACCAAATTAGCTCAAACCCCGGGTCTTCATACACAATATTCTTATTTATCAAATTTTCTTTTCTCTAAAATCTTTGTCTCATGTCTTCAATCAGTCTTCAACATGTCATTATCTTCCTCATCCTTCAAATCATGCACTCATACCTGCAAAACACTCTCCTCTAGGTCGCACTTTTCCCTCCAAGAGCACTAGTTCAAAAATGAACTCAAACATCACCTTTATAGGCTTATCTTCCTCATAAAATCATCATAGGTCAGTCCTATACCTCTTGCATGACCAAATAAACTTAATTACATACCATTTGAATCATTAAAATGATCACATATGACCCATATGGGTCAGCCTAGCCAAAAACCACTTATCATGCACCAACAAGCCTCAAAATTTCATCAATAGGATGAAAAAAAATCCCCTCATGAAAAAACCATCCTTATTAAAACTCTCATATTCACTAAACATGATTAATATACCATTTAAACATCAACCATAGTAACAAATTTCATTAAGCAATCAAATTATTTCATTTAATGGGTCTACTGACTCATTACCTTCTCAAAATAGTTGTTTCCAACAACCTAAATCTACCTTTGGGCCTCAAGATCACCATATAACACCTCAACTATTTAATGTGACAAATCAATGGAAATACCAAGTCCTTTAATTCACTTCTATGCAAGTTATAACTCATGAAACATCAAGTGGTTAAAAAAACAACTTCTTTTTCCTTCACCAAATAAAGCTGCCCAAAAACCTGTTTTGCAAACTAAGATGATAAACACCATTTCTTATACTTTCAAGACCTAGAAATACATTAAATACATGAAAAATTCACCCATATTAACATTACAAGTGATATAAAACATCAACACAGCCATTTGATGCTTCAACCAACTCAATATTTCAACAAGAACAACCATGTCCTGAAAATACAACTACAAACTTCTTCACAAATTGACCTGAATGATTGACTCAAACACCTCATCATGAGAAAATACATATAATAATGAGAAATCAATCTGAATTACTTTACCATAACATATAATAACTCCTTCCAAATCCAAGTGTAAGGCCTTCAATCAAGCCAATCTCTGCAAACTATTTTTTATCCTTTCTTGGACTCAAGAACTAACTAGCCCAACATACTCCATCACACCAAAAACCACTTCTAGGATTAAAAAATCATGAAAAAAACTTATAAATTATGTTTTATCCATAAACAACCTTCATGTCCATTTTGTCATCTTTGGGATTTGTACTTGGTGTGGTATAATAAATCTCACTTCATTATTATATGTATTAGTTGGATTATAATAGGTTACCATTTTTCACTACCCTCTAAGTCGCTTATATGTGAACATGCACTCCTCATTTATGAAGGTGGCCTTTTACACGCTCATTTCTCGGTCGCCCTCACACAATATTGGTATTGCATTTGTATAACACATCTAATTACAAATATTTGCTTTGCATACATCAATGTTTAATTGTTTCATGCCTCCATATCAATGCATCCATTTTACTTTTAGGAGTAATTGTTAGTTATAACAATAAAATGATACCTTAGTTTACATGTACCCCATTTAATTACCGGTCCATGCTCATTTATTGGTTACTCTCCTTGTGATCCATATTAATATAGTTTCTTGATTATGAAACTTCTTCTACTTTCATTTATGATCGACACCCTATTAAAAAAACAACAACTTTTTCCTTCACCAAATAAAGTGCCCAAAACCTGTTTTGCAAACTAAGATGATAAACACCATTTCTTATACTTTCAAGACCTAAAAATACATTAAATACATGAAAAATTCACTCATATTAACATTACAGGTGATATAAAACATCAACACACCATTTGATGCTTCAACCAACTCAATATTTCAACAAGAACAACCATGTCCCGAAAACACAACTACAAACTTCTTCACAAATTGACCTGAATGACTGACCAAAACACCTCATCATGAGAAAATACATATAATAATGAGAAATCAATCTGAATTACTTTACCATAACATATAATAACTCCTTCCAAATCCAAGTGTAAGGCCTTCAACCAAGCCAATCTCTGCAAACTATTTTTATCCTTTCTTGGACTCAAGAACTAACTAGCCCAACATACTCCATCACACCAAAAACCACTTCTAGGATTAAAAAATCATGAAAAAACTTATAAATTATGTTTTATCCATAAACAACCTTCACCAAGCTTGATCAAATCAAAAACAACATCTTCCTCGTGTAGCTATTTCAGCACTTTGGAATGAGCATCCTCCAAGCTTGACCCTCAAAGAATGAGTCATAACTTCTTCATACCATATCAAAAACACAAGTTTTATAAAACATTAGAAATATCTCTAAACCAGATTCATAATACAACTTGAATCATCTCTAACTCATCCGTAGCTCATGTAATGTCAATTTTACTATAAGCTGCTCCAAACTGCCCCAAAAATCAATCTTCATAAATAGGGCACACTTTGTAATTTTTAGCATCACCATGACTTGAAACATTCATGAACATCTAGATAAACTCATGTGCTATCATAAATTCTAATTTAGGCTTTACATCAGTTGGAAAACTTCTCTTTAAACTACAACTCTTCATAAAAAAATATTTTCAGGTGGGACCCACATAACACCACATGCTCTAACATACCTTTCTGGAAATCTATAAGAGTCCTCCACATCATCCAATCATCACTTTTTCACTATCAATAAAAACTGGTCTAGTACAAGTACTTTTCTCCAAGTGCTCCTAGCTAGGGTTTCAAACCAATTTACCTTCTTAACGATCGTTCATGAAAACGTGACGATTCAAACCACCTCATTATTTTTTTGAAAGCTTCATAACTTACCTATATAATAAATAGATCAGGTCCCCATGCAAATCATAAAATTCTAGAATGAGCATCAGAAAGTCCAACTTTGCTTGAAAAACACACTGTAACTTACCCGATTTCACCAAAACTTGCATAAATTCAAACATCTTTTGCATATTGACCTAAAACTTGTCATGAAGCATCATGAAAACATTCTATAACTTTTCAAACTCACCAAATATCACAAATAACTCTCGAGACTCTCTAACCAATCTCATTTGCATGTGTTTTCATGTTTGTTTCTTACTTGTGCTTCCCAAGGACCCCAAATATGCATCTAACCTATGAATTATGACTTGAAACTCATCACACACCTATGGAAAACTGTCATAAAACTATTTGAATTCTTCAAAAAAATCATCAGCTCTAAATATCATATCTAGATACATCATTATGCTTGCTCCAAGGCTACAAACAAGCATGGAATGACCTGACTCAACCATGATAACTCATGACTTGACCTTGTTGACCTTATGCAGACTCATGTACACCTCTAACATACCTCATGGACCATGAATGACATCATGACAACAATCAATCACCTCAATAGAGCGCATACAGTGACTTAGTTCACTAGACCATGCACCAAAACCTCCTAGAACTCACCAAATCTTGACACAATCACTCACTCTTCATGCTTAACACTTGAAAAACATCATAGGGGACTCACATGACACCATGACACCATTTTCCATTAATAGAATTGACATAAATGACAACACAACTAAACAATAACCAATAGGGAAAAAGGCTTATATTTGCATGTCTACACAACATTGAATACGCAGAAAATGTCCCAACTATCAAAAAAATTATAAAAGAAGACAAATGAAAACCTAACAAGATTTGACCCAGCAAATCCTCCATAGAAATGAAACAAACGAATTTCAATATCTTCACCATTTTCATTTGCAACCAACATGATAAACACGTATCAAGCGAAGAATGCATGAGAGACCAACAAATAAATGAAGAAAATCCAAATTTTCACTATTCTCGCTCATGAAGCTTTTATTCTCCGTAAAATGTGCTTTTGTAAACAACGTGACTCCATTGACATGGCCTCTTTGATTTTGTCCACCGCATGACACAAAACAATTGTGATTAGGATTTCGCGCAATTAGCACTTCAATGAAAATTGATTGTTGAACGATCAACAATTTTAAATCAACGCACATCTACCATCTACACAAATCTCGCCTCACAATCTCTTCCCGCACATAGTCATTAATCTTTCATGGTTTCTCACACCTTTAGCTTTCACTTTTTTTGATCGGGGTCAAAATGAGAGAAAATAAATCCTCTCGCAACATGCATAACGTGCAATACACATGACACATCATTAATCAACACAAATAAACATGTATCTTCATAATATGGAAAGGGGGAAAACTTAATCTTTAATGTGAAAAAACCTACACAAGAGCAACAATCACCACACCACACTCTCCATGAGGTTATGAAAAACCTTCTCAAAATCCACCATTGATTGCACCAAACCATGTACATCACAACATCACCAAAATTTAAGCCCAATATACATAGTGATCACACAACATGGAATGCAACGAAGAGAGTGAATGTGATCAAAGTTGACCACTCTTTTGGTTTTAGGGTTTCTCCATAATCTATGGTTTTACATATTAGGGTTTTCTAAAAATCAATGGCCCAAATTTCGTTGTAATCAATGTCCTATGTCCCCAAATATCCACCGTCGATGCTTCGATCATTGTTGTTTTCTTACATAATGAATTAACGAAGTTGGGATCCACATTTTTCATTTAGGGCACAAATCTATAGTCAAGACTAAAATAACAAACTATAGCCCGAATGTCCACTTCGCTTTTAAATGAAATCATGTCACAAATATCACTTCGGAGATGAAATTTTGTGAGGCTCAAACCTAGATCGCCCAAATCCTTAAAAATGTGAAAGGAAAGGCACTCGATCAAAAAGAAGGGAAAGAAATAAAGAGAAAACAGCTCATACGAGAAAACCATGACAGAAAACCTCTCCATCCCTCGGGTATTACATTTCACTACTCAAATATTATATTTTTTTCTTTTCATAGAAAAAAGGTATAGATACTTTGTTGAAGACAATTTAAAGTAAAAATTTTGATTTTCAAAGGAAATTCCACTTATTTTGTTTGAAACAGGGGCGCTGGATCAAATTCAAGAGAAAACTTACATAAACCAACAAATTTACGAGGGGACGAGAAGGAAAGATAGAGCCCTATGCATCCCCCGCCTTAAAAAAAAAGTAAGAGAAGATTCTCCCATACCACTTTTGGAAACAAGGGAGCCCTTGCAGGTTTTCCCGAGCAGAGGAGTCCATATTTCGTGTTTTTCGATCGTTATTAAGCGAGAGGCCCGACCATCCTCATACATCATTCTCCCTCAATGCCGCTACTTATGTGGATGGTGGTGATTTATTTGATCAATGTCCTTGTATGGATTGATTTACTATGCGTGTATAACTCATGCTTTTGGCATAATTATGCAATTATGCTTATTTCAACTTAAGGGAGAGCGGCTAGTAAGAGGGTACACCGTAAGTTAAGGGGTCCACAAAATTAATTGTTTATCATATGGGATTGTGATTTTTTCACTAATATGTAGTTTAGATTTGTGTTAGCTTATATTTTTCTTTGGAATGTTCAATTGGAGGGAAATCCATATTTTGAATTGATTTAAAATAATAAATTTGAGTTACACTACAACCATGGTGGAAACCAATACTTGAATATGGGTGAAATTGCTTGAACATTGAATTTTTGTACTTGTACATGGGTGAGAGGTCTTACATGTCATAATGTGATTGACTACTCTACATAATTATTATGTCAAAAATAAATAACTACTACATAATACTATGACAACTATTTGGTATTGTGTGATCAATAATCATGTCAACTATTAGACTTTGTTCACATATTGGCCCCTCTCCCCTAATGATACTTTTTCTTTCTTTCTTATTGAACATTTGTAATTGTTATCAACAATTTTAAATGTTAACAAATGCTTTCAATAATGTTACCATTTTTTTGTTAAATCTTAAGCCCACAACAATTAATGTCTATGGTATTCAAAACAAGCAAGTCTATGCAACAAATGGATACTTTCATTACAACACAATTACTTTGATAGAATTAAACATTCTATGACTTTGTTTTCTAATGGTATAAAATCCACTCTATCTTTGTTGACTATGAATTGTATATTTAACTACTAGTACTATCCTATTAGTTAACGTAACACAATTATCAATTTAGAGTAAAAAATTTATTGTTACGAGGTACTATATATTATGTTAGTTATAAATTTCAACAAAATTGATATTACTAGTACTATCTTACTAAGCAATCGCACACCAGAGGTGCACGATGTTAACGCCGAAACGTAAATGTCGATGAGCGGAAAAGGAAACGAAAACGGATAACAATGCATTGGATTTTGAATGAATGCAATGATGAGAAATAAAGGTGTAGCAAGCGAGTATATTGGATTGACAGAAATAGAGGCAATGACACACGCAATAGCATAGTGTACAAGAAAACTTTGAATCCATAAATTTACGCAAAGCATGACTGGGAAACAATGAGAATTCGGTAAAAATATTGTTATCATTATAAACACATGTAAAATAAATGTAATTGTAACATTATATAGGTACTAAAATAATTTGTTCGACAAGAGTCTCACCATAAATAAGACTTCAACTTATGAAAAACTTATAGAAGATAGCCATAAAGTAGGCGGTAATGTTTTTTATTTTTTTCTTGACCTAACCTAGGAATCGACGGAGTCGAAATTCTTTTCCAACACAATGAAAACCATCCATTCCAATTGTAGCTCTCCTAGTTGAATTTGGAAAGACAATATGTTTGGCATGTTTGTCTCTATATATAGTCAAAATTACAACAGTTAATTTGGGTACTCTAGGAAAATGCATCTCATTGTGTTAACACCTATCAAAGTGTAAGTGTGTGTGTGTGTGTGTGTGTGTGTGTGCCGCCAATATCGATAGTGGCTTAATGCAGAGTAAGGCCTTGAGATTTGTCGATGGAAAACGCCAAAGCCATTTTAAGTGGAAGTTGTCTACACTTTCTCCGGGAAATTAGAGGAACAGGAACATGCGTCGGGTTGTTTACATCACAATGGGAGCCCGAACACCGATCAAATATGATGATAATAAACAAAGGTAAAGTTGGTGGAGTGGAGGGGCTTTCATAAACAATGTCGACGATGGAACCGGTAGCACCATTAACAAGACCCGTTTCAACCCATAAGTTTGCAGAAAGCATGAATTTTTGGTTGATACAAAGAAGAACTTTGTGATGAAAGTGATCGTCATCTGCTTCCAGCCAGAGTCAACACGTATGGTTCTTTGAGAAATTGATCTAGCAATAGGAGAGTTAATAGACTTCAACATCTAAAGATTGTGGTAGTTGACTTGGTCATTAATTGAGGAAATATGGGGGCCTTCTTTGAATTGAAAGATTTCTTGTTCTTAAAGACATGAATTAGTTTACATCACAATGGGAGCCCGAGCACCGATCAAATATGACAATAATAAACAAAGGTAAATCGGTGGAGTGGAGGGGCTTTCATAAACAATGTCGACGATGGAACCGGTAGCACCATTGAAAGACCTGTTTCAACCCATAAGTTTGCAGAAAGCATGAATTTTTGGTTGATACAAAGAAGAACTTTGTGATGCAAGTGATCGTCATTTGCTTCGCCAGAGTCAACACGTATGGTTCTTTGAGAAATTGATCTAGCAACAGGAGAGTTAATAGACTTCAACATCTAAAGATTGTGGTAGTTGACTTGGTCGTTAATTGAGGAAATATGGGGGCCTTCTTTGAATTGAAATATTTCTTGTTCTTAAAGACATGAATTAGTTCTTGACATAAACATCTCCCAATCGTGAGACATGGGGACGAATTCTGGATGTTGAGAAGTAATTTCTGAAATGAAGCTTGTGTTGGAGTGGAACCATGCTGTCGGAAGCTGGTGTTCAAAGAGATGGCCATCATGAAGTTTTTCCATAGGCTAGTTCCATAGGAGTTGGTGGCATATAGAGGAATATCCATGATAGGTGGAAGTTGACCAAGGTGTCCAACAAGGATGAGAAATATGTTTCCAAATTCAGATGTTATGGAGTGAGGAAAAGCTTCACAAAGGCGGTAGTCAATTTTACTGAGCAGTTTTGGGCCTATGAAACTCATGTCATCAATTAGAATGTATTGGATATTTTTAAGGGTATCTTGTAATGAAGACAAAGCTTGGCCTTCCAAGGGCTTTAGTTATTTGATTGGAATGCGTAGGCAAACATGTACAGTGGAAGAAAAAATGTTGAAATTTGTAACTACAGTTGGGGCAAGTAAAAGTAGAGGTGACAAGCCTTGCGGTGACTCGAAGGAAAATAAAGTCCTCAAAGCATTAATGAGGTATGATTTTCCAGCACATATGGTGCCTTGAATAATAAAATTTAGTGGAGGAATGTTTGACCTGCGTGAGTAGTGAAGAAGAACAATATCATTTAAGCTACTTGTTGTTCTGGAGATAGAGCTAAGTCAGGCAATGGAATTGAATATTGTATGCAAGATGGAACATGTGTTGCCTTTCTATCTTCAATAAAAGTTGGTTCTGAGGCTTGTAAAGAAGGTGGAACATTATGGTCACTCCAATTGTGTATGGTGTCAATTTCAAGGATCCCCAACATGTGGAGGTTGTCAAGGCCTGCTATGTTGTTGGGCCGAAAGCGGAAAATTAGTTACCATTCGAGCAGCTATTCTGGAGCTTTAATAATTTTAGTTTCAGATTCAGCTACACTATCAGAATGTTGCATGGAAGTTGCTTCAGAGTGGGAAACATGCCAAGGATGGTAATTGTTCTTGAAAAGAATCCATGTGGAAATTATTTCTTGCATGGTGGAACCAATATTTGCAGAAATACTGCGAAAGGGCTTGTACAACAAGAGTTTGGACCAACAAAAAATACCAAAAGATGGCGAACCTTGCGAAGGGATGCATTGAAATCTGGGAAAGGCGTGAACAATTACGGGGCAAGATCTAAGTTTTGATTTATTTCCATCGCGATATTTGTTGTAAGTCCAGTCTCGAGAAACTTCAATGATGGGAAGGGGCTCCATATTTGATGGGCATACCCTGTACGCATCCATAAGAAGTGATGTTTCTGGATCATCACATTCCGCCTCAACCAATCTTCTTAAAACTTTTCTGCCAACATTTAGTGTCACAAAAGCATGGCTACACATTACAGGTGGTAATTTCAGAAGCATGCGACATGTTTCTTGAGCACTAATGTCATGTTCAACGACACTCTCTGTGAGCATTTTTTAGATGGTGAAATATGTGGGGAAATTGGCCTCCGAGGTACCTGTTATTTGGGAAAGCATTTGGTGGTATGTTTCAAACATTTTATCTGATCTAGAAGCGTACTTTGCAATGTAGTTGAGGACCACATGTCACAAGAGAACACGCTGACAATCGATGTTGGCTCTCCATATAGATAACATAGCTAGATTGTTTGTGTTCAATTGATCATCATTCCTCAAAAGGAGGTATTTAATTGGACCATTCTCATCCATGAACAATGACGAAGTGGATGTAGTCTCCCAGGGTGCATTGTGTCGGCAATGTAGGCTTTTTTTTTTGCACAAGCAAGTTTGTTCTGATAATTTTGTGTGACATTGCACCTGATTAATTAGTTCCTCTAAGTCTTGCATAGGGGATGCAACAAGTACCTGCAATGAAGGTAATAGGCATGGATCATCTTGGAGTGATCTATGAATAAATTATGTTCGAGCGGATGCAGGACATGGATTCCATGCAGATATGTGCATATCAAAGTATTGTCTGGCTTTGTTTATGGACTCAATATTTGTCCTGCCAATATTATTGACATTGGGAGCATTTTCAATCCATAGAAAACCATGAACATGTGTTGATCCTCTGTGTTGCAATCCGTACCTGTGACAAAGAAAGATTAGAAGAAGTATGTCTAATTAAATGGAAGCAGAGGGGAAGGAATAATTTTACTTATACCAATACTCCTTGGCACCTAGGTGCTTTTACAAAAATTCTTCACGAAATATAGTGAATCTTTGATGTAAGTAAGTTGCAACACAATGAGGATGGGAAACAATGTTGAGTTTTCTGAATTGTTGAGCAGCGCGAGATTCATCTGGGGGAGAGCCAGGCATGATATTATTAAGTTTTGGCCATTTTGTGTCTACAACAATCAAAGTGAAAAATACTGTAGGCGCGCCCAATCATCCAACCATGTCAAGATATGTAATCATGCGCGGGAAAAACAAAACAAAGTTGCATGCCTCTTTTTTGTCAGCATAGAAATCTGACTCAGTTTGGAAATGCCATGCACCAACAATAAGTGAAAATATGTTTATTTTTCGTTTCAAAGTGCGAGGCAACTATATTTATAGGAAACAATTTGTCAATTGTAATCCTTATAAAGCAAATGCATTTTGCAATTTTTTTTCCAAAATAAGGTAGCGGAAAAAAAGGTAGACATTGGTTTCCTTAGGAGACATTGACATAGGCAAGCATTTTTTTCCTCTTAAATAGGCAATTGTACTTTGTTGTCTTTCTTTAATGTATCTTTCTTTACAATATGAAAGAGTGGTAGTTTTGGTTAAGTGAAATGATTGGACTTTGGTCAGTTTTTTTTCTTCAATAGCTAAGAGCACATATAGTTCTTTTAAATAGCTAAGCGCTACTACAAATCTTTTAAATAGAAGTGTTTTTTTTGTCTATAGTAAGTATTCTGACTGTATGTGCCAAGTCAATGATCACATGAAGAAACTAGGCGAGAAGGAAATATTTTCTAAAAAAATGTATGGATGTCAGAAAATAAAACTACCTTACCAACAAAAGGTTATCGACTAAATGGAGGCACCCATTCTTGAAATAATGGCAGCTACGAATAATTATAGCTAAAAGATCGTGTTCATGAACCATTTGATTGAAACTCATATGGGCATCTCATTTTGAATTGTTTAATGATTTCTCCATTGCAAATATCCAATGTAGTTTGGGCCCCTTTCAACTTCCACATCTGTTAGTCACATTACTTATATCTTGATAATAGTTGTCTTTGTTTTGTCCATAAACCATATTGATAATATATATTTATAATTGACAAAAAACAATGCAATTATAGAGAAACAACGGTGAACAAGAAACCTCTTTCCAGTTATAGGTTTAAAAGAACATTGCACAATAGAAAGGAATGGCATGAAGTATCATAGAACATAATCACATCCCATTTAATAACAACATATCTCCCACATGACCCTTAGCCATATCTATTCCGAGTTCAAATCTCACAAGTTCAACAAATTAAATAAATAATAACTCAACGAGTGATCATTTTTTGCAAGCCTAATGTTGATATTATCATATTGAAAAATAAATATTAATATAATAATATGAGACAGTATATTTCTATTCAACCCCCATGACAATTGATTAACCAAAATGTTCATTTATGAATAAAATATTACCTAGTCTAAGTATGTAACAACTCAGATAAATATGTATGCATCAATCGGAGTCTATAAAAATATATTTCTTTGATTAATGTCTCCAAAAACATACATTTAATAACATATTATATAAGTGTAGTAACTCTATTTCCTTAATCCCAAAAAGTACAAGCTAATAAGGCACTACACTAAAAACATTGTCTATGTAAAAGCAAGTTTCTAATACAAATAAAATAGAAATCCATAAGAAATCAGAAATACATACAAATGAGATATACCATATTTATAAGTCTTGCATAAAGATATTTCGACAATAAAGCCAATGTCAAGGCCACACGAAAAGAAGATTCTCAAAGCACAAAAAAATATAAACCAAGATGGAAGAACTTTTCAAGCACTGGATAGTTCTGTACATTTTCTAGCTATTTACATTATATGTCTATACACAAGCTGAAATATACCATATTTATAAGTTTTGCATAAAGATATTTTGAGAATAAAGCCAATGTCAAGGCCACACAAAACAGAAGCTTCTCAAAACAAAAAGAAAATATAACTAGATCGAAGAACTTTTCGAGCACTGCATAATTCTATACTTTTTTCAGCTATCTACATTATATGTTTATACACAGGCTGCAGGGAACACAATCAAACATGCACTCATTTCTTTTTTATCTTTCAAAAAAATTTATTGCATGGATTGGGAATTTTTTTGCACTATGTTTCATTTTCCCTCTAGAAATTATCTCCGAGCTCGACACACCCATTTTTTTCAATCTGTGTCCCGGCTCATATTTCTCCGCATCTTCGGTGCTATCATAGGCCAAACCAAACCCGCGAGAAATGGAACCGGATGTGCAAAACTTTGAGAGGTACAAAGGGTTCAAAGGAAGCAAATGGAGATGTTCTCTAACCAGTTCAGCAATCATTGGTTTAGGCAGCCTAGGTTGCCTGTAATGTGACACGTTAACAAAAAACTGAGTTCGATTACATTTCTCTTCTCTCTGCAAGTGGGGAGTAGTGATGGTCACATTGTGTGGAGGAAGAACAATTGTGTTTCACGTATTCATTTCTGCAAGCTGGTGAGGAGAAAAAATCACACAATATGTCAAACAACAAGTGAATATCTGTATGAAACAAGTATCGTATTATTTTCCAGGCCAAGTAGGGAGGTAGCATATGTTGCAAATCAGCCAACAGAGAAGGTTCTGCCTTATTGGAAACCATCTGGGCCTTCATATAGGAAAATCATTGAGTTTTAAACCGAAGAAGATCAATACCAACAAATGCTAAAAGACTTTGAAAGATCTGCATGATTATCCTTCAAAATGTTTAATCAAAATACAAAGACACCCCTGTAAAGGAGTAAAGATTACATCAAAGCCTGTGTTTCATTTCGCTAGAAAGAAAAACCATTTTTTATTTTTTGTCAATTTAATCCATCTGTAATTTTAGCAAATCACGAGTCAACAATAAAGCCTTTCAAATATTCTTCAAAATTCAAGAGTGTTACTTAACAATAAAATGTGTTTCGGCAATGCAACCTAGCCAGTGGTCAAAGTGCAACCAGTATAATTTAGTAGTGACCTAGTAAATAACAGGAAACAAAGAATTTCATGAATGTTAAGGGAAGTATAAGTAAAAGGAAAAAGTACAGTTAGTGATTTTTAGAGAATTTGACGTTGCCAAATGCTGCTGCCACTACGCAGAACTAATGTTTTGTTGAGTTTCAACTATTGATGACAAACTTGGCTCCACCCAACACACTTTTGACACAGTAGTGGTCCATAAAGGTAGCATAACAAAATAAAAAATGACTAAAATAAAACATGTTTTCGACTACCAAACTCAAGCTGGCGGGTACTTTAAGTAAGACACTTTATCATAAGACTAATATCTGGTTTTCACATAAATCAGATTCTATATGGAATTCAACTGCAATGAATAACATATTTGTTTTAAATAATAATAAAACAATACGAAGTTTGATGTTTCCGCTTATTCAAACATTGCTAAAATATGATTTTGGAACAAAACATAATTGTGAGTACAGGTATCTTTCAACTTGCAACCAAACAAAACCGACATACCTGAACTGTCCAAATATGCCTCAAAATTTCTATCTATATATTGAGCCATTGAGCCGATGGAATTTTCTCTTACAGTCATTTAACTAAGGGCATCAAAAATGAGGGAGATCCCTGCCTGTTCCTCTTTTTTTGATCCTTTGTGGTTTCCTTTCTTCCGCGACACCTACCCATAAACAACACCAGTTCACCTATTTTAGATGAGATGGCATGTAAACTTAAAAAAAGAGCTAATAAATACGTATATATGATTCCTGAGGACGATCATACAGAGTTGGAGTAAAACACATTGAGGAGAGAATCAAAGAAAACCTTTTAAGAGAACCTCAGATTCGTAGAAAGAAATGAAATGATAAAAATCAGTGTGAATAAGTTACTCCAAAGATAATCTCATTAACATGGTCTCGATTTGTACTAAAATGAAAGAATCATATATGTACATCGACTAATTTACCAAACGTATTTCATATGATCTGTCCTGCTATGTTAAAAAGCAAACAAAAATAAAACCAAAAAAATACAGAGCATAATCAACTTTCAGAGAAAATACAGAGCTATGATGTAATCTCGTGGCAGCCCCGAAACTTGAAGAGGGCGTGAAAGATGACACTAGGGAATGTAGTCGTCTGTAATGAGGAGCAAGACGGAATGTAACCGGTTCGGCATTTGCAGGAATTGTGGAGGAGGAATTCCTATAATTTGAAGCTTCATAATTTGCAGAGCTTTCGACCTCTGCCACGGCACAACAGCTGCCTAATTTCAGTCCCACATTCAGACTTAAGCTCACGATTCGATGGGATCTTTGAAACAAATGCTTAAACCCCCAATGTAAATCAAATGTGAAAAAAAAGAGTGGCTCTGCAACAAATTAAATCCCCAATGTGAAACAGACGCTTAAACCCCCAATGTAAATCAAATGTGAAAAAAATATAGTGGCTCTGCAATAAATTAAATCCTACAAAATCGAACACAGAATGCAAAAACCAAAGATTAACAATTCCACCTGCACAATTAATATATCCCCTACACAAGCATAAAATCCATTGCCACGCATGGTTGGATTACTCACAACTCATCCGCGTGCTCCAGTAAGAAAGAGATGGACAATCCCCATCTGTGACAAAATAATAACTTTTAATCACAATATACACCTAATTCATTTACTAAAAAAAACATTTCCCCAAAAAACAGAGCAAGAAGGAAAACCCCAAATTTCATTCATATACACAATGAATATATTAACAGAGCTTTAGCGGGGACGACGCATGAGCCTCAGACATTGTCTATTCACGGGCTTTGAGAAACCTCGACGATTTTTGCAGGGGAATAGGACGTACACTCACAAGGCCACACCCGAACTTTGAGTCCCACTATGGTGTATATTCATGGTGTATTTACATGTCCAACCCCTGTAGCAAAATTATAAGCTATGCTTCGCCAGATTTAATGGAGGCTATGCTTCAGTCTGTTTTAATGGCGACTCCTGTGGATCTTCGAAAACAGGAGGATCTTCATAACTTGTTGCTGTGCACCCTCCTCCGCCCATTTATAACACAGAATAGCTTTTCACAATGGCTCAATGTCCAAATATGCTTCGAAATATTTTTGTACTACGAGATTAAATTTTTTAAGCAGGCTATATATTTCTGTCACATGTACGTATTGAATTATGACCGTCAAGATGGACGTCGATGCAGAATTTGTGAACCATTAGATCTTATCAGAGAGGTCGAGGCTATTCCAATTGTAAGAAACACCTTCAGTGTAATTAGTTATAGATGTTATTGAAAACTAGTCATGAACCACTAACATGAGATGTAAAGTGTCTTTTACAATGAGATTTCTAGAGTTGAAAACTGATGCACCAATAAATTTGTTTGGGATTCATTTTGTCATCTTTGGGATTTGTACTTGGTGTGGTATAATAAATCTCACTTCATTATTATATGTATTAGTTGGATTATAATAGGTTACCATTTTTCACTACCCTCTAAGTCACTTATATGTGAACATGCACTCCTCATTTATGAAGGTGGCCTTTTACACGCTCATTTCTCGATTCGCCCTCACACAATATTGGTATTGCATTTGTATAACACATCTAATTACAAATATTTTCTTTGCATACATCAATGTTCAATTGTTTCATGTCTCCATATCAATGCATCCATTTTACTTTTAGGAGTAATTGTTAGTTATAACAATAAAATGATACCTTAGTTTACATGTACCCTATTTAATTATCGGTCCATGCTCATTTATTGGTTACTCTCCCTCACGATCCATATTAATATAGTTTCTTGATTATGAAACTTCTTCTACTTTCATTTATGATTGACACCCTATTAACATATTTTATTCTCCTTTTTTGGATGAACTAAATTTTCCACTCGCCATTTATTTATCAGTTCCCTCCACATAATTATGGACGTATCCATTGCAACTTTACATACAATTGATAATATATATGAATTAAATAAAATTTATGAAGCATCCAAATTATTTTTAAGATGCAGAGAGTATGGTATTTCACTAAATCCCAAGAAGTTCCGTTTTGGAGTTCGAAAGCAAAGCTTCGAAACATTGTGTCAAAGGAAGGGGTCATGATTGATCCTGAAAGGGTAGAAGCCATTAGCAAAGTCCCTATTCCAAGAACCAAGAAGGGAATTCAATCCTTTTTTGCAGATTAATTTTATTAGGAGATTTATCTCCAAATTTGTTGAACTAACTATCCCAATCACTAACATGTTGAAGAAAGATCAAAGTATCAAATGGGAAGAAACAACTATTCAAGATTTTGTTGGGATCAAAGAAGCATTAAAGAATGCCCCTATTTTAGCAGCTCCAGATTATAAGAAGTATTTCCAAATGTTTTCTTTTGCTTCAGAAAGTACTATTACATCTGTGTTGTTGCAGAAGGATGATGAGGGAGCTGAAAGACCAATTGCCTTTTTAAGTAAGGCATTACAAGGAGCTGAGCTAAAATATACTATCATGGAGAAGAGGGAATTTAATTTGGTAAAAGCAACAAAGGTCTTCGTGCCATATATTATAAGTTCCAAAGTCATTGCCTATGTTCCCCACACCATGGTGAAAGATATCCTATCGGAAATGGAGGTTTCAAGCAAGAGATGCCGATGGGTAAACAAATTACAAGAGTATGATATGGACATCCAAACAAAAAAATTGGTCAGAGGTTTGGGCCTAGCAAAACTTATGGCAGAGAGCAATTTGCAAACAATTGAGGTAAATGAAGTTGAAGAAGAAAGGCTAAATGTCCTTGAAAAACTGATAAATTTTAAATAGTACAAGGATATCATTTTTTATCTCAAACATTTATAGTGCCCTGAACATTTGAGCAAGAATCAGAAAAGAGCACTTAAGTTAGCTTCCCAAAAATATGTCATTAATGATTTTGGGTTAGCTTGGAAGAACCCTGAGGGAGTTCTCTTAAGATGCATTACTAAAGATGAAGCCCCTAAAATAATTGTTGATCTCCATGGAGGAGTTTGTGGGGGAAATTTTGCTGGAAGAGTCAAAACTCATAAGATCTTAAGGGCTGGTTATTGGTGACCAACTCTTTTAAAAGATACAACTTTGTTGGTAAGAAAATGTGAAAGTTGCCCATGCTTTTCTGGAAGACTAAAGCTTCAAGCTCTCTTCCTTTGCAACCTGTATCAATTAAAGCCCCATTTAGGCAATGGGGAATGGAATTCATTGGTGAGATTTCAGATCATTCAAGTGCTGGCCATAAGTGGATTTTAGTAGCCAATGATTACTTCACCAAGTGGGTGGAGGCAATCCCCACCAAGAAAGCAACTCACCAAATTGTCATGGATTTTATTCTGAATCATATCATTTACAAGTTTGGAGTGCTTGCTAAGATAGTTGCTGATAAAGCCATGAGCTTCCGAGCTAAAAATTTTGTGCCCATGTGCCATGAATATGGTATAAATTTGACATATGCTTCCCTTTATAATCCCTAAGGAAATGGACATGAAGAGTCCAACAATAAAAATCTATTGAAGATAATTAGAAGAACTTTGGAGTTGAACAAAAGGAAGTGGGGTGAGTAGTTGAAGTTTTTGTTTGGGCTGATCAAATCACCGTTAAACGAGATCTTTGGAAAAATCCCATTTGAGTTGGTGTATGGAACTCAAGCTTTGTTGCCCCTACATATGCAATTATCTTCGTTTCAATTCCTTCAACAACTGGAATATCAAGAGGTTAGTCCCTATGATTCTCGCATCAATCAGATTGTTGAGTTAGATGAAGAAAGAAGGGCATCCCATCGAGAGGTATGTAAAATTCGGAGAGAAATTAAAGAAGTTGTTTTATAAGAAGGTGAATCCAAGAGCTTTCGGTGTGGGAGATCTTATGCTATTGTGGGATAACATGCACAAGGATAAGGGCAAACATGGAAAGTTTGATGCATTGTGGATGGGCCCTTATTCAATTGACATTTGAATTGGTGAACATACCTTCTTCTTAAAAGACCTAGATGGGGAATTACTTGAATTGCTTGTTAATGGTAGGCATTTGAAACATTTCCTTGATTGATTTCTTAGAATCAAGGTATGCACCATTGTATAGTGTAAAGTCTTGGGTTTTTGTTCTGTTTTTTTGTTTTGTCAGTTTTGGTTTGCCCTGGTCCTTGGCGGTCATTTTTGTTGGTTTCTCAATTTGTTCCTGGAGTGTTGGCTCGTGACTTCATTGCCCAATGTTTTATTTTTGGCACTTGGTCTGCTATTTGTTCTTGTGGCACTCGTTGGGAGTGCCCATCTCCGCCGAGCCAATGTTGGTGCTCAATTTAATCTCTCCTGTTTGCTCTAAAAATTTCCCAATCTGCTGGTTCGTCGTATTTTCTATCTCCCTGAATGGATGTGTACAAGTTTTATCTTTACCAGGGTGTTATTGTAAATCCTTCTCTATGGTCGTGGATTCTTTGTTGAGCCATGAATTATTTACAAATTCTTTTTCCTTGAAGAAAGATTCAATTTTGGGTGCAAATGGTGAAATTCCCCTATATCTTACTATTTGATGGGTTGTGTTCCCTATCAGAATTCATCTAAGTATCTTCAGCTACATGGTCTCTTTTGATTGGATGAGGCACGTCGGGTCTATTTTATAACTTGTAACTTTTTGCTATGTTTGCAAAAAGATCAATTTGGCCCTGTAGCCCCATCGAGTTCTGAGTGGCCAGTCAAATTTATAAACACAGATTGAATTTCTCTTTTTTTCCCCGAAGGTGTATACATGTCCATTTTTAATTGGTTGCATGCCCAACTACTACATAATACTATGAAAACTATTTGAGTCTTGTTTGATCAATAATCATGTCAACTATTGGACTTTGTTCACATATTGGCCCCTCTCCCCTAATGATGATTTTTCTTTCTTTCTTATTGAACATTTGTAATTGTTATCAACAATTTTAAATGTTAACAAATGCTTTCAATAATGTTACCATTTTTTTGTTAAATCTTAAGCCCACAAATTAATGTCTATGGTATTCAAAACAAGCAAGTCTTTGCAAAAAATGGATACTTTCATTACAACACAATTACTTTGATAGAATTAAACATTCTATGACTTTGTTTTCTAATGGTATAAAATCCACTCTATCTTTGTTACCTATGAATTGTATATTTAACTACTAGTACTATCCTATTAGTTAACGTAACACAATTATCAATATAGAGTATACAATTTATTGTTACGAGGTACTACATATTACGTTAGTTATAAATTTCAACAAAATTGATATTACTAGTACTATCTTATTAGTTATAGATGTTATTGAAAACTAGTCATGAACCATTAACATGAGATGTAAAGTGTCTTTTACAATGAGATTTCTAGAGTTGAAACCTAACGCACTAATAAATTTGTTTGGGATTCATTTTATCATATCCGGAGGCATGGCTATAGTGCAGTAGACCTCCAACGACGACGCTCTGCTGCTTGAGCAGCTTCGACGTGCCTGCCACCGTGCCACACAGCGCCCGATCTCCGTTGTCATGGTATGCACTCTTTGCGGTGTGGCTACTCTACAACTGTCCCTGTTGGTGCGGTTATCCGTTAAATATGCTTCGTATTCTGGTTTTTTGGTTTTTCTGTTCTTATCTGTTTGGAAATTGCTTGTGTGGCCCCTGCTTCGACCCTTCGGACAGCGTCCCCACTACTGCCTAGGTTTGTCTTGTTCTCTGTAGTATTTTTGGTTGATTCTTACTGTTAGTTTTTTATATTTTACTGCAATGTATTCGCAGTGGTAGTTTTGAAAATGTAGGCCCTAAAAAACAAATACAGGAATTTAAGATCTTTCTCCAACAAAGCCCTTCTTAAAGAAATCACGCTGTAATTTAAGGTCTTATTCCTTCTGTTCTTATCTTGCTTTGTTCATGATTAAAGCAATATATTACAAGTTTAAAGCAATAGCTGACTGAGTGAACAAATATTGTCTGTGTTGAATCCAATGTCTTTAAATAAATATGAAAGTAAGCATCAACAAAAATGAAAGCCCTATAATCCTTAACCGCCGCATGGTAGGGACATTAAGAGATTTTGGTTTGGTTGGAAGGGCAGCCGCAACGATGGACTCTAGGGTTTTTGGGACGATTTCTCAACTTCTTCATTCACATTTCAGCAGGTGTAATCCCTGGGTCATCAGGATTGCATGCTTCCAACAGCGGGTGCATATTCCCTACCGGAGTATTTCTCCATGACTGAACTCTGAATAAGTACATCCTCAAGCCTCCCCACTTAAAACCCCAAACTGGAATACGGTCCGAGGTGTGTTTTACTTCCGTAGCCAACCAAATTGGATTAGCATGCCAATTGTTTGACAAAATGTTTCTAGGAGATCCTCACGGTGTAAGCTGGAAGGCATGCATGGCATACAACAGACAGATGCAAGGACTGTTCTTTTAAATCTAACATGTCCACTCCTCCAACATAGGGCGAGAAACAAATTGAATTCTCAAACCGTTGTATGAAGATAGATTTCAAGTTTTAGATTATGTTGAGGTAATTGAAAGTCACTGCCTAAAAACATCGAATCCATTTTGCGCATATCCTGCAACCATTACTATCCACAATACGAAAATTTCTGGATATATTTCTCAAAACCAGGGGCTTCAATAGATTCTGAAACTATTTTCTGTTCAAGCCCAACTTAAATTGCATTCTGCATTTCTCCCAAGAGATAGAGACACGAACTCTAATTCCTCTTCCCAGCTTTGTCACTCCTAAAATACAATAGAATTGTAACTAAAAGTCTCATGGATAGTTTTGTATAATTTGAGTAGTAATTGTTGCTAGCAAATGTAAGTAGCAGCTGAGATGATTTCCATACCCTGTTCCAAAGCTCCCATTTTGGTACAGGCTGGGAGTATGTTGGCAACTATAAACTGATCGGGTTGAAGACCTGTTTTGTTGCTTATGGTGAAACAGTCTGACTGCCTTGTGAGGACAACCATGTCTTCTGTATGCTGCAATAATTGTATTCCATGAGAAACTGTCTCGTTCTTTCACTTGGTCAAATTCTTTACGGGCACTGTCTTTCCTTGTGAAACCATGCTCGTGAAAATACAGGCCTGCAATAATTGAAGATATGTAATCTTCAGAGGGGTTGTGTGTAGCAAGCAGAATGTGCATTTACAGCCATCAAAGCATAATGGATAGAGGAATTTTGACTGATGTAGTTGCAACTGCCTGGTAGACATGTATGCAAAATGTGGAAGCATAGATAAGGTACGTGAACTGTTTGATAAAATGCCTCAAAGAAATGTGGACTCATGGAATGCCATGATTGCAGGATACGCACAATATGAATTTATTGAAAATGCACGTGAACTGTTTGATAGAATGCCTCGAAGAGCTGTGATCTCAAGGAGTGCCATGATCGCAGGATATGCACAAAATGGATTTGTTGAAAAAGCCCATGAACAGCCAGACGTTTTCTCATCTTACAGCCACCATACTCCCAACTTTTGCCAAATTAAGAGCTTTGGGACAGGGTGTGCACATCCATAAGAGCATAATACAAAGGGGATTTTTGTCAGATGTCGTAGTTGCAAATGCCCTGCTAGACATGTATTAGACATGTATGCAAAATGTGGAAGAATACACAAGGCACGTGAACTGTTTGACAAATTTCCTCAAAAAAAAGTGATTTCATGGAATGCGATGATTGATTGCTTGAAGGCTATTCTCGTGTAGAACAATGATGATACTTGTGCTCAATGCAAGTCTTCATTGTGTCAATCATCTCTTGTTTATATGCCACATGAAGGAGCCTGCTAAGGCAGTCCATGGCACCTAAGGGATGGTGGTCCCGAGAATGAGAATTACTCAGATTACTAGCTTGGATTGGGCTAGAAAACCCCACAAGATAGGTCAAGGCATTTTCGTGGCAAGGCTGGACATGCCATGGGGAAAACTGAGATGCTTGTGGAGTGCTATAGAGTTTCAAATAGATCCACAATGATAAAACAGAGCAGCTACAAGCATAATGCACCGCCCACGAGCTATGTTTAGAAGGAAATTATCAAGAAACTCAAATCTGAGTCAAGCCGTAATAAAAACAAAAAAAGCTAGCTCACATAATGCAGAGCACAACCAAGTTTGAGTTGAAGACGGGCCAACATATAAACTATAGGCAACGAGTTGATCCCAGAACGACGATCTCAGGGTAAATGAGGCCAAACTTAACAAAGGTAAAAGCAGCGAAGTCCAAATTTAAACCCTGTTCGATGGTCTTCTTTGTGTTTGATAGAAATGGGCCCATAATACTCTTAGGCATCAGTACCTGCCATAGACTTGAGCATTTTGATTATTTTTTAAATAGATGTTATTTCCCTTGTAGCTCTCAGTGCTTAAGAAGATTATGTCACTCAGTACAACCAATCCATGTCCAAGAATGACAAGATGTTGAGAAAAGTCAAGGCTTACATGGAGGTGCAAACTATTCCAGTGAAATAATGACAGTTGGTATTCGGAAGTACTTATTTCTTCTCGAGCATTCTATAGAAAACAAAACTTCTGTTAATTTTTTGAGAAATCTCTTAGCTGTTTTGACTTTTGAATACCTGTCCACATGAAGCCATTTTTAGTATTATTGGCTTTGTACCTAGGAGTGGTGGTTCAGTATTAAATATCATTCTATTAACTCTTAGTTTCTTGTTCAACTCAAAGGTAAATCATTTCTGTTTATTTTAACTTGGATCATTAATTTATCTTTGTGTGCCATCCTTGTCCAACCACCATCAGATTGAAGTTGAGCTCAAAACATTAAGCTTATCACAGTCATTGATTGAGTGTGGAAAGCACAGTGCTCTGACTACGTTATTCAAGGTTAAAGCCACTATGGGAAGAGTTAAAATACAATCTACATTTCATTGCTCTAACATCAATAATCCTTTACAAATTGGCATACAACATTGTTCAAATCTGTAGGGAGACCCTCACCCAGATTTGGCATGAAGAATTTCCAACAATCCTGTAACTTGCCCTTCCAATCTCGCTTTATCTGAGCTTCCATCTTCAGCCCCATTACAACAGTTCATATGAATCACATCTCCTAGATTACTACCAACTCTGCAAAAAAACATTAGATAGAGAACAATATTGAAGCATCTTTTTGTTCTATTAATTCAATATAAACCTTTAGTAAACAACAAATTATTTTAATGCTATACGTATCGTAAATTGCTATACAAATTCTACAAGGCAATAACGGTGGATCAAACTTCATCAATCACCTAACAAATCAATTGTCTGCCGTACTAACCCTATGTGTTCCAATCAGAGTTAGTTTACATATTACAAACATTTGTTATTAAGGACAGTTACAAATAGAAAAGCATGTCAGTATAAACCCCTAAACCCTGCCATAACATGTATGTTCATAAAATTCATTCACTTCACTCTAAGTAGCAGCTATTTTCATTCAAACTTTTGCGTACATGCTCATTAAAATTTTCATGGTTGACTCTCTTTTCCAGGTTTAAAAAGTTTTTGCCATTCTCATAGAACTTTTCACCATTGTATACAGAAAAATTATTTTAATGCTATACGTATCGTAAATTGCTATACAAATTCTACAAGGCAATAACGGTGGATCAAGCTTCATCAATCACCTAACAAATCAATTGTCTGTTGTACTAACCCCGTGTGTTCCAATCAGAGTTAGTTTACATATTACAAACATTTGTTATTAAGGACAGTTACAAATAGAAAAGCATGTCAGTATAAACCCCTAAACCTTGCCATAACATATATGTCCATAAAATTCATTCACTTCACTCTAAGTAGCAGCTATTTTCATTCAAACTTTTGCGTACATGCTCATTAAAATTTTCATGGTTGCCTCTCTTTTCTAGGTTTAAAAAGTTTTTGCCATTCTCATAGAACTATTCACCATTGTATACGGTACTTATCTTTTACACACTTATGGCAGTGTCAACCATAAAGTGCTAGGACTTGTCGGAAATGGCAAATACTACTCCAAGAAAAGCACTTGGCGCACCAACAACTATCAACAAGCTACATCCATATCATATGGCATGGATATTGGAAGGAAGAGTCATTCGCAAAGGAACAATACATAACTACAACGCAATGCAAAAGGAGAAGGCCAGATTCTCAATTTCAATGTAATTGACACTCTTGGTGATGACATAAACGTTACATGCTTTGGCAAAGCTGCAGCTTTTTACCATGCAAAAATCCAGGAAGGCACAATTTACACAATTTCAAAGGGTACGCTCAAATATGTTAAGATAGGCTATAGGGATTCCAGCAGCCCATGGGAAATCATGCTTCCATAGAGATCTCATGACAGCCATGTAAAAATCTAGGAAATCAATTTCAAAGGGTACGCTCAAATATGTTAAGATAGGCTATAGGGATTCCAGCAGCCCATGGGAAATCATGCTAGAAATGGATTCTATTATAGAGATCTGTACAGACCCTACTGCGTACATACCAACAACTGCTTTCCACTTCACACCAATTAGTGCTATTCAAAAAATCCCTCTAGGAGCCACAGTGGATGTTTTAGGCGCAGTAACTTTTTGCTCTGGTATTTCTACAAGCACCCGACCAGATGGAAGTAGCACACAACATTCTACAATCACTATGAAGGACCACACCGGATATTGCATAACAATTACTCTATGGGGAGTTCTTTGTGACGAGGCAAACAACATCTTACAACCACAACAAGGTCAGCTTGCAGTCACAATGCCAATACTAGCTGTTAGAAAAGCTAAAACCGCAGAGTTTAGGGGAAGAACACTAACGTCAGTTCCTTCCACCCAGCTGTTTGTAGCACCAGCAGTACCGGAGACAGAATCACTACAAATTTGGTTAACTACTACTGAGGCATCTACCAGCACAGCTCCGCTCACTACACAAGCAGCCGTGGAGAAAAACATTGCTGATATTCATGCTTGTACCAGCCCCAGTCCTAACCAACAAATTGCTACCGTTGCAACTATTATACATCTCAACATGGAAAACTATTGTTACCCTGCATGTTCACGGCTTGTTAATAATAAACAATGCCGAAAAAAGCTAATTTCCAGCCCAGATTCAACATGGCATTGCACCAAATGCAACTTGGCCACAACTACATGTGATTATAGATATGCTCTACACATGATGGTGGAAGACCGAACTGGGACCATATGGGTGACAGCCTTCGATGACGTAGCATTAACCCTGCTTGGGGTACCTGCTAATGCTCTGAAAGAGCCAACAAGGAGTACAGATGACCTGTGGAACATTATTAAACAGGTGTTGTTTCATACGTACAGGTTCATTTTCTTTGTGAGCCCATCTACCTATAAAGGAAAGGAACAACTCTCTTGCACAGTTCACAGCATGACGCCTGCCGAACAAGACATGGATCACGCAGAGCTCATAGCAACATTTCTAGATGGCACAGAATGAAAAAAACAACCGCAAAATTTTTGTATATATACGTGGATCACACAGAGCTGCTAGCAGCATTTCTAGATGGCACAAAATGAAAAAAACAACTGCAAATATTTTGTATATATACGCTTGTTAACAAAGGACTTCACTTGTTTGTAATATGTTGTACATATATGTATATATATGAAGACAAGTATTATGTGTACAATCCATCTTCTTATTGTTGTACAACTAATTCTAGCTAGATCTGGTTGCTGCTTATAAAACAAATTCTTATAACCATGCTTACAACATACTTAGTGTAACCATTTTAAAAGATACTTCCAATATTCACATAAACAAAAAAACATCTTTGTATTTAATAAACTATAATTACCTAACAAATATTATAGTTAGAATTGTAATGACAAAGAAATTAAATCTCCTCCCCACTTTAGCTTGTGCCATTTTATCCTCTTTTTAAAATAACGATAAAGGAGCATTTGCAAAAATTCAAATTTCACAAACAAAACTAATCGCCCACATGAAAGAACTGTGATTTAGAAAAAAAAACCCTTAAAATACCCTCTGGGATTTCCTTAAAAAAAACTTACTTATGAATTTGTACATTTAAAGATAAAGCCTTCATTATGACATTCATTGCTTTGCTTTAAATACAACCTTGTGAAATAAATTACATCCTTTTGCATATCATTTTAGTCTCACATGTTCATGCTTTTCTTCTCGTACTTTTGAGCTTAATTTGCTAGGAAGTAGCTTCCATAAAAAATTGAACCAAAATTTGCAGATTTTAATCTCGAATCTAAAACAACAGCCACAACCAGCCTCAAATCCAACCATCAAATGCCCGACAAGATTTACACCTGGGTGGAACAAACATCTCATCAGCTGTTTTTCCAGAGATTATGCAATACTGGCATTTGAGATATATTTGTTATTCGTCAGTATAAACCCCTTAACCCTGCCATAACATATATGTACATAAAATTCATTCACTTCAATCTAAGTACGGACCTGTCCATAGGATAAGTTTGCAGTCAAAAGACTGTCTAAAGTTAACAATAGACCTTTAGATTATCCCACCTTAAGCTAAAAACCTATTACATTGTTACTCTTACGTACATTGGTATCTGTTAACTAAGAAAATTCAATCAAGAATGGCCAGCCCTATGTAACTCTAGGAAATTACCGGTATTACCTATTGTTGCTGCTTGAAGACACATAACTAGGGTCAAGAAGGCCAGAATATGGAATTCAAAGAACGTATTCATCTCCATCTTATTGAATTGATCAAGCACATGTATTGGAAAATGAAAAAAGTGATGAAAACTTAAAACTCCTGATTGTTGTTTGTACCTTTTTGTCTCTATCCAACTGAATGGACATGACATCAAATGGAAGGGAAAAATGTGCATCTTGTGCATCCCTTTCAGCTACATTGCTCTCATTTTGTTGTGGATGACCATGCATCTCTTTATTCTCCACATTCATCCTTTCTTGTCATTCAATCATCTTCCTAAGCCTCTTATGGATCTTATGTCGTCCTCTACCACCTCACTTTCTTTTTTGCTCAATGATTTAAAAATTCAAAGTGACGTCTTCAAATGATCTTTGTATCTGCATGCTCTCTTGACGATTAAATTCAAGTTTAGCCTCCCAATTTCCCAATTTGTTGATTTACTCTATGGTGCCATTCACAACAATAGTAAGGCGAAATCAACACTTCAAGGATTTTGTGCAGCATGAAGCACTACAAATAAAAACACACTTCTTCCTCTCTCCAGCAAAGTCGCCTTGTCAGCAACTTTTCCCTCCATTGTTTCTAACTGATCCAAGAATGTTGTCGCCCGCTCATTAACATTCTTCTCCAGCTTATGTCGCTGCGCATTCAAATTTCCAATTTGGGAAGTGCCTTTCAGTTCATGTCCCATGAGTTCTGTATTTGATACTGTGAAGTTTGACCTCTCCTTGCTCATACCTTTTTTGTTTCAACCCACTTGCCTTCAATCACTAGCTACTTCAAAGCAACTTTTATCCTTTTCACCCAGACCCAGAGCGGTTCTCAAATGTACTATATCACCCTCTACTTCTGTAAGATGATGCAATACTAAACTTGTATCCTGCCATTTCACACAATTGTCTTTATCAGTGTTGGTTGTATTGGTTAGGTAGTCTCCACAGTCCACATGCTTTCATTTTGCTATTTGGGCATACAACATTGACACTATTATTGGTGGCAGCCTGAACCCAACAACATGTATTAAATAATTTAGCCAAAAAAAATTTAAGTAATTTAACCAAGTTCAATATTGCATTTTATTTAGTAGTCACGTCTAACATTAGCTTCCAGAATAGTGCTAATAAGGCCTTCTTTAGGGTGTTAAAGACAAAATCAAGAGCCTTAACAGGTATGTCTTAAGCTTTTAGATTTCACCTTGAATCTTGGGCAGGAATCAGACAACAGTGCTGAATTTATGGGATGTAAGTATGGCCTTCCTTTGGCAACATATCCCTAGAAATATGATTTCTCAGTCCGACAATAAGGCCAACGTTAGTCATGTCTCCTCACAGCTTGCATACGGTCTCTTCTGCATCTCTCTGGCTCTGTGGGACCCTCTCTTGGTCCGTTCTTTAGTCTCTTTCGTCTTATAGCTTTTGTTATCTCTATGTACTTGTATTATAATTAATAAACCTTTCTTTTGATTAAATTATAAGATGACCTTCCTGGGGCCGAAGCTTCTAGAGTGTGCCCATACTCATCTGCAGCCTTTGTATATGGATTGGCAAGATCGAGTTTACACTATTCTAAGTATCGGTTTACATCTACTTACTATTTCACTGTTATGAAGCTTCAGTTTTTCTTACCTTTGTAGTTCTTTCCCGTTTGGATGCGTCACTCTAAAACCCAAATCGCAACATTAGATTTGTGCATCACATTGAAACAATTTAAAAGAGTAAAATCGCAACGCTAATTTAGTTAAAACTAGATATCAGAACTTGCACACCAAGTGTTTGCAGCTTAAAACCAAACGTGTTCACCTTCCCTTGCCTTTGCCTATTTCTAACACACTGTGATGTGTCAAACATGACAGTACATAAGGTGATTTGGCGTGTAGGTTAGAATGTAACAAACAACTGCTTCATGAAGTAATAAATTGTTTGACAAAATACTTCCAAGCTACATAAAGGGCCTTTTACAATGAACCCAGTTTCTGCATTTGTAACTATAACAGCTGAACAATTTCAAAGTTGCAATTTTGATGTAACAATTGAGGATTACAATTGCTGTAGGAATTGTTTGTAGACCTTCCGACAGAGCATACAGTGGTTAAAGACCAACAAGCATTGGTGAATTATATGATGGGGTCTGTTGAGGTAGCTTTTGGGTTGAATGATTTCATAAGGTCTGTTATTAAGGGTGTTGTTGTGTGATGTCAGTTATTTATGCATACAAATTTATGTGACAAAGGCCTTGGATGTAGCTGACCTAATAGAGTCTGTGTGGTCCACAGAGGCAGCTGGGTATTCTCAGTCAAGTGTAATATCAAACTCTTCAATCCACAAATATTGAAATGAGAATCCCATTAATATTTTGCTCTTTAAGACCTTTGATTGACGTTTCCAAATTCCAACCATAACCATCAACTCTAGCATTTTCCTCTACTTTAGATGCCTGCAATCAACCTTACTCAGTATATCAATCATTACGCTTGCTTTCTTCTATCACTATTGTTGAATTCCTTCACTATTCTTTCGTTAAAAACTACCACTATTGTTGAGCCTATCTCTCACGCACGTTCGTGGGGAGATAGACGAATTCGAACTCCCAACCTCCGAAATGTTACGCTGGAGGCCTACCACTAAGCCAAAGCAAATGTTACTGTAAGATTTGACTATTTTCAATTAAATACACAACCACCAAACGTGCGTGAGGGATAGTCAGAATGGTATTGTACACAGAACAAGAATTTTCTTCTATTATGATTAGAATTATACATTGGCTATTATATAGCCATAAAGACAACAAACTCCTTTCCTAATAAATAGAAACTAGGTACAAGAAAGAACCCGGAATAATCACGGGTATAACAAACATATATATTATTGTTGTACTATACAACAATAATCCCATTACTAATTACTCACTAAAAAAATATTAACGAGAACAGTAATAAATGTTTTCCTAACATTGATTAGGATAATATACCAATTGGTATTTTCTTGAGCTATTCTTCCAAATCATAATGGCCCTAGGTTTTGCATTTTAGTCCTAATAGAGCTGCCAAATCTGCAGAGGGTTCAAAATAGAGTGATGCAAAAACAAACTGTTGAAATTAAGGCTGATTGGTCTAAGGGTTACAGCAGACTCGGTGCAGCATTCGTTGGCCTTGGAAAATATGATGAAGCAATTTCCGCATACAAAAAAGGCTTGGAGCTTGATCCTACTAATAAAGGATTAAAATCAGCCCTTGCTGATGCAAGGCAAGGAGCGAAGTCGGCCTGCAGCATCACCATTTGGAAATATATTTCAAGCACCGGAGTTGTGGGCGAAACTAACAGCGGACCCAAAAACAAGATTATACTACTATTTGGATCCTATCTTTTAGTAATTCACTCTAAAAAATAACTCCAGCTGTGGAGAACAACTAAGAAATGAATCTTGAAGATTAAGATTAACAAAGGTGAGAAAATGAAAGAATATAAGGCTGAACAGGCGTAGCAAGGTGTTTACCCAGGTAGGAGAGGTGGCCGAAGTGCTCTTGCAGACGAATACAATAACAAATTTTAAAAAGGGTTTTGCATTTGTTGGATTTCAACCACAGAAAAAGCAAAGCATGTTGTGGATGAACTGAAGAATGCTGCTGCCATTTGTTTTGCACCAGAGAAAACATTGTCTTTCATATCTTTCACTCTCATAAGTGATGTGTTCTTTCAGCTCTCTTATTTGGAGCTGCATTGTTAATATGTTGAGGAACACAGGTGAACTTTCATAAGCTGTATAGGCTATGTTTTTATAGATTGGAAATATGTTTAACACCAATTACTATTATTAAAAGTAAAATTACAACAAATGTAAAATATCTTACAGAATCTTACATCCATGTTCTCTTATTGTAGGTATTACCTTAACACATCAAAAAAATGGAAAATGCTCAACGCCGCCTGCACTATAACCAAAATAAAGAAGCTCTAAATGCCAGACGCCGCCAAACTTACGCACTTCACAAAAACACCCTCAACACATCCCGCCGCAACAAACAACAACCCAACTTCATTCCCTTACCCCAACTTGCTGCCCTAGACGAACACCCTACTTTGCCTCCTTTCAACAACATTCAACACACATTCCGAGCCCGCTTAGAATCTCTCCTACCTGGTGAAATTTGTTCAATTTGCAAGGAACACTACCCAGGAATGCAATCAAGACTTACCCCAAATGGAATTAGTTGTCGTAGGTGTTCCTACGAAAAAAAAGGACACCGCTTCTCTTCATGGAACAATATGGACCCCGGGCCCCAACCGATAGAGCTATCAATTTTAACCCAAGTAGAGGAAATGCTGATAGCTAGAGTAGCCCCGCTATTACAAGTTACCCATGCCCGTGGAGGCCAATACATGTACACCGGCCACACCATTAGTTTTCCCCAAGATATTACATCCATACTACAGTACTTACCCCGCCGCCCCGAAACACTAGACATTTTAATCCTAAAAAGATTAGGCATGGAAGGAAAATCTTACGAATGTTTAGTTAGTAGAGCCCACATCCGCAATGCACTTTCCTACAAAATCCAACACGACCCATATTACAGCGATGTCATCATAGATGAAGCCGCCCTTTCAAGTTTACCAATACCAGCAACTAACATGTTTAACACCCTACCCCATATACTTGAGCAACCCAATTCCCAAACCCCCCAGCAACTGACACAAATGAAGCTGAACCCAGTCTTTTAGACCCAACCCTTGTAACATCATTTGTTGCAAGCCTCCCACCTATTGATACAGAGGTTGCCCAAATTAGGGCCTACGCCCAACCCACCTCAAACCCATACCCATCATCAGTTAAATGGCCCCAAATCAGTTCAGTTCCCATCAATGAATACACAACCGAGGGTTTATTCTCAATGGCCTTCCCAACTCTATTCCCATCGGGCGCAGCTATGTTTCTGCAAGCCCGCACCTCTGAGATTGAAATGCATGAATACGCGCTTCATCTGCTACGCTACCATGACAACCGATTTGGAAGCCATCCTCGTTTCCGCTATTTCCTTCTTAATCTTATGATGCGCCATAGAAGCCAAGCCACTTCCACTATTTTTGCAAAACAACAGATTGAAGACAACACACCCACAACAATAGAACATCTCCGCACATTGTTAGAAACCCTTCCGGATGAACAAATAGCCAACCACCTTATGCGGTTTGGCTCCAACCTAAGAGGCACCCGTTCTTTTTGGACACAATGCAAGAACGAACTTAACGACATGATTTCCCAACTAGGAACACCAACCTTATTTTTCACTCTAAGCGCTGCAGATACTAAATGGCCAGACCTGCACCGCCTCATGCCAGGAGCTTGCCCCCCCACCCCTTCTGCTGCCCAAAAATGGAGAAACCACAACATTATTACATATCCGCACTTGATAGCTACATATATGGCTGCAAGGTTTGCAATATTCCGTGAAGAAATCTTAGAAAAACATCTACACACAAAAGACTTCTGGTACAGGTAAGATAATGTACCTTTCAAAGCTTAGCTTACAACTATTGTGGCCTCTTTTACCATACATGTTTCATACTAACACTTACTATACCAGGTTCGAATGGCAACACAGAGGCTCCGCACATATTCATGGTTTCATATGGCTCACTGATAGTCCAAATATGGACACCCTAGACTGGGCAAACCCCAACGACGTAGAAGTTGCAAAATCATTCTTCGACAGTAAGTCACAGCTTGGAACCCACTTCCAAGCTTTCAAGCTACTTCTCGAACACCACATGCAATGACAGATGATCCATGTTTGCTACATTCATCAGAAATACTACTTGCACCTGCCAACAACGACTACATAGCTTTAGTCAACCGGGTTCAGCGCCACACAAAATGTACTACAGCTACGTGCTTACGAAAGAAAGGAAACCAATTACAGTGTAGGTACAAATGCCCATGGCCAATACAAGTCTGTATCAACACTATGCCTAGACACACTGGGACATGCAGTGTACACTCCAGCTCGTAACGATGATAGGTTAAACATCCACAACAAAGATATGCTAACCGCCTGGCGAGCCAACATCGACTGCCAGCCCGTAGTTTCACGTCATGCTGTTTTGAAGTACATAGCAAAATATGCATCCAAAGCTGAGCACAAGTCCGAAACATACCACCATATGCTTGTCAGAATCTCAGCAACCACTGATCCTGGGAAAAAAGTCAGCACAACATACAACAAGCTCCTTTCCGAAACAATTGCTGACCGGGATATAGGCGCACAAGAAACTTGCCACATGTTGCTGAAATTACCACTTACCGTATGCAGCCGAGTGTTTGTGACACTATCAGTGGGCAAAACCATCTACAGCAAATTTCAAAGAGCAATTCTAGCAAAAATTGTACAACACCATTTATAGATGCCTACAGAGCCCGTCCGCTTGCCCTAGACAACTATTGTTTAATAGAAGCCGCTCGGTCATGGGCCTATGACAAGCGTAGGAAAGCGCAGCCATGGAAAGAACGCCAAAAACATGCAATAGTTAGAGTCTTTCCGTGAATAATAACCGTTCCTGTTGTTAGCTCACCTTCATACAACACTTTTTGCTTCACAGAGCTCCTTTTGTACAAAGCTTTTCACTTGTATTCCATCCGACATTGGCACATGCCCAGAAACACTCCAGCTTCAGTGGGCTGCATTCTCTCCAACCTACCAAGCATGGCACGTACACCGGGCAACCCCCCACCAAACAGTTAGCAGCCCCACCACCAGCTCTGAGAGTGAATGCGATGTGGCCACCACAACTCAAATGGATGAATGGGAGGTGTTCTCAAGCTTGCATCCTACAGAGTTGTTGTCGGCATCAGTGACCTAGGCATACTTGGGAAGCGTGATTTTGATCTTGCACACAAGTGGCCACAAGCTACTACCGGTAACCGCTTACATGAAACAGGGGAGATTTCATAGACATTGCTCGCTCAACCACTGAAATAGCTGCACCATTCTTCCTACCTACTGCAAATAATTGTATCTTATCGCCAGAACAACAAGATGCTTTACAAAGAATCTTAAACCATGCAAGTGCACAACAAAAAAAATCCATTGTACATGATAATACAAGGAACAGCTGGCACTGGAAAATCACATTTGATCCGGGAAATTTCAAGGGCGCTCTACTCACGCACCGCACTCCATGCCAACCGCTTACTCCTCCTAGCTCCAACAGGACTGGCAGCATTCAACATTTCTGGCACAACAATACACACTGGGCTACACATACCTATAGCTGAAGTTACTCCTCTTCGAGGCCAAACCCTCGCTACATTCCAACAAGCTATGGTGGATGTGGAATACATACTAATCGATGAAATGAGTTTCATTGGCCCAAAACTGTTGTCCAACATAAATAACCGCCTACAGGAAGCATTCCCCACCTGTAGATGCAAAGTTTTCGGAGGGCGTTCCATTATTCTGGTTGGAGACCTTGCCCAGTTACCTCCAATTAAAGATACTCCCTTGTACGTTCCAGGTACCTACGGGCATATGTTGTGGTCACTTTTCAGGAATACAATTACACTCACTGTTAACTTCCGCCAACAAGGAGCCACACCTGCAAATCAAAATTTCCGAATCTACTACTAAATGTCAGAAACGCCCTTGCTACAGAGGACGACTGGAATCTACTAATGTCACGGACTCCTACAAATATCAACCCTACAGAGCAAGCAACTTTTCAAATGGCAACACACCTTTATGCTACAAACACATTAGTATCCATACATAACAAATACAGAATGAGGGCCCTCAACACTCCAATCGCTATAGCTACAGCTGAACAGTCCCGACAAACTGACACAGGACAAAGTGGTAACACACAATTAGAGGTCAACCTATTGCTTTGTGAGGGTGAACAAGCAATGTTGACAACAAATCTTTGGGTAGAAAGTGGCCTTGTCAATGGTGCACAGGGACAGGTTATCTCTATGTTGTACGATCAAGCAACCACTCCCCCAAGCTTGCCTTTGTATGTCGTAGTCGACTTTCCAAGCTACAAAGGCCCGGCCTGGGACCCGGTGCATCCTACGTACATACCAATCCCCCCTATAACAAGAAGCAACCGCCGACAGCTGCCCTTGAAAATGGCATGGGCCCTAACTATTCATAAAGCCCAAGGCCTGACACTTGATAAAGCTAGCATCGACATTGGCCGCAAAGAACGACAAGGCCTGACATTCACAGCCTTATCCCGAGTACGGGTCCTAACCGACCTCCGCATTTTCCCAGCATTCTCATACACCCGTTACAAGCGCCTACAGGAGGAAAAGCATGCTGCACTCCGGTTACAAGCAGAAGCATACTTACAACACATCCAACCTCTGGCTCCAACATAAGTACAAACCTATCATAAAATTCACCTACTCTGTTGTTGATTCAATACTTCATCTAACCTTAAGTTGCTTTTTACAATTACTTACAACTATGCTCCCCACAGTAACTTACTTTCTTATTATAATTTATCTAAAAAAAAAAGCCTCGAGCTAAAATTAGCACTTCAGATTTTGCTAACTAATGCTCAAATTTTACTTGTAGGACACTTTCAAATGGAGGACAACTTTGCCACACTAGCTGCCCGCACAAACATTGATGCCAACCTCCTGGACTGCCTGTTATGTGAATATGTGGCCTCTCAATACGAAACAGATTGCATCCGTCGATGAAGCTACCATCACAACCATGTATTCTACACGAAGCAAATTGAAGTGGCACAACAAACCCTACAACAAACGATTGTAGCTGTTCAAACAACACAAAAGAAAATAAAAGCTAAAGCTTACAATGACATGCTTCAAAAATTCATATACAAGGCATTCACTTTGTACCTTTTGAAAGGATCCTAGCTAAAGTTGTTTCTCTTCTTCGGCTGATTTTTCCACAACCTTAAGTATACCCCATTGTATATACTATAGATCTTTCTGAGAATTGCCTTTAATAGCCTGTCCAATGCATCCTGAACATTCCAGATTGATTCGAATACTGTACATAGTTTTTCCGATGATATTCTCTCATAGTACGAGGCCAAATACTTTTATCAAAAGATATCATTCCCTACATGTGTTACACAGCTCAGTAAAAAGTTCTTATATTATTTAATTTCATTCCCCTTTATGCTTGAAGCTCCTTTTACATATTTCATATTTTAAATCATTCTCCTTGGGTTTATTTGGTAAACAACATTTTAATTTGCTTATCAAATACCCATACGTACTCCACCTATTTCTTTCCCCCTGAAATACCAGGTATAACTGATTACACCCCTCATTCATTCTCTTTATTCTTCTTCATTTAATCTAAATCATAAAGAATTTATGCAATGGTTAAAGTGTAATTATTCATAGGACTGAATGGGCTTTTCAAATAATTATTCCCACTTAAATTCACATATCTTTACATAATTTTATATGATTTCTATGCACTGCTCTAATAATGTAAAATAGACAAACCCAAATAGAATACAGACCATCCCCCTCTAAATACGGTTCTAACATATTCTGTGTCCACCCCCTTTTGCAGAACTTTAAACATGGTGACCACATTCGACACCATAGCAACCCGAATCACAACAAATTGTACCCGCATACAACAGTTGCTACCTGAATGTGTCGAACAACAATGCACTGAAGCTACGACTGTAGACAACACCACAATCGCTGCACTGTCTGCATACCCAACAAGCATTACAACAAGCACAAATTGCACTACAACAAGCGTCCATTGCCAGTGAAGAGACTATCCACATTCTCAGGGAAAAATTCTACATCGAGTACTATAAACCCACCCCCTCGCCACAGCTACAAGAAAAGCACGCCCAATAAAAAACTTGTACTCCCCCATTATACATACCAAGAACTATATAATTATGGTAGAAGCACTTTTGATTTACAGTCAAGATCAGACATATGGCTGCTGTACTTTTTTTGTTAATAAATATGTAATTAATTAAGCAAAGGTGCATGCCTGTTTAAATCATGAATATGAACTTCTGTTACTTTCCAGTTAATGCCAAATATTAGTCACAATTCAGAACTGATGTTGGACACAGGAAACAAGGTAGAACAACCTCTGGAATTTGTTTTAGCAAGTCTTTTACCCTGCTGCAACTAATGTTAAGAAAATACATTCCAATTTTTTCATAGTGGCTGGAAGATATTGGGTCGATTGCTTGGGAAACTTTGCAGGAAGAATATATCAAAGAAAATAACTAAAAATTTCAGAGTTGTCCATTTTACAGGCATGGTTATTCTGGTTCCTTCTTGTAGTTTTATTTCGAATTGATTGGCAAAGATTGTTAAATTTATTGTCATTTTAGGCCTAAGTGATTGTTTGAGAATGTGGTTTGAGATATGCATATGGGTGTCCAAATATTTGGTTACGTCACTGATTATTCATGTTGATTGTGTAGACTTGCCCTTGTGGCTGGTAAGATCGATTGAGTAGTCAGATTGATTTTGTGAAATAACTTATTAAGTGGTTGTGTTTTTCTGATCTTTAGGCGTTGAGCATCAACAAATTTCGTAGTCTTAAACATCTTCTTATGGAATAATGGTGAATCTGATTATTAGGAAACTTGGGTTGATAAAAATTCTTGGGGAAATATTCCCTCTCATTGGTACTCATCCAGATTCAAATCCTACAGTTTTCTCTTAGTAAACAAAAAAATGGAAAGTCAAGAAAGAACTATCTTCCTTGAAACAGCTTAAGATTGGTAACCTGGTATGTTTAATGTTATTGAAAGTTCCCCACAACTGTAGGAACCTGTGCACTCATGTCCATTACGCATTCAATTTGGAAAAAGAGAATTTAGTATTTGATTTAAGCTAACTCTAATGTTAACTGTTTTAATTTTTTTATTTTTTAAAGTTTGATTTATAGTGAAATAGAACCCCACAAAATGGGACGTTATTTTCTTTAATCGATAGTTCAATAAGGAAAAGGAAGATTGCATGAGGAAAAATAATTGGGGCTTCTAGAAGAAATTTTATCAATCAAAATGTTAGTAATGTTGACTTCTGGGCAACCATAATAACGGGAATGATTCCAATGGACCAGATCGGTAATGTTTTCAGAATAGATTTTAACTCCTCTACTTGTTGAACCGTACACAGCCTCCATGGGTTGGGATTTTTTTGGCCCTCCAACATAAAATCCTGAGATGTTTTGATGGCGGCTTTGCTCATAAACCTGTTAAAACTATTGTTTTTTTAATTAAAAAGGGTTTTCATTGATGAATAATCTATCACAATTACAATGTTAGAGTGTATATAGTTAATGCTTGCCTGAATGGTTATTGGTAACTGAACAGGATGCAACCCGATGAACTGCACTTGAATACCTTGGATGGTTTTTAGACGGAATTTGATTTTTGGCAATGTCATTCTCTATTTTGTGAAGAATCTTCTTCTCTTCCTTGGAAGAAGCGGCGGCTGGCACACTACAATCGAGAACTTTTTTTTCTTTAACTTCTTTCATATTTTTGAATTCTCTGTGCTTATTTCTATTTGGTTCAACAACAAAAATGTTAAGAGGAGCAGAGACTTTTGTGGGAATTTTCCTGTGGTCACAGCTCTTTTCATTGCAAATTCCTGATAAAATTCCTTCTTTATGACAACATGATGTATGATTTTCAAGAAAAGTAAGTTGTTTCTCACATTGTGTTGCCAACCATCTCTGAAAGATGCAGAAGTATTGGTGCAACAAAAATTTACATGCCATAAGTGACCACTCAGCCCCTTGAGAACTGCATCTTTACAAGTCCTTAAATTTGTTCTGATTACAAACTCGGATGGGATTTCCTACATCCAATGACATGGAATTTTATTGAACGACAATTGGAGATGCCTATTCCTAACACATGCCACTAGAACTTGTGCCAGCCTTGCGAATGGCCTGCCCACTGGCCTGATTCGAATGTACAACATTTTTTCCACAAAAGAATAACACCACGGAAGTCTCCATGAGGACAGCACAAATCCCAAACCCCCACGCCCAGCTCACATTTGCTTGAATGCATATAAATCAGATGCACCTGAAACAAAAAAAAAATTCACATCTGCCTATCTAAATATGTGCATGCATATTTGCTGAAGATTTCAAAGGACGAATTTTCTATAAAGCAAAGATTTAATATTTGTAGGTAAATATTGGAAAATTTTGTTTCTGATTCTATTCTACATATTTATATTCATGAACTCTTTTGTGTCATGAAATGAATTGGATCGAAGGAATATATATTGAAGGCTGGTTATTGTTCCTTATTAGCATTTTTAAGTCAGCATTATCATTTTGATGTCTCCAGAATTCCTTACGAGTTTTATGTTTATTGGAATATTTGTATGTCAAATTTATACAAAGAAAGGTTTTTGTTTGGTTCAGAAGTGCTAGACCTGATGAGCTCTTGGGTAAGCCCCAACGTGCTGTCAATAGATATTCAGTGGAATGGGAGACATGGTTAGCAGTGTGTGTGGTGTTTTCTGTGCTCTGGGACGGCATGTGTAGCCCTTTCTTTGCAGGTTCCCTGAAGGAACTGATTCGTTGAGTAGGTTGCTTTTCAAGTAGAGTAATTGAATGTAATGGATTTCAGTGCATCTACAGAACATCTCTTTCGTTCTGTGAATTTGATTTACCAGTCATAAATTCAAAGAAATAGGAAGTAATTTTTGGAATTTTAGTCATTGTTAAATAACAACATCCACACCAAACCGAACAAAATCAAACTGCACCAAAACATGTCGGCCTCCCCACGGCGTAAATTTGCTCCCCTCGGAGCAACCACTAGTTATATGTATTAGCTGGATTATAATAGGTTACGATTTTTCACTACCCTCTAAGTCGTTTATATGTGAACATGCACTCCTCATTTATGAAGGTGGCCTTTTACACGCTCATTTCTCAGTCGCCCTCACACAATATTGGTATTGCATTTGTATAACACATCTAATTACAAATATTTTCTTTGCATACATCAATGTTCAATTGTTTCATGTCTCCATATCAATGCATCCATTTTACTTTTAGGAGTAATTGTTAGTTATAACAATAAAATGATACCTTAGTTTACATGCACCCCATTTAATTACCGGTCCATGCTCATTTATTGGTTTCTCATTTATTGGTTACTCTCCTTGCGATCTATATTAATATAGTTTCTTGATTATGAAACTTCTTCTACTTTCATTTATGATTGACAACCTATTAACATATTTTATTCTCCTTTTTTGGTTGAACTAAATTTTCCACTCGCCATTTATTTATCAGTTCCCTCCACATAATTATGGGCGTATCCATTGCAACTTTACATACAATTGATAATATATATGAATTAAATAAAATTTATGAAGCATCCAAATTATTTTTAAGATGCGGGGAGTATGGTATTTCACTAAATCCCAAGAAGTTCCATTTTGGAGTTCAGAAAGCAAAGCTTCTTGGAAACATTGTGTCAAAGGAAGGGGTCATGATTGATCCTGAAAGGATAGAAGCCATCAGCAAAGTCCCTATTCCAAGAACCAAGAAGGGAATTCAATCCTTTTTAGCCGATTAATTTTATTAGTAGATTTATCTCCAACTTTGTTGAACTAACTATCCCAATCACTAACATGTTGAACAAAGATCAAAGTATCAAATGGGAAGAAGCAACTATTCAAGATTTTTCTAGGATCAAAGAAGCATTAAAGAATGCCCCTATTTTATTAGCTCCAGATTATAAGAAGTATTTCCAAATGTTTTCTTTTTCTTCCGAAAGTACTATTACATCTATGTTGTTGCGAAGGATGATGAGGGAGCTGAAAGACCAATTGCCTTTTTAAGTAAGGCATTACAAGGAGCTGAGCTAACATATACTATCATGGAGAAGAGGGAATTTAATTTGGTAAAAGCAACAAAGGTCTTCAGGCCATATATTATAAGTTACAAAGTCATTGCCTATGTTCCCCACACCATGGTGAAAGATATCCTATCAGACATGGAGGTTTCAAGCAAGAGATGCCGATGGGTAAACAAATTACAAGAGTATGATATGGACATCCAAACAAAAAAATTGGTCAGAGGTTTGGGCCTGGCAAAACTTATGGCAGAGAGCAATCTGCAAACAATTGAGGTAAATGAAGTTGAAGAAGAAAGGCTAAATGTCCTTGAAAAAGCTGATAAATTCTGAATAGTACAAGGACATCATTTTTTATCTCAAACATCTATAGTGCCCTGAACATTTGAGCAAGAATAAGAAAAGAGCACTTAAGTTAGCTTCCCAAAAATATGTCATTACTGATTTTGGGTTAGCTTGGAAGAACCCTGAGGGAGTTCTCTTAAGATGCATTACTGAAGATGAAGCCCCTAAAATAATTGTTGATCTCCATGGAGGAGTTTGTGGGGGAAATTTTCTTTGGAAGAGTCAAAACTCATAAGATCTTAAGGGCTGGTTATTGGTGGCCAACTCTTTTAAAAGATACAACTTTGTTGGTAAGAAAATGTGAAAGTTGCCCATGTTTTTCTCGGAAGACTAAAGCTTCAAGCTCTTCCTTCGCTTTGCAACTGTATCAATTAAAGCCCCATTTAGGCAATGGGGAATGGAATTCATTGGTGAGATTTCAGATCATTCAAGTGCTTTGGCCATAAGTGGATTTTAGTAGCCCAATGATTACTTCACCAAGTGGGTGGAGGCAATCCCCACCAAGAAAGCAACTCACCAAATTGTCATGGATTTTATTCTGAATCATATCATTTACAAGTTTGGAGTGCTGCTAAGATAGTTCTTTGATAAAGCCATGAGCATCCGAGCTAAAAATTTTGTGCCCATGTGCCATGAATATGGGATCAATTTGACATATGCTTCCCTTTATAATCCCTAAGGAAATGGACATGAAGAGTCCAAAAATAAAAATCTATTGAAGATAATTAGAAGAACTTTGGAGTTGAACAAAAGGAAGTGGGGTGAGTAGTTGAAGTTTTTGTTTGGGCTGATCAAATCATTGTTAAACGAGATACTGGAAAAATCCCATTTGAGTTGGTGTATGGAACTCAAGCTTTGTTGCCCCTGCGCATATGCAATTATCTTCGTTTGATTCCTTCAACAACCTGGAATATCAAGAGGTTAGTCCCTATGATTCTCGCATCAATCAGTTGTTGAGTTAGATGAAGAAAGAAGGGCATCCCATCGGAGGTATGTAAAATTCAGAGAGAAATTAAAGAAGTTGTTTTATAAGAAGGTGAATCCAAGAGCTTTCGGTGTGGGAGATCTTATGCTATTGTGGGATAACATGCACAGGATAAGGGCAAACATAGAAAGTTTGATGCATTGTGGATGGGCCTTTATTCAATTGACATTTGGATTGGTGAACATAACTTCTTCTTAAAAGACCTAGATGGGGAATTACTTGAATTGTTTGTTAATGGTAGGCATTTGAAACATTTCCTTGATTGATTTCTTAGAATCAAGGTATGCACCATTGTATAGTGTAAACTCTTGGGTTTTTGTTCTGTTTTTTTTGTTTTGTCAGTTTTGGTTTGCCTTGGTCCTTGGCAGTCCTTTTTGTTGGTTTATCAGTTTTTCCTAGAGGGTTGGCTCGTGACTTCATTGCCCAATGGTTTATTTTTTTGCTCAATTTAATCTCTCCCCTGTTTGCTCTAAAAATTTCCCAATGTCTGGTTCGTCGTATTTTCTATCTCCCCGAATGGATGTGTACAAGTTTTATCTTTACATTTGTGTTATGTAAATCCTCTCTCGATGGTCGTGGATTGCTGTCAAGCCATGAATTATTTGCAAATTCTTTGTCCTTGAAGAAAGATTCAATTTTGGGTGCAAATGGTGAAGTTCCCCTACATCTTACTATTCGACGGGCGTGTGTTCCCTATCAAAATTTATCTCAGCATCTTTAGCTACGTGGTCTCTTTTGATTGGATGAGGCATGTCGGGTCTATTCTATAACTTGTAACTTTTTGCTATGTTTGCAAAAAGATCAATTTGGCCCCGCGGGCCCATCGATTTCTAATTGGCCAGTCAAATTTATAAACACGGAGTGAATTTCTCTTTTTTTCCCCGAAGGTGTATACGTGTCATTTTTAATTGGTTGCGGCCCGACGGGTCTTTTGGTGAAATTTTTCACTTTGGTCACATTTTGTAAAAATACCAAATTGGCCCCATGGCCCCGATAGTCTCTGATTGGATATTCAACAAATATGAAGCGGCAGGGAAAAATTCTTACTTTGACCTCGAAGATGGACACATGGCATTTTTCATGTTACAAGTGGGGAAGGCGGGTTAATGGAAGATTTTAAAGTTTTTGCCAGGGAAAAAGTCTTACTTTGACCCCGAAGAAGGACACGTGGCAGTTTTTCATGTTACGAACAATTAAGGCGGGCGGGCGACGGAACATTTGAAGTTTTTTTCCTCTTTGTACAAGGGAGCAAAGTCATGAAATAACCCAACTCCACTTTGGGTCCCACATCAAAAGTTAGAAGCGGAAAGGTGGGTCATCGGAGAACTTTGAAGTTTTTTGGCTCAGCATTGAAAAGTCAAAGCGGGGAGGCGGAGGAAATTTGGAAATTTTTCCTTTTTGTTAAAAAGGGTAAAATTGCATAAATGAGTCGTGACTCCATTAAAGACCCAAATTAAGCCACGTGTCGAGCCCAGTATTTCAAAGGTGGAGGGGCGGGGAAAAATGTGAAAATTGCACATTTTCTCCAAAAGTCATAAAATGCAAAAGGCAAACCCCATGCCACTTCGAATCAGATTTTCCATGTGGACGACTCTAATCTAAAGTTGAGAAAGGGAAGAATCAACGGTTGTTGTGCATTGCATCTGATTTTGCCGCCATTTTTGCTCCAAGACTCCTGGAGATGTGAATACACATTGTTTTTCATCATTTTTTGATGAAATTCCTTGTCGTTTTTGTCTGCAAAGTGCAATTGAATGGATTTAGAGCTTAATTTGTGAGTCCAAGGAATGTAAAGGTTGATATTTTGAAGTTGGAATTGCTCGGCACTTGCAAAAATGTGAATTACCAGAGAAGTGGATGCAGAGCAAAGTTACAGAGGAAAGAATGGGAAAAGGATGAAATGATGGAGGTTGCATGCACGAAGGATGAAAACGTGCTCCCAGTTAAAACAATGATGGAGATATTTGCAATGATTCACCTTTTTGAACAATTGGCAAATTTTTGTTGCAAACTTGTTAAACGTCATTTTCTGAAATCATGATCAAACATGTAACAAAAAAGGTTCCTCAAATATTCTTTTCTTGGGGGAAATTTGGATGTAAATTGAGTGTTATAAAAAAGCATGCTTTAGTCATGCAAATGGTCGGGGTTGAATTCTTACGAGAAAATTTGAGAAAGCCCATCTTCCTGAGAGACCATCTGAGAAACCTGTTAATCTCTTATGTTTTAGATTTGATCATGTCAAGTTGGTTGCAAGTGTATAACCATTGACAAGCTCTAGATTGTTCAAGAAACCTTCCCCTGTTGATGAATCTAATCAACTTCAATTAATCTTTAATCTTGGGAAAATTTGTGTCTACTTTTATTTTAGAATGTTTTCAAAAGTGGTTTTTGTTTCCTATTGAAATCTTGTGTTAAAATCCTTCTGAATCACACAGATCTCGTCCCTGTGATAGTTTAGTGGCATTTGTAATTTCATTATGAGAAGAGCCTTCATCCTGTAATGAGATAAACAATTTAAAATCACTTTACTATCATTTTGTTGATAAAGATTGTCTGTAAGCCTTTGAGTGTATCTTAGGTGTGAGGAACCAGGGTCTTTAATGTTTAATTGAGTCTTTAGCTTGAAGCCTTCATGTTAAATTCTCAAAGATTGTGTGAAACCGTGTGTAGATTTGGGCCTCCATTGATGCACACCTTCTGGTTGAAGGAATATTTTAGCTATTCTAAAGCATTCTGTCATTTAGTTTTCCAATTGTTGTGAAGGTTCTCAAAGATCTAGAAAAATCAAGTTTATCCTGCTTAATCTCCCACCAAAAATTATTCAAAAATAATGAATCCTACCTGAACTACCCCTGTTTCCCTGTATGTCCACAAATGAATAAATTCTACTACCAAAATATGTAAAAGCAATCAGGATTCCATAATGTCTTTAGTAACCTTAACCTTGTTTAGAAAATATCACCATTCTTTAGAAGTGACAACTCGTGAGAGTTAAATTGTGGTGCATTGATCATATTTTCTCAAGGTTTCCTTTCAAATTTGTGCAAAGAAGGATATCTTCATTCTCCTTCACCAACAGAGGTTACAAAATGGGTCCTCTCACCCTGGTTAAAGGCACAACCTAAAGTAGTGAGGATAGATCAAATCCTTTTGAAGGTGCTATCCATTTCTCCAACATCTGAGTGACAAAGAGCCGACAAATCACCTCCCCAGCTACAAAATGACATACATGATGATTTATCTATCTCTAGGCTTCTTGTTAAATTTGTGATGCTGCTCAGCTTGCAAGGAGAATCAATTTGGATACCAACACCAGATTGGCGCCATTGCTGAGGATTATTTGAACTCTGAGACTATTTGTGTGGCTACCATTGGCATCGTTCTGGGATGATTTGTTGATTTTTACCAATTCATATCCATTTGACCCTTCAATAACACCAGATTGGCACCATTATTGGGGATGATTTGATTTATCTGCAGTTTCATATCCATTTGGCTCAAATGAACACCAGATTGGCATTGGCATCATTTTGGGGACTATTTGAACAAATTTGTAAATACGCACTTGTGTATTTGGCCTTGTAATGTTTCTTATATGGTCTAAGTTCAAATATGTTGTTTAAACGTCATCATGTGTTGGGATTTGTAAGAATTGTGCAAAGTTACAAGTTCTGTGTGCAATATTTCTAGTTTTTGTTGGTTTTTGCACTAAGTTTACATCATCAATGTTAAATACGGGTAAAGGAAGGTCAAATCTGTGAATCTTTGCATGAATTTAGTGTTGATGAGATCAATTTTAGTGCATTTGCACAACTAAGGTGAAAATCCTTAGTGGCGACTCGTGTTGAATTATTTTTATATAAATGCCGGATCACTTTTAACCTCTTCAATTGAAATTTATCACTAAATTTATCACCAAGAAGATCTTTCTTTGTTAAAGACCTATTTGAAAGGTTGTTTCTAAAATTAGGGAAAGACAAATTTTGAAGGAAGAAGAATATGGAAAGTTATTGGAAATCGAAATCAAGAAAAACCGATTATCAATTGTGCCAAGAACATGAGATGCTAATCAAACTTCCTCAGTGCTTTTGGGATAAGATGAAAGTAATTCGCCAAAATAACTTTACATAAAACAAACAAATGAGCAAGGCATATCATATATTATTATGGAACTCATGAAATCAATGAGAATGGGTCTTGCTTATATTGGCAAGGAATAACAATCTAAGAACTAGTCAAGGTCGTATCTCAAGCCATAAAATCATGGAAAGAACTAGTCATCAAAGAACTAGTCAAGTCCATAGATTTATAGAGAACTAGAAAAGGATCTAGTTTAATACCATAGATCTAGGAAAGAACTAGTCAATACCATAGATCAAGTTTCAAGAACTATACCTAACAACTAGATAATATCTCCTAATATCTAAATAAATAAAAAAAATATCCATCATCAATGTGAGGATAAATACAATAAAGGAAGGTCATATTCGAGATATGAAGCTTTGCATGAATTTAGTGTTGATGGACATTTGAGATCAATTTTAGTGCATTTGCACAACTAAGGTGAAAATCCTTAGTGGCGACTCGAGTGTTGAATTAATTTTTGATAAATGCCAGTGTTTTAACCTATGTCAATTGAAATTTATCACTAATATTTGCAAAGATGGAAGGAAGAAGATATTTCTTCATTAAAGACCCTACTAGAAGGTTGTTTCTAAAATTGGGAAAGAAAATTTTGAAGGAAGAAGAATGGAAAGTTATTGGAGATCAGAAATCAAGAAAAGAGTTATCAATTATGGAAACTGATCAGCCTGTCATTGAAGATTGCCATACTTCCTCAAGTGCTTCTAATCAGGTAGTCTTTTTGTAGATTGGAATTCTCCATCTGAGAGGGTCCTTCATTTGTATTTGAAAAGTTTGCGTCTCATTCTGTCCTTGTGTTTTCCAAAGCTGATAGGATCTTCCAAGAAACAAATTTTTTAGAGAACATTCATTCTAAGAATTATACTCCCGTGTTCCAAAGACCCCTCACTCCTCATCATTTTGTTTCTCCTGTAAATTCACCTCCTCAAAAAATATGGCCCAACCCCCACCCAGACCTCCATTTGTTGTTAATACTTTTGGTCCTATAAATTTTAGAGGTATGGATGGATATCCAAATGTGTGCCCAAGATGTTAGAAATAGACTACCTAAATTTCAAGGAAATAATGCTATTACTGGTGATCAACACTTAAAGCTTTTTGTCAATATGATGGAAGACTTTGAGATCAAATTTGAGGATGTGTATATAAAATTGTTTATTCATACTCTTAGGAGGATGCACATGACTAGGTATAAATATTTTCCAGATAACTCAATAGATTCATGGACATAAATGAAAATGCTTTTAGATTACAATATGGGGATAAAACAGATCCCTAGGTTTCTTTTATCTAAATTTGAAAATATTAAGAAGAATCCTAATGAATATGTTCATGACTTCAATACTTGGTTCAATAAGACCTTGAATAGGCTACCTGTAATCCTGAGGCCAAGTGATGTTTCTTGTTTAATAAAATATTCTTGATGCTTTTGACAAAAAGGTTGCCTATTATTTAAGGGACAAAACCCAGAACATTGAGGCAGGCCTTCACCATGGCTTTGCAGATTGAAAATAATATCAAAGTAGTTGGTAAGCCTCCTAAGAGGGAAGGTATCAAGATGATCAATCCAAGAAGCCTCGGTCAAGTAAGTCTTGTGGATCTAGAAGAGGTTGTAAAAACTTTGGCCGAGCTGTATTAAGGAAATATCCTATAAAATGGCTAGAGAAGAGAAGGGGATTGGATAAGGTTCCCAAGGTCAACACAAGCCACAAGGTCAAGAAATATTTTCAAAATCATCCTAGGGTGATCATAGATTAGATGACAGGGGTAAAGGGCCCATGGGATCAGGAAATAGATAGCCCCAACCCCGGAAAATAGAATTGGTGCCTGATCCTTTAGCTTCCAGAGTTGCTGTTGTTGGAAGAAGCCAATGAAATTGAGTGGTGTGATAGATGTTTCTTGCCACATGCCCCATGTGATGAAGAAAAAGAAGTTGAGGAAGATGATGATGACATTGATGATGATGTGTGCATGATGGGGTGCTCTACAAGCTCATGACAAGGAGCAACTTCAATTGAATTAATCAATGCCAAAACTACTGCATATTTCTAGGATTGCATTCACCGGGTATTACCCCTTCCTCCCTCTCATACTTTTGAAATAGATATGGTACAAGATTTTGAATTTCCTAATAATGATTTTGAATACTTAAGGGCATTAATGATTAAAAATTATGATGGAGGAATCCCTTCTGAGGAGGATAGGTAGTTGTTAATGAATGTTGTGGTTGCCCAAGAAAAAATATAACACTAGGAGTAAAGTTGTCAAAGGGGCAGGGCCTCAAGCCAAACCAAAAACTCCAGTTCTCACCAATATCCCAAAAGAAACTCCTAAGAAAGATACATCTGGCAAAAGGCCTTGTTTCCCCAAACAAAACTGGTATCCCTGCCCATGCTCAAACCATGAAAAATCCTTTGTTGTCAGATGAGTTTGTCAAGTCTTCCTCCAAATGTTGCCTTTCCAAATATGTTCCTTATGACATTTCCCAAGTCTTGAGTCAGATCAAGATTTTTGTTCCAATTGTTGAGCTTCTTAGGATTCCTGAGCACAAGAAAAGGGCCTTTGAGTATTTGGGATTGAAAGAAGAAAATATTACCCAAGGCAGAAATGTAAACAATGTTGAGACTCCTCCTACCATTGCAGAGTTGGAAAACCCCAAGTACTTGGAAGAACTAGGTGAGCCACCTAAAGTATATTTGGGAACATCCTTGGTTGAGTCCCAACTGAATGTAGATCCATTTTTCACTACTCTATTATTAGGGACAAGGTTGTTACACAACTATATGTTTGATTCTGGAGCATCATGCAATGTTATGCCTCTTGAGGTCATGAATGAATTAGATATCAAAGTGACAACAACTTATGGGAAGTGCACTTCCATGGATTCCATAGAGGTGCCAATGGTTGGATGTGTCAAGGGTTTGATAGTGCAACTTGCAGCCTACCCAGAAAGAACTTAAAACTAGATGTTGTTATTGTTGATTGCCCTACCAAATGGGGAATGTTGTTATCAAGAAAATGGGCTACTAGTGTGGGTGGGAGTGTGCAAATGGATATGTCTTTTTCCACTATACCTATTGAGGGAAGCCTTGTAAAGTTTTATGGTGAAAAGAAGATGCTACATCTCATTGAGGATCCCAATAATGCTTCCTATGAAGTGTTATACACTGACATTGATGTTGATAACTTTGTTGGATTTTTTGATGGTAAAGAGCACAAAATTGATCAATGCAAGTCTCTTAAACAAGTAGGTTCTCCTTGGACTTTGTTGTTTGATGGGGCTTGCTCTAAATTTGGAAATGGTGTTGGTATTGTTCTGATATCTCCAGTCAGAAGAGTTTGTTTTTTCTTTTAAACTCAACTTTGAGTGCACTAACAATATTGCAGAATATGAAGCATTGTTATTGGGTTTAAGAATTGCTTGGAAATATGGTGTTAGAGACATCATTGTTAAAGGAGATTCAGAGCTAATTGTCAAGCAGGTTAGAAAATTATATGCAACAAAAAATCAGAGAATGAAGCAATATAAGCATGCAAATAGGATTTCATTGAAATGTTTGACTCCTTCAACATAATACATCATGATAGGAAGTACAATACTCTAGCAGAAAATTGGTCATATTGGGGTCCAAATTTGAAAATTGTATTGTATCCCCTATTGTGAGTATAATATTGAGATATTAACTAGGCCATATGTTCCTGACAATGTTAAACACTGGAAAGTGTTCAAAGATGATGCCCAGTGCAAAGGTTTTTGTAGAACCAAGGAGAATTTTCTGATCAACGTATAGATTGGGAGCCAATGGTTTGTGCGGCTGATGGAAAGGAGACTTTATTTGGCAAAGACATCATTCAGTTGAAGACTAATACTATTCCCAGAGGTTTGGTAGCACTTGAATCAAACTTTGATAATGTTGATTGCATTGTCAATAGACACATGTCAGCCTCGAGGGATGTTGAAGAGCACGACCTGGGCACGAAGGATAAACCACGTAAGATCTAGCTAGGTAGCAATCTGAGAAAGGAAGAAAAGTAGTTCGTATGTCCAATTGTTGAAGAAATACCAGACTGCTTAGCATGGTCTTATTCTAAATTGAAAGCATACATAGAGAGGATCTTTTCCAACATGAAATTCCCTTAGAAGCTTCTGCCAAGCCATTTAGGTAGAAATAGAGGCCGATCAATCCACTCCTTTCCCTGAAGATGCAAGAAGAATTGAAAAATTTGAGGGATGGAGGAATCATACAACCCACAAGGTACTCATCATGGGTTGCAAACTTGGTACCTGTCAAAAAGAAGAATGGAGATATAAGGTTGTGTGTGGACTTTAGAAACTTGAATAGAGCATCAATGAAGGATAACTACCCTCTGCCAAATATGGACAATATGTTACAATTGGTTACTGGTTCGAATTGTTATCCACCTTGGATGGTTTTTCTAGATATAACCAGTAGTTGTGAAGGAATCAGAGTGAATCAAGACTTCCTTTACCACTCCTTGGGGAACATATGTATATGTCAGAATGCCTTTTGGTCTAATGAATGTTGGAGCCACTTTCCAAAGAGCAATGGATGTAGCTTTCTCTAGATATATTAATGATTTCATTGTTGTATATCAAGATGATGTGACTGTTTTCTCTAGAAAAAGGAGTGACCACCTACAACACTTAGAAAAAATGTTGTTAAGATGCAGGGAGTATGGTATTTCACTAAATCCCAAGAAGTGCCATTTTGGAGTTCAGAAAGCAAAGTTGCTTGGACACATTGTGTCAAAGGAAGGGGTCATGATTGATCCTGAAAGGGTAGAAGCCATCAACAAAGTCCCTATTCCAAGAACCAAGAAGGGAATTCAATCCTTTTTGGGTAGATTAATTTTATTAGGAGATTTATCTCCAACTTTGTTGAACTAACTATCCCAATCACTAGCATGTGAAGAAAGATCAAAGTATCAAATGGGAAGAAGCAATATTCAAGCTTTTGTTGGGATCAAAGAAGCATTAAAGAATGCCCCTATTTTAGTAGCTCTCCATTTATAAGAAGGCTTTCCAAATGTTTTCTTTTTCTTCAGAAAGTACTATTGCATCTATGTTGTTGCAGAAGGATGATGAGGGAGCTGAAAGACCAATTGCCTTTTTCAGTAAGGCATTACAAGGAGCTGAGCTAAAGTATACTATCATGGAGAAGCAAGCATTTTCTTTGGTAAAAGCAACAAAGGTCTTCAGGCCATATATTTTGAGTTCCAAAGTCATTGCTTATGTTCCCCACACCATGGTGAAAGATATCCTATCAAAAATGGAGGTTTCAAGAAGAGATGCCGATGGGTAAACAAATTACAAGAGTATGATATGGACATCCAAACAAAAAAATTGGTCAGAGGTTTGGGCCTGGAAAAACTTATGGCAGAGAGAAATCTATAGACAATTGAGGTAAATGAAGTTGAAGAAGAAAGGTTGAATGTCCTTGAAAAATGATAAATTCTAAATGGTACAAGGACATCATTTTTATCTCAAACATCTACAATGCCCTGAACATTTGAGCAAGAATCAAAAAAGAGCACTTAAGTTAGCTTCCCAAAAATATGTCATTACTGATTTTGGGTTAGCTTGGAAGAACCCTAAGGGAGTTCTCTTAAGATGCATTACTAAAGATGAAGCCCCTAAAATAATTGTTGATCTCCATGGAGGAGTTTGTGGGGGAATTTTTCTGGAAGAGTCACAACTCATAAGATCTTAAGGGCTGGTTATTGGTGGCCAACTCTTTTCAAAGATACAACTCTGTTGGTAAGAAAATGTGAAAGTTGCCAACGCTTTTCTAGAAGACTAAAAGCTTTAGGCTCCCTTCCTTTGCAACCTATATCAATTGAAGCCCCATTTAGGCAATGGGGAATGGACTTCATTGGTGAGATTTCAGATCCTTCAAGTGCTGGCCATAAGTGGATTTTAGTAGCCACTGATTACTTCACCAAGTGGGTGGAGGCAATCCCCACCAAGAAAGCAACTCACCAAATTGTCATGGATTTCATTCTAAATCATATCATTTGCAGGTTTGGAGTGCCTACTAAGATAGTTGTTGATAATGCCATGAGCTTTCGAGCTAAACCTTTGGTGGCCATGTGCCATGAATATGGGATCAATTTGACATATGCTTCCAATTATAATCCCCAAGGAAATGGACAAGAAGAGTCCAACAATAAAAATCTATTTGAAGATAATTAGAAGAACTTTGGAGTTGAACAAAAGGAAGTGGGGTGAGCAAGTTGAAGTTTGTTGTTTGGGCTGATCGAATCACTATTAAACGAGCTACTGGAAAAATCCCATTTGAGTTGGTGTATGGAACTCAAGCTCTGCTTCCCCTGCATATGCAATTATCTTCATTTCAATTTCTTCAACAACTAGAAGATCAAGAGGTTAGTCCCTATGATGCTCACATCAATCAGATTGTTGAGTTAGATGAAGAAAGAAGGGCATCCCATCAGAGGCATGTAAAATTCAGAGAGAAATTGAAGAATTTGTTTGATAAGAAGGTGACTCCAAGAGCTTTCAGTGTGGGAGATCTTGTGCTATTGTGGGATAGCAGCACAGGATAAGGGAAAACATGGAAAGTTTGATGCATTGTGGATGGGCCCTTATTCAATTGACATTCAATTGGTGAACATACCTTCTTCTTAAAAGACCTAGATGGGGAATTGCTTGAATTTCCTGTTAATGGTATAGGATTTGAAACATTTCCTTGATTGATTTCTCATAATCGAGGTATGCACCATTGTATAGTGTAAAGTCTTTTGGTTTTTTTTCTATTTTTACATTTTTTCAGTTTTGGTTTGCCCTAGTCCTTGGCGGCCATTTTTGTTGGTTTCTCAGTTTGTTCCTGGAGGGTTGGCTTGTGACTCCATTTCCCAATGGTTTATTTTTGGCACTTGGTCTATGCTATTTTTTCTTGTGGCACTCACTGGGAGTGCCCATCCCCGAGTCGGAGCCGATGTTGGTGCTCAATTTGATCTCGCCCTATTTTGCTCTCTAAAATTCTTCAATCTGTGGGCTCTATCATATTTTTCTATTTCCCCAATGGATGCGTGAAAGGTTTTTCTTTTTTTTATGTGTTATTGTGAAGATCCTTCTCCATGGTCATGGATCACATTTGGGCCTTGTATCATTTCCAAATTCTTTGTCCTTAAAGAAAGATTCAATTTTGGGTGCAAATGGTGAAGTTCCCCTACATCTTACTATTTTCATGATGGCATGTTTTCCCTAAAAATTATATCTCAAGCATCTTCATAAACGTGGTCTCTTTTGATTGGATGAGGCACATCAAGGTCTATATTTTATAACTTGTAACTTTTTTTTTATGTTTGCAAAAAGATCAATTTGGCCCCATGGCCCCGTTGAGTTCTGATTGGCGATCAAAATTTATAAAGGTAGAGAAAATTTCTCTTTTTTTTTCCCCGGTGTATACGTGTTCATTTTTAATTGGTTACGTGGCCCGACGAGTCTTTTTTTGGTGAAATTTTCCACTTTGGTCACATTTGTAAAAATACCAAATTGGCCCCATAGCCCCGATAGTCTCGATTTGAGATATTCAAAAATATGAAGCGGTGGGGAAAAAAATTCTTACTTTGACCCCAAAGAAGGACACGTGGATTTTTCATGTTACAAGTGGGAAGGTGGGTCGGCGAAAGATTTTGAAGTTTTTTGGAGGGAAAAAGTCTTTTTTTTTTTGTAAAAAGGATACATTTTGACCTCACTTTTTTTCATGTTATTAAAAGTTAGGGGAAGGTAGAATGTAGAACATTTTGAAGTTTTTTTCCTCTTTGATAAAGGGAGCAAAGTCATGAGGAAACATAACCCACTGATTCCGAAAATGGGTCCCACATTTTTTGAAAGTTAGAAGGGAAAAAGGGTCATCGAAGAACTTTGAAGTTTTTGGGGCCAACATTGAAAATTCAAAATTCAAAGTGGGAGGCGGTCAGTGAGAGAAAATTGGAAATTTTGCCTTTTTGTTAAAAAGGGTAAAATTACATAAATGAGTCGCGACTCCATCAAAGGCCCAGATTAAGCCACGTGTCGAGCCCGTATTTTTCAAAGGCGGAGGGGCGGGGCAAAATGTGAAAATTGTGCATTTTCTCCAAAAGTCATAAAATGCAAAAGGCAACCCTAGGCCCACTTCAAATCAGATTTTTCCACGTGGATGGCTCTAATCTAAAGTTGAGAAAGGGCATAATCAATGGTTGTTGTGCATTGCATCTGATTTTTTTACCACCATTTTTTCTCCAAGACTCCTGAGATGTGAATACACATTGTTTTTCATCATTTTTTGATGAAATTCCTTGTTTTTTTGTCTGCAAAGTGCAATTGAATGGATTTAGAGCTTAATTTGTGAGTCCAAGGAATGTAAAGGTTGATATTTTGAAGTTGGAATTGCTCGGGCACTTGCAAAAATGAATTACTAGAGAAGCTGGATGCAGAGCAAAGTTACAGAGGAAAGAATGGGAAAAGGATGAAATGATGGAGGTTGCATGCATGAAAAATGATGAAAACGTGCTCCCAGTTAAAACAATGATGGAGATATTTGTAATGATTCACCTTTTTGAACAATTGGAAACTTTTTGTTGCAAACTTGTTAAACGTCATTTTCTAGAAATCATGATCAAACATGTAACAAACAAAGGTTCCTCAATATTCTTTTCTTGGGGAAAGCTTGGATGTAAATTGAGTGTTATAAAAATCATGCTTTAGTCATGCAAATGGTCGGGGTTGAATTCTTACAAGAAAATTTGAGAAATCCCATCTTCCTGAGAGACCATCTGAGAAACCTGTTAATCTCTTATGTTTTAGATTTGATCATGTCAAGTTGGTTGCAAGTGTACAACCATTGACAAGCTCTGAGATTGTTCAAGAAACCTTCCCCTGTTGATGAATCTAATCAACTTCAATTAATCTGTGTTAATCTTGGGAAAATTGTGTCTTCTTTATTTCATAATGTTTTCAAATGGTTTTGATGTTTCCTATTGTAATCTTGTGTTAAAATCCCTCCAAATCACACAGATCTCATCCCTGTGATAGTTTAGTGGCATTTGCAATTTCATTACGAGAAGAGCCTTCATCCTGTAATGAGATAAACAATTTAAAATCACTTTACTATCATTTTGTTGATAAAGATTGTCTATAAGCCTTTGAGTGTATCTTAGGCATGAGGAACTAGGGTCTTTAATGTTTAATTGAGTCTTTAGCTCGAGCCTTCATGTTAAATTCTCAAAGATTGTGTGAAACCGTGCAAATCTAGGCCTCCATTGATGCACACCTTCTAGTTGAAGGAATATTTTAGCTATTCTGAAGCATTATGTCATTTAGTTTTCCAATTGTTGTGAAGGTTCTCAAAGATCTGGAAAATCAAGTTTATCCTACTTAATCTCCCACCAAAAATTATTCAAAAACAATGAATCCTACCTGAACTACCCCTGTTTTCCCTGTATGTCCACAAATGAATAAATTCTACTACCAAAATATGCAGAAGCAATCAAGATTCCATAATGTCTTTAGTAACCTTAACCTTGTTTAGAAAATATCACCATTCTTTAGAAGTGACAACTCATGAGAGTTAAATTGTGGTGCATTGATCATATTTTCTCAAGGTTTCCTTTCAAATTTGTGCAAAGAAGGATATCTTCATTCTCCTTCACCAACAGAGGTTACAAAATGGGTCCTCTCACCTGGTTGAAAGGCACAACCTAAAGTAGTGAGGATAGATCAAATCCTATCCATTTTCCAACATCCGAGTGACAAAGAGCCAATCGCCTCCCCGACTACAAAACGACATACATGATGATTTATCAAAATGACATTTTTAAATATGTGTCTACTTCCATACACTATTCAAAGTAGTCGAAAACAAGATCAACTCATGCATCTCATAAGTAGAAGCAATAGAAGAATAATTAAGCAATAACATAATAGTTAAAGTGGAAGACAGAAAAAACCTACAAGTGGCTAATCTACCCCTCTGAAGGACCCTTCATAGTTGCAGAGATTCTTGTGCTTGACAAATTTGCACATCGACTTAAGGAAAAATTTCAAAAATCGCGGAAGAAGATGAAGATTCAAGAAGCCTACGGATTAACAACAATGTAATGTAATAGAATGTGTCACTATAGGGGTGGAGTCCAATATTAAGTACAATAAATAATAAAATAATGTTTAATATTTTCATATTAACATTGATTTTAGCCCTACTATCTTGTATTAAATTAACGATTCTCATAAATATTGTGTAAAGATGATATAAACAATAGGACACTTGTCAGTTCAAAGATTTATTATTTTAAAATGTTGGAAAATTGGTTTCGCAATAAGATCCTAAATTAGTCATGTCAACTCTTGAGCACAAATCAATCCGGTTACAAAAATATGTATGTTACTTTTAAAAATGTTTAAAATTACTCACAACTTTAGAATATAATAAAGTTGAAAAAAATAAAAGCATTTTATTTACAAGCTTTATAAAATTAATATGCTTTGAGTTGAAATGGATAGAATTTTTGTGGGAGGACGAAACTAATAAAAAAGAAGATGGATATGATGGTTGACCATATACAATGAAGCTTTATTTAGAATTATTTTTGGAATTTCAAATTATCACTACTTGTCAAATCAAATTTTGTTGGTAATTTTTATTATGACCATAAGTTTCAATATTATATAAGTAAGATGTATATTTTTACATATCGTATGTATATTTAATAAGAACCGTTCAAAATTATACGATCTTATAAGAATCAATAATTTCGTAGTTGCCTTTGTAAGTTTCTTATTAATTGATGACAAATGGTGTTAAGAAGCTTTAGACATGGTCATCCTCAAGAGTCATTGAGACTGTTTCACCAAATGTAACCAACAAATATTTAACTCAATCAACTCACCTTTGTGAGCTTACTCGCATGCCATGGAAACTAAGAGCTTTACAATAGGGTATGGACATCCATTAAGGCAAAAGAGGAAGTGTTTTTTGTTGAATGTTGTAGTCATACTATATTGTTTGCTCCTCCCCGTCAAACAAACTTAAAACAATTGAAGATAACATACATTTGACCAAAAATTACAAACTCAAACAAATTTAAAATTGTTATCCTATCCCACATAAATTGAACCCGTGTGCAATTGCTAGTCTTATTCTCATTTACATTTTGAAAGCAAAAAGCAACAAGAGGCGGCTGAGCTTATTCAAAATTCTCTTTCCCTTTTCGGAAACAAGAATAACCGGAAGGCCCGTCTTTCTTCAATTTTATGATATATTGCTCGACCCCAGTTGATGAAATCATCAGTATAAATTGCATTGGCCCTTTATAATATAGCCCACACTCCGAAAATTTGAACACCCACCAGCGCAAAGTTATCAGAGGATTGAAATTTTGGAGAAAAATGAACACGAAGAATGATGGGTTATCTAAAACATCAGTCAGTGATGTGGAGTTTGAAGGCATAGTTATTGTCGGAGGTGGAATCGCCGGGCTTTCCACAGCAGTAGCTCTTCACAGGTACTGTGTTTTCATGCTACTTTTTCAATGTTTTTTTGGGTACATTTAGATCATGTGGGTTTATTGAATTATACTGAATGAAAAACATACTGTGCTGATGTCTGAATTTCTATGGAAGATATGGGTATGGTAAATTTTATCTAAGTGCATACATTGGGTGTTTTTTATTTATGGTTTGTGGAGTGATATATCCTGAAAAATAAAGGTTTTTAGCTGTTGAAAGTGAAACCATCCAAGTTCGAGCACCAGTGGGATGAGAGTTCCTTAATTGTCAATGGTGAAAGTTTGTAATTATATGCTGATATAATTCAGGTTTGGGTTGAAGAGCTTAGTGTTGGAGAAAGCAGATTCATTGAGAACAACAGGAGCTGCATTGACCCTGATGACCAATGCCTGGAGGGCACTAGATTTTCTTGGTGTTGCAGATTCAATTCGTAGGCAACATCCACAGATAAAGAGGTAATGATCTAGACATACCCCAATTTTATGCTTTGCCTTTTAGTTGAAACATCCCTTTTTCTGATAAGGACTTGGCTTTCTTTATGCAAATCTGCAGGGAAAAAGTGACTTCCATTCCATCAAGGATCACCAGGGAGCTCTCATATACTAGCTGTGGGAAACAGTAAGCATACCAACATAAGATACACTATAAATTCCTTAGAGGGTATTTGAGATTGGAACCTATAATAGAAATAACCATCGACTAAAATTTGGCCCTATTTCGTATCATTTCCTTCAGTTTTGGGGGATCCCATTGCAGAAATGACAAGAGAAATGCAAAATACACATAGGAGCATTTCTCTGAGTCGCAGGAGTAATTATATTGAGCAGCCACACCCATTAACCATAAACGACCCATTGAATTGTATATCCAATGCATCTGGCTTAAAGAAATTGAACATTTTGTGGAGGTTTAAAGTTTTTATTTTGGGTAGTTTTTTTTTTTTTCTTTTAGAGGATACCCCAAAGTTCTCATTTTGAAAATTTGTCATGTTATTGAATTGTTTTTAGGTCTTATGCCCAATTTGCCTTTCACTGCCAGTTATTCATGTCCAACTTCTTTTCAGTCTCTGGTTTTTTTCAGAAGCTAAGTTTTCCTTCTTTTGTGGATCAGAGGAAATCACGAGGTTAGAACTGTGCAAAGAAGTGTTCTTCTTGAAACCCTTGCCGAAGAATTGCCTCCAGGAACAATCAGATTTAACTCCAAAGTTGTTTCTATCCAACAAACTGAGAATTCTTCCTTGACAACAATACATTTGAGAGATGGAGCATATATCAAAGCGAAGGTATAGTCTGAATAAACATCCTTTTACATGAATAAAAATGGAAAAGAAGAAGGCAGAGATTACAGATAGCAGTATAGACAGGTAGTACAGAGACAGAATGTACTTAAAGCCAAGGAGTTTGCACCAAAAAGGATCTTGGGTGCAAAATCAGAAATACCCTGAAGCTCTTCAAGGACCAGTGTCCCATATATGTTAGACTCTATTACAAACATGCACCTCTGCATTGGACTTTGCCACACACAAGTCATGAGATTATTCTTTGGTTTTCTAGTCTGTGACTGGCTCTTGTAATTCCAATTGATCTCTGTTTCATTTTTTCATCTTGGTCTTAACCATTTCACTTTGTGCTTGCACGTACAGGTATTGATAGGATGTGATGAAGTGACTTCTGTGGTTGCAGAATGGCTGGGGCTTAAACCCCCTAGTCTGTCTGGGAGATCTGCCATTCGGGGATTGGCAACATATCCTGAAGGGCATAAATTTGAGCCAGAAGCGGAGCAATATTGGGGAGAAAATTTGAGAGCAGGTTTTGTACCATGTAATGACAAGGATGTTTACTGGTTCACAACCCAGAGGTCACATCCTCACGGTACAGTACAATGTCACCTAGTGTTTATTGATTTTTTCTGGGTCACAAGCAGGTTCAAAAACTTTGATGCAATCCTTCTCAAATAGATTGAAATGTGTTTAAATTCATGAGCTAAATTTGTCATGGTAATCACATATCTTGTAAAGCTGTAAACGTATTCTTAACATGGTTTAATACAAGGCCTAACCAGTTTGGTGTGCTGTAGATTCAGAGATTGCGCATGATCCAGAACTTATATTGGAATTTGCATTGGAAAAACTTGGAGATTTTCCAGAGCCAATGGCGGACATGGTAAAGAAATCTCAGATAGACACTTTAACATTAACCCCACTGACTTTGAGGTGGCCATGGGAAGTTTTAATTGGAAGATTGAGCAAGGGCAATGTGTGTGTTATAGGAGATGCAATGCATCCTATGACTCCAGACTTGGGTCAAGGTGGCGGTGCTACACTTGAGGATGCGGTCGTGCTTGGAAGGTGCCTTGGAAAAGCAATGACTACAATGGATGGTTCAAAAGATGAGAAGAGGATAGAAGAAGCATTGAATAAGTTTGTGGAGGAAAGGAGATGGAGAGCGTTTTGGCTAATAAGTGGAGCATACTTGACAGGGATTCTGCAACAAGGATATGGAGGGATTCTGATGAGATTCCTGCGAGACAAATTTTTGAGTAGGAAGTCACATAACCTTTTGAATCATGCAGATTTTGACTGTGGAGATCTAAATGCAAATTAAATGATAGACGAAATGCAACATGTGGATAATGCAGCTGCAAAGCAAGCATATGCAGATACGAAAGCAAACCTCCAAACCATTTTGTTTATCTTTGAATCTTCTTCAAGGGAATTGTCATCTTGTTCCATCAATTGATTATCCTACACACCACAATTCTGTGTCTGAACTGTAACACTGAATTATGTCAAATTCAATCAAGAGCATTTATAAATTTTAAAGGAGCAGAAATGGTAACCTAGGAATGGTCAAGGAAGTGGTGTCTTCAGGAAACTCAATTTTATCTTTTTATGAAGTCTAGGAAAGCATCCAATAATTGTGTTGAAGCTTAATCTATCTCAAGAGGAATATTACAGGCTATAAGGGGGTTGTCAAAGCTAAAAATTGAAAGCGACTCTTAACTCATTGTAGACACTGATATAATAAAACTAGCCCCCTCATTGACGATTGCAGACAAATGGCAAAGGTAATCATGGGGTATTCCGTAGGCCATATAGGGAGAGAGAATAAGGTCATTGCCCTTATGGATAAATTTGCAGAAGCGTTGAATTTTGTCTAAGGGGGAAAAATTCAAATAATATCTTCACACAATAAATAATGGTTAATAGTGAGTCTGTGGATCTGCTAGGGTTTTACATGTCACCTTTTATTCCTATTGTGTTGTCACTTACTCCCACAATCTATACCGCCTTTGTGGGATTTTTAAGCATGTGGGTATTAAATTTTGTTATTTCATCATTCCGCTTTTGTCTTAAAATATGGATCTCATCCAAGCAATGAGAATGGCTCCCAAACTGAGAGAAAATGTGTTCCCATGGTCTACGACAAGGTAACAAGTGAAACTTCTCATGGCTTTTTTATTAATGTTACTTTTATTAAGCTTGTCATCAAGTAGTATGAGAATAAATGCCTTAAAGCCTACTATGTTGGTTGTATTCCTTTGAAAGATTTTCTTCAGACCTAGATCAAACTTCACTAAGAACCCAATGGAATCCATGACTAAAGAATTAGAAACCTTACTAAAGGCCTTTTTCTCTTTCTCCTTCAAGGAGGTCTTGCAAGTTTAAACACTTTTCAGTAAGTCAATCCCCAAGTTCTTCTAAAACACACTCCTATTTATTTCACCTTAGACATGTGACTTGACAAATTTCCCTCAAAGTCCCCATTTGTGTCAAACTTCCTCGACTCTTGGTTCCACTTGTTGGCCCCAAAATTTTGCATGATCCGTGGACCAAACAATATAATGAAAACCTAACAAGATACATGCTTAGGCGGTGCATGGATTGCCATGTTAGACTATATGACATATGATAGGGGTGACTAAAGGCTTTCAAGGTTTGGAAGTAGAATGAGGTTGATAGATCTCCTGACATAGATCTGCGGAACCATGGCATCACCTTCTTTCTCCCAAGCAACCGATGCATTTAAACCCTCCTCATTAATGGTGACATCATGTGTTTAGGTAGAACTCTCGTTTTGAATTTGAAATGTAATGTATAAACAATTGGGAAAGGCCCAGAGAGGGGTTCAATTAGTAATTAGTTTGTTTGTTCTTCACCATTGTTGTTGATCTATTTGCATTGATAGAGCTTTGTTATGAAGAGTATGTGATGGTACATCTAGGAGGGGAGAGATGCAATTTAAATATTTTTTTTTTAAATGAATGGACATATACTTATTTCGTGTGATCATGGAATGACCAGCACATATGCATAAATGTTAGTTTAGATTTGTATATGCTCAAGGAATAGATTTGTATATGTTCAATGAATGAAAATACACAATACACAAGTACATGACTTAATACTACTAGCTTTGGTGCTATTCACATGCCGAATAACATTTTTTTAATAATTTTTTTAATTATATCTATTATGAATATTATTAGTATGAATACAAAATTATAAATACAAGATATAAAAGTGATAATATTAATAAAAATTCTTAATATTATGGACTTTTGTGTCTTTATGATTAAAATAATTAAAAAATTAGAATTAAAACAAATTAAAAGTTATAAAAATTAAAATTAATAAAAAATAACAAAATAAAAATTAATATAAAAACAATTAAAAATTTAAAAAAAAACTAAAAAAATTAAATACAAAAACTTAAATAAAAATTAAAAATTAATTATTATTTTTTTAATTATTGGTAAATAGTTTTTAGAAAGGGACTATACCCTTGTACAACAAGGCTCAGAAGCCAGAATTGAAAGTTAAAGCACAAAAAGAGATCAAAATCTAGATAGAACAATAATGCCCAACTGCAGAAAATTGTCTGCAAAGAAAAAAACCAACAACCAACAACGCATCAGCAAATAAACAACTGATGTACAGCGATCAAACAACAATGGCACATCAACACCATTGGAAAAGAAACAAACTGTTATCCGGCCAAGAAAAATGAAATCAATGTAACCCAACCGAACACTAACAGAGAAAATCATCTAGGCGTAGAGTTCTCCTTGAGTGATTTTTTTTTTCTTTTGTTGACCGTTACCTAGCCTGATGGAGCCTCCGCGGTTGGAGGAGAAGACAAAGGAGGAGTATTTTCCTTAGTCACATTTGTCCCATTTGGGACAGCCACGTTGTTATCCTGAGAGAGATATTTATCATTTTCCTTGTTGCCCTCAACAACTTGTGCATTTTCATCTTTGCTCACAATTTGAGTTTCGGATAAAGGGGTTTCCAGGGCAGAATCGGATTCATCTTTTGTATCTACATTTGATCTAGATCCTTTTTTGCATCGAAAATCAGGTGTTAGGGAGTGCGTCTTTCCACCAGTTGCACTTCTCATGTTGACATTTTTCCATCCCACAAGCAGTAGAGGTGTGTCCTAAGCAAAAACACCTTCTACACCGGAAAGGTAGACCTTCATAATCAAGAGGTTGTGACCAAGTTCTATTTTGCACTCTAAGATCTATGGTTGCAGGAAGATTTTTATCAGTGTCAAGTTCCACCAAGATCCTGGGCATAGGTAGTATGGGTGTAATTAGTGGTTTGAGAATCTATATAGAGTGTAGTTCCCAAGGTGTTGCCAATGGATGTCAAAGTCATGACTCTAGAATTGGAGAGGTAAATGGGGCAGCCTGATCCAAACAGGTTTCCATGAGAATGATTCTGTGAGCGGGTTAAAGGATGGGAACCAGGGTTTAATGACCAAATATTTAGATTGGCAGGTCCAGAGCTTGGAAGCAATGATGTTTTTATCAGCTATTGAAGAGAAAGTCACAATGAAAATACCTTTAGCACACGGATACAAGTCTATCCTACCAGTTAAAATTGGAGTCCAATGCTTAGAGATCCATGCGTGAAGAATAGGAAGGTTGGGCCATAGTCCCTGAATCTACAAATCAAAGCATGCTCTTTGTAGTAAATCTCAAATGAAATGACCTCTTCCCCAAATGTAATACACGGGTAATGTCTACAGGTTTCATGGAAGATTCCTTGCCATTTAAAACATCTTTGAAGGAGGTCCCAATAGGGCCGCGACTAGCCTCTCTATCCAGTGGTGGAAAATCAGGTATTGCTATGTCAGTGTCTCCCTGTTCCAGTCCACCACGAGCAGAACCATCCAGCAAAGATTTTAGATAACCATTGCTAGGCGTAGTCACAGGAACACCCCCAGATGGAGCTTGAAACAAACCACGGCTAGGGTTTGTGCCGCCACCCCGAGGCAGAGGTTTAGTCAGACAAATGGAGCTCCCTGCATTAGTATTGAAGGCGAGATCGATCCAAGACCAGGGTGAATCCTCTGAAACGAGCTCCAAAGTCATGCCACCTCCATCTCCATCTCCTGGCCGATGAGCTCCTACCGGATCCTTGCGTGAATCTACATTTTTAGGGTTCGCAGATTTGCGTGAAGCTAGGGCTTGGGTAGACACCATTAAAACATACACATGAGAAGTAATTACTTTTAAAAATAAGTAAAAAATTAATTAAAATTTCAAATTTTAAATGAACGAAAATTTTAAAAATTAATTTAAGAAAAATTAAAACATTATAACATTACAAATTAACAAAAATTTACATATAAATTTGAAATCAATTTCAAAAATGCATAAAAATAAATAAAAATTTACAATTAAAATGAACTAAATTTTTAAATTAATTAAAAAATAAAATTTAAATTAATTACAAGAATTAAATTAACAAATAACAATCATTCGAGTTGGACAAATTTATCAACATTAAAAATTGGAAATAAAAATTAATTAAAATTCAAAAATATATTTTTATTTAGTTTAATTATTAATTATTAATTTTAATTTTAATTTACTAAATTTAATTTTAATTTTTAAATTTTAATAATGATTTTAATAAACATTAAAATCGTTATTAAATATTAAAATTATTAAAAAAGTTATAAATAAAAATTTAAAAAGCAAACTTTTATTTATTTTAATTATTAATTATTAAGTTAATTTTAATTTTTTAATTTTCTAAATTTTAATAACAATTTTAACAGTATTAAAATCATTATTAACAATTAAAATTAATAAAAAAATTAAAATATAAATTAATTTATTTAAAAATAAATTTATTTATTTATTAAATTTAAAATAAAAAATAATTTTTAAATTTTAATTTTTTAAATTTTAATAATGACTTAAATAAACATTAAAATCATTATTAAAATTTAAAATTAGTAAAAAAATAATTAAAATTTAAAAATAAATTTCATAAAAATTAAAAGATTATAATTAACATTGCCAATACATTTAAAGCCTTAAAATTTAAATATTTAAACTCACACATGTCAAATTATAAAAACAAATAGCTTGGTTCACTTACAAAATGTCAATCATATTATTCAAACATAGTTACAAATTCTCTAATTTCGCACTTGTTTGTTTAGGTTCATAAATGAAAACTAAAATGTCAAGTTACCTTGAGTAAAAAAGGTCATCGCATATGATTTCACATGTAATCGAGTCACACTTGATGAGTTTGTAAGACCCCATAAAATGTAAAAGAGTTCATATTGTATTTAAGAAATTAAATGTAAACAAACATTAACCATAAATGTGTAGAAATAATTGCAAGTTAAAAAATCAAAATCTATGTTACACATAATTGATGAATGTCAATGTATTTTCGCTGATTCATGTTCAGAAAACTCAATCACCATACGCGTTGAAGAAAATGACACAAAATACACAACTATTAGTATATAAAAATATACATATTTCACTACTCAAGGACGAGTGACTAATGTTAATAGAGCGATGTTTGTTCACACTTCAATGAGAGCTTCTTAGTCCCTCTTCCTAAGAAAAACATAAGCATCGTCCATCTTAGAATAGCGTTCATAAGAAAAAGGAGGAGATAGGCATGATCTATCAAGAGACATGAATCTTGATATCGTTGTGAATATCGACCTTTGTTGCTCCCTACTACCTATGTCAATTGTTGCTCTGTTGAGAGTGAGTCCTCGCAACTTTTAAATTGTAAGAGCCCCGACATTTTCAAAGGCACTTTTTGCAACGTTCCTCAATACTAGAGGGATTGATACATACTGGGGCAACTCAAATCCCATGGGATGTCGATGTAATTCTGAAACTCCACGAAAACAAATATTGGCAGATCTGGAGGCTTCGTTCCGGAGAATACACTATGTTCCTCACCTGTCCAAGAGATCCATTCACCAAACCCGCCTCCACCCACAAATTGCACACCAACATGACATGTTGATCACTATGCAAAGAAACACCTCACTCTCCAACTAGTCATTGTCAGTTTCTCCATATGTCACTTTTATCACACTGGTTACACACAACTCATGCCACAGGAAGATTCAATTTCTTAAGCATGTTCTTGTTATGAAATGTCACTTGGACATTCGTAAAAACAAATGACTGGAAGAGTCAAACATAGACCTTTCCTCTACACCAAAGCATGAATCGGTTTTGGACATTAACAACTCGATAATCGATTGTGGGATTCGTGTTTCTCAAATTAGATAGCAACTTACAAAACTTGAATTGATCTGCATTATCCCCTTCTTGATGGAAAATTGTGTTTACAAATCCTGAATACGAGAAAACAATTTCCATAACATTTTTCCTTCTGTGCTTCCTACATACATTGGTTTTGTTAGGTTATTTATGAATTTTGCATTGCATATTAATTAGTGTATTTATTTATTGTTTATATGGTTATATTTAATCATAACCATCTTTTGTTTGTATTCAAAACACTACGGGTGTGTTATATTGTTTTAACAATATTATTGTCATTATTCATTTGTGCTTCCCGGATGTATTTTGGAAGCTATTGTATTTTAGTTTGGTTGTTGCATAGTTGCAACTCCATATTTATTTGTATCTAGGCTATCCAATATGTATAAATATTGTAGCCTCCTCTATTGTATTTTGATTTCATCGATTAATTTCACATTAATAAAATATACAAGCTTTCGTCCCTGTTTGTGAAATTACATTTGGTGTCAGAGCAGGTTGAAGGATATTGGAGGATTGCAATAGAGTTTGAGGAGCATTGGAGAAGCTTGTGCAAGAAAAGGAGAGTCAGAGTTGCCTCTACAACTTCCCAACCCCATCCCATGCAATACCATCATCAAATTCCTCAAAACCACCATCAAATTCATCAAAATCGTTTTATTCATTGCAATTAAGGTTGAGGAGGATTGAATACACCAAGGAAGATATTACAAGCTCAAAGAAAGGAAGAAAATTGATCTAAGGCGCCATACACACTCAAAACCGCCACCTTCATTCTTTGCAAAACCATATGTTATTTTTTTTCTTTGCTGAAATTTTTGCTCAAAACCACCTTTCCTAAACCATGGTTTTTTAAAGAGGTATAGTTTTACAATTTGGAAGTGTTTAATTACAATTTGCTCGTTATATATAATTGTTTAGGTTAGCCCCAAGTGGCTAGCATAACTTTTGTAAGACACTTCCCATCAAGAGAGGTCTAGGGGTCAAATCCCTCTCCCTCACCCACTACCAAATTTGGCGGGAAATCTAGTGGAACCACTAACTTTAGCGGTAAATTCAAATTTAATTATAACTAATTAAATTTAGAAAGAAAACCCTATTTTAGGGGAAAAATTTCCTCCACTCTACATATTTTTGCATTTTGAGCACATTTTGCCAAAGGAGAGCTACCTAAAAACTTCATTTTGAGCTAGTTTTTACAATTTTTGCTTAAGGCCGTATTGGGCTCTAGAGGCCACCAGTGCTCACAAAAACAAAAACATTTACATGTCATTCAATTTTTTCTAATTTTTTTGAATGTAATTGCATGCTTGAGTATATTTTACTAATTTGCAGGTTGTCATTATCAACCAAAAATATTGTAATCTGCTTTCGAAATTGGCATAGAATTGTAATAAAAAACAATAAAAATTGGTTCTAAAATGCTCACGAGATACTAGATCTCATTCGCAGTGTTCAGTATATATGGTGCCTCTGGGAAGCGCTTACGGGTAAATTCGTCACAACTACTACTACACTTAACGCCTAATATAGCTACAACAACATCGTCTGGCATCGACCCTTTAAATCGATGGGGAGTAATAAGGACACAATGTACACACTATGAGCCATCCCATCCGTCTGTGAACGATTGCATGACATAAATCTAGACTGAGAAATTATCCAAGTATATAGCGAAGTTACGTGTGCGTATGAGGATATTTCTTTGAGTCGGTGTCAATAATCACACAGACCCCTTTCAGTATTGTCTTGGTACCACGTATTGAATTCTTTCACGTACGTTAACACCTCTTTCACATACCACCGGGTATATAGAAAGGCAAGCTTCTTCCACGTACTGCCAGGTATATCGGAAGGGCGTATATATAGAAAGGTTTGGTATATCGGATGACGGCATATAGATTGGGAGACCTTATACCCTGAGGGTTAGTTTCGTAATATGGGCACCAATGCCCCCAATTTTTTTTTTTTTCCGTTCACAACTACTCATAGGAAACAACTATGCTATCTGGAAGACAAAAATCAAGACACAACTTGAGTCCGAAGAGATTTGGCTTGTTGTGATTGGTACTCTAACTAGATAAACAACAAATATAACACAACGACAACGAGTTTGATAAAGCGGATCGAAGGAAAACTCATCATCTTGTTTGAGTGTCCAATGATGTGTAACCCCACATTCGAGATGCCAAAACAACCAAAGAAGTGTGGGATAAGTTGAGCACGATTTACGAGGCTAAAAATAAGAATGTCATATTGAATTTACAGAGTCAGTTACACACACTGAAGTTCAAGAAGAATGAGAAAATCAAAGCTTTCTTGAGAAGAGTTACAAATTTGAGAGCTTACTTCTAGCCCTAGGAGAAGCGATCACGAGATGATGCTTTTGTTTCCATTGTTATGAGAGCACTCCCTTCTTCTTACCGCATTTTTGTAACAACACTAAACTTGTCAGATACAATAGTTAGTTTTGACAAGTTGGTAAACCTACTGCAACAAGAGGAATACATGCATAATAAGGATGATGAAGAGGAGCAGGCACTTTCTTCACATCAAAAATGGAAAGGAAAAGGTATAGGAAAACCTAATTCCTATCAAAAGTCCCAACATCAGAATTAGTATCAACATCAAGGGACAAACAACAAAAGAAGAAATGTCCAATCTATAAAAGAGGACATGAATTAAAAGATTGTTGGTATAATACATACAAAAAGGTTCATCAAGTAATTCTAGACCTCAACACCAACAATCTCACAAGGGACATACAAACTACAATCAAGGGCAGAAAAAGGGGAACTAGAAAAGAAGACCCCATTAGCAAGGAAATATTGTTGAACAAGAAGAACATTCAGATAATGAAGACTTCTTATACACTGCTCGATCAAGTGAACCTTCCACGTCATCTAGTGATGTCTGGTATGTTGATCCAGAGCCACTCGACACATGACCCGGCCACGAGAGACTAATTTACTTCAATGAGGGACACACCTTCAAAAAACCATGTTTCGTTGGGAGATGATTCTTCATATATAGTTCAAGGGATCAAAACATTTCTCTACCCCTTGGTTCACGCAATCGAAGACTATCAGATGTCTTATATGTCCTTGGGTTAACAAAGAATCTACTTTCAGTCAGTCAACTCCTAGATCACAACTTAAAAATTGACTTTGATAGTCATTCTGACAAGAAAACGTGTTTGATTCGAGACAAATCACGAGGCTCAAAAATAGTTGCAAAAGCCTCCAACGTGGGACACATGTTCCAGCTTGATTTTGTCCATAGAGATGATCAAGCACTTGTGGCTAAGAACGTTACCTCAACACAGTTGTGGCATTGGAGACTTGGTCATGTTAGTTTTAAGTATCTCAAGAAACTTCACTGACGCAATATGGTACATGGGCTAGCATCTCTTCAGAAGGATGCAAACAAGTGTCCTCACTGCCTAGTAGGCAAATAACACAAAGCTTTGTTCCAGAAGAGTACATATCGATCTCATGGTAATCTTGATCTGGTTCATACGGATCTTTGCGGACCGATACAACCAATTCATTTTGGATTTCAGTACTTCATGCTATGTGTTGATGACTATTCAAGAAAAATGTGGATTTTTTGTCTTCGCAATAAAAGTGAAGCTTTTGAAACTTTCAAGAAATTAAAAGTAGCAATTGAGAATGAAACTGGTCATCACATCGAACTCTCCACTCAGATCGAGGGGGGAATTCAACGGTAATGAGTTCAAAGACTACCTACAAACTCATGGGATTCAAATGCGACAAATGCCTCCTCCACACACACCGCAACATAATGGTTTTTTTGAGAGAAGAAATCATACTATCATGGAAATGGTGTGATGCATGATCGATGAATCTAGACTTGCAAAGACATTCAGGTAGAAGCAACAAAGACAACAATGTATTTGTTGAACATAGTGCCCATAGTTGCTCTTGACGGAGTAACACCATAAGAATCATGGTCAAAGTGGAAACCATCTATTGCACACCTTAGAGTATTTGGGTGTAAAGCAAGTATGCACATACCCAAGAAGAATAGAAAGAAATTGGACATGAAGTCACATAAACTCATCTTCATTGGGTATAGTGAAGAGACTCTTGGGTACAAATTGATGGATCCAAAGACCAGAAAAGTATACACCAGTAGAGATGTTGAGTTTTTTGAGAAGAAGGAAGCAGAGTCTCCTCCTCCAAACTCACCTAATGTAGATTCACCAGTTGTAAAAATTAAAGCTGATGTTCCCACAGATGAGGAAAGTGATGATGGGGATGATGGTGTTGATATGATAGAACCATGACCCACGGGAATAGTTCAACGTATGCCCAAGTGGTGTACTAGCACATTATGAGATGTAAGAATGGATGCTCCACCGAGATACATCCACCCTGGACCACAGACTCATTATAAATCAAGAGAAGAAGTCAACTTTGATTTGATGAGTAGAGTTATTGAGTCTCGATGAGTCCCGTATAGTCCATGAAGGCCTACAGTCAAAAACTTGGAAAGATTCTATGGACTCTAAATATCATCAATAATGAAAAATAACACTTGGTAGCTTGTTGATCCTCCACCAGGGAAGAAACCCATTAGATGCAAATGGATATTCAAAACTAAGTACAAAGCAGATGGGACAGTGGACAAGTATAAAGCAAGACTAGTAGCAAAGGGGTATGCAAAAAAAGAAGGCATTGACTATGAGGAGACATTTTCTCCCACATCTAACATCAAGACGATCAGGATGATATTTTCTCTAGCTGCACAATTTGGTTGGAAGGTCCATTAGATGGACGTAAAAAGTGCCTTCATGAATGGATATTTACAACGAGAAGTCTATATGACTCAACTTGAGGGATATGTAGTACCTAGTCAAGAAGAAAAGGTATGAAAACTCAGGAAATCTTTGTATGGCCTCAAATAGCACCCTAGGCATGGTACATAAAAATTGATGAGCATCTCATACAACACGGATTTATTAGAAATCTATACGATCCCAATCTTTACCTCAAAAAGTAAGGGGGGAGATTGTGATTTTCATTGTCTATGTTGATGATCTAGTCATCACTAGCAGTTCAGTGAGGATGATCGATGCAATGAAGAAAAATCTTAATCGATCATTCGACATGACAGATCTCGGGCTAATGCACTATTTTCTTGGATTGGAAGCATGGTAGAAAGAGAATCGCATATTTGTTTCTCGATGTAATATAGCAAGACAATGCTCGAGAAATTCAAGATGATGGATTGCACACCGATTGCTACACCTATGGAGAACAGATTGCAGTTATCTCGTTTAGATCCATGTCTGAGGTAAATGCCACTCTCTATCAACAATTGATTGGGAGTCTCATTTACCTAACCTACACTAGACCAAATATCAACTTTGCAGTAAGCTATTTATCCAGGTTCATGCAAGAACCCAAAGTGTGTCATTAGAAAGCAGCAAGGCGCATCTTGAGATATCTTAAAGGATTAGTGGATCTTGGTCTAGAATACAAGAAGAATGAAAACTTCTTCTTATCAGGATATTCGGATTCAGATCATGTAGGAAATATTGATGACATAAAATCCACTTGGGATTTGTGTTCTTTATGGGATCTGGACCAATATCATGGGGAAGTAAGAAACAACACTTTGTTTCTCGTTCTTCCATAGAAGTCGAGTATCGTTTTGTAGGAGAAGTTTTCTGTGAAGCAATTTGGCTATGTCGCATACTCGAAGGACTTGGAATACCATAGGAAAAACTGACCACCATGTATGTTGACAATGAAGGTGTTCTCAAACTTGTTCGCAATCTAGTTTTTCATGAAAGAACAAAGCACATCGAGGTACAGTTCATTTCATATGTGAGCATGTGTTGAAACACAATATACAGCTTCAATTCTATCCAACAAATTTAACAACGAGCTGATATCTTCACGAAGTCACTTGCACGTGACAAGTTCGAGTTGTTCAGAGAGTTCCTCTCCTCATCCCTTGAGACAATGCACAATTAAGGGGGGGATTGTTAGGTTAATTATTATTTACCTATATTAATTTTGCATTGCATATTAATTAGTGTATTTATTTATTGTTTATATGGTTATATTTAATCATAACCATCTTTTGTTTGTATTCAAAACACTACGGGTGTGTTATATTGTTTTAACAATATTATTGTCATTATTCATTTGTGCTTCCCGGATGTATTTTGGAAGCTACTGTATTTTATTTTGGTTGTTGCATAGTTGCAACTCCATATCTGTTTGTATCTAGGCTATCCAATATGTATAAATATTGTAGCCTACTCTATTATATTTTGATTCCATTGATTAATTTCACATTAATAAAATATACGAGCTTTTGTCCCCGTTTGTGAAATTACAGTTTGTCCATTACATGGGGAGTTGGTAAAAATCCCCAACGAAAATAACAGATCTACCTCTGAAGATGACATTCTAATGCGAAAGGAACACTTCTCGTAAGAGGACATCAATTTTTTTCAATAGTTTGGACCCACGAAACTCTTTTCATTAATAAGAAAGTGTATCTATAATCTCTCATCTACTATTGAAATATAACAAGTCCTTTCATGTTCGTGAGGTCTTATGTCGCACAACGGAATTCTCGGCGATGTATGTATTTTCGTACCATAGATGTTGAAATCATAAACTCCATCGGCGCAAAAGAAGCGAGAGGACTCTTACTTGTCACGATATTGTTTTCCAAGAAATTTTTAATGCAATTGATCAGGAAATATTTCTATGTTCCAGCGAGTACCTTGTATTATCATTCGAGCGGAGCTTCCTCAAGGTTTTTTCTAGAATGTTTGACTATAGTTTCCAGAGAAATATGTTGTTTTATCGACAACATGTCCACATCTGAGAGGAAATTGTCTAAAGTATCCACCACATTTTTCATGGATTTGTTTGTTTCTATAAAACATGCAGATGCGTCTTGTAAGTCCTCATCCTCTTTTGTATCCCAAACATGGTTCAAATCAAAATCTCGTCTTCCAAGCATATGAAGATCACTCAAATTCACCTAATTGGGAGGAACAACGTGAGAAAGAAATTCCCACTCATCCATTCCATCCACACCTACAAAAGTTTATGTTTCATCATCATCAATGTCTTCTATCTCTTCTTCATCCATTACATCCTTCCTGGTCGACATGCCACACACGATACGTATTCTTAATTCTCTCCCAATTTCCCAAAATTTCCTCCCTCGTACTACCTATGTCCCTGTACATCATGAAAAGGTTTGTACAATAACAACTCACTCCAACAAAAGTTTTTGATCCTCTTTAACCGTTTTTAGGAATGAAGAAATATTGTGGCCATACACGTATGACAACAAGCGTGTCCCTCGGATTCCATTTTTATTTCTTTCTCTTCATGTTAAATGACTATGATTTGGCATCATCAATCAACGAGATGGATTCCAACTGTACTGGACGATCCTTATATGCATTAATGAAACATGATCCACCATCATCCTCTTCAGACATCATAATCACCTTGAGAAAAACCTTCCGACCAACATTTAAAGTCACAAAGGTACGCCTGCACTGAACCAACGATAACTTTAACAACATGTGCCATGTTTCATGTGCCCCAATATCACATTCTATAATTTTTTTGTATTAAAAACCTCGATAGATACATAGTGCGACTCTTCCCCCTTTACATCATTTGATATCCTCGTCAACATGCCATGAAAGCTCATATACCTCTTTTGCCTTTGAATCATATTTTGTTATATACTTTAGTATTACATGCCTAAAAAACAACGAGGCTAGCAATCCACATTATCGTGCCATATAGCCAACATGTTCGAGTTGTGAAGGTTCAATCTCGCATTGTTGCGAGAAGGCTCAAATCTCTTGTGATCATCGTATCGATTAACAACTCCAAATAATCTCGAAGATCCCGGGGAACATTATAACGAAAAACCATAGATGATCCATTCTTTCACAAACAAGACATCTCACTACCAATCTGTGGTAATTCAACATTGGCTTGGTTTATATACCAATCCGTGGCAATTTAACATTAGCTTAAAAGTCATTTTGTTGGGCGATGGTTGATTGACCGAGCTATGTTCATTTTTGCACCGAGTTGTGGTCGCGGTGAGTGCCAAGTTGCCAACCACTATGGACGTCGAGTTGTGCGTGTTTGCTATGATGTGTTTGAACCGTCCCCATGGGTTGACCTAATCGTTTCCGCGTTGTGTGTTTGAATGCTGAGATATTGGGTTGTGCATTGGTTTAAACAACTTTCATCGATAACAAATCGATTCATCACTATTGCATTGTGTTGGATTATGGCGCTAAGATATGAGGTTTGAATGCAATCCCGACAGAGATAATCGCTCCAACGTATAAGGATATAGCTCAATATGAAGCGGATGTGGTATAATATTGAACCCAAACAATGTGGTAAAAGAATGTGATCAACTCGATGGGGAGTTGATCACCCCACCAAGATAATAGATAGCTCGCCCGAGCTCTGTAATGCACTAATACAACTCTCCAATACAATAATCCCACATGGGAAATGTTAGAGAGATATATGGCATATAAAATTGAAAACTCGATAATGGCAATATGAAATAAAGGCAACAAAGGCACCCCTCCTATAAAAGAGTGTGTTGAACCTAGCTGAGGGCCCCCGGCCAACAAATAGCATGACCCACCAAATTTTTCGTGCGTCGAAGAGCGAAGGTGATCTAAACAAAAATTTAACCTTTTTCACCTTTTGCCAAATGCCATGTGTCAACATGTGATTCACATGTTAACCATTTTGAACTATTTTCAAACCAAATATTTGACCTACGATATCTTCTGCCTCTGGACTCTGTTCCTAGAGTTCTGCATACCGTCGGAAAGGTCTCGAACGCTCTATAATGTGGTCATGGTTTAGGGAGGTTTAGGAAACTTTCCAACACCCAAAAATCCTCCGGATCAGTTTTACTAATGAAAAACTCTCCTTGTAAATCGGAGAGAAATTTGGTCTTAATAATGTTAGAAATGATATAGAGTCTCACTTTAAAACTTTCAATCTGGTAGAAAAATCTACTTCTCGTCCATATGACCAACAAATGGAGGAGCTCAATTATCGATGATTGTTTGTGCATCCCCTATTTTCTTGAAATTAATCAAGCTTAAAACTAAAAAGGGGGTCTGTAAAGCATTATAACAAACAATAATTGGGTTTGATTTCGACCTTAGAACCTATTGGATAGAAACAAGACTATAAAGTAGCACACATGGAAAATATTATTTGGGTAGGAACAAGCTTAGCAAAGGGAATAGGCGTGGGACATTCATGTATTTAATTTGCACATTTTTATTTCTATCTTTCCATTCATGTCTACGTCTTATCTACCAAATTAAATGTCATCCAATCAATGATCTTGATGTCATAAAAAAAAAAAAACAAGAATCGATTGGAAAATAAAAGTTGCTTCTTGCTCATATGACCAACCATTGGAGGGGCTCAATTATCGATGACTTCTCATGCATCCCATGTTTCCCTACAATTACTTGAGCTTGAAACTAAAAGGGGTCCCTGCAAAGTGCTACAAAAAACAAGTAGTGTGGTTGGGTTTCAAACCTTGAAGCTATTCGATTGTCCCCTTTTTTCCAATTGATGACATTAACACCATAAAAAATAAAAAATAGAAAATAGCGAAATTTGATGGGCGAGATAGAATCTACTTGTCGCTTATATGACCAACCATTGGAGGGGCTCAATTATCGATGATTGTTCATGCATCCCATATTTCCTTGCAATTACTCAAGGTTAAACTAAAGAAAAGGGCCCTACAAAGTGCTATAAATAGCCAACAAGTGTGGTTGGGTTTCTAACTATTGAAGCTACTCTTGGATTATCCCATTTTTATTTTGTCCCCTTTAAGCACATATTGCACTCATGTGAATAATCCCAGTGAGATTGAGACAATAAAGTGGAGCACAAACAATAGATATTTTTGGGTAGGGACACTCTGAGCCATGGAATAGGTGTGGGACATGCAAGAATTTAATTCCCACCTTTTTATTTCCAAATTTCCATTCATCTCTTCATCTTATCTAACAAATTAAACTCCATCCAATCAATAACCTTGACACCAATAAATAAAATAAAATAACAAAAGAGTAAAGCACATTCTAAGGTAGTCATCATGCTGCCACCTGACCCTTCGAGGTTGAAGGGGAGGGGCCACTGGAAAACCCCTGACACATGTAGAGAATAGTTTTCCTCACTCCTAATTAAAGTATAAATAACTTCCATGGATGAAGGACATGGGCACCATTTCTTCCCAAACCGCAAAAAGGAGCAGGGTTTGTTGTATTTGAGAGATTGGGTTTCAAACCTAGAACTTGTTGGAATTTCCTCATTTTTTTATTTTGACCCCTGTTGGTCAGTCAAAATATAGAACTTAGTGAAGGAAATACATAAGGTTCACACAAGAGAGCAGAGCACATTCAAAGGTGTGGAAGTATTGGGAAGGAATCGAGCGCGTAGAACAGAAACAGGTTCAGGACTTATCCGTTTTCACGATGATGAGCTATTTTTGGAGATAGCATGCTGAGCACACAAATCAATTGGATAATTTCATGACACGCCTTGGCTATTTTTGGATGATCAGCTACGAAGCGCTTTGCACAAATAAAGGCTGAGAATAGATCTACTACTGTCAGTTAACTAAAAGCAGTCTATTGTTAGTGCACTTGCATGTGTGGCTATTTTTGTAATGGCACGTGGCTAATAATAGCATGTGACCTATTTTGGGATTAGATAAGTGGTGAAGGGAAAGTCCCCACCCTGATAAATATGTACTGAACTTTGTAGCATAGAGAGAGTGTGTGTGAACTGCTATGAAATTATCTTTGCCGCAAATTTTATATGCACATGAGCGTATACTACTCAAGTTATTGTAAGGAAGCTTATGTGTATTATTGCATTTAATATAATGGAGGTTATTGACTAAATTAAGGTGTTGATCACGGTTATATTTTACTACTGTATGAATGATCTCATTATGATTATTGTCGATTCATGATACTTTAAGATATAGATCTGAACATGCATTGTAGAATGATATATTAGACATAGATTTGAATGCTTTAAGTCTTCATCATGCTAACATCCTACAACAACAACCCTAAAGAGGGACTTGGTGCCTTTTTGCTCTTACGGTGAGCGCTCGGTCTAGGGCCGAGTGATGTGCTTAGTAATGTGCAGGCTTGTATTGGTGAATTCTAGGCTGCATCATTGGTTCCATTGTCGGGACCTCTTTTTCATTGTTTCCATGATGGCTCACAATGAAGACATATCGGCTGAACTTAGCAAGTATTGAGGAGCGAATACACGTCTAGAAGAAGAATACGCATTGCGGTTCAACATTGGATCTCGAGTTTAACACACGTGTGTGGGTGGAACAGAATTTGTATGACAATTTATATGAGAGCTTTTTTGCTATCTTTCCAGTAGAATTATACGAGTGGCTGATTGCTTATGCATCTAAGTGGAATTGGAGGTATCATACACTTGTCTGGACACATGAATAATTTTAGGCCCTTTATGATGCTTGATCTCGATTTGGACTGCGCTATGAATACTTGGTTTCATGGTGTTTTAAACAGTTATATCTTAGAGTACTCAATTTCCACTTATTCGTGCCCAGAGGTAGCTGAATTCTAGTTTTTATGATATCCAAGGGAACTTACCTACAAGGCATTCCACTGGTGATCAAGATCCTAATGGTAACTTTGAATTTGGAGAATAAACCGATGGCTAACTAAACCCCACCACGTGCGGGGGCAGGAGCAAGTTTGGTGAAAGATGGCAGACCTAACGGTATAAAGGCAGAGAGAGGAAAGGAGGCTTAAGGATAATGAGGTGCGCGAGAGGGAGGTAGATAGATAAGCGGGGGAGGTTGCAGAGAAAATGGTGTTGTGGAGAAAGATAGTTCGGGAAGGAGTGGAAGTTCACGCAAAAGATGTGGAACCCGAGCCTTAGGAACTCCCCCATTTGGGAAAACATGATAGGAAACCCCCTCGGCCTCACAAGTGTGTGTGTCACAGAGATGACCCAGGTCACGGGCGTGCATACGAAGCCACCTAGTAACCTTGCACTTGCGCTTGGTTTTCTAGCATCTAGTATGACAAAAATTCAGCAAGCTAATTCAAACAGTGGGAGAGTAGGAGCGAGTCTTATAAGAGGCACATCGATGGCAACACGAATGGCTTTGATGTTATATGGGAGTACCTTTTCAATTGTTTCATCAGCACAGTATTTAGGCACGTAGATTTTTGGACTATCTTCTGGGAGTAGTAACGTTTCGCAGATTGTTGGGGTACAATTCAGTTCTACTATTGGGACACAATGAAGTACATCTTTTAGCCTGACCCCAACTAAAGGTTCGGGATCAAGAGGTATAGGTAGTTCTAGCTCTAGTGGATTTAGTGGTTATGGGGGTAAAGGAAACACAAGAGGTTCTAGATCAGGTGGGCAAGGTCCGCACCAACCCTAGAATATTTACATGGAGATGTCTCTTCATCTTCTAGATTATAGGGGCATAGAAGATGTTGTTGAACATGTGCATATGTGTGAAATATTGTGGCACGTAAAAGGAATCATGAATTCTGATCATATGGCAAGCCAATTTTTTACTATGTTTCAAGGGCGCACACATAATTGGTACAGAAAGTTTGACTCTGATCAGACTTATGTAGACTATACAACTTTAAAAGATGCATTCCTTAAAGAGTTTCACATCCCTAAGTTTGAGTAGAAGAGTATAAGTGCACTCAAGGATATTAAGAAAGGCACTACTGAAAGTGTCAGAGAGTATGATGCCCATTTCAAAACATTGTTATCTAAGTTGTCTTATGATATTCATGCAAGCCAACATGCACAATGGTTTGTTGGAGGCCTGATTACACCTTTTAGGAGGGCGCTATCACATAAAATATGCATTGATCTACGTGAAGCACTTGAAGCAACCTTACGCGCTGAGGTAGTTGGAAGCATAGACACTGGGGTAAGCCCATTTTTAGAAGCACGATTAGCTATGGAAAATCAGGTTGGAGAAACTATCAGAAAATTTAACACGTGATATGCACACAGGGATTTGGTGCATAGATTATGAAGTGGAAGGTCACATAAAGGATAGTTATCCCCACCTATTAGTGTGCTCATTGTTATATTGTGAGATATTCCATTTAAACCATGATGTTAGCCGCTACCCATTACTATAATGCACAATAATGAAGAATGTTTCAAGCTCTTTGTAAAATTTGTAGGTCCATGACTCATGACATGGAAGACCGCCGCATGATAGGTCAAATCCACGATGCTATAGATATTCGTGTAAAAAACAAGAGTCTCGAGATAACTCTAAAAGAAAGAAACGAGCATCAAGATCGGGATCACAATCAAGTGCGCTATGATTGGAATGAAGGGCGTTTTGAAGGCGATCATGGTAGAGGACGATGATACCATGGTTGATTTGGAGGATGAGGCCATGGTGGTGGAAGAAGCGAGTTCCCTCGTAGAACATGTTATACATGCAGATCTCCTGACCACTACATGCGCGAATGTCCTCAAAATGTTACATGTTATTTTTGTGGAAAGAATCATAGTTATGAGGAGTGCCCAGACTTGTATGAGCATCTTAACAAGAAACATAAACAAGAAAACAAAGGCACAAGGATGGTTAGGATACAACGCACTATGGAAAATTAGTGGATGCCTAAGTTGGAAGTAGAGTCTGAGGCATTGCAAGTAAATATCACGACCCGCTGCGAGGCGACACACGCCAAAGAAGCATTGCAGTAGAAGCCTACCATCACTAAGGAGGAGGTTCTTCATGCACGGTACCCCGATCTTGCCCATTAGAAGGAGGTTTATCAGGAAACCATGGAGGTACTCAGGAATCTTCAGGGTGAAATACAGTATTTAAAGGAGCAATCACGGAAGATGGAGCAAAAGAAAGCATCGAAATACTCCAAACTGATATGGATGACTTGAGAGAAGTGTGAAAATGTTGCGCCAGAAAATATCATTCCATTATTAGGGAATTGGTTAAAAGGAAACACTTCATGTGCAAGTGTTGAGACTGGATGACAGATCCTGCATGCAAATCTTCCCCCTCATAGCCTAGATTATGACAAGGAAATCACTCTGAATGTTGTTGTGGATGGGTGGCTATTGAGTAATATATTGATTGATACAAGTGCGGAAGTCAATGTTCTTACTTTAGATGCATGGGTACAAATGGGAAGACCCCCATTACAGCCATCCTCTAATGTATTGTTCATGGCTAATCAGACTAAGGCCACTCCCATCGGAGTTTTGAAAGATGCATCTATTACCATACAAGGAGCCAAGTTCAAAGGATATTTTTAGGTTTTAGCACTAGCAAAGTCAGATAGCTTCCCAGCTCTATTAGGGCATCCTTGGTGCTATGTAAATAATGTTGATCTTTGGTTCAACAAGGGTTATATCACCTTTGAAAATAAGGAGGAAAGAGTTATTATCTCTTTAAAAGATGGAAAATTTACACCCTATGTTGAGCCCTTGAGTGAAGAAGACTGAATAGGATTTATGTACGCATCATCCGGGATCCAAAGATGCTTGAGCCATCTAAAGAAGGAATAATTTAGTGGGAGGATGCACAATCTATTAGCGATACTACAAGTGTTGTTTGTGACAATTAGGCTCATAGCACTTATGAGTTGGTAGGGCTCAAGGTAAAGAGCATATTTCCTATGGGAAACAAACCGCATTATGTCGGGAGAATAGGTAATAACTCGGTACCTTGTTACACCGGAGACGAAGATCCTATGGTGTTCCTGCGCACCATGGAGGAACAGTGGATAGACCCACTGGAAAGAAGAAATATGCTAACATATACACTATGTGGGAAAACAGCGTGCTGGTGGGTGGTCCACGAGGATAATCTTTTAGGATGGAATGAAATTAGGATTACTCTTGCTAATATGTTCTTCAAAAGCAATGCACCTAATCAAATATGCACTTATCATGGTAATCAACATGTTCAAAGCACCACGTTCGAAGTGTGAGAGACTCTGGACAGAGGGTAGGAAGCTTTACCACCTTCGCTATGGGTGCACAAGTTTTATTCCACTTTACAAGGTTGCACGTGTGCTTGGTATGTATATGCAGAACTCCATAGAGAGATTGGAAATTGGCAGGATTTAATTATAGGAATGGCCCAGACGTTTGAATTCTTCTCTACTAAACCTCCGGTGAAAGAAGCATTAAGAGTCATAAAGCGCTTAACTATGGGGGATAGTGCCAAGGCTAAAGAACTCCTTCAGGAGTTATTGGATGAAGGAAACTCATGAGTGCGTCTTGTTGAAGAGACAGAGGCCGATGCCACACTACTTCAACATGTTTTCCTTGAGAAAGAAAAAGGAAAAATGGTCTACTTAGTGGATGACGAAGAAGTAGAAAATCGAGTGTAAACCATTCAACAGGTAGGCGTGAGGTGTTAGACAGTGCAGATAAGACCATGCGTGCCTATCATGAACCTATGAAGATAAAGAAGGTGAATATTGGATCAGATGTTGAGCCTAAGGAATCCATAATTAGAGACTATTGGTCAGACTCTGAAGTGGCAAAAATCATAGAGCTACTACGGGATTATCAGGACTTATTCCCTCAAGGGTACCATGAACTTAAAGGTGTGCATGAATCATTAGGGGAGATGAAGATAAAGCTTAAAGAGGGTGCACGCCCAGTTAGAAAGAGACCCTACAGGATGAACCCCAACTTGCATGAAAAGGTCAAAGAAGAGATTGACAAAATGTTGAAGTTTGGGATCATCAAGCCCCTAGATGAGTCAGAATGGATTAGTCCAATGACGATCAACATCAAGAAGGATGGGCGGATTAGGATCTATGTGTAATACATGGAGTTGAATGTTACATGTGTAACTGATCCCTTTCCTATGCCACTCACTGAGGAAATACTAGAAGGCGTTGCAGGCGTGAAATCTATTTGTTTACAAATGGGTTCTCTAGGTATCATCAGGTTAGGATTTCCCAGGAGGATCAATAAAAGAATACTTTTACTACTGAATGGGGTAGCTTCACCTATATTGTAATGCCTTTTGGTCTGAAAATGTGCCTACTTGTATTTTCATGCATAGTTGTTCAAGTGTTCAAGGAATTTATTCACAACTTCTTACAGGTTTATTTGGATGATTGGACAATGTATGGATTTGTTAAGCATCATTGTGACAATCTGCGTTTAATGTTCAAAATATGTAGACAGTTGAGTATCTCTTTGAACATCAAGAAGTGCATATTTTCTACACCATTTGGGATCTTGTTAGGAAACATAATCTATAAGGAAGTTTTGTTTGTTGATTCGACTAAGGTTGTAGTCATTATAGGCCTAAAAGAGTGTACAAGTCAATGAGGTGCATGGATTTTGGGCCATACAGGATATTATAGGAAGTTTATTAAAGGATATGCCAAATTTTCCTCACAGATTTATTCTGAAAAGGGAAAGGTACAATCTACTGGGGAGAAGCTGCAGAAGCACGCATTCAAGACATTAAAGAACAAACTTACTACCGCACCTATTTTACATTTTCCTTCGTGTGACTGTATGATGGAAAAGTGACAAGCGAGCATGGGAATCTAAAAGTAACTCTTCCTCGCACTTGACCTCCCGAGGTCGTGCCGAGACAACCGGTGGGGATGGAATACGTGTGGGATGCAGACAAACTAGTTAGGCAATCTTATGTCTTCGATGCGCACTAGTGGAAACTGCGAATCTAAGGCAAAGAAGGCCCTCCTAACTTGAACTGGTGTGATAGATCGATCGCAAGGATGACTGCTCGAAGGCTCCAATCAATATCAAGCTCTGGCGTGATTCGGTCTATGGGTTGTGGGATACACGGAAAATGACCTGGGATAGTTTCGTGTATGTCTCCAGACAGGGTCATAGGGTGGATGATGGGTACAGTGGATTCTACGGGTGATTATCTGGTCTAGTCCAGAACTCCTTAGCTATATTAGCTGCTATGTCTAACAAGGATAATTGTTCGATGATGATAGGTGGAAGTGGAGTAGATCTGAATACTAATGTGCGTAAGCCAGCATCTATATCTGATTCACCTGTGGATTCGTTGGGTTGTGGGATTTGTGGGTCACAACCGTAGATTCGTGGTTGTTGTGGACCTGCTATGGTCATGTGCGGAATCAGTCCCTAATCCCTAGTATCCAATAGTCATATGCTTTCTCGGCCTCTATATTCAGAATTAATAGTTGTGCGATCTTCTCAGAGTATCTCACAGGCGTTCGTGTAACCTGAATTCTTAAGCTAGTATCTATGTCTGTGAGAGTATCTCCTGTGTGCATTCTAGGACCAAAGGATCACAACCGAATGTTTGCTCTCTTTCAAGCCCTTCTACAGTCATGCGATATTTATCTAGGATAATCTGTAGTTTGGCTGATTTGACCAAAACGTATGTGCTTGGTCGTCTTCTATGTTTAACCCGCTCAACTGTGAGCTGATCTGTTGCAAATCTGTTGTTGTTCGGAAGACTTGGATTCTAAGATTCTGATCTATGTCAGTTATTGCTGTGACTAGATTGGGTTGAGGCACGATTGGCTCGAATATGTATTCTCTGGGTTCCCTAGGTCCCGTGATTGTCATACAAAAGGAAATTATACAAATCTAACTAATGACAGAATAATTTAACCGTGAAAGATATGTCTATGTATATTCCTAAATCTGATAGTTTATGGATAAACTACTGAACAGAATTTAAAGAACAATTATCTAATGTATCTAAAATTGACAACTAAACTAATAATGCAATTAAAACAAACAAAGCAACCGAGTATAGCTACTTGTCTGTGCAGTTTATAGATCTATTCTAAATAACCTGATAACTGATCTACTCTATTTGAAAGACTCTCGATCCTACCTCAGAAGTGAGGAATGAATCATAGTTTCTCAGAAACTATCAACCCTCACAGCTTCCCTGGCAATATCGAAAGTGAAACTAGCTGAAATGAAATGATTGACTACTTTATTTGATATGTTTTAACTAGAATTTTGAAAGCTTGAACCTGGATTTTGCGAGTAATGTGGCGAATCCGATGGTGTGTGTGGTTTTGTCCCCTCAGTGTGATCTCCTCATTCCTTTGTGCTCACGTGGATCCAGAAAAGTGTGTAATGCTAGCATCAACAAAAGTAGATATTGGAACAAAGGCAACTTAGGATACAAACTGAATACAATGCGAGTAGGAGAGGGATAGCGCAAGAGTACAGAGCTTGGCCTATGCAATTCCTAGTGGGATTTATTGCGAGTCATGCAACATAAAACGTCTAGAACCTGAAACTATCCTGTTTGACGAGCAAAACCTGCAACTTTAATGGCTTCCTACTGAAAATTAAATTGTTCTACCTTAATGGATTGCATGAAGTAATGACAACACTTGCACAAGATGGATATGTGGCTTTCTAATAGCAAAATAACACTAACTAAGCATGCAATGAACAAAAACTATGAATCCTAGACAAAATGGAAGACTAAGCTATCGAAATGAGAAATTGAGAGGCAAATTTGAGGGGCCATTTGCTTGAGCACAAGCCAACTATTTATAGCATTTCCATTTACCCAAAGGTAAAAACCAAATTGATCTCTTAAACCATAAACAATGCCAAAACACTATTCCAGGGAACCAGAATCATTAATGCAAGCCAAAGGTGGTGAAAAAGTCTGAAACGTTGAAATTTTTATGTGAGTTGCGTTAAAAGAGCATTCTAGAAAACATGTGAAGGACTGCCGCCTGTGCAGGGTGGCGGTCACGAGACCGCTTGTCCAATCGGGCGATGAGTTTCAATCAAGAGAAAAAGCAAAGAAAAGAAGGGAAACGAGGAAAACAAAGCACGCAGGGGTTAAGTGGGGCATACGGGATGTTAACGCATACTTGGGGAGCTTTTCGAATCCCGAACACCTTGGGAGGAGACTTGTATCATCATTGGGGCACGTGTTACGTTGTTCCGACGGTTCGAAGAACCTACAATTTTGGTTACGTCACGGTGACATACCATTTCATGTACATGTGGACGCCTCTGACAAGACCATTGGTGCGGTGTTGGATCAACCTGGAGAAGGTATTATAGATCATCCTATCTATTTTGCTAGTAGAAAGTTGATTCCTACATAATAGAATTACACAACTATAGAGCACGAAGCTTTTTCAATGATCTATGCACTACATAAATTCAAGATAAGACTGCTAGCTACACCATTTTTCTTCTATACAGATCACATGGCATTGAAGTATTTGGTAAACAAACCCATTTTACAAGGGTACATATGCAGATGGGTACTCTTATTTTAAGAATTTGACTTTACATTTGTGGTAAAACTAGGGAAAAGTAATTTTGGACTGGACCATTTATCCAGAATACAGTTAGGAGAAGAAGCATAGGAAATTGAAGATACCATGCCAGATGCACAATTATATAGGTTACAACGAGCGCCATCGAAACTAGAGGACATTTTTGTCTTTCTACGAACAAGTATGGCACCAGAAGGAATGAAATCCTTGGAGAAGAAACAACTTGCCATATGCATAGCCCCTATATGTTGATTAGCGGTGACCTATATAAATTAAGTAGGGATGACGTATTGCGTCATTGTGTACTAGAACATGAACGCATACAGACATCATGGAGAAAGATCATGGTGGTATTGCAAGTGGCCACTATGTAGGTGATGCCACCGCACGCAAGATTCTACTCACTAGATTATGGTGGGAGACCCTGTATAAAGATTGTAAGGAATTTTTAAGGCATGTGATCATTGTCAACATCTTGGGAAACTAGGTCAACGAGATGAAATGCCTCTAAGACCTATTGCTAGTGCATAACCGTTTGAGAAATGGGCTATCGATTTTGTGGGTCCTATTTCACCATCCACGCACAGGACTAGATCGCGCTATATCATCACTTACACAGACTATCTGACAAGGTGGGCAGAAGCAACACCTACAAAGGATTGTACAGTAGCTACAATAGCTAGGTTTATATGGGAGAATATTATTACAAGGTATGGATGTCCTTTAAGTTTGACCAGTGATAGGGGCACACATTTTCTTAATGAGACAATCAGAATTTTATTGGACGAATTCATGATTGCACACCATAAGACTACACCCTATCATCCTCAAGAAAATGGAACTATTGAGGCATTCAACAAAATTTTGAGCCAGACATTGACAAAAATATGTGATGTTGGAAGGAAGGATTGGGATGATAAAGTATCTGCAGTACTTTGGGCATATAGAACAACATATAAAAGGTTGAACAAAGCCACACCATTTCAATTAGTGTTTGGCACAGAAGCAGTTCTTCCTATGGAATTTATGTTACCATCTTTGCGTATTACGCATACTTTGGAGGTCTAGCTGATGAGAAAGCATTAGAAGAATGGATTGAAAAGTTACTTAAGCTAGATGAGCGACGAGCCATAGCACGTTGGAGTCAAAAACAAGAGAAGGCCAGGTAGAAAGCATGGCATGACAGGCACATCAAGGATAAAAATCTTGAGATAGGACAGATGGTGCTCCTTTATGATTCTAAATTTTTGCGCCATCCAGGTAAAACTCAAGGTACATTGGTTGGGGCCGTATGTTATCACTCACATACTCGAATCAGCATTTGTCAATTAGAGGCACTTGATGGAATATAGTTACCCGGTTACTTCAACAGAGTAGGCTGAAGCCCTACTATAAATAAGTCTTCTTGGTGTTTGTAATAAGGTAGTGTTGCCATTTAGATTAGGTTTTCAATTATACATTTCCTTAATGTGTTTCCTTCTTTGTCGCTATGCTTTGTCAATTTAGTTGGTGTGTTTTTGTAATAAGCGTGTTTACGCGCCAGAAGCTAATTACTATTTGAAGAATTTTTATGCGCAGAGGACTACACATACCCTTAGTGTGGGGTAGGTTATTGATATCCATAGGTACATGAATGTTGAAAATAAGTCCACATGAAAGGAACAAACTGTTACGGGTGTTATTCAAGTGGGAGAATTGAAGAAAAAAATATTACTTCTAGACATGGGGACCAGAGATGGAGGTAGATGAAGAAACAAGTATAACGCGAGGTAAGCAAAGGCCGTGAAGACTACCAGTGGAAGGCGCAGTGACGAGGTACTCAAGCGCATGGAAGCGTCTTTGAAGAGAAGTTTGTAGCCAAAAGGTAGGAGGGTGCGCTAGAAGGTTATAGCATGGGCACGAAGTTGTATCACACGGAAAGAACGAAAATGGTCGATTAATGATAGGATTATTGGTAGGTGGAGGAGAAATAAATGCACTAACTTTTTGAAATTCTATATAAGGACGGGATGCGAGTTCATTTTTACCATTGTAATTGAGAGAATTTGAAAAGGCTAAGTGCGAATGAGCCGAGCAATCGTGTTGAGGTGCAAAGAGTGTGAAACCAGACGTGGAGAGAAGGGTTGTGCGCAGGAGAAGCTTGCGTTCCCATAGGTGAAGGGTTTGAGTGAAGCAGACGTGTTACAAACGAGCTAGGGCATGCAATTTCCACTAGGGCATGAAGATTTAAACTAGGGTTTCAACTTGCTCGATTACAAAGGGAAGAAAAGAGAGATTTTTAGATGACACCGAAAGCACCCGCAACAGAGAAAAAGGGAAGAAGAAGGTTGAAGTGGAAGAAGAAATTGCTCCCGAGAGTAATTTCTCGAAATGCAGTATCCAAAGGGCGTGATTGTGGGACAAGAATGGGATTCCCATGTCCGTCAATGTAAAATCAATGATTACAACCATCGAACATCAAATAATAAGGAGCTTGATGCATTGCTGAGAACAAAAACAAACAAGCACATAACAGAAGATATGCCAATGTACGATGACGTTGGTGAGAAGTTACTAAAGCAGAATGGAGTCTACCAGTTATACGAGCTGCCATACTTTGGAAAGTATGAACCATTGTATCGGTGGTTGATGAGCAGAGTCCATGAGGACTTCTTCTACTTTACAGATGGAGGGTTAGAATCACAACTGCTTTGATTTCAACAATGACAGGACTAAGGGCCTTAGGAGCGGATCTGGATAGCAATTTAATTGATAAGGCTGCAATCCTAGAGACAAGGAAGGATCTGGGGTATACCAAAGGTCCATGCGGCATGGACATTGAAAAATTGAAGAAGTACCCAGTAGTGCAGGCAACTAGCACATCTTGTAACAAAGTTGAATGACTAAGGAAGATGGTCATAGGTAAACACAATGTGGCTGCACGTTGCAAAGAAGATGTCTAAAGGAGTGGTCTACAATATTGCAGATCACATAACAAAGATAATCATTGAAGAAGTGCGGACATGTGACATAATAATTTTTGGCATTGTGTTATTGTCTTTAGTGTTTATGGAGATTGGGGTGCCTGATGGGCCAAAGGAGAAGATTTGGGAGTACCCCACGGAACACAAGTCACCTGCGGAAAGATTTGGCAAGTACTTGTGTGACAGATCAATGAGCGGACCATTCAAGTAGAGGGTGGAGATGTGGTATGATAGACTCCGTGCGGCGTTCGAAGAAGAGTGGTGCATACCCAAGGAGTTGCCTTCGGTGGTGGGTAAGGCAGATTCAGTTTGCAGTCTACCAACATTTTTGCATCGCACAATTTGTGATGAAGGATGGAGCTTGGAGCCCATGGTGCAAATTGCCATATGCCTTCACAAAGATATTTCCAGGCATCAGTTCACCGGTTTTCAGATGCGCGCCGCCTAACCTTCAATGCAGACAAGGTAGATTGCGACTACCACACTCTGAGAAAGAAATATGTATATCCAGGGCGGAATGCCTACATTGAGAGGCTTATCTCATATATTATAAGCATGAAGCCTGTAAGCTTGGCAGTTGGGGACACGAAGCAACGCTTGTGTACCTACAACTCAAACCCAAGTTGGAGAACACTATGTATGCGAAGAATGAGTTCGCGCTCCCAAGACCGCCAAAAGGTAAGTATACAATGGAAAATGTTCCAGCGCCTAAGCCCACGAAACAATTCAAGTAGATGATGAAGAAGAAGAGCATGAAGATAGTGGTGGTTTGGAGCACAGAGGCAGAAGACAACCTCCAAATAAGGAAGAAGTTGAGCGCGCGACTACACCACCTCAACCACAAGAGGGAGATGATGAGGACTTGGATGCAGTCCAAGGAGAGCATCGTTTCAAAAGAGTATTTAGGAGAACAAGGACCCAAGGTGCTACTCCACAATCAATGCGCAAATCACCTCGACTCTCTCCATAGAAGGAGATAACTAAGAAAAGAATAAGGAAATTAAAGTTGAATGAGGAAGCGGAAGAGTCTGAGGAAAGCGCGCCCAATTCCCCTACACCTCCAGAGAACAAGGACAAACTAGAAGATGAATATATGAAGGATGGAGAGGAAGGAGGAAAGGAGGCAGATGAGATAGCAACCGAGACTGCTTAGGACACAAAGCAGTACAAGTTCCAAATCTTGAAGCCCAAGTTCCTAAGCAGCCTAGATCAAAAAGAACAAGTGGAGAATATGTTCCACCAGTCATGGGCTATGCCGAGGACACAGTAAAATTGTCTCGCACCCATTTCCAAAGCACAATGACACAAAAGGAGTTGTATGGTGGGAGTTGATGGATGAAGATATGGCAACCGTGCGCACAAGGAAGCAGTTGTCATGGTCGATGCACACACACATGGATGAACTAGACTTTGATGTGTGTGAGGAGTCATGCGTATCAAGGAGGTTGAAGAAGACACCTCAGGCCAGACACATAATAGTCAAGCCTACTGTTATGTCAGATGAACAAGTGAGCAATGCTTTGGTGAAAGTCTTGACAAAAGTGGCATGGCGGAATATGGATAAAGTTGCAACAATTAGGGCGCTACGAGAGGAAATCAAGACTAAGGATGCAGAAATAGCGCACCTAAAGCAAGAGAAGGACTTGGCACAAAAGAAGAACGTTGTTTTCATCAGCATGGCAGAGGAAGTTGGGGACAATATCATGAAAGCAAAGCCACACTTAGAGCCAAAGGTACCCAAAACATTTCCTTCGACAATGCATTATGTAAGTACCTTGGTGGACTTAGTGCTTGAAGATGAACCTCTGCGCATGCCGAACCAAATGATCCAAAGACAAAAAGCAGTGGGAAAAGGCTTCAGTGATGCGGAAGATTGCATCATATGAGGGGTTGCTTCAGAGCTTGCAGGAGGAACTAAAGAAGGTAGATCAAGTGCTGCATATTTGTACAGAGCCAGAAGCTGTTAGAAGAAACGAGATCATTTTAGAAGACAATGAAGTCCTGAAGGCCATGAAAGATGAAACATTGGGCCATGCAGAACAATTAGCGCTTGTCAAAGAAGAGCGTAAGGCCCTTACAACAACTCAAGAACCACACAAGGAAAGGCTGGATGAGCTTGGAAAAATCATCGCACAAAAGATGGACTTGTTAGAAGGAAGAATGACTGTCATGTCCAGCATTGTGTTGGTCTTGCAGAATGAGAAAGGAGAGATTGCAAAGGATGAGTTAGAGTCAATTGCAATGGATATTCTAGAGAAGGCAGAGGCCACACTCAATGATTGGCAGACTCTAGAGGGAAATAAAAGAAGAATATCCATAATTGATTCTTCAGGTTGAAGCAGAAGATACTGCAGGGTAAAGACATTCTTTTATTCATCAAAATTCTTTCTATTTTTCTACTCATATTCTTTGATTCATTTTGGAGACAACCATTGTCGGGGAACAATGCAACTAGTGTGGGGTAATGTTGGTCAGCCAAAATCTGGGACTTAGCAAAGGAAATACAGAAGGTTCACGTAAGAGAGCAGAGCACATTCAAAAGCGCGGAAGTATCAAGAAGGAATCACGTGTGTAGAACAGGAACAGGTTTAGGACTTAGCCGTTTTCACAATGATGAGCTAATTTTGGAGATAGCGTGCCGAGCACACAAATCGGTTGAAACTTGCGCGACATGCCTTGGCTATTTTTGGATGTTAGGCTACGAAGCGCTTTGCACGAATACATGGTGAGAATAGATCTACTACTGTCAGTTAACTAAAATCAATCTATTGTTAGCGCACTTGCATGTGTGGCTATTTTAGTAAGGCGCATGGCTAATAATAACATGTGACATATTTTGGGATTAGATAAGCGGTGAAGGGCAAGTCCCCACCCTTATAAATATGTAGTGAACTGTGTAGCATAGAGAGAGTGTGTGAGAACTATGTTATAGTGAAATTATCTTGCACAAATCTGACGACGTGCATGAGCGTATACTACTCTTATTGTAAGGAAGCTTTTGTGTATTACTGCATTTAATATAATGGAGGTTATTGACTGAATCAAGGTGTTGATCATGGTTATAGTTTATTATTGTATGAATGTTCTCGTTATGATTATTTTTTGATTCATGATACTTTAAGATCTAGATTTGAACATGCACTATAGAATGATATATTAGACATAGATCTGAATGTTTTAAGTCTTCATCATGCTAACATCCTGCAACAACAACCCTAAAGAAGGGCCTAGTACCTTTGCGCACTAGGTGAGCGCTCAATCTAGGGCCGAGTGATGTGCCAAAGTGCACTGGCTTGTATTGGTGAATTCTAGGCTGCATCAACCCCTTTTAAGTGCAAATTGCACTCATGTGAAAAATGCAAGTGAGATGGAGACGATAATGTGGAGCACAAATTGTTGCTACTGGGATAGTCTTCTTCGTACAAAAAAGTGCTAAAATTATAAGCAACAACTATTGACATTGACAATATTGATTGACTACTCCTTGCCTTCTAAGATCTCTAAAATATGTTACCTCGATGCCTTGCACACCACATCCCCTTTCTCCTTCTAATGATTGACAAAAATGGCATGTGGTTGTAGGAAATAAGAGTTTCACATTGTTTCCCCTAAGCATTTTGCCCAACCTTCAACTTCTCCTCCCTCAAACCCCTTCTTCATTGACCCTCTTCCTTTGCCAACATTTCTTCCCCTCAATTTTTACTTCTTTGATATATCCCCTTCGACATTTCTATCATACAATTCATGTACGAATGCTAGTCTCAACAACATCTAAACTCCAATATATCATCATCTACTCGCCTTGCATTAGGGCAATGGCTATTCTCCCGATAGAATGCATCAGGTCCCCATAAAAAACCCATGCACTCATCTGATGCCATGTGGCGGCGCGCCCATACTTCATTTTTTTGTTGTTGAAAAACACATTGCATTCGGCTTATGAGATTCGAACCGAGGACTGTAGTATATAAGCGTACATTCCCACCAATCGAGTTGTAGCTTCACAGATGCAACCATATGTTTTCAAACTCATTTATTATTAAAAATTTGCCTATGATATGACAGGGGGATGGCAGGGGCCCACCCATGCATGCGCATGTATGTCTTTTATGGGGGCATTATGGGGGCATGGTGCATTCTATCAAGAGAATAGTCATTGTCCCGCATTAGCGTGCCATGAAGTGTGTTAGATCGTTGGGTCATTATCACCTTTAATATCAAAAAAGCATTTAATATATCATCATCTAGAAATAAAAATGATGTCACAATAGAAATAGTTTTATTTGATTGATTGCTCGACTTTGAAAGATAGTCCATATCCCCATGTACACTTTCAAACCAAAAAGATCAAATTAATATTTTACTTGTTAATATAATATAAGATCTTATTCATTAAAAAGGAAAAGATCTTCTTAATATTTTACTTCTGAAAATAATATATGATCTTATTCATTAAAAAGAAAAGATCTTCTTAATATTTTACTTCTGAAAATAATATAATTCATCAAGAAAATCAAAAATTAACAAAAAAAAACACGAGGCGGCTGATCTGAAAGAGAGACATCATGGTAGCTTCCCATAATTCAAAATCCTCTCTACCTTCCTGAAAACACAAATTCCTTCTATACCGACAATAATTGGAAGGCCCGTCTCCTCTTTTCTTCAATTTTATAATATATTGTGTCCCTTGTTGATGAAATCAGCAGTATAAATTACATTGGCCCCTCATAATTAAACCCACACTCCAAAAATTTGAACACCCACCAGGGCAAAGTCATCAGACAATTGAAATTTGGGAGAAAAGTGAACTCTATGAGCACGAAGAATGATGGGTTCTCTAAAACATCATCCAGTGATGTGGAGTTTGAAGGCATAGTTATTGTTGGAGGTGGAATTGTGGGGCTTTCCACAGCAGTAGCTCTTCACAGGTACTGTGTTTTCATGCTCATTTTTTTTCAAAGTTTTTTTTGGGTGCATTTAGATCATGTGGGTCTTCAAAAAAAAACAAATACATACCGTGTTGATGTCTGAGTTTCTATGGAAAGTATGTTCAGTTGCTTTTTAATAGTTTAGTTGTTTGTTGTTTCATTTTTTATGGGTAAATAGGGGTAGCGGTATCAAAGGGCTGAAACATACAATTAGGCTGTGGTAAATTTGAAAAACAAATAGCCATGTTTTAGAAACTCTGGTTTGTAAGGGGCTATTTAGATCAAGTAGGTATGTTGTATTTTGCTAAAAACAATCAGGTGGGGTTGTCTTGAAGATATGATAAATATGACATTGAGGGCAGCTGTATATAGTGTGTGTTTTGGGGTGTTTTCTTAATAGTTTAGGCACTGATGTCCCCTAGAAAATAAGGGTGGTAGTACAACAGAGGTGACGAATAAGAAGTGATAATTTTAAAAATGAGTTAGGTGTGGGTTTTTGTCCAAATGTTGGGGATGAAGTAAAGTGTGCTGTCATGCCATCTAACAAGGTACAAATCACCCAAAAAAGATGATGCTGAGTTCGAGTCTCAGCCAAATTATGCAAACAGATACTTTGGCAATAATATTTTTGCATCTTGTACTAATGAATGCTTAAAAAAATTATGAGCCATTCAGTGTGACTTTTACAGTCATGTTCACTGGATTGCTGGTTATTCAGGCTTGTAATTATATGCTGATATAATTCAGGTTTGGGTTAAGGAGCTTGGTGTTGGAGAAAACAGATTCATTGAGAACAACAGGAGCTGCATTTACCCTCATGATCAATGCCTGGAGGGCACTAGAATATCTTGGTGTTTCAGATTCAATTCGTAGGCAACATCCACAGATAAAGAGGTAACGATTTAGACATGCCCTAATTTTATGCTTTCCGTTTTAGTTGAAACATCCCTTTTTCTGATAAGGACTTGGCTTTCTTTATGCAAATCTGCAGGGCACAAGTGACTTCCATTCCTTCAGGGATTACCAAGGATCTCTCATATGCTAGCTCTGGGAAACAGTAAGCATACCAACATAAGCTATATTATGTTGCTGTATTTGAAAATTTGATTAGTTGTTTCTGTTGGTGTAGCTGCACAATAAATGAGAGAGGTCTGTACCAGCTATTATGTTGAGCAGCCACACCCATTAACCATTTTTAAAATGACCCATTGAATTGTATATCCAAATGCATCTGGCTGAAAGAAATTGAACATTTTGTGGAGGTTTAAGGTTTTCATTTTTAGTAGTGTTTTCTTTTTCCTTTAGAGGATATCCCAAATTTTTCATTTTGAAAATCTGTCATGTTATTGGATTGTTTTTAGTACTACTCACATGCCCAAATTTGCCTTTCACTTCCAGTTATTCATGTCCAACTTTCCAGTCTCTGGTTTGTTTCAGAAGCTAAGTTTTCCTTCTTTTGTGGATCAGTGGAAATCACGAGGTTAGATCTGTGCAAAGAAGTGTTCTTCTTGGAACCCTTGCAGAAGAATTGCCTCCAGGAACAATCAGATTTAACTCCAAAGTTGTTTCAATCCAACAAACTGAGAATTCTTCCTTGACAGAAATACATTTGAGAGATGGAGCATACATCAAAGCGAAGGTATAGTCTGACTCTGAATAAACATCCTTTTTACATGAATAAAAATGGAAAAGAAGAAGGCAGAGTTTACTGATAGCAGTATAGAGTCTAGACAGGTAATACAGAGACAGAATGTACTTAAAGCCAAGGAGTTTGCACCAAAAAGATCTTGGGTGCAAAATCAGAAATACGCTGAAGCTCTTCAAGGACCAATGTCCCATATATGTTAGACTCTATTACAAACATGCACCTCTGCATTGGACTTTGCCACACACAAGTCATGAGATTATTCTTTGGTTTTCTGGTCTGTGACTGGCTCTTGTAATTCCAATTGATCTCTGTTCCATTTTTTCATCTTGGTCTTAACCATTTCACCTTGTGCTTGCACGTACAGGTATTGATAGGATGTGATGGAGTGACTTCTGTGGTTGCAGAATGGCTGGGGTTTAAACCCCTAGTCTGTCTGGGAGATCTGCCATTCGGGATTGGCGACATATCCTGAAGGGCATAAATTTGAGCCAAAAGTGGAGGAATATTGGGGAGAAAATTTGAGAGCAGGTTTTGTACCATGTAATGACAAGGATGTTTACTGGTTCACAACCCAGAGGTCACATCCTCACGGTACAGTACAATGTCACCTAGTGTTTATTGTTTTTTTCTAGGTCACAAGCAGGTTCAAAATTTTTGATGCAATCCTTCTCAAATAGATTGAAATGTGTTTAAATTCATGAGCTAAATTTGTCATGGTAATCACATATCTTGTAAAGCTGTAAACGTATTCTTAACACGGTTTAATACAAGGCCTAACCAGTTTGGTGTGCTGTACATTCAGAGATTGCGGATGATCCAAAACTTATATTGGAATTTGCAGTGGAGAAACTAGGAGATTTTCCAGAGCCAATGGCAGACATGGTAAAGAAATCTCAGATAGACACTTTAACATTAGCCCCACTGACCTTGAGGTGGCCATGGGAAGTATTAATTGGAAGATTAAGTAAGGGCAATGTGTGTGTTATAGGAGATGCAATGCATCCTATGACTCCAGACTTGGGTCAAGGTGGCGGCGCTACACTTGAGGATGCGGTCGTGCTTGGAAGGTGCCTTGGAAAAGCAATGACTACAATGGATGGTCTAAAAGATGAGAAGAGGATAGAAGAAGCATTGAATAAGTTTGTGGAGGAAAGGAGATGGAGAGCGTTTTGGCTAATTAGTGGAGCATACTTGACAGGGATTGTGCAACAAGGATATGGAGGGATTGTGATGAGATTCCTGCGAGATAAATTTTTGGGTAGGAAGTTGGCAGATAACATTTTGAATCAGGCAGATTTTGACTGTGGAGATCTAAATGCAAATTAAATGATATAAAAATGCATCATGTGGATAATGCAACCGGGCATATGCAGCTACAGAGCAAACCTCCAAACTTAATTCGGCCCATTTTGTTTGTCTTTGAATTTTCTCCAATGGAATTATCAGCTTGTTCCATCTATCGATTATCTATCTACACCACAATCCCTTTACTGGATTTCATATGCAATAACATTGAGTTTTGTGAAATTCAATAATTTATTCATCACTGGTTTGTTGCACTAAGGTCCTCCCTTTAAGAACACCAAGGTGATCAGAAATGATTGCAGAGAGATACAACATATTGGAAACTTATATAGCCACGAAAAGATTAAGCACAACAAAATATAAAGCGAGTAAACGAAATTAAATAGCCAAAAAAGACACAAACCATAAACACAGATTTATGTGTAATTTTGTCTGCCATTGATTTTCTGTAGCAACATTTCATGAGTTTAAATCTAGACTTAGACTTATTTTTAAGCCCGTCTTTGATATGCATATATGCCAAAATTGCTTACTTTTGGGTCCTATGTGCAGTCTTCGTGAGTCCTTGTTTGTCTGGGTAATGGCTCTACTACAAGGATAAATGTCCTAATTTGTCCTGCATCATCAACTTTCAAGAATGTCTGAAGGAAGTTGGTGGGTCATGGAAAAATGTGAAGAAAGTTTGTTTGAGTTATTAAAAATGTCATAAATATGTTTGATTTTTGCTTGATTTAGTTTTTACAGCAACTTTTAACTTCTCAGATCCAAAGCAGCGTCATCCTTAAAATCTACAAGAATGCTTTGATGGAACTCGAGGGTATCAAGGATGAAAACTTGCTCAAATGGGTTGCCAGCAATCTAATTCTATCTCAATTATCTGCAAGACTTGGGTGATGGACATTGGTGCACTACATTCTTCAAGCCATGAAAGACCTGAGCAGTCTACACAAAGGCTGGACACTTTGAAGGTGGCACAATTAATGCAGTAGTATGAACAGGTTGCAAAATATTTGGGAGCTGCTCAAGGCAGAGGCATTTCCAAATTGGACTTAAAGTCATTGTCATTGACACGCTTCATTAGAACAGAAGGTGCGGATTCATGTAGTACATGGTCATCGATGAAAATAATTTGGGTCGTCAGTTTAGTGACAGTGTGGATGACTAGGTGAAAGCACAGAAACGCCATGCCATTCATTCGGTTGAAGAATTTGTAAGAACTCCGTGGAATTCACCTTCCAATGAGATCTCTTTCTCAGCGTTCATGATAAGCAGTAAGGAAATCATCAACCTCGGCACTGGCAGGACTTGTTGCCTTGTCTTTTCGTAATCAATCAATCACAACCTCTTTGAATCCAAGCATACGCCTTGGTGACTTTTTCCAATCAACTTAACCCTATGCATCATTATATTCTATATGTGAAGCACTTTGTTTTGGACTCCCAAACTATACCAAAGCAACACGTTCAAAACAACAAGTTAATTGATTGAGCCTGCATTGTATATCTTGCACTAAATTACAAAAATTGATTTTAGAATACCCATTGGTAATTAGTAATTACCCTTGGTGATCTTCTTGTTACCATCCAAATTACGAAAAATGGTGTCTAGTGAACAATTAAAGAATTTATGTCATGCATCCTATCTAGTGTGTTTTTTCTGGGGAAGGATCATTAGATATCAAATACAACAAAGGTTCGTGGATGTTTTCACTTTGGCAGTTGTCAAGCTATCTTGTTATCCTCAAGCACTTTAATCCTTCTGCCTACACACTATAAATCATATCAATATCTACTTTAGGAATGTAACATTTGGAATATAAAACCTAGGAGTTGCCTTATACTATACATACGTTGGCCAATACAAATCCTTGAATACAAATGTAGGCATTGCATTATTGGAACCATAAGGAACATCACATATCAAAAAGAAATATTGGTAAATCAACAATTTAGTGCATGAAACCGTAGGTAGAAACAATAATGGTACCCTTTAATGAACATTAAAAATATGAGAAAAGAAAATAGTAGATCGAGAAGTGGCAGCGATGTTAGTTTTTATTACATAGAAAAATGGAGTTACATGAGTGAAATGCATTACTCCAAGTGTGTAGTTTTAGCAGTTATAGGAAATTTTGAAGAGAAACAACAAAAAAGTTGTCATGATAGACTAGACTAGGATTTAACTGCGTAAACTACCTTGTGGTACACATAACACTCCATTTGTTGCGAAGGAATAACAAATGTTACACCCTTATCATACCAATTTTACCACACCTTCCATTTGGCTATGTGACACTATTGTAGACAAAAGCTATGCACTTGGGTACATTTTTAGGTGTTAAAGCATACTAATATATACATGTTTCCTAAGCAAGAAAACTAGTCGTTGACAAGTTCTTTTGAGTCTTTTGTTTTATCTCTTGCACTTTTATTGGCCTTACATATCTTACATCTTTGTCGGAACTTTATTGATTTATCGTTTATGGCCTCAAACACTAGTGCACAATTAGGACAGAGCGCCTGGCGCTCCAGTCCTTCTTGGACACTCTTGTCCCTCCATTTCTTTTTCTTCCCCTTTTGGGTATCTTTTACTTTTTGGTCACCTTTTAAAACTTTGGATCAGCCTTTCAGTTGTCAATTATGAAATTCAAACAAGAGAATCATATATATACTTAGTTATTGCTCTCAAATAAGGGGCTAAACATCATAAACATTATCTATCATCACCTAAGCTAGCATCAAAGGCACGCGATCATTTTAAATCATACATCTAGCACACTCATACAAGGGACAAGGGCTACATCAATTTGCATACACATCATAGGAGGGGAGTTCATTCTATTCCATCACACACATCTTGCATACTTGGTACATTCTAGATCTAGCCCACTATCATCATGCAACTTGCACAAGGGCATCCTAGGGCATCATTACACACACAAACACGAAAAATACATGGAGTCTAAGATGTAGTGCAACGCTCGGTCATAAGTTCACTCTTCAGTGATCATCGGTCGATCCCCACCTCCCCATTCTACATCTTCTTTATTAGGTTTGATGTGGTTTGTGGGCATGTGCAAGTAGATAACTATTTTACAGGTTACAGGTACGACTAACGACATTTTAGCGAAACCAAAGCGACAGAAGAAGATCAACAACGAAGCTCCTCCAGCCCAGAAAAGGCCAAAACTCCGGGCATCTAAGCGATCATTAGCACCCAGTCCCACACTAACGCATGACGCGCTTATCCTCCTGTGGACACTTATGTTTAGCATAGTTTTGAGTTCCACAACCCTCGGTGAGCCTTGGACGACATTGTTTTCAAGATGTTCCAATAGCTTACTTAGTCTAGATCATCTCTAAGTTGCACAAAAAATTAGCTAAGTCATCTTCCCCTCTCACTTGCTTAGGGTTTTACGTCATTAAATGCTTGTTTCTTGTCCATTATTGTATGCAGACAGGGAAAATTTTAAGGAACCCCCAAAAACTTATAGAAATCGTGGCGAATATACATGTAACCGGCTTTGGCAAATATATATGTAACTAGTTTCATGGTTTTTGTGAATATCCTCCGTAACATGTTTCGTCCTTCCAACGAAAATGGTAAAAATATAAAAATAGTTTGAAATCGAATGACGAATCTCTTGTAATTTGTTTGGCGAATACCCTCTGTTGAAATTGACTGCAATGAGGCCCAAAAAATTTCATTTCTTTTGCATGCCTTACCTTTATGCTCAAGTGCCTAGAATGTGTGACACTTGGCCACTCGGAGGAATAGGAAAATGACATGTGGTATCTTGTGATTGCCCACTGGCACTCAACCTTGCCTCACCGACACCACGAACCCAAAACTTTACATCGAATCAATTCATTATGCGGGCTTGGAGTCCGGGGAATGCCTTTGACTTGGAGAGGCCCAGAATCCTACCACGTGTCTATTTGATGGGCAGGGAAGGATTGAAAACTTTAATAATAAGGCACAAATAACTTATATTTAATAATCAAGGATAAGTTGTTGCCAATTGGTTGCTATTAAAATTTTTATGTTTGGTATGTGCAATGCAAGAGTATCCATAAGAACAGGTGTTGGCAAGGAAAAATATATTTGTTGAAACATAAACAAGAGTATCCACAAGAGTATCTCATATATTTGTTGAAACATAAACATTACATTACATAAAAATTACATATCATAAACTATAAAATCTCGAAGAAAAAAATTATTTTTAACATAAACAAGAGTATCCAGTTTTGATTTCTTGTTTTTTCTATTTTTAAACTATAAAATCTCAAAAAATTGGTGTTTGATACGGTGGATGGAAGAAAACACAAAAACATTAAATTTCTCCAAATCCATCGTATTTGGTAACTATGACATAAGCATACCAAAAAGATATAAGCCTATAACTATATTATAACATAAATATTACATATCATAATATATTTCTTAGTTCTTGTATCACTTTCCTAACTGCATCGGTATCGATCTTCTCCACCAGAGTGTCAGCCAGGGTTAGTATCTTGACACATTCTTTATCAATGATAGCTCTACTGGTGTCTGTTAAGTCTTTCCAGGTTTTAAGCACTTCAAAAGCTCGCTGCAACTTTGCAAGTATGGAAGACACCGTATCGACATGACTGTCCCTCTGAGGGGTCACCGGGGGATTGATTCGATTTCCATCAATTTCCATATCCACATAATTTGTAGCAACATTTGGAAAACCCATAGGCTCCGAGTCTAGGGATTCTAGATAAAGAATAGAGAGTTCTCATAATACTTAGGGGATTGGCTTCTCGGATAGAGAATCCTTTTAGAGCTTTGCAGAGAAGTTCCAAGAGAATGAAGGGAAACAAGGTGGTAGCAGGACATTTAACGCCGGAGAGGAGGGGGTGGATGTACCATCGAAGGATAACTAGAAGTAGAGAGGGCGAAGGATTGCCCAACAATAACCTCGTTTGAGTATGTATCATAACTAGAAGAAACCATGATGTATTCATGACTATATATTGGTTTGATGCGCTCAATTTGGTCCCCCGTGATTTTGCAAAAGAAACTAAGTGTTATAAAATGATCATGGGCCTTGAATTTATAATTTCCAAGTGAGTTCTTCGACTGGACCTTGAAACATGTCACCCAAACCTGGGTATGTATTGACAGTTAATATTAAATTCAAATCATGGGCCGTGGTGAAATTTTTGCCTTTAAATCGGCATAACTATCCCAGGGATAGACATATTGACATGATGAATAAAATATCATTAAGGATAGACATATCGAGATAAACATGATGAAAATTTCACCACGGCCCACGATTTGAATTTAATATTAACTGTCAATACATACCTGGGTTTGGTGGACACATTTCAAGTCCAAATAAGAAATCGCTTCGCAATTATAAATTGTTGGGATTTTAGGGCAGCGAGTGAGATAGTGCTATGATTTAATAACAAAAAAATCATGCACACAGGGATCCAAACAATTTTCCCACAAAATATACAAAGAATGAAGTGTAAACTAGAATAATCCAAATCACACAAAAGTACACACACATAACAAGCATGTACCGTGGTTCACCTAATGTGGGCTACGATAGACTCATATATATATATATCTCATATATATATATATATATATATATATATATAACAAGAGATTACAAACCAACTCTTCTACACAAGAGTACATGTATCTCTACAAGAGTATCGCCTCCTCCCGATCTCCAACCCGATTTTCCCGAGTACACAAAACCGTGCCTCCATACCACCACTTGTGTCTTCTCCGCAGATCTCTAACCGGATCTACCCTAGTGCACTCTGGCAACCGTGCCTCTCAAACATAACCAGATCTCACATACCCGGCTACCCAGATCCGCCACTACGCATGCGGCCAAGCTCTCACCGTATTGTGAATTTGCAAACAAGACCTCTCACATGGGTCTACCAGATGTGCAACTAAGACTGTGCACCAAGAAGCAAGTTTGTCTCTCCATCACTGCATAACCTGTGCAAACATGAAGACGACCTCCTCTACAATATCTAGGTCTACATGGATCAACAATACAATATGATCTCATGGATCTACAATACAAGACTAGATCTACATATATCTATAATACAAGACCTCAGAACATGTGGATCTACAAGAAGAAATGCTTTGTGCTTTGCATATTATGCAAGCCATTACAATGAGACAATAAATATACAAAGGAAATACAAAGAGCTGTTATTTCCTTCATCAACTCATCTCCATGGAGTCTTTGTCTTCATGTAACATGTTCTTTCTTTTTCTTATTCTTATTCGTCTTCATTCTCTCAATCTAGGAGAATCAAGGATCTAATCTGATCCTTCTCTTTTCTTCATCCCACTTCTAAACCTTAGCTTTCATGCTTATAAAGGCGTATATAAACTTAGGGCACTTTAGCCATGTAATTACATCAAATAAATCTACTTTAATGCTAAAGATAGATTTAATTCTGAGAGTTAATTAAAACATCATCTCACGTAACCGACGCCGCGCGGTTAGCCTTAACCGCGGCTCGTGGTTCCCACTTACTCGACCGATGTCACTTGTCGACCGATGACGGGTTATGGTTCCCACTTGCTTTGACCGATGTCGTCATGGGTTCCCACTTGCTCGATCAATGACGGGTTGCTATATTTTCCAGCAAGTTTCCATTACATGCTTAGTGAAGCTATTTAGCTCCACAACCTAACATAAATTCAAGGCCCATGATCATTTTATGACACTTAGTTTCTTTTGCAAAATCATGGGGGACCAAATTGATGAATAAACATGATGAATAAATATTAAAATATCATGATGAATAAAATATCATTAAGGATAGACATATCGAGATTCAAGCAATATATTAAGGGAGAGGACCTAATCATCGAGCATGGACCAATACATTATAATGGTATTAGTGAGGGTAGATTAAATACTAAAGATAGGGACTAGTACTTGCCAATTTATCACTTGAAATAATATACAAAAGTAGTTGATAAAATGGGTCACATCAAAATGATAAAATTGAAATGCATCACCAAAGGATCAAATTTGAAGGGCTAGTCCGAATTTTATTGTGAAGGGTAAATATTGGACCAGCCCTTCGATGATGAAAAGTAATATGATTATTTCACACTTTGTATGACATTCTTAAATAATGAATACAAGTCACTAAAATTGAGAACATTTTTTTAATGAGATTTTTTTTTCCTAAATAAGTGATAATAACAACTAAGAACATTAATTTAAGTGTTGAATAGACTAGCTTACATCAATCATGTCTAATCTCTACTTAAAATGTAACATAGCCTATTTCATATAATTATGCAATGCACAAGTTAAACATATATACACATTCACTTATTGGTGGAGCTACAATTTTTTTAAAAATTAAATCCCCTTATCAATGTTAGAGTAGCCAAAATTATTTACAATGAAAATAAATTTGGCTAGAAAGTGACAAAATACATACCCAACAAACGAACCACGATTCACAAGCAAGAAGTAGCACAACCTCTCGATGAAGAAGCATAGAACCAAGAGGAGAAAAAGCACCCGCACCATGGCAAAGAGATCCAGACCCCGAAGTAGCGAGGAGAAGGTGTCGAAGACCCGAGGGCCACCAATGACGAGGGAAGGGTCAAAGACCCAAAGCACCAACGAAGGGATGGGTGCAGGAAGCACTACGTGCGGGGAGATTGAAGGAAAAGCCTTGGGAAAATATATTTCAATCGAAATTATTAGGAAGATTTCAAGGGAGTTTTTGAAAGCGTAGTATTTTTTAGCGTCACGCTAAATATAGGATCTATGTCAACTTTGTGTTTATTTGAGGACAAGTATTATGAACGTTTTGCAAACATTCATTCGAAGATTGCCAAAGCAAAGTCGCTTTTAAGTTTTAAGGTTGAAGATTACTTGAAGTCTAGCAATTAAGACATTCAAGGTAGAGTCCACCGGCCACAGGTTTTGTTATAATTTCAGATTTGTGACAGAGGGGGCACACATGAATGGCCAATGCCAATGCCATGCCAAACCCAAAAATGCCTTCCAACTTTGTGAGAATGAGTCAGAAGTTGACTGGAGTCAAATTGCAATTGCCATGTAAACCCAACACCTGACACGATTTCCCGACTCAATCCGACAAGCCTGCAAATAGGATTAACTGTGGGAGCACTTACCAGAGGAGGCATGAGCCCAGGAAAGAGGGCCGAAGCAAATCCGACTAGGCCGAAGGAGAGAAGAACGGGCCCAAGACGCTGCCACCCAAAAACACGTCACTGCAAAACGAGGTCTAACACCAATACCACTACAAACCAGTAACCACTGTATTTTGTTTTCGAGTGGGAGACTGGAGTGTGGGAGTGGGACTCGAGATTTGGGAAAAATCCGGATTAAATGCCAAGATCCGAAATAAATATAGCAACTTGGCAACTACTAAGTTTTCAAATGATAAATCCATATATATTTTGAATTAAAAACTTACTAACTACTGCGCATGCGCAGCCTGCAAAACTTTCACTTCCATTTTATAAGAATAAAAATCAAGTCCAAGTTGGACTGTCCCAAATTCCCAGTGTCACAGAGTCTCAGTGGCATGATGAATTGACTGACGGGAAATTTGAAAGGTTGCCCTTCTAATGACAATTTAAATAAAATGCTAAACTTCCTTATTGTCAAATATTTTTTAGATTTTGCGGGTGTTAGTGATCTCCAAAGGAGAAGCAATATTTACATTATCAAGAAAATTATGTTGTTTCTTGTTAGTTCCTTGGTCACAGACAACAATAATGTGAGATTTCGTTGAACTGCCCATCTTTCTCTTCTTAAACTGGGAAGAGTTGTAATCAACAGAGCACTTCATATTTTTCTTGGACGTATGCGTTAAGTAAATAGCACAATAATTGTATTTGTATTCTATAGGGGACACAGAACCATTATTTTCTATCTCAGGTTGAGAGCTAGACAATGAAAGAGGAGGAGTGAGCTCGCCTTCTTCCAACTCACCATCGCCATCATTGCATGCTAATATAGCTGGTCGTAAATGTTCATGACTCGAGCAACCGATTTTGACTAGCATTGCATATTCCCCAGCATTAACTATTCTGCAAATACTATGATTTTTTTAATTTTTCCTTCTTATAATTCTCGCATGGTATTTGGAATTTGGGGTATTTAGGCTTAAGTTTTAAACATTGATAGTTATTAATCCTTCATGCTTTTTTATTTTATTTTTACCTCATACAATTATTAAATAAATTTTATGTTATATATGGAATTGGAAGTTCTTCTCGAGTATTTTTGCTACTAATGTTATTTTTTACATTCTTAATACAATACATTTAAAATATTATATATATACTTAATTATTTTGAATATATATATATATATTAGTATAGTTTATATATAAATGTATAGGAAAAATGTCGGTCATACATAAAATATTAAGTCGCATACGGAGGTTATTTCAAATATCTGCACGTATTTTACGGTTAAAATCATGAAAAACATCTAAACGGCCGTCATATACAACCCATGGGCCACATATTTATCTCTCAGTGTGCAAGGACGGATTAACCCATAATGGCTTTGGTTTTGGGACGACTATTGGCGAGAGCCGCATTTAGCACAATTCCCGTAATGTCTTGTTTATTTAACTAGCAATCGCATGTGTACAATGCAATGTGAACGCCGAACGGTATATGATATTTGCTTTCGGAAGGATAATTAATACTTTCTTATTTGATATTGATAAGGGGTGTGATTAT